>CM069861.1:149358363-150720863 GCA_036172795.1 Pelodytes ibericus
AATATTACACTCCATAACCCTCATTTAACGGTTGTTCCTCTAATTGCCACTTCAGTGTGTTTTTTCAAGAATCCAGACAGGATTTCTTGAACAACGAATAATTAGTAGTCTGTAAATGATCGTTCATTAGCCTCGGAAAGCATGCATGCCTCAGTTATCCTAAAATTATGACCACCATTTGCATCTTTATTACAGTGTTGCACTTAGGCTGCCATAGTTGTTTATGTAAAGTCATGTGGTGTTGATTGACTTGTTTCTGTAACTCATTGAGGACAGGTCTTTTTTTGGAATGTTGTATAGTCTAGGCTGTTTTTCCACCACTGTGGTGTTTGTGTTTAGCTGTAAATTTCCTCTTTATCATTGACTGTAACCACACATGTATACGGTTTTGAATGCCATTAAAAGGTATTTATTCAGGTACCATTATTTTCATTCTGTTGCATAATTTACTATAAACATATCATAAAATATGATAAAAAAATAAACACCTTTTCCCCTAACTTTTACATGAAAAATCTCTTACACATCTACAAATGCAAATTTAAAAAAAAACTGCCAGATTCTAATATTTGTCCTGAGTTTAAAAATACCCAATGTTTACATGCTTTTCTGTAGTTCTTGTTGCAAGTTATAGGGCAATAACTCAAAGTAATGGTTTTTTTCTAACCTTTTTCTCCTACAGTGACCTTTTGACCCCATTGGCAGCACTAACCCTAAAACCTAACCTCAGCCCTACATATTATTCTTTTTTTTTTTTCTCCGTGTGATGTTGCTGACCGCCTCTAGAGGCTATCTGGCCAGGGACTGTATCACATAAATATTGTTTTTACTGTGCATGCAGAGGGTAACAAAAACATATTAAACATTATTTATACATTATGTTGGCCTACTGCAAGCAAATGTCTAAGTTAGGTGTCTCTGGAGTTTCTTGCTTATGACATCACCTGGGGCTCGATATGCAAATGAACTGTTTTACAGTGGGAAAGGTGTGATTTGCATATCAAGTGACAGGTGGTGTCATAAGCAGGAGACTCCACAGAGACATTTAAAAACAATTTTTTTTTCCTAATTGAGGCATTTATGCATATATGTATATAGATCATTTTCATAAAATGTATTTTTTTTTTCCAATAATTTTTTATTCTTTACATGCACACTATAAGTGTTGATTAGGAGATACAATACCTCAGCGGAGATGCTCCTCATCTCCTCAACGGGTTAAACTACAAAAACCACAACAATATGCATGAAAGGGACTCTGTCACCCAAACACTGTTTGTTTTTATTGTGAATAGCAGGTTTTGGAGTCCAGCAGCTGGATCAGAAAAGTCAATAAATTGAAAGGAATTGCATAAATTAAGAGAAAATGTTTGTTTGTTTTTTGCTTTTATTATTGTGTCTGTGGTGTCACATTACAAAAAAAAAAAAGTCTTAAATATGCAGTTATTTTTGCAAATCTGATAACTCAATGGATAAATCGTTTTTTACTCTCTACATTTACAATATAACTGTTTATTCCCATTAAAATATCCATGTCATTTAGCAGCACGAGCATTACAATTTCTCGTTGTATATTACTTACACTGTGCTTCCCTTTATGCCAGGTACGTCAATGCTAAAGGTTACTTTCATGATGTGGCTGATGCCATGGAAGCTGCAAAGGAGGAAATTTTCATCACAGATTGGTGGTTGGTATTATGTCTTGTTTGAAAGCTGCCATAGCAAACTAAATCTGCCAAGCAAGCTGTGAAAATGTGTGTATTGCTGTAATGTTCTATTCCCTTGCCTCTCACCATACATTAGGACATTTCGCTCACTGTTACAATGAATCTCTGCTTGTTTGTGCAGTCAGCAGAAGTGTAAGATTATTTGTACACAATGCCTTTACCTTAAATCTGGGATTCCTGAACTCATTAGCTAGTTTTTCTTGCTTACATTTTTTTCATGCAGTCTAATAATGTTTTCAGGCAGCAGTATTAAAACCCAAAACCCAAGATAAGTAAGGATTTACATCTAAAACTAGAGTTCTTTTATGTGCAGGGGAGGGCTGGATACATTTTGGCCCGGGAACCAAAAACAATATAGTGGCCCATGGTGCAATTTCATCAGCCCACCTGTTATCATGATAGACAGGCAGGGCAGATATGTTCACAGGCAAGGTACAGAGACTGATAGACACACAAGACAATTGGACAGAAAGCTAAAAAGTACACTTTTAAATGCCCCAATACATTGAATCAGAGTAGAGAGCAGTGTGGGGGCAAAATGCTACTCTTCACCCCCATGCCAGCTCTCCCCTGTTTGTCTTCTATGAATGTGTTTAGGTATGTATGATATCTGTGTATGTGATATATGATGTGTGTGGTCACTCAGCCTGCTGTTTGTCAATTCAAGATATTCTGCCCGGGTGCATCCAAACATAGTGGGAATGCACTCACGGGACTTCGTTCAGGTATCCAGAAACGTGTAAATTTATTAACCCCTTTGTGACAAGACATTTTTACCTTGACTTTCCCTTGGTGACCATGCCTGTTTTGACATTTCTGGGGTGTCTGTGTTTAGCTGTAATTTTCTTCTCTCTCATATACTGTACCCACACAAATGATATGTTGTTTTTATCGTCATAAGAAGGGCTTTCATTAGCTACCATTATGTTCATCATATCTTATAATTTACTACTCATAAAATATGATGAAAAAGTTTTTAAAAAAAAAACACTTTTTCTAACTTTGACCTTAAATATAATTCACACAAATACAATCATTAAAAAAGCCCCCATCTAAACAGTTCCT
Organism: Pelodytes ibericus; assembly: GCA_036172795.1. Classification (NCBI taxonomy): domain Eukaryota; kingdom Metazoa; phylum Chordata; class Amphibia; order Anura; family Pelodytidae; genus Pelodytes; species Pelodytes ibericus. The sequence goes on from CM069861.1 coordinate 149,361,156, forward strand.
AAATGTTGTCCCGAGTTCAGAAATATGCATGTTTCCATATTTTTCTGTATTTTTTTGTGACTTATGGGGCAAAAACCAAAAATAGTGTTTTTTCCCATAATGAACTTTTGACCTTACCCCTAACACTAAATTTAACCCCAAATCTAATCCTTTATGCTATCCCTTAATATATTTTAATTTTAACCCTATCCCTTATGCTAAAAATTATTTAATTTTAACCCTATAGGCTAATCTAACATAATACTAGTTTTAAGCTTTTTTTTTTTTAACATTGAAATGTTGCTTCTAGGGGCAATCAAGCAGCATATTCAGAGCGACGGAAGTGAATTTACTTTCACTTCCCAAGTTCAGACCACCAGAGGGCATAGGCATATTGACTGAGCATGCTGCTCTGTCAATATGGAGCCCACTATCTCTCCGTGGGCTATCATGGGTGCCCCAGATAGGAAATTTCGGTGCTGGCTATTGCCTCGACATCAAGGCAATAGACCAGCACCGTTATAGCGGTTTTCGCAATCATTGATCGCGAAAACCACTTGTTTCACTGCAGGACGTTCCAGGCACGTCCGTTGTCGGGAACGGAGTTCCCGGCAGGACATGCCTGACACGTCCATTGTCACAGAGGGGTTAAATAGACATAGCAACATTTTGGCCAGAAATCTGCATGAAACATCGCTCTGTCTATTTAATAAATATAGATGATGATGATTTATTTTGTGGTTACATACACGTGTCAGTGTTTCAGGCCACAATGCTGCCAGTTTCAAGATATATGTGGGTGTAGATAATGCATAGCACCACATTTGGCTAAAACCAAACACAGCATATCAGCACAAACACTTCATACCAACTGTCAACCATGGAGGGCGGATGATTTAAGCTTGTTTTGCAGCCACAGGACCTGTGAACTTTTCAATGATTGAGTCACCCATGAACACCGCTTTATACCAAAGCATTCTAGAGTTAAATGTGAAGCCATCTGTCCGACAGCTAAAGCTTGGTCGAAATAGGGTCATGATCTCAAGCACACAAGTAAATCTACAACAGAATGGCTGAAAAAGAAAAGAATCAAGGTGTTGAAATGACCCAGTCTTAGTCCAGACCTCAACCTAATTGTAATTCTGTGGCGGGTACTTAAGAGAACTGTGCATAAACAAATGCCAGCAAACCTCAATGAACTGAAGCAACATTGTAAAAAAGAGTGGGGAAAAATTCTTACACAACAATATGAGTAGGGTTGCCACCTTTTCTTCAAAAAAAAATACCTGCTTTGGTACTGTTTCCATAGACTTAACATTAGCCTGATGCCAATTTTTTTACCGGCCTATTTCTTCAATATTGCTGCTAAAGGTGGTTCTACAAGCTATTGAATCATAAGGGGAACTTAGTTTTTCACACATGGCTTCTCCATTTTGGCTTTTTTGATCTGGTGTAAAAATATGTCATGAGTCGTTCATCTGAGGTTGTATTTATCCAATTTTAAGACCTGCTAAGGAACAGATGATACACTGTGTGTTTGTGTGTGTATCTATCTATGTATGTGTGTGTGTGTGTGTGTGTGTGTGTATATATATATATATATTTTCTCCAGATCCTAATTTTCACTCTAATAACTAAATACTATAACTCCTCATGGGCAATCATGATTCTACATTGAAACTTTCCCTGAAAGTTGGATAGAGAACTGACCCACCATGCTCTTCCAGATACTACACCACAGGGACCCAAAATGCACAACTTAACTAAAAATGTACAAAAAACTAGATATACAGTGTTTATGACCATACCTTACACATGCATGCTGAGAATGACACATGTAGAAAACAATGATTGCTAGAAAAGCATTTGCAGAGTGTATCAGTCCATATTGTGACAACTTGGTATTTTTATTCACAGATCACATACAAATCTTAAATTGAAACGTAGTAAGGATATCAGTTTGCTACAGGACGTGAACAATTAAATTATCTAGTACATATAGCAGCTTGTTTACACACTTCCAAAAACAGTACGTTCATGTGATAACAATAAGTACAAATTAGCGTTAGAATATGAAAAGCATAGTCAGTATAGAGATTGGAGCCATGTAAACAATCTGGTATTTGTATTAAACAATTTAATTTCCTATGTCCTGTAGCAAGCTAATATCCTGGGGAACAGTAAGACCTTGGTGTTTTTAGATCACAGGCTTGTTATCTCAAAACATTTTTCAACATAATTTCCAAGAACTTCGTGTAAGCAATGCTTTGACTTAAAGAGGCTAAACAATATTCCGAAAATAAACACTAAGTTAAAAGCCGTGTCCATGCATACAGAGATTCTCATGCTCTATACTAAAGCGAGCATATCTCTCCATAGGTGGGATTTATAGAATTTGAACGTACAGTAAAGACCAACCCTTGTACTCTTTTAAAAAAAAAAAAAAGTCACCTCTAACCCACAGATGCTTATGACACTTTATGATTGCCAGTAAATCATTCTATCTCCTTGCACAACTTTCACACCCATGTTGCATAGGATGAACAACTAACATGCACATGCAAAATATTTATATAACTTGTGAAATCTTTTAGTAAAAACTTTTTACGAGAACCCGTCAGACATGTTAAACAGCATTCTTTTGCCTTGCGTTTCCTGTACATGTAGAGAATGATTTAGGAAAAACATTTATATTTGGAATGATCCATACTTTAGTATATCTTGATGAGAATAGTCACTTATGTCTCACCTAATAGTGGGCAAATTACTCCTTCCGTAGTTCTCACCTTTTGTGAATGTGATTTAGATGGTTTGTTGCCATAGTTTTTTGGGGGGTTTTGGACATTTTACTTCAGTACTGATTTTTTTTTTAAGCTATCCGGTCATCAGATTTGTCCTTTTTTTTTATAGAATATTGACCTAAAAATGAAAAGTATACTGTTTTAGACTGTGGACGTTTACCCCTTTTAGAATAACTAGCTGATTATAACATGAGTACCATTTTAAAAGCACATATTTGAAACCAAGAAAATATGTCAAAAGTCAAATTTTTCCTGGTTAGCAACTTAGCTTTTTTTGTTGATGTTATTTTATATTTATGCACATTCCATAAATGGTAATGATCAAAGATTCTTACTGGATCCTTCATGTAGAAAAAAAAAGTTTTCTACAAAACAAATATAGGAAGCATTCCTCTGCAGCAAGCTAAACCTGCATTATTTTGCAAGTAACAAAGTTGCAAGATTAAAGTAATTTATGAGTTAAATCTAGTAACGTTTTAATAGTGCATTTTGGTGACCACACCTTTTCTTTGATGCACTATTATTGCTGGGGTTTTTTTCAAAATGCTTCATAAAATTTAAAACAGAGACAAAGCTACAGCTAACACCATATTTGTCAAGAATCAAAAGACAAAAAGGCAGAGAAAAGGACAACCATAAGACGTGTGGATACAACCAGAGGAGACCCAAACTAGGGTATCTGTTCACCAAACTTTAGGTGCAGGAGAGTTGAGATGAACATTTCATCTCTGTGACTTAATTTGCATTGTGCAGGGACAAACCTGGTATAGTTCTTTTGGTATAAGAGCTCAACTGGACCTGCATAATGCATAGCTTAAAGAAATGTGCATCTCACCTCAACATTCCTGCACCTCACTATTGGTGAATAATTCTCTAGATTCCGCTCAAGAATTATTGTAGCTAAAAAACAAACTTTAGTACATCCTAGTTGATAGAAGAATAAAGGCATTAATACTTCAAACACACTATTGTAATTGCTGATGTCCGTCTCCTCCTATTTTGGTCTTCTAGGTTGAGTCCAGAAATATTTCTTAAGCGACCAGTTGTGGAAGGAAACCGATGGAGATTAGACTGCATCCTAAAAAGAAAGGCTGTATGTTTGTTTATGGTTTATCAGTAAAAGTGGACAGTACTCACTGTGTATAGAAAAGTGTACAAATAACACAAATGCACAACCAGTTATATGCTATATATATATATAGATATATAGATAGATAGATATAGATATATAGATATATATATATATATATATATATATATATAATATTATATATATAGATAGATATAATTATATAAATGTTTTTTTATTATTGTTGATAATAAGACAATTTACTTTCAATTTGTATTTAAACATTCAATATGGATACACAAATAAGATTAAAAATGTGCATAAATGAGATGGAAAATTCCTTCAGAAAAAGCACATATGTTAAATGGAAAATTCCTTCAGAGAAAAAATATATTCATTAAAACTAAACAAATATAAATCTATATAAGATTATACCTTTAAACAGACCACACTATCTGAATAAGAACCAGCTGGGAAATCACAGAGGCTGAAACAACAAAGCAGTGTTCTAATTTCAGCGCTGTTTTTATTTGTGGTTTTTTTTCTTTGTTTATGATTTGTTGAGATTAAAAAAAGGAAAACCAAACATTACTGCATGCTACATGCTAGTTTTTTCATAAAAATGTCATAACTTATAGAAAAAAATAGATTGTTTTGATCTTTTGATAGTTTTAATCAAAAGTTAGGATTATCAATGTTTATTTGAAGAAAAAAGGCTCACAATCCAACACATGAAGGGTGGGTGCTTCCACAGCACTGAACCGACGCAATATGTAGACACAGAAGTAGTAAATTGGTGTGCACTCCACGCTCCAGGATGGTGAAAAATAAGGTGCTTTATTGTCTTTAAAAATGATGCATACAGACGGGATGAATAACATCCATGGACTGGTAAGTCAAAACGCAGGGGAAGGACCACCTGACGCGTTTTGCGTGTTGCCACGCTTAGTCATAGGTCATGTCTATGACTAAGCGTGGCAACACGCGAAGCGCGTCAAGTGGTCCTCCCTTGCGTTTTGACTTACCAGTCCATGGATGTTATTCATCCCGTCTGTATGCATCATTTTTAAAGATAATAAAGCACCTTATTTTTCACCGTCCTGGAGCGTGGAGTTCACACCTTTTTACTACTTCATTATCAATGTTTATTTCTAAAGATAAATATAGGTGTGTATATAATTTCCTTTTGGTACACATGTTTTAGACCCCTGCTGACATTTGCAGTCAGTGTTTTTCTGCAGTTATATTAAATAGAACCTGAATAGGTTTAAATATTTTTTTTAGGGGGCTAGAGGGGTTTCATTTATATGCTCTATTTAAAACTCTGGCTGACGAATGTAATTGTGGCTATAAATAGGCTCTGGCAGATTGACTTCCAGTGTCCAAGTTTTTTCCAATTAAATGTATCATGTAAAGTGTAGATAACGAAACAGATCTGTGTTATTTTTTTCTTTAACTCTTCCTATCTTGTGAATTAAGATTGAGCGCTCAGTAGAATATCAGGGACCTCAATACAGGGTAACTAATAAGTAAACAAATATAGTAAAAAAGAGAGAGGGTGGTGAAGTCACAGGAATCACATAAAAAATATATGTAAAACCTAACTTTTTTTGAATATATTTAAAATGCCAAAAATCTGAAAAAAAATGTTAGTGTGATTAACGTGATACACCGTGAAGGGAAAAACTACTTAAAACTTGCTGTTATTGTGCTATGAATATAGCTCAAGCTACATAAATAGATTACTTATCAGACTTACATAATCAGTAGACTAATGAAATGTAGCAACTTGAAATATCAATGTGAAATAAGGCACTCTGTGTTCTTTTAAACTGCTGCAACCAAAATTGGTAGTGTACAATACAACTGTGAAAATGTAAAATAAAAAAAGTGATGGTTTGCAAATATTAGCAAAAGAAACGTTATTTGGACACTTTAGACACAATGCATTGAAGGAAGTATATACTACTTTTTTTTAACTGTGTATCTTCTTCTTAAAGAGGTACAGCCCAAGTTGCCAGTGCTGTTGAATCTTTATGATTCTTGCGCATGTCTCTGTGAGCATGGATTACCGTAAATAGGCTCTTCACCAAGTGAGTGTGTTGGGAGGGGGTCACTATACCAATACTCCCTCCTGGTGTTATTAGATCAGTCTGCACTATGTGGTCTCTCTTATTTATGTTTTCTATGTCCTCCTTCAGTTCATTGCATCTGAAGTGTCCAGATAAGTTGTTTTTGTTAGCTTTTTGCGCACCATAACTTTTTTCTTTTTCTTCCCAGTTGAAATAGACAAACTCTCTAACTCTTTACACAGACCATAGGACTGGGTGCAAATTAATTAGAAAATAATTAACTGGAAAACTGCCATATTTATAAATACAAAGCAGTTTAGTACAAATACCTGATAGTGAGAACTATAATACATGAGCAATAACATGTTTTTTAATTCTGCAAAACCCTTTTAAATTGAAGGCTGTGGATAGCCAGTAAATGTTGTCAATATCGGTAAGACTTATAAATATTCCCTTTATAGTTACCTTACCGAGGTAAAAGGGCTAATTAGCGCAGACAGCATTTAGTACTAGAGAAACCCAGAAATCAGTATGTGATTACTAATTGGACTTGAATAATGTAGCTATCTATTTCTGTAGCTTGTGCTACAGTCATACTTAAATAATGGTAAGTGTTTTAAAGGAACTCTTCCAATCCCTAAAAAACTACAAGTAAATATCCCTGGCCATCTCTCCAAGCACATCCTATTGGATGTCACTTTTCAGGGCCCCAATGAAATTATTTTTAATACTAAACTACAGATGAACTGTAAACTGCTTTTAAGTAAAAAAATAAGTGCATGTCACATATATTAAACACATGTGCAACATATAAAAAAAAGACATTAAGTCCAACTGTCCCTTTAACGCACTATGTCGGCATGCCATTTTTTTTTATCGGCAGCAGCTTGAGCTGTCACAAAATGAATGGGTTGTTCCGTGTCTGGACAGTGCCTCACATTATTATGACAACATCAAAGGCCTTGGGCTTTGAAGGGTTAATAATGTATGTCGTGTTTTCGTTTTGGGGGGCGCCCAAGTAACATACGAATAGAGCCCTACTAAACTGTCATGTGTCTGATAAGCAGTCTCTATAGACTTGCCATGGGTATCTTTGTTTACTTGGTACTGAAAGTTACAGATAAAAGAGGAGTTTGGGAAGACTACGTATAGCTACATCTGTACATTATTTACGCCCAGCCAGTCTACTCTCTAAACAGATCTTGATGCTATAGCAAAATAATGGACTGATTTCCGCTGTATTTTTTCAACAGCAACAAGGTGTGAAAATATTTGTGATGCTCTATAAGGAAGTGGAACTGGCTTTGGGGATCAACAGTGAGTACAGCAAAAGGACCCTACTGCGTGTGCACCCCAACATTAAGGTATGACATGGTGCATTATTGGGGAAAATGTAGGGGTTAAATAACGAAGCCTTTTAAGGAACACTTCAAAACATTTAAGTTATAAATGCATACTACAGCTGACACAAAAAGATGTGCTTATTACTTTAATTTGTTACTATATTTGTTTGGTTTCTATTACATTTTGCTGTGATTCACTATAAAACTTACATTTTGCAAGCTTTACCCCCAGTGATTCAGCTTCTACAAACTGATGCTTCTTTTGGGAGCAAAACAGAAGCTTATGTAGAGATGACTGGGGATGTCCAATGTCCAATTACATAATAATAATAAATGGTTTTGACCTTTTACATTAAGAGAAAAAAATGTGTATAGCATATTGTCTCATATTATTTGCCGATCTATAGCTCATTGTTTCATTTCTACATTTCCCCACCTCCCATTCTTCACTGTTTAATGTTCAGGAGTAGGGGGCTAACAAGTCCTTTACCCCATACTCCTTAATATTTCTATAGTTTCTCATTTTTAAGTAAGAGCGAGGCATTCTACTGGATACTACACTGCCATGATAAGGATTTGTTATTTTTATCTAGCAGAAAGAGATCAGTAGAACTTCCCTTGAATAGTATACAACTGGAATAGGAATGGTTTGTGGACTTTGGTTAAATCTGACATGCAATTAAATAGTGCTAATAAACATAGTGCATGTAATGCAACATGACACAGTGGCCTTTAATATAAAATAGGCTTTGCAATAATTAAATAAAAGGAAAGCACGCTTTACCTCAAATATAAATAAATAGATATCTTATCTCCATAATTCCAAATGGATTAGGGAAGTAGAAACTTTGCAGCGTATAAGAAAGAATAGAAGACTGATGTTCCTGATTTAATGTTTTATGAGATTAAATCAGAAATGGAATAACTTTAAAATAAAAGAGGACTCATTAAATAGAAGACTGATGTTCCTCATTTAAAGTGAATCAACACAGTAAAGGAAGAGAGTATATTTAAAAGAAGAAAAACTTCCAGAACTAGAGGATATAGTCTTAAATTATAGGAGCAAAGATTTAAAAGTAATATCAGGAAGTATTACTTTACTGAGAGGGTAGTGGATGTATGGAAGGTAATAGAGGTAAATACAGTTGAAGCATGCGAGGGATAGACACAAGGCTATCCTAGCTATAAGATAGGGAACTAGGGACTAATAAAAGTATTTAGAAAATTAGGCAGACTAGATGGGCCGAATGGTTCTTATCTGCCGACACATTCTATGTTTCTATTTGGCATTTCATGAGATTCAAGTTTATTTTAACAGAAGGCTAAAAAAATATACCTTTCTCATATTTTTATGATATGATCTCCAAATTACTCTGTAGATTTTATATTCCACCAAATATAGCTAAACATATGGCAAACTGTAGAACAGATGCGTGTGTGAAGTGCAGTCAGCCAGTCTCAGGTTTTCTTCACAATTTCTGGATTTGTCCACAGATCCAATTTTTTGGGAAAATCGATGGAAAAAACCTGTCAAACTAATAATAAACGTTGAGCTCCACATTACATCTTCAGACTTTACACTGGGTTCATATCCTCTACTAGTCATTCCCCCCAGAATAGTCAGAGATTACTGGATTTTACAGTGTTTTATTACCATTAAAATGTATACTTACCAGAAGGATAGAACCTGCATCATCCTCTCTGGAAAGCTAAAATCCATTAGTTTATAATCAAGAATGGAATAATGCCTTGACCAACAAAGAACACGATGACAATACATTTTATGAAACCTGAGAACAAACTAAAATATTCAAAAAAGCTTTCAATGCTCTGGCTGGATTTAAAACAAATACGTACTCCTCATTGGCAGATACAGGAATAGTTTGGTGATAACATTAGGATAAGACATCTGATTCATGTTTCAATGTTCATATTGTGAACATGCGCAGTGAATTACATGGTTATAAATTTGTCCGGCACCCAGATTCATCGCACATATACATTAAAGAAAACTAATAATTCTGTAAGCTGAGCTATTATATAGTGTTATAAGTAGGTAGTTGTTCAGTTTGCATTTGAGAGTATTATAGATACCAAAAACAGTAAACGTGATCATTGCCTATATTGTAATATTGATAAACAAAGTATAATTGAAAAAGGAAAGTCTAGATATAAACATGCTTAATCTATTTTAATATCATAAGAAACACACAAGTGTGTAGTATGTATAAAACGCCAATAGTAATACAATTTAAAAGCTTTTCTAAAGAGTGCACTCACCTAAATGTGTACTGCACGTAGTTGAGACTTCTTAGGTATAGGATCCACTTTTATACACCTCTGGTGGCGTTAGACAAATGTTTTATACTTGTTATGTTTGTTAGATAGGTTAGGGTGTGTGCTATTCTATATTTTTCTTCTGAAGAGTAGCCAAGTAAGAACTCTGCTTAAGTTTGAAATTTCCATCTCAATTACCTGCCGTTCCCACTTCCACGAATAAAGCCTTAGTTTATATTGACATCATTTTTCTTAATAATTGGTAACTAACTTTTGCCTGCCACAGGGAAACCCCTCTGAGCCAACAAGGCAATGGGGAGTAGGTAATGAGTAATTGGAGTTGAAGAAGGGTTAGGTTGGAAGGATGTTCTCCCATTCACCTGCATTTTCACTTTCACCTTAAAGGGACAGTCTAGTCCCCAAACTCACTTTGCTGCAAGATGAAGATCACTGCTTGTATAATGCACAGGCTTTTATCCCTGTGTGATTTGATGCAGGCATTCTGTATAAATCACGTTTTTAATATTTGACTCAAGCCCTCCCCAGTGATTACTTTGCATGTTTACTGCAGGTGCAGCAGCACTGATTCTATAGACACTGAGGATATAAAGTTTTGTTTCATATAGTCACTTCCTGTCCTCCTCAAATTTAATCTATTGTGTGGCCTATGAGTGACCTTGCTCTTGTACACAGAAGGATCTCTTAACAGTGCAACACATTGTCTGATGACCTCACTAGAGAGACAGGATATTCCATTTGAATGGCATTATTCTCATTGGTTCCTGCAGCAAAAAAAAAAAGGAAATTACTTTTACTCATCTAGTGTGGGCAGTCCTTGTTTCTTGCAAACTGCTGTAATTTCACAATTTCTTCTAGCTGTAAGTATTTTATATTTTAAGCAATGCAAAATGTAAGAAATGCATTTTAAAGTACTTTGAAAGCACATTAAAATGCATTTTGGGCACTAGACGGTCCCTTTAAGTTTTTAATTCCCATCTCAGTTCCCTGCAATTATCTCTTTGAGTAGACCCTGCAATCTATAGATCTAGAGGAAGTTTTTCTAGCACTATGTATGTATTACATTTTTATTACTAGCAGAATAGATTCTTGTCACCCAATCCTAGCTCATACTAAAAGGGGCATTGATTAAATATGTGTCTTAACTTTATTTAGGTAATGCGGCACCCAGACCATATGTCCTCGTCGGTTTATCTTTGGGCTCACCATGAGAAAATTGTTGTGATTGATCAGTCTGTGGCTTTTGTTGGAGGAATTGATCTGGCTTACGGACGATGGGATGACGATGAGCATAGACTGACTGACATTGGAAGTGTGAAGAGAGTCATAACGACACAGTCTACATCTGCCATAAACACGGTAAAACCCTGAAACATAGGACTCTAGCAATAGTGCTTAACACAACTAATAAATAAACAAGCAAGTTGTATTTCATTAAAACATAATAAACTCCAACATAAACACAAACTTAATTTAGTAGGAAGAATTGTTTAATTGAGCTATACATGTTCTTTAACCATTCCATATGCCAACTAACCTTAAGACATACTGCATAGTTATTTTAACACTACTATAAAAATGTATACAACCATATAAAAGATATCTTGTTCATGTCGTTGTAACTAATGCATAGCTGCAATAAAGAGTCTTGACACTGCACACAGGGCTGGCCTTAGCTATTCAGGCACCCTGTGTGGGCCACATTTGTGGCACCCCCCACCAGCACCCAGTTATAGTCCAGTCCAGAACTAACACCTGGCACACCACCTGCTGTTAACTACAGTTCACATGAGGCTCAACCAGACATACTGCTTCCATGATACTGGCTGAGCCTCATGGGAAATGCAGTCAAAAGTAGATAAATGTGCAGATGTTAGCTTTGAACTACAATTCCCATGATGCTCAGCCAAGTGCCCACCACAACTAAGGCATTCTGGGAGTTGTAGTTCTGAATGAACACCTGTCTCATCATCTCCTGTTAACTACAATTAAAAGACTGCAGTTAGGTTAGGTTTGGGCTACAATTCCCTTGATGCTCAGCCAGGTGCACACTATGCTGCTGGCTGAGCATCATTGGAAGAGTAGTCCACAGCAGTTTTTTTAATAAAGAAATGCTAGTATTAGCCTCCCTCCCAGGATCCTACCTTTCTGGCCTGGGAGGAGGCTCATCTAGTCCATGGTGCTCTGTGGTGTAGTGGGAGCTGCTGGTCTCCCTCTTGTAGAGACCTGCTCCCTCCATTTAAGCTCTCCGCAATCACGACTCAGGGCGGGGTTATGATGACTGCTCCCCTCTGATTGGCCTGTGATGACTGACAGCAGCAGGTCTCTGCCAGCAGAGGCAGAGATGTGCTGCTTGTTACAGGGCAGGGAGAGAACATGCGGCTCCATGTTACTCAGGGGCTGCACACTGTTAGTGATGGTGCTGATCGGATAGAAACATAGAAAAAGTGTTTGTTTTTTTTTAAACTTGTTGCAGGGGGGCAGAGGACGTGCCAGTAGGCAGGTGCCTCCTTGGTGCCCCCCGGGGTGTTGCACCCTGGGACAGCCCTGACTGTACATGTTCACTGATCCACTTTCTATCTGAATCATGCAGTCTGTTGATCTTCGTGCCAGTAGATTATCATTATTATGATTATTTTTTATAGAACAGCACTATATTCAACCAAATTCCACAGTTATGTAACAAATATGTATTTACTCATGCAACAGGGATTAGAAGGTCATGCTCTTGCAAACCTTATTGTCAGAAAGATATTTTTCTGTAATGTACACACAATAGGAACAAATCTGAAAAATATAAAATTCAATTCAAGATCTGCAGACCAGTTAGGTTATTCAAGTTTTCTAGGAGTGTATTTATTACATTGATATATTGATTGGGGGTCTGTCTTTAGATGTTGTCCGGTTCATCTCAAACACTGAACGGAGAGGATAAAGCACTGAAAAAAGCTAGTGTCCAGATCCAGGCCAAGCAAGGTGAAGATGGTGTGGATGCTTCAAGAATCAGAGGATTTGGCAAATCCAGAAAGTTTGCAAAGTTCAGCTTGTACAAGCAACTTCATAAACACAACCTCCAGCATGCAGACAGTGTGAGCAGCTTGGACAGCCAGTCACGTATGTACATCTTTAATTCTATACATTTTCCCCAAAATATTATTTGTTGATTTATCGATGCAGATATACTTGATATTCATCAATTTTCTCTCTGATCTGTATCTTTCTGTATTAAAGTGGCACTAAACTTTTTTTTTTTAAACTTTTGCTTCATTAATAGAAGTAGTAATAGAGTTGCCATTATTCCAGCGTAAACCTGACATAAATCTTTACAGATACACGCAGGTTTATTCTGAGCTCTGCCTCCCAGCTCAGCGAATCAGGGCGGGGGCTCATGTCTGATCGGGGCTGACAGTCTGATGGACCTCTATTTTCCATTAAACCTACAACCTAGTTAAGGTCCGCTCTATTAAGAAGCCCTGCCAGTGTTCACCAGCTTCAGAAAAGCTCTGCCTTAGATGGGAGAGTGAGGTCCATTTTCACACCCTACCAACAAAGGGGACCTAATTTGAGGTCTCTCACTTCTCCTAGGGAAGCTGGTCAGCGAATAAACTGGCATGCACATTAAAAAGGTCATATTTTGACTTGTGCTTCTATATAATAATCACAAATAAAAAAAAGTTTAGTTTAATTAAATAAAGATCCATGTGCAAGTTAATGGAATATCAGATGAAAATAGCTTACCTCAGTTGAGGACCATCAACACACCATGTGTTAAATTGGAGCAGTGCTAACATGGAGTGTCCAAAATTTCCGACTGGCATCTTGCTTAGCAACAAATGCAAGTGAAAGATGATTCACTACATTTTGTTTGTTTTGGTCCAGGATACAGTTGCATTAGCTTCCTGTAAATTGCGTTAGTTTCTTGTAAGTTGCATATCTTTCCACTTTTTTTGACAAATAAAACACATCAAACAAAACTAGACAAATTGCGATTCTGCCTTCAGTGTAATTACCAACTGTAACCTTAATAACTAATTCTGAATTCATTATATATTCAAACAGTCACAGTCTGGTAAAAGAAGAATGCTTGGAGATACTGCTTTAAATACAGAGTGACCTATTTAATGAACCAAGTAGAGTTAAAATGTTATAATTTATTTGCTAACTGAGAGTTTGATTGCAATAAAAGGTATTATTTTAACTCTACTTGTTTCCTGTATTTCCACAGCTAATACCGGTACTATCCTTTTACCTAATCAAGAATACATAAAGCACATTGTTGGTGGATGTGAGCAAACAATGTGACACACGTAGTACATGCAAATAAAACATGAATATGCCATAATGTAATGTAAATGAAGCTCTAATGCTTAAAGTGTAATGGTTTATAATAATTTGATAATAGACATCCAAGATCTTTTCACTATGTTTTACAATCTGAAGATAGATAGATAGATAAGTAAATAGGAGGATCATGGACACAAGGCTACAAAAAAAATTGTAGAGAACTGGGTACTAGCAACACATAGGTCCCAATAAACACACATAATTATCAAATCCAAACACGTGAAGCTGCACATCCCATATAAGTGGAGTCCTCCAGAGGAAGGTTTAAACGCTGAAACATCAGGGTCTCTTTTTCTCGTTTAGATTATTGTCTTTATGTGGATGTGTATCATTTTGACATGTGTTATTGCACTATTTATGTTTCTGGTGTCTTCTTCCACCTTGTGTATTTTGTTTTGTATACATGATATAATACATTGCTGTTCAAAATAAATCTGCATACTTTATATTATATGTGGTGTGCAGCTTCACTTGTTTGTATCATGTGACAATAGCTCAGTGGACTTCATGATCTGTTCAACACTTGGGGTCACAGGTTCAACCCTGCAGGGTTGATTCAGCCGAGACAGGAGCTTTACTGGCATGCGAGACAAGTACTTTTAAAGTATTTTTAGGTTTGTTTAAACATAAGGCCACTTGGCAGAAACATGAGATATTGAGGCTTCGGTTACTGGAATAATGCTGATGTCAACCACTTAAACTCCAGTAATGTGCCATCTTCACCCTCTGCCCTTAGAGACCCGATGCTAGCAAGCAATAGTCTACATATTTAAACTCAACAGCTCTGTATAAGCTCTTCTCTTCAGCTATATTTTGAATTCTTATGGGCATCCAATGTAATGATTTTGTAAAGGAATGTAAATCAGAAAGGAACACGTAAAACAAAGCTATGCAATTATGACCTCTGTGTTATATCCGAAGGCATTCAATGCAAAACAAATGTTTCTATGCTTAAGGCAAATAACTGCATTTCCTTTCCATCATAAGATCGATGTTTTTTGTGAATAAAATGTTTGTTGTATTATAATAAATTGTAAGGATATGTTTATATACAACAGCTTGGGAAAACTATTTTACATTGTGCATCTAAAACATGCTCTTATACACTTGGTCACCCATCTTAAATAATCCTGCGCATTTGTTTAAACTTTAAAAAAAATATTTTTGCTTCTTTTAGAGAAGAAAAACGTATTTTTACTTTGATCCCAGAATGGGGAAATTGCTATGCCATTTTTCCCTCTGCATGGAACCTGTATGCTTCAGTGCGATTAGCTCTGATTGCTAAACATTACTCATTGCTCCTGCAGTGAGAAGGAATTGGTTTCAGCTGAAACTATGTCTCTCCAGAGAATATTTAGAAGCAAAAGCATGTTAATCTTAATGTACATACTGTTTCCCTTCAAAATGAGGGAAATGCAGACATACTGGTTTAATATTGAAAGCACCATATTTGGATATGGGAACAGGGATATTGCTGTGTGAATTGCATGTTACCATCAAGATAAGTGCAACTCTGATGCGTTTTCCCCAAATAAATCCTGTTACTGGTTGTTGAAGCCTGGAGTTGGATAAGGTTTTGTTGATTTTCTCATTTTTTTTATATATTGTTTGTAAAAAAAAATGAAATATGATCAAATGCATTTCCAAATATCGACACAACTCTGTGCAATTAAATTGTACTGTTTTCCAACAGGCTCAGAATGGGGTCTGTTTAGTAAAAGGGAACTTGCAGGTGTGATGAACATTTCATCTTGATGATTTAGCTGCACATTGTGCAAAGGACGAACATGTGTTCTCCTACTAGACAAAGTTACTAGGTTTCTTTCTGCACAAATGTATAGCTAAATTGGAAAGACCTCAGCTCACCTACAATTCACCTCCCACTTTAGTGAATAGCCCCCAAATCTAGTCAACCTAATTTATGTTTGAAAAATGCATGGAAAGTTGTGGCCTGCAAATAAGCTAATGCAACCTTTTATTATTAATTCAAGCAATAATTCAATGATTTGTTACAATGACATTGCTGCTCTGTGTACTACTCTGAGCTAAACAGAACCATGTGTAAAAGTTAGTTAATTCTTCCTGCCAGTTACTACTGATATTACATCTTATTTTGAAATTCTATTTTTCCCCACTGGAGGTTATCTAGGAAAAGCATCACAGAGTTATAGCTGGCGCAAAAACCAGGGTAAAAGAATGAAACCTATCTGCTGTTAGCTTTTAGAGCTTTGCACCAGAATTTCTCTGTTTATAAACATCTACATATGTTCACCAGCTGCTAAACCCTGAAACATTATGAAGCTCTGTTTTGCAAAAATGTGTGATTTTTTTTATTTTTTTATTTATGTCCTGGTAAAATATAGCCAATGTTGTTGCTAAGCAATGTCTACAGCAATCACTTGCAAGGTGGGAAATTGTTTTTTTTTTTTTTTTTTTTATCAACAAGTAGTAGTTAGAGCTTATCAAATTTTAATATGACTTTATACCCTTGTAATTTGTAGAAGGGTTCATCTGCCACAGAGCTCCATACAGATTCCTAGCTAGCTTCCCTTTGTATGATGAGAACTGCACTGCGTATAAAGTCTTGTCTAATTTAATTAATGCAGATATGACCACATCTGAAGTTGGACTGATGTGCTGTTTAGCATAGACTTACAGAATAGATTATTGTTTCCCCAGTCAATCCTTGAACATTCATAATAGGCCAACTATCCCTGCCTGAGCACAGCTGAGATAATCAATGTCTTATTTTAATGAAGAGCTGCATGTACTCCAACCGTGGGATGTGCAATTTAAATGGTTAGGACAGTGTTATGAGCGCAGATTGCAGTAAAGTGTTACATGCATTGATACAAACAGGACAAAAACACTTACACAGTCAGTGTCATTTTTTACATTGTGATGCCTGTTCATTTCTCAGAAGAGCATTTATTCATGGTGGGAGCTCACATTCGACAAGGCCCCCATGGTAGCACTTTGTAAAATCAGAGCCTCTCCCTCTTTACAGGTGATTCTGAGACTTTTAATAGTCGCCAGAATTTATTCCAGAGTTTTAAACCTCATCGGAAGATGTTTCACCATTCGGGTGAAATCACTCGAAGTGAAGCTGGTGAGTGAGTTGTGAAATGACATTGAAAAGCAGGGGTGTGTGGGACTAACGCTCTGCCTTTTCCACTTTTTGCTATTAATCATGCTCTAATTCTCTGGCATTGGGTTTTCTAGCAAACATATTGGCCATCTTCAAATCGAGGCATATGCCCAGGCTCTTTCTCCAACAGACTGAGAAAGTGTACCTAAGCAAAAGAACTTTAACAGTTTGTTTATATTGGATATGTTGTGTTTTACCATTGTTGATCCAACTAGTATACGTTGGTTCCAGCTTGTCCTAAACATATGGTAAACCTTCTATGTCTATACCTCCAAAATGTTCCTCTTTTGGAGGCTTTGGTTTTATTTGGAACTCAAGTCCCTGTGTTCTTAGCCCTGGCACCCCTCATGTCTTCCTGTTCAGAACATTTGTTATTTGTAGGGTTTTCACCCAGCCAGTATTTTACTAGCAGGCTGCTAAATAATTCGCTTGAGGCCAATGTTATGTCTATGGAGATAATAAGGTAATAACATGGCTTATCCTTGTTCCACATTTGGCCCTTACTTACAGTAAGTAAAAAGAAGAAAAAATGGATCCCAAATAGTTTCCCGCTCCTCTGTGGCTTCACCGTTCGGTGCTTCCACCGAACAAAAATTGAAACGTAATGAAGAAAAGATCGATGAAATTCCGGAGAAATAAGTGGTACAGACAACGAAAAGTCAGACTGAAATAGGTGCTTTAATTCTCAGATAGAGAGACAGCCTTGAGAAAGCGCCGTGTTTTGGCGCGAAACGCGTAGGCGTCTGGGATACACCGGGTAGGAGGACGGTGGCGGTGAGGCTGTCTCTCTATCTGAGAATTAAAGCACCTATTTCAGTCTGACTTTTCGTTGTCTGTACCACTTATTTCCCCGGACCTTCATCGATCTTTTCTTCATTACATGTTTCAAGTTACAGTAAGTACCTAAATTCCATCAGCCATGTTTTATAAATGTAGTTTATCTTCCCAAAATGACTTGCTAAATTCTACAAACTGGAATTAATAAATCACAGTTACAAAACAATCTCGGGATTGAACCTCCTCCTACACACCTCCCCAATTATTCCAGCAACAGATTTATTACTCTTTTGCTCTTTGAATGGGTGGTGTAGTAGTGTTTTAAGCCATGCTGTGCAAACCACAAAATGGTTTATGATTCATTTACCCAACTATCTTCAAAGGGCTGTCGCACTTCATTCCTGGAGTGCTAGAGAGTTGTACACGATATCCCTGTTGTTGCTATGGTATCAGCCAGACCCAGCAACTGTCATGGCGTCATCTGTTTATCTGGAAGATAAAAACTATAGTACGGGAATGGTGTTGAAAAATGATCTTTATGGCAAACAGCCAGAAGCACTCGGATGAATTAAGAACCGGTTATGAATAAGCCTGATGGATTATGTGCAATTTATACGTGTGTGTGTGTGTGTGTCTGTGTCTGTATGTATAGGATAAAAAGCTTTAAATACCCAGTATAATAATTCAAAATGCAATCAGCATTTATATGCAAAACAATACAATAAAAGTGTTTTTTTATATTAAATCCTAGGAACAATTCCTCCTAAGATGAATTGTTGTGACAGCTTTTTTTACTTCTAGTTTCTCTTCTCAATTAAAGAAAACAGTTTCATTTTACATGTATCTAGCTTGGCATTCTTCCATATTTGGTATAATAATTGCACGGTGACCATTTTTTTTGTTATAAAGACTATGGTTTTCCTGTTGGTGGTGGTTCTATCATTTAATATAATAGGTGGACATTTGCTAAGCAGTACTAAAAAAAAAAATCCTATTCATTGCAATGCGCCAACATGTGTACACTCTCACAAGCTTTAAATCAAGGCTCTGTTGAAAAGCAGGGGGTCTTGGGAGTTCTGTTAATTTAATTTCTCTAAAATCTCCAAACGCTTTCTGTCTTTATAGAAAGTAAATGAACACTAAAAAAAAAAAAAGACTGACCTCAGGTACAGATAAGTGGCTACCAGAAAACCCCAAAATGTGGTTCCCCCACACACAACTTTCTGTTTTTATGGCTTTGCTAAACTGCTGGGCATTTTTGGTTTCACTAAAGTTTGAATTGTTATTACTGGAAACTGTGCAGTTTCACTACTTGGTGTTATTGAGCTACATGTATATTACTTCTTGAAATGTATATTCATAAATTAATTGTATAAAATAAAAACCACCTACAAAAAACACTGATTTCAGTATCAAACATACTGACAACAAAATAAAGTCAAACTGTGAAAATAAGGATTAGCTGAAATCAATGAATTAAAAGGAATGAACATTTATTTGACAAATAGCTATAGGTCACATGATTATACCTATAGAACACACAGAAATACATAGGAAAACATGTTAAATTTAGTTCCAACATCTTATTTTATCCTCCATGTCAATTGGTTATACCACCAAATACTCAATAGATTGTTCATTTTTGGGATGGATTGATCATAAGTTGTCAAGCTAATGGAACGAGCTGTCTTTTCATAAACAGATGGAGGCTCTATGCGAAGTTTACAGACCGGAGTGGGAGAGCTGCTTGGTGAAACCCGTTTCTGGCATGGGAAGGATTACTGCAACTTTGTCTTCAAAGATTGGGTACAGCTGGACAAACCCTTTGATGGTACATACATTTGGGATTTCATTATAAGATCAAATGCAGTATTTATTCATTTTGGATTATCTGCAAAACTTCCAGGGGGTGCAAATTATAGACAAATGGAAGGCGTTCATGTTTAAGAATAACATTTAAAAATACTCATCTCATAGCAGCATTTAAATATTGTAAGAACCGTAATCATTTAATGTTGGAAATACTAATACACAATTTGACATATTTAACGGAACTGAAAACTATAGAAACATAGAACGTGTCGGCAGGTATGAACCATTCCTTCCATCTAGTTTTTATTTTTTTTAAAAACTTAAGTTTACATTTTTTATTAATTTTATTTTACATTTTATGAGGTAAAATGTCAAGCATTTTACACATACACAGACCTGTATCTTTAATTTGAGCAAGTCAGCTGTTCATCAAATGTCAGTCTATATCAGTTCACAAGTATGGATAGAGAATGTTGGATTCAGATGGAGAGTCTCCCGAAGTATGATTTAAGTGACTTAATTGAGTTACACATTTTAATAACTAAAGCAGCATTTATTCTAGTGTCCCTGAACTTTCTGCTCAAGCCTGTTAAACTCTGTTTACCCATAAAAGGCCCAGAAGTTAATAGCAATGTTTTCATTAACATGTGAAGAAATTGTGGGACTGGATAGTGAAACACTTGACTGTGTCCCACCGGCACACACTGTATCTCAGCTGGAGTATTTGGATGTAACAAGTTGCAGGCATGCCTTTGTTTGTATTCCAGTGTGGAATA
Source organism: Pelodytes ibericus (assembly GCA_036172795.1). Classification (NCBI taxonomy): domain Eukaryota; kingdom Metazoa; phylum Chordata; class Amphibia; order Anura; family Pelodytidae; genus Pelodytes; species Pelodytes ibericus. Next base: position 149,381,572 of record CM069861.1, read on the forward strand.
ATAATCAAAAATGTTAACACATACATATTTTCAGATTTTATTGACAGATACCAAACCCCTAGAATGCCTTGGCATGACATTGCTTCTGTAGTTCATGGAAAGGCTGCACGTGATGTGGCAAGGCATTTTATCCAACGTTGGAACTTCACAAAGGTAAGCAGTTTGGTGGTAATCATTTCCTGCAAGTTGTAAATGTTCCTCTGTTATGTCTTATGCATTCTCATTTCTACTTCTGTTGTAGATCATGAAGCCCAAGTATCGATCCCTTTCCTACCCTTTCTTGCTGCCAAAGTCCCACAGAACCGCTAAGGAGTTGACGTATCAGGTTCCAGGTTCCACTCATGCTATCGTACAGGTAGAAGCAATATCTGAAAACTCAACATATAAACGTGGTTATAGAGTTGTCACCTTTTATTCAAAAAATACCGGCCATTATATTTTTTCCATAGGCTTAATATTGGCCTGAAGCCACTTGATGGTACTGGCTGCCAGGCAACCCTACGTGCAAGCTATAATTAATTAACCCCTTAGTGACTAGACATTTTCACCTTGACTTTCCCTTGGTGACAATAGCTGTTTTGACATTTCTGGGGTGTTTGTGTTTAGCTGCAATTTTCTTATTTCTCACATACTGTACCCACACAAATTGTATGTTGTTTTTATCATCATAAGAAGGGCTTTCATTAGATACCATTATGTTCATCATATCTTATAATTTACTACAAAAAAATCATAAAATATGATGAAAATTAAAAAAAAAAAAAAACCTTTTTCTAACTTTGACCTAAAATATAATTTACACAAATACAATCATTAAAAAAGACCCCGGCTTAATAGTTTCTAAATGTTCAGAAATAGTGTTTTTTGTTTTTTTCCTATATTGACCTTTTGACCCCAAACCGAACCAAAAATGTAACCCTAACACTAAATGTAACCCCAACGCTAACCTTTATGCTATCCCTTAATATATTTTAATTTAATTTTAACCCTATCCCTTATGCTAAAAAATATTTAATTTGAACCCTATAGGCCAGGGGTGGGCAATTAATTTTTACCGGGGGCCGCATGAGCAACCCGAGCTCTGCTGGAGGGCCACATCGACAATATTTCAATTAAATTTTGCTCAATATCTGTCTCTCCCCGTACCCTCATGTCTGTCTCTCTCTCTCCCCATTCCCTCATGTCTGTCTCTCTCTCCACTCATGCTCCATGTCTCTCTCCACTCATGCTCCATGTCTCTCTCTCTTTCCATTCATGCTCCATGTCTGTTTCTCTCTCGCCACTCATACCCATGTCTGTCTCTCTCTCTCCCCATACCCTCATGTCTGTCTGTCTCGCCCCATATCCCCATGTCTGTCTGTCTCGCCCCATATCCCCATGTCTGTCTGTCTCGCCCCATATCCCCATGTCTGTCTGTCTCGCCCCATGTCTGTCTGTCTCACCCCATATCCCCATGTCTGTCTGTCTCTCCCCGTATCCTCATGTCTGTCTGTCTCTCCCCGTATCCTCATGTCTGTCTGTCTCTCCCCGTATCCTCATGTCTGTCTGTCTCTCCCCGTATCCTCATGTCTGTCTGTCTCTCCCCGTATCCTCATGTCTGTCTGTCTCTCCCCGTATCCTCATGTCTGTCTCTCCCCGTATCCTCATGTCTGTCTGTCTCTCCCCGTATCCTCATGTCTGTCTGTCTCTCCCCGTATCCTCATGTCTGTCTCTCCCCGTATCCTCATGTCTGTCTCTCCCCGTATCCTCATGTCTGTCTCTCCCCGTACCCTCATGTCTGTCTCTCCCCGTACCCTCATGTCTGTCTCTCCCCGTACCCTCATGTCTGTCTCTCCCCGTACCCTCATGTCTGTCTCTCCCCGTACCCTCATGTCTGTCTCTCTCCCCGTACCCTCATGTCTGTCTCTCCCCGTACCCTCATGTCTGTCTCTCTCCCCGTACCCTCATGTCTGTCTCTCTCCCCGTACCCTCATGTCTCTCTCTCTCGCCACTCATACCCCATGTCTGTCTCTCTCTCTCGCCACTCATACCCCATGTCTGTCTCTCTCTCTCGCCACTCATACCCCATGTCTGTCTCTCTCTCTCGCCACTCATACCCCATGTCTGTCTCTCTCTCTCGCCACTCATACCCCATGTCTGTCTCTCTCTCTCTCGCCACTCATACCCCATGTCTGTCTCTCTCTCTCGCCACTCATACCCCATGTCTGTCTCTCTCTCTCGCCACTCATACCCCATGTCTGTCTCTCTCTCTCGCCACTCATACCCCATGTCTGTCTCTCTCTCTCGCCACTCATACCCCATGTCTGTCTCTCTCTCTCGCCACTCATACCCCATGTCTGTCTCTCCCCTCATCCCTTATATCTTTTTCCATCTCTATCTTTCTGTTCCCCATGCTGGTCTCTTGTACACACAGTCATACATAAACACACACAGTGACACAAACACAGTTACACACTTAGTCACCCTCACAGACATACATTTACACAAACACCCTTATACACACTGTCACAAATACATAAATACACACAGTCATACATAAATACACACAGTCACACAAACACAATTACACACTTAGTCACCCTCACAGACATACATTTACACAGACACCCTTATACACACATACATAAATACAAACAGTCATACATAAATACACACAGTCACACAAACACAGTTACACACTTAGTCACCCTCACAGACATACATTTACACAGACACCCTTATACACACATACATAAATACAAACAGTCATACATAAATACACACAGTCACACAAACACAGTTACACACTTAGTCACCCTCACAGACATACATTTACACAGACACCCTTATACACACTGTCACACATACATAAATACACACACAGCCACCTTTACACACAGGATACACTTACACAGACAGTAACACACACATAGTTATACACATTGACACACACATACACACTTATACACATTGACACACACTTCCACAGACACTTCCTTTCTTTTTTTATTTTAACACACCCCCCCCCCCCAACTGTTATTACCTAATCCTCCTTGTTAATCCAAGCACAGCACAACGGGGTAAAGCTCCGCCCCAGTCGCGTTCTGTGATTGGCTGCAGGGAGGAGGACGTTCTCTATGGTGTCTTGGCAGATACCCTAGAGAACGTCCTCCTCCCTGAAGCAGCCAATCACAGAACGCGACGGGGGCGGAGCTTACACCCGTCGCGCTGTGCTTGGATTAACAAGGAGGAGGATGGCAGGGAGAGAGCTCCCTGCTACAGCGCCTCTCCTCCCTTGCGCCCGGGCGCGGTGCACCCGCGGGCCGTAAGATGCCCAGGTCTGCTATAGGCTAATCTAACTATATAACAAGTTTTAAGCTAATTAAATATTTTTTTGAATTTTTTTTTTGCTATGCTGCTTGGCTACCTCTAGGGGCAGTCAGGCAGCATATTCAGAGTGACAGAAGTGAATTTATTTTCACTTCCGATGCTCAGACCACCAGAGGGCATAGCCATATTGACGAAGAATGCTGCTCCGTCAATATGGCTCCCACGATCGCTCCGTGGGGCGATCGTGGGTGCCCCAGGAAATAAATTTTGGTGCTGGCTATCGCCTCGACATCGTGGCAATAGACCAGCACCGTTAAAGCAAAAACCGCTTGATTCACCGCAGGACGTATTGTCACGAAGGGGTTAATGGATAGACACAGTGGTCTTCCTGTACGTCTATGAGATATACACATATAATTGGCATCTCCCAGTTACTGACCTTGATAAGGTTGAACATTGCTTTTGAATAATGCATAGAATTTGTATATATGGCATTAACAACATAGATGGTTATTTTTATTGCAAAAAAATAAAATAAAAACTACCCACTATTTCCTGTTCTGCTATTTTAGGAACATGAAAAATGATAACAATTAGGTTCAGTGTTAGCCATGGAAAGTGCTGCATAAGTATTGTGACGACTTGTGAGTCACCAGTAGCTACGGACATGTTTTATAACTGTACTGCTGTGTGAATGGCACACCGTGAAATACTTGACCATTGTCAACTTCATTCCAGCACAAAAGACAAAGATACCACAGTATATAGTGCCTGATTTGTGTTTAGAATTTATTTTTAGTGGAAAATTATTGTTCAGTGCCATTGCATCAAATCTTCATACCCGTTTCCGATTTTTCAGTCAATGACGATTTTACTGCACATTTTAATAATAATCCTAACTATAAGTATATATGTATGTAAACATATATACATATCCATGTAAAAATATTATGGCAAATAACAGTGAAAATGTTATCTGCTACTTCGGACGAGACTAGGATTTGTATTTTTTATTTTATTTATGACAATATAAAAATTACATCAATACATATTTATATTTATTTGTTTGTTTTTAGTTTTCGCAATACTTAACTTGTAAATGTACCTTTTTCAGCCTTTTTCATCTGGGGAATAAACCTCCCACAATTGCCATACCAGTGATATGCAGGTCTAGGTCTCAACATTATAGAAATCGACAGGACTCCAGGGTATGCTGTAGTAATGCTTTTTAATGTAATAAAGCAACACCTTTCATACACAGTGTCATCTATCCACTGAGAGAGGGCCTTACTGTGTATGCCGAGCCGTTGCTTTATTACATTAAAAAGCATTACTACAGCAAATCCTGGAGTCCTGTCTGTTTATATATCTGGCTGCGGTGGCAGAAACAACTTTTTTTTTTTTCTTCGGATATTGCTTGGTGGGAGTGTTGGGAAGTCAGCGGAACCGCTGTGTGGCTGGCTATCAGCACGGGGTGTGAGGGGAGAGGTGAGACCGGCACGGGGTGTGAGGGGAGAGAAAGACCAGCACGGGGTGTGTGGGGGAGGGAGAGACCAGCACGGGGTGTGTGGGGGGAGGGAGAGACCAGCACGGGGTGTGTGGGGGGAGGGAGAGACCAGCACGGGGTGTGTGGGGGAGGGAGAGACCGGCACGGGGTGTGTGGGTGGAGGGAGAGACCGGCACGGGGTGTGAGGGGGGAGGGAGAGACCGGCACGGGGTGTGTGGGGGGAGGGAGAGACCGGCACGGGGTGTGTGGGGAGAGGGAGAGACCGGCACGGGTGTGTGGGGAGAGGGAGAGACCGGCACTGGGTGTGTGGGGAGAGGGAGAGACCGGCACGGGGTGTGTGGGGAGAGGGAGAGACCGGCACGGGGTGTGTGGGGGGAGGGAGAAACCGGCACGGGGTCTGTGGGGGGAGGGAGAAACCGGCACGGGGTGTGTGGGGGGAGGGAGAGACCGGCACGGGGTGTGTGGGGGGAGGGAGAGACCGGCACGGGGTGTGTGGGGGGAGGGAGAGACCGGCACGGGGTGTGTGGGGGGAGGGAGAGATCGGCACGGGGTGTGTGGGGGGAGGGAAAGACCGGCACGGGGTGTGTGGGGGGAGGGCCAAAATCTTTGTTTTTATCTTTGTACTGCACAGTGCTATTGTAGACTGTATAAGATAATTAGAAAAAAAATGGCACATTTTCGTTTTTCATACATGCTTTAGACCCATGTAGTATTTTAATGTGGCTTATTCACACTTGTGCTGCATGTCTGCAAAAATAATAATGTTAACAATACATTGTATCCTATAGATGTGCTTCTGTTTAATCCTTTCACTGTACTGTAGGAAATGTTGGCACTTTCTAAATCAGTGAATAATAACATAGCATAGTATTATAAGCATGACGGTAATACTGTATTTATGGTACTTTGTAATTCCTCACCTAATATTGTCAGTAGGGCAAGACTGACATATTTGTCATGATAGGAGTGAATGTGCAAGTGCATCGCGGAAAATGATGACAAGAAATGTTCTCAATACTGGACTTATGTGAAGTGCTTCAGTGGTTTGAGTCACATGAAAAACCACACTGGTTCTGTAATGCCCCAGAAACCCTGAATAAATCATTGTGTTCATATTAAACCAAGTCTCAAAAACATTTATACGACAGAGTTAAAGATGTAAATAGATATAAACCACACACCATACAGTTCCATATTGACCATAAAGGTGATAAACAGACACATAGAATGTGTCGGCAGATAAGAACCATTCGGTCCATCTAGTCTGCCCAATTTTCTAAATACTTTTATCAGTTCCCTATCTTATAGCTAGGATAGCCTTGTGCCTATCCCACGCGTGCTTAAAATCCTTGACTGTGTTTACCTCTACCACTTCTGCTGGAAGGCTATTCCATACATCCACTACCCTCTCAGTAAAGTAATACTTCCTGATATTACTTTTAAATCGTTGCCCCTCTAATTTAAGACTATGTCCTCTAGTTGTGGTAGTTTTTCTTCTTTTAAATATACTCTCTTCCTTTACTCTGTTGATTACCTTTATGTATTTAAATGTTTCTATCATATCCCCCTGTGATAGTCGTTCCCTAGGAGACTGTTCCTTAAAATGGAACAAGTGTCTCTAGGAGGTGTATTATGAGGTAATAGAATCCGATTTCATGACTCTGCAGCAATTCTGGATTTCCCGGGCTCTTAGTGAAACAATGCTATGATGTATTTCATACACACTCCTTTTTTTCCTGGTGAGTCATCTTTAAAGATTCTTTTTGGTTCAGTGCCTAGAATTATGATTTCACCCCGACACCGGTAAACATATTGTAGCCATGTGAAAATTATACAAAGCTTTTCATACACCTTCCAGAAAAACATAACTAACCAACAGAAACTATTATGCTGTTGGGAAAAGGACTATTGTATGTTCTCTATACATTAGGATTTTACGTTAGCAGGTTTTTCCAATATTCAGGCCTCACGGTTGCCTGTTGCAATGAAAATAGAATGGATCAAATAGAAGTTATGCAAGGTCAGTGTGTTTTATTAAAATCAGTGAATCAAAAGTGAAGGTCCATTAAATTCTCCGTAATGGACCCAAGTTAAATATCCACCATGAGCAGTGTTAGGGCCTAACCCCTGCTCCTGAAACTTTAGTGTGCAGGATATTTTATACATAACCAAATATAAAGGACAGTACTAAGATATTTCCCCCCATAGTATAAGAAAGTATTCTTCAAACTAAATATTGATCTGTACTAGGGTTGCCACCTGGCCGTTTTTTTACCGGAAGGCCGGTAAAAAAAATTGGCATCAGGCCAAGGTTAAGTTTATGGGACAGTGCCAAGACCGGTATTTTTTTGAAGAAAAGGTGGCAACCCTAATCTGTACGTATAAAATTATTAAAACTTGATACCTTTGCATTTACATAAAACTATCAATTTGACCAACAAAATGAATGACGTGCCCTGTAAAATAATGTGTTTGGAAAATTGTAAAACTCTAGATTCATAAACATATGAAAAAATAAATGTGTGTGTGTTTATGTATGTATGTATGTATGTATTCCATTCATCCACTACCCTCTCAGTAAAGTAATACTACGTTTCTGACCTTCACTGCATTAACCTCTACCATTTCTGCTGGAAGGCTATTCCATGCATATCATCTTATATCTAGAATAGCCTTATGCCTATCCCATTAATGCTTACATTCCTTTACTGTATTAACCTCTGCCACTTATGCTGGAAGACTATTTTACGAACCCACCACCCTCTCAGTAAAGTAATATTACTTTTCTGACCACAAAAAACATTAAATATTTCCATCCTTTTCAAAAGCTTGAGGTGGACCCCAAATATATGTATATAACTAGCTGCATTTATACTTATATGAACCTTTTTAATATTATATTCAACTATTTTCATATAAATAATGTTATTGAAAAATTGTTAATTTCTTATTTTTATTCTGTTCTTCTGCACCCACATTGCACCATTCAGTACCCACAGCACTTGGCTTGTTCTCATATTGCACCCACACGATTTGGCATGCCAGTGTCAATTTGCCCACCAGAACATACCACAGTGTCACTTTATCCCACTGTACTTCTCTGCAGAACAAGCCACGGCATCACTTTCCCCCATAGAACATGTTATTTTGCCCCACAGAACATGCCACGGTATCACTTTGGCCACAGCCTTTTTGCCCATTAATATGCCATTATCCTGCCAATTAATATACCACAGTAACCTGCCCATTAATATGCCACAGACATTTTTCCCATTATGCCACTATTGGCCTGGCCATTAATATGCCGCAGCCAGATTGCATTTTAATATGCCAAAGCAGTCTTTCCATTAATATGCCACTATCAGTCTTCCCACTAATATGCCCCTATTAGCCTTCCCACTAATATGCCCCTATTAGTCTTCCCACTAATATGCCCCTATTAGCCTTCCCACTAATATGCCCCTATTAGCCTTCCCACTAATATGCCCCTATTAGCCTGCCCACTAATATGCCCCTATTAGCCTGCCCACTAATATGGCCCTATTAGCCTGCCCACTAATATGCCCCTATAAGCCTGCCCATTAATATGCCCCTATTAGCCTGCCCATTAATATGCCCCTATTAGCCTGCCCATTAATATGCCCCTATTAGCCTGCCCATTAATATGCCCCTATTAGCCTGCCCATTAATATGCCACAGACAGATTGCTAATTAATATGCCACTGCTTTTTTCCCCAGTAATATGCCACTCTTAGCCTGCCCATTAATATGCCACTCTTAGCCTGCCCATTAATATGCCACAGCCATATTGTCAATATGCCACAGACAATTTTCACATTAATATTCCATGATTAGCCTGCCCATAAACATGCCACAGACAATTTGTCCATTAATACTCCACCACCCTCCTCCCCCTTCCTCAGTACTCACCTGGTCGCCTCCTCCGTGTTTTATTTTGCCCTTCATTTGCCTGCCAAATAATATACCCCTATTGTTATTTTGCCCTTCATTTGCTAGTGTTATTTTGCACATTAAAATGTCTCCTCCTTCCCCAGTACTTCCGCCGCGTCCTCCGTGCTGCAGTCTTCCCTGCTGCACGGAGGAAGGAAGTAAATTAGCCGGATATGACTTGCTGTCAAATCCGGCCAAAGAAGAAGAAAAAACATCTGCTGATGTGAGAACTTGGTGTCGCGAGATGACGTCATGTGACCCGACGCGATTGGGAGACAGTCCATTTTCCTGTGACTGTCCCGCGATTGTGATACACATTTGCCATGTTGTCAGGACTGTCCGGGCAATGCCGGGACAGTTGGTAACTATGTAAGTGCCAATGCAGGTATTGTTTGTGCCTGCCTATAATATGGATTACATGCATTACAGCACATTGTTTATGGGTTGTACTTACCTACCTGGGTTCTTCTCCACATCCTGTTTTCTTTACGGTTTAAATTTACATGGCCTGACTGGGTTGCCTAATCAGGCGCCGGCATCCAATAAAAAAAAAGCAGTTTGGTGAGAACCGTTTGAGTCCCAGAGACTTCTTTGCTGGAACACCTGACTTAACTGCCTATATTCTTAGATTTGTTTTGAACTTCTTTTCTAATGCTGCTAAGTATCCAAACATGTTTTCTATGGGTAACAAGCTATTCTACACTATTACTGTAAATTAAAAATATTAATGTGGCCCAATACACATAGGCATTTCTGATTATGGCTGCCTCTGAACTAGACCATATTATTGTGTAACTACAATGTACAAATATTGACTACAGAGCAATAATATTTATGTATATTGAGTATATTAGTGTGATACATGTCCTTCATAGCATTTTTAAATAAACCAAGCATGCTCGATTTAAGCAGACCATTTGCAGATCATTGAGAGGCTGGTATAAGAGTCTGTTCTGGGCTTCTATCCAGCAGTAGGAGAGGTTTTCCAGACATTGGTACTTTCCACTGAGAGGTGGGTGTCTCCTCAATCATCCAAAGAAAAACATTCAACTTCAGACAGATGGAGAGACCCATCACAGATGGAAAGAGGAAATGACTACCCTCAGATTATGGAAATGCTTTTCATAGTTCAATTTAGAAATATTACATTCAGATATTGTTGTCCTCCTCCCATGCAGAGGTTGGTGGAGAACAAAACACCAAGGGATTATTTCACCTAGAACTCCGTTTAGGTGGGAGAAAAAAGCCTGTGCAATTTGTGCAAATAATGGAACACGATTTTTCATAGACACATACATACAATAAGCTTTATAGCAAATTGGGGGGTTCCTAAAAACTATTTGGTGATTTGGAGTAAAAAGTGAGTTGCAGGTGAATAGTAGTGAGATGAGCCATTTGTGCAGTGACAAAACCTGGTTAGATCATCCTGCCAAAAGAGCTTATTTGGCCCTGAATAATGCATTGTTAGAGTATTCATTTTAAGATTTAACTATACATTATGCATGGCCATATAAAATCTTCTGACACCAAGTTTTCCCTTTTAGTGAATAGAACACTTTTACAAAAGTATGACTAATATGCTGCAATAAGCTGGAAGAGTAATCATACTCCATTTATTTTTATTTTCAACCATTTGTTTGTTTATGGCTAAAGGTAAAAGGAAGTATAATGATGATTTTTTCCCCCCATTATTTCAGTGAGGGGTGTATTCATAAAGCTCCAAACTGGGCCGATATTGGCCTATAGTGGGAGAGTGTGGAGTTCGAGGCTATCTTTTCAGTTAAAAATAAATAAATAGCCGAATTGGTAGCCTCTTATTCCCCATGAGAAATAATGGGATGTTCACGGCTACTATTTCAGCTCTGCCACATTTAGAATGAATTAGGCCACCATCTTGATCAAACTTCAGGCTAATTAGGGATCAATAAAGTGATCCCTAAGTGGACCACGGTGATCCGTCATATCCGGCTAATGTACTTCCCTCCTCCGTGCGGGAGGGAAGACTGCAGCACGGAGGCCGCGGCGGAGACACGGAGCAGCCAGGAGGTGAATACTGGGGAAGCGGGAGGAGGGTGACATATTAATGTGCAAAATAACACTGGCAAATGAAGGGCAAAATAAAACTGGCAAATGAAGGGCAAAATAACATGTATTTTTAAAAGATAAATGCCATTTACCTCCATACCCAGGCTAATCTAGTCACGAATGGTTACTCACTGTTTACAAAATGTTTTGTAAAGCATATTTCCAATGCATTATTAGGACTATCTGCCATAGGTAATGACTAAGTCCCAAATGTTTACAATGGCATAGAGGGGTGCAGATAGGAGTCAGTATTGTTTATGCCTTCTAAACATTTTTTTTATGTAAATCTGGTACTGATAATAGTCATTTCGGAGGGGGTGTATAAGCTTTTTAGGGATGTTTGTACAAGAACACCTAGGCAAGGTCTGCAGAACATTTTTAAATTGTTACAAAATCCAGTAAATGTCCGCCATGAACAATATTAGTTCCTATCCACGATTTTTTGCTGAAGTTTTACTTGTTTGAGGGAAGATATACTAGTCCAATTACTCACAATGATCAACTTTTCTATCGCTGAACTAAAGCTGTGAAAGTTTAAAGTGTATCAAGTGCCAATCTATCAGCTTTCATTTTTGGCAAGTGCTACTGGCAAGGAATCTGAATTCTAACTATAGTAAACGTGGCAGGATTACAAACTGGGTGTCCAAGCTTTACTTTGTGGTTCTGATGTGATGTTTGAGAATGTTGGTGAATGATCAATACCTGAAATTGAGTATTAAATACATTACAAGGGAATTACTTTGTGGCTCCTTCCTTTAAAGCTTGCCATTTGAGAAAAGTAGGTGAGTTTGTGTAAAATGCACATAATTAAGTGTATCTTGTAATGCTTTGCTGGCTATCATGTATGTTAACTAGAATTTTATTTTAAAACTGAAATGCATTCAGGTTTTGGGTATATATCTTTAATTAGTACTTTCTAAGTAAATACACAGTCCTCCGTATCTGTCTCTCAGTTATGATAGACTGGTATCACTACTATCCTAAGTATTTGTATCATTAAACTGCCATTTAAAAAAAAATGGCATTAGGGGGAAACGGCGGAAGGATACACTCCGTTGTTTTTACTCCACTAAATCTTTGTTGCTCAGCTAAACTTTGCTGTTACATTTCTCCTAGGTGCTTCGCTCTGCAGCTGATTGGTCCGCGGGCATTAAGTACCATGAAGAATCTATACACAATGCTTATGTGCACGTGGTAGAAAACAGCAAACACTACATTTATATCGAGGTAAGAAGGGAAAACTACACTGCTGCAATACAGCCATTTACATCTAGCCACATGTTAACAGACCATTCAAATGTTTTTGAGTATTTTGTTTTTTTGGTTTGTTTGTTTGTTTTCCTCCTAGCCCATCACTTCAATAGTTTAATTTACAATATATTTATTTACAACTCCAGTACTCACAAAGCGCTCTCTATCGCTCCCCGTTACCTCAGATCATCTTACCAAAATGTAACAGCAGAATCTTGTATCCCAACAAGCTTGCATAAGAGCGAGCTTAAAAATAAACTCATATGAAGAGGTGAAATCTATTTAAAAGGGGTAGTACTAATTATATTTCTCATACGTTACCATGGGCCAGAGCTGAATACATATATGCTTAGTAGCAATGAACAAAGTAATTGCAGATAGTTCTAAAATGTTCTTCTCCCAATATCTTAATGAGAGAGGGATGGCCACAACAATGTAACATGTCATTGTAATAAACACAAATGCAACTGCAGACAGTACTGTCCTAATGCATTGGCATACTGGGCAGTTGCCCATGGGCCACACAATTCTAGGGGCCCTGTGGTGGATAAGCCGCTTTTTGGGTTTGGTTTCTGGCAACAAGCACTGAATTCTTAATAAGGCTCTTTTATTTGTACTCTTTCATTTAAAAAAAAGTAGTCAACGCATTTCTGTTTAAAATGCCTACACTTGATGCAATCTTTCAGTTCAATATAACATATTTTTTTTTGTAGACAGTTGTCTTTTAAAATATCGAAAAAAAAAAAAAAAGGGGGGGGTATGTGGTGAGCAAGAATGCTAAATAGTTTGGTGAAATTGATAGAATAAAGACAATACCAGCATTGTGAATTAGGTATTTTATTTTTGAATAGATATGATTAGTACACATTTAAACATTTTAATAGAACTGTGTCCTTTCTTTCATTTTCAGAACCAGTTTTTTATTAGCTGTGCTGACAATAAAGTTGTTTTTAACAAGATCGGTGATGCAATTGCACAGAGGATAATTAAAGCTTACAGGTAATGTATTTGTTTTAGTCCTCTCAAATCAAATAGATACAAAAGTATACAAGCATGCATTTATTGTCAAGGTACGGACCCCTTGCGCAGCCAAACATGTTTTATTATAAATGTAGAGGGGGAAATGCATTAAACCAGTAGTAAAATCTACACAATGGTTACAACTGTGAACATTAGGATTACAACCTTAGCTTAAGGTCACCCCATTCTTTCTTCCAGGGAGAACAAACGATATCGTGTGTACGTGATTACACCACTGCTGCCTGGATTTGAAGGAGATATCTCACGAGGCGGAGGAAATGCCTTGCAGGCAGTTATGCACTTCAACTACAGGTAAAACAAAGCATTGAGCAAATGCAGAGAGCTGTCCTACAACCACAGATTATATACATATATGTGTGGAAGTATCTCATCATGTATGAATAAATCTTCAACATGAAATCCACAGTCCCATGATGCTGAATGTAATGAACTCCATTTTTAAGTGGTGGTTAAATATGGCTCCTTGTGTTCTTGTTTCATTTTTAGTACTTGAAATTGCAGTTTTCCCACGGGGAACTATGAGGGACAAACAGGCAGCTATATGCATTACTAACCATTCTATGGGGTTTACCTATTTACAAATATTTTTTGTATATTTCGTAGCTATAGTTCCCACACACTGTTTTCAACTAGCCAGCTACTGATTGCAGACTTCCGAAATCCAGGTTTTGTTTCTTTTTATCCATTTGCTCCCCCTGGTGTCCACTATGCATTACTACAATTTTCTTAACATTCAACATTTTATATACTTAGCACCACCTGCTGGTTGTTGTTTACACATCTTTTTAAGCTGTTTTCTACATGGTAAAAAGTGAAACTGCATTTGTCAAACATTGAGAAAGCAAGCACAACGAAGGGGAAAAAAGACATGTCATGATGGCTATAAAGTGCTATAGTGATTCCAGTACCCTGCTTCGTATGTCTTAAAATACATATTGTTAAAAATGTAGTCTATGAACAGTGGTGAATTAAACACAACATAACAAAATCCTGGCCAAAATAGCAGATGTGGAAACATGTAAATTTGAGGTTTTTCTAAATCTGCTATATTGGCCTGGTTTTTCTATAGGGTTGTCTATAACCACAAATGATATATAAACAAATCCAAAAGTTCCGTCTGCAACATACAAAAATCCAAAAACGTACATGTACTCACGGGGTTTCAAGTTTTGCAACTCTGTGTATTTAATCATATCCAAATCGACATTTCAGCTCCACCTGGGGCCTTTATCAAGATATATATATATATCCAAGATATGATGCACTCAGCTAAAGGCAATCGTAACAATCACTGGCCCGGGTGCTGTGCAGCTAAAGTACAAAAAAATCCAAAAATCACGCACTCACAGGACTTATGCAAAAAAAGTTGATATTTTACTTACTCATACAGGCATGGTATTCACAAGAGCATAAAATCGACATTTCAGTCCACATCGTGGACCTTTATCAAGACTCAGTCTGTATGAGTAAGTAAAATATCAACTTTTTTTGCATAAGTCCTGTGAGTGCGTGCTTTTTGGATTTTTAAATATATATATATATAAATATATATATATATATATATATAATTTTTGTTTTCTGTAAATGTCACCTGAATAACGTTTTATCAAAATTACTTTGTTCGTCTTGGAGACTTGTGACCTTTATCACAATGTTCTTCTTGTCTATGCTTTTGTGCAGTTCAGCCGCCCTGTTTACTGATTGATTGTTTCTCTGTTTGTGAAATATTTATAGAACCATTTGCAGAGGAGACAATTCCATCATTGGACAGTTGAAAGCAGAAAGTGAGTGATGGGTTTAGTTTTATTTATTGTTCTCCATTACAGACAAAGTGACACACCAATATTTTAAATGGAATTCTTTTGAACTAAAAGTTAAGTTGATTTTCGTTGTATTCCTGAGCTTGTGTGTTGGACTTATTAATGCTGTGCCAATAGAGCCAGCAAAAATAACCAATTAACAAGCTTGAGTATGAATCTACAATATATTTTGGAGCTCAAAATTAACAAGCTGGCGTCTCCTAAACTGTCTCTCTATAGTGCACAATAAAACACTGTTTGGAAAGTTGGATATATTTCTTATGGACAAGACCATTTTGGAACTGTTTTGCATAAGAATGTATAGAAAGTAAAGTGATTAATGGACACATTTCATTTCAATCAAGTGTAAGCTTTTAGTATTAGAAAGGACACAGGATTTTACTACGTAAATTATTTGGTTTGTGTCCAATTATACCTCTGTCAAATCTTAAACCATTTGATTAATGCTACACCTCCGTAAACCCATTTATTTATAATGCCAAGAAACCTGACAATATATTTGTGTGACATCAAACTCAATGCTGCATGCAGTTAGGATTGCCACCTGGCTGGTATAATATTGGCATCAGGCCAATGTTAAGTCTATGGAGACAGTACCAAGGCCGGTATTTTTCTGAAGAAAAGGTGGCAACCCTACATGCAGTGCTGGCTGGAAATGCTGGGCACACAGAATGCAATATATGTCAGAATTCTGATCATAGACTTTCATTGAATAGGAGGGTAATGTAACTATTACAGAACAAGGGGCGGAGTCATGATCCTGTTTGATCAGGTCAATCTCCTCTCTTGTGTTGGACAGCAGGTAAAAAAAGGTTGTTCACAGCCACCTAGTCCTGCCCTTGTGATACACAGGAGCCAGTAAGAGAGCAGGGGTGGATCTTATGACATCATCATGTAGGCTTTGGCCACAGTTGTAAAGTGAGACTTTGGAGAATGTTGCATCATGGGTGCACTTCTCAAATGGATGCTGGAGATGGACACCTCATTTTATTTTTACTTTTATATACAAATAATTCAAACATAGTGACCTATGTCTTATAAATGTGTTTGTTTTAAATGCACAGGTAATCTAATTATATGTTATGTAAGTGGTAGTGTCCCTTTAACAAACAGTGGATATATGTTGCCTATTTTTTTTATTAATTTGTAAAGTGTTTTGCAAAGAAGTTATTAGATACATATGCTAAAAATAAAATGTATGGAAGACATCCCTAGCTCCTCCCAAGCAGCCTCGCTCTGCCACCCTGCCCCTCCCAAACAGCCTCGCTCTGCCACCCTGCCCCTTCCAGTTAGCCTCTCTCTGCCACTTTGGCCCTCCCAAACAGCCTTTCTCTGCCACTTTGGCCCTCCCAAACAAACTTTCTCTGCCACTTTGGCCCTCCCAAACAAACATTCTCTGCCACCTTGTCCCTCCCAAACAGCCTCTCTCTCAAAGCCACCCTGGCCCTCCCAAACAGCCTCTCTCTCAAAGCCACCCTGGCCCTCCCAAACAGCCTCTCCCTCTCTGCCACCTTGCCCTCCCAAACAGCCTCTCTTTCCCCATCTTACCTAAGCCATCTTTGTCTCCAGACAACTTCCAAGTGGCGAACACCAATTTAACTATATCTTGTGTAGGGACAATCCTCGTGAGTTTCCCCTGAGAATAAAAATTCACCAGCATTGTCTCTGCACAATGTATAGCTAAATTGGTGAGATGAACTGTCCATCTAACATCTGTCCCCTCATCTCACCTGTAACTCACATTTTAGTGAATAGCCCCCATATTCTTAAATTAGAGGGTTTAAAACGTAATATTACTTTACTAAGAGGGTAGCGGATGTATGGAATTGCGTGTGTTTTACACATGTTAAAGGTGCCCGCCCCTGGTAACAAAACAGTTTAAAATGTTTAAATGTTTTTTTTTGCTTGGATTTTGCCTTTAAATTAACAGCAATGAAAGAGCTGTGTATAACTGCAGGTGTAAGCATGTTGACAAAGGCCTTCCTTCCTAATCTCATTAATATCAGGGAATTTAATCGTTATTAGAGAAATTATATTGTCTGATTTAATGGTACATGTTTGACATTTTTTATTCCTGTCGGGGAACAGGACTTTCATTTTATATCATAATAGATACTGACCTTTTTATTATATTGCATTTACTAAATGGAGATTCTGTTAAAGGAACTAATACATTTACTGTCTATTTAGTGGGGAATCAGTGGATAAACTACATCTCATTCTGTGGTCTTCGCACTCACGCGGAACTGGAAGGAACACTTGTCACGGAGCTCATTTACGTCCACAGCAAGCTGCTCATTGCCGATGATAACACTGTCATTATTGGTAAGTCTACATGCATTCTGCAGATTAGTACCTTTGGGAGCTACAAATATGTTTACACGTTTACAGACCTTGTGTAGGTAATGTTGACACTTCCAGTTTCTTTAGAGCTGGGCAAGTCAACAGGTTTACATGTTTAAATGTTGCTCACCCTCAGCTCCTATGATCTATTAGCACCAAGCTATACAGAGTATTATAAAAGGTGTTGTTCAACAGCTTAAATGCAGCTCTCTGTATTAAAACCTATCCCCCTAAAAGTTCATTTCAATTCCATCGCCTGCCACCCTAATATGCTATTCTTTATAAACCATTCATTCATTTTACATGTAGTTCTCATTCCTGCTGTATAGTGGGTTTTAAGTCAGTCTTGCAATATTAATTTCAGTGGCATCACAAGAGGGGTGCAGCGGGTACAGACCACATCAGGTGACGCCTCAGCAGGGAGATGCACCCCCCCATAATGTCTGCCCCCCCTTCCTAAGTGAAATGTCGGTGAGAGAGAGAGGATAGCAGGTAGCCGCTGTCTCTGCGCTGGCCAAGCAGACAAATGTCCTCTGAGGCTGCCTATAGCACGTCAGAGTGGCAGGGTCACGTGATGCCCCATGACTCCAGATACAAAGAGCATGCAAGACCTGTGTGCAAATTTGGGTGCCAGGCATGTCCTGAGTGCAAATATATATATATATATGTATATATTATAATATAATATAACTGGGTATGAATAGAATATCCTTTTGTGTATCTGTTTACAAACAACAAGCAAATGTGCTTGGTGAGTTCAGTTGGATCTGCAGGGATTATGAAATGTTCCCGGATGAGTTCACACACGACGCAAGCACCAAAACAATACATTTTGTTGCTGGCCACTGATCACAAGGTGATCGGTTGCCAGGAACACTATGGCAGAGACCCGGTCAGGGTCTTAATAGACTCTGTGGGTCCCTGCCAAAAGATCGCTATACCTCCAGATGTCAAATGTGACGTCACGGAGACATGCCCGAACCCGGAAGTTCAGGTTAAAGTTCGTGATTAAGTATAATGTAGCCGGTGCTCACTTTGAGCACCAGCTACATTTTCCCTGTCAGACAGGTAGGATCCCGCTGCACGACCCTGCAGTGTGATCCAAGCACAGCTCATCGCGGAGAGCCGCAATGAGCTGTTAAACGCTAGGACGTTCTATGCCGGGCTAGAATCTTTTAGGTAAACTAAAATCAGGACGGCATAGAACCTCCTAGCATCACGAAGGGGTTAACATCAAAGATGAGAATATGTTCCTTCTTGGGAATGTTAATGGAGCTATAAGAGAAGGGACATTACCAAAGGGGTAGTAGAGTTAGGCAAGGCAGTTAGGTTGTTTATTAGTTGTTTAGTCTAGTGAGAGAGGCTGGGTAAACAAGGTTATTGTACTAGACGTCAGTGGTAAATATCCTTGTGTGAACTTGTCCTGGGCAAACTTTGAATAAAGGGAAGAAAAACTCCCACTGGAAAGACCTCAGTAGGTCAAGCAGTAGATAATCTCCAATATCTTCAGCATGTCAATAAACAGATTTGAAATCTGTGTCTTGTTTTTCACACAAGCACTAAGCGGTTTGGTTGCCAGGAGACTGTGGCATCACTGTTGGGTGGAAGTGCTTTAAGCCATTTCACCAGTTTGTGGGCAATCCTATGCAAGTGACATCACTTCCAATGCAGAAGGGGTTGTGCGCCACATTTACATATCATGCCTTTCTTATTTGTAGCCACAGTTATGCAAATTTATGATATCTCGTTAATATTTTTGCCGGAAAATAGCATACTTCTATTATTTGTATCCATGTTAAAATGACAGATTTAGTATTTTCTTCTTCATTGCCTGCACATCTGCTGTGTGTTTGGTGACCGTCCCTTTCAATGTGTGTATGTGTATATAATTAGAATAAGCATTTAGAATTGTCCTCCAACTTTATGTCCCTGGCCCCACCTTGCCCTCTCTAAATATAATTCTGAAGCTACTGATGATTGGGACTATAGTTCACAAAGTGACATCTACATTTAAGAGTCTACTCAATAAAGACAGAATTGCAGGGAACTGGGATGGGAATTCCAAACGTTAGGCCAAAATAGCAGAGTAGGCAAAGTTCTCCAATGCAGCGGAATGGGAGAGTGTTTAAATCTTGCCTACTTTGGCCTAAATTTTTGAAATTCAACCTGCATTCCTTTCAAATGGCTGCACTGCTGGGTCATTTTAGGGAATCCTATTTAATGTGTAGGTGGCATAAACAAATTACAGTACCAAGTTAAATAAAAAGGGACAGCTCCACCTACAGTCTCTGGACAAAAAAGTGCTACATCATGTAAAGAAAAAGAAACGTGGTCATCATTTCCTTCCTCAACTCTTCCTGTATCCTAGAAAATGCATATAAAGTTTGACAGAAACCACTCCTCTGTATTCCATGTCGTTGAAACTGCTTAGTTCAATTGAAAGAGGGACTAATTCCACTGTAATGGCAAATGACCGCACTTTATAAGAGCAGAACATGAAAACTGCTGTAGAAGGAGCCAACTGGCCTCCTGTCTACACTCTCACTGATGGCACAAGGGACATGCATAAATAGGCAGAATGACTGACTGCCTTGATGAAATTATTTTAAAGGAAGTAAGGGTTAAAAGTGTTTAGTGTTCCTTTGATGTACAAGGAGAGTGGTAATTTTGTTTTAATATAAATATATTATTATTTAACATGTACTAAAACAGTCATGTGAATGCCTGACTGTGTGTGTGGGTGAGTGAATGCCTGACTGTGTGTGGGGGTGGGTGAATGCCTGACTGTGTGTGGGGGTGGGTGAATGCCTGACTGTGTGTGGGGGGGTGAATGCCTGACTGTGTGTGGGGGTGGGTGAATGCCTGACTGTGTGGGGGGGGTGGGTGAATGCCTGACTGTGTGGGGGGGGGGGGTGAATGCCTGACTGTGTGGGGGGGGTGAATGCCTGACTGTGTGGCGGGGGGGTGAATGCCTGACTGTGTGTGGGGGGGGGGGGGGTGAATGCCTGACTGTGTGTGGGGGGGGGGGGGTGAATGCCTGACTGTGTGTGGGGGGGTGGGTGAATGACTGACACTGTGTGTGTGTGTGGAGGGGTGGGTGTCGGCTTCTAAAACTCAGTTAAGTTTGTCAAGCCCTGTACTAAAACATACACACCAGTAAATAATTAAACCTTTTCTGATAATGTATTTGGACTTCCTACAATCCGGTTTATGAATGAACATTTCTTATAGTAAAAGAACCCCCGCCCCCCCACCACCACCCCCAGAAACCAATACACAGTGCAGGTGAGCAGGCACAAGCACAAATATATTAGTCATGAAACTGACAATTTTGATGTATCTTCTGTTTTAGGGAATGTATTCTGAAAAATAAAGCACATTTTAGCATGCCTGAAGAGTGGGCTAACTGTCAAAATGTGGTCCATCTGTCTTGAATCAAAGTCAAGTTTAGCAATTAAACTTGACGAACCTGTTATCTGTTCTTCTGAAGAACACAGAGTGCTTTGAAATTTGAAATATATTTGGCATTGTCTGTATTTTAGCATCAGATTTTCTACATCTCTATTCATAACCATGTAGATACCAGAACACCTCCTACATTTGTAATGTTTTATTATAAAATGAGGCAGTGGGCAATTATGTACATATGTGTTTGTCTTGGTAATATTATAAGAGACCTGAATAAATATATAGAAAGATATATACACAGCCGTTTAAATGGATGGGATCGTTTATGAATTTCCTTGTTTCCAAATGAATTGCATAATTAATGGCATATATACAGTTAAGACTTTGATTTTTAAAAGAATATATTGTAATTAGCGAACACAACATGCCATTGGAACACAGTAGTGATGGTTGCTGATAATGGTCTCTGTATAACTATCTAGATATTCCATTAAACATCAGCCGTTTCCAGCTACAATAGTAATTTAAAGTATGTGTCTAAACTGCATTTCTGATCCATCTGATGTTATTTAAATGGAACAAATTTCCTTTGCTTTATAAAACAAGGACATGTCTCAGAGACCCCAAACTTTTGAGCAGTAGTGTATGAAAAAAATAAAATAAATAAATAATAATAAAAAAAAAAATATATATATATATATATATATATATATATATATATATATATATACACATACATACGAGTGTCTATAAATACATACAGTATGTATAGATTCCTATATAAAGAAACGTGTAGACAGGCTTGAGGGCATGTGTATAAAATGTTCTTATATAGACACAACAATTAATTACCTAATACTGAATTAATTGATTCCATAAAAACCTAATTTTTAATAAATATTTCTGTGATAGCACACTGATGTATAGTGAAAATAAAATAAAGCATATTGGAGTGGGTAATTATAATTGGTTATGAATGATATGAGTTAAAATATGCTCTAATAAATTGTATAGACACAGGCAGGGTAAACATTATAGGGCCAATGACTATGTTGAAATATTTATCCTTCCACTGCTATGGCTAATCTCCTGAAAGGTTTAAACATATAAGAAGTTAGGTTAGAGGGTGAAATACTTGTTTAGCGTTTCCACCTGTGATAAGTTACCAGTTAAACAGACATGTACTTATGAGACTGCAAATAAAAGAATTGGACGATCCTTTGGAGAAATTCTTATTGCAAGGAAATTAGTGCCTCTAAAAGGGAAAAAAGACTGACTCTGAATGTTAATTGTTGAACTGTTCTAGAACATTACGTATAGATCCTCATTGGAAACACAAGGTTTCTCTTCAAGATAAAGGTTATGATTAAAAAATAATAATAAAGCTCACTGATATTCAGATGCATTTATTGAACAGTAAAATCCATATTAAATTATCTTCCTGACAGCAGATTTAATAATTCTGCTATAACTATTTTAAAATTGAGCCATATGGATGCCGTTTGTTTAAGATATGCCTATATTACCATACTTCACACTTGGGATTGTTTTAAACGGATGCATATCCTATCCAGAAAACCCTCTCTGTATTACCTAAGTGGGCTGATGACAATATATGTACTATGATTGGACATAGTGGGCCGATCAAAGTCTCCCTTACAAGTCATATATTGAATATCATGTGGTCCTCTGATAAACTTACTTGAAATCGAAGAATTAATGCTGGTAACTTGGGAAAGTATTGTACAACTGAAACTAAATGTTTTATTTATTGTATTGCATGAAAACCCAAGCTTTACAATTGCTGTGTATGGTGAGTATGCTTTCTTTGTGGTAAATGTATGTGGGATCAGTTGAATCTGATCCCAGCATGCTTTGCATAGGGTCATATTGGACAATGCTCTGGTGGACCCACCACTTCCATGCATCACATATGCAACAGGATGCATACGAGAAGAATACAGATGAATAGATATAGACTGATGCATGAGGTAGTTACCTGCACTCACGTTTGCAATACACTCCAAAATAACCCAGTATTCCAGTAAAGGGAGACATGTGAAACTCAAAAGGCAGTATGGCAACATCATCATGAGAATCTGAATAGCTACCCCAAGTCAGTAACCTGAACAGTCATCCAGCTGTGAATGCTACTCTGATACAATCATCATTTCTATTCATCTTTTCAGGTTCTGCTAATATCAATGACCGCAGCATGATGGGAAAGCGGGACAGTGAGATGGCTGTTATTGTACAAGACAGTGAGACAGTCTCCTCCTTCATGGATGGGGAAGTTTATCAAGCTGGGAAATTTGCTCTGTCACTTCGAATGCATTGCTTCAGGTAAATCAAGTCAAAGACAATAAGCTAAGCATTTTATAACCCTAACATCTTGTGATTTATTTTTCTCTTGAAGTGTGTATGATTGCACTTTAAATAATACTTTTCAGCTAGAGTAATTCATTTACAACCAGATCTGATGCTTTTCAGCTTCCATTAACACACAGTGTAAGAACATAATTCCAATAGAATCTAACAGAGGTACTGTTGTACCATTTGTAGCAACATCGCCAAAGAAAAGTCTACCGTGAATTGCACTGATGCAAAAATAATACATGCTATTGTTTTTCCCAACCATGGTTGATCTTGTCATTGTTTTTCGTCCGCTCGTACTTTAATAATTTGGCACTATATGTGGCAAATTATAAAGGGCCCAAAGACATATGTGCCATATAGACAACCTGTAGTAGGTTCAAAGCACAGTTTAAATTCAGCTTATAATTTTACTGCATAAATATATCCCAAGTGACCAAAAAGAACAACGCCTCACTAAGCACCCCGTGGCTGAATTATGCCAAAGTACAAAATGTAACTTTCCATAGTGTTGTTAACGTGTGATTTGTGATAATATATTATTATTTGCATCTATTTCTGTTGCAGGTTGATTCTTGGTTGTCTTAATGACCCTACGGTTAATATCCAGGATCCTGTAAGTGACAAATTCTTTAAAGAAGTGTGGATTGCGACATCAGCTCGTAACACAACTATTTTTGATAAGGTGAGCTATTTTAAAAATGTTTTTGCTTTACATAAACTGATATAGGCGTCAGCATTGCTCATAGGGGTCAGTTTGTTGGTCTGTGTGACAGACTTTTTAATGCAGATATATTGCCTACTGTGTCTGTTTATAAACCACTACATACAGTATGTATGATTCTTATAACTCACCCATGATTGTAAATTGTCTAAAATTCCTAGAGATGTTCTAGATTTTGATACATACCTTAATCCGTATGATAAATTGGTGATTTTGTACACAATGCAATATTTATTGATGGTACTTGTTTAACCCCTTCCTGCCGTAAAACATTCTATGCCATCCTAAAATACTGGGTTCTAATGTTCTAGGAAGGCCAGTAGTTAACAGCTCATCACTTCCCGCCGCTATGGGTTGTACTCTGTACCCTGCTACAGATCCCACCTGTCGGATGAGGCCACTTTGAGTGATCTCATCTGACAGGCTAAACGTGACCTGACGTTCAAATTAAGCACTGGTTACATTTATCTACGTATCATGCCTGAACTTCTGGCACAGAGTGACATCTCAAGGTTTTGTGATATTTTGGCAGGGATCCACAGGGTCTATATGTCCCGGGCTCCCAAAGCCCCATTATGTATGATTTTTTTTTTTTTTAAATACGTTAACATTTATAATCAATTTCAACACAATGTCAGTTGCTGATATGCTATGTTTATTAAAATCTCTATTAGATGAGTATATTCAGGTAAAACAGAAAAACCATTTTTCTTCAAGGACAACTGTTAGGTGAAAATTAAACCTGTCTGAATAGACACACATTTTTAAAGTCTCTGGCAGTGGTTTACATTAATGTGGCATTGTAAATACTTGTCCTTTTTTGTGCCTTGTACCATCTGATTTTTTTTATTTTTGATGCCTTCATGTTGCCTCGAATTTTCAGTTGGATTCTCCATCATGTGACAGAAGATGCACGTCACATTTTGTGCATGAGTTGCTGTTGGCTTATGCAGTCCTGTTCAATATATTTTGTAGCATACATCTTGCAAAAGTACAAAGCAGTATACTTTGCTCTCCTTGTGTAAAGTATGTATCACATGCGTAATCTGACATAAAATAGTGGTGAGTCGTGGATGACCTGCATCTTCATGTTGTTTCGGCACCTGTGTACTCCCTAGGCATGCCATTCAGTTGATCCAAGCATGTTTTGAGCAGGGATATATTGAAAGCATGTCAGGTCAGTGCTCTGGTGAACCATCTACATTGTTGCAGCCTGTGCCCCAGAAGGACCGGAACCAGAAGGATATAGATTCATTTTATTTTTAATGGACACTCTAATCAATAAAGTCACTTATGGTGCAAGTTAAAGTCTGCTGTCTGTGGAGCACACAGGGTTTTTTTCAGTGCCATTTGATTCTGCTCAAGACTTCCCCCGGAGGTTGTTCTTTGCTCCACTTCAGTGCAGCAGAATGGGGTCTGGAGAGGAGAAACACACTGAGCATGTGTTGTTGTTTTTTTTTTCAACTATCCCTTGAAAAGTGGTCTAAATTAGTTTTTTTTTTTTGCATTTATAAAGCTTTCAGAATCTCCCTTTTCAAATAGAAACCTATTAAGGTTTTTCAAGTTGGTACCACATTTTCCAAGTCCTGTCACTTTTAACCAAATTTAAAAGTACCTGATGCTTTGCAAATGCATGCACATAGTGTGTATTTTGGCAGTCTAAAGAAAGATTATGTGATGTATACCCACTGGGTGTCTGGAGCTCACTTCCTCATGTTTAGTCAATGTATGTCTCCTTGGCAGTAGGTAAGTTCGGGCAGACCCTAATTTTAGTCTCTGCAAATACGATTATGTCCTGAGATATGCCCTTCTAATTTCCATCATTTTGTCATCTCTTCTCTCCATTAGGTTTTCAAGTGTCTTCCCAGTGATGAAGTACACAACTTCGTTCACCTGCCTGAATATGTCTCAAAGCCAGGACTGGCGACACTAGATCGTGCAAAAGCACAAGACGAATTACAGCGGATCCGAGGTTTTGTGGTACAATTCCCCTTCTTCTTCCTCTCTGGGGAAAACCTCCTGCCCTCAGTTGGAACAAAGGAGTCCATGGTACCTATGGAAACATGGACATGAGCATCCGTTTCGGTCACTTGCAGTTTCAAGACGTAAATGAAAAGTTCAGATATGGCAGAAAGAAAAATACTTCATTAGAAGAAGAAGGGGATATGAAAGACTGTCAACAAACCACATGGAATGTGTCTCTTAGACTTCACACTTTGCATTCAAATAGTTGAAAAGTAATTTCTTTTTTAGATTTATTTTAATTATTTATACATCACCTTATGTGCAATCATTTTTAGTACCACTGTCTAAGACAAGCTTAATTGTATCCAATATATGACATCAGCAAACAATACAATACACTGTGGCCTTTGTACTTTAACAAAGGTGGCCAATGAGTATGTGCCAAAATGGTGTAAAGCCATTGTCAAGTTCATGTTATAGGCTATTTTAGGGCTAGAGGGAGAATGACTATCTGATTTGATTGTTAACTAGTGACTGTGACATCTCCGCTCACCAGGAGGCATTTGTAATGAAGGGTCACGTGGTCATAGCACCTAATCTTGGTGTGGTCACCATGTGTGCTTGAACCCGTGTGTTAGCACCATGTGTGCCTGAACTGTATTTCCATGTTGACCTGTTGCACTTAGCTCCAGGGGAACCTATGATCAGTATATAAAAAAATTAAAACTTGCATAGCAATGTGACTAAAACATGACGGGAGCAAATACAGCAAGACGTTGGTATGTATATTAAGTAGATATACTTCCCTGACTAAAACATGCTGACTGCTACAGCATAGCTGCTCCTTCTGCCATGGTGTGAGCTGATACTGATGTGTGCACATCCATGTCCCCATTCACCCTTGGAGTTTATAAATGCTATGCTGAGGCAGAGGCTAGGGATGTGCTAGAAAATTATAATAAATGTATCCTTCTATGCTCAGTGATACCATATTTTTTTCACATGACCGATACAATTTAAGGTTTCAAATCCCTTTAATCTGCACTGTACACTCCCCACGTTTGGGTGTGTACATCTTGCAATTGTTTCAAGTCAAGCGGAGTTGGATATGGGTCTGTGAAATGAATGTTCATCAAGAAAGCATATATTTTTAATCCCATCTTTTTATGATTTGATGACTCCCTACAGAGCCATACCCTACAGATTCAGATGGTGATATCTAGTACATACCCTGCTCTGTTTCATTGGCCAGATCAGTATACACATATTATTCAATAAGGTAATCTAACATTTTTATATTGCATGCATCTTTCCTTTTTGAAGAGCAAACAGTTCTTGTTGCACATACAGTAAATGATACTGTAAAGCACTGTTATTCTGTAATATAACATAAATCCACATAAATCCCTAATCCTAACCAATCTCACCTACATTAATAGTTGTATGTTTAGTTCTTTATGCAGTACATTTCATTTATTTAGCATGGTTCATTGGTACCCAATAGTGAACTAAGTATTGTTTTGGTCCTTCATTTGAGTTTTTAGGTTTAATTTGTACATGAATCTTTGTAAGCGGCATGCTGGAGAACTGAAGAATATTGTGGAACATGGGATTAAATGTATTTTTCTTTTGTAATTTAAAACTTAATTTTAGTGTGATAGAAGAAATGAACGAATATATGGTTTATGCAACTATCCCACATCCGAGAAACCAGACGGAGCACGTACAGCTATTTGTTGCTGTTGCACTTTAATGTTTATCATCATTTAGCAACAGAACTTCCGAGGATGATGGGATTTCTATTTCAACCGCAAATAGGGGGATGCAGTCGCATATTACTATGATGATGTTCCTGCTCCCCGGTACTACATTCTTAATGTATAATATGACCAACAAGTTAGCACTGTAAATTTCAACGTAGAAGTCTTTCAAAAGAAATGCATACCTAATTGTACTTAATGTAAAATATGTAATGTAATTAATTTACACAGATGTTAAATAATTCCATATCTTTTTCGTCTTTCATTCATTAGGGGAAAATGTGTATGAATGTAGTTTAAAAAGTATCCTATTCCTTCCATGAAGGGTTCAAAAACCTGCTTCCAGCATTTAATGTACTTTGCCAACTCAGCTTTTCACTGTAATCATATATCTATGATCTATATTTGTTTAAACATGTAATTAAACTATAATTTAACGTATTGTTGAATTCGCTTTCTTGAGCTATGCAGAAGTCCTGGTTATTCCAGCCTCTCTCATCAAGGTATCCGCTGATGGATCTCTTCTTCCAGACCTGGTTTCAGTCCCTATTCAAAGAAAATACTTGGCATTTTAGCCTGCCAGCTGCACAGTGCAGTCTGACTTCCAATGCTTCAATAGACCTGAAAGTGATAAAGCAGAATATACAGAGCATAATGCTGCAGGACTTCAGGACTTTGTGCAGACAATAATGCACTCACATATATATTCAGGATAAGCAAGCTCATCACAAATGAGATGATGTTCTTCTCATCCCCCAAACTGGCACGCAAAGAGATGCACACAAATGATCTACACCAAATGTATTCAAGTCTAGTATCTTACATTAAATATGCAGTATCCAGGAATGAAGGGTTCCAAATGGCAAACAACTGCAGTAGAAAATGAACAATAAGATACAGCATCAGTAGAAATCTCCAAAAACACCAAAAATATTTTGTATATGCCTTTCATCCTGCTGGGCTTATACCTGGCATGATTTAAACTGCACTACTTTCCATTTTTAAATCCGCACGTCGTTTCAGTCGTCGTTTATAAGAGGATTTTTACTGTACTGTATCTGGGCATATACAGTGTAAAGAGCTATTGCTGTTGCAATAGCAACAGGCCTGCGTATACCTCTAAGCCCTCCTGATTGGAGGTTACAGGATTTAGAAGCCCCTGCAAAATTATTTTCAATGTAAAAATACAGGATTAAATATGTTTTAAAGTTAAAAAAAAAAGTACACTTTAAAATTAGCAAACACGTACAAAATACTAAAGTGAGATTATGTCCCTAGGTAAAAAGTGAATAAAGTTGAAAATTTTCATAAATGTTCAGAAGTATCAGAATATTCTTGTGTTGCAAATACAATATATAGAGAGAAAAAAATATTCCCACATCAGAAATGCCTGAGCAGTATGTGACTAAATTTGGACCATTATCCATTAAATTGGCAGCATATAACATATATAATAAATTATTATATAATACCATGTCAACACAATAAGTGATGGTAGTAGGAAGCATGAAGAAGCAAGTTTATTCATTTTCTTTTCCCTCCACCTGTAATATTTGTAAGGGTAGTGCTAGGATTAGTGATGGAGGGCATGTAGAGTAGAACAGGCACCTGACTTGTAAAGAGAACTCTATTTAAATGATCTCTGCAAGCTTTGTGCTGCTGTCCCTTCCTCTCCAATCACTAAAAAGAAACTAATTTATGGACCAATACAGAAGAAATGTTGAATGTTTTATAAATGTTTTGGTCCTATGATTCATTTTGTAGACTTAGTTGTCCAACGTGTATGTATGGATTCTGTAGTTAATCCACATAAAAGTTATAACTTTCTAGATCTGGATTCTGTATGGCTTGGCACTGGCTGGGAACTGTGAAGCATGGTGGCACTGTGTGATGTGCTGTTATAGTTGTAGCCATCGCAGTACTCTCAATAGCATTGTTCGTGGCTATGATTATGGCGAAGGTCTTGAAAGAGTGTTTAGAAAAGAAAAACAAAAAAGAAAAAACAAAAGTAAAAAAAAAAAAGCCGGCTCCACTGAAATGCTGATAAATTTCTTTCATTCAGTGAGTATAAACCACCGGGTGCTCCGTCCGTGCTGTAGCCGCAGCACTAAGTAATCCAATGAAAATGAGCAACAAAAGGACACGCACTCCGGAGTAGGTTGAATGATAAAGGATTGTATTAAATCAAGGAAACATCACGAACATCAGGGATAACAAACAGATAAAACAGATGCCTTACGCGTTTCACGTGTCTCCACGCTTATTCATAGGCTTGAATGTTATCTGAACTGTGCATAAAAGTTATGAAGGGCACTTACGACACTGACGAGCTGTTTGGGGACAATATAAGCTTTATGTGGGCAGGTGTGGCACTGACAAGTTGTTTGACAAGCTGTTTGGGGACACGTCACTGACAAACTGTATGGGAACACATATGGCACTAGCAGTCTGGAGACAAATATGGCAGTAAGCAGTTTGGGGACAGATGACAGTGACCAGCTGGGAAAAGAGATGTCACTAAGGGCCTGTTTGTGGACATATATGGCATTGACATGCTGTTTGCTTCCCCCACCTGTTACACCCTCCCACACTCAAAATGCCCAGTGCCCTCTCATTTAAAATTCCCCTTCCACCTCCCTTCAAAATTCACCTTGTCCTCATTCCCTCACCCATAATACCCCTTATTTCCTTACAGCATGGAAGAGCCTGATAAGGCTGATTTATTCTCTTCCCACTAGGGTTGCACCCTGCACTATTGATTGATTTTATTTCCGCTGTCCATTCTTTATCCACATTTGTATGCATCTTGTACCTCTCTCTATCTAACCTATAAATGTTCTAATGTATCCCATACCTCTATCCAACCTATTAATGTGCCAATGCATCCTGTTTCTCCATCTATCTAACCTATAAATGAATCATTGCATCATGTACCTCTAGCTAGCTATCTATCTAGCTACCTATCCTATAAATGTACTCATGCATCCTGTACCTCCATCTAACCTGTAAATGTACCAATGCACCTCTACCTAACCTAAAATTGTACCAATGTACCTCTATCTAACCTATAAATGTACAAATACATCCTGTACCACTTTTCTTTTCTATCCTCTACTGCTATCTAACCTTTTATTTTCTTTCTTTTCCTCTACTGCTATCTAACCTATAAATTGTCTACAATATAAAGTGTGAATTGTTCTGAACTGGATTCGAATCAGGCATAATATTTTCTTTATTCCCCCAACCCAACCTGCATGTCTATCTAACATATGTAAAGGGTCTAAAAAATATAGACTGAATTGTTCTGAACTGGATTCAGATCAAGCATAATCTTTTATTTTATTTTCTTTCACATCCTGGACCTCTAGCTAACCTATATAAAGTCGACAACATATAGTCTGAATTGTTCTGAACTGGATTCGGATCAGGCATAATCTTTCCTATCCCGTCTCATTCCACAAATTCAGACAGGAGATATTTCCCATCTCATACTATTCAATCTTATTCCCTCCCATTCCATTCTACAAATTTGGATTGGGCATAATCTTTTCAATCCTACAAATTCGATTTGGGCATAATTATCCCATCCCATCCGATCCTACAAATTTGGATCAGGCATGATCTATCCTAACCCATCTATTAAGTGCCTGATTGGTACGAAACGCGTCAGGTGATTACATGCTACATCTTTTCCTGCTGCCTTCCTGTCAGTGCCCCAGCCGTGTTGCTGTCACGGACTTGCCATGCTAAGGGATATCATTTATGTGCCGGGATCCACGTTGACAGTTCCCCATTTAGGTAACATAGAAACATAGAATGTG
Source organism: Pelodytes ibericus (assembly GCA_036172795.1). NCBI lineage: Eukaryota > Metazoa > Chordata > Amphibia > Anura > Pelodytidae > Pelodytes > Pelodytes ibericus. The sequence goes on from CM069861.1 coordinate 149,412,930, forward strand.
TTGGCAGATAAGAACCATTCGGTCCATCTAGTCTGCCCAATGTGATGTTAAGATGCTCTAACCTTTCCTGGTAAGTTTTTATCCTTCAACCCTCGTTTGCTAATCTATATGTGGGCTGGTGGGAAGAGTTACACATTTTTGGAGATATCCTGGAAGATGTTCTATAATTTAGTCTTATATCCCGTATTGTAATTTGTAAACGGTATATTGATGACCTTCTTATCATGTGGCAAAGGGACTCCCGCCGAGTTGGAAGGATTTACTACTATAATTAACTCTAATGGCCTTAATTTGGAATTTATGGTGCAAGTTCCATATGATCAGATCCCATATCTGTACGTATTACTATTATTTCACCTTCTTTATATAACTTGAAACCCCAAAAAAGCGGTAATTGGCTGACTACAAAGGGCATGTATAAATGTAGGAGACATCCCTGTAAAACATGTAATAGAGTTTTAGTGGGTAGTTCATTCACTTCTACTAATACCGGCAAGATATACGAGATCTGCCAATACATTAACTGCACCACTGAATATGTTTTATATCTTCTTACATGTGCTACGTGTAACATTCAATAAGTAGGAATGACCACGCACCCCCTAAAAGAATGTATTAGGGAGCACCTTCTGTTCAAACGTATTGAGGGAGATAATGTTAAACATACTCCTATTAGAAGACACTTTCTGAGTTGTAATAATGTGAATGCCAAGTACAAGGTATAGAGAGCGCCATTAGGGGAGGTAATCTCACTCAGAAATTTAAATATTTCGAGACCAAGTAGATTTTTGAACTACATACTAGAAAACCACTTGGTCTCAATTCAGAATTTGATGTTCCATGTTATGTGCAGCAGCCAGTGGATCAGTATTGATATTTGATGATTTATGCTTAGCTCATATTTATATTTATTTTTGTTTATTTAAAAAAAGTGTTTATTATATATAAAAAAGTTTTCTTCAATGTTTTTTCGTTATATTTATGAGATGTTTATTTAATATCATTATTACAGTTACTATTATTACATATGTTTTTCTGACCATTGGTTTTGGATGTTGGTATCTATTATGAGTCTAGATCTCAGATTAATTCTAATTGTATTTATTTTTTTCTAACATCTACTATATGTAGAAAGGTGTGTTTTACAAGAAAATGCACTTAAAACGTAATATGTAAAATAGTGTTACAAAAGTCGTTTTTATGGAAAATTACAGAACTTTCAGAGACAATATGTTGATGTTCCAGAAACCTCTGTTCTAGCCTTGGAATAGTAAGATAAGACCATTCTAATAACAATTATGCTACTGGCGTGATCTGGCCTTCCAGAAGGTGCTGCAGACATCAGCTTCTTTGACACACTGTCGGCTTTTAACCCTCACAGATCCAAATTAATCCTTTCAGGTACATGTGGTCTCACTCTATGTATATATTTATACATTTACTTAGGTGCTTTTCAGCGTTTTTCTTTGCATCTGTTTTTAAACTCACTCAGTGTTATTTTGTTAATTTGGTATTTTAAACACCTATGTGTTTTTTTTTTTCACTTATTGGATTGGGCATAATCTTTCCCATCCTATTCTATCCAATCCCGTCCCACAAATTCAGATCGGGCATAATCTTTCCCATCCCATCCTATCCTACAAATTCGGATCCGGCATGATCTATCATATCCCATCCCACAAATTTGGATTGGGCATATTATTTCCCATCATATTCCATCTTACCCTATCCTATCCCATCAATCAGGGGCGTTGCTAGGTCTCCAAAACATCCGGGGCTGGAGCCCATGATAGATTTTATAGAAGTAGAGTAAATAAAATCACATGGTTAGGCAGCATACAGACTGATATAATTGACGCCAATGAGCAATAGGTATATATGGGTATATATCGGGGCTCAACAAATCCCGGGCACCAGGAAATTATACCTGGCGCCCAGTTATTGTTGTCCCTGCATGGTGCCCTCGCCGCTGGGATCATTTTATTTATCCAGCAGAGCGCGGGGGAGCAGTGTGTGCACCGGCTGCACAGTCTTCCTACTCCATCCCCACATGCACCGTACTATAGTGTCCGAGCGCTGAGTGTGCTCAGCAGGGCTAGAAACAACAGCAGGGCACAGACCAGGCTAGAATGAGGTATAGCAGCCAAGAGGGGGACATATTGATAGATGCACTTTTTTTTTTATCATAAACAACAACAAAATTGCTGACTTGTGCGTAAGTGTATGTGACAGAGTGTGTGTTTGTGTGTATGACTGACTGCATGTGTGTGTGTGACTGTGTGTTTATGTGACCCACTGTATGTGTGTGTGACTATGTCTGACTGTGACAGAATGTATATGTGTGTGTCTGACTGTGTGTGTGTCTGTCTGTGACTGTATGAGTGTGTTTGTGTCTGTCTGTTACTGACTATATGCGTGTGTGTGACTGACAATAAGACTCGCAGCAAACAAAAAACTCACATTACTCAAAGTTACACACACATACACATGCAGCCACACATACACACACATTCACACTTGCACAGTCACACATGCACAGTCACACATACATACACACACCCTTACACACAGAGACACACAATCCCACTTACACACACCAACTTACATCACACACACACACTTGTATGTGAGCAAATTCCCATGATTTAAAAATAACTGAGCATATAAAAATGACTCAACCCTGACCCCCCCCCCCCCCACATAGATACCCTTACATAGACAACCTTACACTCACACACACATCCAGACAACCTTACACACAGACACCCTTACACACACACAGATGGCCTTTCCCACACAGACATTCTGCCACGCAGACTCGTGTGTAAACCTGCAACTCTCACACTCACATCACAAATATTTTAAATTTTTTAATAAAAAGGGGTAAAAAACTTGGGGAGAATAGGCTGAGGTATGAAGGTATGCTCCTTCTACCAACCTAATAAAAGAGAGAAGTGCAGGGAATTGAGATGGGAATTCAACTGAATGCGAGAATTTTTCCAGCTCTGCTACTTTAGCCTTAATTTTGAAATTCCCATCTCACTTCCCTGCAATTCTCTCTTTCATGAGTAAAGCCTATAATATAATGAGCAGCTCATACACTCATAATGTATGGGTTTAATAGTATAACGAGGTCCATGTGATGATTAATGCCATGTGTATGGACTCATTGCCATCAACATAAAGACTATATATAAAGATGAATCACTATTATTCATATTGAATGTGATAATCAGGTGTGAAAATAAAAATGGTATGAGCACTGTTTCACACTTGATTATCACATTCAATATGATTAATAGTAATTAATCACATTTACTCCTAGTAATCTCACTGCCACTGACACACACTCCTAACTCTGCCACTTATGCTTTCACTCTCGAACACTTACACTCTGCCACTCACACACACTCATAACTCTGCTGCTCACGCTTACACTCACACACACACACACTCATATCTCTGCTGCTCACACTTATACACTCCAAAACTCTGCCACTCACCCACACTTACACTCTGCCACACACATACACGCACACTCATAACTCACACTCTTCCAAACACTCACACTCTGCACACTCATTCATACAATCACACTCTGCCACTTACACACACTTACATTCTGCCACTCACACACATACACACTCATAACTCTTCCACTCATGCTTACACTCACTCACACGCACACTCATATCTCTGCTGCTCACACTTATACACTCCAAAACTCTGCCACTCACCCACACTTACACTCTGCCACACACATACACGCACACTCATAACTCACACTCTTCCAAACACTCACACTCTGCACACTCACTCATACAATCACACTCTGCCACTTACACACATACACACTCATAACTCTTCCACTCATGCTTACACTCACACACACTCTCTTCCAATCACACTCTGCCACACTCACACACATACACTTACTTACACTCTGCCACTCACACTCTGCCACTCATATACATACACATGCACACTCATTACTCTGCCACTCACACCCACTTACACTCTGCCACTCATATACATACACATGCACACTCATAACTCTGCCACTCACACCCACTTATACTCTGCAAATTACATTCTGCCACTCACATACATACACATGCACACTCATTACTCTGCCACTCACACCCACTTACACTCTGCCACTCATATACATACACATGCACACTCATAACTCTGCCACTCACACCCACTTATACTCTGCAAATTACATTCTGCCACTCACATACATACACATGCACACTAATAACTCTGCCACTCACAGTCTGCTACTTACATACACATGCAGACTCATAACTCTGCCACTCACACCCACTTACACTCTGCCACTTACCTCACATACATACACCTGCACACTAATAACTCTGTCACTCACACTCTGCCAAACACTCACCTGCAAAACGTGAGGGGGCGGAGCTAAACACGAGGGCGGAGCATATCGTGAGGGGATGGAGTCTGCTGCTGTTCAGCATACAGCATGCAGGAGGCGGGATCGAACGTGAGGGGGCGGAGCCGAGCGCGAGGGGGCGTGGTCAGGGTCTCCATTCGGGGCTATGGAGGGGAGATCCGGGGCTTCAGCCCCAGTAGCCCCCCCCTAGCGACGCCTCTGCCATCAATTCAGATTTGGCATAATCTTTCCCATCCCTTAAATTTGGATCGGGCATAATATGTCCTATCCCATTCCACAAATTCGCAACAAGCATAGTCTTTCACATCCCACACATTTGGATCAGGTATAATCTTTCCAATCCCATCCCAGTCCACAATTTTTAGGTCGGGCATAATCTTTCCCATCCTATCCCATCTCACAATTTTGGGCCGGCATAAGCTTTTGCATCCTATCCCATTCCATCCCATTCTACAAATTACGATCGGGCATTATCTATCCCATCCTATGCCATCCCACAAATTCGGATCAGGTATAATCTATCATATCCCAGCCTATCCCATACCATCCTATCCCATCCCATTGCATCCTAAAAATTCAGATCAGGCATAATCTCTCCCATCCCATCCCATCCTACAAATTCAGATCAGGCATAATCTATCCCATCCCATCCTACAAATTTAGATTAGGCATAATCCATCCCACAAATTTGGATCCGGCATAATCTATCCCATTCCACAAATTCGGATCGGGCATAAGCTATCCCATCCTACAAATTCAGATCAGGCATAATCTTTCCCATCCCATCCTACAAATTTGGATTGGGTATAAGCTTTCCCATCCTATACTATCCTATCACATCCCACAAATTCGGATTGGGCATAATCTATCCCATTCTATCGCATCCCACAATTTCGAATCAGTCAAATGCTTTCCCATCCCATCCAACAAATTCAATCAGGCATAAATGTTCCCATCCTATGCCACAAATTCAGGCTGGGCATAAGCTTTCCCATTCCATCTTACAGATTCTGATTGGTCATAATCTTTCCCATCCTATCTCACTCCTCAAATTTGGATTAGGCATATTCTTTCCCATCGTATCCCATCCCATACCATCAATTCGGATTCGGCATACTCTATCCCAGGGGTCCTCAAACTACGGCCCGCGGGCCACAAGAGGCCCGCCGAGCACATTTATCCGGCCCGCGGGGGGTGCTGCCGGCACCCCCCGCTCCCCGCTGTTTACCTTTTTTTTTTCTTCTTGCAGCCGCAGCGGATGCAGCTGCAGGAAAACGAAAAATAAAAATCACCCCGACCGGATGTGACGTTTCGTCACATTCGGATCCGGTAACTGTGTTTCCCTCCTCGTGCAGGAGGGGAACACTGCGCAAGACGTCCGGCCCGGGACACAGCAGCTGGAGGTAAGTGATGGGGAAGCGGGGGAGGAGGGCGGTATAACGAGCACTGCAATGGGCAGTTTCTGGGCATCTGACAGGCACACTATTCCTGGGCATCTGACAGGCACACTATTCCTGGGCATCTGACTGGCATAATATTCCTGGGCATCTGACTGGCATAATATTCTTGGGCTCTGACTGGCATAATATTCCTGGGCTCTGACTGGCATAATATTCCTGAGCATCTGACTGGCATAATATTCCTGGGCATCTGACTGGCATAATATTCCTGGGCTCTGACTGGCATAATATTCCTGGGCATCTGACTGGCACAATATTACTTGGCTCTGACTGGCATAATATTACTGGGCTCTGACTGGCATAATATTACTGGGCTCTGACTGGCACAATATTACTGGGCTCTGACTGGCATAATATTACTGGGCTCTGACTGGCACAATATTACTGGGCTCTGACTGGCATAATATTCCCATTGAAATACTGGTAAGTTTGTTGATTTAACTTTACTTCATTTTAAATATTGTATTTGTTCCCGTTTTGTTTCTTCACTTCAAAATAAGATATATGCAGTGGGCATAGGAATTTGTTCATAGTTTTTGTTTTTACTATAGTCCGGCCCTCCAATGGTCTGAGGGACAGTGAACTGGCCGCCTGTTTAAAAAGTTTGAGGACCCCATATCTATTCAGTAGTGTTGTTGTTCTGTCTTGTAACAGTTCACAACAGTGTTAGTCGCACCTTTTACAACACTGAGTCATTAATTAACTTAATTGAACCCTCTTTTTATTTTTTTTGGGGGGGGTCTTACTTTGCACTTTATTTCATTCAGAGAGTCCCCAGTCCCTGCTACTTATATTCCCGACCCCATGACTCTACAGGGGGCGAATGTGGCATCCAAATTGCATTGCTGATGCAGCCTGTATTGAAGATGGCTGACAGTGACCTGTGTGCTCACGCTGACATGAAGCAGGAATTCCTATGATTATCTATGGGAGTCCTCCGATTAACCTTTAAAGTGCTAGTTTTAATATTTGGACACTTGTTTTCTTCCAGATTGGGGTGATCTTTTTACAGCCTGGTGTTAGTGGGGGGGGGGGGGAATTCCAGCCCTGTATGTCATTACCTTTCTGTACATGGCAATATACTGGAGGTTAAAAGGCATGCAAGGATAATGTTCAGGCTTGAATGAACAGTCTAGGTAAGTAGGGTATACATATCACCAGGAGCACTGGTGGGGGTGGGGTGTCCTAATATTACTGAGCTAGTTTTACATGATCCATGAATTCTCATTTCTGACTGCTTCACACAGCATCATCTCTCCTTGGGTGTTATCTTAGAAAAACACATTTCCAGGATGCTTGAAATACTTGAATGCTTTAAAACTATGATTACTTTTGTCCCAGACAATGGAGAATATGATCAGGATCGCGCAATTGATGTCCAGAGTCATGCTGAGCTATACCGCTGTCTTAACAGAGGTAGAGTTCAGTGGGACAGACCGCCTAAATCATGACTGTCCTGATGTTGGCTTTACTTACAGTCTGATTAATTTACTCACAATGTACTGTGGCCTTTAATGACTGCCCACCTATACCCCTTACATCATATAGGGATATTAAGTAAAATAACGCCCCTGACAGCATGTCTTCTCTGTGGCCAACCCTTTTCGGATATTACATTAACATAGTCAGGACATAGCTAATATTTATGCATTTTACTGTACGTTTATAATCCATGTCTAACATGTCATGTATACCCATCCTTGATAGGAATTGAGTATTCAAAATGTACACATTCTTTGCCTTTATTTACCTATAGCCTGATGTTTATGTGTGTGTCGCCTGTTGCTGTCTTCCCTCTTGATGTCTTCTCATGTGCACCTCTGTCTGCAGAGGTGAGTGATGTGCATGTTGTTAGCGTACACTCAATAGTTATTTCAAATGTGTAATAACTCTCCTAATATATTCAAACCAGTGCTTGATGGGAGTGGATAAAGCACAATTGTTCCACAAAATTGTTTTATTGGTGAGAGGGACTGATTCACACAATGTGATGTTTTGATAGGACAGTTATCTAATAGGACACATCATGACCATCTGAACAGTATGATGTTCAATTGTATGCGTACTGATGATGAAAGAAGGGTGACTGGCTGTCACACGAGATAACAATGTGTACTGTTTGACAGACCTGATTAACTCCCCTTTCCACCCACATATGGTACTTATTTGGATATATCTGTGCAGACCGGAACACGCTAATAGCTAAGTTCAGTGATATAACTGCTCATGTCACCTGTATACGTGGGTGTCATGCAAATAGTTCAAGGTTAATAACATTCACACTGATGGTGTGAATTAGACTCCATTTAATCCATGAACACACTGGAGTTCAATTCAGTTATCTTTGGACATGAAAGGAGGATGACAGATTAGACATCTATTTGTGTCTGTATTCTCTTCATCACTACCTTGCAGTTTTTCAACCCTCTGTACACATTGACGTGTTTCTACTGGGGGAATAGCTACTGAGTTGGTGATAATTAACTACACATAATGTATTTGTAACGCAACACCTGCTTACATAGTTACACTTTTCAAAGGCAATTATGTTGGGATGTGTCTACTGGACAAGTTAGTTCTGCAACTAACATAGCTAAATCTCTACGAGTCTCCTCCAACATGTGTTTGATATGTAGCTTGTTCAATCATTTGCAGGTGCTGGTTCTGTATCATGATGGATTGCCTTCTATCAGACTGACCATGGACAGCTCCTGATGTGTCTGCAGGATTTTCAACACCGGAACACTCCACATTCAGAAAGATGTTGCCCACTTGTTTCATGGATGGATCTATAAGACAGGAGATTTCCTTTCACGTATTCGATTTTTGTAATCATGCAGCATGTACATATGGATTTTGTAATTGATCATACATATTAAAACTGTTTTGAAGTATCTGAACAGCTTTTGAGCTGAACATTTCAACATATATATATATATATATATATATATATATATATATATATATATAAGTATATACTGTCCATCCTGCTGTTTTCATTTGTATCTACGGTCTCTTCACATCTACGGGTAGTTGCTGGAGCCATGAGCTTGTAGAGCGCCAGTGCATTGTCTCTAAGGTTGGATGGGTGTTGCTGTGACACACCCATTGGTCTTGCCCTTAATTATCTTCTTCAGCATGTCTCCAGATATCTGAGTACCTGCAATGTGAAAGCAAGGCATAATGAGTCCAGGCCATCCAAGTTATTGGTTACAATTATGTATTATTGACATGTGGCTCTATCAGACAAGTTATGTTCACTCTATTAACAAATGTATAAGAACTACAGTTGTATTTGTTATGTGTGGATGAGCACGTATCATGGGGCCCATGATATGAGTATTGTGCTGTTTCTTACATTTTCTTAACCAAAGCTATTTGGTGATCTCTTTCCAGGGGTATTTCTCATCTCTTGCCTTATCTTTCTATACGTAAGCCCCAATCACATGATGGTGACAGTAGGACAATTCCATAATGAATGCTGTATTCTCCCCACATGTGAACTAGCGCTAACTCCAAACACTTGTTGAGAGTTGGCACTCTATATTGTAACACATGGGGAAAACACCATTATTAGACACTATTAACGCACATGCCTTCTTTATAAATCCCCCATATTCACCCATATCAATAACAAAAAACACTACCGATTCCATACTGTTTAACTAATAATGTGTATGGCTCACTCTCCACAGAGAGGCACTCTACCAAGCCATTATGTGTTGCTATACAGCAGGGGTCTTTAAACTATGGCCCACAGCTATCTGAGCAGGTGCAAGGCCGGATTGGCCAAATGGTGAGGGTGCTTAGTGTGTCCCCGCTTTGTCTTTTTATTCTCCTGTTGGCATGGCAGCACTGCATCACTTGGGGGTGGGGGGCTACAAAATATTTGCCCCCCAATTGAAAAGGGGAAATGAGGCTAGACAGCCTTCACTCACCACACTTCAATGGAAGTCAGAACGTCGAGGTCACGTAACCTGTCAGCGCTCATACAAATGCTGGGGTAAATCCTGCAGTGCCGTCTTGGTGAATTCCTGAGTGAAATAAATATGCTGGGGTGAGTGCAATCAGCATGATATGGTAAGTCCTGGGTGTCATTGGTTGCTGGGGTAAGTCCTGTGAGTGTTAGTTGAGTTATTTTGAGAGGACAGCAAATTTTCACTGTTATACAGGCTGTACACGTATAACTTTACATTGTAGCAGAGTGTCATTTCTTCAGTGTTGTCACATGAAAAGATATAATAAAATATTTACAAAAATGTGAGGGGTGTACTCACTTTTGTGAGATACTGTATATGTATGTATGTGCATATAGGTAAGTTGTGTGTGTGTATATAAATACATACATCCATATTTAAACACACACACACATATAACTATATATATATAGCATTTTAAAATTGTCCTCCTACTTTTGTCCCTGGCCCCTTCTTGACCGCCCTAAAAATGATTGCTCAAGACCCACTGGGCAGTAGTAATCTGTGTTTTTCAGCACAGCATGCTCCCTGTGTCCGCACAGGAAGACTGGAAGAACAATGGTGGAGTTGAGCGGACACCTGAATGTTCGGGTTCGGCCGAACTCGGAAAAAAAGTCCGGGTTCGGGGTCGAACTTGACCAGTGGCTGTGAAGACAAGCCGAGTCCCTCCCGGCTGCTGCCCGATAGTGACTGTCTCCGTGTGAGACAGTCACAACGGCAGCAGTGGGGGCCCACGGGGAAGCTGCTTTGGGCCCCAAGAATGAATGGTGCCCTGGGCAGCTGCCCAGTTTGCCCACCTTTTTTTTTTTTACTTTTTTTTTTTTTGCAGGGGTCGCAGGGCGGCCCTGCCCCTGGAGTGACGGGCCTGGTCGCAGCTGAAACCCCTGTCTAACGGTAAGTACGCCACTGGCTGATGCCTTTGAGAAGGGTGAATTCTGATGAGGAAGAGCAGAGAGTTTAAATAGAGCCGAAAGGGTTAATTTATTGGGATAGACCAGGTGGCTTGATCAGGATTGCTTTTCAGATATAAAGTGGTCCTGGGTACGTTGCCTCATTGGCATATAGTTATGGGAGATGCCCCTCCTCTTCCCTGATTCCCCCGGTACTCGGAACCAGCTGTTTATGAGAATTTATGTGTGAAATATTTGTATTCATGATGTAACTTTTGCTATTTTCATAATAACATTTTTTTTTAAAGGGGGGGGGGAGGAGAGGGCACCTTAACGACACATTCAGTGACGAAGGAACAAACGTGAGCAATCACTTCCGAAATATCAACAATTTCTCAGTACAGGTTATTGAAGTGGTGAGAGCAGGACCTAGAATGGGGGATGATTTTAGGAAATTGTGCCGTAGAGATGCAATTTTGGAATTTTATCCTTGGCACTAGTATTCCCAGAGGAATAAATAAGGAATATGATGTCTCCTGACTTCTCGAACACTCTTTAGCCTTGTAATATATTAATGACTTACAAATAGTATATGCAAAACATAACTAACTCAATTATATTAAAATTATTTTTCAGGCCACTAACAATGTTTGCATGAAGAATATAATCTATAATTACCATGCTTCAGATTTTTTTTGTCTACAATATTTATGCAGTCTATATGTTATAGCAACAAACAAATGAGGCATTTTTTTATATGCAAGGCTAAAACGAATGTTATTTCTCTACTCCATACTTATCTGGTGTTTTTAATCAATGTTTGTCAAACTTTTTTGTAATATTGCACTGCTCTTAATGTTTACAAAACTTGTGACAGTATCACACACAATGTATATTTTGCCGATTGTTATACTGTCACTAATATTAATGAAATTTGCAGCACAGTATTTTTCACTGTGTATATTTGCTAATTATTTGAAGCCTTTCCATCTCTGGCCTAATTAAACACTCATAACAAGTAGTTAATCATCAGGTGAGCTGCTCTTGCGACGTGAGAGCGGATAGGCTTTTTAATTAAGCAATCGTGAAAGTTGTAGCACTATTTAAACCCACTATTCAGAGCACTTTCTTACAGCTTATCAGTAAATGCTAGTTAAGCCCGAAACGTGTCAAGCTTTTGTATCCGATTTGCACGACTGTTTCCTTGTTTGTTCCACCGTTCATTAAATATTTGATACTTACTTCACGTCTGAGAGCCGATCCATTTGTTTCATTATTTCATTTAGAGGAATATTCCATTGTCCTCACATCAGAAAGCACCGACGAGAGCAAAAGGGAGAGTGGAGAGATCGTCCAGCTTTGACTCTAGCCCGGTATTTTTTGGCTTATATATATATTCATATTGATCGATCTTAATGATAACCAGGGGTAGGGACCATCATTGTTCATGGTGGAGATGACTAGTTTTTGTGACAAACAATATAATGATGTTCTTTGGGCCTCCACTGAATATAAACTGCGCTAAGGAAAATTCTCCCTGAATCACTTAAAATATTTGATATTCTATCAAAGCATGGAAATACAGGAATCAATATGTGATGTGAGTATTAGTTTTCCTTTAATGACCCCTAAACCAATACATATTAAATATGAAAATCCATAAACTTTCTTAACCAAGCTTGTTGTAAGTCTTAATCAGGATTTTAAACTGACACCAGGGAATTATTTGACATAAGAGTGTCTTGTTTGCGCCAGTGTGAGTGTATTCGCTTAAATAAATTCACATCATGGGACGTGTCATCTTTGAGTTAGGAAAGAATATTATGTGCACTATCTGCACATCATTAAATCCCCATTGAGTAGCGAGAGAACAAACATGACATCTGAAACAGGGGATAAAAAATGCTACATGATTTATTTATACAATTACCAATACATCTTTATGCAAATATATTGATATGTGACTGTACTGTTGAGCATGACTGTGCAATGTCAAAATGTCATTTATCTATAATAAAGACACAGAGGCAAGCAGGATTATAATGGAAACAGTGTTTATGAAAACTCTGCAACCATTTTATCATATATAGCATACCCCGCTTCATGGACCTTCATTTTAAGGACACTCGCGAGTAAGGACATTGTTACAGTGCAACCATTCCCGTTTATGGATCCTACACATTTCTAGTTGGATGACGCAGTGATGTATTTTAATGATAGGTACTGTACAGTGCTTCTCCTTGTGCGACCACTACAGGCTCAGATGAGGTCCATCCTGTCCATAAATTAGTGCTGTGGACTCTATTTGTAGATTGAATAAGTGAAAAAAGTTAGTGCTTCCCTTTAAGTACCTTTTTTCGGTTTTACTTTACATGCTTTGGGCACATTGTGTATGTTAATGTGGGGAATGCCTGTATTTAACAAACTAACATATAACCTTATTAACTTATCAATAAATTGGACCATGGAGAGTCCTGCACTTAGCTACTTCACTAGTGCCACATAGCTGTACCTCAGACACAAACTCCTGCGCTGATGTCAGACCACGCTGTAGGCAATATGCGTGTTACAATGTGCATGATTGGAACCTCCAGACAAAACCTTCCTATCCTTAGTGCACTCCAATCAATACTATTGTTTGTGGTGAACAGCAATGGCTCTGCTTTAAATAATTTTAGCTTAGATCATTTCTCTATTGTCTTGCGATTATTTTGGTAAGGTTGTTAAATTACTGCACATCAAACAATACAATGTTCAGTTTATAGCAATCAAAATGATCTGCTGACATTCAAAATTACAATACAGAAATAAAATAAGCAAATGATCCCCTAGTGTGAACTGCTAGCTTGAGGACATTTTTTTCTATATTGCAAGCAGAAGTGAAAAATAAAGTTAGTCCTTTAACGCCTTCGGTGACGGATGGTGCTTGCGTCCAAGACCATGCAATAACCAGACTCCACTTTTTGTCCTTGGCCACCGATCACTGATAGGTAGTCAGGGACACAATTGCAGAGACCATTGGTCAGTATACCAATATATGCTCTGATGTAAAAGAAACTTAATTATGCAGGTCCAATAAACATATTTTATAAGAATTATTACATAATTAGCAAGGAAACTTATCTTCCTACCACAACTTAAAAGTTTCTGCTTTGATTTCTTACCTCCTCACTTCAAACCATTGTTTAGACTTTTCCCAGTCCCAGATCACATTATCAAAGGCCAATAAAAAGTGCACTTGTCACGGTTCTAACCCATTTCCCTGGCTCATGTATGTTGTGTTCAGGTTTTGTGGCTGTTTCCACTTCAGCCTCTAGTGGCCACTGTTCTAGTAGTTCCATTCTCCTTCTGTGGTGTCAGCTGCCTCATTAACCTGAGCCCAAAACCTGCAGATTATTACAAACGGTGCCTTTCCATTGCTCTGGTTACAGCCTGTATAGTGCTTCTGTGACTGTACTAATGTTCCTGATTCTTTCGTTTGATATCCTGTTGCTGAATCCTTGCCTTTCCTGACCAAGCCTTTTTGCCACCTGTCCTGACCTTTTTGCCTGCCATTTGACTTTGTCAAGTGATATTACTCCATTGTAAATTGTCCTGATCCGTGTATGACCCGCCTGCTGTCTATTCTCTTTGAGTGTATTTGTCCTGCTACAATGTACTGTCCCAGTCAGTGTGCTAAAGTCCTGGGTGGTCATTTTCCTGAGGCTCAACCATAGGGTGTAATACCATTCAGGTGAAATAGCACTGTACTGTTTTTATCCTGTTGCAGCAGATTCCAGTCCTGTCTCAGCTGCCAGACCTGTCCTCAGCTACCAGTATCCACTACCAGTCCTGTCTGAGATTCTATCCAGTCTGATCCCCATACCATGCCCTGCAACCAGGCTCCTCCCTGGTGTACTATCCCAGCACTTGCTACATTAATGGATTACTGGCAGTAGTTAAATCACAAGTCATTATATTAATCCATTATAATATTACCCTTTAATAACACATTACAAATTCCCCACTTTATAGGGGTGACTGGACTAGTCATTCCTTGCTAGGTTACATGTTAGACCTTGCACTGCTTAGTGCCCCACATGGAGGTTGTGTGTGTTGACTTTGCAAGAGTTCCTGCCATAGAGCAAATGGTAATGTAGTCCTGGAGATACACCACAAGATATCTATCCATACACAGCTATCTAGAAAAGGTTTGTACCAATCAGTATTATATTTACTGCAGGTTATCTTGCGCTATTTGTAGTAGATTGTCCACTATACAATACCCATAACATTAGGTTGGTTTAGCTTCGTATGGATAACCTGCATTCCCAAATGTTTGGCAGTACAGAGGAATGTAACTTAATTTATGCTACAAGGAAACAAAACAAAAATTCTAAACTGACTAATCCCCTCAGGGATAGTATCGATGGACATTATAAGGTATGTACTGCTATAAAAGAGCTAGAAACATGATACAACATGTTCTAGTCAGGACACACAAACAATTCCTTGTGGCAAATTATCCAGCGAGGGCTGGCACCTTTCTAGTGCTGCATTATTGGACTTCTTCACTCTGTGTCAAAGGCCGAACAGTGAAGTTTAGAATCAAGATGTGTCCATACATTTGCCATCAATTTGGCAAGAACAAGATAGGGTTTATACAATATACGAAGTCATTTTTGTATGACAACATTTACCAAACTCACTCTAAAGTGACAATATACAATATGTTTATTTAGCACCCGTACATATGAGGTATGCACAACACATTTATGTATAGTATATTCAGGCTGTGCATGGTCTATTAGACCATGCACATATGTGTTCAGCGGGGTGGCAGGTAATAACATACTTAGCGCATTGGCAGGGGTTGAATTCTGCCAGCTCGCGCTGCTCTCTGTTTTGAAGGGAGGGATTGCGATTGGCTATTGTGATGTCCACCAAGGAATCAGTGTGATGCCCTCGTGGACAGAATGTAGTGGTTAGGTTGCCATCGTGAGTAGAATTTTGTTCACAAGGGTTACATTCAATGGGAATTTATCCTATAAATAAGTAACTGGGCACAGTGCCAGGAGGCGAACCGAGATTGTATTATTTTTTGACTGTGTCTGAAGATTTGAAGAAGCTTCTAGAGGAGATAAAAAAAAGTAGGCCTCTTGCAAGCGGGGGGAGCTGATTGGCTTATGAAGTGCTGTCCACCACCTCTTCAAGTTCAGAAAAACACTGCCTGAATGAATTGGCAGGCTTCAGCTCTGCCAAGCTTACTGAGGCCTACTCTGCTGTAGAGGACATTGCAGAGATGGAGCTGCTGCTAAGTGACAGACTCTGAATGAGCAGGTGAGGCAGCACACCTCTAGTAGAAGGGGGGGAAAGGATCATCAGTCCAGAAGAGTCTTCTCACCATCACCCACCAGAGGGAGCAAAAAAAGGGATGTGAAGAAAGACAAACAAAGAAAAAAGCAATCTGAAGTCATCAATGCTGGTAAACAAGCCAGACATGCTGAAGATGGGACATCTGAGTGCCTCCCTGGGATTAATGACCAGAAATCACTAGGGAAGGTGCTGGCTGACCTCTTGCATGCCATCAGGGGCAGTTCAGGTAGTCGGCTCAGGCTTGAGTACACAGCAGAGATGCCAACACACAGCACATATATAGCACACCATTTAATCAGTACAATTACCTGACAGGAATAGTGTGCAGTCAATGAAGGCTGCTTAAAGGAAGGTGCAATCCTTGCCGCTGTTAATTTGGGAAGAGTTGAGGGCACCTTTAGTGTTCCACCATTCAACTTTTTCAGAGTTTCTCTGTTGGGTTTAATACCCTAAAAATAAAAGGTGCCTACAGATTAATCCACCATTTGTCCTATCCTGACTGCGAATGCATTTACCTAAGCAGGTATAATGGTGCCATTATCTGGCAGCGTGATTTTCTGTCTAACTTCAACTTGGACATTTTTACAGATGCACTGGGTTCTAAGGGTTTTGGCATTTACTGGCAGGGTAAATGGGCAGTAGTGGCAAGGCCTCAGAGTCGAGTGGAAAAAGGGTTATTATTTGTTTTGCATGAAGTAACACGGGACACCATTCTGAATGTGGAGATTATTATTGTGATGTTTTAAAATTATACAATGGGTTTTGATTGAGGTTTTTTGACCTTATGTCCCATATACATATACTTTGCTCACAGAAGCGGGGAGTAGGTAACAAAGCTGTAGGAGGGTCTGCATAACATAAGTCTGGCGCACTTCAAGGAAGCCAAGGGTCAATGTAAAATGGGGAAGGGAATAGGGGGTATTATATAAATATATAATTGTATTGTAATTGGGTGCTACGCATCATCCTCTTTAAACTTCATACCTCGGATATATGCATACAAATGGGATATGTCATTGCTGATAACCTTTGGCAACATATATGTCCCTAATAGGGAGCAACATCGATTTTTAGTATCAATAATAGATAAAATCATGGAGTTCGCAGAAGGAGTGTCGGTACTTGGGGGGGATTGTAACATAGTGATGAATCTCCCAATGGATTCCTCAAATGGTAAATCACACATCAGATATACAAATATTGGTAAGGTATGTAAGAAACTACACTCATCCCAGTTGGTAGATGTTTGGAGAGTCTTCAGTGGAAATCAGAAAGACTACACATTTTATTCTCCACCCTATGCTAGATATTCTAGACTGGACTATTTCTTCTTATCTCATAGACATCTAGGTTTATTGGAAGAAATAGATATTGGGTCGATAACACGGAGTGACCACGCCCCTATTTATATGTCCATAAGGATACCGATGTATAAGAGGAGTATGGCTAGTTGGAGAGCATATATTTAAAAATAAAACATATGTGGATAAGATCTCTGAGACATTAAAATAAATTCTTATATTTAAAGATCATATCTTATATCCGGGTCTAGAATGTATGAACATAAAAATAAACCCGGGAAATATCTGGCCAAGGATTAAGAATTCCCAGAATAAAGTTTTCCATACAAGTGAGGAGATAGCTAAAGTATTCTATGAATACAATAATAAGCTGTATAACCTGGGGAACAATCTATCGGGATCGCAGGGGGATAGGGAGGTTATGGAATATCTGAATAGATACCTACCAAATAAGATACCAAAAAAAATTCTGATAGACTAGAGACCCTAATATCCCATGTAGAGATTAAAACAGCAATTAAGGAGACTCCTACTGGTAAAAGTCCTGGATCTGATGGGTTAAACTTGGGATATTATAGGGCCTTTTCTGAAGTTCTAGCACCACAGTTTCTTAAAACTTTTAATTCCTTAGCCATGGATGGACATCTTCACCCACAGTCTCAGGAGGCACATATAGTTGTTATTCCAAAAGTAGATAAGGGCCCCATGTTATGTGGAAGCTATATGCCTATCTCTTTGCTACACAGTGATATAAAGTTGTTTTCCAGGATTCTGGCAAATAGGTGTAAATATTTTCTGTATGAAATTATACAGGGGGATGTGGTGGGCCGCATCAGTATAAGGTTTCTGCTTACTCAACCGTCGATTACTTTCCAGTTTTAAGGTTAATATCGGAAAGTCAGAAGTCCTTAATATTACATTATCAAGGTACTCGGAGGCTACATTTAAATATTAGAGTTGAGCGGACACCTGGATGTACGGGTTCGGCCGAACTTCGAAAAAAATGTCCGGGTCCGTGCTCAAACTAGACCCCAAACTTGACCCCGAACCCCTTTGAAGTCAATGGGGACACGAACTTTTGGCCACTAAAATGCCTCTAAAAAAGTCCTGGAAAGGGCTAGAGGGCTGCAAAATGAAGTAAAATGTAGGTAAGAGTGTCCCCATTCACACGAATAGGTCAATTGACCTATTCGTATGAATGGGGACTCTATTTCGGTTTATAGAAAGCCAATAGCATTACATGTATTCCATAAACCGAAAGTCTATAAACCCAATGTCTTTTGGTTTATAGACTTTCGGTTTATGCAATACATGTAATGCTATTGCTATTCTATAAACCGAAATAGAGTCCCTATTCGTATGAATGGGGACTCTATTTCGGTTTATAGAAAGTCCATAGCATTACATTCAATGTATATGTATGTAATGCTATTGTGAGGAACTGACTCTGCTGGGTTTCGAACCCTGGTTTACATGGTGCTAAACCTTTTCCTTACCAGTACACCAGCCTGCCTTTTGCAAATTTTCCTGAGATCGGATACTATTGCTTGTAGAGTCAAGGTTATCAGTGACAACTCACTTCAGCTGTGTCTGGTCAGGTGTCTGGTTCTCAGCCTATAAAAGCCTCTTGTTGTGAATCTACCTTTGCCAGATTATTGTGGTTCCTGTACTCTCTAATCCAGCGTGTTCCTGTTTCTCCTTCCTGTTGCTGAATTTGGACTGTTTTTGACTTTGCTGCTTCTCCTTCCCACTGACCTCGGCTTGCCTCACTACGATTATCATCTTTCTGTTCCAGTCTCCCATCTCTGCTTAAGACCAGAAGGCCACTCAAGGCTCAGGGGCTCAACCACCTGGGTAACGAGTGGCTACCTCTGGCAGAAAACATTGCTGATCTGGCTACTGGACTCCAAAAGTTTGTAACATCAATATCATTACAGCTATTGGCTTTCTGATTGGCTGCCCTGCAGCCTTTAAAAACACACCATTAAATCGCTTAACCCCGAACTCCAACCCGAACATACAGTGAAATGTCCGTGTTCGGGTCCGGGGTCCAAAAACCGTCATGTTCGGTACGAAACCGAACAGTGTGGTTCGGGTTCGCTCAACACTATTAAAGATATTTCCCATTAAAATGGGCTAAGGATAGTATTCAGTACTTGGGAGTACCTATCCCAGGGGATCTTAAATTATTATATTCTTTCAACTTTGTCCCTCTTATAAACACACTACAGCAGGATATGACTAGATGGTCTTTGAAGAAGATATCATGGCTGGGAGGAATGGGAGCTTTTAAATGAATTTGTTGCCAAGAGTATTATATGTTGGTGTAAGAAGGAGGGCTTTGGGTTTCTAGAACACTGGGCTGATTTTGTGTTGGAGTACAATCTTTAAAGTCGTGATGGATTGCGCCTAAATGCAAGAGGTGCACATGTGCTAGGGGATAGGATGGCTATAAGGTTGGAGGAGTGTTTAAACTAGGAATGGGGGTGGGGGGGGAAGGACCAATAAGCACAGGGCTAGACAGTATAGGAAGGGAAGACGACTTAGTTAGTACCTGGGTGGGTAATCTGGGGGCATGGTTAGAATGGATTGTAGAGAGCAACCTCTAAACAACTTATGAATTAAAGCACAAATGGATTATGCCAGTGGCATTAAGTATATGCTTGCAAATGCCAAAGGTTTAACTGGTAAATTAGGGGAATTGGAGCTGGTAGCAGTTATTGAAAATTATAACTTAATTGGTATAACTGAAACATGGTGGAATGACACCCATGATTGGTCAATCAATTTGGAGGGCTACATCTTGTTTAGAAAAGATAGGTCAAACAAAAGGGGTGGAGGGGTCTGTTTGTATATCAAACCAGCATTATTACCTCATTTGAGGGAAGATGTATATAATGTCAGTACTGAACATGTGGAATCATTGTGGGTGGAGATAGTCAGTGGGGGTAGACCTGCCCAGAAATTATTAGTTGGTATTTGTTATAAACCACCAAATATTGGTGAACCTGAAGAATCACAGCTACTCATGCAAATCCAAAAGGATTCTAAAATAGGGTGTAGTATCATTATGGGGGATTTTAATTACCCAGAAGTAGATTGGAAAAATGGAACCATCAATTCTGCTAAAAGCAGTAAGTTTCTGAATTTGTTGAATGACAACTTTTTGTCTCAGCTAGAGACACCAAACAGAGGGGAAGCATGCCTGGATCTGGTAATAACTAACATGGAGGAGCTTATCTATAACATCCAAGTTAGGGAGCATTTAGGGAATAGTTACCATAACATAATGGTATCCTTTGAGATTAATTCAAAAATACTTTTTGGAGGAGACGATTATTCCTGCTTGAGAAAGGACCTCTCCAAAACGCATTGCACTTTACAGTCTTGTCATATTCTCCCGGCAGGGGTTTATTACCTAAGTCTGTTATAAGGTATATCTATGTGCTATTTTATTTTACTTATTTGTGTTTTTAAATACTTATTGTCATTGTTTTTTATGCTTTGATTTATATTTTTGGGGTATTAAGATTTCAATATAGCGCTTATTGAATATTACATTCTGATCCACATGCCTTTCTTTTAATTAAGATTATAGTTGGCAATACTTTTTCTGACATACGTATATATATATACATTTTTGCTGTTTTGTATATTACATTTTTTTTGTATTTTTCTACACCACTTGTGTTAGTTCATTATTTGTGTATTTATATTGAGCGCTGACCATTCGGCTAATTTATTTTCAAATTGGTATGGGTCACACCACAACACTGAATTTTAAAAAGGCCAACATTAGTAGGTTTAATACATCCCTTGGTCTCGTTGACTGGGATGGATTATTTTTTTGGGAAAAAACAGAAGGTACGTGGAAAACCTTCAAACTAACACTACAAAAATATACATATAAATGTATACCCTTGGTAACAAATATAAAAGAAGCAAACTAAAACCAATGTATCTAACCAGTAAGGTAAATCAAGAAATAAATAAAAAGAAAGTAGCGTTTAAACATTATAAAGTGGAGGGATCAGCAGAGGCATTTGCAAAATATAAAGAAGTCAACAAAGACTGTAAAAAGGCTCCCAAATTGCAGAATGAAAAAACAATTGCTAAGTAGAGCAAAATAAATCCCCCCCAACAATTAAATATATAAATGGCAAAAAAATAAAGGCTGAAAATGTTGGGTCCTTGTGATCTGAAATGGATGAGACTGTCAGTGGAGACAGAGAGAAAGCAGATATTTCAAATAATTTGTTTTCTTTTCTTTTCTTTTACCAAGGAAGAACCAATGGACAAAGAACCTGCAAGCTACATTTACAGAACAGTCACAACAAGCATGTGATTGGTTGACACACGAAAAAAAACAATGAAATGGTGATAAAAAAGACAAAGCCCTGGGGCCGGATGGTACACACCCACAAGTACTTAAAGAGCTAAGCCAGGTCCTGGCCAGACCATTATTTTTGATTTTCATGGATTCTAATTATATCAGGCATGGTACCCACAGATTGGTGTAAAGCAATTTGGACATGTGATAATTGAAGTACCACAGGGTTCTGTTCTGGATCCACTTCTTTTTAATTTGTTTATTAATGATCTCCCAGAGGGCATAGGGAGCCATGTCTCTGTGTTTGCCGATGACACAAAATTAAGTAGGGTAATGCAGTCTGAACTAGATGTATCTTCGCTGCAAGAATATTTGGACAAATTGCGTAATTGGGCATATAAATGGCAAATGTGATTCAATGTAGACAAGTGTAAAATTATGCATTTTGGGTACAATAATAAAAATGCAACATATAGTTTAAATGGTGTTTCCTTGGGGAAAGCTTCTAATGAAAAAGATTTGGGAGTAGTTGTAGACAATAGACTTATCAGGAGTGCACAGTGTCAGCAGGCAGCTGCAAAGGCCAATAAGATATTGGGGTGTATTAAAAGGGGTATTCTCACGAGAGGAAGATATTATTCTGCCTCTTTATAGGTGCATGGTAAGACCTCGCCTTGAATCATATAGCAAAAACCACACCAAAATATGACACAGATTTAAATATGGTGTACACCTTTATGGTGTTTTGGGCCCAGTTTTAACATTGTAAAGAGTTTTCTTTTTCTTTCACTCTAATGAGTGGCACCTGGGGTGGACTGCCTCCCCCCCCCCCCCCCATTAATTTGCTAATTAATATGCCACTGATAATTTGGTCATTAATAACCACTGATAATTTGATCATTAGTAACCACTGATAATTTGCTCATTAATAGCCACTGATAATTTTCTCAATAATAGCCACTGATAATTTGCTCCTTAATAGTCAATGATAATTTGCTCATTAATATAAAAAAATCCTCCCCAATTGAGGGGATCAGTAAACACAGATGTTGGTGTGATGTATTATGCACCATTTTGACAACCTACAGAGCTGGACACATTTGACAATCGATGGTGCTGATATCTCTTTATATGCGGACCTATCATGAACAACCCTACAGACAAGAAGAGCCCTCAGATCCATCATGACTGCCTTGAGAGCAGCTGATATGACTTATACGTGAGGGTTCCCATTTTCCCTACATGTTAGGAGTGACTACAAAACTTGTATTCTTTGCCACCCAAAAGATCTACCGTCTTTCCTTAGCAGAATTACTCCCCCCCAAAATGACAACTACCATAGTGGTTAAACCAACAACATACCTGACACCACTCTGTCATTTGCCTAAGGAGGTTTATACGGACTGATCCTTGGTGCCGGATGTTCTCCTGGTGAAAATTGGAAAGTCACCATTAACCCGATTACATGTTTCATGTACATATTTCTATAAATATCTTCTTTGTTGCATGCATCATTCTTACCTGATTTCATATTATATTTCTTATTACTATTTTTTTTTATAACACAATTTTATTTTTTAAATAAAGATGGTTACAACTAATCCAAATGGAACAGCACATCTGTCCAATGGGTCGGGTTTTGAAGACAAATCAGACAAAGAAACAATATCTTTGGGTGTATGCTAGCTGATTCAGATTAAATTGTGGAGCATGTGGTTAACAAAAAAATGTTTTATTATAAGAACTCCACTATAACCGAACAATAATCAAAACAAAAACAATATCTAACAGACTCGGGAAATGTTAAAGGAAGAAATTGGTTTGTCGCATAGGTCATACATAATCGCCAACTAGGTGGCATGAGAACCCAGAATGAGTCACCCCCCTGTCGCCCCTGTCCCCCTTTGTCTGTATTAGTCTCTGGGTAACGGTCTTTACCCTTCAGCAATTGTCAGAGTACCATGTGGTGTACATAAATGTATAGCATATCTTGTCCTGATAAGAACTGTCTAAATGCTTAATATAATTATTCCAGGATTTGAAAAAAAGATTTGTGTGTTGTTCCTTATGTAATGTGGTGTTCAACCATTCCATGTGAAAGACATGATGGAGTTTAATTTTGAATAGGGGCAAGGTAGGAGGGTTCGGGGTGATCCAACCATGTAAGATAGTTTTCCGTGCCACTGCTGTGATCAGAAGGAGGATTTGTGCCACCCGCGGGCTTTGGGAGTTTTTATTCCAAAAATCATGGTAAAAGGAGTAAGAGGGATAGTGGCAAGTTTCATCAAGCTGGCGAAGGTATTGATCTGCCTCCAAAAGTCCCTGATAATAGGACAGTCCCAAAAGGTGTGAAATAAATCGGCCTCCTCCTGTTTACATTTGGGGCAGGTTGTTGTTCTTAATTCTCTTTTAATGTATTTTTTTCAGTATCCTTTTTTTTATGTCCTGACATTTTTTAGCCTTTTCCACATTAAATAAACTTTTACCAATATCATTAATAAAAGTTTTTATTCTTTTCCTGTATTTATACTCTATGCACATCACGGACAAGCTTATTTGTAACACATTTGCAGCCTTTACTGAGATGCATACCTAACTGTGGAATGCATATACTACTTCTGGTTTGGCTTCTTCCACACACATCAGAAGTAGGAAGTTTCCCTTTACAATGAACACTAAACAATGAGTTCTCCAATATAGATGTGGACAGGCCAGCACAGAGGAACAATGCAGAAATTCCTGATGAAGCTGGGACCAGAATCATCGAGGTAAATTTGTTGAGCAGGCATTTCTTCCAAGTTTGACACTTCTATACCAGGATTTCCAGGTTTCAGTGGAGACCTTGTTGTGGACTGTTGTTATATTGTTGGGCCTATTATTCCAGTAGACACTGTAGTATATTTCCATGTTCAACTAAAAATATACAGATGATACTGCTTTATGTTCTGCTTTGTCTGTTATCTACTCCCTACTGATTCCCATCTTTTATTTATTGAGGCTTATCAACAACGGATATTTGTGAGTGAATTAAATAGCATATATTATTCACATCCATAATCTATACTTATTGCACTATTGCATGTTTTTTATTTCCCTATGTGATATCCTGCACCCTCCATTTTCTGTGTGGCATCATTACACAGCAGAAGCATTAATTCTCAAAAGTACAATCCGACATTTAAACAGTTTAACCAGCCAACCCGGGATGCATGTGGCACCATTATTGATCATCTTCTGTTGCATGTATATTATATTATACTGCTGTCATTTAGATCATTTTGAGTTACATGTTGTCAGGGCCGTCTTTAAAATTGACTGGACCCTGGGCAAACATTTGTTTGGGGCCCCTCATTCCCTGCATGCAATCGCACAATCCACCCTAATACCTCCCTACAAAAAAAATAAACACACACACTTGCTTTGTGTGTGTGTGTGTGTGTGTATATATATATATATATGAAATATTATATAAACCAGCCATATGCTATATATTATGTAAATATATAATTATATAAAAAAAAAAAATATATATATATATATAATGTATGGGTGGTTTATATAATATTTAGATTAAGTGTGTGTGTGTGTGTGTGTGTGTGTGTGTGTATATATATGACTTACACAGAAAACCTTACAGTCAGATAGACACACTTACATACACAGTCACAGTCAGACACACTAACACACAGATAAACTAACACACAGACAACCTTACACAGTCAGATAGACACACTTACACACACAGACTTACACAGTCAGATAGACACACTTACACACACAGACAATCTTACACAGTCAGACACACTTACACACACAGTCAAACTTAAACACACACTCGTTTGTCCCCCTCCCTGCTCTCTTACCTTACATTTGCAGGGAAGGGACTGTTTCTTCTGTGTAAGGGGCTGTTTCTTCTGTGGCTCCATGTGTTCTGAGCACCGGTATGTCACGGACATCCGGCACTCTAACATGCTCTGTGAGGGGGTGGATATTTCCCCCCTCACGTGACACACTTACACATATACTTAGACAGACACCATTACACACACAGTCACCCTTACATACACACAGTTATACACACCCTTACACACAGTCACACTTACACAAAATACACAAACACTCTTAGACATACACAGTCACACTTATAGATACACTTACATACACTCTCTTAGACAGCCTTTCACACAGTCACACACTTACATTTTATTTATTTTTACCGGAAAAATATATATGCTTGTGTGACACTAACAGTCACACTTACACTTATACACACAGTCACACTTACATACACACACATCCACACACTGTTATACACACCCTTACACACAGTCACACTTACACAGAAATACACACACTCTTAAACACACAGTCACCCTTACACATATACATACACCCTTACACATAGTCACACTTACACACATAAATGCATGTCCACACTTACAGACACACTCTTAGCCATTATTTTTTGCCCCGGTGGAGCCCGGATTTCTTTTTCAGAAAACATCACACTCTTAGCCAGCCTTACACACAGTCACACGCTTACATTTATTTTATTTCTTTACTAAAAAAATAGGCTGCTTGTTCCCCTCCCTGCACATTTACCTTTACTTGCAGGGAGGAGAACGTTTCAGTGTTCTGCCTCTCATCCCTGCAGAGGCAGAACACTCTCCGAAGTTACACAGCGTGATGGGGCGGAGCTTGCCCCCGTCGTGCTGTGCTCACCCCTTGGTGCGGTTAGCTCTCGCCTGCGGTCCGCACCTCGAGGTGAGGCGCTGTTAGGGAGTGAACTCCTTAAAGCAGCGCCTCTGGATACCTGCGCCTGGGCGCGGTGCACCCTGTGCACCCACGGGCGGATCCAGAGTCTGATCTGAGGGGGGGCACATTCCGTCTGTCTCTTCCTTCCCATGTCTGCCTGTCTCTCTCCTCTCCCTTCCCATGTCCGCCTCTCTCTCGTCCTCCTTCCAATGTCTGTCTTTGTATCCTCTTTTTTCCCATGTCTGTCTCTCTCGCATTGCTTCCCATGTCTGTCTGTCTGTCTCTCCTCTGCCTTTCCAGTTCACTCTCTTTACTCTTCCCCATGTATGTCTCTCCTCTCCACCGTCTGTATTCTCTTCTCTCCCTTCAGTGTTCCCACCTGTCCCCCCTGTGTTCTCTCCCCGTCCCCCCTTCTCTCCCCTGTGTTCTCTCCTCTGTCCCCCAATGCCCCCCCGTGTTCTCTCCTCTGTCCTCCATTGTCTCCACAATGTTCTCTCTGTCCCCCATTGTTCTCTCTATCCCCCCTTCCCTGTGTACTCTCTATCCCCCCCCAGTGTTCTCTTTATCCCCCCTCCCCAGTGTTCTCTCTTTCCCCCCCTCCCCTCCCCAGTGTTCTCTCGATCCCCCCCTCCCCAGTGTTCTCTCTATCCCCCCCTCCCCTCCCTAGTGTTCTCTCTATCCCCCCTCCCCTCTCCAGTGTTCTCTCTTTCCCCCCCTCCCCTCCCCAGTGTTCTCTCGATCCCCCCCTCCCCAGTGTTCTCTCTATCCCCCCCTCCCCTCCCTAGTGTTCTCTCTATCCCCCCTCCCCTCTCCAGTGTTCTCTCTATCCCCCCTCCCCTCCCCAGTGTTCTCTCTATCCCCCCCCCCTCCCCACTGTTCTCTCTATCCCCCCCCCCCCCCCCACTGTTCGGATTTCCGATGCTCTGAACCAACACTACGCGCGGGGAGCGCGAGCAGCATGGATTGAGCGCTCAGTGTGTTTAACACACACTGAGCACATGCTGCCTGCGTCTCCCCGCTGAGGGAGGTGGGGAGAGCAGAGAACGCTGGGCGCACCTGTACTATGCGATCAGTGCTGATCGCATAGTGCAGGTGCATACGGAGGGGCAGCGTGACCACCTGGCAGCTGCCTTGGGCCCCCCAGGAGTGAGTGGGCCCGGGGCAGCTGCCCCGTTTGCCCCGCGTTAAAGACGGCCCTGCATGTTGTTATGGCCCAGCTTCTTGAACCCACCATGGCATTTCACTCTATCCAGCACTGGATAGAACTGGAGATACTGCCAAACACTTGGCCATTTATGTCCATTGTTGCAGTGCTTTCACACTGCAGGTGGTCTATCCCACCTGGGGTTTATCCCTATTTTTCTCCCCTTATACTTTAATCCTCTTTCTTGCTCCCACTTAACTATACTCTCCCCTTCCTCCTGTACTATATTCGTTCCACTTCTAACTCCCCTTTCCTATCTTTACTCTAAATGTTTCCCTTTAAATTTCCAATTGAGAAGTTATTGTATATGCAGCAGTGAAATAGTATTATAAATGGGGGGGGGTTGTATTACACGTCGGCCTCCATGTAGGCACGTTACCTACACATTGCTTACAGAAATTGAAATTGTTGAAAAACCAATAAGCCATAATTTACCCCAACATTTATATAAATATATAGGGTATGAGTGTGAGATGGTACACAGCAGATATACAATTAACATTAATCAGCCAAAATAGTATTTCTAACTGATTAAAATGTTTTTAATATGACTTCTTATGTGTACTATTCAAATACTGACACTCCTCACCATAGTGCTAGCATTGAGAAACATTTCCAAGGAATTACACTTTGCACCACAGCTATCAATTACTTGTTAGAAAATTTGCAACACCCACTGCCCAAAGCCTCACCCACTCTACTCAATGCATACAATTAGCATACTTTGACACCACCTAGTTATTATGGTTCAAATTATCAGTTCCTATCAATACTACCATACATTCTTGGTATGCAGTAGATACATTAGCAGGACATACTACTGCTCTGAGGGCATTACAAAAGTAAAAGTGTATATGTATTTGCTAAGGCTGAACTAAACAAGGAACAAAACACCAAGGACATACCTGTAGTTGGACACACTGGAGAATAAAACAAGAGAGTGGGGCACATATAAATAGGGAGGGAGAAACAAGGAAAACCAGGAACGAAACAGGGAAAGGGGGAAAAACAAGCATAAAGAATAACACAAAGAAGCAAGGCAAGAAGAGAAAGAGGAAGAAACTGGATATGACCTGGAACTGCCTTCACACCGGCACGATGCTTTTAATTTTTTTAAGCTCACTAGCTCCATTTCTTTTAAGCCCATCCACTCTGCTTTCTTTTTAAGCCTGCCTGCTCTGTTACATCCAGGTAAGCAGTTTTGGTGGCTCCGGGAAGCTGTTTTGGGTACAAAAGTGGCACTGGGAATGTGTTTGGGCACTAAGATGGCACTGGGATGGTGTTTGGGAACAGAGATGGCTCTGGTAAGGTGTTGACAATGATTGTGGATCCTAAACAGGAAAATGTGTGGCTTAGACAGGAATGGGGGGGGGGGGGCAAATGAAGATTAGAGGGTCTGTTAGTCAGGCCTATGGCAGCACAAAACCACTGTGGGTAGTATTCTCGAGGCTTTTTGGATGTTAGAGCATGTTATTCCGCGAAAATCTTTGCAGGGGGTGTTGGGACTTGGTTGAGGTCATCCAAGGCATGTTTTCAGGCAAGGCAAGTGGTGCAGTTGGATGTTCTTCAGGGTGGTATGATCTCTACTGTTAGTGATTTGACCAGTGGCGGATGCTCCATATGTGCTAGGTGTGCGCCGCACACCTAACACGGAGCACCCGTGTTTGTATTTCTGGGGTTAGTGTGCTCCGAGCAGAGAGCACACAAACCCCAAAAATAAATCCGAAAGACAACGCTACGTTGAATTCAACAAGCAGGAAAAGTATATGAATTTTCGAATACTATTAATGCTTGTTGAATTGGCAATAGAGTGAGTGACTCTGTTGCCGAATTCAACGCAGCGTCGTCTTTCGGATGTAACGACGTCTCTCGTGTATTTCCGGGGGTTTGTGTGCTAGCTGTTCTCAGCACACAAACCTCTGGAAATACTCGAGAGATGTCGTGCCACCAAGTGGCATTTGACACCCATGTCTCATTTTCAATTTTTATGGTTGATGTGTATTGGGGAATCTGGGTGTGAAGGTATCAGAGTTCAAAACACATTTGTGGGGAAATTACATGGGGGTTATTTCTAGACATGTGCAAAACTAAAATTTTCGTTTCGTTTTCGTCCATTCGGACGAAAATGTAATTTATTTAGTCTAAAACGAATTTCGTTCATTACTACATTCGTTTCAGACGAAATTCGTTCATTATTTTCATTTCATTTTATTCGTTCGTACGAATCAATTGACCTACACATTCCATAAACCGAAAGTCTATAAACCAAACTTCGTTCAGTTTATAGACTTTCGGCTTATGGAATACATGTAATGCTATTGGCTTTCTATAAACCGAACTAGAGTCCCCATTCATAAGAATTTCTTATGAATGGGGGCTCTAGTTCGGTTTATAGAAAGCCAATAGCATTACATGTATTCCATAAGCCGAAAGTCTATAAACCTGAAGGTCATTCGGTTTATAGACTTTCGGTTTATAGAATACATAGAATTACATGTATTCTATAAACCGTCCGAAAACGAATGCACATGTCTAGTTATTTCATAGAAGGAACTTGTTTGGAAGATTAAGCAGGACATGTCATTTAATGGAGCTGGGGCCTGGTGTGAAGTTAATTTAGTCTGAGATGAATCCATGGTTTAATTAGAACCATGACAGGGCTGCAGGGTGTAATACACAGCCGAGGTAAATTAGATAAGCCGATGCTGAGTTTTGTAAGGAAGCAGCAGGGAGAGGTGGGCTGGCACATGGCACTAAAAGAGGGTCATCCAGGGTTGTTTATCGGGGATGGGGTGCATTTCTCCTAGTCAGGGTTGGACCTTTTTTTATTTGGTCATTGTGGAGAGTATTGAAAGGGTTGTTTTTCTTCTGGGTGGGGGAGCCCACCTGGCTTCAGGTTTCAAGTGATGGGGGATTGTGGTGGTAGCTTGCCAGGTATCTAAGGGATTCATGCCTTAGTTAAGTCACTGGTGGTGATGATTGGTGGCAGGTTCCTAGCTGGGCATGAAGCTTGAAACCACAGGGTCAGGTTGGCCATCCCCAAATTGGCTAGTGGCTTGGCAAACTCAGGTTTTACAGATAAAATGTTTACATGTTTTAACAGTTTGTGGCACATATTAACATACCCATTTTTATGGTTAAAGGTTTGAATGACAATGATTTAAAATAAATAGTCTGTGGCCTTTTTTATACTCATCAAGTTGTTATGTCTTCTTTGCTATCATGAGGTTATCCTAAGCATTGAGATTATACCTTTCATGATCTCACATCAGTCTATCTGTTGATTTATATGGTTGTACCAGGTTTTAGGTAGATAACTTTAATTACATGCAAGTAGAGACAATTTAAATCAAACTGATTTGTCCTGGTCTCAAAAAAATAAATAACAAAAAAAGGCAGTCTCTAAGGTCTGTACCTTGACGGATTTCTATTCATGAAGCTTTTTAAATGTGGTCCACAGTTCTAAATGATATATTTGCAGAGGGAATGATTCACTCATGAACTTTGCTTTGCTCTCTCTCTCTCTCTCTCTCTCTCTCTCTCTCTCTCTCTCTCCCCTTTCATGCAAAATTTAGTTTTTCAGTAAAAAGCTGTTTTTTCATAAGGGCAAATATGATATGAGATTGGCCCCTGCTGAGAGAAATGGCTGCTGCTCCAAACTTTGTCAAGTACGAGCATTCTTAGATTAAATAGTTCAGGAAAGAGGTACTTTTGGAGCAGCAGGGACTTGGCTTTGGCTGAAATGTAATCAACAAACACATCCGTTTGTATATGTTATTCCTGTCTAGAGACTGAAAGTAATGAAAGCCATGCCAAAAAAATAAAAAATGTTTTATTTTTATGTGATTACATTTTATTAACATTTATTACAAAGTATAGTAGGGGACTATATATACTATGTTTGATGGACAAGAACATAATGATACATTAGGTAGAAAGCCCTGAATGCAGGTGTGTTGCTAGGCTTCCAAAAGATCTGGGGCTGGAGCCTGTGGCAGAATTGATAAGTAAAGAACCTCAGATGCTTAGGCCGGCATATAATGGATTCTATATTATGCCAAACAGCAATGGGTATATATAATATAAGCAATAAATGTATATAAATGGATTTATATGATGATGCCAATGAATAATAGGTATTTATAATATAAACAATAAATATGTCAATGAGCAATAGTTATATATAATAAGCAATGAGCAATAAATACAAATAAAGCATTTATGTGATGCCAATAAGCAGTAACGTTATATGCAAGGCTTTATACCAATACAAATATCTAAATGATGTATATGATGAAGAAAGAGAGGAGTGATACGATTGTGGGAAGGGGTGAGATGGAGAGTGATAGGCTGGAGGGAGGAGATGAAATGTAGGGTAAGTGGGGTGATAAACTGGAGTGAGGGGGGAGATGGAGGGAGAGAGGGGTAAAAAGGGGTAATGATGATCTGGAAGGAGGGGTAAAAATGGAGGGTGGTAAAATGGAGAAAAGGATGAGCTGGAGGGAGGGGTGATGAGCTGGATAGATGGGATGAGATGTAAGGTAAGCGGGGTGATTAGCTGGAAGGAGGGGGTTGATGGAGGGTATGACGGGTGATAAGCTGTAGAAGGGGATGAGATGGCAGGTGAGAGGGGATGATAAGCTGAATATCAGGGGTGGGTCCAATTGACATGGCATAATGGGTGTCCG
Organism: Pelodytes ibericus; assembly: GCA_036172795.1. NCBI lineage: Eukaryota > Metazoa > Chordata > Amphibia > Anura > Pelodytidae > Pelodytes > Pelodytes ibericus. Next base: position 149,445,313 of record CM069861.1, read on the forward strand.
AATCAGAGGTTCAGTGCGCATAACTGCACTGCCCCAGAAGCTCAAGGCCCCAGTTTGTTGCGGCCACATACCAGGGCCCCGAGGTAGCAACTGCTGTATCCAGAATATTCAAGACTGAAGTTGAAGAGACCCTGCAGACATCCTTGAGCAGGCTGGAGCACAACCTTGATATGATAGTGGAATGTCTGCATGCAGGAAGATAAAACAAGCAGAGTGGAAGTGAATATGGACAAAGCAGAAACAATATAAACTAAATACTGAGTGCAGGGCTACAGCGTAGCCTTAGGAGAAAAGGCAGACCTAAAACATACATGAACAGGGTAAAGGCAAAATACAATGCTACAGAACTATAGAGACGTTCATAGACCGCTAAGCTGTAAGGGTCACAAGAGACAGATATCCTCAGACACTTCCAAAGGGATTCCAAGCTGGGATATGGAGATAGGAGAGAGGAGCCGAAATCCTCAGGTGCTTCAAGGAAGGAGGGCAAGGAAACATACAAACATAAATACAGGAACCAGCCTTATACTCTGAGATGGTAAATGGTGAATGTTTAGTTACATCTGTGACTCTGCCTTTTTTTGAAGTAAAAGGTGGCAACCTTAATAGAGATATAACTTAGTTTATTCAAGAAAGTATTGCAAACTAGGGTTAGTTAACACTCCAGTTGTTGAGACTATATTTCCCAAGACTCTCTGAGCAACAACTGGAGTGCCAAAGGATAGCTGTTATATGATTATGTTGCAGCTGCTGTGGAATGCATATCTCATGATTCTCAAGTGTCCATTTGGCCAATTCTGTATGCTGAATAGGCACCAGTCACCACAGAGACAAATTCAGCACCCCACACCAACATGGCCTATATGTGCTTTCATGTATTCCAGATGCCTTAATGCCTTTATGTTTGTGAGTGCAATAGTTTATCCTACATCTTAAACCCTTAGTGACAAGACATTTTCACCTTGACTTTCCCTTGCTGACAATGGCTGTTTTGACATTTCTGGGGTGTTTGTGTTTAGCTGCAATTTTCTTCTTTCTCACATACGGTACCCACACAAATTATATGTTGTTTTTATTGTCATAAGAAAGACTTTCAGTAGATACCATTATGTTTATCAAATCTTATAATTTACTACAAAAAAAATTCATAAAATATGATTACATTTTTTTTAAAAACCCACTTTTTCTAAATTTAAAAATAAAGAGAAAGGGGGGGAGGTGGGGATGTGTGGGGGGTGGGTGGGCAAGCATCATTAAGTACATCAACATAGGCGGTTTCTGAAGACATTTATGAATACAATACGATAATGATACAATTGGATTCTTAGTTACCAATCATCATCAAATATACACCGAAAAATAAGAATGAAAATCATGAAAATCAGAACAGACATCTCAACTTGGTCGTACTAGCATTGTTCTTCAGAAGACAACAAAGTATAAATTTATAAAATAATAAACGTTCTAGTTTCAAACAGAACAAGGTATTTATGTAAAAATATTATATCTTGTCATTAATGTAAGCTTTTATATTACAAAATGAGGTAGAGTTTCCCTTTATAAACAACAGTGCACATCGTCTCAGTTCAGTAAATCGGTTTTCAGTCACCAAGAGTGGGTAAGTTATAAATGGGTTAGTAGAGTGGAGGAATTGAGCAGTTCCAGCCAATAAAATCAGATCCCTGTATATCTGGACCTGTCTTCCGGTGTCAGTTGGGTAATTTCCATCATTTTGCGGAACTCTTCTACCCTGTCTATTCACATTGTGATTGTCGGTGTGGTAGTTGTTTTCCAGTATAAGGCTATTAAACTATTGGCTGCAATGATTAAATTGGGAAGAAGCGATTTTTTATATTGAGACGATTTCAGAGTGGTGTTATGGAACAACAAATATTCCGGTTTGTAGGGAGGTGGTTTGTCTAAGAGGTGAGACATGAGTTTGTGAACCTTTACCCAAAAGGGCTGTATCATGATACAGTCCCACCAGATATGTTTCAGAGTACCCAGGGCCAGTGTGCATCGCCAACATGTCCCATTTTGGGCTGGGAACATACGTTGGAGCTTAAGTGGGGTAGTGTACCACATACTGATACGTTTATATGCATTTTCCTGGTATTTGGTACCTACTGTCGTGTGATGAGCTAAATACAAAATTTTTCCTCATTGTTGTGGAGAAAGAGCGATACCAAGACTAGTCTCCCATTTCCCCATGAAAGGGGGGGTAGTCGTGTTAGTGTTTTGGAGGAGTAGATTATATAGTCGTGAGATTTCTTTTATGACTGGGCCGGACTGCGTACATTCCTGTTCAAAAGCTGTCTTGTCTCTGTAAAGTCTGTGTTTGGGTGCGAGAGATAAAAAATAATAAGAAAGTTGGTGATATCTAAATGTATCCAGGTAGGAAGGTGTGGGAGTGTTTATGAAATGTGATATAGGGGCTAAGGCGTTCCCTTGCAGTGCTTGGTATAAGTGTTTGTTAGGGCCTGTTGATGTGGGAAACAGTCTACTCCCAGTAATGCCAGGTTCAAAATCCGGATTTTGTACTAGGGGGGTCATGGGGGATGGAAAGGAGGTCAAAGAAGCACTAACGTTGACGGTATTCCACACATTTAAAGTAGCCTGTATAACCGGACATTGTAGAAGGTGGGAGGGTCGTTTGGTCGTGGGTAGCCATATTGTGGTTCCCACGTGACCTCGAGTTTTGGAATAATCGATCTGTACCCATTGTTTGTAATCGGCAGAGATGGACCAGTCTACAATCCGTAATAGGTGGCAGGCTCTATAGCAGAGTCTGATATCAGGGAGGGCCAGCCCGCCTCGGTTTTTGGGCATCGTAAGTTGTGAATATTTTTGTCTCGGATGTTTGCCCCGCCAGATATATTGTATTGCGGTTCACAGTTTATCAAAAAACATTTTGGGGATTCGAATGTGGAGAGTTTGGAAGAGATAGAGCAATCGGGGGAGTAGGTTCATTTTAATGACCCTATCCAGGTGATATGTGAGTAATCCCAGGTTTTGAGATCTGTTTGGAGGTGGGTTAGTAGTGTGGTGAAATTGGTCTGGTATATTGCCGACAAGTCGGGGATTATCTTCGTACCTAGGTATGTTAGATAGTGGGTGCACCATTTGTAAGGATGGGATTGGCTCAACATTGTGGCTGTGGGTTTGGGGATCGATATATTTAGGATTTCCGATTTGCTAGTATTAATTTTAAGATTAGAAAGATTACCATATTTTAGAAGTTCAGCCTGGATGGATGGGAGAGATATGATTGATTGGTTGGGTCACAGTGAACAGCATGTCGTCTGCGAATGCTGCCAGCTTGTAAGTGGAGCTTCCGACTGTCAGACCGTGTATATTTATATTTTCCCGTATCGCGTTTAGGAGAGGTTCTAAGGAGAGGACGAATAAGAGTGGTGAAAGTGGGCATCCCTGTCTTGTTCCATTCGTGATTGAAAAGTGTTGGGAAAGTACCGTATTTACCGATATACGGGCCGTAGGAGTCGCATATGTCCATTGTAGAATTTTTTTGCCAAACCCCACGTGATGTAGCGTGGCCCATAAAAATGACCAGTTCACCCGATCAAATGCCTTTTCCGCATCTGTGGCCAATAGTAGCATTTGAGTATTTGTGCGGTTGGCATGGTCGATAAGGCTAAGAACTTTGGTGGTGTTGTCTCTGGCCTCTCAGCCAGGTACAAAACCTGTTTGGTCGAGGGAATGAGATTTGATAGATGGGGTGAGACCCTCATTGCAAGTATCTTGGCTAGGAGTTTGAGATCGGTATTGAGTAGTGAAATGGGGCGATAGTTGGGGCATAGTTCCTTGTCTTTACCGTCTTTAGGTATTACAGTAATAACTGCCTGTAACGTGTGTGGATGTAGTGATTCCCCTTGCAATACCGTGTTGAACATATTGACTAGGTGTTTACCAATAGTTAGAATTTTTTTTGTAATATTTGAGTGTTAAACCGTCTGGGCCATGCGCTTTACCCGTTTGGGAGTTTTTTATCGCCTCCCCTAATTCTTCAATCGTAATTGGGGTTTCCAGAGCGTTAGTTATGTGTGGTGGTAAGGAGCGCGGCATATGTTTGTCTAAGTAATCGTGGATGGATGAGTCGGAGTGTAGTCGGTGTGTATCCGACTGTTGGGAAGGAAGATTGTATAGTGTATTATAATTATCTTTAAATACCTCTGCAATTTTTGTAGGGGTGGATATCAATCTATTTGCTGCATTCCGAATCGCTGGAATATATGATCTGATAGAGCGTTTGCGTAGTAAGCGGGCTAGGTATCTACCGCTCCTATTGCTATGTTCAAAGAAAAACCGTTTGGTTTTTTGAATGAGGAATTGGTTTTGGACACATAATATTTCCCCTAGTGCCTTTCTTTTAGATAATCGTTGCTGGTAAACATCTGCTTGCAGCGTAGATTTATGTGTGGCTTCCAGGGTAGAAATTTCATTGGAAAGTGTAATAATTCTGTGAGTGTGCTCCTTTTTCCTCTTGGAACCTTGAGCAATCAGGTGTCCTCTCACCACACACTTGTGTGCTTCCCATAAAATAGAGATAGAAGTCTCTGGGGTGGCATTTTCAGCGAAATAGTGTTGCAAAATAGTGTTGGTATCTGCTGCTAGAGAGGGGTCGATGATGAGTGATTCATTTAGCCTCCATGTAATTAGTTTTAGCCTCGTGAGCGGGGAGGTGAGGTGAACCAAAACTGGGGCACGGTCTGACCATGTGATCGGTCCGATTGTCGTTTTTATCAGTGAGTCCAGGTCCCTATGTTCCACAAAAATATAGTCGAGTCTGGAATAGGTTTTGTGTGGCGCTGAATAAAAGGTGTAGTCACGGATGTCGTGGTGTGTCGTTCTCCATGCGTCCGATAATTGGTGGGTAGCTTATAGTGCTTTCAGTCGTGTGTGGGTACCAGTCAGTGTCCTCGGGGAAGAAGTCAATGTATCAAGTTTAGGGTCTAGCGGGATATTGAAGTCTCCCCCCAATATTAATGTGCCCTCCCGGAATTTGGTGAGACGAGCCAATAATGACCTTAGAAAAGGGTATTGTTTATCATTTGGAAAATATGCGCATACAATCGTGTATTTCTTTCCCAGTAGAGTACCTTTAAGGAACAGAAATCGGCCTCCGGTGTCACTGTCTGTCTCTACATCTGTGAGAGGTAGATGCTTGGATAAAATTATTGCCACCCCCTTGGATTTATTCACTCTAGTATTGCTATAATACGCTGTTGGAAAATGTTTGTCTGTAAGGGAGCAATGTTTAGACTCTAGGAGTCTATGGGTTTCCTGTATTAGAGCAATGGAAACTCTGTGCGCCTTAAGGTCACGGAATAAATTTGATCTCTGTTCTGGTTTGTTAAGGCCATGTGCGTTGAGAGTGTAGATAATCAATGGGCTGGGGTGTACCTCGTCAGGTCGGCTAGCCATATAAGTCGTGGGATGGGGGGGGGGGTAACAAACAAAGGGGGAGGGTTGGTCAAGCTGAGAGCCTCAGCTGAAATAATATGGGTAGAAAATGAGAGGGGGTGGGGTGAAAAATATTTGTGTCCGACACAAAACACCAACTGTGTGTCTGTGTCTAAATATGGAGGGCGTGGGGTAACCAGGAGGCAATACTCCGTCAATCAACAAAATTGTGTACTGAGCACTCTGCTCAGCAAGTCAATATACAATAAAACAATTATAAACAAGAAATTCAATACCGTTAATCCGAGGATCAAAAGAAGGCTGGAGCAACCATGCCAACCGACCTTTCGCCTCGTATTAAACTTTAAACATGAAAGCAGGGGATGGTACATACAAATATTACTTCAGAGTATGATAAGATAGAAGGAACCAGCAATCTCCCCTCTCACCAAATTCGGGCCAGCCATGGGCAACCTCTGTAAGCAGAACTCTGCACCCTGATCTTTCTGATCCTATTCTCCGATCCGGGACAGCGGGATATTGATATTGGGTCAGTGGCCGTGTTCGGGGGTCTGATATCATCCGAAAAATTGTTCACCCATAATGAGTGTGTATGGTGACACCTCCCATATGTTAATGCACATTCCATCAGTGCAGGAGAACTATTACCCCCTGACCGTGAGGAACTCATACTTACTGTGTGAAGGCCGTAGCGGGGTAAAAGTTCTCCTGTGGAGCGAAGACCGTGTTGTGTCTCTTCTGACCGTATAACCTAGCATGTACCACATGGAATGATCTCCAAAACAGAACATATCAAGCAATAGTCTGTATGTGGTTGGAGGTGTATCTCGATACACCAATTAAAGTTCAATATGTCCCTGGTTGTACACAAAATAATCTGAGTCAAAAAGAAAAAAGAGATCGGAGCGAGAAATATCAGAGATAGCTCCAAAGCAGAGCGGTTGTGGAGTTCAGCCTCAATTAGTTGGGTGGGGATCGCTGGAGCAACATCTCCGGCAGACTTTCCGTTATCTATTCTTCGTGCTCCCATTCTCTTCTGGGTGATCTGGAGCTGCGGATGGGGCTTTCGCGTCGTCTTCGCAATGGTTGCGTTTGGCGTTGTCTTTGTGGCCTCGGTGGGTTTTGATAGTTGGGGTCCAACCAATCTGGTACCGTGACATGATTGATGTTGGCGGCCCTCAGAAACGCTGGGACATCTGCTGAATATGGACCGTATCTCCCAAGGTGGCTGATATGCTAAACGGAAAACCCCATCTGTACATAATTAGCTTTTCTGTAAGCGCTCGCGTGAGAGGTTGCAGCGCTCTCCTAGTCTGCAAAGTAATCCAAGATAGGTCCTGGTATAGCGATATGTCTTGGTTGTCATGCTTCCATATGTGCCTGGATTGGGCCTTAAGCATGATGGTGCAGAAGTTCGACAGGCAGCATATCACATCTCTTGGTGGGCTACCTGGAGGGCCGTGTTGTCGGAGGGCCCGATGGGCTCTGTCAAACTCTATTCTCGTGTCCACCGGTCGCTCCAAGATAGAGTTAAACAGAGTAATCAGAAGGGTGGGTATGTTCTCCTCGGGTCCTCCTTCCCGGAGGCCTCGTACATGGATATTGCTTCTCCTACTCCTGTTATCTAGGTCTTCAATTGACCTTCTGATATCTGCCAACTGTTTGATCTGATTCGTAACCATTGAATGGGCAGAGTTCGCATGTTCCTCAGCTCTTGCCACAGCTTGTTCAGCGATATCGACTCTGGAGTCCACTTCGGCTATCTCAGCTCTAAGGTTCGCCACATCTTTTCTCACCTCTTTAATAGCAAGTTTGATGTCTGATGCCAAGGTCGAAAACTCTTCCTTAGAGGGCATAGCCTGTAGCGCAGATAAAAGGTGTTGGGATAACTCCTGGGGCTGCGATAATGTAGGAAGTGTTGGAGGGTTAGAATCCTCAGAGGCTGGGGAGAGCGCGGGAGAGTCCGCCATGATGGATTCGTCATGGTGTAAGTTCACTGACGGTTGCGGTGCGAAATATTGTCGTACCGAAGATTCAGTTGGCTTTTTTGTGATCCCTGGTGTCTGGGGGTCCGATGGAGACCGTTTGTTGCGTCCCATCTCTCGATCCTGCTTTCAATTTGCGAGTTTTGTCGGTCGTCGGCACGGAGCTACAGAGTTAAGCGGCCATATTGCCTCGAGGTCAGACACGCCCCCTTTGACCCCAACCTGAACCCAAAATGTAACCCTAACACTAAATGTAACCACAACTCTAACCCTTATGCTATCCCTTAATATATTTTAATTTAATTTTAACCCTATCCCTTATGCTAAAAATTATTTAATTTTAACCCTATAGGGTAATCTAACTATATAACAAGTTTTAAGCTAATTCAATATTTTTTTAATTTTTTTTACATTGCTATGCTGCTTGGCTACCTCTATGGGTCAGTCAAGCAGTCAAGCAGCATATTCAGAGCAACGGAAGTGAATTTACTTTCACTTTCGAAGCTCGGACCACCAGAGGGCATAGCCATTTTGACAAAGCATGTTGCTCCGTGGGGGCTATCGTTTGTGCCCCAGAAAATAAATTTTGGTGCTGGCTATTGCCTTGACATCAAGGCAATAAACCAGCACCGTTAAATCGCTGATCACGAAAACCGCTTGATTCACCGCAGGACAGAGTAGCAGAGGAACAGAGTTCCTGGCAGGATGTGCCTGACACGTCCATTGTCGTGAAGGGGTTAATTCACTGATTTATGACAGTATTACACTATTGTAGTTTCTCATTAAATTTCAGATAGGACCGTGTTGTTTCAAATATTATTAAAAATCTGGACAATTCTTGTTTTATACGCAGTCATATTTGTTCATGTAATATTACCATTCACACCCATTAATAAAAAGATAACAACCCTTTGAATACCAGAAAAATTAAGTATTAGCACTTAAAAGGTTAATGCAGTCCACAATTTCTGAAAGTTGCCTTTAAAGAAAGATGATTATTTTTTACCTTTCTCCAATCTATCCAAGTGCAATCTCACTTTCACGCAGATGTGACCTGATGTTCAGATCAGTAAGCCAGACATCCATGCTTGCCTGGCAGATGTGAATGCTCACCAGCTCTCTTTAGAATGACAGCATTTCTGCCAAGATTTGTACACTTCTTGCTGCCCATGCCATTCTCATGCCAAGGCATCATTTATCAAAACTGGACATGCACTGAATGCATAGATGATTAGTTCTGTGACTATGGAGTCTATGACTTTTCTTTTCTGTGTATACCCTAGAATTTATTTGTCTATTCAAATCAGAAGAAAACACAATCGATCATCCCTTCATCTTAACAATGAAGATTTCAATTCCAGTAATCTAACAAATCCCTACTGAGCTGAGATCATCATATAAATTGAATAACTAGTGTGCCCCATAGAGTCATGTAAGGAAAGACTCCCAGTGCATTATCATGGCAGAAAGGTATTGCCCATTATGAGAACCTGCTAGATGGCAAATGAGACAGTTTATATATCTTATATGCAGTGTCTATAAGGTTTAATACAAATAAATCTTTGCAATATAAATTACCTTCTCTTAATAAACCATAATATATCAAGCATAGAATATTTGTCACTTAGTATATTATACTGTCACATCCTTTTCTAGGCAGCAGATTCCTGGAATGTTCCCTTTGCATCAACTATGGCTTGGGCACCATCCACAGGTATACTAGGTTCAAAGCTATAGCCCGGTGTCACCTTCACTGCAACGTCTCTGTTTGTGATGTGACCTTAGAAAAGCGTACAGGAACGTGTGCCAATGTATTCTTTTTTGAGGTAGGTGTCATTATCAGGCAGAAATCCAGAACTCGTAAAGACAAAAATTACGGGCACTCATAGATCCAAAATAATGCATGTGTTTAATCCAAAATAAACAAAATAACAGAAGCCAACAAGAACTGTGTGATGAAAATATGGGCAGAGAACACATTACATGTTTTGCGTCCTACCACACTTAATGAAGAATTATTTTGGATTGAGTGTCGGTAATTTTTGTCTTTATAAGTTACTTATCCTGCTTGGTCAGCAGATACCACAGTACCGTTGGTCCAACACACGAGCTGCTGGACTGTGTGTTAATTTGCCAGCAAGGTAAGTCTGGTATTCCTCTCAGGGGGGTCTGTTTTACGAACAATCCGGAACAAGAAGTTACTATAAAATCTGGTTATGATTGTTTCTCAGTGTCCAGTCTTACTGTGCCTGGGTGTAATATGTATAAAAGTGGTACACATGCAGATAGTAACAATTAATGGAGCTATCTGTGGGTGCATCTGTCTATATAAAGCAGACAAATATTGTGAGTCTGCACTGCTTCCGCCAGTTACTTGTAAAAAATCAGTTGAGGAAAAATGCCTGATTGTCGGTCCTTCTCCTACAGTGAAAAGTGTCGTTGGTTTATGAAAAGGCACATTTGCCATTATACATAACGAACGCCAATTGTGCCTTTTTTACTCTCCTACACTTTATGGTGCAAGAGTTTTTATATTTATTTTTTATTTATGAATTATGAAAATCCCAATTACATGAACAGCTGACATGTAAGCAGTGGGCAAATGGTTTAGAAATATCCAATTTTTAAATATTTTACGTGTTTATTTGTAAGTTATGGGTTTCACGGGCAGTGTCCAGGTGGCATGGGACCCTGAGTGCCCAAATTCAGGACTTATGTTTGGAGACATAGGTATTGTATCATTTGTATGTGAATTTGTCATCCATAATCATTTGGACAACAAGTTCACTTTAAAAGCTGTGGTTAGTAGTCCACCATAACTGGAGTGCTGTCAGCTATGTGTACAGGTGTTTGTGATGTAGGTACCACACTGTAAATACATTTTCCATGTTTATTATGCTATGCAAAGGGGGTGAGTGCTGTTTATTTCATTCGTAATATGGCATCGTTGGGAGATTAAACATCACTTATGTATTTTTAAGTATCTATGGTTTTCCCCGGGATTCATGAGTTCCTTCCTAGTGGATGTTCAAAGAATCTTTGCACGAGTATTGTGTTTAATATGCTGTGTTTGTGCTCACTGTTGCTATGGAGATTAATTATATCTTTCTTAGAAAAGGGGTGCATAACATTAATTTTTCGGGGCACTATGTACCAGAAAAAGGAACATATAATTTTAGCATAAATCCATTGGAGCTGGTGTGTACTACACCGTAATGGATAAACATGATGGGATTTTTAACATTATAGGAGCATTCGAATACATTTAAACTATGGATTTGCATTCTACAACTGCTATGGGAAAATGTTGCTTTTTAATATTATTCATAATGATACTCCCTCTTCAATGCCTTATGTTATTTCAGGCTTAATCCGATATTTTTTTATGTGGTGGTCCACAAGATTTCTATCCACTTTAATTTATACAAAAATAAGTTGTGTGCTTTCATCAAGCCGATATGGAGAATGGATGTTAGGGCAGTGAGTATGATATTCACTGTACAAGGAAGATGCAGAAAAATAGACACTACTTTGTAAAAATAAAATTTTAAAGAACATTATTGATGTTATTAATGAGATTACAATATCACGTTCCAAGCCACAAATATGGAGTCTTCCTCGGGAATCAATCCCGAATATATACAAATTGCTGGAAGCCTGGTTTGTATTGTTGATCATTGAGTTCTGTAGGAACTGCTTCAGGTCAGAGGTCTTGCAACTCCATACAAATACAAACAAAGAGTTACAGGTGCTCATTTCTTGAACCTAAAAAATAGTGAATTTTCTTGTGGTCAGTCTATTAAAAATACACATGATATATGGGAAAAAATCACCAAGACCCAAAGACCGCTCTACACATTTCAGGCTTAATTATAAGAGCGCATACCTCACAACTTCTTCCCTGACAATGCAGGATGTTTCTGGGGTAGAGGAACAGGTAGTATCACTCAAACTGCGCATGTGCGACACCCTGTGCAGAATTTGTTGAGAATAAAAATCTGGACTGTCCTGCTTAAAGTGAGACAGTTGTATAGATATCGTTTGTATACATAATAAGCAGGCTGAACATTTGAGAACATGAAGCCCTTACAACTATATGAAAAACTACAGGATCCACTTAATAAAGACCGATCTGTCGCGAAATGGGGCCAGACCGGTCAAAGTAGCTGAATATCAGAATTTTCCAAAATTTGGTTACTCATTATAGCCGATTTTAGATTCGGTTTGGAGAGATGGGTCCTGCGAAGCCTTTGTATTTGCTCCACTTAATATGGGCTGAAATCGCCTTCAACAGCCAAATTTCGTGAATTTAGGAACAAGAGAATTAAAATAGCCAAATGGCTCCCGGCCCACCTAATATACATTGGGGGGCCACAGCAAGTAGCCATGACCCCCCTTATGATAAATGGCACTGGGAGCTGGGCAAATGCCTCCTGCATTAGTATAATACAAGTAAATCCCCAGGGGTCCGGAGGTATCAGTAGTGATAAGGTAATGGCTGTATAGGGTCTTGAATGAAAATAAGTAAAGACCCAAACGCAGTACTAAATGATAGCCAATTGGTATATTGGCAGTGTGGAGAGATTGTTCTGGTATCATAATACAGATAGACTAGATGCATAGATAGGCAAATAGAAGTATTCAGCAAACCAGTGCACCATGCAATGACAAATATAGCAACCACCTGGAACCAATTCCAAATAATTAACGCCTCCATATTTGTTCTTGCCAAATGGACCCCCAAAACATAATGGATAGCAGTAATTATTTTGGAGTTTAGATCTTCCATTGAGTGCGGTGCAGTCAGAAGTAATGACTATGAGTCAGAGTTCGAGAGCAATTGTAATGCAAATAGTGTTTTCTTTACTTATCAGCTCACTGATTGGTCAATGGAACCCAGCTGAGATCAGACAATTCAGCTGAGATCAGAGAACTGGAAAACATTATTTTGAAGGAGTTCATTGGAGCTTAAAGTTAAAGCTATAAATGCTTTTTCTTGCAATGCTGTGTTTTAAAAAGAAAGCCCTTCAAATAGTATAACCCATAATATGATTATGATGTCCTACTAAACTAATTATTAGAACACTGCAATTAATTCACAGTTTTGAAAGGCAGATTGCAAAGGGGCAATTAAGTACATATAATGATGTGTGGAGCTGTTGTGGCTAAAACCACAGTACTGAGTAGACAATGGGTAAATATACTGCAGGACAGAGTTCTGGTACCTAGATAACTGGGAAGGTCATGTAGGCCATTGTACCAGGCAACCACTAGTAAGTATAATGGAGGGTTCAAACAGAAGGTAGCAAGCAAACAACAGAGAATTATAAAGACTAATTCTAGACCAGTATGCTAAGAATCTAGACCAATATGTTCATTGTATTCTAACTAGTCAGTTAAAATCGTTTTTTTTTTGTGCTGAGTATGTATCACTTCAAAGGACATGTTTTTAATGGCCAGATGAGCATTTTTTACATCTTTGATTTAACTACCTCAAGTCAATCTAATTAGGAAATAACCAAAAAGGCCAATATCAAGCAGAACTGTTTGTCAAGGGGGAAAGATGAGGCCTATGATTAAGCGTGTGTTCACGAGAAAAGTGTAAGGCGAGTCCCTTTACCCTATTTGTTGAGTCATGTCACAATTCCTATGTTGTTGCTGTATTATATTGTTAATCGGATCCCACAAATACTTTTTTGAAAATGTTTTTTCATTTTCACCGGAACCTGGAGTGCATGTGCGTTTGTTCTCTCCTTTGCCTACCTATCACATCGCTGCCGCTGCAGCTGATCCATAGCACCCATTATCCGGATTTGTTTTCTTATTCTGGTGGAGCCGGCTTGTCCTCCTTTTTCCTGGAAAGATGAGTCCAGCATAAGCATTGAGTCTCTAAGCACAAATCTAAACAAACATGTAATTTTGTTAAAGGATAACTATGGTGATACTTTTGGTATCAGATATATATGAAACGTTTTATTTAAAAAAAAAAAGTCTATACCTATTTAATTGTTTAACTTTCTGTCCATGTGGTGGTAAAAGGGAGGTTACAAATATACACTATTTGTTTTATTTAATAAACAGGAACATTTTTATTTAATATCAATAATAACATGCTAGCTATTGCATAATAATGAAAACATATCATGACAGAAAAAGTAGACTACTATGATTATTAGCAAATATGCAGACCAGAGGAAAACTCCAGCAGATTCTTCTAGTAGGCTTCTACTCAAAATCCCAGATTTATTTGTGTGGACTTTTACTGCTTCACTGCCAGATCCTTGCAATACTGCAAGTAACTTCACAAGAATGGAGGAACCTGGAGCAGCATGATCTATCATATAGTGATATTTCAGTTTATTCATCTGTATGTATGTTTGCCAATTCTTCTTCAAAAAACTACCATCCATGATATTACCTCCTCGGACTTTACACTGGCCTCAAGCCTTTGGGTTTTGGCCTCAAGCCTTAGGGTTGCCATCTTTACTTCAAAACAAATACCAGCCATGCTATTGTCTCCGTAGACTTAAAATTGGCCTGAAGCCGGGGGGGCGGAGCTTGCAGTCACAGGGGAAAGACGTGCTTCGGCTGAGATCCTACAACGGCTACTTAATTAAGCTCAATTTATATGGCATCTCCAGCCAAAACGTCGAAAAAATCCGAACCTATCACTGATAGAACACCTTCAACCAAAGGGGATATTAACAAATTGTTTCTGGATTTACAAGGCGTTCTGAAGGCTGAAATGGCGGCTATGCGATCGGAACTTACCTCACTTACATCCAAAGTAGCCACTCTTGAAACTGATTCGGCTGCTGCCACTCGAGAGCGGGAAGAATCGAAGCAACAAATATGCCAAGTGACGACTCACTCGCAAAGGCTGCAGCGCCAAGTACTAGCACTTGAAATGAAATCATGGCGTGCTAATATCCGTCTACGATGGGTATCGGAGGCGATTGGGCCCACCGCGCTCCGTGCCTATTTGGATGGGCTGCTCCAACAGTTAAGACCGGACTTTGAACCCGGGACTAGCTTTCGGACAGTTACAGAGTCCGTAAAGCAAAACGAGCTCCACAAGCTGCTCCCCGTGACATTATTATTCAATTCCAGAGCACTGCTGACAAGCTAGCGATTCGGCACGCCTCAAGGAATATACAAAATATTCAATACGCTGGATGTTCACTGCAACTATATGATGATTTACCTCCTGAGGTAATAAATTGGAGGAGATCTATGGCAGGTTTAACTACCCACTTGCGAAACCACGACATCAAATACCGCTGGAGCTCTCCCACTTTACCACGGAGAACAAACAACTGACCATCGAGGACCCTGCTGAGGTGGATAGTTTTCTAAAAGATCTGGGATTTCCTCCACTTCTGCCTCTGGAGCCTGGCGTTACAGACTCCACCACGCCAACAGATAATTAGGAGTTGCCGCTTAGTGGCACAGATTCTCCGCAAGACTGTGCTTTGACTGGTTATGCTGAGCTGAAGGCGTTTTTCTTATTCCCGTCTTATGTTATTGATGGTGTTTCCCCCCCCCCCCCCCCAGGGCATCGTCGCCACCAGACTGGTCGAGGCAGCATTTTTTTTTCGGGTCACCAGATGTGTCCCGAGGCCCTATCTTTTGGTCGCGCCTTCTGGCAGTGGCCAGCTGCTCTCCTCTTGGGGCAGCCTTTTGCAGTTTCCTATGTTTCCCTTTTCAAACTCTCCCTTTTCCAATTTTCTGCTTTAACTCTCTTTTCTAACTCTCTTCTCTTCCTTCTATTTCCTTTTCTACTACACTGTAAACTTTTCTTTTTTCTTTCTTATTCCTCTCCATATTTTCTTACCCATTTGATGGTTGAAATGAAGGATAGGGCTATTATAGTCTATTCCTATTTCTCTGTGTGCTGGGTTGGAGAGACCTTGTTTGTGTTAAATAATTTCTGTATCATGCAGAGGAAATGACTGAAGGAATCTTGTGTATTATATTTTTAATGTTATATAAGATAGTTTTTTTATTATATAAAGAACACCACAGAACCTAAGTCACAGGTTTCTATTCTGGTGACTCCACCCCTCACGTTTTGTATTATGCTCTGCCCATGAACAATCCTGCTACTCTACCCACAGCTGTTTGTTATGATTATAGTCCACTTGTTTCCTTGATATCATAGACAGGTAATTAGTTGGTTTGCTTAGGAAGATGGGGTGTTTCAATTCAACAATTTTGGAAGTTGTTTCTTTCTCTATAATTGTAATATAATAGAAGGAACGTGTTCTGTTTTTAGTTCTTAAAAAAATGTAAAACGAGTCAATACTGTGGAACGTGCTCTGTATTACAGTGATTACTATATTTGTTTGTCGAAATACTTATGATCTTTACTGTATATTTTGAGTATGCTCAATAAAAACTTTAATTACAAAAAAAAAATTGGCCTGAAGCCAGCTTTGCACTGACCTGCAGGTAAAGCCTCGTCTGGGTGGCAACCATATCTTTATCTCATCACAGCTGAATAGAGTATTTTATTCACAGACCTCCCTCCTACTCTTTTACAAACCACCCAAGCATTTTGCTAGTGGTCTCAGTCAACTATCTAACTTCCTAACTCCTCTGCCCCACCTTATTCATAAAGCTCCCTTACCCTAAGTACTCAACCAACTCTAGATTCCCCTTCCTAATTATGTCATTACTTTATATATTTTTCTGAAAATTCTTATTAAAATGTATTAATTTGATAAACTATTCATGTTTTAAGTTTTTTTTATAAAATACTCTAAAAATGACGGTGGACATCTATTGCAAAGGGTTGCCACCTTTTCTTCCAAAAAAAAAATACTGACCATGCCAATCTTGTCATAAAGTTTTGTCAAGCAAAGGAAGTATCTACACCTGTGGAAGCTGAGTGCAATCAGCAATGTCACAACCGTGCTTTGTTCAATTCACTCCTAATATCTGTGGACAATTGCCCTAGTGGTGGTGCTCCTCGCAAAACCGGCTTACGCTTGGAATACTTCACTGAACACTCCAAGTTAAATACCAATAATCATTGAGTTTATTGTGGAATAATTACATCCATATTCATATCATCATGGGTAAAAAAGCAGCAACAAACTGAACAAAACGTACTGCGTTTCGCACCTCTCCTTGCACGCTTCATATGAGCAAGCATCCAGAGACTCATGAAATGCGTTAAGTTTGTACAGTTTCCTGTTGTTTTCCCCCCACGATGATATGATTATAAATGTAATTATTTGTGAATTGGGGGTGTATGGGATTAATAATATATTCTGAAGATCATTCCAAGAAAGTAAATGAGGATACAATCCTTGTTAAAGGGACACTAAACCTTTTTTTTCACTTGTGCTTCTAATTAAGAAGCACAAGTGAAAAGTTAGTTGTCCCTAGTATAAGGATGAACTGGCGTGTACTTTTGATAGTACACGCCAGTATTTCCTCTGACCGGCAGCTGCCATGCTTCTATAGGAAGCAGGCAGCCGTCTGGTCGGCGGCCGACTCTCTCTGCTTGCGCAGAGAGAGACCCTCGTTTTTGTATGAGATCAGCAGGGAGGACCTTAACTAGGTCCAAGGAATAGTAATTGTGTACCGGGCAAATATTATGAAAAAAATAGGAGAAGATGAGGAACAGCATATATTAAGATTTTGACAATTCTTATTGGGAATCCAGATATCTCATTATGTAAATAGTTTAGATTGAAAAAGAGGAATGCCAAATGAGTTAACACTATTTGAGATAATGAGCTAGAAGTCAGAAAAACAGAGAAAGTAAATTTCAAATATATATAACATTTTAATAGGAAGCTGTATAAATGAGAAACATTAATATAGTAAGGAACTGGAAGGTTAAATTGTGCTTACAAAAAAATCACTGATACAACATTTCTGAACTGGCACCTAAACAAATCAATTACAATTCAAGACAATTCCTTCAAAATTTTGACGAGCTGGTATAGAGTACCATTTATTTTGCATAAAATACATCACAGGAAGTCAAATAAGTGTTGGAGTTGCTTAAATCATATTTGCTGGTTGTGCTCCAATATCAGGCACTTTTGGGATCTGATTATTGGAACAAATTAAATTAATAAGAGATTTAGATATAGAAGATGACCCCCTGAGTTATATTAATAGATAATACAAAATACTCTATGAAAATATATTAAAAAAATCTTCAAATATTTAATTAATTAATGTATCTAAGATGCTGATATACAGATATAGGAGTCAAGTGCATATATAAACACGATTGGCTTCGGTCACTCAAAAAGATACGAGAAATAGAAGATATTACATATTCAGCTCAGGGAAAAGGTAGTAAACACAACCAAGGGTGGATGAGATGGTCCTTGAGAGAATGAGGACTGTAAAAGTTATTTGAGTACGAAATCATAATAATAAAGGGAATAGATGAATTGAGAAGAAAAGGAGGGAGAAAGAGGGATGTATGCTTTTGGAGGAACTATATATGGGGAGGAGGAGATGAGGGAAGGGAAAGGGGAGAAAAAAGAAAGAAGATAAAGAGAGGAAATATATGGAGGATAAGGGGCAGGGTTTTTTTCTCTTTTTTTCTCTTTTCTGTGTGTCTGTAAGTTTTATTTAAGAGAAAATATGGTAGAATTTATGTCTGTATTACATGTGATACACTTAAATAAGGGTTGTATAGAAATTGTAAATATATATTTATTTGTAATTGAAATTAAGAAGTAATGTATTTCTAAGAATGTGGAAATCATAATTATTTGTATATTATGGATATTCTTATTTTAAATGTATGTTTTTTCTTTTTTTTAAATGTATGTCAAAATATAATAAAATAAATAGACATGTGCAAAACTAAAATTTTCGTTTCGTTTTCGTCCATTTGGACGAAAATGTTATTTATTTAGTCTAAAACGAATTTCATTCATTACTGCATTCGTTTCAGATGAAATTCGTTCATTATTTTCGTTTAGTTGTATTCGTTCGTCCGAATCAATTGACCTACACATTCCATAAACCGAAAGTCTATAAACCGAATGTCGTTCGGTTTATAGACTTTCGGCTTATGGAATACATGTAATGCTATTGGCTTTCTATAAACCGAACTAGAGTCCCAATTCATAAGAAATTCTTATGAATTTCTTATAAGAAATTCTTATGAATGGGGACTCTATTTCGGTTTATAGAAAGCCAATAGTATTACATGTATTCCATAAGCTGAAAGTCTATAAACCGAACGACGTTCGGTTTATAGACTTTCAGTTTATAGAATAGCAATAGCATTACATGTATTCTATAAACCGAACGTCGTTCAGTTTATAGACTTTCGGTTTATGGAATACATGTGATGCTATTGCTATTCTATAAACCGAAATAGAGTCCCCATTCATCCGAATAGGTCAATTGACCTATTCGTATGAATGGGGACTCTATTTCGGTTTATGGAATAGCAATAGCATTACATGCATTCCATAAACCGAAAGTCGTTCATTATGTCGGTTTATGGAATGTATGTAATGCTATTGGTATTCTATAAACCGACTCTATTTTGGTTTATAGAATGCCAATAGCACGAATGGACGAATGATTTTCATTTATTAATAATTCGTTCATTTGGCTTTCGTTAGTTTAGCATTTTCGTTATTCGTTTTTCGGACGAATGGACGAAAATGCTATTTTTGTACGAAAATGCATTCGTCCGAAAACGAATGCACATGTCTAAAAATAAATATGAAAGCAAAAAAAATAAGGTGGATATAATTGTATCCTAAGTAAATATATATAATCTGTATTATTTTATCTCTAATTTCATTACATATAGTTTGTTTTTTCTTTATTTTGTACAGGTATTTTTTGTTTTTGTTCTAATCTAATATACACTGAACACAATTATCCAATATGTTATACCAAGTCCCATTTTACATTAATTTCAATATACTATTCTCTACTACCACGTTCATATTTTGGATTACAGATATACAAGAATAAGCAATACATACACAATAATATGAACATTGAACATACTATACAATACAGATAATGTATAAAATAAGCACCTGATAGTGTACATTTGAACCACACTTCCAGTGAATACACCTTCACAGCCAGTGTACAAAGAACATATTGGGAATTGCAACTAAAAGCTGAAGGACAAACTTTTTTGCACCAACCTATCATATGCCTTTTTATTACAGCAAGCCTGGGGGGCAACAATGATTTACTGGCCAACTTCATCAGCACACCCTGATAGACAGATAAGGTACAGATATTTACAGACAACATTTGGATATAAA
The DNA here is from genome assembly GCA_036172795.1 of Pelodytes ibericus. Classification (NCBI taxonomy): domain Eukaryota; kingdom Metazoa; phylum Chordata; class Amphibia; order Anura; family Pelodytidae; genus Pelodytes; species Pelodytes ibericus. Next base: position 149,465,018 of record CM069861.1, read on the forward strand.
GACAAACCAGTTAAATGGACAGACAGAGCAGTGGTTGAATGCGTTTCTTTCAGCCACTGGTCATTTATTTGCCCCTCCTCTACCTCTGATCCAGAAACGCAGAGGAGAGGCTGTGAAGGTGAAGAAAACAAAATATACCCTTCTCATATGTGTACTATAATGAGGTCTGCATTAAAGGCCAAAATACACAGCATAACTCACCTAGAGGGGCTTTCTAACCTATTGAATCCAGCCTGAGGCTTATCTGAGTAAGCTCGCTGCCTAGCCTAAGCACTGGGGTAATTAGAAGTCAAACTTTTGCAGGCCCAGCTCATTGAATCAGGTTTGATAGCAGCATGGGGACAAGTGCCCTTCTCCTTCCCCCTCCTTGCTAGCCCTCCCTGTACTACAGTTTATTTTATGTATGCAAAAGCAACTAAATGCCTCATTGCATAGCTTAATTAAGGTTGTCACCAATCTAGTTAAAACATTTCACGTTGAGAGAGCTTGACTTGAATCTTTTAAGCGCTCAGAAAAATAAGTAAATTACAAAATGGACTGGCTTGCGCATGTGACAAATCAATATACAGGGCAGTGAGAGCAAGTTTTCTACAATACTCTCTTTGTCTTTTGCAAGTTGTGCTGTTGAGATATTGATTATTTCACCTGACGAATGATTGCGAAACTCTACTTCCATATTTGTCCTATGCCTGTAAACTAAGCCCTCAAATAGCACAACCTTATTAGAGCCAATTTAATTACTGAGCTTTGGAAAGATCTGACATGCAACAAGAAGTTCATTGCTTTCTTATTTTTACATGGATAGTTTTCCCATTTGGGGAATGTTGTGGGCACTGCAGGCTGTGCAGTTTGCAAAGGATGCAATTATTAGGTCCCAGGATTATTTCATAAAATATCATATAAATCCCCCAAAAACAGTCAGAGTATCCTGCAAATTTACTCTGTAGTTTGTAAGATTAGCAGAAAAAAGGTGTTTTGGTTAATTTTGTAGTAAAGGATACAACTATTTATTTGATGTCGGCTAATAGTGTGTTCAAAATGTCAAGTAGACGTTAGGATTAGAGATAGGGGGCACTGAGGGTTAGAGGGTAGATAAAGATTTAGAGGGTTCAATAGCAACAGGGTTAGGGGTGCATTAGGACAATGGAGTTGGGTGGACCTTGATGTCCCCATAGCTTAAAACTAATATCATCATGATTTTCCCGCTAAACCACTAGCTGCCTTGCTATGACACACTACACATCCGGTTGGCAAATACAAACATTCTCAAACTCCTTCAAAATCAAGCAGGAGTCAAAAAAACAAATAATCAGCATACAGAAGGCAAAGTAGAAGAATAGTAGATCTCACAAGCAGAGGTCTGGGCTGTCAGTGATCAGGAACAGGGTCAAGGATAAGCAGAGTCAGCAACAGTAACAAACAGGATTTTAGTCAGTAGCAATTTTTATTGCTTTCCACAGAAAGGGAGTTCGATCTGGTATTTGGCAAGGTGGGGGGAGAGGGAAGTTGAGTTTCATTTAGTGAATAGGAGTCGACCTCCTCGCACTACTCTCGAATTTTAGTTCACAATCCCTAGTTTTATTAGTTTTAGAATAAGACAAGAATCCAGCATGGTACATGTTTATTAATGAACAAAATACGTGTTATGTTCTATCTATGTTTAAATCGTCTATGACAGCGGAAGGGATTTTTTATGGTAAGGACAATAAAGGTATGGAATTCACTGCCTAAAGAGTTGGTGCTAGCAAATACATTAGATGCCTTTCAAAGGGGCCTGGATACTTTTTTAAAGAAACAGTACATACAGGGCTATATGTATGTTTGTTTGGGAATTAATATTTATTTAGTGCTTGTTGATCCAAGAAGAAATCAGATTGCCAAGGGCAGATGGTGAAAATATCAAAAATAAAGACCTATGGTAGTCAGAAATCAGAAACCATAGGCATTAACATTGCTAGTGGCAAACATTTAGATACATTTACATCAGACTGTTCCATGGACCATCACAGACAATGCCACGGACACTGGTGTGAAGACTGGCGCAGTGGACAGGCCAACAGATTGTGGGCCATACATTTGAAGTAAAGAAGAAATTGTTTCCCCATTGAAAGCAGAATTCGAAATTGGTGAAATAAGAGGAAGGGTTTGCCTTCTTTTGGATCAACGGGGATAAACAAGGAATAGGAAAAGGGTTTAACTCGATGGATGCAAGACTTATTTCAAACTAAACTACTATGTAACTATGTAACAAGATAACAAATGTAATTATAACCATGTTATTTACTCATTGTTTCTCAAAATAAAAAAATATATTCCCCGTAGAGCACAATATGCAAAGGAAAACAAGTACACACTTCTAAGCTACTACATCTGAATGAGAAATGATAGAGGAAAACAGGTGTACCTTGGTGTGGTGATCAATGGTGTCTGCGCTGTAAACTATAAAGCAATATCTCTAAAAGTGCAAACTGAGTCTGCAGTGGAATATACAACTCCATGGAAGTTTCAAACTTCTTTATGTAATGCAAAATGTATTGTGCCAGAGGAGGAAGGTGGGAGAATTGTTTGTGCACTTTGCAGATTAGAAGGACTCTTTTCAAGATATTTTGTTTGATGCTGCTATTTTAAATGTAAGATTGGATGAGTTAATTTACTGAGAATACATCTTTGTTTACTAATGGTCCTATTCAGTCTCCTTTTGCTTTATGACATATTTGAAGGGAATACTGGATTGGGTCACATCTTCTGGGCACACCTTTTGTGAATTTTCAATCTTTGTGCTATCTTTGCTTTGAGCTATGTGGGCTTCCAGGTGCTGAGCAGGTTCTGCTCAGGAAGATGTTGGAAATCTTTAAATGCATTATTTATTGTCCAATAATGTTTAAATATGCTACACTATTAGACAATATTTTTTGGGGGGTTGCTCTTTTCCCTTTGTTTTATAAACAGAGAAATATTCCCTCGTTATATAGGGAAACTAAATGTCTTAATGAATAAGCGTTCGTAAAATGGGAAACGCGTCAAGTGTGTTCCTGCTTCTTTTTTTCCCTAACTTGCTGTTTATTTTCAATAAACTAAATTATTTATCACCTGGGAGTTTGTAGTGCTGGAAACAAATTATTTTTGGTAACTAGAGTTGTGTTAAGTGTTTGGATCAGCACACTAATTACATTTTTCTTGGAATTGCACATTTTTAACTAGGAGTGGAACATTAGTTTGGTTTTGGTGCTGCTCTTCTGGTCACATAGAGGCGCTGTGCATTTTTTCTCTTAAACTTCTTTATGTGAAATTCAAAACTGTGTTGTTAGCATAAAATACGTGGCAAGGACATACTGAAGAATTATCAAACATTATGTGAAGGTAAGGGCAGATAATGATAATAACAAAACTAAACACCTATGGTTGTCAGAAATCAGAAGCCAGTAAATTGAATTAATGTGTCATGGATGGGGATAGGCAACATTGCACGTGGTAGACATTTAGATAAATTTACATCAAACAACTTAGTAATGTTCCATGGACCATCACAGACTTTGCCACGAACACTGGTGTGGTGACAGTGGTGTGGTGGACTGGCCCATGGATTGTGCACAAATGCAACAGGTTAGGGCAGGTAGCAGGTTATTAAAATGTTATACATATTAATATATTAAAGTTGACAACTTTACAGGTACACTGTCCTGGGACATGCAAACAATTTCTTCTGTATCCAACTGGATTTGTCCTCTTTGTGACATTTGTTCTTCAAATAAAAATGTTAAATCAAACCAGAACATGCATATTTGTGTCAGGCCTGGGTCCCTGCATGTTACCATGAAATCTTTTCCCAGAACTATGCTGTCCTCAATCCTCCTGTCTCCAACCTTAGCAAACATCACCTGCTTCCTTATTAAAAGTGTATAAAACATGGCCTGTGGTTCCATGCTCAGTTGTTTTGTGGACTCTGAACCTGCAACTTGGTATGTCTCTTGGATTTTCTGGCTTTTGACCATTGTCTGATTCTGTGCTGCCAGCCTTGACCCTGGACCGACCTACCCTGCTGTTGCCTGACCCTTTTGTCTGTACACCGATCCTGTTGTTGTGCCCCCTGTGTGGACTTGCTTTGAGGACATGTTTCCATCTGGGTTCTTCATGCAGGTGTGGTTTTGCAAAGTTGTGCACCACATCCTGCAACTGTGCTTCTACTCCTGCTGTAAGCTGATCCCAGACAACATGTCACTATGAGATACAACAGTCATGAATTAGTTTTGGTGTCCATTCAGATCTGATTATTGAAATGTATGACCTGCAATCTACTTTTCATGTGAACAGAACAAATTACAACTGTGTTTATACTTGTATCAACCTGCTGTGACACTTCTTTACTCAGGTTTTATTTTTATTTTTTCACTTGCATCTTAGAAGAATCCCTATATGTCTCCTGGCTCTGCACTATAGCTCAAGTGTACACAAAACCTTAAACATAAGACAAAAACAAGACTCTGATGGCTGGGCAGATGTCTAACTGTATCTGTTATGCGTAAAATAAAAAACTGTTTAATGGGATAAACTATTCGAAAACTATTTAACATTCAGTTCCAAAGTATCTCATGTTTCTGCCAGTGTGTTAGAAATGGTTGTCTCACAGCTGTCAGACTTCGGCAGAGGTTCATTTGCCTTCAGGCTACATAAGTTAAAAATATTGGTTACGCCTCAGCAAAGAATATGGTCAATTGCTAACCTTCTCTCTGTGTGCATATTTAATACACTTAATTTACACCTGTTGTCATCTCAGGATTTGCACCATGAAACAATCTTCCAGGCAAATGGATATCATCCTATCACTATAGGATGCTTCTCTGCTCTAGCAAGTAGAGAAAGATAGTCATACTAATTATTTTTTTTGCATAAAAAAAAATAGAGTTCATGTGTTCTATGAGCAGTTCTTAAAGTCAAAGCATATGTTCCATTGCAATGAACAATATAACACTAAAGGCTTGTGAGACAAGTATAGGAACATAACAAGATTCAGAAAGGATGAATTTAAATAGTTGACTGTTAATAAGCAAGACAGGAAGATCTACATGTTTGATAGGGGAAGATGTAGAATGTATGTGTCCTTGATGTCAGTGCACACTGAATGGTGAAGAGATAGATTCTTCTACAAGGAGGTGGGCAAGAAGCCATTTCTTGTTGATGTTTTCAATGAAGCAGGATAATAGCTGTGTTTCTCTTTAGCTTCCCATGATCTGTTACAAACCTTGATGCTTTTATGGCAAAACAAAGTAGTATTTTCGCATGTAGACAAAATCTATTTTCTCTGTAGTAATACATGTAAGTAACAGCTCAAGGGCATTAATGACAGAGGGGAAAAAAGAAGCATCACATTACGTTGCAAACAGAACTTTTGTAACGTAAGGATTACCAAAATTGCAGTCATGCAGTTCTCTGTGTGAATGCTCACCTAGAATAAGATGTGGGCTCTATATTTGGATCTATTTAATAATTATGTGCTGATGGAACAATGCTCTGATGTGAACATTATGATGCCAGCAGAGACTTTATGATGGTTGCCTGCACTTTTGCAATAAGTGAAGAAAACATCCTGCACTTTTTTGCTGATAATGTTGGTTCCATAGCTGGTTACTAAGTATTAACTTACTGCTTTGTTACAAGTGTCTGTATTCTAAGGTCCTCAAAGGCTGCAGAAACACTGGGTCTTTGGTATTAAACATTTGACACATTTGTAAGGACAACTGTCAGTAAAAATTAAGTTCTGTTTAAAGTGACCATCTGGTGCCCAAAATGCATCTTGCAAATGTTAATGCATATTAATGTGCTTTTAAAGTACTTTAAAATGCATGTTTTACATTTTACATTGCTTACATTTTAAAGTACTTACACTTGGATGAAATTGTGAAATTACAGCAGTTTGCAAGAAGCAAACCAGATTAAAGTAAAAAAAAATTTTCCTGCAGGAACCAATGAGAATAATGCCAGTCAAATGGAATTCCCTGTCTCTCTAGTGATGTCATCAGAAAATGTGTTGCACTGTTGAGATCCTACTGAGTAGAAGAGAAAGTTTATCACAGTCCACACAATGTATTCTATTCCAGCAGCACACAAAGTGACTAAATGAAACAAAACTTTATATCGTCAGTGTCTATATAATCAGTGCTACCGCACCTGCAATAAACATGCAGAGTAATCACTGAGGGAGGGCTTGAGTGAAATATTAAAAATCTGATTTATGCAGAATGCCGATAAAAGCAAAGAGTGTTCAGTAAGGTGCATTATTTGTATTTGTTCATTAAGGCATTTATGTTTAAAATGCCTATATTAAACATAACTTACCGTATTTGCTTGATTATAAGACGACCCTGATTATAAGACGACCCCCCAAACTTTGGATATTCCTTTAGGAAAAAAACTAAAAGCCTGAATATAAGACTACCCTATAGGAAAAAAGTTCAACTTGTATATATTCACATGTAAATTGCTTTTTTAATAAAAAATTATATCAAAAAATTAATTTATTGTTTTTATTTCCTTTTATGTGCCAATGTTGCCTCTCTCTTTCCCTTGTCCCCAGCTTTGTCTCTCTCCCCCCCTTAGTGTTGTCTCTCTCTCCCCCTCCCTTTGACTCCCCCTCGCCTCTGTCTCTCCCCCCTTGTTTCTCTCTGCCCCCCCTCCCCTTGTTACTCTGTGCCCCCCTCGCTCACCCTTTTGCTCTGTCTCTTCCCCCTCCCTCCCCTTGTTGCTCTGTCCCCCCCTCCCCCTATCTCTCTGCTCCCTCCCTCCCCTGTCTCTTCCCCCCTCCCTCCCCTTGTTGCTCTGTCTCTTCCCCCTCCCTCCCCTTGTCTCTGTCTCTCCCCCCCCCCATGTCTCTCTGTCCCCCTCCCTCCCCCTGTCTCTCTGCCCCCTCCCTCCCCCTCACCTGTCACTCGATCCCTGGTGGCTAGTGGGGGCAGCCGGGGGATGTCTGCACGATACATGCAGACATCCTCCCTGCTGCCCGACACGGCAGTCTATTATGATGGACAGCTGGTCCGTCATAATAGACTGCCGTGTTGGGCAGCATGGAGTATATCTGCACGTATCGTGCAGACATCCCCTAGCTGCCAGATTCTTCCTGGTGGCTAGCGGTGCAGCGGAGGATGCCCCGCTAGCCACCGCCGCTAGCCACTGCCCGGCACGACCGCCGGGACTTCTATGACGAAGGCGGAAGTAACCGACTTCTACATAGAAGTCCCGGCGGTCTTGCCGGGCGGCAGCAGGGGGAGTCTGCGCTCATCGCGCAGACATCCCCTGCTGTAAGAGAGGGGGATCCAGGTCCCCTGCAGCTCTGCTGGGGACCTGGATCCTTGTCTTATAATCTGACCTCAATTTTTCTGAAAAAAACCTTGTCTTATAATCAAGCAAATATGGTACTTTTTTCACAGGGATCAAAACTCAAACTACACATTAATGACAGTGCTTTAAAACAATACTGAATAATAATAAAGAACCATCCACCATTCAACCAGTAGGGAAAAGGGACATGACTGCTGGCCTCTGTCTGCAATGTTTTGGTTTATCTGTCAGTTTACCTTCTATTGGTTCAGTCATTTAATGCACTGTTTATGGTTGACCCACCTCTTCCTGCCTTTGGAAAGCCAAAACCCTCTTCTTAAAATGCCCCACCCTCCCTATTTTTCTTTCTATTATTTTCTTTATGTTTATTGTACAAAATCCAGGGAATGCTGGCCAAGACAATTTGAAGGGCACCCTCTTTGGCTTTGGTATAGGCAGTGCAATCCCCCAGTAACACCCAGCTTGTCCGAGTATGATAGGCAGTGCAGTCCCTCCATAAATGCCAACTTGGCAGTGCAGTCCCCCATATAAGTACCACACACACTCCACTCACATCACACACACACATCAGTCACGGGGGGAAATGTAGGTGAGATTAAGTTGGGGTATAAGTGTACACGTGTCTCCAATTCAGGCAGGGAAGATAGAGAGGGTGGTTCTGGGTAGTTAGACAGGGGGTAGCTTGGAAAATAATGAACTGCACTTGTGCAAGAGCGGTGCGGCCGCACCATTTCAGTAGTGAGGACGGACACTTGGTGGTGCACTTCCAAACGTAAGTATATTTTCATTTTTACAGAGAACAGAAGAAAAGAAAAAAACCCGAAAGTGACAGTCTAGTCTACACTTTGGTGCCTACAAGTTGCACCAAAGTTAAAAGGGTGACTAGACTGTCCCTTTGAAGAATTTGAATTAAATTAAAACATATACATTAAAACAAACAATTTGGCCTTCTGGAAGGAAGAGACAGAATTTGCTAAATGTCCAACTTAGGAGATATGCTATATTTATAGTGTTTGGCAACACATTTACCTCATTAATTATCCAGAGACTGTTTCAGGATACAAAATTAAGGTGGTGAACATAAAAGTCCATGCAGTAATATGTATTATTGAGGCACATCATGGCTTTCTAATGTAGCTGGCTGTAATGAGTAAAAAAATTCCTATGCTATATATAATGATACTGAAGGTAATGGGTCCAAAGCCATAAACTGCATGCACTATTTCAAAGCAAATGAACTGAAACTTTTTTGAGATCAGACTATACCTTGTTGACTCAACCATTTTGCTCATCATTTGTAATAGTAATAATTTAACAGAATAAGGCTGACATCTGTTTTGAGAAAGAAAAAGTTTGTTCACGTTCAATATTGTACTCAAAATACTTCTTTGAGGAAAGCAATAGCTCATAATTAAGAGGGATCCATTGACAAATTAATGTCATTGTAAATATATGTTGCAACAGGAAGATCTTTAGGTAAACTATCATAATTTAGACATGTGACCTTTTCCTAAGAGAATTGCTATGAGATTATTTATGTAGCACCATGTAGCACGGTTCTCAGACACCATTTTTCGCACATGGTTCTGCCCCTTTTTGGAATCAATTCAAGAAGCATATGGAATGATCTCCCATAGATAGTAGTTCAATTTATATAAAATAGACTGAAAGATCTGTTTTGCTGAAAGCTCCAGTGGGACACCCGAAGACCCTAAGCTCCTGTTACAACAGCCACACAAGCCCCCCTGGATCAGCAAATGCTATGTTGAGCCACAGAAAATCCCCTATAACTAGATCAGCAACTGCAATGTTGAACCCCAGAAAATCTCCTAGAAAAGTCTAAAGGATTTTACTGCCAATTCTAAAGGTAAGTATAGTGGTCTAAACAAAGTAACCCAGACCAAAGGTAAGTGTTAGCACTAGTTCAAATGCTTATTTTCCTTTACACCCACTTCAATAAGGAGTGATAAAGAATTGGATACATCTTTCTATTTCTATTTAAATGCACCTTTCTCTTCTGTTTTCTGCATCATTTCATGAAGATTGGTTGCTTTTAATTGGTAATTAACGTTTGCCATAAGTATTAGTAAAAGAGAGGTTCTCCATTCATTTTTCCTTGTAGGCTCTGTTAATTAAACATTGTGAAGAATAAAATCTTAGTTATATATTGTGTAAACATAGTTGTAAGCCAATACGGATTATGAGAACATTGTGCTTAACATTTCAGTAATTGACAAGACATTGTGTTAAATTTTAAAGATTTAAATTTCAATTGGAGATATTGCAATGGATGAGAAGAAAGCAAGTGTAACTCCATAATTAAAAATGGATTTAGTTCCAGTAAGGGAATTATTGACCATTAATCCTAACCCCCAAAGATCAATAGAAGTTTGAAGATCTGTTCAGACAAGGAATCCAGGACTTTTCATGTAACAATATCTTTACAAGAAGTGAACATGAGTTCACTTACTTACGTTCAATAATATCATATGCTTCAATCACAAGACCATAGGTAAGTGTTAGCACTGTGTGTACTACAGAGGATGTAATCTACTTTGATTTTGTAAAGGCTTTTTGATACTGTGTCACACAATAAGTTACTGCATACATTAAGGCCTATCAAACTGGAGAGTATGTTTGGTTGAATAGCGAACTGGCTGACAGCAGGTTACATAGGGGTATATAAATTGTATATTTTTCAGCTTGAAATGGGTGTCAAGTGGAGCTTCATTCAAAAAAGAAGCGTGCACTGTGTGAGCGATTCCAGTGCACCAGGTTCTCAGGGAAATGAGCGTGCAAGTAAGGACAGTGCAACTGTTAGGCCCTGAAAAGATCAATGGGCCATGAGGGGCGGATTTACACAGGTGTGTGACGGAACGACATCATTCCCTAATACTTTTAACATAATTTATCCCTGTTTCTAGATGGAAGATAAAAGTACAAAGTGTCCATAATTATATCCGTTATTTTGGACTATGCAAAGGTTAGATGGTGTCATGTGGGTGACACAGTCCCTTTAAATGTGCCTTGATATACAATGTGTGTTATTTGCATTTTAAGTCAAAAGGTGATGTCAGAAACAAGACTAACAGAGACGTAGATACATTTAATACATGATAAACTATATTTATTAGTTAATTTATCTCAGGTCATTTAAAACTATAGACCACAATAGAAAGCCACTGATACATTTTTCTTATTTTAAATATACTCTCCTCCTTTACTTTGTGCATTCCCTTTATGTATTTAAATGTTTCTATCATTTTCCCCGTCTCATCATTCTTCCAAGCTATACATGTTTAACTTTTCCTGGTAAGTTTTATCCTTCAACCCATGAACCAGTATCAATATCCTTATGGAGATACAGTCTCCAGTACTGCGTACAATACTCCAAGTGAGGTCTCACCAGTGCTCTGTACAATGGAATCGGCACTTTCAGATTTCTACGGCTAATACCTCTCCCTATGCAACCAAGCATTCTGCTAGCATTTCCTGCTGCTCTATTACATTGTCTACCTATAGTTAAGTCCTTTGAAATAATTACCCCTAAATCACTTTCCTCAGATACTGAGGTTATGTATGATATGATAAACTGATTTTACTGTTTAACGCATTTGTATTTTGCTTTTTTCCCCATATTTGATACAATTGTATCTCCTACAGCAAGTCCTTTCCAACTTTTTTTTACAGCGTATCTACATATTTCTTATACTAAGTATGTGAATGTTTTGTTGGTGGTTCATTGTATAGTGCTGAAGAATATGATAGATTCTTTATAAATAAGTACATACATAAAAATCCTGTTACCTCAGAAATGGTTACTCTGTTCACATGAAAGGAGTATATTCTTTTATCTATGGGTGTTTATTAACACTAAACTAAACAGTGAATTTTGGTGAACTGACAAGCAAGTTACAAAACTTGAGCCAAAATAGTTCCAACTTGGTTATTTTAGCCTATTAAAGTGCTTTCCCTTGGTTGTAAATTCACCTAATTTTACCGTTTAGTGAATAGATTATATAGTGACTCACTTTTATTCACAGACACAAATTGGTAGAGAGCTATATTTAAATACTGGATGAATTAGAGCTAGTATTATATTAGGTTTGAAATATTAAAGAAAATATTATTCTAATTCATAAAAACACGGAGGCTCATATTGTGTTTTATTGCCCTTAGCAGCATTATTACAGTATATATATTGTCAACAAACTAAATCATGAAAAATGTTCCATTAAAAAAAAAGTTATCCAGAGAACAAAAAATGTGTAAAAATAAAAAATGTGTGTTACTGCTTCATAAAACGCAGAGAGCAATCTTATGTGTTTCATCTACTCATGGTTATGAGTTTGCTTGCGGCTGTGAAAAGTATCGTCCTATTGATCCATTTAGGCTCCTTGAGACCCCAGGTAGGCACATTGAGCTACTAAGCACTGTGGGGGACATCTCCCCATATTAAATAATAATTCATGCAGTATGTGCCATGAGCAGTTCAAACACCGGGTGACACTGCACAGGTTTCATAATTCCATGGTTTTCAATGGAGAATTATCATATTTATGTAATTGGGTTAGTTTGGTATTTAGTGACAGTGCTAAAATATTGTACTGTACTACTGTGTAACAAATGTTTAATGCTTTGCTTTATATTTTCGATTAATAGGGAAGATTGTTTGCAACAAAGTAAACAAGTAAAACATGTATCTTATGACATTAAATATTGCCTGTAAGAAGTGTCAGATGTAATCAAAACTTATCAACAAAGGCAAACATAATAGTTTGGCCACTTTAGGTATTTGCATATCAGGAAATACAATTGTAAGTTTTAAGTTCAGAATTCTATTGCATAATAATAAACTCACTGGTAAATGGGTAGATCAGGCTTATAGCATTGCCTTCCAGTTTACTAATTTCATATACTAAAGTTACACAAAAAATATATTTTACAAGCATTTATGAGCATTTCTATAATCTAACTGATAAAATGCTTGAAGAGGATTCTCACCCGTCCTGACATGCCTAATTTGAAGCAGGAAGTCATTTTACACAAGCCTACCTGTAGGAAACTAACAAAGCTTAGAAAGACAACTTGCTGCACATTTTGTAAAAATCTGACACAGGCCCTTCCCCCTCTGAGTTGCCACTTAGGTTCCCCACAGACCTAGAACAACCATAGTACAGGCCCAATATGGGCTAACAGTTTAACCCTACAACAAGAATGCATTTACACATTGTCAGTAACATTATAATATCTAATTGCTTTTTTTTTCCCCGGTGTATTTTTCCTACTATCTCTATTATTGGCAAGTCTGTGAAATGTCTAAAAATTGTTTAACCGTGAAGGGCTTGAAAACATATATGTTATATAATTTAATACAGCACATTTAAACCCAGTAGCCATGGAAACCTGGAATAGATAGTACCTAAGGACATGCCAAGTTGAGGCACCTCTATTACATTTCTAGCACAAGGACTTAGCAGATACAGATCAGGACAGAAGCCCGACCATTAAACTTCAAAATTCAAAACTGTTTATGCTACTTGTTAGAACAACGCGCCATAATTGGAAACCATTTCACCACTCTTTACTTGGCTATCATATGAGGTCAGGTGCTACAGCAATAGGTCTGGATTAGGGATTGGCTAATGTTTCTGCAGCCTCAGGGGAAGGAGATATTTTTTATTTAAATTTGTGAAGCATAAAATGATCAGATGGGTAAGTACCATGGATCTTTATTGCATAGAGTTGGTGCATATGGATGTAAGTCATTTTTGTGCAGCTGTTGTAATGGGCAGTATCTGATGGAGCAATGGAAGCCAAATCAGGTACTGTAGACTTCATTTCTCGTCACGATGCTGAACCAAGACATTTGTGAAGCATCACGGGAGTTCTACTCCACACGAGCAGACGTGCTAAAGCATAGCCATGCACGAAGGCTCCCTGGATTCTGGCTGAGCATCTTGGGAACCGTAGTCAGCAGCGACTGGAGTGCCAAAGGTTGGCCATCATTGCTGTAGGCGAGACACACCTCCTCGTGTCTAGTTCCTCCCAGGAAGCTGTGACAGGCTGTTTTCAGCAGCTCTCCATCCGAGCGCTGTATACGAGTCTCATTCTTACAGTGCGTGCAGATGCCATCCAGGCACAGCCCAGCCATGTCTTATCTAAACCCTCGCTGAGAGCCCCGCACTGCAAGCCGTGCACCATCCAGCCCCAGGGAGGGACAGCATCATATTGAACACGAGCACTGGAATAAAAAGAGCAAGGTGGAGATAACCGGGGCGCAGTTATCTGCATTATACTACAGACAAGTCAATATGGCGAGCGATTCTCCGGCTCGCAGCCTGGATGAGATAGATCTCTCTGCTTTGAGGGTAAGGAGGACATATCGGCTGCTCAATGCCTGGGAGGATGGGCTGGGTATATTGATAAATGCTGTCTCTTGCAAAATCATGTTCACCACTGGTTATGCTCTATCTATTGTCAGTGCATGAGAATAATGCACACACATGTCTTCTTATACATATACGTATATCACATGGATGTCTGAAATGAATGTGAGGGTTTGCTAGTGTGTGTGTGTGTATACATCTATCTGTACATTTACATATGAATTCGTGTGTGTGATTGGATTGCATTTTATATATGTGTGTGCATATTTATTTCTAGCACTTGACAAAAATCGTGAACAATTAACAATGTGCATTAAATGTATATTGCCGTACATACCTGCATGTATTTTGGAAATGCACATACAACAAAACAATTAAAATATATTGTTGTTTGTCTAGAGGTTGATGTGTTAGAACTTAAAATAAATCAATATAGATGAATCGTTTAATAAACATTCACATCCGAGTAGTGCAAGAGGTGTATTTATGGCTGATGGGTAAAATGGGAATTCAATGCTTGCCTGCCACTGCCCTTCCTTTAGTGCTGTTCGGTAGGTGAGGCAGGCATGTAATCCTTGTCTGCAGACAGATCTCTTTGTATATTAATGTTCACTCCACACTCTAGTCCTCTCAAAATTTACAGATTTGATCTTACATGGGAAAGAAGAACTGCATTCACAATAACAAAGACTTCATTGTCAAAGCTATTTTTGAATGGTATGGATGCCTGATTTTGGCTTTGTGATATACACTTCTAATGGTGAGAATGCACTTTGCATTCCATTACCGATCCCTGCCTGCCTTGGAGTTCTTGAGACAATGAGAATGATGGCATAGTAACCAGGCATTTCTGCAATGCTCGAGGTCAGAGGTGTGCTGTTATAACGCCTGTTAACAGGAGATTTTTTGTGTGATATTGCCTCCTGCCTTACAAGCATATTGATGCTAATCCTGCCCTTCCTCATTGCTTTTTTTTCCTACAGAGCAATTCATTTTCTTGATCCCTTAGCATAGCATCCATTGTTAGTGGATGCCATGTTAATTTTCCAAGCTGATGTACATTTGCAAGAGAATGACTGACTACAAATGACACTCTGTATTCCGTCTATAGATGTAGCTGGATTTGTTCCATTAATTGCAGAAGCTGTTCACCCCATGGCTTCTGCCAACGGTCTATGTTAATAGGACAGTGATACGGTCTGAAATACCATGTTCACATGGTGTGTGTAAGTAAATAGCTCCTTTGTATATCTTAGTGTGTCAGACTACAGTACAGGCGGTGACATGACCAGTACGATTGCTCAAATGATAGTCTGATGCCCCTGGTTCCTGGCATGATAATGCAGCCTTATTAGATTCTTTTAGCAGAATTATAACATTAATGCGTCCCCTACATTTTCAGTGTATATTATAAACCTAATCCAGAAATAATATTTGCTTGTTCTTCGTGTACACATTTCTCTATCCATCAGATATTAACAATGTATGATCCAGGGGCTTGTGAAATGCATTATGATTATGCTGCACTGAGACAGGGAAAATTGCACTAAACTGGAGTCAGTAGTGTTTGCGCTCAACCTTTTAACCTGATGTCCCTGACCAACCCCTATTTTGGTTATGGAAGAGTTAAACAATTTATGATCAGTACAGAAGGTCATGGATGCTAGTGATGCAGAGAAAGCTTCCAGTCATTTCACAGTGTCTGAATCAGGAATCAATAGCATATTTGCTGCCTGAGCTGAAAGTATTTAGCTTTGCTTAGAGGTTTCATGAATTGTCATTCGTTTGGTTCTTCTCTCTGCTAGTTTAAGGTTCCCATTATGGGTCAAGTATACTGCAGCAACAACCTTGGGCCCTGGACCTGTTCTCATCATGCATGGCGAAGACAGCCGGCAATCTCAGTTTTGCACAGGGCCTGTCAAATGTCTGATGTACATTCAGCCAGAGGCAGTGCCATCATTAATGTGAAAGTGTACATTGCAACCTTGGATTAATATAGACCACAGTGCTCATTGGAGGTGTCATTCATTCATTAATTTTATATCACTAGATATATAGTTTGAAGTGGCTGTGTAAGCAAGCCTGCAGCTCTTGGCTGAATGAGCTAGCAGGTAACATGTTAGTAGATATCACAGCCAACACATATTGTGCTTCTTAACATTGCAAATCAGTACTGTAGAAATCCACAGACTGGCATGTGAACAGTAAAATTATTTCGCTGCACACTTTTTGTGCAAATACTATCAGTGCTATAATCTGTAACCGGGTGTGACTTTTACGTTTAGATTTTTCACAGAAGAATCTCTTTAGCAGTTGCTTATTTAACAAAAGATCATTTCTCAGTGGGCCTTTAAACCCTTTAAATTATAGATATATTGCTGTATCCTTCCACCATAACAAATGCATTGGGAGCATATTATTTATAGAATGATACATTTTGTTTCCGCCCATGTGACTGCACATTTAAGCCCTTAAAATGATTGGTACTTCATT
Organism: Pelodytes ibericus; assembly: GCA_036172795.1. Lineage (NCBI taxonomy): Eukaryota > Metazoa > Chordata > Amphibia > Anura > Pelodytidae > Pelodytes > Pelodytes ibericus. Next base: position 149,481,232 of record CM069861.1, read on the forward strand.
TTATTTATGCCTGAAGCAGAATGGAATTATGATACATGCCAGTGTTAACATACATGATAGTGCTTGGCTCTTCTATGGTATAGAAAGTTCAGCATTTCTAGCAGGCTTCCATGCCAATATCTATTGATGCTGAACACTTCCTCCATAGATAATGCATAGGGAGCAGGCTAATTTGCACTTCTTACCTGCATTGTACATTTCCATGTTCTTCCTTCATTGGCTCATATGGATTACCATAAAGGAGGAAGAGGCAGGAAGGTAAACAGTCCGGGCAGTGCTCCTGTTTAAATTCTGCAAACAACACCGAAACAGATCATAATCTATCTCTATGATCACAGCAGTACAAGTATTGAGGTTTGCTATCTCTTTAAACATTGTGTAATATTTTCTGTTGCAGTATTGTGTATATTAGCACACTTCTCCAAAGAAGGCTCCAATGAATAGGCATGTTTCCTTTTAATAGACATTATGTAAGTCGGTTTTTGCAATATCCTTGTCTGTGCAGTGACGGAAGATCACTAATGTCATATCTTAGAGCGCTGCTTGCATAAACTGTATTAAATGCAATATGATCACAAAAGAAGATACTTTTTTTTTTTTTTAGCTTACAGCTCTAGGACTTAATTTTCACAGGGCAAATGTCCTTTTGCATTAGAGCCTCAGGGATGATTTTTTTTATATTACACCTTGGGAGAAGAGCAATTTTGGTGTTACAATTTATACTGTTATTTTAAGAACAAGCAATACTATTTTTTAATCTATAAATTCACACTGCCTGGCTAAATGTGTGCGTGGACTAGCACATAGTCATGCAATCTTCATAGAAAAACACGGTTAGTAAAAAGACCCATATTGAAGAGGTCAGTGACCTTCATTTGGCACCATTATAGTATGCCACCTATCCAGCCTCCTGTTAGTGCTATTATTGTGAAGTGGAAGAATCTGGAGCAGAAACAGTTCAGATATTACTTTGTAGGCTGCACAAGCTCACAGAATTCATCCACCAGGTACTGAATTGAGAATCATGTAAAAAATTGAATGTCATCATTCATGTCTGAATTCCAAACTCCCTCTGGGAGCAAAGTCAGTACCAGAACTGCTCAATGAGAGCATTATGAAATGGATTTCAATGGTCAAGCAGCATAACACAAGCATAACATCTCTGTCCTCAATTCTAAACTTTGGCCAATGGATTCTGGAGCAGTGGATAATCATTATCTCGTGGAGCCTGGAGCTATTTTACATAGTTTGTACCAAGTCCCTTTGCTCTATTATAGGCAATTCTTAACACTCAACAGGCAAGACTGATTCAGCAGTGTTTTAGAGCTTGACTGGCCCGCAAAAATCTCTGATGTCAACCCCATCAAACACTTTTGGGATAAATTGTAACATCAAAAAAACAGTCCACATCTCTCACTGGAACAAGCTGATAGAAACATGAATTGGAACATTAATGGAGGCACTTCCTGGCAGCCATGTTTCAACATTGTGTTCTGTAGTTCAATATTTTATTGACATTGTAACTTAATTGTCATGGCTCTCATTTGTAAGTAGATGTAAAGAAGGTATCCATTATACACAAACTAACAAAACCTTAATTTTTATTGTTGGTTATGGTCAGATGAATTTTAGACTGTAATTTTTTTTTTTTTTGACCAGGGAGAAATTTAATGAAAATGTGTTGTACAGACTTGAGGTGAATTGAGAGAAGATTTGCAGGAGTGACTGAAAAAATGATAAGGGAAGAGCAGAGCCATAGGTCAAGGGTGATCAGGGTTGAAGTGGCGTGGAATCATGTATTTTAAACTTAGGCATGTAAGGAATGGGAAGTCACTAGAGATTTACAAATCCAAGCAGCAAATGTAAAGTGGTATGAAAACAATCAGCAATCCGATTGGATAGATTTTAGTCATGGCAAAGAAAAATTAAAAATGCATCGGCCAATTGCAAGTCATAATAGGAGATAAGGAGTGTTCTGTTTTTGTGGCAGGTATACGAATGCAGGTAGCAGTCACTCACTCCTCAGGGACTCAGTTGGAGTCGCTGGTAACAACAAAGCAACAGATCTAATTAGCTGGAGAGATATTGTCCTCATTAATGGTAAATGTCAACTTTTAGTTCTGTTTTTGGAAGATTTATGTTACCAATAGTGGTAGAACGTCCAAGAGAAAGCTATTAACAATAGCCATGCGAGTATAGAGAGATCTAAAAAGTGTAACTGGTATTCTTTTACATTTAAAGGTCATAACCTGATGGAACAATTCGTGTTTTCAGGCACTTGTAAAAAGTAAATCTCTTATAAACTATTTATAATAAACATACATCTAAGGTGTTGGTCTCCTTTTAATACCTCTTAATAATCAAAATTACAATATAAAAGAGATGTATGGTGCTCAGTCTTTTTTCTATTGTCATAAAGGTCATAACATGATCAACTCGCCTTTTTTCCATTTATATCCGATTGTTCCTTTAGTATACAATGTTAATGTTGCATTTATCTGTAGAATTTAACTGCAAGTATCTTCCAAAGAACCCAAACCTTTTTTATTTTTTTGGGGGGTGGACACAATTTACTTTACAATAATATATTTAAATACATTTAGCTAAACTTGCTATTATGTTAATGTATTTGTCAGCTAGCTAACCAATCATCACAGCAGATTGCCTTCAGTTATAATACATATTGCTATAAGCAGATAGCTGTCAGTGTGGGCAAATCAGTTTTGAATCTGTATTACAAATTTTGAACGCTGAGTTTCCCCAGCCTGTAGTAACCTATAAACATAGATGATATTGGTGTTGGGAAATGATCAGCTCCTAGTGTTCCTAGCATTGTTCATAGGAGGGGAAATAAAGAACTGGGGTTAACTGCTTTATTTTACAATGTATCCACTTGGCATAAGTAAAGTTTACATGTTGTAGAGGTTTATTATGAAATATTTAATCTGATTTATTAAACTGTTGAACACTTAAAAAAAAGTGTCAACAGAATGATTTATTGATTTTAATGTACAATATGATGGTATAAAGAAAATGTCTGGGGACAGTCCTTTTAAAGGTAACTAGAAATAAAGAGCTGTGATATGTATATGTAATCATCACATTAATAATATGAGTAATGTTCGTCATGCTTTTGTGACAATGGGGATGAATTCCCCTTATTTTGGAAATGTTAAGATTGATAACACAAGACAAGCATGGTCATAGACCTAGTTTCACATTACTGGAAGACAACTTCCGATTGTACTGCAGTCTGGTAGCTATGATTTCCCAGGCCCTTCTTGCCTATATAGGATTCTAACATCCAGGTAGATGGAGACACCTTGCGTACTTCTGGGGCCTAAAAAAATTAGGGAAAAAAAATAAAAAATTGTTCACCTATCGATGTCCCCCCTCCCTGCTATAACACCACAATTGGAGGGGGGGGTTCCAGCCTCAATATAGGGAGGGGGGGCGTTCCAGCCTGGTGGCAGAGAGCAGCTTTCCTGCTGAGCTCCCCGATCAGCACAATATATCTGTGCGCGTGGGGGCGGAGCAGGAAGTCTGTGCAGCCGGTGCACTGCTCCCTCGCGCACCACTGCTGGAGAAAAGACAAGGGAAAAAATGATCCTATTGCCGAGGGCACGCCGTGGGGCTCACGATACCCGGGCGCCAGGTCTGATTTCCTTGTCGCCATGGCGACCTGGCGCCCGGGGTTTGTCGAGCCCTGACTTCACTGTGCTTCAAGCATCATTTGTTTTGTATATGGAATGCATTATAGTGGACATAAGTAGAAGGTCTGGGCAGCAGAACAGATGTACCATGTAGTATGAGTAAATTAATTGCTTGTCAAACATTTGACTTTTCCAAGGTGGTAGCACAAGATACAAATGCCATTTTGCACACCAGCAGCCCATTAAAAATAACAATTAAACATACTAATAATGTGGTAATGCATAAGTTGTAATTGGGTCTGTTCCAGTTCATGACACTTTTAGGAGATGGGGTTCCCCATTAAGGAAACCTCTGCTTAGTCCACATGACACAACCCCAGAACAATAGCACTGACAAAGCATGCTATGCACCATGGATAACTCCTAAAACACAGAGAAACACAGCCCCTCTGCTTCCCGTTCCCCCTAGTGAAACCAAATAGTATGCCCTAAACCACTCACTGCCAAATAAATAGTGAAGGAAAAGCTGCAGTGATCAAGTGGTAAATTACCTCGGTGTCCTGTTATTTTCACATAAGCCCGGAGCTGTTTGTCTGGTTGCCAGGTGACAGTGACATCACTTTCTCTTCTGGGAGGAAATGTTTGAAGCCATTTCACCAGTTTGTGGGCAATTCTATGCATATCATGCCACACTTTTCTATTGGTGGCCACAGTTATGCAGATTTTATCACCTCATCTCATTAATATTTTTGCCTGGGAATAGCTTACTTATAGTATTTGTATCAATGTTAACAGGACAGACATCTTCAGTTTTGTATTTTATTCATTGCCTGCATATCTGTTGTGTGTTTGGTGACATAGTCCCTTAAAAAGAATTAGTCCCTCAAGCAGTTCAAGACTTAATTCACTAATTCCTCAAAAAAAAGTTATTCCAATTGTATGTACTCAATATAAAATAGTCCTCTTTAAAAAATGTACTTCAGGAATTAATAATTGAGAACAATGTAATATGATTAACATCTTACAGTGCAAGTATGATCAAATAGAACATTAAATTATAAGGTCAAAAGCAGCAGCCCCAGCTATGCTGTCTGAGCAGTAGTGAATGACCCTTATAGGGACACTGCCAGTTACATAAGATGTAACTAGATTACCTGTGCATTTAAAACACACTTATATAAGATATATGCCACTGTTGTTTTCTATGTTTGAATTATTTGCATAAAGAAGGAAAAATAAAATTAGGGGTTTATCTCCTCCATCCATTCTGTGAATTTTACCCATGATGCAACATTCTCCAATATCTTCCTGCAAGTCTCACTTTACAGCTGTGGACAGAGCCTGCATGAGGATGTCATACGATGCAGGCCCAGTTGGTGGTGGTTTTTTTTTTTTTTTTTTTTTTACCTGCCTTTCAACACAAAAAGTACATCTTTCTGGAAGGCAGGAGACTGACCTGATTAAACATCTCTTGTGATGTAATAGCTGCATTACCCTCCCATTCATGTAAATCTATGGTCGGAATTCTGTCTTATAGACTGCATTCTGTCACCAGCCTCATAGTAAGTGAGATACTAGTGCTGTAAAGTCACTGTGGGGTGGTACCCAAAAACACTATAATTAACAAAATGGAGGTGCCCAGTCACACTTGTTTAGTAAAATATTTTATTAAATAAACTCTCATAACAAAAACAAAACACATCTGAAATCAGTGATGCAAAATAAAAAAAATAAAAATCTTTACAATTTTTGGTGGCAGTGTTTTGGTCAGACAGAAATATTGTTGTGACCTTATTAAAAAGTACAAAAGATGCTAGCTTTCTTGGAAAACAAAATGGCATAAATAGCCCTGAAAAAAAAGAGACTTCAAAATCAGTGTCAAATTATTTTGTAGCTAATCAGGTTGTTATGAACTTGGTTCACAAAAGTATTTATTGAAAGAACAGAAAGTTTGATCATGTTGGAACAGTTAATTTAATTTTCTTGTCAGGCCTATTAGAAACACAAGGTTGTCATATGCCGTGATTCTCAGAGATGCTTCAATTGAAACTGTAGCCACAAAGCAATTGACAAATGTGTATTTTCTTCTGACAAGTGTAGCTGTAATCTTCTGATATTCATATTCTCAGAAAAAAACAAGGCCAAAAGGAACAGCCATTTTGTTTTCTGCTTGAGGTAATGCTATTATGAGAAAAGAAAAACAGATTACTTTGTATCTGCGATAAAGCTATATATTTGCCAAATTGCTTGTCAAGTGTCATGTAACCAGGGCCACTTTACAAGCACAAAAACAACATCTCTTGAATCCTCACAGAGAGCTATCTGTGAGATTAAAATTAAAAGTCTCCCACGCATAGATTTTTATGTTGTGGACATGCCAAAAAAAGCTTAATTTATAGATAGACATCTATTGTCTGGGTCCAAAAAAAAGTTTATATTTTTTTCCAGCCGAGGGCATGTGCCCTACTCACTAGCAGAGACTACAACATGACCAGCAGTTGTTCAATGATATATTTTATAGCCCAGTGTCCTGGAAAACAAAGGCCTCAGAGGGGAAACCTGAGATGGCAGAGCTCTTGTCCCAAACTCGCCAAACTGCATAGCAAAGGATAAAATCTCAAAACTATTTGTCTAAAAACCTAAGATATAATCAGATTTAGGATCTCTCTTCTATCCCATGAAGATTGGTGAATGGTCCCGAAACGTGGCACATTTTGAGTAAACTGCCTAATGTTATTAAAAAAGAATGATTAACAAAAGAAGTGAGTTCTATGGAAAAACACACAAGGTCTCAATGAGTCAGTGTTTTTAATGGTGAGGGGCCCTGTACTTTAAGAACCACATAAGGTAAAATGTCATATTACTATCTCTGTATAATACAACATGTCACTCTCAACTCTCTTTATTTGGTAGACATACTTGTAAACATTATCATCCAGCAAACAGTCATTGTGTGTTGTACAACATGGCTCCCATTATTTGGTTAAATCCCAGTTTAATCTGGTGATTGGCTCTCTTGTATATGATGCCGTTGCAGAGGTATTATGTTATTAGTATGTAATGAGCAGCTGTCTCATAAATATTGTTACTGTGCCCTGCTGTATGATATAGTCATATAGTCCACTCGGCAAATAAAGATACATTTAGCCTGTTATTGATTAGCTTGTCGGGGTGTTTTATAGGAGTAAAGCAGGTATTGGTTCCTGTTTTAATTCCTTCATTTTGATCAGAATACATAAAGAATGCAATGAAATTAAGGTACAAATACATACTAGACTGTAGTGTTGGGGTTGAAAGAAAAGTATTTAAAAGAAGTTATAACATTCACAATCACAAACATAACATTTTAATCTTGACAATAAGAATGTTTAAATCATGATATCCAATTACTCACTTCAATTTCTGAAACCTCCTAACCTCCCCGAAAATGGTTTACTCCGGCAGAATTCATTTTTTTTTTTCTCTGAATGAAAAGCAATTTGAATGAGTGAGTGAAATTATTTCTCTTTCTGCAGAGATTTGTCAGACTAGTAAGCTGCAATGTCATGGAGGAGTTGTGCTATTACATCACTGTAGCAATTGGTGTTTGGCTTGTAGCACACTAAGCACATTATTGGTAGGGGATGCCAAGTGGTGGTGTGATTCAGTTGTCCACAAACCTATGAGAGAGAGTATGCTTGGCAGCCCTACTGTTTTTGCAAAAACCCTTTTTGTGTGAATATATTCTGAACAGTGCACTGAAGAGGACTTCTGCCTGACCAAAACTGGTTTCAGAATTTACTTAATCCGGAAAAGTACGGTCCAGTTTTGAAAATGTATCTCTTGATATGAGACCATTATTCATACTGCTAAATTGGAGAATGTTTCCAACTCTGCTACTTTGGCCTCAAGTTTTAAATTCCCTTCTCCATCCCATGCAATTCCATATTTCAGGTATAAAGCCTATAGTAAAAGTATATATGATGAGGTGCACCAATAATGCAATATGATATACGTGTGTCTTGATGTCATTCAAGATCATTTATGTTGGGATTTGACTAACCTAAAATCGTTACTGTTATGTCCTAATTTTCGTAATAGATTTGGATAGAACTGTATAGAATTGCCATTATGCTGGCTCCTGAACTGGTCTGCTATTCTCCTAGACCCTAGAATTATTTGTCAAGTCCTGAGGTATAATGAGAACCTAAACTGTCCTATTACAATTGCAGAAATGTATTTAAAAATATGCTTTCAAGTCCAGTGAGTGCACAATCTGAGGTTAAACGAGCATTTTCCAGCAAGTTTTGGAAATTATAATAATTTTGAATGTATGTATTGTAAGTGCTCTGTGGGTGGGAAAAGTCCATTTGTCTTAATTGTTTAACACCTGCTATGAAACGTCATTTGCTAGTTTACTCCCACTCTTTTTCAGAGAGCAGCTTTATGGTCGATAGCCAGAATATAAGCTTTGAGTTGGTGATTCATTGCAGCTCATCAATGTAATTGTGCTGCATAATCAAACTCATTGCTCTAGTTTTCAGAAAAATTACCCATTTTCATAATCTTTCAGTTCTTTGGACTGTGTGTTTTTAAAGTTTTGTGCAGTAAGCCAAGGTGGCTCAAGATAATGATTATTAGTGTTGGTATATTAGAGCATACACCTACAAAGGTGGTCAAACAGCATGCAGAACTGTCGTGTTTGGACCGGGCTCCACCATGTCCCCAATACCTTAAAACAAATGGGATGATCCGGAACTCAATAATGGTGTGATCGAATTTTTATTGTTTTAACCGCCACTGGCCATTGTTATTTTTTGTCCATTAATATGCTATTGTTATTTTGCCCATTAATATACTATTGTTATTTTGCCCATTAATATGCCAGTGTTATTTGCGGCTTGCAAAAAAAAAGCTAAAAAAAGTTCAGCAGCTCTATTCTCTGTGAGGAGGATATCAGCCCGAGTGTCACCCCCGCTAGGGGTGTCACATGGTGCACTCCACACCCCCTTTGGCATGCCACTGCAGCCATGGAGACTCTGGGGCTAAAGTATACTTTAGCCCCAGCTTCTCCATTCAGGGCTATGCAGCTATTGATGTATTCATGGCACCATTGTAAAGCCTGTGTTCCTCAAACCATTCCTGAACCATTTTTCAGGTAGGCTTCGTCTATTGACCAGAGGTAATAAAATTACACAGATTCCTCTTTACAAATAGTGCTGCTGGGGAAGGAATATTTTATTCTATTTTTTTAACTAACAAAAAAACCATGTCCTTTTCGCAGCTGTTGTATTTTATTATATTATACTATTAAAAAACCATAAATGACCATGACTTTTGTTAGTAGACATGGGTGAAACACAAGAGTTCACATTAACCAAAGTACTAAGATATTGTCACAAACATTTGCACTAAATTGGGCTAAGAGGTAAAGGCTAACTTTCCTTTGGTTGCAGACTAGTATAAACAATCCCCTAGATTTTTTCCTGATGTGGGTCCAATGTTCAAAAATGCACATGTGTTTTGCGTTGCGTGAAGAATAGCGTGTTATTTAGCAGTAATTCAGAAGCTGTTCATATATGTAGTTAAGTGAGTTGGGACGCACTTTTCTCTTAGATGGGCCAAATTCTGCCCTTGGGCCGCACATGGATGCCCCTGCCCTATGTGCATAATGCACTTCCTATAATTCAAGTAGACTGTAGTATTTTGGATGAAGAGAAAGATATACATTTAGTACATTTAACGTTAAATATGTAATGCTCTAAAAGTTCGAAGTTCAGAGAAACTTTTTGAAAATCCGTCTCTCTATTTCCTGGTATTCATCAGAAGGTATACAAGAAATACATGCGTATTCTTAAGCAAGTTCTTAAATTCCCTAAATTTAAGGATAAATGTATTCAGGCTAGCAAGAGCATGCACACACAAGTCACATGTAGTTTGCACACACGACGGGCGCTGGCTCTTGGCATTGGCTAATCCCTTTGAAGCTACAATTAAACCCTCCAGGCACACATTTATATATTAGTAGCTGTGACTGCTGAATATTCTCTCTCTCAATAGCTTACAACTCTTTCAAGGCTGTGGAATGCCATATATTTCAGTCTAAAACAACTTAAGTAGATACTAATGTAAACGAACATAGACAATACAATCTGCTGCCTGCCTTATGACATACAAGTTCTTTATATTGTGATATACTTCTCAATTCTACTTAATTAATGGGTAGCAAGAACTGAAGATTGCAGCATGATAGGGAATGAAAACTTTAACGTATAATTTAGGAGACAGGCAGACAATACAACAAAAGGTTAGGCACAAATAACAGGCCTTACAATGCCCAATACTCAATATTTAAAATGTAAAGGGTAAAAGTCTGGAGGTAAGGGATCCATGAGTGGAAATATATGTGGAATGTTTACCATTAACCTATCTTATTCTGCTGTACCCCTTAAAACTGTGCATTTTGTGCATAACCATATTTAGAACTACAATAATGACATTTTTGATCATATTTTTTATCAGTTAAACATAAATCAATTAGTGCCAATTTAAGTGTAAACGTCATAATATTTAGGATAGCATAATTTAATAAAATACATTAAACCAACACTGTATAGATATGAATATGTAGCCTCGACTGTAGTTTTTTGTCAACATGATTTGGCAAGAAACTGAACATGGGGGAAAAAAGAGGATGGTGTCAAAGACCACGCAAGACATTGTGATTGGCCACTAGGTAGAATTGTAGCGTCTGACCGCGTCTGCAGTCTATTGGTACATGTAAAAATCAAGCTTGCAAGCCTTTCAGGGAAGCATGGAGGCTGCCACAGCAAAGGATAAAATGGCATGTTAATTAAAACAAGAGCCACTAGACTTTTCACTTGTTCTTCTAGCCATCATAGCTTCTCTACTAAAAGAGCTATTGGGGAAAAAAAAGTTTGGAGGCTTTGTGGAAGATTAAAAGAAGCTTACCTACGGTAAAATATGAATTCAGTTACATTGTTATTATTTTTGCAAGACACAAGACTGACCCCAACACAAACATGTCTTTATAGCAAGAATGCAAAGACACTAATTTTCACAAGTTTTTGAGCCCTGGTTTTCATTTTTGACCCTTCTTATCTCTGTGACCTTCACAAGAATTTCTGTAATGTGAGATGAAAACAGGTCAATGCTTGACTGATGCATAAGAAAACAAATGAAAGATTCCAAAATGAACACTCAACTGCAGGTAATATTACATTAACAATTTACATCACACTTGATACAGGGCATAGGAACTATTTATTTAGATGAACAGATACAGACGGATAAATTAGGTAGATAGCCCTGCTTACTTGAGGGGGTGGGGGACGGGAGACACTGAATAGGTGCAATGTTAGGTGCAAACCACATGATTTGGCAGGAAATTGGACGTGGGGGAAGGAGACTGCCCAAAGACATTGTACTTGGCCACTGGGTAGAATTGTAGCCTTTTCAGTGATAAAAGTGAAGTCAGATACAGGGACGGATCTCGAGATTTCCAGTTCCGTTTTAGAGAGACTAAGCTTTAAGTAGTGATCAGACATCCAGGAAGAGATGATCGACAGACAGTGCCCAACACACGATATGACAAAGGGAGACTGATCAGGGAAGGAGAGGTAGATCATCCACATAGAGGTATGTCATGAGCATACAGGGGGTATTGGAAGCCAAAGGAGTCAATGAGTTTTCCTCGAGAGAAGGTGTAGATGGAGAGTAACAGGGGACCATTGACCGACTTTGTGGTGCACCAACAGAGCAGAACGGGCAAGGACACAAATAGAATTGCTTAATCTAAGAGACATTCCACTAATGCCCTTGGAGACTAACCTGTTAAGAAGACGGTGACTGTGTCAAATGCAGTGGAGAGATCTAGTAGGATCAGTAACTATTTTTTTTTACAGGACTGCCCGTAAAATACTAGCCAGATGGCAACCCTAGTTTCAGTAGTGTGCAGGTCTCAAAATAGAGTAGAATGTATAGTTCATCCTTGGTTACAGGTGAGAAGATATTCAGAGTGTGTGGTAAGGGAAATAGGCAGTAGGAAGTTGCAGTAAGTTATGTCAACTTTGTAATAGACAAAATCAAGTATTGGGAGAAAAGTTGCTTAAGCTGGTTTCAAGGACAATCAACAGTCCTAACAAATGGATGTAGAAACAATTTCTCACCAGTATATCAATATTTACAAATAAAATAATTTTTTAACCCCTTAAGGACAGAGCCTTTGAAACATTTTTGTCCTTTCTGGACAATGGCTATTTTAACATTTCTGTGCTGTTTGTGTTTAGCAGTAATTTTCTTCTTTGTAATTTGCTGTACCCACACATATTATATATTGTTTTTATCGGGACAAGAAGGGCTTTCTATGGATGCCATCTTTTTGATCATATCTTATCATATTATTAAAAAAAATAATAAAATATGGTAAAAAAAAAAAAAAATACACAAATTTCTTTGTTTTTATTTGAAACAACTTCTCCTCATCGACAATAGCGAACGAAAAAACATGCTAAATAGATTCTACTATTTCTCCTGAGTACAGGGATACCACCCATGCATAGGTTTGTTGGGTTGTTTGGGGGCTAAAATGCCAAATTTGTGAGGTGCAGTTTTTTGTTTTCCAACTTGAAATTTTTACATGCAGACAGCCTGCACCCATGTCCCATTTGGGACATATTTGAAGCCAGCTAGTGTATTTTACCCCATCAACCCATATATTTTTTAAAAGAAGACACCTCAGGCTATTTCAAATGGTGGTATTTTAACACTTTCCATGCACTAATTCTACCACCAGCCTTTGTCAAAGTTTGTGGTAGTAATTTTTGTGTGTTTTTTTTTTTCACAAATATTGTATTTTAGACATAAATTCACAGATTTTGGTATGTGTCACTGCCAAACAATAACCCAATATGTGTTCAACAACATATCCTGAGTACAGAGATACCACCCATGCATAGGTTTGTTGGGTTGTTTGGGGGCTAAAGGGCCACATTGTGAAGGTGCGCATTTTCAACTTGGAATATTGACGTGTAGTCAGCCTGAGCCCATCTTTCATTTGGGACTTTTTTTTAAGTAGGACAGTGTATTTTACCCCAAAAAGTATATATTTTGTAAAAGTAGACACCCTAGGCTATTTTAAATGGTGTTATTTTAACACTTTCCATGCACCAATTCTACCACCAGCCTTTGCCAAAGTTTGTGGTAGTCATTTTATTGTGTATTTTTTCCCACATACATTGCACTTTAGACACAAATTCACATATTTCGGTATGTGTCACTGACAAACAATACCACAATATATGTTCAGCAACATCTCCCGAGCACAGGGATACCACCCATGCATAGGTTTGTCAGCTTTGTTAGGGGTTGAAAGGCTACATTTGAGAGGTGCGCTTTTTGATTTTCAAACTTGGAATTTGAACATGTAGAGCAAGGAAGGGGTTAATAGCTCTTATAAGAGCCTTTGTAGTACTGTACAAAAAAATTAACCCCTAAAAATGCACAGACAAGAAAAAATGTTCTGCTGTGCAGTGATCAGTGGCAGGGAAGGGGTTAATACACTACACTATACAAAAGGTATGGCTTTTATAAAAGCCCTTGGGACTCACAATTTATTAACATTTTATTTAATTTATTACAATTTAAAAATTATGTTATACAGATCTGTCTCTTTCCCTCACTAAAACTCAAGTGAGGAGAGGGAGGCAGATCCATATGGGTCAGAACAATATTTATGAACCAGACGAATGGTGATGCTCATCTGAGAAATCACCAAACCACCTTTGCCACTGATCGGCTGTTACTGATCGCTATACACGCGTTCAGACAGCTTCAAAAGGAATACACGTAATCCCCTAGTGGGTATAATTAACCCCTAGTGAGTCTGACAAAAAAAATGATGATAGCAAAAAAAAATCCTTCGGCGACTAGATTGCTCCATATGCACTGCTTAGGCAGTGACCATATGTGCTGCTTAGGAAGTGATATACGGCAAGGAAGGGGTTAATAGCTCTTAAAAGAGCCTTTGATATACTGTAATAAATCAAAGTAAAAAAAAATAACCCCTAAAAAAAAGCACAGACAGCAAAAAATGTGCTGCTGTGTAAGATCACTGCGTACACAGCGATCAATTGCAGGGAAGGGGTTAAATACTGGAAACGGCTTTCATAAAAGCCTTTGGGTCTCAATTCTATTAAATATATTATAATTAAAAACTTACATTATACAGCTCTGTCTCCCTCCCTCACTAAAACTCAAGTGAGAGGGAGGCAGATCTACACGGGTCAGATCAAATATTTACACATATTGATCTAACCAGACGAATGGTGATGCTCATCTGAGCAAACGCCAACCCGCCATTGTCACTTATCAGCTGTTACTGATCGCTATACATGCGCTCAGACAGCTAAAAAAAATTTTTTACGTTAAACGTAGTCCCCTAGCGGGTATAATTAACACGTGACGGGTGTATTAAAAAAGTTTTCAAAAAATTAAAAATGCTTCTGCAGCAAGATTGCTGCATTTGCGTCAGATCGCTGATTAGGCAGTGATCTACGGCAAGAAAGGGGTTAATCTCTCTTAAAAGAGGTTTTTTTATACTGTAATGAATTACAGTAAAAAAAAAATAACCCTTAAAAAATGGCCAGACAGCAAAAAATGTGCTGCTGTGTATGATCACTGCGTACACAGCGATCAATGGCAGGGAAGGGGTTAAATGGCTTTTATAAAAGCCCTTGGTGTTTAAAATTTTATTAAATATTTTTTTTATTATTTTATTTAATTTTTTTTACTTGATCTGATCTGTCTCTCTCCCTTACTAAAAGTAGTAAGGTGAGGGAGGCAGATCAATACTTGTCAAAGGCAATATTTAGTAATATTGCCTTTGACAGTATGGTAAGTGCTCATCAGAGCACTTACCATACATGCCTGCACACAGATCACATAGATCTGTTGTGCCGGCATTGATTGGCTCCCCCTAGAGCATCGGAAGTGAAATACTTTCACTTCCGATGCTCTTGCCATTAGAAGGGAAGCGCTGCCTGTACAGGCAGCGTTCCCTTCTACTGAGCCGATGGGGTCGCTCAGGAGAGCGACCACCATCGGTTCTGGGGCAGCCTGGAGGTGTTGTCAAGTGCCTCGCTAGCGAGGCACTTTAACAACACCGGAGATGCTTAGAAAGCGAACGATCGTTCGCTTTCTAAGCCAGGGCTCGACAAACCCCGGGCGCCAGGTCGCCATGGCGACCAGGAAATCAGACCTGGCGCCCGGGTGCTGTTTGTCACAGGGAGCCCTTGCCGGCTGCCATCTGTTACATGCAGCGCAAGGGGAGAAAGTCTGTGCGGATCACACAGACTGTAAGCTCCGCCCCCTCGCGCAACACGTTGTAGTGCCGAGTGTCACGTGACAACACGGCACTTAGCAGAAACCGAAAGAGGATCGGGCTCCAGCATAAATGTCCCCCTCCCCTGCACTGAGGTAAGCAGCAGGGAGGGAGGACACCGTAAGAAATACCATTTTTGTGTTTTTTTTTAAAGAACAAAAATGTGTGAAGGTAACTGGCTGTCTGTGGTCTGTGTGTATGTATGAGTGAATGTAACTGGCTGTGTATGTGGTGTGTGTGTATGTATGAGTGAATGTAACTGGCTGTCTATGTGGTCTGTGTGTATGTATGAGTGAATGTAACTGGCTGTCTATGTGGTCTGTGTGTGTGTATGTATGAGTGAAGGTAACTGGCTGTCTATGTGGTCTGTGTGTATGTATGAGTGAATGTAACTGGCTGTGTATGTGGTGTGTGTGTATGTATGAGTGAATGTAACTGGCTGTCTATGTGGTCTGTGTGTATGTATGAGTGAAGGTAACTGGCTGTCTATGTGGTCTGTGTGTATGTATGAGTGAATGTAACTGGCTGTCTATGTGGTCTGTGTGTATGTATGAGTGAATGTAACTGGCTGTCTATGTGGTCTGTGTGTATGTATGAGTGAATGTAACTGGCTGTGTATGTGGTCTGTGTGTATGTATGAGTGAATGTAACTGGCTGTGTATGTGGTGTGTGTGTGTGTGAATGTAACTGGCTGTGTATGTGGTGTGTGTGTGTGTGTGAATGTAACTGGCCGTGTATGTGGTGTGTGTGTGAATGTAACTGGCCGTGTATGTGGTGTGTGTGTGTGTGTGAATGTAACTGGCCGTGTATGTGGTGTGTGTGTGTGTGTGTGTGTGTGTGTGAATGTAACTGGCCGTGTATGTGGTGTGTGTGTGTGTGTGAATGTAACTGGCCGTGTATGTGGTGTGTGTGTGTGTGTGAATGTAACTGGCCGTGTATGTGGTGTGTGTGTGTGTGTGTGAATGTAACTGGCCGTGTATGTGGTGTGTGTGTGTGTGTGTGTGTGAATGTAACTGGCCGTGTATGTGGTGTGTGTGTGTGTGTGTGTGTGAATGTAACTGGCCGTGTATGTGGTGTGTGTGTGTGTGTGTGAATGTAACTGGCCGTGTATGTGGTGTGTGTGTGTGTGTGTGAATGTAACTGGCCGTGTATGTGGTGTGTGTGTGTGTGTGTGTGAATGTAACTGGCCGTGTATGTGGTGTGTGTGTGTGAATGTAACTGGCCGTGTATGTGGTGTGTGTGTGTGTGTGTGTGTGTGTGTGAATGTAACTGGCCGTGTATGTGGTGTGTGTGTGTGTGAATGTAACTGGCCGTGTGTGTGTGTGTGTGAATGTAACTGGCCGTGTGTGTGTGTGTGTGTGTGTGTGAATGTAACTGGCCGTGTGTGTGTGTGTGTGAATGTAACTGGCCGTGTGTGTGTGTGTGTGTGTGTGTGAATGTAACTGGCCGTGTGTGTGTGTGTGAATGTAACTGGCCGTGTGTGTGTGTGTGTGTGTGTGTGAATGTAACTGGCCGTGTGTGTGTGAGTGAATGTAACTGGCCGTGTGTGTGTGTGTGTGTGTGTGTGAATGTAACTGGCCGTGTGTGTGTGTGTGTGTGTGTGTGTGTGTGTGAATGTAACTGGCCGTGTGTGTGTGTGTGTGTGTGTGTGAATGTAACTGGCCGTGTGTGTGTGTGTGTGTGTGTGTGTGAATGTAACTGGCCGTGTATGTGGTGTGTGTGTGTGTGTGTGTGTGAATGTAACTGGCCGTGTATGTGGTGTGTGTGTGTGTGTGTGTGTGAATGTAACTTTCTGTGTATGTGAGGTTGGTGTATGTGACTGTCTCCGTGCGTTTATGATTTTGTGATGTGCCGTTGTCTGGCTCCTAAATTTTTTAGCTGGCTCCTAAAACTTAATTAAATTTGTCAAGCCCTGTTCTAAGCATATGTGTGCAGCGGGCGCAGCCATTTTTAAATGGCTGCTACGATCACTCTGTGGAGTGATCGTAGCGCGCCCCTGCACATTTGGGGGGTGTTGCACAATGCCTCTACCTAGAGGCATTGTAGCAACACCGTTAGAGTAAAGAAAGCGACCGCTGGTCGCTTTCTTTACTCCATTTAGTGCATGACGTGCCAGGCACGTCAGCTGTCGGCAAGTCCACGATTTGCCGTGACGTGCCTGGCACATCATCTGTCGTTAAGGGGTTAAACAGAAGGTTGTCAATTCCAGAGTGGAGAAGATTTATTGAATTTTCTCTGCTCTTATTGCTTCTTGAAGCAGTTGGTAGCTTGGGGGCTTGCATTGGCTATAGGATACGTTTTATAGGAATGTGCAAATGTACAAAAATTCAAAAACGAATTAAAATTTTGCAAGCGGATGTTATTTTATTTGTAAAAAGTGCCATAAGAGGCCTGTACAATATTACAACCTCAACTACTTACACAGTAGTTGAGGTTGAAAAAAAGACTTGCATTCAAGTTCAACCCTTTCAATCCTTGTACTAAACAAAATAATTGGAGCGTTAACAAGTCAGGCAAAAAGTGAGCAAGGCTACCCAAATGGGCTGAAACCAATAAGACATTTTAGTATGAACTCAACAAAGGCTATGAACCCCCTATGAACTGAGGCTGAGTAATGGATTATAATGGTCTATAAAAGGATATTACGTTAAGGTTTGTGTAAATCCTTAGTTTCTATATGCAAAGAGCAGAAAAAAAGTATCTGTTATGTTAACCTTTTTTAATTTGTTTAGTCATATATTTCAGCCTACCTGCCATTTATTCATTATGCTGTGGGCACAAATCTAATCTGCACCCGATATACACCAAATTGCATAGACTAAAAAAGGTTTAATATAAGGAGCCAGGAAGAGTGCAGGTGCATGCTGAGAAATATAATAATTTGTTCAAGGCTCAAGAGTAGTACCGTATTTGCTCGATTATAAGACGACCCCCCAAACTTTGGATATTCCTTTAGGAAAAAAACTAAAAGCATGAATATAAGACTACCCTATAGGAAAAAAGTTAAACTTGTATATATTCACATGTAAATTGCTTTTTTAATAAAAAATTATGATATCAAAAAATTTATTTCTAGTTTGTATTTCTTTTTATGTGCCAATGCTGCCTTTCTCTTTCCCTTGCCCCCATTTTTCTCTCTCCCCCCTCCCCTTGTCTGTCTCTTAACCCCCTCACTCCCCTTGTCTCTGTCTCTTAACCCCTTCCCTCCCCTTGTCTGTCTCTTAACCCCTTCCCTCCCCTTGACTCTGTCTCTGCCCCCCTCCCTCCCCCCTGTCTCTCTGTCCCCCCTGTCTCTCTGTCCCCCTCCCTCCCTCCCCCTGTCTCTCTGCCCCCCTCCCTCCCTTCCCCTTACCTTGATCCCTGGTGGCTAGTGGGGGCAGCATGGGGGATGTCTGCACGATACTTGCAGATATCCTCCATGCTGCCCGACACGGCAGTCTATTATGACGGACAGCTGGTCCGTCATAATAGTCTGCCGTGTCGGGGCAGCATGGAGGATATCTGCACGTATCGTGCAGACATCCCACAGCTGCCCGATTTACCCTGGTGCCTAGTGGGGCAGCAGAGGAAGTCTGCGCGATGAGCGCAGACCTCCCCTGCTGCCGCCCGGCACGCTCGCCGGGACTTCTGTGACGAAAGCGGAAGTAACCGGCTTCTTCACAGAAGCCCCGGCGGTCGTGCCGGGCGGAAGCAGGGGAGTTTGCGCTCGTTGCGCAGACATCCCCTGCTGCTAGAGAAGGGGAATCCAGGTCCCCTGCAGCTCTGCTGGGGACCTGGATCCATGTCTTATAATCTGACCTCAATTTGAGGTCAGATTATAAGAGACCTCGATTATAAGACGAGGGGGATTTTTCAGAGCATTTGCTCTGAAAAAAACCTTGTCTTATAATCGAGCAAATACGGTATTATGTATATAGAAAACGGTTACTATAAATATCTTAAAGCATTTAAGCAAAATGTTATCACAACCCATCAGCTTTTTTTTGTTATGCTATAGGGATTAATGTATTTTTTTTCTTCATTGCAGGTCATCTTGAAGATTCTGTACAAAATACTTTGTATGTGTGATAGGAACAAATTACTTAAAAATACTGACCTAAGATTATATTTTTCCTTGATTTATGTCAAACTGTTCCCACTCTGCAGTAGACATCTTGTTCTCTATCAATAAAACTCTGTAATTAACTATGTATGGCAGGCCTGCAACTGTGCTACTGAACTATTTCCATCCCGTTCATTATGTATATTGACATGCAAAGTGCATGCTACTGACATTAATGGCTGGAAAACTTATATAACTAAACGGACCAAAATAATCATTCTTTAAATAAATTTCTCTAAGGAGTGCAGTTATATTGAAATGGTTTCGACTCCTAGCTGAGTCATTTTTCTCTTTCAAAGCAAAAGTTTCCTACTAATATTTTATATAATGCATTGCATTCACCCAATTTTCCTAGTATTCTACATCCTCAGGTAATTCAGTGTCCACAGTTCATCTTTTACTATCATTATCTGAACTTTAAAGAGGTAGTTGCATACATCCCAAGTGTCCCTATTTAAGAGGGACTGTCCCTATTGTGCACCCAAATCCCTCTGTTCCTCTTTCATCCTCTATTGTACCTATTTTCTGGGAAATCTTTGATTGTATGAGTGTACCACAGAGCTCCAGAGTAATAAAACTTATCATAGTTAGGTCAAATTGCAGACAAATTATTCTTATTCTAAATTATTTTTTTTGCATAAATACATACCAGTTGGCTTAAAGGGACAGTCTAGTCCAGTCTAGTAAATGGTGCATGTGGAACACTACTGCATGAATAGTGCACAGGCTTTTTCCCCATGTGATTTGATGCAGGCTTTCTCTATAAATCACATCTCTCCCCTCTCCCCCTGTCATAATAGACGGAAGTGTCAGGCAGCATGGAGAATGTCTGCACATATCGTGCAGACATTCCCCGGCTGCCCAAATCTCCTGGTGGCTAGCGGGGGCAGCCGGAGGATGTCTGCACGATACGCAAGGACCCGGCTTCATCGAGAAGTCGTGCCGGGCTGCAGGGGAGGATGTCTGTGTGCATTGCGCAGACATCCCCTGGCTGTTAGCGAGGGGGATCCAGGTCCCCTGCAGCTCTGCAGGGGACCTGGATCCCAGTCTTATAATATGACCTCGATTTGAGGTCAGATTATAAGACTACCTCGAATATAAGACGAAGGGTCTTTTTCAGAGCATTTGCTCTGAAAAAAAACCTTGTTTTATATTCGAGCAAATACGGTATTACATTACAAGGTGGCGGAGTTCATGATCATGCAGACTTTGGCCACAGTTGTAAAGTGAGACTTGCTGGAAGGTTTTGGAGAATCATGGGTAAAATTCTCAAAATGGATGCTGGAGACACACATCAAATTTAGTTTTACTTTTATATGCAATTAATTCAAACATGTAATCTAGTTACATTTTATGTAAGTGGTAGTGTCCTTTTAAGAGTTTTATGTTTCAGGGTTTAATCTTGTATCATTCTAGCAGATAAGAAGATCAATGCATTGTCTTTGTACAGCATGTAAACAAAGAAAGCATTGGTCTTGTTGCCCCAGGGCAATCATTAGATGAATAAAGTACTGTACACAAGTGTTGTCTTAAAGATGTCTACTTAGAATAGACCCTCATCCCTCAGGCATTGGGAAAGTCTGGTGATGGTTTATCAAGCCTTGTAGGTGGAAAGAAATGCTGTGTTTTAGCCTGCTCTATTTAGTAGTATTTGCTAGTCAGCAGTGTTTCTTCAAGGCACGTGTTTGTGAGCTTTGCAGCCTTTAAACCGTTAACTAAGGCATATTTATACAACTACACTCTGAAGTTTTCATAGGGACAAAAGGTAACAAATGGAAACTTTAGCCATCTCTACCAATATACTCGTCATTACTACCAATTTCTTGCTAGTAACTTGAATAGATTTTACTTTAACCCCAATTTTTGAGGCTAATGTAAACCTTTTACATGCTGCCCGTTAGAATATATATTCTAACTGTGTTCAGTGGAAAATCAATTACTTAATAAAGTTGGTCCCTTCTTTGATTCATTTATGGGGACACCTATGAGATCTACATTTTGAAGAAAGAATGGAAACACTTTGTGCCCAGCAAAAAAAACAAGCTGATTTAAGACTATGTCCTCCTTGTAGTGGTAG
This sequence comes from Pelodytes ibericus, assembly GCA_036172795.1. Classification (NCBI taxonomy): domain Eukaryota; kingdom Metazoa; phylum Chordata; class Amphibia; order Anura; family Pelodytidae; genus Pelodytes; species Pelodytes ibericus. The sequence goes on from CM069861.1 coordinate 149,502,444, forward strand.
TTTTTTCTTCTTTTAAATATACTCTCCTCCTTTATGCATTTGGGATGCTTTTTGCATGTTTGAATTACTCTAAATGCTGCATTTTTTTTCCACATTTTGATTGTGGAGTGGGAGGGTAAGTAGTAGCTACTAAACCTGATATTTGTAAGTAAATTCATCCTAGTTAGAATAGAGATATGGAAATTGCAATAAACACATGCTCAGGAGCTACAGGGAGTGTAAAGTCAGTCGTAATACTAATTACCGTTTAAGAGTGCTAGCACATACCTACCAACATGACCCAACAGCATCTCTGACACTAAGGGGCATGGCTTAGAGTGGGAGTGTCATTCAAAATAACACTGCTACTGCGCTTGAGCAGAGCTTATTCTTTGGTGTCCTAATTACCGGGAGTATGAAAATCGGGACTGGGGGTCACCAGTCGCAAATAGGGACTTGGAACATAACTTCTTTTAAATACATATGAATGCCAAAAAAGTGTGTATAGTGCTGTTCTCAGAATATTTGTCTGTACATATATAAAATTCAATATTTGAATCATACACGTCAATGAAATAATAAGATGTTTTCTATCTGGGCAGCTTTACAAGGGATTTCACAATAATTTAGCAATGAATATTATTTAACTTTAGCTGTTTGTACAGCATAAATCAAACCATGTAAAAACTGTGATTCCAGAAAAATTAGTAATATATTTGAGCAGATGAACAGTTTGTACATGTTCTGCATCATGTATTTTTATAATATTATCCCCGTCAATGCATTAAGCAATTCATGTTTCTCTGTTCCTTTAACACAGAATTGCTAGCACAGATGGTTATGTAACTAGCAAACACGCACTAGTATATTTTAATCAGGTCTCAGTGGTAATTGCAGAGACGGCCTCATGTCACAGCTGGTATTGAAAGCTCGTGTAGATGTTACTTGAGTATAAATTGCTGGAAAGCATTAGGAAATGCAAGGGGAAGTAGAGAAACAAAATTATCAATTGAAGGAAGCGGCTAAATATTTCTCATCTTCCTAATTATGTTAGGGTATTTTGTGTTATGCAACTAAAAAGACAACCCCTATGTTATCAGTGATGGGGGTTTACTAACAAGACAACCCTATGTTATCAGGGATGGGGATTTACTAACAAGACAACCCCTATGTTATCAGGGATGAGGGTTTACTAACAAGACAAACCCTATGTTATCAGAGATGGGGGTTTACGAACAAGACAACCCCTATGTTATCAGAGATGGGGGTTCACTAACAAGACAACCCTTATGTTATCAGAGAAGGGGGTTTACTAACAAGACAACCCCTATGTTATCAGAGATGGGGGTTTACTAACAAGACAACCCCTATGTTATCAGAGATGGGGGTTTACTAACAAGACAACCCCTATGTTATCAGAGATGGGAGTTTACGAACAAGACAACCCCTATGTTATCAGAGATGGGGGTTTACTAACAAGACAACCCCTATGTTATCAGAGATGGGGGTTTACTAACAAGACAACCCCTATGTTATCAGAGATGGGGGTTTACTAACAAGACAACCCCTATGTTATCAGAGATGGGGGTTTACTAACAAGACAACCCCTATGTTATCAGAGATGGGGGTTTACTAACAAGACAACCCCTATGTTATCAGGGATGGGGGTTTACTAACAAGACAACCCCTATGTTATCAGAGATGGGGGTTTACTAACAAGACAACCCCTATGTTATCAGAGATGGGGGTTTACTAACAAGACAACCCCTATGTTATCAGAGATGGGGGTTTACTAACAAGACAACCCCTATGTTATCAGAGATGGGGGTTTACTAACAAGACAACCCCTTTTAAAGCTTTTATATATACTTTTCATACACAATGAAGAAATTACCAGTAGTGTAAAGACAACTAAACCCCCCCCCCCCCCCATTTGTGCTTCTAATATAGACGCACAAGTGAAAAATGTTGTGCCCCTAGCAGGAGGATAAACACGCATGTACTTTTGATGGTACATGCCAGTTTATCCTCTGACTGGCAGCCGCCATGTTTCTTAGGAAGCAGGCAGCTCATTTTAGTTGGCGACTGTCTCTCTGCTAAGGCTCCCTCTGTTGATACCCTTTGAAAATGATGGTCTCTCTCCACACTGCTACCATGTGCCAGTCTACTGATCGGCTCAGCCAAGAGTAAACCTGTGTGTAACTCTCTAACTATAGTTGTACTTTAAGGAGCTTATTCTAGGTAGATAAAGTTACCACCTCTACACCTAAAGCATATTGACCATGCTATTTCCTCTGTAGACTTAACATAGACATCAAGTGAATTTTTTTTTTTTTTTTACCAATCTTCCAATAAAATACTGGCTGTGTGATGACTCATTGGTCAGCAGTATATCAAGTTAACTGTCTAAAATAGACAGTGCTTATAATAATTCCTCACTACACATGTTTATTATATAAAATAGTTTTTGATGAATATGATACATAAGACAGAATAACCCCCCCCCCCCGTACAAACATTTAAATATACATAAAACAAATGCCACAAAGGATGCGCTTCGAGACTTTCTTCAGCCTATCTTTATATCTGAAAACCTCAAGATCATCCATATATGATGGTCTCAAAACGCGTCTGCAGTCGCCCAAAAAAATCTTGAAATGCATCATGTGGCATTGTGGGTCTCCATTAATTTAATAACACCTGGCTAGGTTGTCTCTACAGTGTGGAAGAGGTTACTATCATTGTTTTTTCTTTATATGTGGAGAAATGTCTAGTCTTAAGGTTACCTTTAAATTGTTGGAGATCCTTACCCACTGTGGACCATGTGCTTACAAGCAGTAGATTCCATCTATTTATGTCTCTCGGCTTCAAGAGGAGCACTTTTTTTAGATAAAATAAAATATATATATATATATATATATAGCGCCAACATTTTACGTAGCACTAGGTACAGAGTATAAAGAGGAACTACATAAACATTTAGACAACAAGTAAAGACTAATACATGAGGTAGAGAGCCCTGCTCGCAAGCTTACAATCTAGAGGGAGTGGGTACATAAGACATATAAAGGTAGAGGTCACAGGGAAGGTGGTGGTACCAATTCCAAAAGGGTGTTTGAGGACAGTGAGAGCTAGGTGGGATTAGTGCGCTTCCTTAAAAAACGTTTTGAGGGACTTTTTGACATTTGAGAAAGAGAGTGAGCTGGATATTCTTTCGGGAGGGAGTTTAGGAGAGAGGGGGCAGCTCAGGCAAAATCTTGCAGGTGCAAATGTGAAGAGGTGATGAGGGTGGAGGAGAACTTTTGTCCATTTGAGGAGCGCAAAGGTTATGCATGGTAGTATTGGATAACAAGGGAGGCAATGTAGGGAGGGCTTTGTAGGTTAAAGATAGAATTTTAAATATTATCCTAAAGCAAACCTCAGAACTGGGACTGGGTCTGGGAACCTATATTTTTCTTTTTATTATATCTCCCTTTATTTGTATTTTTGAACAGTTAATTATAAATTATTTATATGTATATGGTACCCAAAGAAAGCTCCAACTGTCCTTTAAATAACAACATAAAACGTTTTATGGGTGAGTTTAATGACCGTGAGGAAAATTATGTTTAGACAATCACATATCAAAATGGAAAAATCAGCTCTGGTAATTGGCCCAGGAAATCCCTGGCTCTTGAAGGGTTAAATATGAGGTTGAAAAAGCAATACGTTTACAAAACAATGCAGAGTTGATTTAAGCTAGGGGAAATTTGCAGTGTTGGTGAGAAATTAATTGTGGTTTGTGCTGTCTGTTTTCAAGCAGTTGTTTAACACATTCCAATATCACAATGCGTGCATGGTGGGTAAGATTCAGATAGCCTTATCTGACAGCACCCACACAATTGTCAACACATCATTCGGCACCTTCTTAGAGAAATGGAGTACAGAAACACCGTGTGAAAACTATATGTGTCTAGGGTTCATTTGTTTAGAACTTGAAACAGGAATTTAGCTTAAAGTATTGTTATTCTTTCTTTTCCCTTTTACAAACAACCAAAACGTTGCAAATACATCAATTTGTACCACCCACAAAGAAGCTACTGTACTCATAATGGCTTCTCCTACAATTTTTGGTGCACATGCCCAAAGATGCAACTTCTTTGGCAACTTGTAATCACCTTATTTTTGCAAGTCCTTAATAAACACAACATTTTGAATCCTCATCAGGGATCTCCGATATAGTGTGATGGCAAGAATTGCCTTTGTTGCAACAAGACCTTTAAAGTACAACTGTTGGTAACAAATTAAGTTAAATGTAATTGAAAGATTGCATCAAATAAAGACACTTTAAATGAAAATGCTTTAATGAAAGAATAAAAATAAAGTACCTTATTGATCCATCTAGTCCATGATTCTAAATTACGTCCCTGATAGTTATAAAAGCAAGGTGGGCTCAATAAGGTACCTTATTTATATTCTTTCAAACAAGCAGTTCTATTGAAGACCTGTACACTTTATGCAATCTTTTTATTAAACAGAAATGATTTTTTTCCCCCGACGGTTGTCCTTTAAATCAGATGTGGAACCAACCAATCATCTTTTTTTTCTTTTCTTTTACAAGGGTCACAAACCATGTTATGGAAGGTATCAATATGAACCATTATATACTTAATATAGTCGGCTACCTCCAGGAAAAAAAAAAACCCACAGCAAAAAAAAAAAAGCCAGGGGCCTGATGAGGATTTCATTATGCCTCTCCTCTATTCATATGTAGTAGCCAATTTGTCACAAGACAGGCACTACACCAATTTTTTTTTATTTTTTTTTATTTTTTTTTTTAAATTCTGGATGTTGGTCATGAACATTACTTAGAGGTACCAACACTAGTTGTTACTGTTAAGTATACTGTACTCTTTTTCCATGTATCACAGTATTTTATACTCCTACATGGCAAAAAAGATAGGCTCTTTTTATGTTCTACGTATATCTGATAACATGAATATCAAATGACCATTTCATAAACATACAAAAATATTTAACATAAAAAAATAACAAAACAAACAAGTGTCTGACTAAAACAGGGAAATAATGAGGGTTATTTACTAAAACTGAGCTGGCAAGTAAACTGTAAAAAAACAGTAGCTGCTTAATTAGAATATATGTAATATATATCAGTAAATAGACCGTTTCAGTTATGTCTTTTGTGTAGTTTCAACTCGTGTTTTTGTTTAAGGTTTCATATTGAATATTTACTTTGTAAACATCTACATCAAAAAGCATGTACAGTTTATATGCATATATTCCTTAACTTTTAACTATAGAAAATCAATAGTGAATGCTAGCCCCCACCACCACCACCACGAGTGTTACAGAATCCAGTCACTATTATTTCTGTGCATAACTCTATTTCTTACCCTATAGAAGTTACATAGCACATAGGTTATGCTCCTGTGACAGTTCTCAGTATGTGCTTACAGTATCTTTCAGCAGTTCATTCGTTAATATGTTCCCTTAAAACTCCCAATCTTTTGAAAGCATTCAGTCACCTCATTACCTGAAATCACCTCTGAAGTATGATTTCAAATAAGCAGGCAAGTGGAAGAGATGTATTCCTTGCAGGGCCTGCTCTATTTTTACCTCTGACAGAACCAGTACTCGGCAGCATAATTTATGACAGTCAAAAAGCGTTATGCATTATTAATTTCCATTCTAAACTATCTAGAAATGCAGTTAAATACTCACTTAGTGTTCACTGTGAAGCCTCTGTTTTCTGTAAACTTTAGCCAGTAGAATCCAGTTGACGATTGTGACACACAGTACCTGTGTGTTTATTTAAAAAATTTCCAACCATATAATTTTTACATTATTTACTTTATAAGTTTTTTGTTGTAGGGTTTCTTCTACTTAAAGTTGAAATCAGCCCTTTCAACTGAAAAATCTAAAAATAATAATCATCAATAAAGCATCAAAAAGGTAATAAACTTGATTTTTTTTTATATTTTTGAATTTTAACCTACTTGCCATAACACTTTATTTACTAGCCATTTTGTCCATTCATCTTAAACACCTCCTTGTTTCCTGATTTCCTTCCCAGTTTATAGATCATGATGGTAATAGTGCCACTTTCAAGAAACAAAACAGTTTTTTAATTAAAATAAATGGAATAATGACAAGATTTCAATTAATTCCAGTTCCAACATACAGTACAAGCAAATCAGCCTCCCTAACAGGCTTAAAGGGACTGTCTAGTGCCCAAAATGCATCTTCCAATTAATAATGCATATTAATGTGCTTTCAAAGAACTTTAAAATGCATGTTTTACATTTTGCATTACTTAAAATATATATACACCAGGACAGCCCACACTTGCTGAGTAAAAGTAATTTCCTTTTATGTTTCTTTCTTTTTTGTTTTGCTGCAGGAACCAATGAGAATAATTTCATTCAAATCAATGGAATGTCCTGTCTCTAGTGATGTCATCAGACAATGTGTATCACTGCCGCACCTGTAGTATACATGCAGAGTAATCACTGGGGAGGGCTTGAGTCAAATATAAAAAATGGGATTTATGCAGAATACCTGCATCAAATCACACTGGAAAAAAGGTGGTGCACTATACAAGCAGTAATCTTCATCTTGTACCAAAGTGAGTTTGGGGATTAGGCTGTCTTTTTAAGCATGATTTAGCATCAATTAATAATAGATTTATTTGTTATATTTATCATTCAGGAAGTAAGCAATTCTGCAGTTTTATTCAATAAACCTCAGTCAATTGTTGTGTAACTTGGGTCTATTTAAAAAAAAAAAAAAAACTCTTTTCGACTTCAATGGTTTTCCAGCGATGACTATTTTTCTCTTGTGCGCATTTCCATTACTTCCAATAATTTATTCATTTCATTCCATATATACATGAAAGGCCATAAATATTTATGGGCTGTTTCTAAACTCAGAAGAAGCATACTAATGCACCTGCACATTTCCTGTAAGCAGTGATTACCAAATCTGTCATTTAACACATTTGTTTCAAAACACTTTGAAGAAAATCTAGGTTTGGTTAGGTAACCCAGCAGTAAGAAGCTCTAAAAATGTCAGTACTGTGTTTGTTGGCTCTGTAATTAGTTCATGATTAACATATATTAAAAGTACATGATTTGGTGTAATTAACTAGTGCTGCCATCTAATATGCAGTGTGTGTATAGATAAGGTTTTATAACAACACATTAAAGGGGCAGTTCCACCTACCGTGTCCGGAAAAAATATTTTTAGAGTAAAGTGCTGTATAAAGTAAAGAAAAATAAACAGATATGGCTTGATATTTTTCCCCCTAAATGCTTCCTATTTACTAAAAACTGCACGTAAAGTGTAATTTATTATCAGTGATGCTATGGCAACCATCCATCCTATTTCTAGGGTTGCCAACCAAATGGTATTTTACCAGCAGATCAATAAAACATTTGGCTTAATGTTAAGTCTATGGAGGTAATATTTTTTGAAGAAAAGATGGCAACCCTACCAATGCCCCTAAGTCCTCCTTCTTGTGCAACACAAGTACCATGCCTCACACCCATATTATTTGATCTAGAAGAAGGACAACAATCTCCACTGTAATTTCCTCTCAAAGGGAAAAAAACCCTTCTCATCTCCAAGGCAGTCGGACTATCCCTGGATCAACATTACCTCTTCTATTTTACACGTTATGACCATGGATGTATTTCATATAGAAAAGTAACCAAATGTTTTTTGCATATATTAACCCCTTAACGACAGATGACGTGCCAGGCACGTCACGGCAAATCGAGGACTTGCCGACAGCTGACGTGCCTGGCACGTCATGCACTAAATGGAGTAAAGAAAGCGACCAGCGGTCGCTTTCTTTACTCTAACGGTGTTGCTACAATGCCTCTAGGTAGAGGTATTGTGCAACACCCCCCAAATGTGCAGGGGCGCGCTACGATCACTCCACGGAGTGATCGTAGCAGCCATTTAAAAATGGCTGCGCCCGCTGCACACATGTGCTTAGAAAGCGAACGATCGTTCGCTTTCTAAGCATCTCCGGTGTTGTTAAAGTGCCTCGCCAGCGAGGCACTTAACAACACCATGCTGCTCCCCAGAGCCGATGGTGGTCGCTCTCCTGAGCGACCCCATCGGCTCAGTAGAAGGGAACGCTGCCTGTACAGGCAGCGCTTCCCTTCTAATGGCAAGAGCATCGGAAGTGAAAGTATTTCACTTCCGATCCTCTAGGGGGAGCCAATCGATGCCGGCACAACAGATCTATGTGATCTGTGTGCAGGCATGTATGGTAAGTGCTCTGATGAGCACTTACCATACTGTCAAAGGCAATATTACTAAATATTGCCTTTGACAAGTATTGATCTGCCTCCCTCACCTTACTAGTTTTAGTAAGGGAGAGAGACAGATCAGATCAAGTAAAAAAATAAAATAAAATAATAAAAAAAATATTTAAGAAAATGTTAAACACCAAGGGCTTTTATAAAAGCCATTTAACCCCTTCCCTGCCATTGATCGCTGTGTACGCAGTGATCATACACAGCAGCACATTTTTTGCTGTCTGTGCATTTTTTAGGGGTTATTTTTTTTTTTACTGTAATTCATTACAGTATAAAAAAACCTCTTTTAAGAGAGATTAACCCCTTTCTTGCCGTAGATCACTGCCTAATCAGCGATCTGACGCAAATGCAGCAATCTTGCTGCAGAAGCATTTTTTTAAAACTTTTTTATTACACCGTCACGTGTTAATTATACCCGCTAGGGGACTATGTTTAACGTAAAAAATTTTTTTTAGCTGTCTGAGCGCATGTATAGCGATCAGTAACAGCTGATAAGTGACAATGGCGGGTTGGCGTTTGCTCAGATGAGCATCACCATTCGTCTGGTTAGATCAATATGTGTAAATATTTGATCTGACCCGTGTAGATCTGCCTCCCTCTCACTTGAGTTTTAGTGAGGGAGGGAGACAGAGCTGTATAATGTAAGTTTTTAATTATAATATATTTAATAGAATTGAGACCCAAAGGCTTTTATAAAAGCCGTTTCCAGTATTTAACCCCTTCCCTGCAATTGATCGCTGTGTACGCAGTGATCTTACACAGCAGCACATTTTTTGCTGTCTGTGCATTTTTTTAGGGGTTATTTTTTTTTACTTTGATTTATTACAGTATATCAAAGGCTCTTTTAAGAGCTATTAACCCCTTCCTTGCCGTATATCACTTCCTAAGCAGCACATATGGTCACTGCCTAAGCAGTGCATATGGTCACTGCCTAAGCAGCGCATATGGAGCAATCTAGTCGCCGAAGGATTTTTTTTTGCTATTAGCATTTTTTTTTGTCAGACTCACTAGGGGTTAATTATACCCACTAGGGGATTACGTGTATTCCTTTTGAAGCTGTCTGAACGCGTGTATAGCGATCAGTAACAGCCGATCAGTGGCAAAGGTGGTTTGGTGATTTCTCAGATGAGCATCGCCATTCGTCTGGTTCGTAAATATTGTTCTGACCCATATGGATCTGCCTCCCTCTCCTCACTTGAGTTTTGAGTGAGGGAAAGAGACAGATCTGTATAACATAATTTTTAATTTGTAATAAATTAAATAAAATGTTAATAAATTGTGAGTCCCAAGGGCTTTTATAAAAGCCATACCTTTTGTATAGTGTAGTGTATTAACCCCTTCCGTGCCACTGATCACTGCACAGCAGAACATTTTTTCTTGTCTGTGCATTTTTAGGGGTTAATTTTTTTGTACAGTACTACAAAGGCTCTTATAAGAGCTATTAACCCCTTCCTTGCTCTACATGTTCAAATTCCAAGTTTGAAAATCAAAAAGCGCACCTCTCAAATGTAGCCTTTCAACCCCTAACAAAGCTGACAAAGCTATGCATGGGTGGTATCCCTGTGCTCGGGAGATGTTGCTGAACATATATTGTGGTATTGTTTGTCAGTGACACATACCGAAATATGTGAATTTGTGTCTAAAGTGCAATGTATGTGGGGAAAAAATACACAATAAAATGACTACCACAAACTTTGACAAAGGCTGGTGGTAGAATTGGTGCATGGAAAGTGTTAAAATAACACCATTTAAAATAGCCTAGGGTGTCTACTTTTACAAAATATATACTTTTTGGGGTAAAATACACTGTCCTACTTAAAAAAAAGTCCCAAATGAAAGATGGGCTCAGGCTGACTACACGTCAATATTCCAAGTTGAAAATGCGCACCTTCACAATGTGGCCCTTTAGCCCCCAAACAACCCAACAAACCTATGCATGGGTGGTATCCCTGTACTCAGGATATGTTGTTGAACACATATTGTGTTATTGTTTGGCAGTGACACATACCAAAATCTGTGAATTTGTCTAAAATACAATATTTGTGGAAAAAAAACCACACAAAAATTACTACCACAAACTTTGACAAAGGCTGGTGGTAGAATTAGTGCATGGAAAGTGTTAAAATACCACCATTTGAAATAGCGTAGGGTGTCTACTTTAAAAAAATATATGGGTTGATGGGGTAAAATACACTGGCTGGTTTCAAATATGTCCCAAATGGGACATGGGTGCAGGCGGTCTGCATGTCAAAATTTTAATTTGGAAAACCAAAAACTGCACCTACCAAATTTGGCCTTTTACTCCCCAAACAACCCAACAAACCTATGCATGGGTGGTATCTCTGTACTCAAGAGAAATAGTAGAATCTATTTAGCATGTTTTTTCGTTCGCTATTGTCGATGAGGAGAAGTTGTTTCAAATAAAAACAAAGAAATTTGTGTGTTTTTTTTTATTTTTTTACCATATTTTATTATTTTTTTTAATAATATGATAAGATATGATCAAAAAGATGGCATCCATAGAAAGCCCTTCTTGTCCTGATAAAAACAATATATAATATGTGTGGGTACAGCAAATTACAAAGAAGAAAATTACTGCTAAATACAAACAGCACAGAAATGTTAAAATAGCCATTGTCCAGAAAGGACAAAAATGTTTCAAAGGCTCTGTCCTTAAGGGGTTAATTGAATTCCACAATTTCGTAACCCTAACAAGAAAAAAACCTTCTCTATGTTTAAGACAAAATCGTCTTTCTTCCAATCTTCAGATATGACCATGTGTTGCCTGGAAGTCACAAATTTAAAGAGATCACCAAAACTATCTAACTTTAGAGTAACCTTCCAAATATACATACAGGAAAGAGGGAAAGTTACACTATGATGACTGAGCCACCAGGAGATCTAATTTTAAAAGTATGGTTTCAGTAGCATTTTAACAAGTTTCTGTGATTAGATTTAATATTACTTTTCCCTCATGTGGCCAATCTGTCACAATTTTATGCTGTCTTACTTGTTCCTCCTCTGTAACTTAACCTCATCTATATCAGAATGAAAAATCATGCATGCAAAAACACTCTGAGTACATCAACTTTGTGTAAAGACAAATGAGTAATATGCATGAATTTGCAAGTAATACAACTGAATGCAGCCTCTAGGATGTCATTAAATCGACAGTCTAGTTCCCAAACTCACTTTGTTGCAAGATGAAGATTACTGCTTGTATACTGCACAGGCTTTTTTCCAGAGTGATTTGATGCAGACATTATGCATTAATCACGTTTTTTCATATTATACTCAATCCCTCCCCCAGTGATTACTCTGTATGTATACTACAGGCACTACAGCACTGATTATATAGACACTGAGCATATAAAGGTTTGTTTCATTTAGTCACGTCCTGTGCTGCTGGAATAGAATACATTGTGTGGAATCTAATAAGCCTGTTATTGTACACAGTAGGATGTCAATTATTCCCATTGGTTCCTGCAGAAACAAAAATGCATTAACATTTGGAAGATGCATTTTGGGCACCAGGCAGTCCCTTTAAGTAGCTTCATGGTTTCCTTTCTTGTCCATGTTCTAGCAATGATATGTGAATCCCTGTTTTTTAATTTTTCTATATACAAATAAGGGCTGCACATGTCATAAGTAGTAATAAATTAAATGTAACTTTTATTAAATAGCCATTAAATACAAGGTAAATTGCTAAAAATCACATGTAAGGCATATCCTGAGCCATAATATGCATAAACAGAATACAATATGAATCCACATATAGTAAGTATAACAATAGACACAATGAATAAAAAAAACTTACAAAAAGCTGAGACCAGGGATAAAACACAGACAAAGCACCACCATCATTTCGGCACAGGTCTTAAATAATGAAACTGAAACCAAAAATAAATAATCAAAGTCGGCGGCCACCATAGAACGCGATGACGCGATGACGTTGTGAGTGCAATGACGTCATGACGCAAAATTGTGATGACATCAAAGGGGAAAGAAATAGCAAGTGAATGGTAAATGCACTAAAGATATAGCTAGCGAAAAGGGAGTCAGCAGCCAAGAAGGCTCCTAAAGAATTTACAAAATGAAAGTAAAACTAGAAAATGAACAAAATAGAAAAACAAAGAAGAAAAACGTTGATACATTATTGAAGCCAAAAGGCCAAAGAATGAAAGATAAATTAAGTAAAAAGTACCTAAAAATTAGCAAAATACCAAAAAGAACCTAATATAAAGACCTACATAAGTGAAAAATAGCCGCATAGATTAAAGATGCTATGAGAAGCAATGAAGCATCAAACCACATTTGCAAGAAATTGCGTAGATTAAGAGAAAAATGTGATTTGTGTCTGTCGTCCCCTTTTGATAACATCACCTTGTGATGTTAAATGAAAATTACACATTTTCTTTTAAAATAGTTCATTTACATATCACGTTACATGTCCTTAAATGTCACAAATAGGAGGTGGCACTGACACATTTAAAACACATTTTTAAAGTGTATCTTTCATTCATTCAACAGGTAAAAAAAAAAAATCTTCCTAATGATCAGTGGTAGGCATCAACATTGTTTATAATTTACATTTTCCATTTACTTCACTTTGGGTTTGACAATTTAATGGTCTATGGACCTTCACCAACCTTTCCACGGACTCGGTCATTTGACTGACACTGCCTATAGTATCCCTGCTAAAATTCCTAATCTCTCCTTTCTTTAAAATGATTGCAATATATCTACAGATTAGTGCCCGGACAATCTAGTTAAATGGTGACATTTGTTATAAGAGTAACTTTATTTGATACATCGAGGGCACTTTAGCGTGTGGGGGTAGAACTTCCGCCAAACACAGTGCCTTTCTTTATAATCTACAATGTATTGCATATGTTCTATAGTTCATTTTGTTTTTGTTTTTTTAGCTATTGTGTTTAATATAATTTCTCTCTGGTGGTGCTCTTCTGTAAAGTGCATTCAAACGTATTTCAACCAAACTCCTCTGGCACACTTGAGTTTTCATTGAATACCGAGCATGTGTAATAATAGTTAATTATTTAAAATGGCAGCATGCAGTACTTATGTTTGCTACTTGACAAAGCCATGCACATCAACAGGATGTACTGTTATGGATAAAGACTCATCAGAAACCTTGTATTTATTTGTTTACTCTAGCACTCTTGCTATCATTCGATCTGTGAAGTTAGTGACTTTATTTTGGGTAATGTTATTCTAGTGACAAGGAACAATTAATACAAGTGCTCCAAGTAAGCACAATACAGAAGGAATAATATAATACCGGCATTTGGGATACTGCAAATATGACCCTACCTGACTTGATTGATTGGCAATTTTTTGTAAATTTGTCTCATGATCAGATTCATGAGTTGCAGCGCTATCTGAAACTGCATCAAGATCACTTTGTAATCCGTTCAAAATATTAAGTATTTTTATTAAATTTAAAACATTTTTTTTTGTTTACATAACATTATTTATCTAGTGATATTGTTTTTGATGTGTAGGATGTGATCGTCATCCTAGAAGAAAGTGAAAGGGATAAACTGTTTATGTATTGTGTAATTTTCCTTGCAGCAGAGGGGTCGGTTCTTTATGTTCGTGTTTATAAGTGAACGTTTCCTTTAACACATATATTTTTTTCTTTTGTCTTGGTTAGGATCCTGCTGGAATTTTCGAACTGGTCGAACTTGTTGGAAATGGAACGTACGGGCAGGTTTACAAGGTAAGCTTTGCTACTAAACCTTTGGCAACTGTGGGGCTTTCAATATAGAGATGATATAAATACAGCGTATCTTAAATTAGTACCATGTTCTAATTTTTGTTAATTTTACCAGATATAATAATACTGCATCTGTTTAAAATACAAATTGTCTACAAACAACTATATTAAACATTGTAGCCGTTGTTGATATTATTAATGAGTAGGCTGCACAGTGGGTACTAATATCCAATATACGGAGCTGAATCAACAAGTTTGAAGAAACACAAAGCCAGATATGAGTATTCTAAATTTTCTTCTTGTTTGTTCATGCAAAGTGAGGAGGATCAGGGACATTGGTGGCAAACAAAAGCCTTACCCCTGCAAGTGGTTCCTAGTCTGACCAGAAACCGTACTTATGGAACAAATCTAAAACAGTCACAGCTTATGTAGTCATAAATTCATTAAGTCAGTGTCTTGCTATTTCTAAAATGAAACCATCATACATAGTAATAATGTACATGCTTTCAAATATAGAAATATTTTAAGTTTTTTTTATCAACAAACTAAATGGAAAGTGAGTGAAAAGTAACAAAACGAATATTTACAATTACACAGTCAGAAACAGTGTATGCATATAATCAGGTGTATGATAAAACTGTTATACTAAACATGTGCTGATGATCATTAATATGTAAGTTTACACACAGAGAAACATAGAATGTGTCGGCAGATAAGAACCATTCAGTCCATCTAGTCTGCCCAATTTTCTAAACACTTTTTATTAGTCCCCCAGCTCCCCATCTTATATCTAGGATAACCTTCTGCCTATCCCACTCATGCTTAAAATTCTTGACTGTGTTTACCTCTACCACTTCCGCTGGAAGGCTATTCCGCACATCCACTACCCTCTCAGTAAAGTACTACTTCCTGATATTACTTTTAAATAGTTGCCCCTCTAATTTAAGACTATGTCCTCTAGTTGTGGTAGTTTTTCTTCTTTTAAATATACTCTCTTCCTTTGTTCTCTCCCATACTGCATACAATACTCCAAGTGAGGTCTCACCAGTGCTCTGTACAATGGTCTGAGCACTTCCCTCTTTTTACTGCTAATACCTCTCCCTATGCAACCAAGCATTCTGCTAGCATTTCCTGCTGCTCCATTGCATTGCCTACCTACCTTCAAGTCCTCTGAAATTATTACTCCTAAATCCCTTTCCTCAGATGTTGAGGTTAGGACCGTACCAAATATTCTATATTCTGCTTTTGGGTTTTTTCGCCCAAGGTGCATAATCTTGCACTTGTCCACATTACATGTCAGTTGCCACAGCTCAATTATTCTAACACACTTGGATGGGTTGTGGGGTAGATGCCGGATATTCAGATAGACAGAGGCTAGATCACACAGATTAACAGAACACACACACACACAAATACTGAGTGAAATAAATAAGCTATATAGGAAGTTTATCAGCCGGTACAAAGCAGGACGGTAGTCCAGGTCACAATCCAAAAGGTCAAAGGCAGGCAGCAGGCAACAAAAATAATCCTGGTCTCTGTCCAAAGGTCAAAGGCAGGTGGCAGTAATAATCCAGGTCAATGTTTAAAGGTAAAAGAGCTAGCAACTTGCTTATCCAAGCAGGCCAAGGTAATAAGGCAGGAGACAGGCAAATAGAATATCTGCGTAACAGACAGCCAAAAGGGGAATCCAGGAGATGGGCAAGGGGTTAAAACCAGGTATCAAATGCAAGACACACAGCAGCAGGGAGACAAGGCAACGAACACAGAATATCTGACTAACTGAACGCCGACATAATGGAATCGAAGGCTTTTAAAGGGCTTCAAGGTGTACTGTCAGTAGCTCCGCCCCGTACACACCATTGTTGAAGTTGTTAAAGGAGGTGGCACCTGCACTGCAAATAGAAGCGCCGCCTCCTCTGCCAGCAACCCTGAGGTTGCGGGGATTGAAGAATAGTGATAAGAGTATTGTGAACGCTGTCATTGTGAAAAGGACTGGCACCCCACCGCATACCGGCACTGCTTCTGCGTCTGACTACTATGCCCCCACGGATGCACCTTGGGGACAGGTGCCTGACTACTATGGACAGAAACACAGGACATGCGGTGCAGAAAAATGACAGGTGCACTGGAATGATGAGTCCCAATTTGATTAGTGTCTTCAGGCAACAGTGGAGCATGATGGATGTTCCTTGCAAGTTTGGAGCTGCATTTCTGCACATTGAGTTGGCAGTATGGTCAGTATTAATGGTCTGAAGTACTGGCAGATACTTATCAAGCAATAGCATCATGGAGCATCTGATCAGACCCACATTTTATTCTTCAGCATGACAAAGATCCCATACATATATCCAAAGTAAGTACTATCCTTACATGCAGTGAGAGAAGCAACTGAGCCTGTATAAATCCACAGAAGAACTTTGGTTAATTCTCCCAATGTTTGAAAAAACCTTCTTGCCGAGTTCCTTAAACTGTGTGCAAGTGTACCTACAAGAATTGATGCTGTGAGGAAGGCAAATGATGGTTACACCAAATATGGATTTGATTTAGATTTTTCTTCTGTTCGCTCACTTTGCATTTTATTAATTGATTTAAAATAAACTATATTTTGAAAGCATTCTTACTCACACCACTTTCCCCTATAAAAACAAAAATCAACATATCACAAAAATGCCTTTCAGATTCTGCAATATTAACAAGAGTATTGCTTACTAAAATCATTAAATATATAATGCCCCACTACATGGGTAAATAAGGCAAAAAATGGCTTTCATAGACCTGAATTAATAATAGTAATTATTATTATTATTATTATTAATATGTATATAGTGTTTTTCTTCCAGTGGGACTCAAAGTGATTTTAGTGCATGCCTTAAGAGTTAACCGAATAATATTGGCTATTATTACCCAATCAATGGTACTCATTTATTGACCTCGGAAGGATGAAGGGCTGCGTTGACCCCACCAGGATTCAAACCTGCAACAGACTAAGCTATCTTATTAGAAACTGAGTCTACTAGAAGAAAAAACGAGCATCTAAATGGCTCATGTACACACAGAATAAGTCCCATGGCTTATAAATACACAATAATCTATACTTGAAATGTTTTGATATCAATAACACTTGAAAAAGTTTTCCAGCTGGATTTGTTCCCAGATGAAGTGTGGCATTTTTGTGCATGTACCACCGTGTCAGCACATGTGCTTTACACCTAAGGAAAGATTGCGTGCATGCTTAAAAGCTTAAGGCGTGCTCTGAAAAACAGAAAATAGCTGATCAGAATTCCACTAGGAAAACATATTACATCACCAAGAAGTCACAAAACCTTTGTAACCTTTGTATAAAATGTAATGGTATGTAGTGATTTTGAACTGGTTTTTAGAAATATGTTCTCTGTTTCACTTCTTGGTTATCCCAAAGGAACACTCCACTAAAAGATTTTTAATGGACCAATGAATGGAAAGGATTTTCCTCTTTGTGCCAATGTGTATACCTCCGTTTGTTAGAGAATGTACCCCATTTTCTATAGAAGCCTAACAGGTCAAATGCAGTTGAGGTGAGATGAACATTTCATCTCAACATCGTTTGTCCTGCTAGAAGAACAGAGTTGACCCTGCATAATTTTATTTGTTACAAAGTGAGCATTTAAAGATATAACTGCATTATTATCAGGGTTATTATCAGGGTTATTATCTCTTCAAGCAGAACAAGTTTGTCTCTGTACAGTCTATGATTGAGTCACTGAGATAACATGTTCATCTCACCTGCAACTCAGCTTTTAGTAAATAGGACTGAATATTTGACTTCAGTGCTGAAATGCCAAGTATGCTGATGCTTGGTCCCAATTCTTGAACCCATGTGGCGCTCACCTCTTCCTTAGTACTTAGTACTAAAGTCATTTATCAATGTCACAATGAGGCTAAAAGGTAGATGCTTTAGGATTTATTGTTAAATGTTGTATAGGGTTGTCTGCTAAGGAGTATTGTTTCTCCAGCCTTTCCAAAACACTACTGTGGTATTTTAATCTTGACACAGTCATGTTGACCATGTGCTTACCCCGTTTTTTTTTTTTTGTAAATCAAATTTTATTGGTCTTGGACATTAAACAATACATAAATCAAACATGAATAAGGGAAGGAAAAATTGGGGAGAATAAGAGAGAATATATGGGAGCATTTCTCGGGGTGAAATAAGTAAAGCAAGAAAAATTAGAAAGGAAAGAAAAGAACAGGGGGGGACAAGTGGACAAAAATAGGAGGATTCAACATAGGTTACTGAAAACAATCAGTAAATCCAAAATAAAGTATCAGTAAAAAATTAAAAACACACAAAACAAAAATCAATAACCAGACCAAACGACTCTTGATATGAAGCGCAGAAGACATAAAATGTGACATTTTATACAATACATCAAGAACATGGAAAGAACCGCAAAAGGCTCTGGCAATCACGACTACCAGGATCTCCTCAAAAAAAAAAAAAATGTATGTCAAAAGGGAAAATAAGTCTGTGGGAAATGAGGTGGCGTACAAGAGTCCCCCTCCCAACCACAACACCACAATTTACTCAGGAGAACTATCAAGGATGTCAGTTGCTGAGGCTATCAACTCCTCAACCACTCGTATCTCTTCTACGCGATCTAACCATTCAGTAGAAGTAGGTGCAGATTGTGATTTCCAGTGTTTGGGAATCAGGGATTTAGCTGCTATGAGGTGTTTAGTAATCGATTTTTTTGAATCGAAGAATGGTCATGCCTGAGGAAAACAAAACCATAGCTTCAAAGGTAAATGGGTATGTGCTACAGACATATTCTGTAACATTGCCATGAACCATATTCCAAAAGATTTGGAGTACTGGGCAGGACCACCAAATGTGGAGGTCTGTGCCTATATCTATGTTGCATCTCCAACATAACGGATCAATATCTGGTATCATACTATGAAGCTGCTGGGGGGTACGATACCACAGCGCCAACAGCTTATAGTTGATCTCTTGGTATTTTACTGCTTTAGTGCTTTTGTGAGTAATAAAGAAGATCCTACCCCACTGAGGTGATGGAAAAACTATATTGAGACTGTCTTCCCATTTCCCCATGAACTTAAATGGGGGAGAGTCACCTGGGGATATCAAAATATTATAAATGCGAGAAACACCATGATCAATGGAAGATGTGGAGGTGCTGAGACATTCAAACCAGGTCTTGTCACGTTTCAGAGCATGTTGTTGTGGAAGATGGGATATGTAGTGTATGATTTGAGTGTAATTAAGACGGTCCATCAGGGATGGTTCTGCTTTTAGTAATGTTTGGAGAGTAGACACTCCCTTTGGGGTCAGTATCCCAAATAAGTGCACTACAGAAAGAGGGAAGAGTTTCAAAAGTCCCGGGAAATTAGTTCCCTGCGGAAAGTCTGAGTTACCTCTTATGAAATGATGATGTGGGCAGATTTTGACAGGGAGTGTAGTATGCAGATCGTAGGGCCAATAGTAGGATGTAGTTTACATACCTTGTTTTTCTTTGTCCTGTCAAATCTGGTACATTTAGCTGGGGTTTATTCAAAAGCATGACTTTTTTTCATTATATAGTGACATTTTAGGCCTAACATTATTAAAAAAAAGTTTAAAAAAAAAAAACTTCTTGGGGATTAGACGTTGCTTGGGCGCATTGGCAGGCTGCCTATACTGCATTTGGACAGCCTGAACACAGTATGGCAGCTGGCATGGGACATTTACCTGTGATGTGGCTGGCACGTCCATTATGATTACATGCTTAAAGTGTCACATCTTGTTGCTAGTAAACATTTTGTAACAAACAAAAAAAAGTCTCTGAGATGAGAGCATGTGTTTAATTTTTTGTGTTATTTGCTAACATACCTTTTTTGTAAAGCAAGTTGAAACCTTAACATAATTATGCTTCTTGGCCTCAGAACTGTTTACATTCCACAGTAGCAGTTGTTTTGATTCAAACATGTAAACTGTCTACTGTTTGGCTAGAAGGACACGTGAATTATCCTATCACTGCACATACCTAGGTCACTTGAGAGAGGAAAAATCATAGAGAACTTTTAGCTATATTGATCAACTGTTATGTATACAGGAAAAAATGTGCCGAAATATGGCACATGCTGTTATAGAGAGAGCTTGCAGGGAGTCTTATAAATATAGCATTTACTGATTTAGAGCCACTAAATCTTTTTTCCCACTTGCACTTGAAATATAGAAGCACAATTTAACTATCCAAAGGCTCACTATGAGGATTAACTGGCCTGTACTTTTTAAGGAAAGGTTGGAGGCTGAAGCTGTCACCAAGAGTCCCTCTCTGGTAATGCAGTAAGTGCTTGTTTATATATGCCAATAGCAGATGGGACCTGTTAAGACACCCCTTGTTATTGGCATATAAAAATGGGGTACTCTCTATGCAGTAGCAGAGAAGGAGACTATCTGATCTAACTGAGCTCAATCAGACACTGAATTTATTTCATTATACATATTTTATTCTAAGCAGAGAATATTAGTAAACATACCATTAGAATGCAGGGCATCAGTATTGTTTCTTTTATCCACTGGTAAAGGGAGCTTCTGAACATGTCCAAAACTGTACATGAGTTCCCTTATTTAGTCAACAAATTTGAACCCAAAGCAAGGTGTTTTCATTCTGAAGCTTAGGGCACAGAAAGCCGAAAGATGTCTGGGAACACAAATCCAGTGATGAAATATAAGATTTAGGGACAGTTTTCATTGTTCTACTAGGAACAATACATTAAGATGTCTGTTGTTTCAAGTATGTCCTAGAGACCAAATCCTGAAAGATATCCACTTTTAAAATAATACACATGTATCTACACAAAGGAAATGTACAAGGTATCTTTATACATAAAGATAAATGGGGAAATACATTATACATATACAAAAAATATGTAATGTTGTAACCTAATACTGTTTTTACAGTAAGGGAGGTACCCTTTTTTTTCTAGGATTTTAGACTAGTGGATAATTTAACGATATCTGGACGGCTATGCCACATGTGCAGAGAAAGTGCCTCAACCTCCAGTTGACTCCTAGCTTTTTTGAATGTTTTACATAAAACTGTATGGATGTCCCATTTGTCTGACTTCTAATGATAACTACACTTGCCACTGAATTGGTCTGTCTATGAAATTATACAAATGCTTGTCAAGCCCAGGATTTTATAATACATCTGTCTATTGTCAAAAAGTAAATTTATGTGGTGTGTATAAAGTATAATTATATGGTGTAAAACATTGTTAGTCCTACAATAAATCCAGTTTTCAGCAAGTGCACTGAATTTTTTAAATGTTACTGAACACTGTACACACTATATTTGGGAAAAAAAAAACTGATGTTATTATGTTTTAACAGGCAGTTATAAACGTATTAAACACACTGCTAATTTTATACCATTATATAATGGGTGACAATATGAAACATATTTTGATTATTTTTAACAAAACTAGACTGGGCTACTATTTTTGTTTACTTTTCGAACATGCCCACAGTTCACAGATATCACACTGAATATGCGACTGAACTTTTTGTTACACCACAGCTACAGGATGGTCTGGTGAGGCAACCAGTGATACCTACATTAACCCCTTTAGTGACATGACTTTTTGCCTGTGTCTTACCCTTGTTGACGTGCTGTTTTATCATTTCAGAGGTGTTTGTGGTTAGCATATATATTTGGCATAAGAATGGCTTTCTTTAGAAAGAATTATGTCATATCATTTATTATAAAAAAAAAAAACTAATATGATGAAAAATGTAAAAACAAACACTTATTGTAATTTTTACATGAAAAAATCTTTTAATAGATTAGAATATTTGTCCTGAGTTTGGAAACAGCCCTTGTTTAAGAGATTTTCTGCTGTGTATTGCACGTTATAGGGCAATAAATGAGAGTAGTGATTTTTGTTTCCTAACCATTTTCTCCTACAGTGATCTTTTGACCCCAATCCTAACCTAAATCTAACCTTGGCACTAATCCTAACCGTAATACATGCTTTGTATAAGAGTGTCACAGCTTCACAGCAGTAAAACCTACAAAAGAATGTTTTTTTTTTTTAAAATAAAATACTTTTTGCCTTATTTGAAATGACTTACAAAATTACATAAATAGCTTTCAACTGACAGTAAAGGTACTTAGAATGGCTTGGTAATGTCCTGCTGAAAAACAATAGTATCCCTTTATGGCAAATTTAAATATTGGAAGGTATGCATTTTAGCCAACACCTTCTAATCCTGCAATTTTATCAGTGCAATGGTGGGATTGCCCAGTTTGCTGAGAACCAATTTCGAAATGTCGTAGTAGCTTTAAAAAGGCGTTCCACAGCTAATGGGCAAGGCGATGACTTGTAAAATAAAAACATCTTTTCATAAGCTCATATACACAGAACTTACATAAAAAACGCCCACACACCAATATGTCGTATCTAACTACATGCTAAAATTATTCTGACACAATCTTAAAACGACACATGTAACCCTTTGGTGTTCTGAGGTGATCAACAATGCATCATGTTTGTGTAGTCCACTATCATGAAAGAATTATTGTTTAGATTGGTTTGTTTTGTTGTTGTTTGTTTGTAATCCCTTTGACCTAGTTGAGTTCCAACATGAGACAACTGACATTACTAACAGCATCAGGCAAGTGACATGGTATGCTAAAATACATGGAAATAAAAAGCAGTAAGTCAGTTTGAAAAGTCTCACACATATTGAAGACCATTTGTGATGAGCAACCTAATGAATTTAGTTTACTAGTAAATAGTGGTATGTGTATAGTTTCTACAGACTTTGATACATTGTCACTATTCTTCTCTGGTATGCAAATGGCTATTAAACTAATAATTTATGACAAGTCTATGAATCTCCCTGAGTTGAATGAAACCATGTAGTGTTGTAGACATATTTTCTCTTGATGGTTAGATGTCTGTTCCTATCTTGGTCAGCTACATGATGTCTGATTCCTTATAAGGTTCAGGAAGTGATGCAATATATTGCTAACCTCAGACACTGCTGTGACAAGTATTGTACTTTAGAAAAAATAGTCAATATTTTTGCTATTTGTGTGCAGTTTTAAGGTATTTTGGTCCCTTGCACTTTTGTCTTGCTATAATTATATATCTTTATTTATATATTTGGTATATATTTTCTGCTTGCTTGTGTTAGAAATGTTTGTCACTTATTTTTTTTTTGACTGGAATGTTTTTTTTTTTTTTTTTTTTTATGCATGTCTCTAACCTGAGCACAACCACAAAAACTATTAAATTACATAATGTACATATATTTATTTTGTAAGTTTTTTTTTTCCCCCATCAATAAAACAGGCCTCATCTGAGTGTCTGAAACACTGGACAAACGGAATGTGTGAAGTCTAGTGATATGCAAGTCCTATATATCTACAGTGCTGATGTTGGCCTTAACTGCTATACATCAATGTATTAGAAGAATCAAAAGTTGAAAAAAAAAATCAGTGTCTTTCCCCTGGATAAAATGTAGAGTTTATCTTTACAGGTGCAAATTGGTTTAAATTCACCTCTGTCTCTACACAATGAATCATTGAGTCTGCTGTCATAGGATAAAATGTTATATACTATTAAAAGTGAAAGCCATTTGATCCTCGTAGTAGGGAAACTGATCATTTCATTGTGTTTCTATATTAGAATGTCAAATTTAAAACTGTGTATATCGCTTTAAGAAAGGTTTTGAAAAAAATGATAATCAGGTTAATATATCTATCTCTACACCAAATATTTATAAAACATCTGCTCACATCAGAGAACTCTTTGATGTCTCACCAGTAAGCTTTATATCGCTTATTGCTGCGCCTCTTGGTCAAAAACTTTTAAGGAAAGTGGCAATGGCATGTTGCTATGTTCACACCTGACCAGCTCTTCATAATATTGCCATATTAACAACCTGCTGTTAGGAGCTGCCAACTTCTGAGTGTCCACAGGACTTCCTGATTCCCTAGAGCACCAGTTCAGTCAGATTGCATAGCCTGTGAGGAACAGCATGATTGTTCCAGTATCAAACATGAATAGCAAAGTCTAATACAAGATGATGTCAAACACAGAAGCAGACTGATGGAATCAATAAGAAAGGAACACCAGGAAACAGGATTCGAGTTGGGAATAAAGCAAGGTCAATAAAAGGAATGCAGTTTAAATTGTGAAAGATCCATATGAATTATGTATAGAATGGCTTTAAATAAGCCAAAGGCCAGGTGTTCCAAATGAATACTCCTTGAAAGATGAATTAACCTGCTTACAGCCATCTTGGGTATGTTTCTGGTCACCTAATTTAGGCTCCAGCTCATTTTATTTATTTATCTCTGATAGAAATGTAAGTCACCAATCCACTAGTAGGTGGAAATGCTTGCTTTAGTATAGCTTTTGGCCTCAAACTTGGTGGGTTTAAAAGGACAGTCTAGTCATCAAACTCACTTTGGTGCAAGATGAAGATTACTGCTTGTATAATGCACAGGTTTTTTTCCAGTGTGATTTGATGCAGGTATTTTGCGAAAATCACAGTTTTAATATTTGACTCAAGCCCTACCAGTGATTACTATGCATGTTTACTGCAGGTGCGGCAGCACTGATTATATAGACACAGAGCATATATCGTTTTGTTTAATTTAGTCACCTGGGCTGCTGGAATATAATACATTGCATGGACTGTAATAGAATTGCTCTTGTACACAGTAGCATCTCTTAACAGTGCAACCGATGACATCACTAGTGAGACAGGAAATTCCATTCATTTTAATGTA
Organism: Pelodytes ibericus; assembly: GCA_036172795.1. Classification (NCBI taxonomy): domain Eukaryota; kingdom Metazoa; phylum Chordata; class Amphibia; order Anura; family Pelodytidae; genus Pelodytes; species Pelodytes ibericus. The sequence goes on from CM069861.1 coordinate 149,527,274, forward strand.
ATTCTTCTCATTGGTTCCTGCAACAGCAAAAAAAAAATGCAAATTGATTTTTACTCATCTAGTATGGGCAGTCTTGGTTTCTTGCAAACTGTTGTAATTTCACAATTCATCTAGCTGTAAGTATTTTATATTTTAAGCAGATAAAAATGTAAAACAGACAGTCCCTTTAAAGCAGGCATCTCAATCTATTAGTGGATTGGTGGAGCAAAGCTTTATCAAAGACAAATTGGTTTCATTATAGCATTTCTATCCTACTCATTTAGTAACTCTTAATGCTACTGCATTATTGTTAAAGCAAGTTTGTTAATGGGATTTTATATTTATCTTTTACATTTAACTCGTATAATAAAAAACAACAAAAAATAATTTAATGACCCATACATTTAATTCAATCATATGCGCTTTTTCCTTTTTAATCTCTTAATTGCATAATACAATGAGAAAGTATTGTAAAGTAAAGTTTTACATTAGGACGATTGTTCTAGAATGCCCCTGATTGCTTTGAAGCATCACTAGCTGTGAGCATTATTTTGTTATTGTCTCCAGGCCTTCCTGGTTCATTGTCCTAATTTTCACTTTCCCAGCAGCTAATAATCAGTGCTTTGCTTTATTTTCTATACAGCAATTCAGTTCAATCTTTGCAGATGTTTTAGAAAAGTGTAGACCTTATCAGATATGTTTCCATGGAAACAGTTTTTTTTTTTTATTTTTTATTGGCAATTCCCCCTTACCTTAAAGGGACTCTATCACCCAAATATTATTTTTGTAGAGAATAAAGAAAATTATCTATAAACTGTGTTAGCAAAATTGTCTGCAAATGACTAAATTTGCAGAAAATATGTTTTAAATGTGTTTGTGGAGTTTTCTGTTTATGACTACAGTTGAGCGAACCCGAACCGCAAATTTCGGGTTCGTACCGAACATTGTTTTTTGGACCCCGCACCCAAACACGGACATTCCACTGTATGACCGGGTTGGAGTTCGTAGTTCGGCGATTTAATGGCGCGTTTTGAATGGCTGCAGGGCAGCCATTCAACAAGCGTCATTAATAAATGGGAGGCTAAATCCTCCTGAATGCCCGTATCGCCTAAACAAATTTAAAATTACAAGTGACTGGACATCTATTGTGAAATCACCATGCAGCCTGACATGTAAAGTAATCATCGTCTCCATGTAAGGATGATGATGTAAGGAGCTGAGGCAGCACTTTCAAAGACTGGTATTCTTTTGATCTATGCATTCAGTTGAGCACACTTAAGGTGACATGGTGCCTTTTCTTACAAAAGCATTTCCTGTTCTGTTTTTTTTCTTAATAGTTATGTGTGTATATGCTTTCATTTCTCCCTCCATGTACAAAGGTGATTTTGAATGTTGTACAGTAAATCATCCCCAGTGTTTGAACTAATTAATATTATAAGACAACCCCCCAAACTTTGAATATTCCTTTAGGGAAAAAACTAAAAGCCTGAATGTAAGACTAACCTATAGGAAAACGTTTAACCTGTATATATTCACATGTAAATTGCTTTTTCATATTTAATAAAAAATGATGGTATAAAAAAAATGCATTTCTTGTTTTTATTTTCTTTTATGTACCGATGCTGCCTCTACCCCCCCCCGACTTGCCCAATGCTCCCTCTCCTCCCTCCAGGCTTGCCCAATGCTCCCTCTCCTCCCTCCAGGCTTGCCCAATGCTCCCTCTCCTCCCTCCAGGCTTGCCCAATGCTGGCTCTCCCCCCCCACTATACGCGGAGACATCTACCTCTGCTGCTCGGGACTTCTATGATGAAGCCGGAAGGTCACATGACCTCCCGGCTTCAGTTATAGAAGTCCTGACAGACGTGCCGGGCAGCAGCGGAGGATGTCTGTGCGCATTGCACAGGATGAAGTCTTTGATCTCTTCAAGCACGTGGAAACCATACAAGAAAGGTTGTAGTCAAAAATGGGGGACATGTATAAAACTGCCACATTGTAAAGTGTCAGTTTTTTTTTTTAAATCGCAATCGCTGTTTGATATGCATAATGGCGATTGCGCTTTTTTTATAACTCCTGACACTTTGCAGGGAGGAACAGAGGGACCATCTTCAAACTGTGTTTGGCGGATGTTCCCCGACAAAAATGTTTATACAAATGCTCCTGTGAGTCTGCTTTACACATTGGCGCCCACGCCGATTGTGCCAGTATTTGGTGCAATCTGTGTGTGCACCGTGTTTAAACATGCGCATCAATGTATTTTGTGTCAGTGAAGGTGAAAAAATTTAAATAACATCAAATACATAAATAAAATATATAAGAAAATACTAATACATTATATAAAAATAATAAGTTATTCCGTAAAGGACCAGTGACATGTTAGGTCTGTCAGTGGTCCTCTAGGGATATTTTATTTAAATAAAAAAGACTGCTCGTCAGCAGTAGATATGTGCCCACAGCAGCTGGATATATAATCCATGCAGCCACAGGATAGCAACAATCTGTGCTTCCCACTAGAGACTACATTTCCCATGATGCTAAGGTCAATTTTAGCTGACAGCATGATAAGAAATGTAGTCTGCAAGCAATACATAAAAACAAAATACCCCTTTCATAAAATTACTACGCCAAAACTTGTCAACAATTGGTGGTAAAATGACTGCATCAAAAGTGTCAAAATTCCCCAGGTTGAATACGCTGGGATGTCTGCTTAAAAAAAAAAAAAATGTGTACATGTGGGGGTGATTCAGGGATTCATGTCGGATATCGGTGTTACAAGTTCACTAATGTTAATTTTTGAAAAAATGGTTTTGAAACAGCTATGTGCTTCTTGTATTTATTATCATATAACATGCAAAAAAAATTAAAAAAAACATCAATTTAGGACCAATATAAGAATATATTAAGCAGTTTTTTTCAATAGCTTTTGTAAATTAATAAAAGATTTTACAAATAAAAATCCGAAAAAGTGGTGTATTTTTTTTCACCATATTTTACCATTTTTAAATAATACAATAAATGATATGATCAAAATAATGGCATCAAAAGAAAACCCTTCTTGTCCAGAAAAAAAAACATATATAATGTTGTGTGGGTTCAGAAAATAACAAAGAAGAAAATTACAGCTAAAACAAACACTGCAGGAGTGTTAAAACAGCTGCGATCATTAACATACAACATTCCAAGAACAGTTTGGTCATGAAGGGGTGCTTCATAAAATGTATATAATATAATGTCCCTTATAAAATAGGGTTATATTTAAAGGGACACTAAATGTTATTTTTTACTTGTTCTTCTAATATAGAAGCACAAGTGAAATTTTAGTTGTTCCTATTGTGAAGATGAACTGGTGTGTACTTTTGTTAGTACATGCCAGTTTTTTCCTCTGACCGACAGGTGCCATGCTTCCATATGAAGCAGCGCAGAGAGAGAACCTTATTTTAGCATGTGTATATTAAGATACACATCAAGTTTACTTAAATGTCCCGGGACATGTTTTTTTTAACCCTTGCTTCCTTCTGATATTTTCTGTAAGTACAACAGTTTGGCTTGTATACCGTGTCTATTCACCATTCTGTCATGCGATTTAAATGCTGGATTTGGTTTAGTTGTCACAATGCTTCCAGACCCTTGGAGAGAACCTGCTAAATTCTACACTAAATCCGAATGTGATGTGCTATTGCAATCATTAATCAGAAGTGTGTACATAAAAAAACATTCTATCAATTAAAACGATTGATCAGAAAATGGAATTATTAATTAACAGGACGGTTACAATTTTATGTTACAGCAGTTTTAAAGGGACACTAAACTTTATTTTTCATTTCTGCTTCTATATTAGAAATTTTAGTTGTTCCTATTGTGAATCCTTGGTTCCTTGAAGGAAGCAAGGGTTAAACATGGTTCAATGTTCCTTTCAAGCAAATCAGGTAATGTAATTGAGGGTTTGGATTGCTGTCTCATTGCTACATAGAGTTAATATAGTTGAAAGATTTCATGTAGATAAAATGTCTTGCTGTCTTTTTTCTTGCTTTTTCTTGTATTTGCTTTGACCTTTTTAGCTAATGCTTCAGACACAGTAAGACCGCTAGGCCTTAACCACTGTGCTGCCAATGTGCCCCATGGTGAATGGAATCTCTACAGTTTGTTTTCAGCCTTCTCCAGCACTGTACCAGTTAAACATTGTCTGTCTGGCGATGAGCTTGATGGATCTCTTTTGTCATTCTAGATCCTGATGTTGATTTTGTCTGCAGCTCCAGGCCATTCGAAAAGCTATTTTAAAATTAGGACTTGGACAGTGACTAAATTTATTCCCTGCCAAGGGCATACCTCCCAAGTGTCCCTATTTAGGAGGGACAGTCCCCATTTTTTACCCAAATCCCCCTGTCCCGCTTTCCTCCTCTATTGTCCCTCTTTTCTGGGAGATCAGAATTTTTGGTTTGTATGAGTGGATCACAGACGCTACAGCAATAAAACTCATAATATAGAATGTTTAAACTGCAGTAAATGTGGATTTTATATTAATTTGTAAAAAGAAAATACTTTATTATTCTAAATGACTTATCAAATTACATAAATAGTTACCAATTGGCCATAAAGTCACTGAAAATGTTCTACTAAAGGCCCGCCCACAGCCACACATTCAGCCACTCCCACAAAATAAAAGTATTTCTCTTTGGCCATTTGAAATGTTGGGAGGTATGCAATGGTCTCTGCTAGTTCAGTTCTTAGCCCTGTTTTTCTTTTTTAATTTGGTTACATCAGGATGTTGAATTCAGTAAAATAACAGGTGGCAAGGTTACTAGCTAATGATGGCTTGTAAACGTGGATAATTCCCATTATACACTAAACTGTTTTCTCCATTGTACGTTTAATCATCCACACACACATAATGTGTGTATGTTTTAGGGGGTTTTCCTATTAATTATTTAAACTATTTCTCACTGTGTATTTAATAGTCCCGACATTCAGTTCATATCCACTATACATTTTGGATAAGAAGTCATGGTCACATGTATTGGTAGAATTTTAGTTGAAACTGTTAAGTTCCAAAGCACCAAACTGGTGTGTTTGTTCACTTGGCCCTAATCCATTTGTGACTTACAAGCAGAGACCCTATCATAGTCTCTAAAGACCCTGTGAATCCCTGCCAACATGCTGCGATACTTCACGGCATCACGTGTGACGTCGCTGAGGCGCGCCCGAACCCGGAAGTTTTGGGCACACAGAGTTGCTTAAAATGTAGCAGATGCTCAATTTGAGATTTCGCTACATCATGTATGTCAGACTGAGGCCACTCAAAGTGACACTGGGGATCACACCAAGTCCCTCATCGCGGGGAGCCATGATGAGCTGTTCTTGTGAGGACAATCTATGCCCTCGTGTAGGTTTTTCATCAAAATGAGTGAGCGTCGAATACATTTTCTGTATCAGACTGAGGCCACTCAAAGTGGCCTCATCCGACAGTGGGGACCCCGCTGCAAGTCCCTGCAGCTGGATCCGCACACAGCTCATCACAAGGAGCCGCGATGAGTTGTTAAATGCAGGATGTTGTACGCCGTCCTACAAGCCTTCATGCACTAAAAAGTAGAACGGCCTACAAGTGGAAAGGGGTTAAGGCCCTTTGCTGATGTTGCTGCCAGCATTGTGTGGCCTAACAAGCAGATCAGGTATCTAATGTCTAAACCAGTGGCGTCGCTGGGGGGGGCTAATGGGGCTGTAGCCCTGAATCCCCCCTCCATAGCCCCGATTGGAGACTTTGGGGCTAAAGCCCCGAGACTCCAGGGCTATCATTGTTAAAAAAAAAAATCTCCCCCACGCACTCCCGTTGGAGTCATCATCAGGAGGTATATTTAAAAAAAAAAGTGTTAAGTCTTGGTGGCGATCAGAAGACCGGCACCTGCTCTATTTGAGTAACAGGGAGCTGTACGCTGTAATCTCTCCCTCCCCTGTGCTTGCCTATACAGCAGGTCCCCGCCTTCTCCAGCAGAGACCTGCTTATTGGGTACCACCCCCACCAGAAGAGCATCCAATCAGAGGCAGGGGGCGGGGACACCCCCGAACCCTGTACCGGACAGTGAGAGCCAACATGCAGGGAGCTCCAGAGACCAGCAGCAGCTTCCAGGATCAGATGTCCTACCCAAACTGGATAGGGTACAGAATATATTGAAGGGTAGAGTAGAAAATAAAATATTGGAGGGAAAAAAATAATAATTCATGATGTGGACCACATTTCCCATAATGCCCAGCCAGCATCAAGGGGATGTTTAGCTGGCTAAGCATTATGGGAACTGTAGTTCACAGGTAACACCTATAGTTTTACTGTTGATTTCATTTCCCATCATGCTCAGCCAACATCATGTGGATGTTTAGCTAGCTGAGCATCATGGGAGCTGTGACTCCCACAATTTTATCTAGTAGATAAAGTTAGCTGCATTTCCCATTATGCTCAGCCAACATAATGGGGAAGTTTTAGCTGAGCATTATGGGAACTGTAGTTCACAGGTAACTCATGTTTTTTTGTTTTTATCTAGTGTTGATTTATTTTCCCATCATGCTAAGCCAGCATCAAGGGGATGTTTAGCGGGCTAAGCATCATGGGAACTGTAACTCCCACATTATTATCTAGTGGTAGCTGCATTTCCCATTATGCTCAGCTAACACCATGTGGATGTTTAGCTGGCTGAACACTGTAGTTTACAGGTTTACAGGTAACACCTACATTTACTCTAGTGTAATTTCACATCATGGGAATGTTTAGCTGGCTGAGCATCATGGGAATTGTAATTCCCACATTCTTATCAAGTATTAGCTAGATTTTCCGTTATGCTCAGCCAGCATCATGGGGCTGTTTAGCTGGTTGAGCATCATGGGATCTGAAGTTGATAGATAACTGCTACATTTTAATCTAGTGTTAACTGTATCTCCCATTATGCCAATCCAGCATCATGGGAGCAGGATCTAGCTGAGACTCATGGGAACTATCGCTAAAGGGACTGAGTCACCTAAACATTGCCTATACTGTCAATGTAGAGAATTAAAATATATTGACAATCATCTAAACATTGTGTTAGCAAAACTGCAAGATAATGCCTAAGTTAGGAAAAAAATTATGTTTTAAATATGGCTGTGGAGCCTCCTGTTTATGACATCACCTGTGGCCTAATAAGCAAATTAACTGCTTTTCAACGGGAAATGTGTAATTTGCATAGTAGGCCACAGGTGTGGCAGCACAGTACATGGGCAGCCCGTTTGTTAGGGAGAGCTATAGATCTCCCTAGCAGAAATCGCGCTGTAATCTCAGACCTCAGTCAGTGCTGCCTTGCTTTTCACATGCATAGATAGTGAGACTGTGTGTGTGAGAGAGAGAGAGATAGTGAGACTGTGTGTGTGTGTGTGAGAGAGAGAGATAGTGAGACTGTGTGTGTGTGAGAGAGAGGGAGAGATAGTGAGACTGTGTGTGTGTGTGTGTGTGAGAGAGAGAGAGAGATAGTGAGACTGTGTGTGTGTGAGAGAGAGAGAGAGATAGTGAGACTGTGTGTGTGTGAGAGAGAGAGAGAGATAGTGAGACTGTGTGTGTGTGAGAGAGAGAGATAGATAGTGAGACTGTGTGTGTGTGAGAGAGAGGGAGAGATAGTGAGACTGTGTGTGTGTGTGTGTGTGTGTGTGTGTGTGTGTGTGAGAGAGAGAGAGATAGATAGTGAGACTGTGTGTGTGTGAGAGAGAGATAGATAGTGAGACTGTGTGTGTGTGAGAGAGAGAGATAGATAGTGAGACTGTGTGTGTGTGAGAGAGAGAGATAGTGAGACTGTGTGTGTGTGAGAGAGAGAGATAGATAGTGAGACTGTGTGTGTGTGTGTGAGAGAGAGAGATAGATAGTGAGACTGTGTGTGTGTGTGTGAGAGAGAGAGATAGATAGTGAGACTGTGTGTGTGTGTGTGTGAGAGAGAGATAGATAGTGAGACTGTGTGTGTGTGTGAGAGAGAGAGATAGATAGTGAGACTATGTGTGTGTGAGAGAGAGAGAGATAGATAGTGAGACTGTGTGTGTGTGAGAGAGAGAGACGGAGTGAATTTGTGTTTGTGTGAGAGAGCCCATCTGGGCTCTAGCCCCAGATCATTTGGAGACCTAGCAACGCCTCTGGTCTGAACCAATATACAGTCCCCAGCATTAATTGTTTTGTAACCATGGTGATCTGGTGAAAATAATGGTTACCAGGTAAATAGATTTGGTTCCGATATGAAAAAGATTGATTTAATATCATTATCTTTGCATAAGGGTCGACTCAATTTGCGAAATTCCGCTAAAGTGCCTAACCCAAATCCAACTGGATTCCAATCAGGATCCCTGAATTCTCATCCGAATCAACAGTTCAGGCTGTTTGCAAACCGAAGCCTCAGAGGAATTTAGATCGAGATATTTTTGCCATGAAAAACCCTACATTTCCGGCAACCCAATATGCGCTGATCACACCCGAGCACGCTCCGAATTCAGTTAAGATAGGCATAATTCGCCTATTTAAAAATACTTGATCTTAGCTGAATAATTAAGTCTGAAATCCCTCTAAAGTACACTAATAAAGTGCTTTTTTTTTTTTTTTTTTATAAATGGACATGCCTACTAAGATAATTTCTGATACAAATATCCAGTACTATATTTGTAAAAAAAAAAAAAAAAAAAGGATATTTGGTTGTATATGGAACTATGGTCAAGTCAAAAACACATAAAAAAAAAAAGTGAAGCAGCAAAATCAATATCCAGCACAGACACCAATGTATTACCACAATGAATGGGAAGGTGTACCCATGTAGTATGTTTTTTTTTTTTTATTTCTTTTTGCAGTGTGTAAATGGTGGTCTGGATATATGGGTTTCAGTTGATTGTGTCTATCATCTGTATCGATTTAATCAAATAGGGCCTATTAAGGACAATTTGTGTTGGCTTTTTTCCCGGTAGGATTTCAGATTCTTAACGATATTTTTGGACCATTTTTTTATGTCTAATTTCCAGAGAAGTGTTAACCCAGTGCATTGTAGAAAAAGGAACTGATATGAAAGAAAACTACAGTGCTCAAAGTGCATTACACATTGCCTTCTCACTGCACAGCATTGTTTATTAATACCAAATGATGTTTTGTTAAAATTGTTGCATCTGATGATTTTTTTTATTTTTTTTATTGAGGGAGCATATCTGCATGAACAACTCGTTTGGTGTTTGATTGTCTTAGTAACTGAGCGAATTTAAATTGTATGGTTCGACAGGATGCCAGGCCTATAAATAGCTGTGATACCAAATACTCTCTAATTTTTTTTTATGAGATGGAAAGCAGAGTTGTTAACTTCATTTGCAAACAGTGTTGCCTAAGAAGAAAGAGTGCACAGAAAACATTACAAAATTGATGCAACAAATCTTTCTGGAACCATCTACTGTTTAATAACATTCATCTGCCAAGCCACAAACCAGCATGGCTTCTCTCATTCATTGTGTGCTTTCAGGAACTGTGAAGTGAATGCAATTACAACACAAAGTAGTGAGAACTCCGTGTTTCTGTAAATCAGTTATCTTAAGGCCACCAAAAGGCCACGTTTTCAGGTGGATCATTAAAAATGACTGACTTACTGGCTTATTGAAACATCTGAAAATCTGGCCTTTTTGAAGGCTTTGGGTTATGTAACAAGATGGCTCAGTAGCCAGATGTTTATTCTCATTTTAGGGTTCCAATATCTCCTCAGCCCCAAATCTTTCGAAATCCATCAGATGTCAGCTCCCTTGTCAACACCCTTAGTAATACAAGATTTGTAGCAATTCCCAGAAGTAGACACGGCTACCAAGGATTTTACAGCAAGAACAATTTATACATTTATACATTAAAACATCTTCAAAAGAGATGATTGAACAGTACACTCAAACAGTATTAACTTCAATATAATGGCTAATACAATCAAATCTGGCGCCAGGGCTAAGGGGGAACCGTTGGAAACAAACTGGGAAAAGTAGCGACCAATCTGGTGAGAGGGGCTGAGCCGGTCCCTTTAATCCCTTTAACTTTAGGGACCTTTTGAACTCCTGGCCAATGGAATGGGCGCCTACTATTTTCCTCTTGAACCAAAGCAACCAAGAGGATCCGTGCCGAAAGTCTGGAGCAACCAATCAACAACGCCCAGAATAAGCCAAGGGTGGGCAAAAGTCCCAGGCGACCGGGCTTAACCTTTATTGTGGCTGGCTGCCTAGGATTATTGTTTCCCAAATCTACATTGCATTAAAGTAACACCAAAATGTAACTTTTTCATAAAGTAGCCCTGTAATGTTAATGTAAGACACTTTTTAAATGAACATTCTATAATTTTATATTTGGATGATTTTATTAGTAAGTGAGACAGAAACTCAAGCCATATCAGAATTGATTCCGGGAACGTGTGCTAGCGAGTGCAGTGTGTTACTGACAAACATGCCTCCTAAAGGTTTGTCAGACAAGACAATTTTTTTTTTTTTAATCTTTTTCTCTCTTTCTGTATAAATACATAAAAAACATAACATGTCACATAAAAACACATCACATCCTCTGCCCATCCTAATGTCCATACCGGTTTTAACATGTTTGTCCAATGTCGTTATACAGTGAATAGGCAGGCACAGCATAAAAACATATACAGTTTGGTCCAAACATAAAAGCAAACAGGAAAAGGGGCAGCGAAGGGAGAACTGTAGGGTTTTATATTTTATTCTAGTGAGTCAACCTAAAAGGTGGAAACGACCAGGGAACATAAAGGCTAGGGGGTGGACTTAAGCTCACTGATCCATTTATGACAGGGCTCCTCAAAGTACAGCCCGCGGGCTACATGCGGCCCGCCGCCGACATTAATACGGCCCGCGGGGGGTGCCGGCACCCCCCGCTCCCCACTGTTTACCTTTTTTTTTTTCTTTTTTTTTTGGGCAGCCGCAGCGGATGCGGCTGCAAAAAGAAGAAGAAAAAAAAAAAAAACCCACGTTACGTCACATCCGGATCCAGTGACTGTTTCCCTCCCCTGTGCAGGAGGGAAACTCTGCGAAAGGCGTCCGGCCGGGGACACAGCAGCTGGAGGTAAGTGATGGGGATGCGGGGGAGGAGGGAGGTATAACGAGCATCTGGCTGGCACTTTATTCCTGGGCATCTGACTGGCACAATGTTACTGGGTATCTGACTGGCATAATATTACTGGGCATCTGACTGGCATAATATTACTGGGCACTGACTGGTACAATATTACTGGTCATCTGACTGGCATAATATTACTGGGCATCTGACTGGTACAATATTACTGGGCATCTGAATGGCATAATATTACTGGGCATCTGAATGGCACACTATTCCTGGGCTCTGACTGGCACAATATTCCTGGGCATCTGACTGGCACAATATTCCTGGGCATCTGAATGGCACACTATTCCTGGGCATCTGACTGGTACAATATTACTGGGCACTGACTGGTACAATATTACTGGGCATCTGACTGGCATAATATTACTGGCCATCTGACTGGCATAATACTGGGCATCTGACTGGCATAATATTACTGGGCATCTGACTGGTACAATATTACTGGGCATCTGAATGGCATAATATTCCTGGGAATCTGAATGGCATAATATTCCTGGGCATCTGAATGGCATATTCCTGGGCATCTGACTGGCATAATATCACTGGGCATCTGACTGGCATAATATCACTGGGCATCTGACTGGCATAATATCCCTGTGCATCTGACTGGCATAATATTCTTGGGCTCTGACTGGCATAATATTCCTGGGCATCTGACTGGCACACTATTCCCATTGAAATAAGTAAGTTTGTTGATTTAACTTTACTTCATTTTAAATATTGTATTCGTTCCCGATTTGTTTCAAAATAAGATGTATGCAGTGTGCATAGGAATTTGTTCATAGTTTTTGTTTTTACTATAGTCCGGCCCTCCAACGGTCTGAGGGACAGTGAACTGGCCCCCTGTTTAAAAAGTTTGAGGACCCCTGATTTATGATATAGGGCGGACGGACATTTTACCCCAACTTAGCTCACGTTCCAAGACCTTTTTTATTGTAGCTTTCTAAACAACTTCTTCTTTATATATATATATATTTTAAATGTCAGTCTGTAAACAATGGAAATAATATATCTAATGCTTGTGTTTTTTTCCTGCTTAATCAGGAATAGCTTTGAATGTGTGTGTCTGGTAGATCCCAAGATTTTGTAACATGCTTGTAAGTCTCATCGCTATTAAAACTATTTACTAAAAGTGATTGGTCTCTAATCCTAATGTCACTAAAATATAGCGTATATGTTAAAATACAGAGCAGTTTGAGGTGTTGCAGGAATCACGTATTTTCCAAAACACGCTAAGTTTTGTTTTTTTTACCCTTTGTGTTGGAAGTGTTTTTAATTTATTACCCCGACCTTTCAGTGAAAGAAGGTATATTATAAATGTGATTTCACCCTCCAGAGCTGAAAGCTATCAAGAAAAGAGAGTGTTTTAATGAACATACCCTGCAGAATCACTTCCTTGAAGCTTTGGTCATTCATGTGAATCAAAGCTAGTAAAAAGTAGGTCATATTCTAAACTGTCTGAGGCTTCACAGATTACAGAGTTCAGTAGTTTCCCACTGATAGTTTGTGTCATTTAGGGAGGTATCATTTTATCTATTAATCATGATTATTAGAAAAGAAAAATCAGAAAAGGGGATATTTTTCATTCAAATGTGAAAATTATAATTGGATTTATTATATCCAAGGGCAAAACAGTCTTTGTGTTGTATTTGTTATCTTTAGAGGGTACATTAAACTCGCCTTGCATTAGTATTGTTATGTTGTAGTGTGGATGTATTTTCATTATTACATTTTATAATGTATGTTAGTTAAAGAAAAACTTAATCTATGAAGTGTGCTTGATTTTTGTTTTTTTAATCACTGTTATTTACATATTCCTGGTGGCTTGGTTAAACTGCTAGACAGACGAAAAGTTGGAAGAAATCCACAGCATTTGTGTTTTCATGTATTGCATTTTCATGTTCAATCAAGCTAATACGGAAGGTTGGGCACTCTGACACTGTGATCTACAACTAATGGTCACCCAGCAGAAATCAACCAGAGTGACTCATGGGTTTTACCCATTCTTGTAATGTACAAGAAATGTTAGTTGGTGGGTTCAGTTTCCCAGACATTATTAGGTATATCTATCTAGTACCAACCAGATAGGATTCCGGAATAGCATGAAATGTGAGGTTTATTCGGGGTCATATCGGGGCATATTGTGTAGCTAGAAATTCGGCTTCCGATATGACCCATATGTACCCTGCATCATAGAAACATAGAATGTGTCGGCAGATAAGAACCATTCGGTCCATCTAGTTTTTTTTCTTGCATGGAGAACTTGGGAATCACAGTGTCCATGGGGACGTGCCAGGTATTTGGAATTTAGAGAAGTTGATAAACTAAATAGATCTCTGGCAGTGCCTCCACACTGCTTCCACACAGTAAATAATGATATACTGAGCTTTAGTTAAAGAACAATATTCAGAACTCTGTATGAATTGAGCAAACAAAATAGTGGGACTTCTACTTCTTTTCAGCGGCAGACCAATTTGACTATAACCAAAGAATTGAGTGGCCCACCCAGAAGGCTTACTGCTCTGGTTTCTATGTCCGAATCACACCTAAGTGCAGAAATGCATTTGCACAAATTCCACATAACTCTGGTCATTGGGTACATCGTAGTATCTATTACCAGCTGCCAATTAAGTGAGGTTTGAGAGCACGCACTGAAGCGCTCTGTCTCCTTGGGGTGAAAAGGTCTACAAAAACAAACACACTGATTATTAGTTTAAAAATTTTAAAATCAAGAAATGGCAGAGACAAAAATAGTTGTGCAGGTTCTACATATATTTTCATCTTATTCTACACTGTATAGATTATATGGATGTTCTCATAACAAATAATCATGGTAGAATGTTTGTCTGGTCCATCTTGCATTGCACAGATTTTAAAAGATAGGATGTCAAAAGATGAGATGAGAAACTTGGTTTATCCACCTGTGAACATACAGAAGTCTGTCTCATTCTTTGGTGGTCTTACTATACAAAACTATTTCTTGATCTTTTAATGTGTGTTTTGCTGCAAATAGTTTGTAGCTTAGCCCCGATCTCTGCAATTTTGTAATTGCTTCCGTAATCTTTCATGTAATCTGCTGGTTTATAAAGCCCATTTGGTTTTCTGTGTGCTTAAATGTTGGTTGAAAGGCCTAGATTCATCACAGCTTGCTAAGGCTTTACACCCTTTGCAGCTAACATTGCAATACATAGAACCTATGTACTGCATCTTTAACATGTTAGGGGCACAACTTGTATCTATAGCTGTTGTTTAATATACATCCATATGGCTGTATGGAAACAATAGGAATTTACTGAGTCTTCTCAATAAAGAGACAATTGCAAGGATCTTCAAACTTTAGGTCAGCGTAGCTGATTTGTAAAAATTCTCCAATGCAGCCGAATGGAACACAATCTTATACGTCGGGAAGATTTACCCAAAAAAAAAAAAATGTAATCATTATTTATTTATTTACTTGCTTGATAAACTGCCATCATAAAAAAAAAGGAAATTCCATGTAATTGTTGTTGTTAATAATAAATGTTCTCTCGATTTCCAACTTTCTTTTGGATGACGTCAAGATTTTTTTACGCTCACAATACAAAAAAAAAAAGAAGATACTTTTCATGTTACACATAGATACGCCCCACCTTTATTTTACATGTAGTTCATTTTATACATAAACCATTCAAAAATACACAATTTCTACAAATTGAGTTAGCGCACAGGATGGAACTATAGTTCCTGTTACCTTTATTAATAGTCGCTTCCTGAACAACAGTCATGGTGTTACTCCCCTCCAACTCACAAGCCCTCAATTACTTACACCAGAACTTCTGCACAAAGAGTCAATTTTTAACTCTGTACACTGTCTTTGTTAACTGTGGGCCACAAAGAATCACATGTATGGGCATTTGTCTCCTGAGGCACAATGATGCCCTCAAATTTCCACAGCAGGCTTTAGATCTATAGGCTTTGCTTTCAGTTTCAAAAGAAAAACAAGGGGGTCAATTCACTGGCCATTTGAGACTCAGATCCCTTTGTCTTTCTCTTGCTGTAGCCCAGTGGCCCTCATTTCTTGGTGAAATTCGTTAAAGGAACGCTAAAAGTAATTTTATTTTCAAAATTTTTGTTCTTATTTTGAAGATAAACTGGCGTGTACTTTTCATAGTACACACCAGTTTATCCTCTGGCCGACAGCTGCCATGCTTCCATAGGAAGCAGGCAGCTGTTTGGTCGGCGACTGACTCTCTCTAGCTAGCGCAGAGAGAGACCCTTGTTTTTGCATGGGATCAGCAGGGAGGACCTTTTTGGATGGGACCTGCTGATCCCATGCAAAAATGAGGGTCCCTTTCTGCGCTATCAGGCCCCTGCTCTGATTGGCTGCACGCATGCTGTCGATATCGGAACGCGACAACCAGGGAACTGTGAGACACAGCAGATAGTAAACCTGCGTGTATCTATTATTGTCAAGAGACAACATCTATACATTGTGTTAGCAATGGCATGCAAATTTATGAAATAAAGAAAATATGTGTTTTAAATGTTTTTGTGAGATCTCCTGCTTATGACATCACCCTGTAACTTGATATGCAAATGACCCATTTCACATTCAAAAGTAGCTCATTTTCACAGGTGATTTCATAAATGGGATATACCCCACACACATTTAAAACCTATTTTTCTCTTTAATTTATGCATTTGCTTGCAATTCCACTCACATACTTCATCATGTTTTATTCTCTGCATTTGCAGTATAAAAAAAAGTCCACTTCATTTTTTGACTTAGCTGTTTTGAAGCAATAACATACATATTATAGCTATTGCTGGATATGTCCAAGAACTTCTAGTTGAGATCTTGATGTCTTTATTGTGGTTATAGTTAACTGGATGTAGTAAATAGTTTGACTGGACTGGATGATCACTTTGTTTCTCCGTACCTGAAATTGTGAGATTTTCAGCGCGTTTTGATTTTTTAATAAATGGTTTTCAGTGGAGCAAATCACCCCACAGCAACCCTGAAGTTCAAAGCCCTTTTGTAGGGTGTGAGTGTTTAATACGTTGGCGTACACAGAGATAGAACCACTATGAGGCACAATTTCCTTGAATCCCACTTTTTTACAACCCCCCTTTGTATGTTTTTTGGAGATATATCTGTGATCTGTGGTAATGATGTGCTAGATGTAGTGTAGCGTGATTCCCTTGTTTATAACCTAGGATTCGCTCTGCCATTCTTGTATGTAAAGTACCGTATTTGCTCGATTATAAGACGACCCCCCAAACTTTGGATATTCCTTTAGGAAAAATACTAAAAGCCTGAATATAAGACTACCCTATAGGAAAAAAGTTAAACTTGTATATATTCACATGTAAATTGCTTTTTTAATAAAATATTATATTAAAAAAAATGCATTTCTTGTGTTTATTTCTTTTTATGTGCCAATGCTGCCTCTCTCTTTCCCTTGCCCCCAGCTTTGTCTCACTCCCCACTCACCTGTCTCTTCCCCCCCACATGTTTCTCTCTGCCCCCCTTCCTCTGTCTCTCCCCCCCTTCCTGCTCTGTCCCCCCTTTCTCTCTGCCCCCTCCCCCTGTCTCTCTGCCCCCCTCCCTCCCTCCCCCTGTCTCTCTGTTGCCCCCCTTACCTGTACTTCAATCCCTGGTGGCTAGTGGGGGCAGCCAGGGGATGTCTGCACGATACTTGCAGACATCCTCCATGCTGCCCGACACGGCAGTCTATTATGACGGACAGCTGTCCGTCATAATAGTCTGCCGTGTCGGGCAGCATGGAGGATATCTGCACGTATAGTGCAGACATCCCCCAGCTGCCCGATTGTCCCTGGTGCCTAGTGGGGCAGCAGAGGAAGTCTGCGCGATGAGCGCAGACCTCCCCTGCTGCCGCCCGGCACGCTCGCCGGGACTTCTGTGACGAAAGCGGAAGTACCCGGCTTCTTCACAGAAGCCCCGGCGGTCGTGCCAGGCGGAAGCAGGGGAGTCTGCGCTCGTTGCGCAGACATCCCCTGCTGCTAGAGAGGGGGATCCAGGTCCCCTGCAGCTCTGCTGGGGACCTGGATCCATGTCTTATAATCTGACCTCAATTTGAGGTCAGATTATAAGAGACCTCGATTATAAGACAAGGGGGATTTTTCAGAGCATTTGCTCTGAAAAAAACCTTGTCTTATAATCGAGCAAATACGGTATTTGTGTTTGTGTTCACTAAAGTATGTAAAGTATTTGTGTTTGTGTTAATCAATTATGAAACAAAGTGCAGCCGTAACTAAATATTCAATAAAGTCCGCTATTTGCTTTGCCAGTTGAATGACGTTGTTTGAGCATCATTGTTTAATTCAGTTAGAATGTTCTACTCTTAATTAGTAATAGTAATTGTTTTAGTGTTCTGTGAGGCCCTTGTATAATGTGTATCATGTGTAACAATTTGGTTTATGTGTAATTTTCTACACTAATAATTTTAAATGATTACATTTCCAACATATGCTGAGTGATATTCTATTTATATCTCATCTGGCCTTGTTTAGCTGTTTTTTTTGTCTGTCTCTGTATGTATCTCTTTTTGAAGATTGGTGCCCCACTAGCCTTTGTTGCATGCATGGCATAATAATTGTGTGCAGCAGCCAGATATTGTGTGTCTAGGGACTTGAATATACAATTTGCAAGAACTAGAGGGAAATAGACAGATCCATAGACAAAGAGGAATAATACAAAATGAATATAAAATGTACTCTGTAACATTGTCTTTATTTTATTTTATTTTTTTTACAGGCTGACTGTATTTTATGAGGTGTGTTCTTATAAATGTTTAAATGCAGTGCTAGGGTAGAAAATACTTGAATAATAGCTGTATGGGAAACCTGTGGACTTGCCCCATCATTATTGTTCGCTTTTTTATCATTATAATTGAAATTTGCCCTAGTTACATATGTCATTGCCTCTGGGTGTCTGGCCTTCCATCTGACACCCAGCTTCCTTGATAAAGCGTGTGGTTGGATTATGACGTAGTGCTCTAGCAGTGTCCCATTGTTCCCTCAGCCTGCGATAGGGGGCTACTGCCAGTATTACAGCAGGGATGCCAGCTGGAATAGGAACATTAAGCAAAGGTACACACTTTACTATCCCTTTCGTCTAAACCCACAGAAATCAAGCAAAAGAACAAATTGAAAGCTTTCTAAGAAATATCATAAAGAGGATTTCTTGTTGAAGAAACAGTGTGACACCTCATTATTTTTATTTAAGACCCACGGTTCTCAACATTCATTTTTGCTTGAAGCAATTGGAACATTGTGTACCGTGATTTATTCTAAATAATTTAGCTGGGTAAGATATGCTTGCAATATGCCACTATGTGCAGCCAAGAAGAAAGGGAAAAAAATAGGAAGCATTTGCTTTCCTTGCCAACTTAAATACTTTGCATTTTTCTTCTAAAATATACATTTTGCACATAATCTACAAAATACAGATTGCACATTACTATGATACTATGTCACTCAAGATCTAGAACATTTTGCTTTTTTTTTTTTTATCAACGTTAACATTTTATTATGTGTAATCTACGTGATTGCCATTAATTCATATTTCTAAATATTTCAGAAAGCCTGTTGAAAGTTATCAGATAAGGAAAAAAAATGATTCCATCTGTTCTGTCATAGCTGTGCCATTCTCTGTTTATTACACAGACTCAATCTCTGTTTTAATACCCTTCATTTATTTTATGATTTTGGGTGAAATAAGGCAGGGGTATTGTAACAAGGGTTCAAAATTTTTTCAAAATTAAATTATGTTTTTATCTTTAAGAACTGGTTAAAGGTAAACAATAGAGTCAATGTTATGTCCATTGCAACAAAACCACTGGCGCGAACATTGGTGTTATAATGTTAATTTATTAGTTAGCACATATAGAGTAGCCATATTAATAAACTATTACCAATGTTGCAGAATATTGTAATATCTCCAGGGCCAGCCCAAGACATTGTGCTGCCTGGGGGAAGAAAGAAAATCTGCGCCCCCAAATCCACCCCCCACCCCCGAAAATGTTTTTTTTTTTTTTTTTTTAATGCATGACTTACCCCAGCACCCACATTGCACTCACAGGATTTACACCAGCACCAAAAATTAACATACAGGACTTACCCATGCACCCAGATTTGCACTCACAAGACTTGCCCCAGCACCTAGATTTGCACTCACAGGACTTAACCTCAGCAACCAGATTTGCATTTGGAACTCACCCCCAATTCAGCTCTCTTTGTGAGCTCCCCAAGGGCCTCTGTCTGAGCGTCTGGAGGTTGTGACCTCTGAAACTGACGCAATTTGGTACAGTGGAATGTGGTGTGCAGCAGGAATATGTGAATGTGTATAAAATGAATGCCGCGTGTATTTAATACTATTTCTGCATATTTGTAACATATTATGTGTGTGTAGTAGTGCTATATGTCATGTAGTGTATAAGTATGACTATATGTGATCTTTACTAATTTACCATACATACATAATCACTACAAAAATTAACTGGGTCATGTTGAATATTGAAGAATAAATTAGTTCATATTTCACACCACTGAGACATTACACACATTCAAACTATTAATAACGTAATCTTTTTTTAATCAAATATCAGTTAATTGTTACAGCCTTATTCCATAGTGTCCTGTAAATAAAAATGTTAAGAACCATTAGTAATTTTTGAGAGCATGTCCGGATTTGAAAAGGTCAGAAGATCAAATGATCTGAGCACAGACACTTAGAAGTCATTATGAATTGCAATGCACAAAATAACATAAAACATTTGAATCTGTTTTTTTATTTTTTGGAAGCAACAAAACATTACTGCCATAAATAGAGGGCAGTGTATAAAAACAAATGCCTAACATATTTAGTCTGCTTCAGTAACTCCCTAACCATTATAATCTTTTCCAAGGACCAATCACAGCCAGCTCCAACTATGGTATTATGGGCTGTTTAAGGTTCCTAGGAAACCAATGTTCACACATGTATTTCATGGAAAATTATGTCAGTGGTGTTGATAAAATTTCTCTTATTTCGCAATAACCTTCATTCCGGTTACTTGTGGATTTATGAATCTAAACTGTCAGAAATACATGGCATTTATTAAAAACTCGAGCTTTCACAAAGGTCATCAATAGGTTATTCGTCAATAACAAAGATTGATTACGCTGATAATGCACATTCTTTTTAGATCAGCCAAATTGTTCTTGATAGAGATAAATTAGTAAGCTGTTAAAGAAACAGTATGAATTCATAGGCTGATGCGTTTAATATAGATAAACTACAGTTTAAAGTGTAAGTATTTGGAAATTCTGTATCTTTTTAATAGTGATGTAGTTCGCAAGTGTCTCTTGGCTGGTAAATGTAGGTAGGTGGGTGAAGTACCCATTATTAGCTATTAATGTGCTTGTGGAAGGTTTAGTATATGAATTTCTAATCACTTTTAATATGCAAAAGATTTCAATCTTTAAGGGCCGTGAGCAAAGCAATATGTTGCATACCTCTCAACATACCTTACCGACCATGTGAAACACCTGGGGAATGAGGGGGAGGAGAAGTGACAACACTACATTGGATGCTCAGACCTATTTTACATACTCAGTATTCATTCTCCAGTGTTCCAACCACTGAGGAATGAAATTGGAGACTGTAGTTAGTGGACCCAAAGTAAGATAGTTGAGATATTGTTGCCAATTTCTCAGACATTGAATGAGCTGCCTGTTAACAAATACAGGAAACATGGAACATGGAAGGGCATCATTGGATATGGTGGCCAAAATATCCTTTAATTAGTTTTTTATATAAAAAAATAATATCTGTGTATATACATCCTATATACTGCCGATCCCAGACTGCACTTTGCATGTTCTTTCTGCAGCATGTGGAATGCATATATGTCTCTGGAAACATGGCCAATGTTCACAGCTATGTTCCTGATAAAAAGCTAAAGAGATATACACGTTTGATAACATGTACAGAGCAATTTGCCGACTTGTTTGTGAAGTAGAAATTGGTAGCGCAGTTATTACCATGCATTGCTAGTCTTGATTCACTTGGTTATAATCCCAGCACTTCCCGCAAGTGTACCCATGTCACAGGTGCAGAACATTTCCCTTTTAAAGCAGTTTAAGCAGAGATTTTAATTGCAGCCCTTCACAGAAGCCGAGCAGAAGGATGTAATTATTAGAGCTGTCGTTATGTACTGTCTCACGTAGTGCTTGCATTAGCTTTTTGCTGAAAACCTATTTATAACCCGTTAGACAATTGCTATCCATTATTGTGTTTTTCTGAAATAATTCAGGCAGATTATGGAATGTGGATTAAAAGCGTGTTGAGTTGATATTAAAACAATGAATACATGCAATATTTATTTCTCATAAATGAGAACAAATTAGACCAGTACAAAATTAATTTCGTTGAATGTGTGTTCACTGTTAATTGTATCTGCTGGTTTACGTTCATGCAGTTTCTAACATCCCCTTTCATATTATAGAACAACAAAAGATACTCTTTATAGACATAATAAATCTAATTAGTGTTTATAAAGTTTAGATTTAGTTCATGTGATAATGGGCATTTTTATTGGTCAAAGTGTGATGAAAAAATGACATGGGGCTTTATTCAGGAATTGCAGGGAATTAAGAAGGGAATTTAAAACATAAGGCCAAAGCAGCCAAGTTGGAAAAATGATATAGTGAATCAGTGGGGGACTAAGGGGGTGCGGGGAGGGCAGTCTGCCCTTGGTGCCACTCATTAGATGGAATACCACCAGGGCCGGATTAAGGCATGAGCTTTAGGGGCTGCAGCACAGGGGCCTCGGCAAAATAGGGGTCTCGAGGACTGCACCTCAAGGCCCATGCCTTAATGCCGTGAAGAAACAAACAAACAAAAAAAGATTAGTGGCATATTATTAAGCATATAAATTGTGGCGTATTAGAAAATATTAATTGTGGCATATTAGTTGGCATATCAATAGTGGCATATTAATGGGCATGTAAATTGTGGCATATTAGTGGGCATATTAATCATGACATAGTTGTGGGCATATTATTGGACATATTAATTGTGGCATATTAGTGGGCATATCAAAAGTGGCATATTAGTGGGCATACCAAAAGTGACATATTAGTGGGCATATTAATTGTGGCCTATTATATTGGCTGTGGAATACTAATGGGCATACTAACAGTGGCATATTTATGGGCATATTGGATAGGGTATATTAAGGGCATATTGGCTGTGGCATACTAGTGGGCATATTGGCTGTGGCATACTAGTGGGCATATTGGCTGTGGCTTACTAGTGGCCAAATTGTCTGTGGCATAATAATGGGCATATTGGCTATGGCATATTAATAGGGATCCAGTGGCATATTAATAGTCATATTGGCTGTGACATATTAATGAGCAAATAGTGGAATATTAATGGGCAAACTGGCTGTGGGAATACATTGCCAAGACTGGCTGTTGAATGTCAAGTCTGGTGGTGTATTAACAAGTCTGAGGTGCAGATTGATAGGTCGGAGGGGCAGACTTGCAAATATGGGGGCAGAATCGCAAGTCTGAGGGACAGATTGGCAAATAAAAGTAAATCAAAGCAATAAATGCATTTTCTCAATCATAGGTTTTACTAAATATGGAAAAAAACAGTTTACATGTGAATTATTAATTACTAGTAAAACTTTTTTTTCATGTAAGGTCATATTATATTTACTGGGGGACTCACAATAGTATAATAATTGTAGCCCAGGGGCATACAATGTCTTAATCTGGCCCTGGATGCCATTGGCTGAAGTGCCAAGGATCTCATAGAGTCTATTAGACCCTGGGCATCCCAGCCAATTGCAGCCGTCCAATGTTTCCCGCTGGACATGGAGGTGCAGCCCACGTGCGGTCTGTTGCAGTAACCGCACCTCCACCCACAGGCCCGTTCCTCTATATGAAGCAGCGTATAAGAGATAAACAGATCTAAACACAAGTAATTTGTAATAAAAATTAAATAGAATGCATTGAATAATACAACACTCGGACATTACAGAACTGCAGAGTGAAATACAGCAATAGGCGCAAACTTCCTCTAAGCTCATTACAAAATTGTGTCCATCTGTATATAGTGCGCTTGTTGGTGTGGTGTGATGGACTGTAGGTTTGACATCATTTTATTTAACCTGCATGATGTTTGGGAGAAGGATTGTTACTCTTTGTAGTTAATTTGATACAAGTTTGTTAAATGGATTTGGTGCCATTGATTTATTTTTAATTCAGATTCGATTATGTTTCCACATAATTTTCTTCAATCTGTTTTCAGATTCATGCTATTAAGTATAGGATGAACATGTAGAGAACAGACCAGTTCTACTAAGAGGCATAATCAGATGTCAAGAGAGGGCGTAGCTTTGCAGCTGTGAATTGCCGTTGGCCGTCCTAACTAACAAATGAAGGAATTTCACATTTTTGCCTATACTGGTTGATTTGCTTATGGCTTAAAGAGCTACTTCATAATCCACTGAACATAACATAATACTTTGTTTAATAAATAACACAAACAAGTTTATCTGTCTGGCTTCGAGGTAAAGCAAATGCCCTCCACATTCTAAAACCAATATCGCTTTTAAAGTTCTGTATTATGTAGCGAGAACTCTCCTGCAAAGAAGCCCACTTCAGGCACACACGTCAATGCTCTGCCATTAGCAGAGAACATGTTATGTTAGGTCTTTTTCCTGTCCATTAAAAACCATATCACTTACCAAGCTTGTAAAGAGCTAACGTAAAACCAGAAAATACTAAATGTTTGGCCCCATTTTCTGTTTTATCATTGTAAATTGTCACTATCATTAGTGAAGAAAGTGGGCAATAGCAGACGGCTTAGTTAAATGCTGAAAATACCCCTAATATTCTGAGTTGTACAGCAGACAAGCTAGATATGACCTAAAGCTATATCTATGTGTATATGTATATGTGCCGTATCTAGCTGACACATGGCCTAACTTCATTGGCACCCAGCCTATATGTACTTTGTACTGTTCAAATTGAGTAGTGCAACTTTAAGGGACAGTCTAGTCCCCAAACTCACACTGGTGCAAGTTGAACTGCTTCTAAAGTGTACATTCTGCATAAATCACATTTTTAAATGTTTACTCAACACCTCCCCCAGTGGTTACTCTGCATGTCTACTGCAGGTGCAGAGGCACTGATTATATAGACACTGAGTATATACAGTTTTGTTTCATTTAGTCACTTCCTGTGCTGCTGCATTAGAATACATTGTGTGGACTATAACAGACTTGTTCTGTTATAGTCCGTGAAGGAAGACAGTAAAGGAAGAGACAGTAAAGTATAGACAGTAAAGGAAGAGAGTATATTTAAAAGAAGAAAAACTACCACAACTAGAGGACATACTTTTAAATCGTTGCCCCTCTAATTTAAGACTAATATCAGGAAGTATTACTTTACTGAGAGGGTAGTGGATGGATGGAATAGCCTTCCAGCAGAAGTGGTAGAGGTAAACACAGTCAAGGATTTTAAGCATGCATGGGATAGACACAAGGCTATCCTAGCTATAAGACCGGGAACGGGGGACTAAAAAAAAAAATTGGGCAGACTAGATGGACCGAATGGTTCTTATCTGCCGACACATTCTAATTCTATGTTATGTTTCTATGTTCTTGTACACAGTAGGATCTCTTAACCCCTTCGTGACCAATGACGGTCCTGGACCGTCATGAGGAAAAACTCCCTTCGTGACCAATGACGGTCCAGGACCGTCATGCAGATCCGATCGCGGTATGCGCTCTGGCATGCCGCGATCGTGATTTAAACGGCATGGCTAAGTGTCTCGATATCGAGACACTTCAGCCATGTCGGTTGAGGCCCCCCCGGAAACATCCGGGCACTGTGACAGCCAATCACAGTGCCCGGATGTTAATAGCTGTCAAAGCAGTTGCCTGCTTTGACAGCTATAATCTCTCCCTGCTCCACAGCGATCGTGGGGCAGGGAGAGACTAAATATAGTGCTGGAAGCCACCCCTGGTCCCCCCATGCCCAACCAGGCCCCCCAGGTTTTTTTTTTATTTAAAAAAATAAAAAAATTAAAAAATATTTTTTTTATTTATATTTTTATTTTGCTAACCTTAACCCTTGGGTTAGGGTTAGAGATCATCAAAACCCTAATCCTAGAGTTAGAATTAAGGTTTGTACTAACCATAACCCTAGGGATAAAGTTAGAGTCTAATATAAATAAAAAAGTAAATACAATTAATTAAATAAATAAATAATAATAATAAAAATAAAATAAATAAATACTATTAAATTAAATAAAAATAAGACGTTAATCCTTAGAGGACCAATGACGTATTAGGTCTGTTGGTGGTCCTCTATGGATATTTTATATTACAAAAAAAAAATGCTAGTGGGGCCAGTGCCTTGCATTGGCCCCCCAACAGTAGATAGGGGCCCGCAGCAGCTGGATATATCATCCATGCAGCCGCAGGATAGCAAGGATAGCAACAATTTGTGCTTCCTACTATAGACTACATTCCCTATGATGCTACGGTCACTTTTGGCTGGCTGAGCATGATAGGAAATGTAGTCACAAGCATTACATAATAAATACATGTTTTAAAGCTGCAATGACCGTATCCTAAATTTGTCCCTTTACCTGCCACATAACACTAGCAAACCTATACATGTGGGGTACCGCTATACTCAGGGGAAGTTGCTTAACATATATTGGGGTGTTGTTTGGCAAAAAAAAACAGAAAAACCCCTTTTAAATTCTTACCTAAATACAAAGAGTGTGGGGAAAAAAACACAAAAAAATGACTACGCCAAAACCTGTCAAATTTTGGTGGGAAAATTACTGCATGAAAGTGTCAAAATACCCCAATTTGACTACCCTGGGATGTCTACTTTAAAAAAAAATGTGTACATGCGGGGCTGATTCAGCAATGCATGTCTAATATCGATGTTACAATGTCAGTAACCCAAATTTTGGAAAAAATGGTTTTGAAACAGCTAGGTGCTACTTGTATTTATTACAATACAACATAAAAAAAAGCAAAAAATATATAAACATTGGGTATTTCTAAACTCAGAACCAATATTAGAATCTAATTAGCAGGTTTTTTTATTTGCTTTTGTAGCTTAGTAAAAGATTTTACAAATAAAAGTCAGGAAAAGTGTTTTTTTATACATTTTTCAACATATTTTTCTATTTTTTTCATAATAATATAAATGATATAAACAAAATAATGGCATCAAAAGAAAGCCCTTCTTGTCCTGAAAAAAACAATATATAATATGTGTTGGTACAGCAAATAACAAAGAATAAAATTACAGCTAAACACAAACACCTCAGAAGTGTAAAAACAGCCACGGTCATTAATGCACAACATTCCAAAAACAGTCTGGTCATGAAGGGGTTAATAGTTCAATACATTGTCTGTCTGATTACATCACAAAAGAAACAGTAAATTCCATTTGATTGAAATTATTCGCAAAAAAAAGAGGAAATTACTTTTACTCCGTTATTGTGGACAGTCCTGGTTTCTTGCAAAATGCTGTAATTTCTTAAATTGATCTAACTGAATGGTTTTTATATTTTAACCCCTTGGCGACACAGGACGGACTAGGTCCATCCTGTGTGCGTTAGTGACCTAGTCCGTCCTGTGTCTAAACGAGCACTGAAAGCGGAGTTTTTCCACTTTCAGTGCTCTAATGGTATTGTAACGATGCTTCCGTATAGAAGCATCGTACAATACTGAAAAAAATGCCCGTCGGCATTTCGATCGCTCCGTAGAGTGCCTTTAAAACGCGGGCATTACAAAACGAGCATAGGAAGCAAATTTTTTTTCGCTTCCTATGCTCTGTAAATGCTGCTGATTGCCTCGCAAGTGGAGGCAATCAGTAACACAAAAAAAAAATGCACGATCTTGGTCACTGTGTGACCAAGATGGCGCTGCCCTTCTAAGGGCAAGAGCACAGGAGGCAGGAAGTACCTGCTTCCTGTGTTCTCTGGCTGCCACACGATTGCCTCTTCACAGAGGTAATCAGTGACTGCCAGGCACACTGACAAGCAGTGGGGATGCTCTGATGAGCACCCCCACTGCCTGGTCAGATCAATATTAACCCTATATTGATCTGACCAGTTAGCATTTGCCTCCCTCTCCTCACATTTTTTTTAGTGAGGGAGAGAGACAGATCAAAGTTATAAAAGTAAGTAAAAGTACAAAAAAATAATAATAAAACAATAGATTTTTTTTTTATAAAAGCAATTCCCTGCGTTTAACCCCTTCCCTGCCACTGATCTTGCGTAAGCAGTGATCGTGCACATCAGCGCATTTATTTTTGCTGTTTGTGCATTTTTTAGGGGTTCATTTTTTTTGTACTGTAATTTATTACAGTACTACAAAGGCTCTTCTAAGAGTTATTAACCCCTTCTTTGCCATCGATCACTGCTCACGCAATGATATTGACGCCAAAGCAATTTTTATCTGTCTGCATATTTTAATTTTTTTATTTTTATTTTTTTTACCCGATCAATAACAGCGAATTAGTGGCAAAGGCGGTTTGGTGATTGCTCAAATAAGCTCACCATTCACCCTGGTCATATCAAAATTGGTCGGATCAATATTTACAAATATTGATCTGCCTCCCTCTCCTCACTTGCATTTTTGTGATGGAAAGAGACAGATCAGTATTAGTGATATAAAATAACATTTTATAAAATTGTCAGGTTTTATGAAAGTCTTTCACTGTGTATTAACCCCTTTCCTGCCATTCATCACTGTATAAGCAGTAATCTTGCACAGCAACAGTATGTTTTGCTGTCTGCACTGTTCTATGGATTAATTTCTTTGTACTGTAATGCGGGCTTGACAAATTTAATTTAGTTTTAGGAGCCAGCTAAAAAATTTAGGAGCCAGACAACGGCACATCACAATATCATAAACGCACGGAGACAGTCGCATACACCCACCTCACATACACAGCCAGTTACATTCACACACGCCACATACAGTCAGTTACATTCACACACACACCACATACAGTCAGTTACATTCACACACACACCACATACAGCCAGTTACATTCACACACACACCACATACAGTCAGTTACATTCACACATACATACACAGCCAGTTACATTCACACACACACCACATACAGTCAGTTACATTCACACATACATACACAGCCAGTTACATTCACACATACATACACAGCCAGTTACATTCACACATACATACACAGCCAGTTACATTCACACATACATACACAGCCAGTTACATTCACTCATCCATACACAGCCAGTTACATTCACACATACATACACAGCCAGTTACATTCACTCATCCATACACAGCCAGTTACATTCACTCATCCATACACAGCCAGTTACATTCACTCCTCCATACACAGCCAGTTACATTCACTCATACATACACAGCCAGTTACATTCACTCATACATACACAGCCAGTTACATTCACTCATACATACACAGCCAGTAACATTCACTCATACATACACAGCCAGTAACATTCACTCATACATACACAGCCAGTTACATTCACTCATACATACACAGCCAGTTACATTCACTCATACATACACAGCCAGTTACATTCACTCATACATACACAGCCAGTTACATTCACTCATACATACACACAGACCAAAGAACAAAAATGTATTTCTTAGGGTGTCCTCCCTCCCTGCTGCTTACCTCATTGCAGGGGAGGGGGACATTTATGCTGGAGCCCGATCTTCTTTCGGTTCCTGTGCCGTGTTGTCACGTGACAATCGGCACTACAACAAAGTTGCGCGAGGGGGCGGAGCTTACAGTCTGTGTTATCCGCACAGACTTTCTCCCCTCGCGCTGAAAGTAAAACGCATGGCAGCCGGCAAGGGCTCCCTGTGACAAACAGCACCCGGGCGCCAGGTCTGATTTCCTGGTCGCCATGGCGACCTGGCGCCCGGGGTTTGTCGAGCCCTGCTGTAATGTATTACAGTACTAGATAGGCTCTTCTAAAAGCTATTAACCCCTTCTTTGCTCAAGATCACTATTAGACACTGATTCTGAGGCAGCGGACTCAGGGTTGGATTTTGACCCTGGTCAGCTTTCTGATACATCATCTAGTGATGTATCGGTGGCTGCTGAGCCCTTGCCACAAGGAGTGATGGGTGTATACCTTTAAAAAATATATGGTTTGGTGGGGGTAAATTACATTGGCTGGCTTCAAAGATATATCCCATATAGGACACCGACGCAGGTTGACTACATGTCAAAATTCCAAGTTGGAATTTTGAGATGCGCATCTCACAAATGTTGCCTTCTAACCAAAAAACAAACCAACAAACCTATGCATGGGTGGTATCCCTGTACTCGGGAGATGTTGCTGAACACATGTTGGGTTGTTGTTTGGCAGTGACATATACCAGAATCTGTGAATTCATGCCTGAAGTACAATGCATGTGGAAAAAAAACTCCCAAAAAAGTACTAGCACAAACTTTTACAAAGGCTGGTGGTAGAATTAGTACATATACAGTATTAAAATACCACCATTTGAAATACCTTAGGATGTCTATTTTCCAAAAATATATGGTTTGTTGGGGTAAAATACATTGGACGGCTTCAAAAATGTTCCAAATGGAACATGGGCGCAGGCTGACTACATGTCAAAATTCCAGGTTGGAAATGCGCACCCCCTAAATGTGGACTTTTAGCCACAAAACAAACCAACAAACTTATGCATGGGTGGTATCCCTGTACTCAGGAGGTGTTGCTGAACACATATTGAGGTGTCGGTTGGGAGTGGCAAATACCAGAATCTGAAAATTCCTGCCTGAACTACAATGTGTGTGTAAAAAAATGACATCCCAACCCTTTGACATAGGTTGGAGGTAGAATTAGTACTTGGAAAGTGTTAAAATACCACAATTTTAAATACCCTAGGACAGGGCTCGACAAACCCCGGGCGCCAGGTCGCCATGGCGACCAGGAAATCAGACCTGGCGCCCGGGTGCTGTTTGTTACAGGTTGCCCTTGCCGGCTGCCATCCGTTTTTCTTTTACTTTGTTTTTCAGCGCGAGGGGAGAAAGTCTGTGCGGATCACACAGACTGTAAGCTCCGCCCCCTCGCGCAACACGCTGTAGTGCCGATTGTCACGTGACAACACGGCACAGGAACAGAAAGAGATCGGGCTCCAGCATAAATGTCCCCCTCCCCTGCAATGAGGTAAGCAGCAGGGAGGGAGGACACTGTAAGAAATATTATTTTGTTCTTTAAAAAAAAAAAAATAAAAAAAAAAGGTGTGTATGTGTGTATATAACTGGCTGTGTATGTGGTCTGTATGTATGTATGAGTGAATGTAACTGACTGTATGTGGTGTGTGTGTGAATGTAACTGACTGTGTATGTATGTGTGAATGTAACTGACTGTGTATGTATGTGAATGTAACTGGCTGTGTATGTATGTGTGAATGTAACTGGCTGTGTATGTATGTGTGAATGTAACTGACTGTATGTGGTGTGTGTGAATGTAACTGACTGTATGTGGTGTGTGTGTGTGTGTGTGTGTGTGTGTGAATGTAACTGACTGTATGTGGTGTGTGTGAATGTAACTGACTGTATGTGGTGTGTGTGTGAATGTAACTGACTGTATGTGGTGTGTGTGTGTGTGTGAATGTAACTGACTGCATGTGGTGTGTGTGAATGTAACTGGCTGTGTATGTGGTGTGTGTGAATGTAACTGGCTGTGTATGTGGTGTGTGTGAATGTAACTGGCTGTGTATGTGGTGTGTGTGAATGTAACTGGCTGTGTATGTGGTGTGTGTGAATGTAACTGGCTGTGTGTGTGGTGTGTGTGTATGTAACTGGCTGTGTATGTGGTGTGTGTGTATGTATGTATGTGTGAATGTAACTGGCTGTGTATGTGAGGTGGGTGTATGCCACTGTGTATGCCTATTGTGATGTGCCGTTGTCTGGCTCCTAAATTTTTTGGCTGGCTCCTAAAACTAAATTAAATTTGTCAAGCCCTGCCCTAGGATGTCTAGTTTTCCAAAATATATGGTTTGATGGGGTAAAATACTTTGACAGGCTTCAAAAGTGTCCCAAATGGAACATGGGCGCAGGCTGACTACATGTCAAAATTCCAAGTTGGAAATGCACCCCCCCCCCTAAATGTGGCCTTTTAGCCCCCAAACAACCCAACAAACCTATGCATGCGTGGTATCCCTCACTCAGGAGATGTTGCTGAACACATATTGAGGTGTTATTTGGAAATACCCCTTCACATTTTAAGCTAATGTTTACCTAAATTGCAATCTATGTGAAAAATGTGAAAAAAAAAATTTTTGATGCAAACTTTGGCAAAGATTGGAGGTAAAATGGCTACATGAAATGTGTCAAAATACCCCAAGTTAAATGCCCTGAGTGTTCTAGTTTTCAAAAATATGTACATGTCGGGGGTCATTCATGGATTTAGTACAGATATCAGTGTTACAATGTCACTATCGCTAATAAAAGGATTTTAAAATAGCTTTGCACTACTTTGCACTAAAACATGGGCTATTTCTGAACTCAGGACATATATTAGAAACTATTTAGCAGTGTTTTTTTGTTGTCTCTTGTACATGAGTATACGATTTTTCAAATAAGTCATAAAAAAAATGTACATTTTTTTTGCCATATTTTATTATTTTTTTTACATCAAATTATTTATGATCAAAATAATGGTATCAAAAGAAAGCCCTTCTTATGACGATAAAAATGATAAATAGTTTGTGTGGGTACACTAAATGAGACAGAAATAAATGACAGCAAAACACAAACACCTCAGAAATGTTAAAACAGCCCATGTCACCAAGCGTCGGACAAGCCAAAAAAGTCAAGTCACTAAGGGGTTAAGCAATTCAAAATGTAAAAAATACCTTTTAAAGTACTTTGAAAGCACATTAATATGCCTTAAGATTTGGAAGATGCATTTTGGGCACCAGACAGTCCCTTTAAACTATATCTTCCTAATTATTTCCTGTGTATTCATAAAAAATCTATTCATATCTAACCCTGATTGCTCCATGTTTGTTTATATATGCTCTATGAGAAACCAGTGTAATGCTTAAATACGCAAGAGATTTCATGTTTTATTTGTAAACATTCTGATTTATTTTTTTTGCCTATATTGTATAATAGTTTTTTCTAGCTTTCGTAGAGCAAAGACAATAATATACCGTATTTGCCAATGGGTTCCGCCATTTCCCCCCAGATAGCCACCTGCCCCAGCCAATGCATCCCCCCCTTCCCTCTGCCCCCAGTCATTGCATCCCCTCCTTCCCCCAGTCATTGCATCCCCTCCTTCCCCCAGTCATTGCATCCCCTCCTTCCCCCAGTCATTGCATCCCCTCCTTCCCCCAGTCATTGCATCCCCTCCTTCCCCCAGTCATTGCATCCCCTCCTTCCCCCAGTCATTGTATCCCCTCCTTCCCCCAAACACTGCATCCCCTCCTTCCCCCAGACATTGCATGCCCTCCTTCCATCCCTTTCACCAGACACTGTATCCCCTCCTCACCCCTTCCCTCAGACATTGTATCCTCCTCCTCCCCCTTCCCCCAGACATTGTATCCCCTCCTCCCCATTAGTCTTATAGTCAGAACTCTATATAGTCAGAACTCATAATTCTCATACAGATTGTGATATTATTCCAGTGATGCAGTAGCTGACAGATTACGTCACAAGACAGACGATTAATAAAATTGAGTCTATTTTAACAATCATTGATAGACAGTTGACATGTTCTCATCACATCTTGAGATTTTTATAATAGAGAAATTACGCATTAGCAGGGATATGATAA
This sequence comes from Pelodytes ibericus, assembly GCA_036172795.1. Classification (NCBI taxonomy): domain Eukaryota; kingdom Metazoa; phylum Chordata; class Amphibia; order Anura; family Pelodytidae; genus Pelodytes; species Pelodytes ibericus. Next base: position 149,560,237 of record CM069861.1, read on the forward strand.
TGCTAAATAAATATATTTATAGAATATATACAGGGTCAATACAAAACACACTTGTGCGATCTGTACGTTAGCAGGACTATGCTAAGGGCACAATGTCATCCAGTAATCTAGTACTTTAGGTCCATCAGGTTCAACCTTTCTACCTATCCTTCTTTTGCTGTTGATCCACAAGGAAGCAAAACCCCCTAATTTAGCGGTTTCACATTTTGCCACATAAGGGCAACTTGCTTAGTCACCTTGCCTCTGCTCAAACACTGTCCATTGCTGCCTCTGTCATCATGGCTGTCCTCTCCTGCTCGGCGCCAGGACAGGCTGAAGTCCAGACACAAGGGTAGTGGGTGACCTAAAACCCTGCACAAGGTGAGCACAATCCACCCGGGGTGTCGTCCCTGTCTTTGAGTGCCATGTGAGGTCACCCTCAAGGTCTAGGAATTAGAATGGTCAGGAAACAAGCTGTGATCGAGAACAATATAGGGCTAATTCAAATAGTACCAAGCAGCTAGCAAAATGTTCCAGCAGTGTGTGTGTGAAGTAAGGGGTTTAAATAACAGGGATCTAGGTGCAGGTAAGAGCAGGACTGGCTCAAGATATTGCACTATGGGGTTCATGTATGAAATTCTTCTCTCCCCCGCAATTAAAACCACATCCACCAAAACATGCCAGCATTCGTTACATTTTAGTCTTAATTGTCATGATATAACTTATCAGGAACAGCACCTTGTCTCTGTGCAAAATTATATGAAGTACCATTAAGATGTCAACGAGCAGTGAAATGCTTAAGGGTCAATATAGTCCCAAATTGGATTTGAGTTGGGCACTTTATAGCTGAATTTCACAAATCTCTGAAATGTGGCTACTCCATATCCATGAATTTCTTAATAATCAGCAGTTCGGATCATTCAGGAACTGAAGCAACAGAAGCACAACATCAATAGGACATTAATTTTTTTGAAAATTTTGATTAACTATTCAGGCGTTCCTCAGCCAATACAAAGTCTGCACACAATAATAAGCATAGAAAACATTCCAATTGGTCTTATTCAAACATTAAAATGATCGTACATTTCTAATTCACAAAGCAGATATGAAAATTCATACCTAGCAAGAGGATTGTGGAATTCAATCTGACTAAAAGCTATCTCAAGAACTTATTAGTAAAAACAGTGGCCTCGTCTGACATTGTCTCATGTGATACTTCTTTTCCATGATGTGATTAATAGCACTTTGGAATAATAACATGATGGAATGATTTTATAGTGTCAGGTATAATGCAAAGTAATCTCACACTTCAGTGAATTTAATCATAGGCAAAGCATTCATATTGGATCCATCGCTTATACAGTTAGTTTCTAAGCTTTTCGGAAAAAAATGGAAAGTTTTCTTTTTACATTAGCAAAATTTCAGTTATTTTTAAAACATATGGACCTAGGTTTTTCTGTCCATTTAACACTTTTATAGCCGGTTACAAATCTGGCATGAAATTTGTTTGTTACAAAGGTTGGACGTGCTTCGAGTGCACCACACAGGAAAAGAGGAATAAACCCTGTAAATGTGTAGATATGGAAAACGATAAAAAAAAATGGCAGGAACCTTATAACCAACAATTCTTACTATAATATGACTAATACAAATATGTACGGTAAGTTTAATAAAATCAATATATAGCATGTGAAAAGTACACAATACATTCATAGACACTATGATGTTTATATTGCTTCTCTTCTGCCTCACCTAATAGTCTGACCTAAAAGAAATTGCCTGACTAGTCACTAGTTCTTCAGTGTCATACATAAATATGGGTACACATCATAAAGATGAATTCAGTCTCCATTTCAGAATGGGAAAACCCCCAAAACATGAATGCATTTAAACAAGTATGGAGTTAAATCAGAGGTAGGTATCAACAATGTTCACTATGTACCAAAACTGGACTTTGTGACCTACAATTTAATGATGTTCTCTAGTCCTTCACAGATGCTGGAGGCCTTGTGGGGGGCCACTGACATAAGATACGTGCAACTAACCGGAAAATACACAGACTAGTAGAGCTATCCTTTTTATAGGCTTTGTTGGTTCTGACTGGGTGGGAGTAAACTAGTAGGAAGAGAGGTTTGCATGACACATCAGGAAAGGGAAATTCTTTGAACGTACAAGATTAGCTGTGAGTCTATCAAATTGGTTTCTGGAAGCGCAACCATGACTTGAAAAACTCAAATAGCAGTTCATTTAGCAATACCACCTTCAAGGTGGTGCTCAAATTTTAGAATGGATCCCTAAATGATAAACTGTCTTAGGCCATTGTGTTGCAGAATCCTTTTACTTGTTGAGCATGTAATTCAGGCAGTGGAAAAATCAGAGCACGATAATCAGTGTATGCTGGATATGAGGGCCTCGTAATTATGGATCAATAGTACATCAGTCTTTGTTTTGTCACTGTGTTCTCTGATTCCCACATGACACATGCTTTTCTTTGATTTCATATTGTCTACCATGCAATGGAAAAGCTCCTTTTATGATTGGAATAATTTTAGCTGGTGAACCACTTTTTCGCTTTTCTCTGTGATTCTGCTATTAAACTTTTTAAGGAACAAAGCTTTTGTTGAATGTTTTCTCTTCGTGACTCGAAATCATAAAAAATAGAAACAGGAGAATAATTGTACAAAATTTCAGAAAGAATGGAATATCCTGCTAGTTTTGCTCGTCAGAATGTAGAACCAGTCCAACATTTTTTTTATTATTATTATTTATTTTTGACAGAGAAGCCCATTACTTTATTTTTTTAAATTGGAAGAATTGGATTTTCTATCAGGCAAAGTGGAATACAGTTCACATTATAATTCTCAGACCCCTTTAAACCTACATTGATATTTTTTCACTTGTACTTTTACTTTAGAAGCTTAGGTAGAGGGTACAGTGGCTCTACTATATTGATATAAAATGCAATGTACTTTTTATCCTATGAGAGCTGCCCTCCTGCTTCACTGTGAAATGTCCAGGCTGATACTCTCCCTGGAGAGAGAAAAAGGCATCCAACGCATTTCACAATATTCTCAAATCTTACTTATATGTGGCAAAACATAAGAAAATCAAAACATTGTGTGAACATGTTTACAAGAACAAAAATGAATGTGTATTTATATTTCCTGTAACTAACTAACATGATGTTCCTTCAAATGTTCCTAAATCTAATCTGCATTTAAGGTGAACGTGAATATGTAGCTAATATTGTGCTTCAATATCTTTCCTGAAGGTTAATTAAGTCACCTACAGTTGAGTTTTAAATCTGTTCTAACTATGAATCTCAAAGCCATCATATTTTTTTGAGAGTACTGCAATCAAAATACTAATTCATGCTTCTAATTAACTTCAAATGTTTTCTTGCAATACAAAAGCAATTCAGTTGTTATTATGTAATATAAAAGCTGTTGCAGCAAAATGCATTTGAATTTCAAATAAATTATCATTTTATGATGTTTAAGAAGTCCATTTTTATAAAATGTGGGTGTAGCAAAAGAATAAAAAATAAAAAAATACCACCAGATGTTAACTATAACTCTAAGACAGATTCACTTTTCTTATTTTCTGTATGTTATAAATTTCTTAGTTTTATGTTTAAAAAAAAATCCTGTATTACATTGAATATCATTTCACCACTAAATTGTCACATTAAAGGACAATTAAACTTCATTTTTCACTTGTACTTCTAAATGTGTTGTCCCGAGTCTGAGGATAAACTAGCCTGTACTTTTGACAGTAAATGCCATTCTATCCTCTGAACAGCAGCTGCCATGCTTCATAGGAAGCACGCAGCCTGGTAATGTTGGCGACTTCCAAACTTCCTCCCCTCTGCTAGTTCCCTGCAAAAACATAGGTCTCTCTCAGCGCTAGTATTGAGCTATTCTATGTTTTAAGAGTCTGTTTGTGTCAGATGAATATATAGGGTACAATGTTCCCAAGCCATTGTCAACCAAATATCTAAATAGCAATGGACATAACCAATTAGGCATATTTATGCTAAAGGTGAGGAGAACCCTGCCCAAATGAGCTTACAGTCTAAAATGAGTATGAACATCTAGTTCCAAAAGAACGAGGTTCAAGTCCACGAATCTCAGTGGTTAACCATGGCTGAATATCCACAAGGGCAGTTAGAGTGCCAAGTAACTTTATTCAGATGTCAACATTTTCCAAATAAGTTATCACTAGATGGGTATTTCTAAATGGCTAATAGTTTGAATAGGAGAGCCCAGTCTGCAGAAAATCTAGTTAAAGATCTCAGTGTCTTCTACCTTTCTTCATGCTTCTTCTCCCTTTTGTGTTGGCCATTTTCCTGATTTCCAAAATGCAGTTTACCCTTCTACTTGTTTTTCCTGTTTCCAATTCCCACAAATTTTCATTCTTTTGTTCTACATCACTGTCCTTCTTTGCATCAGCTGATAATCTCCATTTCAATCTCCCCTTTCAATTTCTGTTCTTTACTGCCTATTGCTACATTTGTTCCCATACGGAAAACTCCATATGATACCTTTTCCACATAATCAGCAAGATAGTTTTGTTTATAGGGTCACAGGCTTGAACTTCATTAGGTCAACACCGCCCTTTATTCTGATGTTGATAAATGAGTACCAGTAAGTGGTATTACGTGCTTTTGGTACACCATAACTGTACTAGACCACGTAGGCGACCATTTTCCTGATGTTATTGCACATCTTGTATATCACACATCCATCTACTATGCTTCTAATGTAACAAATAAATCATATTCCCAAACCTGTTCATTTGGTAAAACATAGAGTAGTATAGTCACTGGCTGTGATACTGATATATTACTTCTAAAGAGATATTTAAAACTGCTTTACCATGATTACCGTATGTAATGCATTTGCATTTGAAATGTGAATTGATAAAGAACATTGGGCCCCCCTCTGATAAGGGCATTTAACACTTAGTTTGCAAAAGAGTTAGACAAGCACTGGCTTTGCTAATGGATGCGACTCTGCAGCCAAGAGGTTAATCTACATGACAAGCTCATGTGGAGGGACAAAGCAACATTTAAATGCTACAGGGATGGAGCCAGTGGAAGAAGATTAATCTTAGGAGCCATTGTAAACACCAATAGTGAATGTCACATATAGCAGATAATAGAAGAAATGTCAAAATAGTATCCATGACAACTATGCCATGAATATCCCTTTTATGCTCATACATGAATATTTGAATTGTCAGTTTGCAAAATCCACTTTAATGCATCATATTGCTAAGCCTGCATATTAGCAATTGTATTTTTTTACATTTTTATTTAATTACTTCACAAACTCTATCCTGGTATATAGGGTGACCATGTCCCGGAATGCACAGTTCCACAATGGGACTTTATGTCCTGGACAATACAAAGTGCCAGATTGAGAGCACTGAGGCAAGGGAGGACTCAGGCAATCAGATGAGACCTCTCAACTCTCCTGATTGGCTGAGAGTTCAGAAGCCTGTTCTGATTGGCTCAATCTCTCCTTTACACGGAGTTTAGTGTAATCTGCAGCAGTCTGCATGCACCAGGTAAGAAACAAAACTCACACTCTCCATCCATATGTGTGGGAGACAGATTATATTTGTCTGTGTAGTGTGTATATGTTAGACTGTGTTAGAGACTGTGTGTGTGTATGTGAAAAATTGTATGTGTGAGACTGTTTTTGTGTGTGTGTATGTAATGGATAAAAGGGTTAAATGATCGAAAATTGTCTATATCTAGCAATACAGGGGTTAGGTTCTCTGAAAATGCTCCTCTCTGATAATGACTATATGTATATTATATATACATATTATTTAAATCTACATGGTTCTCAATGCTGCCTAGTAATTTATATAATATAAAATGTGTCCCTGTATGGCAGAAATAAAATGTGTTCACCCTACTAGTATAATAGGTTAAAATTGTGACATTTCCATTACAAAAAAAGATTTTCCAGAAGGATGTCACTATTTTCCGTTATACATTTCAGATTTGTGTTTTTTTTTTATGAAATTATATTCGTTTCTGTTGATACTAGGCATTGTATCCTCATGTGTTATATATTGTTTTCACATGTTATGTATTTGTTTTATCTTCATTGATGCCTGAGGAAGGGACCTAGCAACTTGGTCTTGAAAGCTTGCAATCAAACTCTGTTAGCTGATAAATTATATAATCTTAACTCTGCTTTTTTCAACTTGTTAGGGAAACAAGATCAGCCATATTTACCAAACACACATAACTTTTGCACGCTGACCTGAAGGAAAAATAATTAATGGGCATCCAAAGGGATTTGAGTTATTCAGTCAAGGTGGTTCAATGGGATCCCCTGCTTGATTAATTAATCTGTTTGCTCTAGACACATTAATGCTATATACTGCAGACACAATGTAAACGTAATATGTGTCTGGTCAAAGATGGCTGGCAAGATGGCAACCCTACAACCTGTCCCAAAAAAACCATAATGGAATCTTTTAGAATGAATCAATAGAGAATAATAAGTTGCGTTGTATTAATGAGGACATACTGTGAGCAAAACCAGTACATTAATGCTAATGTGGGCCATTATCTTTTACATTTTTATAAATGTCATAACTCACAAATGAGTCAGCCTGTAGATTACTGATTTGCTTTGATACAAACAGAATGGCTGTTCCCATTGTTGCCTAAAGAAAATACTCACTTCTTGATTAACTGTTTTAAAAAAATGTTGTTGATTCTTTAAATCTACATGACTTAAAACATATTTTTTTTATTTGTTTCAGGGTCGTCATGTTAAAACGGGGCAACTGGCTGCCATTAAGGTCATGGATGTTACTGGGGTAATGTATCTTACATTTATCTTTAAAAATACATATTTAACAGGAAGGCATTCATTCTCCTTATTCATATAGATATTTGGAGGTTCGTAATTCCAGCAGAGGTAATCATGTACCGTGTCACCATGTGATGTTACAGTCCCTCTTTCCCCTGAAAACCTTAAAGTACATCCCTTTTGTCCTAAACTGGGCAAAACAAATACATATTGGTACATGTTTAGCCAGTATATAGTATCATATATTTGTACTCTGCACATAACTGGGCTGGGTAAAGCAATGACAGAGATCTGTGCAACTGCAAGCACAAGTCTCAGCCTCCTTCTCCTGGGCTAATTGCACATTAGCATAGTGTTGAAGACTATCACATGCTTTTAACATTCATTACATTAACATTTATTTATATAGTGCCAGCAATTTACATAGTGCTTGGTACAGAGCCTAGAAGGGAACTACATACTATGAACATGGACAGACTGATACAAGAGATAGAGAACCCTGTTTATGAGCTTATAATGTGGAGGCATTGGGGAATAGGAGACTCATAAGGCAAGTAAAGAGGTCAGAGGGGAAGGTGATGGTAGTAGCAGAATGTAGGACAGTTGAGGCTAGTTGGGTTTGGCCAGAGGTTAACTAATTAATATGTGTTGTAGTTGGAGTCGTGAGCTTCCTTAATCCTTATAGTATTTGGGATCAGGAGTATTAAGCGTCCTTAAAGAGCTAAGTTTTGAAGAAAAGAGGGTCTACGGAAGAGTTCCAGAGAAACGGGGCAGAGCAGCTAAAGACTCGCAGGCACGAGTGGGAGGAGTTGATGAGGTTGGAGGAGAGCCTTAGTCCATTTGTGGACTGTAGAGGTTGTGCAGAGTAGTATCGGTTAATGAGAGAGGCAATGTAGGCAGGGGCTGAGGAATGGAGGACTTTGTAGGTTAAAGATAACATTAAAAATTCTATCCTAGAGCAGACTGGAAGCCAGTGAAGGGCTTTGCAAAGTGGAGCCACATTTTGAATAGAGACTTCAGAGGATCAAGATAAACAAGAGGTTGGGCCAGTCAGAACAGTATTGCAGTAGTCAAGACAAGCAATTAAAAGTGAGTGCAGTAAGGTTTTGGCAGCCTCTTCGCAACAGAATTGGCAAATGCGCTCTGACACATACAACTCAAGCCAAGAGAGACCTGGGCCACCTATACCCAACAAGGCTACTCTGCTAAGAAGGCAGTGGTCAACAGTGTCAAAGGCAGCAGCGAGCTCTAGGAGTATCAGTGGTCTTTAGGTTTGGCAGAAAGTAAATCATTTGACAATTTAGTGTAAGGGCTGTATCAGTAGAGTGTAAGGGTCTAAAGAGATTAAGGTAATCAAGGAGGTTATTAATGGATAGAAAGTCTGTCAGACACAAGTGCACAATCGTCTCCAAAAACTTAGACACTATGGGGCGAAGGGAGATAGGTAGTTTAAAGAGGGCATGGGTTCTAAGGAAGTTTTTTTGAGCACGGATATGCAATCTACTTAGATATAATGGTTTCCTTATCTTTTCCTTGATTTATCTGGAAAGACCCGCATTAACAGAACAAGTATAGCGTTTTTAAAATTAAATTATTAACTGGAAGTGAATTACTATATGCTATTGCAAAATTTCCTACTTGCATCTTTTTTCCTAGGATGAAGAGGAAGAGATCAAACAGGAGATTAACATGCTTAAGAAATATTCTCATCACAGAAATATTGCCACATATTATGGGGCATTTATAAAAAAGAATCCACCGGGAATGGATGATCAGCTATGGGTAGGCAAATGCTTGTTTGTTTGTTTGTTTATTTGTTTATATTTTAATTTAGTTATCAAATATTGCTGTCACATATTCATTGGAGATTGGATCATGTAACTATGACAATATTAAATTGGTATATTCACTTTTTCAATATGAAAAGTGGGACCCATCAACACTGCTATAATATACAAAATTTGTCAGTAAAGAAAACCAGCTTACCCCTGTCCATATACGTTTATCGGCAGCGGCGTCTTAGCAACAAACCCCAATCAAGACAAAGCATGGATGCAAGTCAAGGCATTGAGACAGGATACAGGCCAAGTCCTGTCACAACACCTCGGCTTGCATCCATAGTCACCTTTTCAGGCACTGTTGCATCTGTTAAGACAATTACATATGCCTTATTGTATGAAATGTGAAAAGGCACTTTTCAGACCACATCTTACCATAAACTCTCTGGTAATTGAATTATTCCGTGGTGTTCAGCACAACTACTTATGGCAGTCCTCTCCTACAACTGGAATGTTCTGACCTTCCTAAAACTTCCTAAAATCAAAGCCACATTTCACCTTACGCAATCTTTAATTTAGCTTTAATCACTGTTAAAGTTTTTATTGGTACAGCAAATTAAAATAAGATAAAATAGGTAGAGGGGAGAGAGATGGAAAATGGATAATGATGGTGAATTGGACACCAAGATGAACTGATCATACATTTTACAATCATATTATAATGATTACCGTCCATGCATTAAAATGTAGAATAATATGTAATGCCTAAAATGTTTCTTGTTTCTTGTTCCCTAGCTTGTGATGGAGTTTTGTGGTGCTGGGTCAGTGACGGATTTGATAAAGAATACCAAAGGCAATACATTAAAGGAGGAATGGATTGCATATATTTGCAGAGAGATTTTACGGGTAGGGCATATTCTACAAATCAAGTAATTACTTCATATTACAGAGATAAGACCCTTGTTTTTGTTGATTTTTTTTCTCTCTCATTTTTTTCTTATTTCTGTCTATTTTCCTGTATTAATTCCAAAACCACCATATAAATATGTATAACTTTTAGATTTATTTGTTGATTTTGTTAAATGAACATCTTGCACATTTCCAGAAACTAATCTGCTTACGTTCAAAAGAAGTGGGCTATTGTTTGAGGTATGGCCTTTGAAGTGGGAAATCAATATCTGTTCCTTGGTGAAAGAGGATACTTTATTGATCACTCTGCACATTTGTAAGCTTTATTGATATGTAATGAAATAACTAGTCTATTTATAACTAGACGTTGATTAAATCTAAATGTGTTGAAACTGTTGTCTGGTGAAGGGTGGGAGCAGAACCATAAAACTACTATCTGATTAGCCATAATTATGGTGACTTCCCATCACTCTAACTTAGTGAGGATGAGAAGATTCAATCACTAGAGAGAAATGGAAAGAGAGTCGTGTCTAAGTAAATGAGGTTAAAGTGCTTGAGGAAAAATTATTCGAGGAACAAGGTCCTATTTAGTGATAATGGGACCCTAGGCAAACCTCTCAGGTTTCCGCAGCCATAAAACAGTATATATGTAGCATGCAATTTCATAGTGAAGAGTACAAAAAACCCCATTGTGCCTTATTTGTTTAGTTACAAACCTTAGGAAACGGTAAAGGTGAAATGTGCTAGAAAAAAACCAAATAGTTTTGCCTACTACGACTCTCTGCATGAACTGTATTTATTTATGTCCTTTCTCATTCCTGTCATAGCGCTCTGCTATGGTAAATGCAAATAATGATAATGCTTGACTGAAATTACTCATTTACAAATGTAAAGAGTTAAAGGGCAGGAGATCAAGAGTAAAAGGAGCAGTGATAAATGAAGATGCAGAACTAAAAGGCAAGATGAGGAAAGAAGGGCCTGGATTCAGCACAAGGCAGACTAGGCACATGCATTTTGCAGTAAATTTTAGCAGAAGTAGCATGGCAGGCAAATGTCTTAATGCCAAATACTTTAACTATTTTTGACCAAACCCATCCCATGTGTTCTCTTACACTACCTGTTTTAGAGCCATTCTGTCCTTAGTACCTCATTAATACAATTTTGGTTTTAAAGGCAAAGTGGGTGCCACAGAAATCTCCCTTGGCAGGTAAATATGACCTTAGTGAGAGGGCACAGTTTTCTTTCTCAGTAGCAAAAAAAAGATTTTGAGAAATAAAATGAAGGAACACACACGGAAGATCAAGCAATAATAAATTGCCAAACCGTATAAAATGTTGAAGAACAGCTGTAGATGTTCGAATACAAGTATGGACATGACAGGACATGAAACCACGTTCTAATAAACTAGAACATCTGTAAATCAGACAAACCTGTCTTAGAAATGCAGAACTAAACAAAGCAACAGCTAACATAGAAATAATAGGGCATAAAGTATCTGAATTATTGGTATAGGTAAAGTATTAAACACTATTTGTATTCTTTTACCATAATTATCCAGGCATTACAAGGAGCACTGCTTGAGTGGTACTTTGGATCTGGACATTTTATGGACCAACTAAAGGACTTGTATTCCTCATTGCTGTTCCAATCCAGTTGTATAGAAATCTATTATTAGCATCCTGAAATATGTGCTTTAAATAATAATAAATAAGGGCGTCCACATCTCCCTAAGAATACACATCATGTTGCTGCATCTTTTGTGTGCATTTATTCAGTTCATAGTTTATTATACACATTGCCTCAGTCTCCAAATGTTCCAGCTGATAAAATAGGTTATAGTAACAATATAGTATAGAATGGGGACAAGAAGAGGAAGGGAGCGGATACAGAGCTAAATGGGCGGAAGTGGTATGGATATAAAGATGGATAGAAGGCAAGTTGTGCAAACAAGTGAATTCAAGATATGTGGAAATGAAGTGGATGGATGTGGAGAAAGGGATGAGTATGCCATATATGAAGAAAGGGGAAGGTGCATTGATCAAGTGAGTGAAGAAAAGTGGATGTGAGGAATATTGGAATGATGCAAGGGGGTGCCGGGATTTAGCAACATGTGAGTGAAAAGCTATAGTGGTCAAGGGAGAGCTGAGTGCATGGGCTGCAGAGATGAAGAAAGGAAGTGGGTGCATGTGGTGGCAACAGGAAGAGAGGTGCATGCAAGTGATGGGGTGATAAGAGAGGTGGGTTTGGAGTGCAGATATGAAAGACGGATTTAGAAATGTGAGAAAGAGATGTCCTTAAAATGGTGCTAAGGGGATCACAAGCAGAGACTTACATTGGGCCATTTTACATTAAAGGGATACTAAAGGTTTTTTTCACTTGTGCTTCTAATATAGGAAGAGAGACCCTTGTTTTTGCATGAGATCAGCAGGGAGGACCTTAACTAAGGCCCCGCCCCCGGCTGATTCCATGCAAAAACAAGGGTCTCTATCTGCGCTAGCAGCCAGAGACCCTCGCATTCGGCTGTCAGAGCAGGACGAGCCCCCGCACTGATTGGCTGTGCGCGTGCTGATGTTTGTCGGCATCCGACAACCAGGAACTGCTGTGCCTCGCATGTGAGACACAGCAGTTAGTAAACCCACCTGTATCTATTAAGATGCACGTCGGGTTTACTTACAGGTCCTGAGACATGTTTTGTTTAACCCTTGCTTCCTTGAACGAAGCAACAAATTGGAATGTCCCTTTAAAGATCACCCTGATTTAAATTGAAATATTTAATGTGTAAAAGGACCGTCACATAAAGTATTTTAAAGATGTCCATCACAGGCTGGTATTGCAGTGGATTAATAATGAATGCTATACATTGGTTTAATAGGTTTTCTTTTATTTGGGGAAAGTAGAAGCAGCAGCTTTATTCAGTGAATGTGTCCAACCCCAGAGACAATCTTCAACACTCAATCGCAAAGAAACGTCAAACAATTTGACGTTTGTTTGCGATTGAGTGTTGCCTATTGTCTCTGGATTTCACATTTTTACTCAAATTGTGAAATCACTTTAGCATGTTTCAGAATAATGGTGTTTAATGTTTGTGTTTATGGCAGTGCATTTTTTGTCAATTCTTAGGGAAAGTTTAAATCCTTAAAGGATATTCAGAACCATAAGGGAATCTGCCTGTTACAGCTATGTGGTTTTTTTTTTTATGTTTGTAGCAAGCATCCACTGTGTTAAGCCTATATAACTCTTCTCAGACTTCAGATAATTCAAAAGGAATATAATTTATGTCTGTTCAAACCCACCACACTCTGAAATATATGTCCCATTAAAACAAAGGACTCTATACATAAATGGGCAGTGGTGACATCCCGAGGACGCACTGAGAAACTAGTGAATATCTCAATGTACCCTTCATGGTAAAATACTTTTTTGCTGTTATTATTAAATAGCCTATTACAGTTCCTACTTCTTTACAATCCCATAAAACATTTGACTACTTTCTGTAAGTGCTGTGGCAAGTCATGGAGTTTATTCTGCTGTCTTAATAATGTTGATTGATGGAGAACGATTTAGGACAAAGAAAAGAGTAGAAGGTAACAAATCCTTGAAGGGAATAAGTGCGACAGGGAAAGAATATGAGAGAGGCACAGCACAGATTGAGGGGAGAGTTATTGATAGCTTACTGGAGAAGAAATAGACTACATTTACTGAAGGTTAAACAGCTGACATTCAAATTTGTCTATTAAATGCAACTGCATTTGCTTGTTCTTGTCCATGTTCAGTAACAGTCAGTTTTATAGCACATCATTGCAGAATTAAGTTGACTTTAAAAGCTAAGGTCAATATCAAATTATGAATAACAATGGAACTCTGCAAGAGTGAGTATATCTCTACAGTGAAGTCAAACCCAGTGGGGAAATCTGATACCAACTGATTTGGCTATGAAAATATGCTGTCTGTATGATTAATATAGCTCTGATCTATTTCTGTTTGTCCAATTTACTTGCTGCTTTTCCCTGCCAAATTGAAAATAGATTTGTGGATTTAATAGTTAGTGAATCTGCAAAGTTCATTACAGGTTGTAAGTTAATGATATATTACAGCAGCATTTAAAGATATGAAAAGAATGCTGATATGTGTCTCAGATGATGGGATGTTTTTGGTCCTAGCCAAACATAATGTAGAGAAAACAAGTTCACAGCAATGTATACCCACAACAAAGCTGTAATGGATATCTGTACCTAATTGAAATTCATCTTTGTTTCGTAAACTAGAGTAATTGGGTTTTGACAATAAACAAAATATAAACAGTCAGTAAAACATTTTGGCTGCAGTTCAACTCTCTGTGGGTATTTTATTGTTCAGTCCAACATTGTGAAAAGGAAAAAAAGTATGAGCATAAATATAAAGAAAATTGTAATAGACAGTATGGGGAAAAAAACTTGTGGAAAAGATAATAACATTTTTAAAAAACTCGAAAATTATGCCAAAAAAAGCTATAGAAGGAACACAAAAATGATGGTGAAGAGGGTCTACGGCACAACAGAAAAATAGAAATAATCCTTATTTTGGGGAGATGACAAAGAGAAAGGATAATTGGAAACTAGATAAAGACATACCAGGTGAAGACATACTGGGGTCATGGAAAAGACTCGGATAGAGGAGGTATTTAGAAGCAAATTTAGTAAAATCCAACTTGTAGCTAAAATGTTTGAGTTGGGAGCTGCTCTCTGAAGCTTGAAGGAAAGTCACCAAAGCCTACTCTAAATGGAGTTTCTCTGAGTTGAGATGGTTTCAATGTAGTTTTAACTCCAGGTTGGCATTAATTCACTTTTTGTAAGTATCACATATACCAAATTTCTTGTACTTTCATATGAAGACTATACTTGGGTCAACTACAAATGTAATAAACCACTTAGAGATGAAGGATAGGAAAAGGTAATTTTTAATAACTTAGTGCAGGCAAAATGTAAATAACTGGTATGGATATAACATCTCTAATTACATTGATAAAATCAACAACTTTTATTAATGACAAAAAATATAATATACACAGCTGATCAAATAGAGTGTAGTCCCTTTCACCTTCACATAGCAATAACTATATATATATCTATGTATAAATATATGTATGTATGTATATGTATAAATATAAGTGTATGTATGTATCTATCTATATATATATATATATATATATATATATATATATATATATATATATATATATATATATATATATATCTATATCCACAGCCATGTGGCGAGAAACTGTCTACTTAGCTTATTATGTTTTTGTGGTTTACTTTTGTTCAACAAAATGGTATTTACAATGAATTTTGTGAACAACCAGCATATTTAAGGAGAAAGGCACAGAGAAGGTCATTGTAACTAACTGGATGATTTATATTTATGCATCTGGAAGAACCGTGATACAGGCTTTACAGCTGATAAATGACAATCTTGTTATAGCAAAATGACTAGTGATGACTCAAGTGATTTGAGCTGAAGTCAGTCATTATACTGGTAGACATGTACATATGTTTATGGGGACTTTCATTACAGTGTAGCCTTCTAATGAGATGTGGCGGTAACAATGGTTTAATTGTACAGCCCACTGCTACCAATAAGCCCTTGGAACTAGTCTAAAAACCAACATTGACGACACACACTGTGTGCAGTGAGTAATCGGCATTAATCCGGATTTATTTATTATTTGTAAGGGAACTGGATTACAGGCCAAAAATCATGTGCTTCTTATTCTTAACAGTGCATATTTTCTATGTTACGAAGAGCATTTTTGGTTACGAAAACAAAGAGGTGATGCCATTGATGTAATGAAATTGACATACTCAAAAGCACAAACACTTAATAAGTATGCCATATATTTTGAACTTGCAGCTGCTGGATGCAGTTCCACAATCTTTTATTGTATGCTTTTTTTAGTATGTACAAATCTTTCTTATCCAACAGTCTGGGTCTGAATGGATGGCTTTTAACGATCAAACAACCCAAATCTGGCTTTATTTCCCCCATAGTTTTCTCTAAATTGGCAAATGTTAATTCTCCCACTGACCACTAACATTTGAACATAAATATTTGTTATGGACCAAAAAATCACCATTAGTTCTTAAGCATTGCAGAGTAAACTTACTTTTTTTAGTAAGGGTCTTTAAAAGAAAAGGGAAAAGGGATTAAATATGATGGTTACCCTACCTGTTATGCAGCCTCACATGGTGTCGGTATGAATGAGTGCAACCTCGGTGCAATGCTGTTCTTAAAGGGCAACTGTATGTAAATAACAAATAAATAAATATACTTACACAAATAGAGGTGAGCCCTGCTATAATGCGTGGCTTGGAATCCGCCAGCTGATTTCCAGATGTGAGTCATGACATGCTATCTGTACTAATGCGGATACTATATTGGGATCTGCACAAATGAATATAAAAATACGTTTACGGCAGTTTAAACACTTTGTTTTATTGCTTTAGAGCTCTATAATATATAACATGAGCTCTATAACATGTATAGCTTGGAGGAAAGACGTAACAGGGGGGGATATGATAGAAACATTTAAATACATAAAGGGAATCAACACAGTAAAGGAAGAGAGTATATTTAAAAGAAGAAAAACTACCACAACTAGAGGACATAGTCTTAAATTAGAGGGGCAACGATTTAAAAGTAATATCAGGAAGTATTACTTTACTGAGAGGGTAGTGGATGTATGGAATAGCCTGCCAGGAGAAGTGGTAGAGGTAAACACAGTCAAGGATTTTGAGCATGCGTGGGATAGACACAAGGCTATCCTAGCTATAAGACCGGGAACGGGGGACTAATAAAAGTACTCAAAAAAAATTGGGCAGACTAGGTGGACCGAATGGTTCTTATCTGCCGACACATTCTAATACTCTCATACAAAACAAACATTCTGATTTCCTTGAAAAGAAGGATGATAGAAGCAGAAAGAGGCACTGGGGGATCTGAGTACAAAATAGGGACTGTCTCCTAAATATGGACACTTGGGAGGTATGCTATTACCTAACCATTGTTTATGTGGTAACTAGAAAATACAAATGATTTACGTATCAGGTGAGCAGAATTGCACGTCAGTGAAGATACATTTTTGCAATAGTGATAAAGTATTCTTGTTACCTGACATTCTGTTATGTGATTAAAAAATTCATTTGTTCCTACTAATCAGAATTGGTAGAAATCATCTCTTTAAATTCGCTAGCATGTGCTTTTTAACTTTTATTTCTATTTGTGTAGCAATACATAAGATTCTTTTAGTTTTATTGGTTGTAGGTATTGTTTTTTTCTTTCTCATCCTGCTTTGTAATTTTTTTTTTTTGCACTATATTGCCATGATATATATATCTATAACACATTGGGTAGGGTTACCAGGCATCCTGTCCGTCTGAGTTATTGGTTTTTTTTTTAAATAAAAAAAAAAAGGCCAGGTTTGCTGCTAGATGTTTTATTTAAAGATTTTTTGTAAGGATTAACATGCTGCATGTTAATCTTTACAAAAACCCCATACCCGCAATCCATCTGAGGCACTGACTGGGAAGATTATAATGATCTGACATTCTAGGTCTGCCGTTTATCTTGCAGAACATATTGGGGGTTTTGTATACAGGTTACTTGTGAGGCAAAGTTCTGCATCTTTAGAACGGTATTGACTTCGTTTCTATCTTTAACCTTTAAGTTCAAATAAAAACATTAGGACTGTTTTCTAAAATGGCTGACTAGGCTTTCTATTTGTCAAGCACTTCAGTAATTGCAGTCATTTTTGGACTATATGAGGTTGTAAATCTACACAAAGACTAAATTACAAGCATGCTTTTGGTATAAAATCAATTTACAGGTGACAAAACATGCAGTTCTGCTTTAATGTATTCATTTTTCCTTGAGATACATATTACAGTTTGCCTTTCCTCATCAATCTCTCCAGGGCCTGAGTCATCTGCACCAGCACAAAGTGATTCATCGAGACATTAAGGGGCAGAATGTCTTGCTGACAGAGAATGCCGAAGTTAAACTAGGTAAGGTATGCTTCAAAAATTTTAATTAGGAGTAGAGAGTGATAAAAGGCCCACTAGGCTTGGAAACGGGTTATGAAGCGTGCTCCCAGTGGATGTGTCGACAGTCATATTCGGAAACTGAATTGATTCTGTGTACCCCTATATAATTATTAAAATTATTAAATGTATTCATATGCAGTCATGGAAAAAAGAAAGTGCACCTTCTTTGAATTCTATGGTTTTACATATCAGGACATAATTACAGTCATCTGATCCTTAGGTGTGCTTGGGATAGGATCGCCACCCAGCCAGTATATTACCAGCAGGCCGGTAAATAATTGGCTTGTTGCCAATGTTAAGTCTATGGAAGCACCAGGAAGGGCGGTATTTTTTTGTAGAAAAGGTGTCAACCCTAGCATGGGATCATTGTCCTGTTGCATGACCCAGTTTCGGCCAAGCTTTAGCTGTCAGACAGATGGCCTTACATTTGACGCTCAAATACCGTATTTGCTCGATTATAAGACGACCCTGATTATAAGACGACCCCCCAAACTTTGGATATTCCTTTAGGGAAAAAAACTAAAAGCCTGAATATAAGACTACCCTATAGGAAAAAAGTTAAACTTGTATATATTCACATGTAAATTGCATTTTTAATAAAATATTATATAAAAAAAATGCATTTCTTGTGTTTATTTCTTTTTATGTGCCAATGCTGCCTCTCTCTTTCCCTTGCCCCCAGCTTTGTCTCACTCCCCACTCCCCCCTCACCTGTCTCTTCCCCCCCCCACATGTTTCTCTCTGCCCCCCTTCCTCTGTCTCTCCCCCCTTCCTGCTCTGTCCCCCCTGTCTCTCTGCCCCCCACCCTCCCTCCCCCTGTCTCTCTGCCCCCCACCCTCCCTCCCCCTGTCTCTCTGCCCCACTCCCTCCCTCCCTCCCTCCCCCTGTCCCCCCCCCTTACCTGTACCTCAATCCCTGGTGGCTAGTGGGGGCAGCCGGGGGATGTCTGCACGATACGTGCAGACATCCTCCATGCTGCCCGACACGGCAGTCTATTATGACGGACAGCTGTCCGTCATAATAGTCTGCCGTGTCGGGCAGCATGGAGGATGTCTGCACGTATCGTGCAGACAACCCCCAGCTGCCCGATTTACCCTGGTGGCTAGTGGGGCAGCAGAGGAAGTCTGCGCAATGAGCGCAGACCTCCCCTGCTGCCGCCCGGCATGCTCGCCGGGACTTCTGTGACGAAAGCGGAAGTACCCGGCTTCTTCACAGAAGCCCCGGCGGTCGTACCGGGCGGAAGCAGGGGAGTCTGCGCTCGTTGCGCAGACATCCCCTGCTGCTAGAGAGGGGGATCCAGGTCCCCTGCAGCTCTGCTGGGGACCTGGATCCATGTCTTATAATCTGACCTCAATTTGAGGTCAGATTATAAGAGACCTCGATTATAAGACCTATAAGGCATTTGCTCTGAAAAAAACCTCGTCTTATATCGAGCAAATACGGTACTTTAGTATACAGAGACAGTTGGTATGAGGTGATTGTGCAGATATGTTGTTTGGTTTTCGGCAAACGTGGTGATGTTCATTGCGCCGAAACTTCTCCACTTTGGTTTCTTATGTCTATAGGACATTGTTCCAGAAGTCTTGTGGTTTGATCAGATGCAACTTGTTCAGTCTTTTTCTAATTATACTGTCATAAACTTTAACATTTAACACGCTAACTGAGTCCTGCTGTGTGAGATGTAACTCCTAGGTTTTTTGCAGTTTCCCTGAGCATTGCATGGTCTGACCTTGGGGTGAATTTTCTGGATGTCCATTCCTGGGAAAATTGGCAACAGTCTTGAATGTTTTCCACTTTTGAATAATCTTTCTCACTGTAGAGTGATGACCTACATTTGTCTCACTCCCCACTCCCCCCTCACCTGTCTCTTCCCCCCCCCCACATGTTTCTCTCTGCCCCCCTTCCTCTGTCTCTCCCCCCCTTACAACACTTAACCCCAGCATGCAAATTGCACTCACAGGACATACCCCAGCACACAGATTTAATTGACAGGACTTGACCCAGCAACCAGGACATACCCCCAGCACTGAGATTGTACTCACAGGACTTGCCTCAGCACCCAGCCCACTCCAGAGATTGCACCACAGGACTTGCCCCGCAGGGGCGGATCCAGAGTATGTAGACTCGTTCCCATGTAGTCTCTTTCCCCCCTGTAGACTCTTTCCCCCCTGTAGTCTCTTTCCCCCCTGTAGTCTCTTTCCCCCCTGTAGTCTCTTTCCCCCCCTGTAGTCTCTTTTCCCCCCTGTAGTCTCTTTCCCCCCTGTAGTCTCTTTCCCCCCCCTGTAGTCTCTTTCCCCCCCTGTAGTCTCTTTCCCCCCCTGTAGTCTCTTTCCTCCCCTGTAGTCTCTTTCCCCCCCTGTAGTCTCTTTCCCCCCCTGTAGTCTCTTTCCTCCCCTGTAGTCTCTTTCCTCCCCTGTAGTCTCTTTCCCCCCCAGTAGACTCTTTCCCCCCCAGTAGACTCTTTCCCCCCCGTAGACTCTTTCCCCCCGTAGACTCTTTCCCCTATTTTCCTCACGCGCTTATCTCCTCAACATCCGTACTGACTTTCGCTTCAACTAATTCGGCCGCCGCCGGAAGTCAGCAGTCAGACGAATTTGTTAAAGCGGCGACGGCCGCCGAATACAGGTAATTCGGCCGCCGTCACCTCTTTAACTAATTAGCCGTCACCGCTTTAAAGATTTCGTCTGACTGCTGACTTCCGGCGGGGGCCGAATTAGTTGAAGTGGAACTCAGCACGGATGGAGAGCGGCCGCATCGCAAAGCGGCCCCAGGGCAGACGGCCCACCGGAATTTTTCCCGGTATCCCGGTGGGCCAGTCCGGCCCTGGCCTGATGTAGATGTTGTGCTGCAAATGTATCTTTTGCATACCAAGGATGCATTGTAATGTTGGTGAGAACTTGGTGGATATAATCTACACTGTGACAACTGGGTGGAGTTACATTATGCTAATTGTGTGTAGTCGGAGGAACTTTTGACAGTAGATGTTGTCAGTTTGAAGCTGAGCTGCAAAGTGTCCCTTCAAATGTTTGCAACTATGGAGGTTGTATTTACCTAATGCTAAGGAACAGACGATTGTTTCTATATCTTGATATGTGAGACACAGAATTTAAAGAGGATGTACTTGATTTTTCCCACTGTATACTTTAAATTTTGTGCATGTTTAACTTTTAATTCAAGTATGCAAAGCAAGTAGTGCCCTTACGTAATGACCTAATTATGCCATACAAGTATGATTTATGGAAAAATAAATCATTAATGTCCTCCTTTTTTAAATAATTTTTTATAACGTTATCGTATTTTGAATGAAATGCATTTTAACCCTCTTTGTTTTAAGTGTTACTGTGCCATTAACCACTCGCATTGAGGGGAAATTAGCTGTTTTTCTTTCTTCCGGTATATATTGTAAAACTTTGGGATTATATATACATACCTCCCAACTGTCCCGCTTTTCAGGACAGAGGTAGAGCTCAGTGGGACCATGTGACTCAGGACCGCAATTCCACGGTCCTGATCACATTCTACTGTGTCCCCGACACTGGAGAATGACTACTGCGCATGTGCAGAACTTTGCGCATACGCAGTGCCACTTTTGGCCTCAGTTACCAGCTTCAGCATTACATTGAAGGCACCTTGACACGAACCTCCCCAGACACCGCCAGACTCATACTCAAACCAACAAAATTACAGGTCCTTCATGTTCTATCTACTATCATAGCAACTGTCGCTGGACCAGGTATCTAGTCCAACTCCAATGGTTATTTGCCATGGGTTGTAAATTACATTGCACACAACTTAATGTATATAATTAATAACTGTATTATTTATTTTGGTAATGTCTGATTACAGTGGATTTTGGAGTGAGCGCACAGCTAGACCGGACTGTAGGCAGGCGAAATACCTTCATTGGAACTCCTTACTGGATGGCACCTGAAGTGATCGCATGTGATGAAAATCCAGATGCAACATATGACTTTAAGGTACAGTATGCCTAAGTGCTGTGACAATGCAGTGTAACAGTGGTGTGATATTGCAGTGCTATATCACAGAACCAAAGACATGCCAAGCTATTGTGTACTGTGGGTCTCTTTTTGACATCAAGAGCTGATGTATTGTTTGGATTTGGTATAATTAACTGTATCTTAAAGGTGTCAACGGGCAATCCTAGTGGTGTTTAGAAGTGTGAACACTTGTCTTTGGAGTCTGTTTACCTGACTGATTGAAAGAGATTAGTTAGTTTGCATGACACCAGAGGCAGATTAAAGCACTGGTGAATTTTGCTTTTCAAGGCCAATTTAAAAGCGCAGTGATGCAGTCTCTGGGAAGAGTGCGCTGATTTTGTGCCTCAAAACACTGATCTGTAATCTACAATTTCTTTCTCTCTCCTTCTCATTTTTTTCATGCTTTTGTTTCCTCTAGTATTGCTCATAAGCATGTTGTCGTGTCCCTCCCCCCCCCCCCCCCCCCCCACACACACAGTTGATTGCTTTTTATAAATAACCCTGTTACAAGTTCCAGGGTTTTATAATAAAAAAAAAAGCCCAGTCTCTAGGAGTAGAATGGCATGAACTAGGGTGAATCCTTCAGCCAATAAGAACTATTTCAAAGTTGATCTTGAGGGTCTACTCAATTCTTTGGACCATATTCGGTTCATGGATTTCGGCCCTACAATCCTGTGGATTCATCCTACTCAACATGGAGCGACATGCTCTGAAAAGAACTTAAAATCATCTAAAACAGTCATATGGATAGAGATGAGATCCATGTGTTGGTGTTTTTTTCTTTTCTTTTTTTCCAGGGGTATTTTTGTACAGTAGGTTGTTCATTTTTGAATATTTCCTTGGGCCTAAAATGAGGACCAAGGGCATCATGGTATGCAACATAATTTTATTTACGGGGTGCTTTTTGGATACCATGGATATTCTTATGTAGGGGGTCCGGAGGTACTTGGCCAGCTCCAGACCACAGGGACCACTTGCCCTATCCCCCCTTAGGTAACAAGGGGCTGGGAGACATTTTGTCCAGCTCCCTATCCCGTTTATTATTAGGTGGGGCCAAGGCCATGAATTTAACAGGGACAGGTTTTTTTTCTTTTTCATGGGGCTAGCAATTTTTTTCCCCATACAAGCTACGATTTCATAGTCCAACATTTAGGCGCAAAATATTGGCACAAAAATCGGCCACAATGGCTGATTCGGAAGCACCTTGGTTCTTCCCGAGAAGCCCAAATTTATGGGCTATTCAGATCACCGAAGTGGTCCAAAACTCAGAGATTCAAATTTCTCAAAGAAGATCATAACTATCCTTTGAATTCTAGATGTTTGATGTTTAATGTTATTAACAGCTTAAACTCCTTATTGAAATATGTCAAACTGATTTTTTTTTTTTATAAGCCCATTGTATTAAAGTAATGTTGTCTGTGAACAGCCATTTCAGATGGCGAGAAATCTTTTCACACAAAGGATACAGCTAAATTACAGGGCTTGTAGTGTACAGAAATGATAAGTATAATTATTTGGATGTAAGTGAAATCTGCTAATGGTCTCAGTGCCGGATATAGTTACTGAAGCGTTCTAATGTGCTCTAGTGATCTGCTCGCAAATCAGTTTTAGATATAGTATTCTTTTCTGTATTTAATGACTTTTTCCCCATGTAAAGGGACCAGTACAGTTGTATATTGTAACGGGAACCAGGCTACCCATCCGGTACCTGGCCGTTGTCCCGGGCTTCCCTCTCCTCAGGGCTGCTTCTTGACAGAACCACACCCTACGGCTGAGTGAAGGTCAGAGTACCCTTACAACCACTCAAGCTTGATAAGACTAAAATAATCACACTTTATTGGACTGAAACAGCCCTTATATACACGTTAAGGGCATTAAGGGGATAACTAGATTAAAGACCCTTCCCTAATATTTTTCAGTGTTTAAGATGATAGCCAATTCCAAACGTAAGGAATGTCCACATGTTGCCTGCAAAGTTTGATTTAGTAAAAGATCCCAGTAAGGTCTTAAAACCTTTCTTCATAACTAAATTTTACGAATCGAAACAAGGGCTGCCACTTAATTTGAGTAACAAGCAACAATTGCCGAGCCCAAAACATGTAACATGTTTCAATGCCTAAAAAGCACCCACCCTGCCTTAAATCCCCCAGATGACTCTCTCCAACATATGATCTCCTCAGTCTCTAGTGATCAGATAGTATAAGCCTTCCAACTCCATGTCATTCTTACAATTCCTTATCACGAGTCTTCCCATATGCACACTGATGCACTCATTCCAACCTACTCAAAAGTTTACATACTAATAACCCCTTCTTTGAATCCTTCCCGTACCATGCAATTATCAATGCCTTTCCATATTAAGATCATATTCCTTCCAATCCCAATTCTCCTTCTGTAATTACCAAAGCTTCCAATACACATCAGACCCCTTGTAATGTTTTATTCTTTACACCCACCATCACACTGGAGGCCGCTATATTTATAGCTATTGCGGGGAATAGGGAAACCAATTCTCTGTATAACCACCTAGTTTCCCATGCGAAACAATTTAAATAGAAAGAACTGCTCTGCAGCCTTTCATGTTACAATTATCATATTCCAACTTCACAAATGGCACCGTATCTCGCTTTAAATCTGCTGGGCAGGATGAGAGTACCTCCCCTACATTGTTTCCACACATCAGTAAGCACTTGGGTCATCCCTAATGAAGAAGTGAAATAACTCATATACTATAGGTTAATGAATCTCTAGCATTGTAGTAATCTAGTGATAATATTTTCTCATATCACTTTGGGACAAGTGACACGGGTATTTAATTGGCTGAAATCTTAGTGTCGCATTAATTACTTTTTCTCATCATATTTTTTACACTGTACTTACTCATTTACTGCTTTTATATATTTATTTGTGCTTTCTCTTCTCTTTCTTGAATGTGATGTCTGTCTACTTCTGTGTTGTATTTTTGCCCTCTTTCGGTAAATCATAGGGTCTACGCAGGTAGCTCCGTCTTGGCCTGAAATATGGCCAGGTTGAGGCTTGTAGCGGAATTGCAGAATTTCCCACAATTCGGCTGCTCGATATTGCCATTTCATCCTGGAATTGGCAATGTCTGCTGATTTTGTGCCAATCATTGGCCATATTCGGTTAAGGGAAAATGACCTGGGGAATCCTACAGATTCACCCTACTCATAAAGGGCAGAAAGCCTCAGAAATGGCCCCAAATGTGCTATAATCACAGAATTTGTAGGCATTTCATTTCTACAGATTTTAGAGAATTTAATATAAAAATCCTAAAGAATTAAAGTTAAAAAAAATATTTATATATATTTATAATATATTGTTTTATATTATAGTATATAATATAATAATATATTATAATTGTATATAGTCATAAAAATATGCATTTTTAATACTAATTGACTTTTTATTTAATTGATGTATTATGTTACGTAGGTACATAGTAGTTGAAATACTACTATCATTGCCTATGGTAACATATCCAGGCCTCTTTTAAAGGTATTTATTAGTATCACCTCTTCAGGCAATGAATTCCAAAACTTTATTGTCCTTACTGTAAAAATCTCTTCCGCTGTCATAGACTAAATCTTCTTTCTTCAAATCTTAAGGGGTGACCTCTTGTCCTTTGTATTTTTCTGTTAATGAACAGGTCTTTAGAGAGACCTTTGTATGGACCCTGTACATATTTATATAACATTATCAAATCCCCCTAAGACTGTTTCTCTTGCGTATACAAATTTAACTTTTTTAGCCTTTCTTCATAACTAAAACCTTCATTTTCCCTTGTTAGTTTTGTAGCCCTCCTCTGCACTCTCCCTAGTTGTCTTAATATGGACATGTATAGAGGCAGAATATCTTCCTCCCGTGATTCAATACCCCTTTTAATACAAGCCAATCTTATTCGCCTTTGCAGAAGTATATTGTCCACAATTACTCCCTAATCTCATTAGTAAATTCCCCCTCCCCCGGAAACACCATGCATAATTTTACATTTGTCTTCATTGAAACTCGTTTGCCATTTATCTGCCTAGTTACTCACTTTGTCCAAATCCACTTGCAGCGAAGACAAATCTATTTCAGACAGTATTACCCTACTTAATTTTGTGTAATGACTCCCTATACCCACTGGGAGATTTTTAATAAACAATTAAATAAAAGGAGGAGCAGCACTTCCCATTTACCACCACTCTTCGTATTCTATCGTTCAGCCAGTTGATAATCTACAAACAAACATTTGGCCTAAACCTATTTCAGTGAATTTGTACAGTTTACTAAATATTTTATTAAACTTTGTCCCATTTCAGGGCCATTTTGTGAGGACTTTGGCTATTTCTGCTATAGTCAAGGTCCTCCCGAAATGGCCACGAAATAAGCCAAATTCCTCCATTAGAAGTCTATGGCAAAGACCAAAGCTACCGTTGGCTAATTTTACATTTCGATTTGGGACCACATCACTTATCTCTGAGTAGCCTGAATTTTAGGGCTATTCGTATTACCGATGTAATCCGATGGGATCCAAAACTCGGAGCTCCGATTTTCCTTTAGAGTAGATTCTAATATGTTTGTGTGGTTATATGCATGCACTTGTGTCACAGAATATGTCTCTTATGGTTTGTGGAATTCCAGGACTGAACATGTCTGTGGCAATGTTGGAGTACTATCTCTAAGATGATTAATTCTACATTACATGCTGTCCATAAATTCAGTTCTTTGTTTGCTGTTTGATGGTTTCTGGATTAGTACACTTTATATTCATCTTCTACATCTTAATAGTAAACCGTCCCCACCAACGGAAGTCATGTTTCTGTATTTGGAATCTTGTCAGTAGCCAGTGCCTGTGGCCTAGGCAGCTGCCCCTCTTCAAGGTTCATTTAGTTTACTGGAAATGACAAATAACAAAAGTAAGAGTAGAGC
This sequence comes from Pelodytes ibericus, assembly GCA_036172795.1. Taxonomy (NCBI): domain Eukaryota; kingdom Metazoa; phylum Chordata; class Amphibia; order Anura; family Pelodytidae; genus Pelodytes; species Pelodytes ibericus. The sequence goes on from CM069861.1 coordinate 149,586,750, forward strand.
GTCATCCACAACAGCCTGAGACACACAATCTATCTTGTTCATTGTAGTTGCTCATCTGGGTTGAAAGCTACAGCCCAATGCTATTGGAAAACCATTTTCCATCAATTTGGAGTGACGGCATTCACACTCTTGTTCATTATTTTTCATTCCAAATAACCCTTCAATCAAGAAAACAAAGAGCTGTTGGCAGGCAAAGCAATATCTATGGTTGTAAATCACGATTCCTTCATAGTTGCTATTTTTCATGTGTTTTTTTTCTTATTAATGTTTTTTTCCAGAGTGACCTGTGGTCATTGGGAATAACCGCAATAGAAATGGCAGAAGGAGCTCCACGTAAGTAATTCAGACCATAGTTGATATGTTTATATTGTAACTAAGACCGAATGACAGCTAACACGGGCAGAGTATTAATCTAAGATTGTGCAGAACTCTTAATGTAGTTCACCTTGAAGTAATGCATTCTGGTCCTTGGGTGCTCTGACCATCTATTCTCTGTTTTTATGATTATTTAATAAGACAAGCATATTACTTGCACGCAAGAAGGTTCTAAATGAACGTCCCATTGCGTTCTTTAGCAGCTTTTTAGATGTGGAATAGATAAATCTGATTTATGATATGGTGATAACATTATTAGTGACATTAACCATTACCCAATCTGGACTACTTCCTTTACTACAGTCCTCCACAACTGTGAATTTGGACCAAGCCAAGGCAATTTACTACTCTGCCTAGGACTATTATAAGCTGCAAATACTTTTTGCTAAAAACAAAAGGCATTTACTTCATTCATTTTATGAATCCATGTTGCTTCAAATATGGTGGGTGTATGTATACCCATGTGTCTGTGTATTTCTCTCTGCCTGCTGTATATCTAATTGAGGCCTACCATCACATTTTGAGCAATAATATATTGTACACAGAAAAGTTTGTTTCCTATGCCTTACTATTTCTGACATGATTTTTTTCCCAATAACTTTAGCACTCTGTGATATGCACCCCATGAGAGCCCTGTTCCTAATTCCACGGAATCCAGCTCCTAGATTGAAATCTAAGAAATGGTGAGTCATTTCTCAGGCTGATTTCCCCATGTAATTGTAAGGTGAACTCTATATATTGGATAAGTCTTTTCTTGACAGGCAGATACTGCATACAGAATGCTGTAGGCAGTCGGGAGTTTCATTAAAGGTGTAAACATGAAATCTTATTTTAAGAGTTTAATTTGCTTTTTTAAATACATGTGTGTTTTTTAACCAGTTTAAACATGAATTGACAGCCCCTTCCAACAAGCCAACTGTAACTTCTCACAGTGGAAACAGTCTGCAACTCTAGAAAGACATATTTTATCATGGAGGATTAGGAATGCAACACTTTTTTGAACAGCATTCACACTAGGGCAGGGCTTCTTCAATTGTTTATATAAATGAGGAAATCAAGGGCACTGCAGCAGAATGGAACGTATACAGCTATTGTTTTCAATCCACTTGGGTATGCAATATGTGCAAAATAAAACTCATTTGGCTGGCAATGCACAACCATATTGGCTGCATAGGAAAAAGGTAACAAAGCCAAGTTACTACATATAAAATGCTGCAAAAATTACATTTTTAATTTTCAATGGCTGAGGTAGGACATTTTTTCCCAGGACAATGTGTTTCTCTCTTCTTGGTACTCAAAGTGTTAAATAAACTATAGCTTTTCATCAACTCTTCATAAACCACCACAAGTTTGTTTTTGTTATTTTTTTTCCCAGTATTTTATAAATATTTTATTGCAACAGCAGGAGAGATGTAGTTTGTCGTCAAGCTGCTGTTGGGAAGAGAGGCCTCTCTTCCAGTATTTGTTCCTGAGCAGGTGTTGGGAAGCTTGTAACTTCATTTTGAAGAATTCATTGTTTGTCAGATAATTTACATATGCGTCTACTTAATAAGAGATTCTAGTTCTCCTCACAGACTTTGAGCTTATTATGGATAATGTTGAAATCATTGTTGAAATTGGATTACGTGCATGCTGTATTGGCAATCTGCTTCTATAAAAATCCTAAGGTTATGTCTAGCATTGCCACCCAGCCAGTAAGAAATTGGCTTAGGACCAGTGTTAAGCCTTTGGAGGTAATGGCATGGCAGCTATTTTTTTTTAAGGAAAGGGTGGCAGCCCTAATTGCGTCAATGTTGGTAAGCCACCCAGGTCTTGGGGCACCTGTCAAATATTTCATGTGTGTAAAGTAGCACTAAATATATATATATATATATTTTTTTATCATTAGAGACACATTTGGGTTTAGTCTCAACTGAGACCAAGATGATCTGCGTTGACCATCACTTGCATCTCTTAGGTCCTGATTGAAACCTACTGTATCTCTTTGCTGGTTCAGAGAGAGCCTCTCATTTTGACATGTAATCATTTGTTACGTTGCATGTAAATACAAGGGTCTCACAGTGCACTAGCATAGTGACAATTGCGAGGGAGATCAGCCTCCATGATTCACAGTACAGCAAGGGGGGGGGGGGGGGGGTCCTGGTTGGAGGATACAATGACATGTAATTTAAAAAGTACATATCATTTTATACTCCTACTAGGGTCACTACATGCACTACATTCTCAGACCGAGAACTTATCTTCTCTATTACCATGGTTCTCCAAGTTCTTTAGTCTACTGCTCTTAGGATGTTAGCCAACTTACTGGACTTTCTGTACTGGTTTGCATTTTCAGTATAGTCATTCTGGTTTCCCAATTATATAATGTCCACCGATAACTGTCTTGCTGATTCTGCCTTATGTTTCCTTGGCACCTTCCTAGTTCCATTTTCTGGGAAGTTTGGACATATATGTCCCAGTTGTGCCAAAACACAACTAGTTGTGTGAAAAATAACCGACACACATACACTGGGTACGTTTAAAAGGGAGTTTCTTACCTGCAGATCCACCTAATTCCATAAAGCCTTTATCTCTTCAACTGGGCAGAATGTGATTTTGTCTCATGAACATGTCAGAAGACACTATTTATTGGATATACATATATTGATCATGAAGGCAATCCTCATACAAATATAGCATTTCCATGATTATCAGAGGTGTTCATCAATTACACATTATTTCCTACCACTGTAGTTACAACATAGGCTGTTACCCCATGCATTCAGTTTCCCATCAGTACAGTCATTTAGAATGCTGAATTACACCAGTGAAATGTTACTTTTGTCTTGAATGGAATCCTAGACATCCTATAATACCATTAGTTTCGCCACCAATACTATAATCAATCGTGCTTAAGGACACTGAGCTGAAGGCTTTTTAGAGATCTTGCTTGGCATTTTTGCAGCACTGCAGCTGTGCTGGTAGACTGCATAGGTATTTATTGTGGAAGGACTGTGGAAACAAAGACTAGCAAACCATGAGATCCAAGAAATTGCCTGTCAAGAAATTGCATACAAACTGCAAACAATATTAAACATATGATATTCTAAAATAATTACAATTACAAAAGTAGATCTTACTATTTTAGCCACACCCATTGCTGACAGGTGTTTAAATCAAGCAGACAGTCAGTCATTGTCCATGAGAAAACAATGGCAGTAGAATTCCAAGGAGACAGATTATCAGAATTCATGCCTGTTAGAGCTGCCCTGGGAAACTGTAATTGCTGTTATTGTGAAATGGAAACAACTAGGAGCAATAACAGCTCATCTGCAATGTGGTAGGCCACAGAAGATCACAAGACTAGAGTAGATACAGTAGTAGTTACAAATTTTCTCTTAGTGCTACATCGGAAAAATAACCTTAGGAGTTCAATGAAATTGGTTTACATGGCTGAGCAGCTGCCCACAAACCTAAGATTGCTATGTACAAAGTGTCAGCTAGTGCTGTTAATCTCACCATGGTTGACCAAGATTGGCGTGGGAGGCCTGCACAGAGATCTTAAATTAAAGGAACATTAAACTTTATATTTCACTTGAGCTTCTAATATAGAAACGCAAGGGAAATTTTAGTTGTTCCTAGTGTGAGGATAAACTGGCGTGGACTTTTGATAGTACACTCCAGTTTATCCTCTGACCGACAGCTGCCATGCTTCTATAGGAAGCAGGCAGCCGTCTGCTTGGTGATTGGCTCTCTATGCTAGCGCACAGTGAGCCCCTAGTTTTAGCATTGGATCAGCAGGGGGGACCTTAACTAGGTTTGTGGGCAGCTGCTCATCCATGCAAACCAATTTCATTGAACTCCTAAGGTTATGTTATTTTGCCGATGTTGCACTCAGAGAAAATTTGTAACTTGACAGTGAGTGTTTTGAGAGAGGACTGTTGATTTCTACTGTAGTCTTGGTTTGTGATTATGTGTGGCCTACCACGTTGAAGATGAGCTGTTATTGCTCCTAGTTTTTTGAGAGAGCCTCTCATTTTGACATGTAATCCGTTGTTACGTTGCATGTAAATACAAGGGTCTCACAGTGCACTAGCATAGTGACAGTTGCGAGGGAGATCAGCCTCCATGCTTCACAGTACATCAAGGGGGGGGGGGTTCCTGGTCGGAGGATACAATGACATGTAACTTAAAAAGTACATATTATTTTATACTCCTACTAGAGTCACTACATGCACTACATTCTCAGACCAACAACGTATCTTCTCTATTACCATGGTTCTCCAAGTTCTTTAGTCTACTGCTCTTAGGATTTTCAGTATAGTGTAGTCTTGGTTTGTGATTATGTGGCCTACCACGTTGCAGATGAGCTGTTATTGCTCCTAGTTTTTTTCTATTGCCATTGTTTGCTCATGGATATTGACTGACTGTCTGCTTGATTTAAACATCAATGGGTGTGGCTAAAATAGTTAGTAATTAGTAATTAGTTTGTAATTGTAATTATTTTAGAATATCTTATGTTTAATATAGTTTGCAGTTTGTATGCAATTTCCTGACCTGCTTTGCATTTCATGGTTTGCCAGTCTTTGTTTCCACATTCGGCAGTCGGAGCGGGGCGAGCCCCTGCTCTGATTGGCTGTGTGCAACAACCAGGAACTGCTGTGTCTCTGATGTGAGGCACAGCAGATCATAAAGCATCTTTAAGATACACAGTGGGTTTACACACTAAAAAGTGCAGCGTTCCTTTAATACCATTGAAAGGGAAGGGTAGCTAAGACAGCAAGGGCTGATAATAAAGATATATATATAGGAGATTGTGGAAATGATGGAGGCATTCAGACTGAAACTTGCCGAAATCTTCATTAATAATATGAAAAAGGGCTCTGTCTATATCATGTTACCATGTAGTCTCTGCTGTTTTTATTTGTTCAGTTCTATTCTCTCCAGCATCTGCATTGTGTTTCTCTCCTGCTTGCACTTCTTTCCCTTCATCTGAAGTTCCTGGTTATTGTCTTGTCTGGTTCTCTGCTTGACTTTAACATGAAGCATTGTGCTTTTCCTTACCAATGAAAGATGCCAACTTAATGGTCAGAACAAAAAGTCCCTATTTCACTGGGGACAGCATGTGGTGTGCATGTGTTCTTCAGCACACGTTATGCAACTGCAGCCACATCAGTTGAATGCTTACAAACATTAGTTTTAAAACGCGAGTGCAGCATCTCACTAAATAACTCTTCGATCCTAGGTATCCTGCAGTAGACTACAACCCCCATTTGCCCCACACAGGCTGCATAAATGGCAAAGAATTATGGAAGTTGTAGTCTAGGAACATATGGCGGGGCACTAATATTATATAGTCTGTGTCTTGTATGTATTATCTCCTTTGTGTTTTCCACAATATTGTACTAGTTATAACAAATACACCAGATGACTTGCTCTGTTACAATATTTAATATCTTGTGTACATTGGATGTGTTTCTAGTGATGTCTATTTTAAGGTTAAATGTTTTTGTTCTAAAAATCTATGATATTATTTATCTTCTGAACAATGCTACTCCTCTTGCTTTAGAATCAATGGGGACAAATTAGTGTCATTGCAACAAAAATAGCAATTTTTAACAAAATAGAAAGAGAAATATGAAGTGTTTGTTGTTTAGTTATATAATAGGTTTCCTTTTATAGTGCTCCAATTTTAATATATTCTATTTATTGTTTTATCACTAGCATATTCTTGCAGTCTGCACCTTTTTATAATTCATTTTTAGAGAGCTAACACATTCATACAGGAGCAGATTCACAAAGGTCTGAGCAATAAAGGTTCCTGGTGTTTGTATTTATACATACATATCTCTCCTACTGTTCTTTTCAAAGCAAAAATCCCCCCACCCCCCCAAATCACTGAGATACAGTTTGCCCTGGGGTCAGTTTATTTTCTTTTAATCAGATTATTCCAGAAGGGTTTTTAACCCATTTCCTGCCAGAGAGACCTGTATTGCTTTGGTACAGATTGCCCAATATGTGTTCTGTGCTACTTCCTGTACACGGCATGCATTGGCTCTGGTAAGATATCTATCTGTTCTGAAGTCTAAGTACCACAGAGTCTTTTATGTGTCAGCTAGACAAATAACGTCACTGTCAGTAAGTGAAGAGAGAGAGAGAATGCCTGCAGATTTGCTGTGTACTGCTTATTATATTGCTCGCATCATCCAAACATGAACAGTGCTACTAAAGGTCAGCATGTAAAATAGAAGCGGAAGAATGACAGGTTACAAACAACTTGTCATCTAAGATACTGATGCAATTAGTCTTTTCCACGGCACATAATTATTCTAAAAACAAAGATGAAGCATCACAGTATGCGCAGTTTAGTAAGAGAAGCGCAAAGGCTTCAGCCCTACTGACATCTAGAAGATTGTAACTCTGCTATTGTACAAATCCTAAATAACTTTTCAGATTTAAATAACTAATGCTTTCGATCTGGGGTGCTTGCAGCTCTGAAGTATCAAGGTACTATATCGAGAGTTGCATTTAGAGAGAGCACAATTTTAGTTAATTATTTTAACATTTTTAGTTATCACTTGTTTCAGATAAGAATCACACCATGTATGCACACGGTGCTGCTTTTGCATTCTGATAGTGGGGGTTGTTGCTTCTTTGCATGGACCATGTGAATCCCTGTAGTTAAAACATGTTCACTGCATGGAAAGAGAAAGTACAGTTGATAGGTCATTATAATGTAACTTTAAACTCACTGGAAGCTAATTACTAATTATTGGTAATGAATTCTACATTGCTGCAAAATGCAAACTCTTAGCAAGGGTCTGTAGGCCTTAATTTGCACCCCTATTTCTATGAAAGTGTTTATCTGTTATTTAATATTACATAATGAGTTGCACCCCTACTCTGTCATTCTGTGCTGTAAAAAAATTGAGATCTACAGTCTAGTATAATTCTATACTGTTTTAGCTATATGCTTGTGTTTGGATATGGTTTCTATTCCACCATTTCAGGGGTGTAATAATTATTTTTTACTGCATGTCGTCCTCTATACTCTTCTATCCTATCAGTGGTGGGGTAACATTACCTCAACTTGTCCTGGGAACTAGACAGATAAAAAAAATAGCGCGACAAATAAATGCATCTTAAAGCTGACACTAAAGGAAAATATTGATTTATTTTCGTTTTTGCAGTATTTAATTTAAACTTACCCTTTGCAGGCTTTCTTCTGGGGATTTGACTTTCCATCATGAAAAAAAAAAAAAGTCCCCAGCATCTCCTTAAAGTCAATTAGAGGGCTTCCTTAGAGATGCATGGGAATATATTTTACACATGTGCAAGTTGTCACCATTGATATCACACAGCTTTCCTGCCCCATTAATCACTGCTGTCAAAATAAAAATTAAATGTGAGGCAGTTACTAGCTGCTGAATTACTGCACATCCTCAGAACTAAATGACCAAGTTCACAAAAGAGGTCCACACCAGTAAATTTAAGACTTTCCCAATGACTCTTTGTAATGCATGTGAATGCATAAACCCCCCATCAAACTACACAATGTACAACTAAAACAATACCAAATGCATTAAAGTTAGTTTGAGTATCCCTTTTAATAGTTTCTGACCTTCAAGTGACTATGCCAAAGTTATCTCATTATCTGTGGAGAATGTGTTCTTATCCTGAGGGCCTGATTTACTAGCTGGAGGCCTGTAGTAGAAACGATTTAGAAATACTTTTAAATAAATCTTTTTTCTTTTTTTCTTTTCTTCATACTTCTGGCTCCCGGTGATGCCTGATTGAATTTGCATCTTTGAACTGTCATGCAAATGAACGAATATCATTTTATTCAACTAATGCTGAAATCCACAAAACAGTAGTATGAATAAAGTACCGTCAAGTAAATTATGGGAAAGCAATAAAATCAGTGGCTTGGCTCAGCATTATAAGAAGCATTCAAACTCAGAAACCTCTACATATAGAATAGCAACTCGCATACTACTGAACCTGTTCATAAACCTGTTCCTAGAATAACTATGAGGTCCATAATTATCCTGAGGTTTGTCAATGGTCTATGACAATACAAATGCATATCAATGTGTATTAATGCACTCAAAGCTGGGGTTGCAAACCTCCAAACACGCCCCACTAGTAACGTGGGATGTGGCCTGGGAGGGGAGAGCCATCACAACTACTATGCACAGTAGGCTGATCATTTATCATGGCAAACTAACTGTGCATGTACATCCTAGTGACACCACAGGATTATACTTGCACTGCAGGTTTGAGGCCCAGAATTGGTACTGTGCTTTGGGGTAGGATAGCAAGAGGAACATGTAGATTGAGTCCTGTATTAAAGATCTGCTTTCTACTTGTAGTATATACATTTACAAAGCCTTGTGGATTTCATTTCTGTGCTATTCTTCCATCTTGCCACTCTTGAGCCATTATCTGCCACTCATTCGCTGATATAAGTGGCATAAGCAAAATATAGTGATCATTTGCCACTAAGTAGTGCAATAGTTTTTATGATGGGAAGTAAAGCATGGTAAAGGATTCTACAGGGTTTCTAATGTACCATTCATGCAAAGTTTTCCTTTTTTGTGGCATAATATAAATTAATTTTACCTTTTGCTTGTTAATTAGTCTGTATTGCTGCAATATTAGATCTATACTTTTAAATACCACAGTCATCACAGTTAGCTATGGGCTAGGAAATTCTATGTGGATTACATGCACATATACTTGCTCTTAGGGCAAATGATGTTGCATTTCTACATTTATAATATTATCACCCTAAAATACCTGTTGCAAGAGAATAATTATATGAGGCTCTTCATGCATAATATAAAATTCCAAGGCCTGACACCAGATGACTTGCAAAGGCTCCTCACCTGGCAGTTCCAAGGAATTTCAAAAGCTCTGTCACTTACATTTCCTGTCAATAGACAAGATGTCACTGGATAGGTGCCAGGCTTTCCATTAACAATGATCTTCTTCCACATTTATATTGCAAATAAAGTGAAGATATTTCATAATATAGTAGCAGAAATGGAGCAGATGGAAATCATTCCAAAAATCTCTGCTTTTGGATGACCGGACACAGATAGTTCTGGCAATTCTAAAACATGTTTTTGTGATACATATTCTGGGAAACACCCTTAATCTGACTTTTTACAAGTAATAAACCTTTTTGCTGAGAAAATATGTGTGACCAGCTTTTTGGTGGAGTTTAGGGGAGTTGGGGTAAAGGGGCATATAACCATATAAATGTAAAATTCTATTTGGTTTTTAGTTGTGTTTACTTTTTGATAGATAAATTCTCAACTCAAGTGTTAAAATCCATAATAAGTTGTCCTTGAACAAAACCCCAAATAAATAATTGTTTCTGAAAATACACTGACAGAAGTCAACATAATTTTTCTGTAAACGATTCCTAAGTAACGGCAGCTGTCACCACTGTCTTTAGCAGTCTGGTTCTTGCTGCTCTATTATTTTTTTCTGTTACATTGTTTTTTTTATTGATTTTTAAGAATACAGTGTACCGAAAGAAGAATAAGGTTAGCTTAATCTTTAAATCATTCAACACATTTTGAGGAAGGATGGCCAAAATGTTGATGAAAGAAATTGATGTTGCTATTTTTAATTGAAAGTTTTAGTTTGTGAAAATTTGGCGCACTTTCTCCAAGACTTGTCTATCTCTAGCCAGTATTTGGGAACAACTCAAGTTTATCAATTCTATGGCTCTATATAGCATTTAATGTCTTGACCTAAATATTATGAACACTTAGCATCCTCTATAACTAGCAATGTACATGTTTGTTTGCTGTATTTGGAGAATGTATTTTTATTTGTTTTATTGTTTCTATATTTGCATAAATTATGATTATGGAGTAGCAAATATTAGGTATTATTATGTCTAAAAGCATTTTCTAATGTCCCTTTGGTAGATGTAGATAGAAAATTACAAAATACTTCTCAAACAAACCAGGCATAAATGCACTAACCAGAAACTTCCATTAGAAATAGAAATATGCAGAGCTAATTTGAACCCATCGTAGTAATCAAAGCAAAGAAAACATTAGGTGTTCCAATCCTGAATCTTGACTTGAAACAAACAACAATGACAACGTATGTGCTACCCAGCTCACTGTGGTTAAGATACCCTACTTTATCATTTCATGTCTGCCACATATTTGGTTGTATTCCAATGAAATAATCCAGTCTTTGATGGGGCATTCAGATTTGGCAGGCTGTGTTTGGCATATGTTTTTAATGGCTTTAAAAGCCATAATAAACTCATGTTTTGTATGCAGGTCTAAGAAGTTTCAGTCATTCATTGAGAGCTGTCTTGTAAAGAATCACGGCCAAAGACCCTCAACAGAGCAGCTTATGAAGCATCCGTTTATCAGAGACCAGCCTAATGAAAGGCAGGTCCGAATCCAGCTTAAAGATCACATTGACAGAACAAAGAAAAAAAGGGGAGAGAAAGGTAAGGAGATTAGTCATATGTGTTTGTTATGAAAGGACTGATTTGGCAGTGGTAAAAGTAACCTGCAGTCTCCTAAAAGAAATAAAACAACCAGATGATTTCACTGTAAATGATCAGGATGCTGCAGAAACCTTTTCTTTCCTTGCTGGGAATAATGAGGTTGTAATAAAAACATTACATGACCCTCCTACAGGGTTATTCTTTTACAAATAGAAAAATGATTATTAATTTTGGATTAGATCACGGTTACAGTTTATAGAAAAAAGATACATATAATACACACAACCAGTCCATAGTCAGTAGCTACACAGAAAAGGGCAATACTTAAACTGTATTTAAACCACACCACAGACGGGATATGAAAGTATGATTGGTAGGATGGCAATTTTCAAGCTTAACATGCCCATAGATGTAATACCATTGAAATGATAATATCCCATGTGGCTCATTCTCTTGGACCTGCTCTATGCCCCTGTTTAATATATTCTTGGATTTCCAACGTAACACTGACATAACACATGGTTTGGTATTTTTAGATCATCTGTCCTAACGCCCATGCGACTAGTGTCATACTTATTTTTATCATTAAAACCTCACTGTACTCATAGCACCTTGTAGAACCTTTCCTCATAACAATGATGCGTTATATGTCATTGTTCATGATACTGTTTGAGTTCCTCACATGGTTTTATTCTGTTACAAAATTTTGAACGGCTAGATTCTATTTTCTAAGTTCTGTTTGTACCAATGCAGCTTTCTATTTGTGCCGATAAACATTATATTAAAAAAAAAAAACTTTTAACTGAAGATAATCTCCTTTCCCCATCTGTGGACAGCGTCACATCTTCAGGACTCCATTTCAGTATTCCTTTGGCACCTCACTGTGGAACCTCTACCCCAGAACACTTCTTTTACTGTGCTCTCCTGAAAATGAACTCTTGCTGCCCCTAGCTAGTTTTCTACGAATCCTTTGTACCTCCCTGAAAGTGGTTCACCCAAACCCTTTTTCCAGAGAGTTTCCAGCAAAACATGTATAACCTAGTTATGGAGGAGACGGTCTATGTTAAAATACCACACCCATTGTTTCAGGTGTATGATGACCTGGAGATGTGGCATTCCTAATGCAAATCTAAGAATCCCATCTCTGCTGGATCCTTTGATTCCAACCTCATCTGACCTTCCATTGTGAAACTAGATAGCTTATCTTGCGCACACACACACCTCCCCAACAGCATATGTCCATGCATTAAATATAATATAACATTATAAAGACCCCTTACATTTGTTACAAGGTGGGTTCAAGACAGTGGCAAGGGTGGCAATTTGCTTCTTCTTTTAAAGTGCCGCCTGGGTCCAAAGGATCCACCCGGACACATTGCAGAGCTGGCTCTTAGAAAACCCAATTGTTTGTTTTATCAAGTGTGAAAAAAATGTATGGCATAGGGCTGACCTGTCAAAGGAAATAGTCTGGAGGAAATGTTTGTTGATTATATTACACACCCATTAAATTGTTATTATTATTCTTTGCATATCACAGATGGTTGGAAAATTCTTAACCTGGGCAACATGAAAATAATATTTATTAGATTTCAAGGCTTCTAAATGAGGACACATAACCTAAAAAAAAAAAATCATAACCACAATAGAGACCACAACTGTTGGAATGGTCTTTATCATCATGCTTTGAACAGATATAGTTTGTTAATGAAAAAACAGAAACTCATTATTTAACTTTAAAAAAAAGTCTGTCCTGTCAGATATACTATTTTGATTTGAATCCATTTCTATTTTTATTGTCATTAAAGAAATATGGTTTCTGGAAAGTGGCAATTTAATCAATGTTGTTGTTTCTTGTTTGAGATAATATAAAAAAAAATGTATTTCTTTCTCATATGTTAGAAAGTTGTTTGTCATCTTTAACAGTAACTTTATTATAATTTCTTCCTGAGGTTAGGTATCCCATGAACCCAAGTTCTTGTCCTAACCACCCTCATTTTAGAATTTCTAACATTAAATTGAAATGTTATTTAATAACAATTATGTTGTGTCTAACCAAATTTTGATTCATTTCCTGTTGTGACGTTCCTTACTAAAGCATGTGAAAGAAGGTTAAGGTTCATTCTAGTGATTTATAAAACTGATCACATGATAAGCAAAGGTGTGGAGGTACAGGAAACAGTATACATTATGATACATTCCAAAAGCATTTTAACAGTTTTGTATACAGGCGAAATTATTATAAGAATCCTGGAAACTGGTTCAAAAGCAAATCATGATACCTTCATAAATAGTTAATTATACTGATGATTTAACTCCAGTGAAGATGTTCAAATGAGAAAATACCTTTATAAGCTTTGGTTGTAAACACTTGGAATGCGTGTTAGCCAAGGACCAGTGGTAATATATTTTACTCAAGACTGTACAAACTAGGTGGACCAGCACTAATAACAGACAGTGAATACTGTAGAGGTGTGCAATGGAATCCGTATATAAGAAATGTAAAATTAAGGATTTCTTTATTTACAGATGAAACAGAATATGAGTATAGCGGAAGTGAAGAGGAGGAGGAAGATAATGATTCGGGGGAGCCAAGGTAAGAATATATCATTTAGCATGAACCAATTTGAGTCACAGGAGATGGAGCAGTAGGAGGTGGATATAAATATCATACAAGATTCAACTAGCTTTATTAGTAATGTAATAGTATAAATTGGTATTAGTCTTCCTTATAAATAACATTTTATGAAAAAAATAATAATTTGACCACGACTTGACATTATACGGTGTATTAATAACCGAAAAGGGAAAACCATAAAATGTGTAAAATAAAGTTTACATTGCCCACATAATGACACCAGCATTCTAACTTATTCTCCTGCAGTAGCAATTCATGCATGTTACTATCTTTATATAAATTATGTGAGTTGAATCAACCCTGAACCAGATATTCATACTGTGGTTGTAGATGTGTTTTTGGAAATCTGCTTTGTTAGCTGTTTTTTGGTCTATTGTGTCTGACAAAATCAACCATATAATCTAACTTGAAATATATACACAGACACACATATATTAATAAATGTCTACTAATCAACCATTATAGCACAATTAAATGGAATGTCTTTTTACAAAGTGTTTCACATGTGGTTGAATTGAATACTTTCATCATTATGAAGTGTACATTGGTTTTCTATCTACTAAACAGTGAACTGTGGTCAACTGTCAAAGAAATAGCCAAAAGCAGCCATTAATTAGCTGAATTAGGTAAATGCTCCAACTTAGCCTATCTTTCCAACTCGGCTATTAATGATTTTTGCTATTCCTTTGTCCTTTGTTCATGACAGTTCAGTGTTTATTGAATACATCCAAAATCAGTCAGTGAACTACCTAAAATATGTTTCGTCAAGTTCTTTAGTTTGATAAGAATTCTATCTCACTCATCCAAGTGATTATTACTGCTTGCTACATGAATTAAAATAGCACTTTACACACAATAGCAAATTATTTTGAACATTTCACATGTTTGTATTTGCACATGAACACAGGGTATTTATCCCCTTAAAATCAAAGAACGAAAAGCATCCTGACAAAAGACGTACCTGGCACATCCTGCCATTTTGGTCATGGCATACCCTCTGGCTGAGTGTCTTTGGGACTGATACACTCCAGCCATGTCTGCGGAAGCCCCTCTGTCACATCTAATCACTGTGACAACCAATCACAGTGATTGGATGTGTTTAGCTGTCAAAGTCCGTCTTTGGCTTTGGGAACTTTAGTCTCTCCCAGTCCCACAGCAATTGTGCTACAGGAAGAGACAATTACACTATGTGCAGCTTGCCAATGGCCCCCAATTTGTTTGTTTTTTAAGGTTAGGACTAAAATAACTTATTTTTTTAATGCTGAAAAAAATGGTTGATGCACTCCTTTTCCTTATTGCCCTATAACTTGCAAGTATTTAGTCAAAAACATGGGGTACTTATAAACTTAGGACAAACATTATATTCTATTTAGCAGGTTTTTAAATAAAGTTATTATTTTCCTGAAAATAACTATGTATAATTTGTGTGGGTACAGTATAAAAAATTACAGCTAAACACAAACACTGCAGACATGTTAAAACAGCCATTGTCACAAAGGGTACAACATTTTCAAAACTGTCCAGTCACAAAGGATGTACAAAAATGTAAATCAGGAAGACAATAAGTGATTGTGATGCATGTACATAAGAAATTCTAAAATATCAGAAAAGATCAATAAAGGATAAGAATGTTTCAAATAAGCTAATTTATTGCAAATTACTTTATTATGTATCTCCAGCAGTTATATTAGAGATACTAATATCTCTTGATTTTAGAAAGTCATAGAACTTCATACAGTTAATTCAAAATATGTTTTTTTTTTCCATATTATGACAAACTACCATTTTTATTCTCTTTTTAACTCACATTTAGCTCAATTTTAAATCTACCTGGGGAGTCTACACTAAGGCGCGATTTCTTGAGGTTGCAGTTGGCCAATAAGGAACGTTCTGAAGCCCTCAGGCGCCAACAGCTTGAACAGCAGCAACGTGAAAATGAGGAGCACAAGAGGCAACTTCTTGCTGAGAGGCAAAAACGTATCGAGGAACAGAAGGAACAAAGACGTAGATTAGAAGAGGTAAGAACCCCAAAGGCTCACTGGGATAGTAAAATGCAGTCGTACAGGGGAAACAACACAGAACAAACACATTTTCCAAAATCCTTTATTAAATGTGATGGATCATATGGCTTACGTGGAAAACTTATACTTTTAGTATTTGTCATTACTCAACTTAAAATTTTTGTTTCATATATTGTGAAATAATTATAAAATTAAGTTAGCTCTCGATTTGTAATATCATTTGAGAGTTGAGAAAATATTTTATCTTAGAATGTCACACAATGCAAGGTTCAGAGCTAGTCTGGCCAATCAGAGTGGTCACTTGCTGCTTGCTTATTTTGGGGTGCGGACTGTCTTTCTCTTAAAAATGATGATTCACAGTGAAGCATGGAGGCTCTGCCGGAGATAATAAAATGGCAAATATTGTTAAAGCTGCATGCCATTTTATCTCCATACTAGGGCTACACTGTATCAGAAGCACAAGTAAGTGAAAAAAAAAATGACAAACAAAAACTGTTTAATGGCTCTTTAACTTCACTGCTAGATCCAATGGAGCTGCACTCTATACCAGATATATAATGGCGTATATTCATGCAACAAGTTTGAATTATCCGGTTAAGTAAAACAGAGCCCTATCATATCTATTTCATAATTTGTGTGATTTTATTTACTTACCTGAGACCATAAAGACACCTACTTTGATAAATATGAGTGTGATGCACATTTGGGAAAATAACTAAGTGTACTATAATTAACAAATTAAAATAATTAAAAAAATGAAATCCTGTTTACTTTCTTGCAGGTTCTTTTACCTGTGCTTTTTTTCACACTTATTTTTATCTCCATTAATAACACAGTACATCAACAAACGTTTACATATGTATATAACGAAACAGACTAACATTAGTGTTGTCCAGTCAATGTTTTTATTGTGTTTGTATTCTTCCTATATTTCCTGTTAACTCTTTATGGCTCAGACTGTGACACTGGACACTAATTGTATTAGTTATTAAAGACACTATATAATAAACTTGAGATGAAGGCACTCCGGCCGGTAAGTAGTACATACCCTCTTAGACTTTGAGGAGCATCACCACCTGGAAGAGTTCACCACCTCCTTCAGCATGCACAGAAAATAGGATGGGAGCTCTCTTGGTAAAGTAAAAGCCCAAACTTTATTCTTTAGGCAAAAAATACTGTATGTGCTTTAATATAAGACGAGGTTTTTTTCCGAGCAAATGCTCTGAAAAATAACCCTCGTCTTATATTCGAGGTAGTCTTATAATCTGACCTCAAATTGAGGTCAGACTAAGACATGGATCCAGTTCCCCCGCAGAGCTGCTGGGGGCCTGGATCCCCTTCTCTAACAGCCGGTGCACGACTGCCGGGACTTCTATGATGAAGCCGGGTCCTTCCGGCTTCAACGTAAAAGTCCCGGCGGAAGTGCCAGGCAGCAGCGGAGGATGTCTGCGCGTATTGTGCAGACATCCTCCGGCTGCCTCCACTAGGCACCAGGGAGAATCGGGCAGCAGGGGGATGTCTGTCATAATGGATGGAGGTGTCGGGCAGCATGGAGGATGTCTGCACGTATCGTGCAGACATCCCCCAGCTGCCCCTAGGGATCAATACAAAAAGGTGAGGGGGAGGGCAGAGAGAGACAATGGGAAGGAGGGGGAAGATAAAGACAAGGGGAGGGGGGGGGGAGAAAGACAGAGGGGGGGGAGACAGAGGGAGAGGGGGGAGAAAGACTGAGGGAGGGGGGAAAAAAGTTTGGGGGGGAGAGAGAGAGAGACAACGCAGGGGGGGGGGAGAGGCAGCATTGGCACATAAAAGGAAATAAAAAAATAAATGCATTTGTTTAATATAATCATTTTTATTAAATATTAAAAAGCAATTTACATGTGAATATATACAAGTTAAACTTTTTTTCCTATAGGGTAGTCTTATATTCAGGCTTTTAGTTTTTTTCCTAAAGGAATATCCAAAGTTTGGGGGGTCGTCTTATAATCAGGGTCGTCTTAAAATCGAGCAAATACGGTATATAACACAGATAAATAGTCTCTGATGGCTTAGGACGTGCAAAGTGCTTGATGATTAAGCATCTTAATACGTGCAATACACGTGAAGCAGTTGTTATGTCCTAAGCCACCAGAGCCTATGTTTATATATTTTTTGCCTAACGAATAAAGCTTTGTTTTTTACTTCACCGAGAGAGCTCCCATCTTATTATCTGTCCATAAAGGCCCCATGCCAGCATGAAATGGCCTGAATAGGCATTTAAAGACCATATTATTATAACCCATTATTATGAATTAAAGAGGGAATAATAACCAAGCTAAAGGCTGGTTGAAAGGCTCTGAGCGCACCATTCAAAAGGCAGTTTTAATTAAGCTTATACAATTTACCAAATACCCCCCCCCCCAACCTAAACTATTGCCATACATAAGTGTATAATAAAACAACTGTTTTGAGCAGAGAATCATAAAGCTGGATCTTTACAGGTTTTAATGCTTAGTCACTACCTAACATTTACATGACTAACCTAGTCCAAGGTCATACTCTGTCATCCGTCATAATCATATCTTCCTACATTTCAATTGGCAAGTGAAGGACACTTGACTTTTAGGGGTGGTGTGGGGGGGCATGATCACAGCAGGGGCAGTGTAATTTTAGGCGACTTCATAACGTCTAGGTATCTACTTATACAATTTATTTAGCCAGTTATAAAATGAACAAAGTTAACTATTTACATGATTCATTTATAAAAACATTGAGTGTTGTATTACTGTGTTCTCTGAGGCTTTTATCACTTAATTAGGAAAGAGAGATCTCTATTAGGAAAGAGAGATGGACACAGTAGTAGAATAGAAGGGGTTTGGCAACGGGATTTGGGTCCAAATAGGTGCATGTGGGAGGTGTGGGTCACTGTTTTATGTTAAAGGACAACTGTCAACCAAAAAATCAAGTAATGTTTCATTGAAATATTGCATCACGTGTAGACCTTTTAAATTGAAATACTTTACAAATAAAGTACTTTATTGAGCTCTTTTAGCTTCTATAGCTCTATCATGTAGTTAACGATCTTTGGTCAGATGAAGGAAGATCTGACCCATCATCTGACCCAAGATGTCTGCCTCCTGATAGTGCTGTGGAAGTAGAGAGGGCACAAAACAGTACTTTATCAAGGCTATATCTCTCTGTACTGCTTTTTAGATCTGCCTATCCCGTCTCCTTTTACTGCCAGTGGGTTTTGATAGAACACAGAAAGCAGCAGGGACTGAAAGCTACAGCTCAGCACATGCTTGACAAGATGTCCTTTCTGGTCAGCATTCAGCATAAGCAGCATGTGGCCACTAACAGGAAGTGGCATCAACAAGACCAAAATAAAAGGTTGATTACCTCAGAAGATGACGGGGGGAGTAAAATACAAGGCTGTTCAGGGACTCATTTTCTATGTTTGTCATTTGTGTTGCATTGTGGATGTTGCATAATAATTCACATATGCATGTTGTTGCAGGTTTGTTGATAATAGACATATTTTGTTCTATGTTGTTAGTAAAGTTAAGTTGTTGTTTTTTTGTGTGCTTCTTTTAGCTTTCAATCACTGTTTAAGTTGAGGTTTTAAATGTCAGTCCTCCACTGTTGCAGATATATCTAGAGTTACCACCCAAGCTGGTAAAAAGGCCAATGTTAAGTCTGTGGAGACAATTGCCTGTCCAGTTTTTTTTTTTTTGGACAAAAAGATAGCAACCCTAGATATACCATGAAATTAGGATAATATTTAACAAACATTTTTGTAACAAATTGTATTTATTGCATTACATCTAGGGTGTCATTTTGTTACATCCTTAAACATAATTTCCCTGTATGTTGGCATGGTATTACCATTTAAAGTGAGAAAATTGTATGTTTGAGATCAGTCAGATGGACTTGATTTCACACTGAAACACTTCACAGATCTGTTACCTCCCTGCTTCCTCCTTTTGCACAGAGCTCTCCATGAAGGATGCATGCAGGGCTATGCACATGTGGATTCAAATCATTCTCTGTGGCTACAGTGTGAAGCCCTTTAGAGAGGCCAATGTCATGTAAAACAAGAAGAACCAGGTATCATCTGGCATTTTTATCATACAAGATAATGCTTTGGCATTACCTTTGATTAATGCACCCGTGCAAAAAAAATTGAGGAGTTATTTCTTTAAGCAGAATTAATTATGATCTGTCTTTTGTAGGTGACAAGTCAGTGATTTGTTTGTACACTGATATTTGCTATATGATGTAAAGCATAAATATCAGAGCAGGTTGAGAAATGGATAGTACAAGGACATTCTCCCCTGTAAATTATGGACTGCAAGTATTTTTATCTCGACTACTTTATTAACCTGGCTCCCAAGTGTTTAATTTAGTAATATACCATATCTGTAAATGTGTTTTTTTTTATTATTAAAGTAATTGCATTAAGAGTGGTGATTGCTCAGCTGTACTGCTTGAGAATCTATAATAACCTTCACAGGATGGGGATGGGACACTTCATCGCGGCTGCTTCCGCGCAGCCGCTTCACTGCCGAGTCTACAGCACAAGACAGATCGTCGCTGGAGATTTCATCGCGGGACATTTCATTGCTAAAGGTAAGTACTTTACCGATTTTACTTGGTTTAGAATTAGGGTTTAGGGGGTTAGAATTAGGTTTAGTGTTTAGTGTTAGGGGTTAATTTTACTAGTATGAGTCGGGGTTAGTATTAGGGTTTAGGGGGTTAACTTTTGTATTAGGGGTCGGGGGTTAGTATTAGGGGTCGGGGGTTAGTATTAGGGTTAGTATTGGGGTTTAGAGGGTTAGTATTAGGGTTAGCATTAGGGTTAGTATTGGGGTTTAGGGGGTTAACTTTAGTATTAGGGGTCGTTGGTTAGTATTAGGGTTAGTATTGGGGTTTAGGGGGTTAACTTTAGTATTAGGGGTCGGGGGTAGTATTAGGGTTAGTATTAGGGGTCGGGGGTTAGTATTAGGGTTTAGGGGGTTAATTTTAGTATTGGGGTTAATTTTAGTGTCAGTATTGGGGTTTAGTGTTACTATTGGGGGGGGGGAATCATTTATTAGGGGGGTTATTTAACTTTTACTTTTACATTTGTAAGAGCTGACAGTTCAGCGCTGAACTGTCAGCTCTTACATAGCTGCAGCCGCGGTGAAACGGCCGCGTTATACTTCATTGCTGACAGTTCAGCGTTCTAACTGCCGCGCTGAACTGTCAGCGATGAAAATGCGGCGAAGAAGTGTCCTAGACCCTCACAGGATACATATTAACAATGCAATAAAAGGCGACCTACAGTGAGTGCTATACAATTAGCATATAGTGCCAGAGATTGCTTTGAATACCATATTATTGTCCTGTTTGGATATTTTTAGCCCCAGAATAATATTTCAAGTCCCAGAATAAGAGCTCAGAGTAAAGGAGGTCTCAGCCAATAAGGAGAAGCTTCTTAACTCTCCCAATTGACTGAGCCTCTCCTGATTGGCTGTGAAGCTCAGTGTAAAGTGCAACAGCCTGCCTATCTACAGCCAGCACAGATACCTCTGTGTTATGTGACGATGGGATATGTGACGGTATGTGTGTGTGTTTGTGTGACAGTATATTTGTGTGACTGTGTGTATATGACGGTATGCGTGTTTTTTTGTAACTTTGTGTATGGGACTGTGTGTGTATTCGTGTGGGCCTTTGTGTAAGGGACTGTATGTGTTTCATCTTTTGACAGTGTGTATCTTATTGTTACACATACACAAAATCACAAATACACAGCTTTACATATGCACAAATTACATTAAGATTTATTTATGTAGTAGTGGGTACAGAGCATAGAAAGGAACTACATACTACATTCGATGAACAGATACAGGCTGAAACATAAGGTAAAAAGCCTTGCTTGTAAGCTTACAGTCACATACACATAAAATACATATTATCTATATTATATAAATTATTGGAACGCTTTGAAATATATATTTATTTATATTGTAAGATGCATGTTATAATATAAATATATTATTAAATCTACATGGATCCCAAAGCTTCCTAACAATTTCTGTAATATAAATATTTATGTTTATGTGACTGTGTGCAAATGTGAATTAATGTGTTAAATACATACATGCCTTTGTGTGCGATCTGATTGATGCTCTTTTTTTTTTATATATCTTTATACTTGTAAGATTCATATCTTACAAAATCTTTCAATACCATTGGGAAATGAGATAGATCATGCATAGTAATAACCATTCGGTTTCCATCAGATCTAGAAAGTTTTAAGGAAAGTTTCACTGTGTGATCTAAAACAGTATATCTATACGTTTTTGTACTATTAACATACTGCACGATTTGAATTGCTTGCCTGCAACCTACAGTGTGGATTTCTCATAAGCACTTCATATTAAAATAGCCTGAGGGAAGCCTTACTGTCACTTCTGTGTCTGAAGTGCTTATTACAGATGTATAGCCAGTGTGGAGTTTGTCCCCCTGGCTGCTTTAGCAAAAAATGCATATTGAGGCAGTCAGTGTTGTAAAACAATTCATTACTGTGTCTATAATGCAAACACACTTTTCCAGGGACTGACAACCCCCAGTACTCCATCTACTGTAGACTACAACTTCCATGATGGTCAACGAAAAGATTGTCAGACAATTCAAATGGCTGCTGTGAGCCGAGATCTTTACTTATGTATAGGCGTGATGCTTGAAACAATCTTTACATTTTGTTATATGCATAGATTTAAGTGTTGCTGTACTATAAATACAAGCTAGTGCAATGTACATGCAATCCGTATTAAGTGATGGAAGACAATAACTGGGAAATAAGGAGAAATAGTACAAAATGATAGTAATAATCTGGATTTTCACACGAGGTGAGAAAGTAAAACAGGCAAATAAAGTCAGCCAAATGTCATAATATTATAACAGGAAGGAAACACCAACCACAGAGGTTGTAATACAACTAACTTAATGTGCACTTGGCAAATACCTAGATGTGGTTTCACCTAAATATTGTTTATGCAATTATTTCACAATGAGTCACATCTTGGCATCAGGTCTATTATAAAGACTTTGTTCTAAGGCAATGCTATTTGTATTCAAGGTTTAGTGGCCACTTAATAATACTGTTACAGCCCAACATATTCTTAGAAGGTGTAAATAATACTGTTACAGCCCAACATATTCTTAGAAGGTGTAAATAATACTGTTACAGCCCAATATATTTTTAGATGGTGTAAATCTGAGGCAGCTTGCCTGCAATTTGCTTGTGTGAAGTACACGAGTTTAATGCTTAGCATATACAAATATTACATGTCTACATTAAAGGGGCTACTCAGTACAGAGAAAATTGCAAGGAGTTGAGATGGGAATGTCAAACCTTTGGTCATCGTGGCCAACGTGGAAAGATTCTCCAATGCAGCTGAATGGGAGAATTTGGCTTGTTTGGCCTTAATTATGAAATTCCGATTTCAATTCCCTGAGATGTTCTCTTTATTGAGTAGACCAGAGTGTTCCAAACGTTTCATGTTGGTGACACACTTTTTATACATGCATAAGTTCATGACACAGTAATTCAGTTTTGGTAGCGAACTGGAGGTTAATCTAACTCTTTATATGTTCCAGCCACGTGCCTATTAACACATGCCTTAATCAGGTGCCTATTAAATATGCCACTGTTTGTTTGCCCATTAGATATGCCACAGTTTGCCCTTTAAAATTTTCCCCAGCCAGGTGCCCTTTAAAATACGCCACTGTTAGTTTGCCATTAACATGTTCCTCAGCCAAGTGCCTAATAAAAACATAACACCCTCCCCCTTCCCCAGTACTCGCCTGACTGTTGCTTTTTGCTGGGCCAGGCCGTCTTATTATGATAAAGAATTGGTTTATTTCCATGTGGCAATAATAGCTATCAAAAATTACCTCAAATGCAGTATGAGAGGTTAATAAAAATGGCTCCTGTCAGTAACCTTAATTAACACTCATATAGATCATGAAATTGTACTTTAGGCTTATTGAACATGATGGGAATCAGAGTACCGAGCAGCTGGAGTGCAGAAGATGTCCTATGGTTACTCTCATTACAGGTTGTCCTTAAATAACATTAAGTTCGAAAATCGACCTCTCATTTTGGCGTGCGGGAAAACTAGGTCAGGAAAGATACATGCTGTATTTCAGACTTTCAACTTGTTCTCAGGGCACATTTGACAATCTAGAAGATATACAAATTGAACTATGTGACTTGCATCCCATTAAACCTCTGAAATGTTTTCAGAGTGCAAATGTGTAAGCACTAAATTTGGTAATAGTTTAGGAAAATGTAGTTATTTAAAAAAATGAAAAAGAATTCAGTATCTAGAAACTAAAGGATGATTTAAACACAGTTTTTCCAATATTTACTGTCTTGCTAACACTCTCATATCTATTCCTGACCCACAATAGCATAAAGTAATAGCCTTTGTTACCTTAGCTGTCTATAATTAATAATGGTCATTTAGCAAAGCACGTAGCTACTGTAAAACCTCTTGGAGCAATATTAATGAAGGCAAAGTTGGTAATATTCAGGCATTTTGCTTTGTGTAGACCAGTCACCTTAGAAAGGAACATTTCCTCTTCTTGCTTCTAACTTGCCACTTTCCCCTAGAATTATTCCAGCTTTGCCTGGATTTAAAAGCCCATTTGTATGTAATTATGTAAATCAGTGCAGCTTTAGAGAAATATCCCAATGGTAATGTTGAAAATGAAGGAGCACCCCTGATTTGCAATAAGTTACACAGGAAAATCAGTTCTTTTTTTTTCTCTTCATTGTGAAATATTTCTATTTTCAGAACTGGAGCGTGATCTGCCTGTAAATGGGTAAACGCCTGGTGGTCTGATTGCAGGAGTAGTAACGGTTATTTATCATCAAAAAGATGTCATCCATTTAAAATAGGCCAGTCTTAACAAATGTGATGTCTGTGTCTGATTTGCCACACTGAGCTCTCCAGCCTTCTCTGCTATACACAGCTGCATGCAGTCAGGATACTGAGCAATGAGCACTGCAGGCCTGCAATGGAAGGGGGTGACCAAAGCAGAAGGGTAGCTGAAGATAGCCCTTTAAACTCTTAAGAACAAGAGTTTTCTGGAGATTTTTTATGTACATAGCTGTAATTTCCCTCTGTATAATTTAGTGTACTCTTACAAACTAAATACATTTTTTTTAAAGAAAGTGTAAGTAAGGCTTTGTTTTGATGCCATAATTACCTGAAATAGCAGAATTATGATTATAAAAAAATGTCCACACCCCTTGTTTACTTTCATTACTTACATTAATGTCATGTGTCCTTAACCCTTTAATGGCACATGAAGCACCAAAGCAGAGTTTTTGTGACCCTGGCCCCAGATCACAGTGGCCTCATCTGACGGAGGGGATCAACCTGCAGTGGGATCCGCAGAGAAGCTCGTCGTGGGGCGCCGCGAGGAGCTGCAGAACAAAGGACAATCTATGCTGTCCTGCAGACGTTTGTGCCAGTATTTTACGAGGGAATAGTACGTACTGCGGGCAGGAATGGGTTAAAGTGAAATAAACTGGAAGGGCCGCTTCACTGTGCTATCTACAATACATAAAGAATAATATATAACTGTATAGAGTCTTTTTTTTAATTCAGATTACAAGATTAAAGCATAGATTTATGAGTAAATGTGCTGACAAACTAATAAATTGCATAACTTCAATGAAAATATAAATACATAATTATAATGTGTATACTGTATATTCTGTGTACCAATAAATAGTGCTCTGCAACATGTCACCCTGCTGCCATATATATGGTACTAACCGAATCCAAAATAATTCTGCCACTTTGTGAGCCATCTAGTTTATCCAGTGTGGCTAACAATGTGGCAGCATTAATCTGCTGCTAACCTATAATAGTACACACAGTACATAGTAGCATTGATGCTGCTAACCTATAATAGTACACACAGTACATAGTAGCATTGATGCTGCTAACCTATAATAGTACACACAGTACATAGTAGCATTGATGCTGCTAACCTATAATAGTACACACAGTACATAGTATCATTGATTTTACAGCACTATGCATTATACATTTTTCATGACTGTTCACTACCTGGTACACTATTTATCTCTAGTGTGGTACAATTGTCTACACACTGCCAGGAATTTTGAATAATCTCTCTGCATTTGTATTAGTGGAATAAAATGGCATAGCTTAACTTTACTGATCACTAAATTGGTGTAATGGGCAAATATCATTATTGTACAAATTTTTATTGAAGAGAATGTGACTATAAATACTAATGTATAGGCTACATTATCCACACATCATTTCCCTCAATTACTGTATGAATACTATATGCTCTTACAACATACAGGCTTAAGTATACAAATAACCGGTATCTTTCTTTACCCACTACTGCTCTCCTGTGGTCAATTCATCAAAATGCAGACTGATCAAAATAGCCACTAATTGAACATTCCTTTGGTGACCTTATCCTAACCCGTTGGAAAATGTAGAATTATTTTTTTTTATTATTTTGCAGCAATCTATGTGCTGTTCGTTATTTTCCATTTGCCCATTTTAATATTTTTAAAGCATTTATTTTTTTTAGTGCTAAATTGCTTACAATCATTGTTCACTGTCGAGGAAATAATTGAGTTTGAACTACCACTCCAATTATCTGTACCCACACCTTGTATTCATAATTATGATAAACTGTAAAGGCAGCATGTGTTGAAAGCTGCTCAACTCTAATCCTAGATATTAATAGTGACACAATACACGTGGAAACACAGTGGTTTTTGTATATATTTTGTTCCATGTTCATTTGAGACATTTTGCCACAGTTCCACTAGTTTTCTCTTTTTTAATCTCCACCCCACCATGCTCAATATGCTTATCTGCGCCATCATTTGACTCCTATAAAACTTAAAAACTCACGTGTTGTTGAATTCGCCCTGAGCATTCATCATTAAGAAGCAATTAAGTGCAATGATTTATAATGTGTGAAATATTAATACATATAATAAATCTGCTTATAGAGTATTTTCATGTGTATGCTGTGATTTAATTGTTCACAGTATCAGCTGCTGTTGCTTCCCAATGCCTTCTGCATAACAAATAAAGGCATTTTTGGATGTGGTAGTAACATTCAGGACTAACCCCAAATGTCTGTTAATGTTTCATATCGGTATTACTGCATACTTTTAATGCTATCCTACAGCACTGCACATGAATGGCTGACTCACACAGAATTAATAGCTAGTCAGCTTCTTCATTTATATGTCCTATATCAGTCATTTTAATGCCTCTTGTTTTTACAAAGTGGAATATATTCATTGAAACTGAAATTCTACCTCAGGCTTTCAAATAACTAAGAGCAGCTCTTAAAGTATTGTTGGGTCAGAGGTCAAATGCTGTCACTGACAGGTTCATTCCTATGGGAGTCATTTATAAGCTGTGTAAGATTTGATAAATTGCTTAATTTCTATGCAGCCTAACACGGAGTACTTACTATAGCTAACATGTGTTGTGGCAACTGAGGCTAGTAGGGACTGTTAGCACTCCATACTAATCTATGATAGCAGGAAATAAAGGCTCTGTAGCCTGTTTTATTTATAGTTTTTGTTTACCAAGACGATCAACTGCAAAGTACTGGGCTCAAACCTAATGTCTCATTTAGTCAAGGAGGGATAAATATTACTTATGCACAGAGAACATCCCTCATTCCTGTTTCTATAGTTACTGTAATGTACCTTGAATTACACTTGCGTTTATGATGTCCCTCTCCTCTGTGAATAGTTACAGCCAGGTAATTATGTTCCAACCGTGACATAAAATTCTATCCTTCTGAGTTACTTGTCAAAAGAACACACGTAGTGTCTGAGGTTATTATCTTTCCCATCATTTTATAATACACATTTGACTACAGCCAGCTTCCGGCCAATGCTTACTGCTATTCACCCTAGCCAAAAAAGCATAGAATGTGTTAGAGATGTCCACTGTAGGGATCCAGGATGCAGTAAATAGCAGCAGGAATCCAGGACATTTCTAGGCCATCATTTAATACTTGTATTTGAGCACCATGCTGTGTGATACATCAATTTGAAACTCAAACAGCACCACATGATTATCAAAGTATAACATTTGTTTTCAGGGCAAGGGTAGGGTAAAAATGATTGAAAATGTGGGTAAGAGGCAAACAGAGGTTTAATAAACATATCCAGTATTCTCAATGGAATATTTAAACCTTAATAAAACAAACGACTGTGCACAATTGAGGGAAATTATATTAAATACTGTGTCTAGGACTGAGTTGTATTTAGAGCACAGGTGCCATTTTCTATTTGCAAAGTGAAAAAGTATCTCCAGTGCACGGTGTGGAACCATATACAGTGAATACAAAAATGTGAGAATAATATACTAGTGTACTTCAGTGTAAATACGTACAGTGTATACCACTCTGTGCAATATAAAATGTGAAAAAATACTTAAATAATATCAATAGTGCAAAATACTGTGGTAAGTGGATAATTAATGGATGTCCAATGACAAATAAAAAATATACAATTATAACAGAATATAGTGCATACACACTGGTGAGTGAAATGATAAATAGATCGATACAGCTCACTTATTCTGTAGAAATCATATGGCACAATAAAAACCTGTGGATAAAACAAATATACAAAATAGTGTAGTATATCACAGTAAAGTGAAATGAAACTGCGAGCTAGAAAATATAAAAACTCACAAGCGCAGCTCCTATAAACGTAGGAGCACCGATGACGGCTTCTCAATCAATTCCAGTGTAGCCTGATATAGGAGTATTTCATTGTTGATTGGCCGAACAGGCACACCAGAAGATACGACGGGGGAGAAAACTTCGGTAGATGATATATCCGAATTCAGACAAATCTTTACTCCAAAGAACTCAATGGAGACTTTATCCGAAATTGAATAAAAAAATTACTGAATGAATTTCAGCAATATAAAAAACCCGTGGAACAAGAACCCGGCAATACGAAAAGTGGAGTCTCAACAATTCAAGAGTCCAGTGCACGAACTCCTCCCAGCAGCCTAGAATGAACTTCTTCTCTACGGATGCTGATCAAGTCCACACAATAGCCCAACGCATTTCGTCCTGAGACTTCATCAAGGGGATGGAATAGGTTGCCTTAGTGTGCCCTTAAATAGTAAAACGTTGATTGAAAAAGTCCAGTCCTGTGTATATCTTAATTGACGAAAAGTTCATGAAACTGAATGGACCCCTAAGAACATTAAATATTTATTAATACTAGCACATATTAACATATTTATTAATACCAACACATATAAACAGTTCATACTAATAAAATAGACAACATTTAATGACTCTGATTCAAAAACATTCTGCACAAAATATAATATATTATAATACCTATAGAAAATAGCCATAAAATAATATATCTAAAAAATGATGAATAATAATATTATAAAGATAAAGGGGCAGAACAAAATATTGTATAGAAAAATGTGAATGAATATGCAGATAAAAAATACTTATCACAAATTATAAACACTTAGGTAAAATGTTATAAAAATATTTATATTTTAAATATGTTTTTAAATTTATAGAAAGGCCTTTAATTCAAAAAGTAAAGGGTTTGAGGTGATAGATCCCAAAAGGCCTCCCTCTGCTGATGCCTATTCAATCTGTCCCCTCTCCTGCATGAATTAAGTATTGCCTCTATTCCCATAAATCTGATATTATCTGGTGATCCCTTATAGGTTTTTCCTGTGGTTTTCGAATTTAATTAATTTTTTTCCTGCTCTGATTATTACAAGCCTTACAACTCCCACATTTGAAAAAAACATGGCAAATATCTCTTAACAAACTGCAGCCATCTTTTTTAGCCTCTTCTCTTATGATACTTGGGGCCAAATCTTATTTAAGGTTAGGTGCCCTCTTGAAGATAACTATGGGTTTATCCAGAAGGAGGGGACCCAAAAACGTACCAACTTTTACTACATTCCAATGTTTGTTGAGAATGTGTTTGATGGGGGGGGCGCTATGTTATATTACGAAATGAAGGCTACTCCAAATTCCTTTTGTTGCAGTTTATTGGATTTCTGTAGAATAGTAGACCTGTCAAGCGACTCAATCTCTTTTTCAGCCTTCTCTAGAAGTTCTGGATTACAATTTTTCTGTAAAAATCAATTTAAAAAAAAAGTTTGATTCTTAAAGACTTCTACTTCTGTACAGTTTAGGCGGATTCTCCTTAATTGGACTTATGGATTGGACTAGGGATGTTTTTAAGCCACTGGGGATTATGACAGCTTTTCATGTCTATATAATTATTACTGTCAACCTTCTTAAAAAACATTTTTGATTTTAAAATTCCTTCCTCTAAGTAAAAATGAATATCTCAAAAATCGATAGACTCCGAACTGGAATTAAATGTGAAGGTCAAACCAAAATCGTTGTCATCGAGAGAGGTTTTGAATAACTCAAGTTGCGATTTGTCTCCTCTCCAAATAAAAAAGACATCATCAATCTATATTTTCCATAGTACCAGGTTTGCACCAAAAGGATTAGTCTCCTACAAAAATGGATTCCCACATCCCAGAGAAAATATTGGCTTAACTTTGCGCAAACTTGGTCCCCATGGCTGTGCCGAAATTTGAAGGTAATAGCTTCCCTCAAAGAAAAAGTAATGATATCCCAAAATAAAACTGATAGCCTCTAGAATAAATTATAGTTGTTTGGGATCCATCTCTCCTTGGTTACCAAGCACTGTTTATTGCACTCAGACATGACCTTGGCCTGATCTATTGAAGTGTACAGAGACAAAATGTCTGCTGTAACTTCAGTTGATAGCTATTTATGTAATTTGGCAAGTCATTTAAAATAAAAGTATTTTACTTACAAAATATAATATATGAACACATTTACTGCAGTTTTAACACACTTTATTGTGAGTTTTATTATTGTGAGTATATTAACACACACCAAACATTCTGAACTGAAAAGAAAGTGGTACAGAGTAATTATGGTTTAAAATAAGGATTGTTGAATAGGGACACTTGGCAGCTATGTATTTGCTATCCATTAACTGTAATCTGCTTCAAAATGGAGTGATTGAAAAAGTCATTCAGAGTGGGCAAATGAGAACCCAACATCTTCAACCCAGATACCCAAGGCAGGATGACGGTAAATGTGACAATCTGCTTAGTCTACGAAAGTGGATAACACGACATTACGGTGCATATTACAAAGTGATATTTTCAGGATTTTGATACTTTGAGTAATTCAAATGACACGTATAGGCAATTTATAAATTGTGTTTTGAGAGAATACATTCGTGCTCTATGCTATTATGAAAAGCAGTGACTGGTACTTCTCCTAAACATTCAGAGATGATTGATCTTGTTTATGCCTTGCACAACTATCTCATTTGGAAATATTTTATTTTACTTATATAAGTGTTTTAAAATGAATGTGCGCTGATTATGAAACTACTTGACAGCTTTCGCTATAACCATTTGGTGGCCAAAAATAGCTGCAAAACATAGATAAATAATTAATAGAGGATTTTATTCATTTCCAGCTTCATAAATCTACTTTCTATCACAAAACCTGGTTTGTTCCATTATACTGCCTCTCCTGCAGCATTTCCAAAGCACACAAATACAGCACTTGACAGTATGTCTTTAAACCCTTTTTTTTGCCACCTGCCCCGAATTCTACCATAGTTAAACTTTACTTGCTGCATATATATTCCTGCTACATATTGCCAAGTCTAAAAAGCCACAAGACATGAAGACACACTTTAATGAATGCCTTTTTGATACTGACAATTTACCATTGTATTTTGACCATCGGCTACATGTGACAGAGATAGAGCCGGCTGGACATGGCTCCTAAATTGGGACGGTTTAGTAAGTGATATCTAATGAATAAGACCGTAACTACCTGTGTCCACTACAGCTTTTTAGCAAAATGACGAGGTGTTGTGCTCATGTGAAATGCTGTCATGCAACGGCCTGGAAATAAGAGACAAGTCAAACAAATGCAATTAAGTGAATTTGCAAACCTGCTGTAAAGTCTCACCCTGGCACCTTCAATAGCTGCAGTGGAGGAGCATTTGGTAGAATGGCATTCAGTGTAAGATGAGTAGAGGTGGCAAATAACAGGCATATTGTTTAAAGGACAATTGTAGCAAAACATTAAGTTGTGGTTAATTGAAAGATTGCATCAAGTGTAAACATTTTAAATAGGAATGCTTTAATGAAAGAATACAAAAAAGTATAATTTTTTTTAGCAATCCATATACTCTACAAGGAGGCAGATATCTTGTTTAGAATCTTTGGTCAGATGGGTCAGATCTTTCGTAATCTCAACCTAGGTGAGCGAAGATCTGACCTAAGATTCTAAACAACATGTCTGCCCCATGAGAGAACGATATGGAGTAAAGTAGGCTCAGTAAGGCACTTTATTTGTATTCTTTCATTAAAGAATTTCTTTATCCAATCATCTATACTTGATACAATCTTTCAATTTTGTGTGCTACAGTTGTCCTTTAAATAGCATTGCAAGTTCTTAAAATGTGTTGTTTCATCAATTGAACTAAGTTTCCAAAGCAACTAAATAAAACTTTGAATCATTAATGTATTCTTTAGAAAAATATTCTGCTTGTCTGTTGGCAGACGTGATTTTACTTCCATTAATTGCATCAAGGAGATTATCGAAAAAGAGACCGTGAATGCTGTCAAGCAGGCTTTTTGCTGCCAAGTCATCTGGAGATGACTTATGGTGCATATATTTTAGATTTTACTGTGTGTAGCATTGCGGCTTCAGTTTGTTAATGTTGCAGGATTCATTTCCGCTAATTTAAATTAACAAAGTTAGTCTAGTGGACATTTTGTTTCTGTCAATTTTGGGGGTTTTATGGTTAGTCTTAAAACATGGGAACAAAACAATATTATTATTTTAATATTTTTGAAATAATTGTGTATCTTGAATATCGTCCTTCTAGCTTGCTCCAGTATTAATTATGGACTAAATAATACTCTACCTGTAATGGTAACATGCACTTTCCACACTTAACGTTCAGCCCACTGGCTGTTTGCTTCATTGCTCTGTCATTCCACAGTGTAGAGCCCAGAGGCTACTCTACTAATCTTTTGAATCTCTTTGTACTTCCCTGTAGTGTTATCTATCATAAATTCACGTGATAGAATTAAAATACAGGTTATTGCATTCTACTTAAACCTGTCATTATCTGTCTCCCAATAAACACTCAAATGATCTTCAGAGTTTTCCAGTTTTCAAATTTCATCTATGTGAACATCCAAAGAAACATCTACTCCCTTTTTGTTCTCTATTATCTTACATCTTTCATATGTTTTAATATACACAAACTAATGATTAATAAATGTATGGCACAATTGTCAACCTAACCATTCATTCCTGCTAGTGGACTTTTTACTTCGCTTATACATTAATGTTATGTACAGATGTGTAAATTTACATTGAAATATTACAATTGTGATTTTGTAATGTTTTGGCAAAGAAGTGCATACGTCACATTTTTGTTTGGCTGATGTTGTTTCAAAACAATTTTAAATTGGTGGATGGTATGCTACATTTTGCTACATTTTTTAGCACAATTTATATCAATCTTGGAATCTATTACATATAGAGAGTTCATATACACTTATTTAGCAGAGTATATTGAACATGCTTAAAGCATACCTAGTGTAACTATAGGCAGAACATATTGCAATGCTATGTTAAACAACCTTCAATGGTGCTCAGACTCAGAGTTTTAATATGAGTGGGAACTTTGTTAAGAGACACGGATATAGAGTATACATGTACTGTAATATATCAAAGAAAAAAAATAAGTGTCCAAAATGTGTCTCCCATCTTAACCTATAATAATTAGTGTTTACTACATTTTATTTTCCCTATTGTGAGCATTACTAAAAATGTAATTATGTTTAATTGAAAGATTGCATCATGTATAAATGATTTATAAAGAAAATCTTTAATGAAAGAATACAAATAAAGTTCCTTATTAAGCCTTCTTTACTCCATTTAGATCTCTCGGGGGCAGACATCTTGTTTAGAATCTTTGGTCAGATCTTCAGTCACCTTGGTTCAGATTAAGAACATTCTGACCCACCTAACCAAAGATTCTAAACAAAATGTCTGCCTCCTGGTGGAGCTATATTTGTATTCTTTCAAAAACGCATTTCTATATTAAATGCCTACACTTGATGCAATCCTTTCATTAAACACAACTTAATTTTTTGCTTCAGTTGTCCTTTAAGTGGATGTCCAGTAGAAACTCAAGTAGAAACTCAAGTGGCTCATCACCTCCTAAACTGTGTCCCTGGAAAATGTGATTCCAAAATCTCACAACCGACTTTCACTTTTCGTGCATCAAATAAGGAGTTACTTTATTAATTGTCTTTTGTTCATCAGAGTGTCTAACATCTTGTAAAAACAAAAAAATTTTTTTTGAAATACCTAATTTCCGTTGTGTTAATATTTTCAGCAGCAAAGACGTGAAAAAGAAATGAGGAAGCAACAGGAAAGAGATCAAAGACGGCGTTACGAGGAGCAGATGCGTAGAGAGGAAGAACGAAGGCGGGCAGAACATGAGAAGGTTAGGCTCCAATCACAAACTCCCATAATTATTGGTTTGTTTTTTTGAATTATTTTAATTCCTTATCTATTTAGTGTCAGTCTTCCTTGCCAGATAGCCCTCATTAATACAGGTGTTTACAGGTAAAGCCTTCCGAGTGCAGTTTTTGGAGTCTCAATTAAAATTACTGTGGGGGTTATTTTGTAAATAAAAAAAGGGCACAGTGATGATGCCTAGTAGGGATGCTCTCCTATGAGAGATGTGTTCCTATGTAAAAACACAAACTCCTGGATTGCTCTGGCTCTTTGTGCCAGCAGAGCGCATGTTTAAAGAATCAGACACTTAGCCAGTTTCCATTCCTAGTATAGTGTAAACACAACCAACAGATATGTGCTTTTTAGCTACTTCCTTACACTTCAGTGTGCAGTTGTTTTTGTACAAACCCTCAATATCTCCCACACACCTAAACCTTTTGAAATGTGCATATATATTTTTTTTTTACTTTTAATTATTTATTTATTGGCATTCTATTGAAAAATTCAAAATACAGTAACAAATGCAGTAATATTACAATTGCCATTTGTGATTTTCATTGTCTGATAACTGTAATATACAAACTTAGAATTGTATAAACAGACATACGGTACAATCTCCATTTCTACAGTAAGTTATACCTTTATATAATACGGGGGGAGGGCGGAGATGAAAATGGGTTCAAACTGTGTATAACCATTTCTAGAATTAGAGTAGAGTAACTGGCCTATGTACACTTGTGAGCCAGGTAAGGGATGGTGTGTGTTGAACAAAATACCAAAAGTATGAAGAGCTTCATACTGATAGAGGCAAAACTCGTCTGAGGGTTCCATCCTAATCTACTTGCGATTAAGAACCAATATTTAATATGAGAACCCACTGGTAAAAGAACCACCATTAGGTCAGTAGTTATCAACGATGTTGTATATACATTATAAATTATAGATACTCCTATAGTAGCGTGTGTGGTACTACTCTATAGGAAATGTGCATTTTAAAATAAACAGATAAACGTTTGTATTTCTGGGGCAGCAGCTCATAATGGAACTGTTCTAAAATAAAGCCCACTCAACCAACACTGCAATCACTGTGATTTCCTTTTTACAATTCATTGTATGATAATAAGCAGTCAGTATTTATTCATCCAGATAAAGTGTCCAGATACTCATCACTGCAGCATAATCAAGTGATGGCTCAGTTAGGTGTGCAAAACATGTATTTATACTTCTTCAGAGGGTTTTAAATAATTGGTTGGTTCACTAAATGGGCAATTATTGTAGGCACAAGCAAAATTATATTGATTTTAAGACTTTTTTTTAGTGGCTACATAAAGATGTCTCCGGAAGTTATGTAAAATAGCATTAATAAAATAAAGTCCTTCCAGGGGTAAATGAATAGGGGTCTTTGTACCTTTGCTCTACGGATTGTCCCAGTAGATTTGTCATGTTATCTTAAACTTCAGGAATGGCCATCATGTGATTGGTCACAAGTGTTGGTCGTACTGTATTTCCGACAATTAATCCTGCTATCCTCACGTTTGAGAATAATGAGACTCAAACATGAGTATCTATGTTCAAAGTACAATGAACACATAAGGCAAGATTTGGCGTACCTAACCATGTTTCTTTCAGACTATACTAACTGTTTTCTTGTGAATCATTGGTCTTCTCCTTGATTTATTTCTTCTCCACCTGCTACATATGCCAGGAGTACATCAGGCGACAGTTAGAGGAAGAACAGAGACAGTTAGAGATCTTGCAGCAACAGTTACTGCAGGAACAAGCTCTACTTCTGGTAATGGGAGCCACTCTCCTAGCTTGTTGATGCCATGGTGTATTTGTGCATGGTCTGTTGTGTTGCTTATGTTACCACTGGTAGTGTTTACTTGACTTGCAACTTGCATGCTATATTCTTCAAGAAACTATTTCCCTATTATTGAAGCACTTTGCTAAAATCATTTAATTTATTAAAGGACCATTCCAACTATAAAAATATGAGTCTTTGTTAAAATTTGGATCTGTATTGTAAATATGCTAATTTTACAGATATTCACATTTTTGTGCCATGTTTTTAGCCTCTGCTGATTATCCCATTCGGTTCTCCAACATTTGGCAAGAGCCTGGGAGGGGAAAGCAACAACATTTTAAACTGCTTCAAAAGACATAACTATACTTCCATTGTGGGCATAGGTCTATTGCGCAGGAACATGTAAATGGCACATATCTGCGGTTTCTTTCCGTTTGTTGCACACTGATGCTCAGTATTTTGCTGGACAGATATAACTTTTACATGCTGAGAGCAGAATGTAGAACTATTGTAATAAATGATACAATCAAGCGGATCCCCTAAAAACTACCCTGAATTCTGAACCAACTTGCCTTGGAAAACATATGAATTATACATTCTGCAGGGCAGCATGTAAAAATATAAATGGGTCTCAATAAATGACTATGTATGCTTGGAATCAGTAGGAGGAATTAAGGTAAGATATATTCAGGTTAATAACAAGGAAACAGTAGCAATTCAGAAAGTATGTTTGAGAGAAGTGCCTGCTGCTTAGAGTATAAGTAATAAAACAGTGGAAGAACTATTTTATTTTGGAGTGGGACTTTAATGATAAATGTAAGACATTTTTTTTTAATTGCATCTGTATCTTAATTATTAGACCGTATTAATTCTGCCCAATCATTTTGCAAAGGCGTGTTCTTCAATAATGTGAAATTTGTAAGCATGTTTGTCTCAAGAAAAGAAGATTCAATATCTCCGATATGTAGGACCTATGGAAGCGGTATGAATCGTCACACAATTTCTTTTTTTCTGAAAGGAATATAAACGCAAACAGTTAGAAGAACAAAGACAAGCAGAGAGGCTACAAAGACAATTGCAGCAAGAGCGGGATTACTTGGTGTCTCTTCAACAACAACAGCAGCAGCAGCAACAGCAGCAGAGACAGCAGGAGCAGAGGGCATCTGATAAGAAGCAACTTTATCATTACAAAGAGGGCCTAAACCCTGCAGAGAAGCCTGCATGGGCAAAAGAGGTATGGTAGTCCCTTCATGAATTCAATGTCTTTTTGTGTAAGGATCAGGTAACTGGTTTAAAGGAATCCAGTGCAGATATTAAAGTTGTGATGAAATTATTAATGACCAGGTAATGGGGTTTCATCATCCCTGCCAAGTGTTTGTTAACAAATGACTTTGCATTGTGCTGTTTGACACTGATGTAGCAGTGAACCAGTGTGGGCTATGTCTGGCAGTCATCAATGGAAGATATGGTATAGTTTTCATTCTTTTCTCTTTACCGTTCGGTTTTATTTGTGATGTGAAAACCAGAACACATGCAAAAAAAAGGCAACTTATGTAATGAATTTGTAGGTAATACATCAAATTGTCAATTCATTTACAAGACACAAGAAAACGC
The DNA here is from genome assembly GCA_036172795.1 of Pelodytes ibericus. NCBI lineage: Eukaryota > Metazoa > Chordata > Amphibia > Anura > Pelodytidae > Pelodytes > Pelodytes ibericus. The sequence continues at coordinate 149,624,336 of CM069861.1, forward strand.
ACATTTCATAGATACTGCTCCAACATAAGTATATCTGTTATACAAAATGGAAATAAAATGTTTATATATATTACCAGTTACCCTTAAACAAATGTGTTGACTCATGGTGGATTCTAAAAAAAAAAAACGAATTATAAGATGCTGGTTTGTTATTATAAGTATTAGTATATTTGAAAAGGAAAATCAAAGAAAAAAAGAAACATTTTATTACATTAACTAACATAGTGCCAGCAATTTATATAGCGCATAGTACAGAGCATAGAGGGGGACTACATGCTAAGTTAGACAAACAAGAACATACTGGTACATGAAGTAGAGGAATTTGAAGATGTGTTGTCCATATTGTTAAATAGTGTCCAATAGATCTATGAAGTCTGGCAAACAAAATATCTAATACCTTATTTTCTAAAGATTTTCTATGCTGGGACATATGAACATATAATGTGTTAGCCATATTTAAAATATGTATATATTAAAAAAAAAAAAATCTAATTTTTACCAGCTTTACGGGGTGACAGTAAATAACAATATCAGTTTTAAAGCCAATTTTGCTCTTCAAGAAATTTGCAAACAAATTGAATATGGATTTCAGAGAACCCAAACCACACGGACTATTTTCCCATATTTTACTTTCAATTTTCATTGATGTATTTTTTGCCAGCTGTGATTACAAATGGGTTCTGTGCATGGCATCCAGCCACTGAAGGGATTCCTATTGAGAATATGCTGGATAAGGATTTATGCTTGATGAGAATGTTTTCTGGGAAACCAAGCAAAATCGAGTTCAATAATAACTGTAACCGCATGTCATTAGAAACCATTGCTAACAATTACTGGATTTATGTTAAATTAACCTTCATAAAGTTATGAATGTCATTATAAACAAATTTACATCATATCGGTCTGTTACATGTGCATGCGCCATTAATAATCTAATTTTGTCATTGTGAGTTTTAATGTTGTTGTGTTGTAATAGTATAATTTTGTGTGATCCCACTCCCAGGTTCAACAACGGTCTCTTAGTAATTCGCCTGTTCTTCCAGCTAAGCAGCAACATACTTCTGTTATCGAACAGCAGGTGTCCTTGGTAACCAAAGATGCATCTTCTAGTTGGCAGCCCTCAAGTAGGCCAAATTCTCAGAACCTGCAAGCTTCAGGTCGTGTGAAAGTGGACAACTTAGCTCCATCCATGATATTGCCTTCAATTCAGATTTCCAAATCAGGGCCCTGGGCACAAGCAACACAGAGTGAAGTGCAATCTCTAGATGATGAAGTGAGATACTTACTCCAAGTGACCTCACAAGAAAATGAACCAGGGAGAAAATCAGTAACATCCCTTAAAGGGTCCCGCTCACAAGGATGTAGTCCAGCCAGGGACACGGGATTTTCCAAGGTCATTTTTTAACCAAAATAACATGCATGAACCATTTAAAAAGCAATTGTGAAGAACAAAAAAAAAGCACAGGGAAAATAACCATGCATTTTCCTTCTATATATATATATATATATCTAAATGTCACTTCACTGACAGAGAGGTCATGCATGATTAGCATCCTTCTGGGAAAACTTGTCCATTAGTTACATTTCTATACCTGCTTTTAAAAGCATACATTATCCCCATTGCTAGAAAATGGCCACAGTTGCCAAAATCTAAGCCGAATCTTGGTGGCTCTTGTTGGTGTAAAGGCTTTTATGTCCTTCGGGCCTCTTGCTTTGTGTTTGCCTGCTATGGGTTGCTAACTACTGTCTTGGCCCTATCTTGGGTCTTTGCAAGCATTACTGCCCTTTTCTTCATTGGCTTCAATCTCATGTTCCCGTCTTTTCTAGTTGTCTTATATGTATATTCGTCTTTCGGAACTCTTTCTTGGCAGTGTTTTAGTAGCATTTGTGTATATCGTCTACAATCGTCCCAAAGGATACCTGTTATATAAACAAAATCTCTTGCCACAAAAGATTAAAAACCTAAAATATCTTATATATGATATCCAGTGGGTACTTCTGTTCCATGTTGGAATCGGTAGCCCAACCATTTATGCCTAGCTTTCATTTTGCAACAAATTCTGGACCAACTACATTTGGCTACAGCACACATTTACTATAGTGTCCTCCATGTTCCATTGGCACATTCTTGTTTTTTAATCCAGCAACACTACTTCCATGTCTGGGGGCCAGCCTCTTGGTTTTATATAGCTTTTCAGCAATATGTTTTCAGGGGAGGCTGCTCTAGAAACTGCTTCCACACATATTTTTCTATATTTTTGATGGAGGAGGGTGTGACGGGAAGAGTGACTAAACCACACTTATACCCACAGTAAAGGAAACCCAGTCAAGCCATATGGGTCACTTTGTCTGTTAATGACATATTTGGATTTTTTCCAGTTTGGACAAAAAATGATTATAGTACAGCAGCTTGATGGTCAGGTAATATGCCTAGAGCCGTGTACATCTAACTATTAAAGTTACCTACCAAATCTACAACCCTGGATCTTACGCAACTATTTACAGACACAAGAATGTATCTGCTTAAATGTCAAGCAAACTAGATACATAGAAGTACTGGTTTATTGTTATATTATAGAGCTACTATTATACTGCATAGAGTTCCTCTGTGTTAAATCTTCTAACCTAACACTTCTGAATGTGATCAGGTGGCGGTAAAACCATGATGAACTATTACTGCTCTTTCTCCGATCTTTGGTTGTATTCAATACTTGTTTAATCTGTCTTTTTCACATGAGGTGTGCATTTGATCAGTTTGGTTTTGTTTCTGCTAGCAACATGAAGTATAAAGCATGAGAGCACTGCTCAATGTTGGGTCAAGGGTATCAGTTTGCATGAACAGCTATACAATATTCCTACAGTATTTCACAGAGATGAAGCTGTGCATGTACTCACAGGGGTTTTATTTCAAAACCAGGTGGTCATTATTGAAAGATTTATACACTATATCTCTTGATCATTATTGTCACAGTGAAAAAAATGGTAGCTTATTTAATTTTTTAGAAACATGTTGTGTGAAGCCAGGTCAAACCAAGTAACTAAGAACTAAGCTAGCCTTCCCTGTGGCATGGTACCTACTAAGAAGCTGTTGTTAAAGGGGTGTTCTCTCCATTAGCATAGTAGACCGGTCCTTCCTACAAGGGCAGTCCAGATCGATAATGCATGGCAGGAGGAAGACTGCAATGACAGACATGTTAGTCTTCATTCCCTTCGCTAGTGTGGTACAGGTGATGTGCTACTAGATGTATGGAGTCAGGAACCCATGTGCGTGGCATAGCTTAAACATGTTACACATCATTTCTAATAAAACAAAAAAAATAAAGACATCTTTAAATCTCCGTAAAAGAAAGAACTTGGGAATAAAAAAAGAAACTCTAATACACATGAAAGACATAAAAGCCACATGAAAAGTACCTGGAACTGCCAAAAATGTCACATGTAAAATGTATTAGACTAAACTTCCAACAGCGGTTATCATGGATAGGCATAGAAGGAGAGACAGACAGATGGATTGAGAAAGGGATGGGTTGATAGCTATCTATTTTAATATAAAAGAGAAGAATGGCTTCTATTATTTCTATGTATGTTTACACAATGACCTTTTGAAGCAGACTTCAATGAACCCAACTCCCAACGAGTACCTGCACGGTTTCATGGTAAACTGCATCACTGTTGCCCTCACAGTCCATGGTTTTCAGATTGGTGGTACTTGTATTCACATGCAACTCGAATTTAGCAAATGTGGGGGATTTTATAGTCCTTTTGTAGCTATGTATGTCAGTTTCCAAACCAGTACAAGACAGAGAAAAGCAGATCATGAAATCCAAGAAGGATTGGAATGGCAATCTCTACCACTGTGAGATTATCTGTAACAGCCATGTTATACCTAATTTCTCCTTCAAGTTATTGTAACGAATGATCTTCAGTCATTTAGGAATGCTAGATTACATTTATATGGTTAAATTACTGTATAATCAGTGGGTCCTATTGCATATGTCCATAAGGCTCACTATTTCATAAGTACTCCCTACATAGAAATATTATGCACTGTTACATGTATACATAATTATCTCCCCATTATGCCCTCACACAATCACCCATAGATGAGATCAAAGTGCAGTTTTTACAACTAGAAGCTACATACCTGATTCTGCGCACCTATTAGTCTTTCTAGAAAACAGGCCCTCTTCATAAATGTTGCATTTGCCCAATTAATCCATAACAAAATCCCTTGTTAGAAGACAGATATCTTATAGTTGGAGGATGCGTCTAATAAAGTTCTTTGTCTCTTATATTTTAGTGAACTGGTTTGGAAAGTGTAAAGTAGCTTCCATGGAAATACATCTTTGACTAAGGCATTTAAGACTGATTTGTTTTCTATTGCTCAGGTAGAGGAACGGACCAGACTGAACCGCCAGAGTTCACCTGCAATGCCACATAAAGTAGCTAATAGGATATCTGATCCAAACTTGCCACCACGATCAGAATCCTTTAGCATCAGTGGAGTGCAGCCTGCACGGACCCCTCCCATGCACAGACCACTGGATCCACAGGTACCAAAAACACTGCTATTTGTGTACATGCCATAGAAATCACTTCACTTCAGTACAATTTCTCAAAAAACAGCACTGACGTTGCTGAGGAACACTTGGGTGATGAACATGCTGGGAGCCGCAATTAAAGAACTGTCAAATATCTAATTTTTTGATGTGTCTGAAATTAAGTAGCATCAGGCATCACTGGACTCAAATCCAACATATTCTGTCCCTATAGAAATATCATTTCATGCCTGCAAAACAAATATGTATTGCATATATGCTGTCCATTATGAATTGTTTCAAGACAAAATGCCTGTGGTATCCACTGTATAGCTTGTCCCCTTAATTACTAGTGTAACTGGCATTCATTTCTTATTCACAATAACTTGTAGATGTTACATTTAAGAAATAAAATACATAATATATGTTATTGCAAGACATCCAGTGGGCATACAAACTCATTCATCTATGAATTTCAATTCAATGGGTGCCAGTCCCAAAGTCTTACAATAAAACTTACACAAATGAGCCTGGGTATCATGGTGATGTACAACCAGAGGGGCGAAACAATGACTCCACATGGAGTGCGGTTATTGAGAACTCTTCTCCCAACTGCATAGGACAGTTACTTGACCTAAACAATTCCACAATGCCTCGGAATAGTTAACTCCGCCGCCATCACGTAAATACCTTAATTTTCAGTTTAAAAGTATTTTAAATCACGTTCCAGTTGCTAGGTTGAAGGTTTCAATCTGTCAAATTGCTATGCAGTTTTACTGTACATACATTTATAAGATCGTTTTGACCACGCTGGCTGTATTATTAGTTTACAAAACAATAAATATAACAGCTGTGAAAAAAGGAAAAGCATATTAATGTATTACTTAAATGGTTAGGATTCTTTGTAAAAAGAGATGCAGAAATTTGGGCCATGCAAAAATTGCAGTCCCCACTGGATGGCACACTTAAACCTAAAAAAAAAAAATGAATTACATTTTTTGATATTAATATATATTTTAAAAAAAATTCAATTTCAATATTTATCCATGTAAAATCAAGATTTTGTGAGATAAAACGAAAACATTAAAAAGATATAGCAAAAACATACATGAAATGTTCCTAAAATCATAAATGAGCCCTGCACAAGTATGCGCCTCTCTGTTCAACACAAATACATTACTGCCATATGGCGCATGCATGTGATCACCACTGTGCATGCTCTGTGCACCCACATTATTTTCATTAGGGAAGGTATGGGCATGCCCAGTTTTGAGCACAGAGATGTATGCACAGAATGTTAAAATTTGAGGTGTAGTATGCTAGTTTTGTTGTATGCAAATTTGATCATGTGAAAAACCGGGCGTGCTTAAGTGAAATATTGATGCAGTATGTAGAATCACAGCTTGGGCTGAGGAGAAAGTAGAACAATTCTATTAAGTATATTGCTATGGTGTAAGACCTAATTTTGCACAGTGTGCAAATGCTATTGGCAGTTTCCATTTCTGTCCCATTACAATATACCATAACCTAAAATTGAGGTGAAAGCTTTCAGCTTCTCTGTGCCTAAGATGTGAACTTGGGTTCACTCCAACAATAGCCATAATGACAGTATATGCCTGAGAAGAGAAGGTATATGTTTGCATTGTACAAAATACCTAATAATAAATAATATTAACAATTGTCTAAATACCATACGCGTCACACTAATAAATACTATTATTAACTAGTTAGTAAATGTCACCAAATACACAATAAACATATAAAATTAAGAAAATTAAAGTAGATTCTAGCAATGTCTCAGACCAAACATAGAACTGTGATAGTAAAGCTACATGAAAGAGCAAAATAAAAACAATATCCCTTACCTCTCGTCTTGCATTTTGTCTTGTAAAGCTAACATTAGCAGGTAGTGCATGTCTAATGACATATATTTTAATACCCTGTATTTGTGATAGCAGGAGAATGGTGGTGAAGCTAGAGTAGTTTATTTAGTCAAATCACACCTGTTGGCTGAAGAAAATCGGACACTACAGAAAATGACTGTGTTCGAGGGGCGAGACACTTGTTATTACTGTGTTTGACTACTAGGGACTAGACACTCGTTATTGCACCACTTCGTTTGTTGCCTCTGGCACTAACTCCATATACTTCCACTACGTTCTGTCTACCTTTGAGCACATTCCAACTTCTTTTTTCCTTTTGAGATATTCTCATCCCCCTCTTTGCTAAGCTCCCCGCAGTTGCGTATCACTCTTTTTATAATTCTGCCTGTTGTGAAAGCAATATTAATTTACTATAGAAACTGCCCATTAATTGGTCATTAATAGTTTAAGTAATATTGTAATTGAATTTAACTTATCAGTAATATAATGGATAGGAAACTTCTTCATGGTTTCAGATAATCAGGGAAAGTTTTTTTTTTTTAAATGGTCCCATTATCTAACAGTAGGACAACTCATGAAAAAGCAAATATATTACTTAATATGAATTTATGAATCTAAATATTTGTCTGTGAATAATTCAAAACTGTAGGAAATGCATGAACTTATGTTTACTCTAGACATTTAACATTCTATTCTTTTATCAAAACATTTCTAATAAAGAACGTTGTTGAGCTCTCTGTGCTCCATATAGCTCTGTGACAGGGGGACATGTTTGGAATCTTGGGTCACATGTTCCTTCAGCTTGAATCGAAGAACAACATGTCTGCCACCTGAAAACGATATGGAATTAAGAGGTTCAATATCTCTCCTGCCTGTCTATTTCTGTGATGATTATGGGTGTTCTTATGAAATAGCAAAATGGGCCACTAAATTATTCCCCCCCCCCCCCCCCCCAGGCCAAAAGTTGCCTGCCCACTCCTGATACTAGGACCATCTCAGTGAAGCAGGATTTTCACAAAATGATTACCCCCAAAGTCTTTATGTTTTTGATTGTACTTTGTAGAAAAAAAAAATAGGTAACCTAAATGACTGGCCCGTGAAAGTAGAGTAATCCACAGGAATATTACAGGGTTAAGAGTTTATTAGTACAAAATAAAAGCACAGCCAGTGAGAATGCAGTCTCACGCATTTCGCCATGAAGCTTAATCATAGAAACCTCCCATAACTTGCATCTGCTTACAAGGGGGATTTTGGAAGCTCCCAACACCAGACAATTGTCTTAGCTGATTCCCTTTACCTGATTAAAAGAAACTCACTAACGTAAACTGGAAACACGAAACACTCATAATTAACCCTCAGTGGCGTGAGAAATATATAAAGGTAAATAGCAAATTAGATTGTGTACACTTTATGTTAAACATACAGAAGCTTATTTTTGTGGGTAATTGGGATCTGCTAGACAGAGGTTCAGGCTATTTGGCCAGCATTTAAAAACATGTATATAGGATCCAGAAATACAAGACACAACTGAATTTAAAAATTCACAGATACATTTCTCAAGTATCAATATCATAGTAAACAATGGCCTGCCCAACAGAGCTGTGATTATCATATGCATGAAAAAGAATATAAATATTATTACTGATTTGTGGTGATACATATCAAACACATCACATTAATTATGCAAATCATTTAAAGCCCAATATTTATAGTTCTTCGTATTTTCTCCTGGTATGTTCATACCAGTCCTTTCCTGGCCAGTGTTTTCACTACTTTCTTATCTTTGTCCTCTGTCTTTGTCTTTCCCGACCTTTTAGATGAAAAGACCTGCGAACAATCCATAGAGAGAAATATTTTTACAACAAATCCACATCATACATTGCGCAGTCTTATCCGTGTGAATCCAGGATTAGTACATGTGCAGATGTGAGATAGACTCTAGGCCTACTATTCTGAGAACTGCAGAGAAAACAATCACATCTTACACTTTGATCTGTACATCTGAGAAACGTAAATAAACAAAACTGCTCTGAGGAAAGCGTAGCTTCCACTTTGGTTTATAAACATCAGAGTCTGAAACTAATGTGAACAGTCCGACAAGTAAAAAACATATAGACTAGGTATAGTAAAGTAGTGAACAAATGATCATTTACATGTAGTTTTTTTTAAATGCTCTCGGCTCTAGACAAATGGGTACTCTGAGGTGTCTACCTTGTTGAAAAAAGGTCCACCTTCTATAGTATGGTGCAGTGGCCTGCACATTACACATATATTTGTATACGTTTTTACAAAAATGTTACGTTGATGGATGACTCTTTAAAAACAGAAGAAAGAATAATCATTCATGAAGACCTGTTATATACTTTGGTTCAACCATAACTTAACAAAATGTAATATTTATATATGTGTGGATTTATTGTTTTACATTATAGTTAGATTTTACAAAATATAACATAGCAAACTAATGTACACTGAGAACAGGTCCATTAGAAGTACTATACACCAATTATGCTTATGTTACTACTAGTACCGAAACTCTTATTTATTACTATTACTTATTAAATAATTAATAATAGGTTAGGTAGGAGAATTAAGGAAAAACAAAAAGATGTCAAACTTGGGTTTATAATAAGACACGCTAATTAGGATCATCCCTCTGAGAAGATTGATGGTATATTTCATAATCCACAGGTGCCAAATCTTATCAAGTTTAGTTTTATTATTTTCCATCCAGTATGAACCTTTTTCATAATTACTATTTGTTTGTATCTGTGACAAGATTTTCCTTGTCAAGGGCAGAGGTTTTTTTTACTTCCACTTTCTTGCAATGCATTTTAGTGATAAATGGGTTAACATTGTCTTAGCTATCTTTGTAGATATATTCGGAGTTGTACGACGCTCAGTATGTTAGATAGTATGGTCATTTTGATTACTGCAATTTATCCAAGCCATGAAAGGTGATATTTTGACCAAGAATAAATTAGCTGTTTCATGCTTAGTATTTCATGTGTTTAGTTACATGAAATTAGCTGGATTCTTACGAATTCATATTTCTTTGCAATTGAAATCCAATATATTTGTGTGGTTCCCCCAATCACACTTTTAAATTAATTAACTTACATTTGGTTAACAGCAGCTTGATGCAATAATTAATAAGAATGTAAAGAATTTTCATGTACCAAAGGAATGATATATTTTGGATCATTTCTGGTTCTTGAAAGTAACATTTATCTACCAAGCTGCAAAACACCTGTTTGATAACACTTTCCATGTCTTTCTTAGCAACTTCCTCTTCTAGTGTCCGTGAAAACACAAGGATCATCCATGTCGGCCTCCCAGTCATTACATGAACAGTCCGCCAAAGGAATGTCTGGATTCCAGGAAGGCATTGTGTCCCATCGCCCAGAGATGCCACGGCAGAATTCAGATCCAACCTCTGAAAATCCTCCACTCCCTCCTCGTATTGAAAAATTTGATCGCAGTTCCTGGTTACGTCAAGAAGAAGACCTTCCTCCCAAGGTACCTATAATCTAGTCAGGGGGGTTGCTAGGTGCCTAAAAGAAACAGAGCTAGAGCCAATAGCAAAATAAACCCATAATGATGCTTTCAGCGACTTCATTTTCCTCAGTGTTAGGGTGTTCAAAAAATAAAAAACATTTTTTAATCCACTAAAAAGTTTTCACATAAAAATAAATCAACTTTACTGTACAGTCTAAATAAAAATGAGTGCACCATTAAGAAGATCCTATACTAACAATGGCGCATTACTACACCTGTTAAAAAAACACTACTGAAATACTCTTCTTTGCAGTAATTCCCGGACAAACAGTGATTCAGTGAGCGCAGGTAAAAACAGGCAAAAAAGCATTACCATCTCAGAAAATACGACCTACATTTGAATTGGCTGCTTAATGCAGCTACTATATGCACGTTGACCGTCCACTCCAATTTGTTGAGCTCTTCTTTGCCAGCACTGAGACATGATACACACTCTAAGACCGAATACCCCAGCCAATCACATGTCCTTTATGGAACCCTGTGATTGGTTGGAAGCTCTACCAGCAAGAGAGTATGAAGATCCTGCCGACATAGATATCGCTTAGAAGAATTCAGCCTGTGTCTGTTTGGGGTTGGGGCTTATGTGGCTGATCTATGTAGTGATGGGTTGGAAAAGGTAACTGTGATAAAAATGAAATCCCTGATCGAGCTACACAGGGCTATACATCTGCACCCCCCTATAAATGCTTCTGCTGGTCATCCAATTGAACTTCTTCTCTCCGGCTCCAGAGTATCCACCCTCTTTGTTTCAATGCCTTAGGCTTTAGGTATTTGTGTTATTTCCGTTCCCTGCACAATGACAAACACCTTTGTTTGTCATTGGAACAAAAATATCTATTGAATATCAAGACAGACAGACATGTGAAAGGGAGAGGAGTGAGACAGACAGACATGTGAAAGGGAGAGGAGTGAGACAGACAGACATGTAAAAGGGAGAGGAGTGTGACAAACAGACATGTGGAAGGTTGAGGAGAGAGACAGACACATGTGGAAGGGAGAGGAAAGAGACAAAATAGGGGAAAATATATGTGGCAGAGAGACATGGGGAGAGGAGAGACATTTAAAGCTGATTGACATGATGTGCAAATGTTATTCATCTAAAGCAGATTGCCATGCTATGCCAAGTGTATGCATCTAAAGTTGATTGCCATGATGTGCCAAGTGTGTGCATCTAAAGCGGATTGCTATGACGTGCCAAGAGTATGCATCTAAAGCGGATTGCCATGACATGCCAAGTGTATGCATCTAAAGCGGATTGCCATGACATGCCTAGTGTATGCATCTAAAGCGGATTGCCATGACATGCCAAGTGTATGCATCTAAAGCTGATTCTTTTTCAAATCTGCATTGTAAGTGACTGGGTCGCAGAAAAAAATACAATTTTCGAAACTGGGTCTTGGCCCATCAAAGTTTGGAAAGTCCTGTTATAGACAATAGTCAGGCTTTGGGAATACTTGTTTCATAACTATTACTCTCTGACATTGTCTTGGTTTGTTAGTTTCTATTTGATATGAAAAAAATGTAACATTTCTTGACCTTTTTTTTTTTAAATATAATTGAAGGTGCCTCAAAGGACCACTTCCATATCTCCTGCATTAGCACGAAAGAACTGTCCTGGAAATGGCAGCACTCTAGGAAATAGACTTGGTGCCCAACTTATAAGAGCCAGGTAAGCTTCTGAGTGGAAGTTCTGGTACAAGATTACCTTTATTACCTTTATGCAATTTACTGTGAAACTTTACATTATGCTAATGTGTTTTTTTTATAAAGCAACAGCAAATTGTGAATATAAACATGGACATACAGTGAAACATTAAATTATATATGTAAGTACATTCTGATACAGTAAAAAGCCCTGATTTTGCTGGCTTACAACATGGTGGGCATAGGATCTTCTCCATGTCAATGAAGACCAGCTCTAGTAACAGGTTAAAGGACATAATTATATGTAAAATGTGGAGAGTTTATGCATTACATTTCTCAATATGTATTCTGAACACTTAAGTGAAATCTCCACTGTTATGGAGAGCAGAGAAGTATAAGGTTCCACGTTTGCTTGTTGCAAGTGGAGGTTGTTGGTTATAATTGCTAATTATGTTGAATATTGTCAATGCAAGTGATTATATGACTCTGTCCGGTCTATCCATGTCCAGGGGTAGGCAAAAGTGTCTATACATGGATACCGGTGTCCATGGCAAGGATTGTGAAGGTCCATAGAACATCATTAAATTGTTTTATCAGAAAGCCCAGTGTATGTCCGCCGTGTTGATGGCTACCTGCCAATGTTGTGTAGGGCATGAATGTTCACATTTTAATTTTTTGTTATATAATGCAGTAACCCTGATCTGAGAAGAACTGAGACAGTTATAGAAAACCCTATTCAGAGGACCAGCAGTGGAAGCTCTTCCAGTTCCAGTACTCCAAGCTCCCAGCCAAGTTCCCAAGGAGGTTCTCAGCCTGGTTCTCAGGCCGGTTCTAGCGAGCGAAACAGAGTTCGAGGTGAAGTTTCTTTTAATCTGTAGGACCTGCTAATCATAGCATACAAAAGACCTATACCAAACACATTGCTAGCATTAGGCCTGCATTGTCATTGCACATACTAATAACTGTGTGTTGCTCTCTTACAACCCACACGCAGCTCTTGGAAGAGATTGTGTGCGTGGGAGCGTGGCTCTGACTTTCTTTTCAGATTCACCAGTGTGTGCGTAGAGCTTCTTATTGTGCCAAGGTGAAATAGGTTAATAAAACACTTTCCATGCTAAAAGGAAAAGAAAGATTTGTGCTTGTGTAGCATTTGGCATTCCAATCCTGTATCCAGCTGAGCTCTTGTCTTAGAACGTCTAATCACAATGTGATCTTTCAGAGCACACATTGTACAGTATCTGCACCTACATCTCTGCATAGCATTGTCTGTCTGAGGCACTTTTAGAGGATTTAAATATATGGCATCATATAATCATATTGAGAGGCACACAATCTAATAATTGTGCTGTTGAACATATTTATGTCTTTAAAACATTAAAATAATATTATATGTAGCTGTATTTAAGAGAAATTCGAGCACACATCTTATCTAGGTTTTATTTCACAAATTGCAATGAAAATATTTAACTATTTCAGTTCTAGAGAAATATACAGCGTAATGTAATGTCTAAATGTAATTAGAAAATAACATAACTTAATTTTCAATATTAAAATATTGATTAAAAGACTGCTTTTTATTTTACCTAATAATGATAATAAAAGTATAGCAGCTTAAATTAATATGAGACCAACGATTTTTACGATATCACTCTCAAGACTTAATGTAACGTAGAAATGAACCTTAAAATGCCTTCCTTCCAAAGAGCAGGAAATTTAAATTGCTATAAAATGATTAGGTCTGTAACTATGCAAACCCATGCACCTTGATAAATGGATGTGAGTAATTTAATGAAATGGTTTAATCTATTGTGTTTTATGGCAGGGACCAATAAGCCTGAAGGATCGCCACTGCTGCCACATGATGCATCTAATTCAAAGCAAGAAGACAACAGAGATGTGACAAGGCCAAGCCGACCAGCTGTGAGTTTATTTTCATAGATTTCTGTTGCAGGAAATGCAGTGTATGGTCTCTGCCACTAGGTGTCACACAAATTGCCCGACCATCTGAATTACCAACACTTACATTTTATAGAGAAGGTTTTCTGTACAGTTACAATTTTAGCTTAGTCATATTTATACCTCCTGCTTTGGGAGCCATGTCTCCTGTGCTCTACCTCTGTCCCACTTTTCGGGACAGAGGTAGAGCTCAGTGAGACAGCTGGACTCAGGACCGCAATCCCGCAGTTCTGTTCACATTCTCCGGTATCCCAGACATACTGGGCATGCGCAGTTCTTGAGAAGCAAGAATCAAAAATGGGTGACAGTGTTACCGCACATGAGCACTGACACCCCCTCCCCAGACTCTGCCCTTTGTGTCCCTCCTCCTCCCCAGACTCCACCCCCTGTGTCCTGCCCACTCCCCAGACCCCGCCCCTTGTGTCCCTATTCGCCAGGGGGCAAAGTTGGGAGGTATGTTACATTTTTAGATGTGCTTTCCAACAGGATGGTAGTTTGTACTCAATAAAAATATACACTTCTAACGGATTCTAAGCCCTGTTAAATAGGTTTATGAATAATCAAAGTTAAAAATCAGGTGGTGGATTACATTCTTTGTATTTCCATTTTAATGAAAGCTTGTTAAAGAGTCTGTTGTAACAACGCCCCCTGGAGCGACTGTTATATTACAACTATTATCTCAAAGGAAACACAAGCTGAGGATGATGAGAGTTAATACAGTTTCCTGTTTTATTGCAGCGTGAAGAAGTGGAAATAATATTTCTGTGAGGAACTAAATAGATTGTAGCAAATCCTGTGGAAGGCATGGTGTTGTTTTAGAAGCCTTTTTTAGGGGATTAAAAAAACATTAAAGCAAGTTTAAGCAATAACATTTTTTTTTTATCTTTATATGTCTTGTAATAGCAGCTTATACATTATATAGTGCAAAATCTGAACATCCTATTGGGGCTTACTTAAGACCATGCCACTTTTGCCTCAACTGTGGGCGTGTGTGGAAGAAGTTGTCAGTATGTGCAAATGCTGACAAAGAGCAGTGCTATAGCAGTGAAAGCCCCTAATTTTTACATTTAATTGGCAGAAAGTTGCTAGGTAGCATCCAGCATATCGGTAGAGTCTAAGCATAATGCTTCTCACACCAGATAAGTCTGTATACTCTATTATGGATACAGGGGAAATGGCATGTATGTTTTAAAATACATGACATTTTACACCCATACAATGTAAAAAAAAAACCTCTCTATTAAAGAAGTAAAATGTAAGAGATTTTAACAGGTTGTTAATGGCACATTCTCCACTTTAACAATAGTTATAAATGAGTACTACATAGTTCTGTACTCTGTTGTCTTGTGCATGTTTTTAATGATTTACAGAATGGCACAAACAGCAATAATTTATTTTTTCTTATTCCAAAGGGCATGATAAACCCAGAGCGATACATCAATCATTGCAATGGAAGTTGGGGAAAATGGGAGACAAACCAATGGGAAATTATCCATTGGGGGGAATGAAAACAAATATATTAGTTACACACTAACCATGTGTTCCACTCACATGGTTTTAAAATATCCCTGGCTCATAGGTATGTTTGAATGGGAGTTTTTGGAACCATTTCACCATCTGGCCAGTAGGTAGAATGTATCCTATGAGAGGACTATGCTGCTTCACACTGTAAATGGCCCATGGGTGAAATAGACTTAAAAAGGGAAATACTGGTTGCTTAATTGAGACTGCAGAAAAAAATGAAAAATGTGTTGTAATGTATTAGTCTAGACAAACAAGACAATAAATCTCTGTGCAGTGAATAGAGAAAGTTACCATGAGTTGAAAGTGACATGCTGGTAACAAGGTTGAAATAAGTCTCTGTTGGATTGTTCAGTCAGAAGGGAGTGTGGCCTTGAAGTACCTGCCACCTGCATCAGGATAGGGGGGGGAAAGTACTGTAAGCTTGGGAAATAATGTTTAAAGCACCCTGGCAATGCTATTGCAGTGCTAATATCTCTGTAATGTAGTATAATTTATACCCTTTTGTTGTTGCACCACTTTTTTTATGATTTGATTCAAGTCTTAAAGTGGTACTAGGCTTTTAAGATAATATGTTGCTCAGTGAAGTGTAGTAGGGTATTTCTAGGAGTTTGTTTACACCCATATATTATGGCATTTCCTTTTCACTTGGCCAGTGGGTCCTTCCCAGTTATTATAATTCCCGTCAGAGATGGGTGCTCTTACCATCACCCTTGTTTTGAGTCGCATGTTGCTCCTGCTACCTGTCATTCAGTTTTATCAAAACTAGTGACTTATTCCCTGCCAATTTTACCCCCCTCGATAAGAAGTGCACGTTTTAGTTCTGCATGCACGTAGAAATATAATATTCAGTAAACTGTAATGTTTATATAGGCTACCTGGCAACATAGCCACTGACATTTACACAATGTATATACACATTTGCTGCTATTTAGCCTCATATTACTGTGCGTGTTATTACTGTGTAACTCTGCTATACTGTCATATAACTCATTCTAAGCTCATAGAAAAAGGCACAACAGGGTGGAAAGGGGAATTTATATTGGCCATCCTACGCTTTTTGTAAGGTTTTGTTAACCTCTGTATTGCTGGTATAGGGGAAGATTCCGTTCCACATGAGTAATCACAATCTGGGGTATTGATCTTATGACACATTGTCCATATAATCCTTCACTGGTGTCCTTGTATGGACACTTTGCCTATCCCTGACCAAATAATGTGACATTTGAGAAAGGCATAGCATAAAGCTAGTACAGCAAGCACAAAAAAATGATCTTATCTTGGTGACAGACCTAGACAATCACATAAGGTGACCAGCACCAAACTAACACTTGTGTCTTAACCTGCTTCCTTCCTTGTGGCTTCCCCTTGACCTGTTCTGCTTCCTCTGATGCCGACTGTCTTCCTATCCTCAAAGAGCTATAAGAAAGCTATAGATGAGGTTAGTGATATTATTTCTCCAGTTTGCAATATCAAGAGCACTACCCATTCTATGTGGAGAAAGTGGCTGTGATACATTGCAGTGCACCAATCGCCTTATTCGATGTTCTCTGTTGCCATTCACACCTCATTACCAAATCACTAGCTTCCATTCTCAGTATTTCAACCAGGCACTGACAATCTCACTGCTTATGAAGTAAGAGACCGTGAATGGGCGATAATGGCTCTGCCTGAAATAAACCGAACAGTCCTCTGGCCAGCACTAGAACACATTGATGATTTAGCAGAAAAACACCCATAGCTCATGTAGCCAGTCTGTAACAAAATCTCATTTATTTTACTTACACAAAATTAAATCCTCTTCATAGAAATACTAGTATGTTACTTGTCTATGGAGAGCCAGTAAAAGCATTATGAACTATGGAGTACTAAGGATGTTAATGACGCATTCTCCAGTTTAATAATAGTTATAAATTGGTACCACAAGGTTCTGTACTCTGTTGTTGACAAGTGACAATGACACATAATATGACTTAATCCTTGCAGCAAAAAGTGTGTCTGTATTTCTACTGGCGCCTCATTTGTTGGCAGCATTTTTATATGGCCTAGTTTCTTGTAAACTTTATATTAGCAGTATAACAATATACTTTCAAGATATACACCACAAATATGATCTTACTGCAGCCCTATCTTTCTTTCAGATTCGTAAACTGTGACATTGTAAAAAGGAATATACTTATGTTTTCTTTTTCTTGTGCCAAACCAGTTGTCTTTGTCCTCAAAACAACAGAAAATACTGAAAAATAGGTTTTCTCTTCAATGATTTTTTTTCACATTGAATGATTTCCCTTTTGGAATAAGCTATAGTATAATGAAAGCCTGAAACTTGATTCATAGAGCCATTGCTCAATTTTTATGAGACAATTGTAAAGTGTCCTAGAAAACAGGTGAATCCAGCTTGCATGGTGTGTTAGGAAGGTCAGCGGTGGTCATTTGTAGGACATGCATGGATGTTACTTGTGACAGGATCATTGCATGCCTGTATATTTGGGGAAATATTAGTTGTCTGTGGCTTTTTTCATGAAGAAGATGAATGTGCTAGTTGGTCCATCACTTTTCCGTCGTGGCTGCCCAAATCTTCCGCTGCCCATAGTCCGTTGTTTATTTCAACGATGTAATAAATCTACTTGAAGAAAAACCAGTCGTGCTGCCATTTTTTTCGCATAAATGGGAAACTTGGGAGAATAATACAAGAAATCCCAAGTATCCTCTTGTCCTGATGTGTGCGCACTTGATACTTCTCTGCAGGCTGTTATCTCGCAGGCAATACCCGCGGATGATGGAAAGATCATGCCGCGGCGGGTGAAATCTAAACACAAAACGGTAAGAAAACATCTTTCTTGCCTTTTTTAGCAGTGAGAATTTTTTTATGGAGATAGCATTGAAATTCAACATAGATATTTCTTTACTTATATTGGCTAAGAAAAGTAATGTTCTGCCCAGGAGTCCACAAAGCAATCAAGTAGTACTTTCTATGCCATCTTTTCTTATATCTTTATTTATTTTTTTAGATATTTGGCCCTGTATAGTTTTTACTTTTGAAAACTAACTTGTGTTTAAAAAAAAAAACAAACACATTCTGCCTGTGATGGATCAATTTGTGTTTTGAAATTTGAACTAGTCCTGGAGCTGTAGCTGGGATTTTAAATTTATTACTCTAGTGTATGCAAATACATTATATCTATTAACTGTATCAGTTAAAGTAGGTTTTTATGAAAAACAAAAACTGTAGGTTTAGAAAGCCCCTTAGCAGATTATCAGTTATAGTGATTGAACACAAAAAAAGTAAATGTGATATATTGTTCGTAGATACACCCACATGCGTTAAACAGGATTACTTATGTCTTAATAAAAAAAACAGTCACTTAAACAGGTGGATGGGGGAGTATAAAAGTATTAAACCTCTTCTGTCCTAGACTAAATGGTACTGCATGCAAAGAGGATCTTGGGAGGCTCTATGACCTAAGCTGCAACTCTTGTAGCTTAATATATAGCTCTATTTTGGTTACAGTGGGAATTTTAATGATTGAATGAAGACCAGAAAAAATTAAAGGACAAAATCATATATTTTTGCCTGTTAATTAACCCCTTCAAAAAATGACTAAATGCTTAACACAGGCGATATATTCAGAATAACACTTTGGGTGATATAGGGAACACAAACTTCTCTTTATAGAAGTGAGAGGGTTAACCATATCATATGGTTAACCCTTTCAGCGCTATAGGTAGCACAGTTTGTGTTCCCTGCGGTCCATATGTTTAAGAAGATGCTGGAGGATCCACTGAAGCTCCCACCTTGCCACTTTTACCCCTTTTAAATTGCACGGCTGGGGGACACCAAAATAACCCCTTGCCCTTCCACCCCTCAAACCAAAACAGGGATCAGGGGCTTACGAAATGCCCCATGCACTCTAAAATTCCTGATGGGGATATGCCCACTATTATTGCATGGGGCCAAATGCTGCCAAAATACCCCTGCACACCCATCAGCAAATGGGGCTATGCGCCCTAACCTAACAATTAACGGGACTGTATGCTGCCCCCCACCCACCCCCCTTATAGCTGTTCTTGAGGGCTGATGGTGATGCCCCTGACCCTATAAATAAAATTACCCAGATAAGGGGAATTAATCAACCTAAAAAATGCATTTTCACTGCCCACCTCCCTGGCACACAAAGGGTGCCCTGTGAAAAAAATATACCTGAAATGAATGTCCAACGATGAACCGCTACTGATATCTTAGGTCCGCCTTTTTTTGTTTGCCGATATTTTTTTATTGGAGGATTATATTTGGATGACCCCTTTCCCTGGGCCTGAAAATAAGAATCCCCATTATTTTCTTTTGCTACACATTTCTTTTCCAATCTGTGTTTTTGTTTTACTTCTAAACACCTTTTATTCAACACTGTTTTAGTGACTGGATTACTTGATTCTCAGATTTGGCACTTTTTTAATTCTTTGTGTCTTACATTATGCATAAAAAAATCCTCTGAGTTTTTAGGTACTAATACTAGCAGCAGTATAATAAAAAAAATAAAAAAATGGTGAGAGTTTGTAATGAATGTTATGTCTGTCAGTCAGTTCATTCAGGATTACTTGCCTTATCTTTGATTGGTGTAGATAGTATCATATTCTGCCTTGAGCAATTTTAATGTAACATGTAAAGATGCATGTTACATTAAAACATTTTAATTGTCCAGTATAATAATGGTAATAAGCAGATACAGAAGTAGCAGCACAATCTAATCAGAATGTTGATATACAGAAAACATTGAGCGACTGTGGTTAGATCATATTAAATAATGCAGACAATGCAATTCTTGTGTAATCTATCCATTTTACACCTCTTTGTGTGGTACAGAAGCAAGGGCATTGTAGTATGAAAGAACAGTACAGACAGGGAAGGGCTTTCCACTTCTGGTCCAGGGGGCAAAAACGATTTATTGGCCCATGGTGCAATCAGCCCACCCAGTATCATCAGAGATAGACACAAACAGGTAAGCCAGATATGCTGACAGATGAGACATTTGGACAGTAAGATAGAATGTGCTATACATTGGTGCCTTTAGTCGAAGGTCGTGCAGCTCCGGCCCATTACATCAGGTTAGAGGGCAGTCTTGGGGGGTCAGTTGCCCAGTCTGCCCACCTTGCCTGCCCTCCCCTGAGTAAAGAGCCAATTGTGTTGGAGTTGTAAAAAAACATGTCACTTGCTTAGTGACTTAAATTAACGCACTTGAGGTAACATTAGTTATTTTTGTAGTCCTGTGCTTAAAGATTTCCTAGCGAGAAACCATTTCAAAAAGATTGAATCGAAGGTTTGTTTACAGTCTCCTAAAATGGCTTCCTGTAAAAGAGATGTTAGAGCTGTATGGACATTATTAAATGTGGCGATATTGAATAAGTCTCTCTCTCCCTAAATCCCTTTGTCTCTGAGCGAATGCATTGATGTCTACTTTGGTCATATGTAGGGGGAAATGGTAAGATTAATGACTGCAATGCTTTGTTCATCATTTGCATGTGTATTGCAATTGAACCAGCAAAACCATTTTCTGCAGAGTTATCATGCTTTCCCACTGATCCACCGACTGGCTACAAGCATGTCCAGATAACGCATATGTATATTTCTACGCAGTGCTGTCATGTCCGAGTATTAAAGCGATACTGTCTTATTTATTTTATCAAACCATACCAATTTCTTAGTAAACTGGAAAACGCAATTGGCATTTTTTCACTGTGTTTTATTTATTGGGACATACAAGTTAAACCAAAATTCAAAATGGGATGTGTTTCATTAGGGTGGCGAGGGATAGTACATTTAATTCCACCATTTGCATTAAAGCCCAAATACTATTTGTTCACCATCAAATTATTGTAAAATAAGAGGGTTTTCCAGTTTACTATGATAGAAATATTAAACTACACAGACACGGTATCCATCTGTGTATACGCACACCAGGATAATGATGGTTGGAAATCAGTTCAAATGAGATATTTTTCACTTCATGATGTTCTCTTTTATTAAGCGTTGTCTGTTTGTCTGAAATGTGTGTAACACTATTGTATTGCTGTTTGTCGGTTCTTCTGCAGTACAGGGATGTCTAACTCTGTACTTGAGGGCCAACGACATGCCCAAGTTTAAAAATTCACGAGCACTCATGGGGTAGATTCTATGGCCCCGTCTAAAAACCGCACCTGGGACATGTAGACTACCGCACATAATGCTTTAAAGCAATGTTATTGCCGTAAGGGTAAAAACGGCATTTTGCATAAAACACCATTATTTCCTATTTCACTGT
Source organism: Pelodytes ibericus (assembly GCA_036172795.1). Lineage (NCBI taxonomy): Eukaryota > Metazoa > Chordata > Amphibia > Anura > Pelodytidae > Pelodytes > Pelodytes ibericus. The sequence goes on from CM069861.1 coordinate 149,645,732, forward strand.
TTAACATATGCAAGGGAACTGGGGGTGTAATGACACCCCCTAGCAATCCCGCCAATGAAAATTTAAATTACCGGCATCCACTGGGACCAGAGGCAACCAAATGCGCACGGTCACTAAATAAATAAAATTATAGGCTACATGGGACGACAGCCTGGTGCCATGCCAGTGACCCCAATATAAATATATATTGGCCCCAGGGCAGGATGTCGAATGACTGCAGCTCTCAATATATAATCATGCTGGCCTATGTGGCCCCAATATGCCCCTAGCCTGTATTAAAATAAAATGGTGTTATGCCCCAAGCCCAGAAATATTTGCCCTCATTCCCATTGGCCAAATGCACCTGGCACATAAAATTATAAAATCAAAAAATCTATCCTCCTCTCCACCTCTACCTCGCATAGGTGGGGAGTGGGGAGCTACCAAAAATATGCCACAAATATGAAAATGACTGCACACCGCCCTGGAACACAAAGAGTGCCCTGTAGGGAAAAATATACCTGTATCAAGGTTCGAGGTGCAATCATGACACCCTCTTCAGCTTCTGACCCATGGAAAGGGGCCATCCATAAAAAAAAAACATAATAATCATAGTATTGCTAAAATATCTGCGGTGGCGGTAAAAAACCCCATCCTGCGGGATCATATTTCATTTTGATAGGCTCAGTAGAGTGCAGACTCAGAATTAATTACCAGCCCAGTAAGAGGCATCTGATTGGCTGAAGTGGGAATGGGGCAAATATGTTTATTTAACCTGGACTTGGAGCATAATGCCAGCCTCAAGACCAGGGGAACCTGTAATTTTATTTTAATCAATTTATGTCTATTGGGACCACGGACATTGCACTAGCCTGTGTCCATGATTATATTAAGGGCAGGAATTGGCCAGCCTGTGGTCCTGGGGCTAATATTTATTTATATTGGAAGCCATGGCATTGTGTTAGCCCATGGCCCCATGGGTGCCATCATTTTATTTATTAAGGAGCCACAGGCATTGAACAGCCTACATTCACTAGAGGGCCATTTTTTTCATGGGGCCAGCAGGAGGCAATTATTTGGGGAGGGGTGGGAGACATCGGAGGAGCCCCCAACATTTTTTTATTTTTAAGGTGAACCCTTTCAGTGCTTCATTGTTTGTGTTCTCTATTGCACTTTAAGGGTTCATTTTGGCGTCATTAAGTTTATTGGTGCACATTTAAGTCCTGTTGTTTTTTTCTGTGTAAAATGAATATTTACCAGCTGTCATTACAGTTTCGCCTTTTCTTCAAAAAAATACTGTCCTGGCTGGTGCCTAGACTTAACATTGACATCAAGCCAAATTTTTACCTGCCTGACTGGGTGGCAAACCTAGCTGTCATTGAATCATGGAGGTTTTTAGCAGGTGCAGTTATTTTTTAACAGGTGAAGTAATGATATTATAGCACCCGTTCATGGCATAATGGCACCCGTTTATTTACTTACCACTAAGGCCATCTGTTTTTAGTTAACAGGGGCCACTGAATCTACCCCAATGTCTTTGTTGTACTGTGAAGTAAAGTATTTTGCTGCATAGGATCTTTAAAACGTGCCATGTTAGTGACCCTTAAGCGTACAAGTTGAACAACCTTTGTATTTGTAAATTATGTGCTTTCAAACAACCCATTGCTTCTATAAAATGAAGTGAACCCGACTTCACTCTTTCTGCAGGATCTAACTGCCTTGGCCAAAGAACTAAGGGAGCTGCGCATTGAAGAGACAAACCGGCCAATGAAAAAGGTGACAGATTATTCTTCCTCCAGCGAGGAATCTGAGACCAGTGAGGAAGAAGATGGAGAGAGTGAGGCCCAGGATGGAACTGTGTCTGTGACCGACATCCCAAGACTTATGTAAGGAATGCTTGCTATATGTGAAATGTGTGGTTGTAGTACAGGCTAACCTCACACTCATATCAAGGTAGATTATGAATGATGTTGGCTTCTTACATATGGCTGGGCACCTATTATTTTGCATCAAATATATAGGGTTACTGACCAATAAGGCAAGAATACTTCAGGTGCTTACAGAGCATGTTAGGAAGAAGACAGCATGATATATGTTGAGTCTATAGCTATTTTACTTGAGCTTAAGCATGAAGGCACAGTGTAAGTAAGGGTTACTTTTACACAAGTCGATTGTAAGCTGAAGACTACCTGTATTAACATTAATAATGAATGCAATAATGCCTGGGTTATCCTTTGAGACAATCAAATCTGAGCTTTCATTATGGGCACACTAGGGAGGATTGCAGAGTACTCTGCTGTGAGGTTGAGGTGTGTGCAGCCGGTGGCAGAATAAATCGCTGTGCTTTACTGCAATTGTTTATATATAGGTTTCTAATTTTGTACATATAGATACATAAGCACTTTCATTTTAACAAACAAACATCATTCTTTGCAGCCCAATGGTGCCAGGAAACAATGAGCCATATAATGGAGGGACACAAGGCCTTGAAACGTCACAGTCGGAAACGTTCAGGAGCATCTCAAGGGAAGGCACTTTAATGATAAGGGAGGTAAGACATCATGAGTCTGATTTCCATGTATACTGTCATTTACATCATGGGATTAAATAAAATGAATTAAATAATTAGAATTCCTATCTACATCTGTTTCTTTATGCAGTTTATGCCTGCCCACTCCTCTGCACAGTAGAATGCTTAACTCACAGGATTCTATGTTCTTATTGGCTGCTTTCAGCATTCGCCAACTGCAGCCTTTTATTGTATAACCAATTGTCTCTGAGAAGCGTAATTCAGGTAAACTGAAGTCTGAGAATTGTGATAGTTCCTTAACACTCTTTAGTGTGTGCCATATTTGAGTAATATATTCTTCCCAACTCAATTTTGTTTATGGGATCAGGTTGTGTCCCTGTAGGAATAGCAGCCTTACTATACTGATCATAATTGGTGGTGATATCTTGGCTGGGTAAGCTGTTTTGAGCACATTTCAATTAAATGACTAATTGTGGCTAATACAATGGTATTGTCAGGACCACCATCCGAAATTGTGGGGCCCAGTGCTATTTGGATGTCCTGTGCCCTCTTCACATGATTGGTTATCCACAACTCCCACTGCTTAATCACTTCTCCCCTAGTCCCTTCTTATGGTCGGGTAAATGAAAAGGAGATTATAATGCTGATTAAACCATTAGCTGTTGTGGACTATATTTACCATTATTAAGCTAACTATATGATGACTGAGTATAATAATGTCACGGGAGGGCTACTAGATGGGTAGCTCCTACCGGAATCTGTTCCATAAAATCACTCCTCAGGTCCGGTAAATATCAAATAGCCAAACAGGGCTGTGATCAATGCTTCCCTGCAAGCAATTCCCCCAACATAGCAAACGAGACTGGTTGTGTTGGGTAAAACAAGAAGAACTGTTTATTGATTCCAAACACAGGACATATATACAGGAAAACATCTTGATAACATAAGTTGAACAAAAGAACTTCTTCACACTTACACAAAAGGACAATTGAATTTGGTGCCAGAGTATCTGGCAGCCAATCAGATGAATGGTAGGATTAGTAGCAACCAATCCCCAGCAGGGGGCGTGCTCTCAGATCATTAAATAACTTCAAATCGGGCATTTAACTAAGCAACCAATCAGAAAAGGGCCTACACTGGGGGCTTGGTCTGAGTGACCAATATGAAAAGCGCCTACCTTTTGAACAAGAGAATGATCTCAGCAGCCATGATAAACCTTTATTGTGAAGCGGCTGCTAAAGCTACATTCCTGGGGAAAGGGTACAAGGGATTAGGCTCTTTAACAGGGCACCATACATGTAAAACAAACCGTTAGCACAGGGGAAAACAAGGACGATTCTGAGGGAAGAAATTAACACAGTTCGGATTACATTTTGGTACACATTCGGTTTAAGAACCAATCAGAAGCTGAGCTACATTTAGACCTTTAAACAGGCGACCAATCCGTATGTGAGCTACCAGCAAGCTGGTAGGCGTGCTGTTTGAATCAGCCAATGGGGAGAGCGCCTACCCGGCAATTGTCCCCAGAGTCTGTAGCGGGCAGACAGATTCCTGCTGTACTCTGGTTAGACGGAGGGGAAATCACAGTCTGAGCGGGGCCAGTGATTATAGTTCTCCTAGGAGCTTCTGGCTTTTGGCAACAGCTTGTCTTTGGCCATAGTCTCTCGGCAGTCGGCTAGCCCCTTGTGCCCGCCAGTCGGCTAGCCCCTTGTGCCCGCCAGGGGTAAGAGTCACGGTGGGTACCTTGCCATTTCTCTATTTTTCGAAGGAGACTGACGACGGAGAAGCCCCCAGACGGGGTTACTCCACAGTCAGTCTCTTCAGGTTTCTCCCCACCGTCACAGAAATTACAGTTCCCACACTCTGTCTTTTCACTTACCCGCCCAACCTCTGTCTCTCCCGGAACAGGTATCCGCCGCTGGGGAGAAGAACCAATAGTGCCTTCTCCTGGATGTTTTTTCAGCAGCTGGGGAGAATGCAGGGTAGCGGGGCTAAAAAAGCTGCTTGTTGGGGAAATGTCTTTGTTAGGTCCTTGGACCATTGGTGCCAGCGCATCTGCTGGTGTAATGTCCTCCGCAAGAGGCAAAGTTTTCTGGCCATGCACAACCGAATGTTGCAACAGACCTGTTTCTACCCTGCCAGGTTACAATTGATCTGGGCAGGATTCCAGGGACCCAGGTGTGGAGACCGATGTCACATCCACTCCTCCTGGGTCATTTTTAAAGGATACAGGGGTTAAGTGCAGGGGACTTTGTGGGAAGAGGCCAATTGCGCTCTGCCCAGATGCTGGCGCTTCTGCCTGGTACAAAAACTCCCCAAGCAGCAGGGGTGGACAGAGGCCAGCAGCACTCTGCCCCATTGCCAGCTCTTCTGCTGGGGCATAGGGTGGGGACAATCCAAGGACGGGGTTCCAATAAGGCTCCTTGAACCCAGGTGGAGGTGGATAGAGGCCAGCAGCACTCTGCTCTGATGCCAGCCCTTTAGTTGCAACATCCGGAGTGGGAAAGGGACACAACTCTTGGGTCACAGGAAGGGTTAGGCAGGGACCTGTGTGGCTCTGCAACCAGTGCCTCTGCTGGTAGCATAGGTAGGGGCGGGGAGAGGAAGTCCGGGTCAGTCACGGGGAACAGTGTCAGCGGTTCAGCTGGGCATTCAAGACTGGACAATGATAACCGTTTCGGAACAATGGCTTCAGTTGTGGCACCCACAGGGGAAAGGGGGCACAGTTCTGGAGTCTGGCATAGGAGCAGGCCGGAGCCAGTGGCAATATGACCAGATGCCTGCTCTTCCGTTGGTGCATCCACAGGAAAAAAAGGGACACAGTTCTGGGGCCAGGGTTAGGCAGGGAATGGAGGATTTGTGCTCAGCTGCCAGCAGTTTAGCTGAAATATGTGGCCGGGAGGGGATGGGTCTGTGCTGGGCCATCTCTGAGGACACTGCTGCCAACACTTCTGCTTGGACATTGGGACAGGGAAAGGGCAACAATTCTGGGTACTCACAGTCAAGGGGTTGGAACCCGGGTGTGGAGACAACTGTCTCATCCACCCCTCCTGGGTAAAACTTCACAGAGCTTAACTCTGCTAACTCCAAATTACCGGGGCCCAGTTGCATGAGGTTCAGCAGCTTGGCAAATTACTTTTCCAGCTCCCACTCTTGGTGAACCAAAAAGTCCAAGTCACCATCCATCTCTGCAACATCATATTCCCGCCCCTCACAGATTTCAATTTTTCGCTCCTGATCAGAGCTACCGAAAGTGTACTCCTCCTGGTAACTTTCAAAGATTAATCCAGGGCCGCCAAAGCCCTCTGGGGGATCATCTGAACCTCCCAGCTCTGGGTGCATCTGGGTTGCTTGCAACTGTAGTGCTCGGTATCCTTTATTCAGGGCCAACTCAGCATCAACAAGCTCTGCCAGATCCGCCACCCACTTTCCTTGGGGTTGTACACCCAGATATTGTATCCAAAGGTCCATCTGGAGCTTGTACCTCTCCTCGGTACTTGGGATGTACCTTCCCCGGCAGTACTGATCCCATCTGATGGCTTCCCACCAGAGCTCCCGGCGGTTGCAATCCCTCCTGAACAACACCACAGCAGCCAGCTCAGCCTCTCTCTCCCTCTCGGCTTCCTGCATAATCCGATCACCCTCTGGGGGATCACATCTTTCACCTCTGGGAATGCTGAAGAAGCCAATGGACTGAGGAGCTTGAACTTCCCAGCCATGGTGCTGCTGTACCACCCTGGTACTCCTTGGACAACTGGCAAGCTTTGCACACAGGATAATCCACACGATAATCCACCAGACCAGTGTTGGGAGGAGAGATCCCACTTCAAACACCAGTGTCACGGGAGGGCTACTAGATGGGTAGCTCCTACCGGAATCAGTTCCACAAAATCACTCCTCAGGTCTGGTAAATATCAAATAGCCAAATGGGGCTGTGATCACTGCTTCCCTGCAAGCAATTCCCACACCATACATGTAAAACACACAGTTAGCACAGGGGAAAACAGGGACGATTCTGAGGGAAGAAATGAACACAGTTCGGATTACATTTCGGTACACATTCGGTTTAAGAACCAATCAGAAGCTGAGCTACATTTAGACCTTTAAACAGGCGACCAATCCGTATGTGAGCTACCAGCAAGCTGGTAGGCGGGCTGTTTGAATCAGCCAGTGGGGAGAGCGCCTACCCGGCAATTGACCCCAGAGTCTGTAGCGGGCAGACAGATTCCTGCTGTACTCCGGATAGACGGAAAAAGCAGTAGCGGGGGAAAGCACAGTCTGTGCGGGGCCTGTGATTTTAGTTCTCCTAGGAGCTTCTGTCTTTGGCAACAGACAAGGTCCATAGTCTCTCGGCAGTCGGCTAGCCCCTTGTGCCCGCCAGGGGTAAGAGTCACGGTGGGTACCGTGACAAATAACTAATGTAAATTACATCAGTGCATTGAATGCTAGCATTATATAAGACTAAATCCAAATATAGATCAACATATTAACTGAGACTCCATAGGTCAGCCATCACTAAATGAGAAAAAAGGCAGCGATTTAGCACCCCAGATACAGTGGGATACAGTTTCCGATATGCTGAGCCAAATAACTTTGTTCCCTAAATATATCTCTCTCTGCTGACTCTGCGTCTGTAAGTTATATAGTTGGGATGGTACCTGACACCCTGCTCTCTGATTTAGTGAAACTTCAGAGTACACACCAGAGGGGGGATATGGGTGTGAACACAACAAACACCTCTTCCATCTTTTTTGGGGCCTGACCGGAGCACCGAAGGGGTCATCTCCTTAACCAACTCTCATAGCTGCAGGGGGGTACTTTGTAGTAAGAAGTGAGGAGCCCAGTCACCCCGACATCCGGGCAGCTTACTGTGGTATCGCCTGATGGTGGGCCATTCTTAAAGTAGTTCAGTCAGTTCCTGAATGTAGATCATATTCGTTAATGGTGAAATAATCATGTCAGATCAATGAAAGAATATTCTTTGTATACTGATTTTCAGTCAATGTTTCTACCTCACTGTTCAAATTCTTGCCTAATAAATCTTTGGAGAGTTTTCATAAATGCAGAGCAGTTCCCCTGAGTGTCAGCAGACTGGCAAGATAATGAATGCTGGGAGCTCTATGGTAAATAATGTAATACTTTTAGTCTATTACTCTCTGCAATAGGTATATGGCAGCTGATGGGATCAGTGTTTCATATTCAAGTTTTCATTAAATAAATGTCAATCGTAGCAGCACATGCAGTATGGGAATCATGCAGTGCTGACATCAAAGTTCATTTTCTACTCGCTTGAGCCATATTTTCAAGTTGGCAAGCTTCCGCATTTTTATACTTAAGCTTGTTATGTGTGACAGATGAATCCAGACAATAAAATACGGTAGTTTGCAGGGATAGTAGGTGCAAGCTAGTTAGCGCACCTTAGCTGTTGTATAGCTTAATGTGAATAATGTAAATATTGAGATTAATGTACACACTGATGTAAAGTTGTGGTCCTTCTGAAGGACCAAGAATACAGAACCTTAGTGTTTCACCATTACACATCTTACATTTTTAAAGAAAACCAGAAATGAAGGAGCGCAAAAAAAATTCTTCCCCTTTTATATAGTGATTGCTAGGTGATACTAGGTAAGTGAGCTGCATTATAATAGAACAACAATACCTGAGTAGCACTGTTTGTTTTCTATCTTACATTTTTAACTCCTCCTTACTGAGGAGTTCATAGAATGACCCCACTGGAAATGCAGGTGGCCATCTTGCACGTGTGCGACAGAATACATCCAAGGAGACCGATGTTGATTGTACGCCAGTTTGATTATGAATGTTTAGGTCATGAGCTTGTTGGTTTTGTGCATCATTTTCTTTATACAATTTATAGCTTAGAAAGTGATTAAAAAGCCCTTAATTTTTTTTCCCCTTTTCATCATCTTGTTTAGTTGGAAAGTTTTTTTTAGCATTTCTAAGGACTCATCCAAGGGTCACAGTTTAGATGCAAGAAATCAGCTATACATTGGTGAGATCCTATTGATCTAAACAGCTGTGGTGCCTAAAAGTAGAGTTTCTAATTACTTTGCATTTTCTGTGCCAGCAGATTTCAGACTTGATTGACGCATCTATTTTTTGCTTATAACTCTTTACTAGATCTTGGCCCTGGCTTGCTCTTCCGGAATGTACCGTTGTGCTCCAGCTACTGGAAGTCCACAACATATTGCATAACCTTTTGCAATTCTATGTTCCTGTCATTTTTAACATGCATGAAAATGCAGTCCACTTGCAAGATGGCGTATTTGTATGTGACTTGTTTTGTTTATACAGACATCGGGAGAAAAAAAACGCACAGGCCATGCAGAAAGTAATGGTTTTGCCAGCCATATTAACCTTCCTGATCTAGTCCAGCAAAGTCACTCCCCGGTGGGTACTCCAACTGAGGCTTTGGGGAGAGGTTCTACGCATGCACAGGAAATGGAGACTGGGACTGAAGTAGGTGGTGGCACGGCTGCATTAATGTTACCACTTGCTACCTGTTTTTAATATGCTAACAATGGCCTTTCTCAGCATGCTCACTAATTACTTGTTCTTTTCTAATCCATTTAGAGAATTCACTGACCATGGAAACAATTAAGTGTAACTGTTCATGCATGCAGTAGTCTTTTCTGGTTATGGGCTCTGAAATATTTTATATTTCAAAATCCTGTCCTATTGCCATGAGGTCTAGGACTGATATGTCTGATGTGTCAGTAATTTGTTGTACAAACAATTCTAGCTTGTATTTAATTTAAAATATTGCAAGTTCCCTTTTTTCCTGAATACGTTTCCTTTTCCCTCACACACGCATAAGAGTAAGAATTAAGCTAATATGATTACATATTTTTACTCCTGGTCACCCTGCATATATCCTGCATATATCCCAGACAAGCCACAGAAACGACATAGTTAATTTATGTACTCTTTATGCAGAATCCACATAGACAACAGCACTACTCTTTACACATAACCCTCAATGTACGGGGACGTTCCATTCAAAATGGCTCCATAGGAGCACTGCTCTATAACAGGTACACATCGAACCTCCCTTCCATTTCCACAATTATTCGGAAGTTTAGCGAGATCTCGTGGCTCACATTCCAATGCCGCTTGTATGACATTGTAGTTTTGTGGATTCAGAGGCCTGCTTTATAGCAGGGCTTAGTTGTAATTACTCCCAGTCAGTCAAGAACATTGTTCATGGTGGACATTTACTGGACTGACGGTTGAATTTAATTATATGAACCTTCACTGGCCTTGCCAAGAACACGGGGTCCTTGTACAGACACTTTCCATATTCCTCGTCAGTGGCCACTCTAAAAACCAAGAATCTTTGATGAGACCTGAAAGTATTTAGCCATTAAAGGATATGGGTCACAAGTGTTGCTTACAGTCCCTAATAAACTATATATTGATACACACGGTGCTAGCAAAATTGCAAGAGAATTCATAGCTATACTTTTTAATGTGCTTTAGAGGATCGTTATGTCAAAAGGCAAAAGAGGCATTTATTTATTTATTTTTACTTTGATGTAAATTTTGGCTTCAGAACTTGGTAGCATAGCATATACAAGGCTTTTATGCTTTATATTCCCAGAAGCTAACATCCCTTTAATAAAACAACATCTAGCTTGTATATAATATTTGTAATAAACTGCACAGTTCATTTTGCTAGTTAGTCATATGTGTCATATGTAACCATTAATATGGTTGTCAGATCTCACACATATTAAAATGCATTAAACTCAATGTGTAAAGCCTAAAGATTGTATATAACTTATAATTTTGCCGTTCCTTCTTCTAATCATTTTAGTATGGTATGGGAGGTAGCACCAAAGCATCCTTTACACCATTTGTTGATCCAAGAGTCTACCAGACATCTCCCACCGATAATGATGATGAAGATGATGATGATGATGATGATGACGATGAAGAAACATCTGCAACAGGTATTAGGAACATACGGTTTGTATCTTTAGTGCTGGTAGGTTGGTACTAGCAAAGTCAGCCCTTAGCCATTTGTCAGGGTTACATGACTTGGACTGAATGTGTTATATGGGTGTTTTTTTTATTTAGATAGTTCAGTTGGCTTGTGCTAGGAAGAATTGCAAGATGGTTGTAAGGTTACTTCCTCTGGGGGACAGAAATGTCATGTTATTATTATCGTATGCTGGCAGTTTATAATCTATTTTTAAGATTCACAGGTTCCACACCATTTAGAATATATGCACAATCACAACATTTCTACAATCTAGTTAAGGAAAAAAAAATCTAAACTAAAACATCTGCTGGGACTTGTATGTATGTATGTGGGATGATACAATAGTAAGTTCCATTTTTTTATGTAATAAAGGAGTTTGCCATCTTTCTATCGCTAGCCCACATAGTAAAGTGTAGCTATATTGGGCATGCTCACGTGTTGGAAGGATGTGCAAATGCGTTGATTATACCTGTCTGACTGAACTAATGTGTTAAACTGAAGTGCTGAGGTATGAGGTAGTAAAAGCAGGTTCAGTGTGTGCTAGTGTCAGCAATTGTGCTGGAAATGCAGTTTTACATAGTGTTTCTTACCGAAAGTCATTTATATAGTATTTAAAGCAAGAGTAAGTGTAGCACAGTCTAAATATCCCCATATTCATATTTGAAATAATGTTGACTGTTTGTAAATAATAAAGGTATTTAAACAATATCTTATTATTTCATCTCAGTTGAGGGCTGAGAAACCAATATCACATTGGGATTAATATCTGCATAACTACTTATCTTACTTATGCCAGTTAGGACAATTCATAAAATGGCCACCTTGGAAATGCACGTACTTCACAGAACTATAGCCGTGTCTGCTTTGTGGCTATATAGTTTTCTGTTGGAAAGACCCCTAAATTCAGTTATTTCACAAATCCGTTTATGATTAAATTTGCGAAAAAGGCCTACTTTCTAGATGCATATATAAACTGTTGTCAGAACCATACCAAATGCCATTCTTCCAGGCTGTACTATGGGAACATAGGCGTTTTGTTTTTATTTTCCTTCTGTTGTTGGCGCTTGACATTTTATTTCTTTGTATCCCCCCCACTCCCGGTGAAAATGACTGTGCAGCATGTGCATAGATTTGTGAAAGAAAATGCGCACTCCATTTTATGATTCTTTTTTTTGCTGAATGAAGAGAGTGTTTTTTTTAGCCCTGTTTACTAGCGAACTACTTAGACAAGAACAAGCCAAGCTGAATGAGGCCAGAAAAATATCAGTGGTAAACGTGAATCCTACCAATATTCGTCCTCACAGCGATACTCCAGAGATCCGGAAATACAAGAAACGCTTTAATTCTGAGATACTTTGTGCAGCATTATGGGGTTAGTATTATTATTATTATTTCTAAATAAACACTGCCAGGCTGTGTGCATTTTTTAAAAATAATTTGGAACATTAGGGGGTCATTTTACCATGTTTATAAAGTGCTAAAGGGAAAATTCGAACAAAAAACTATTTTTAAAAACCATTAAATGGGATATGAAGAAGTATAGTGTTGTGTTAAAAGAAAGTGTGTTTTGATTCTTAACACATTAATTACAACTTGCTGATACAAGGATGCCCATTATACAGTGATATATGGAGAACAGACCCTGTTCTTAAAATTGTTCTGAGAACTGTTACAGAACTTGCTTAGGAGATTCCCCATTGTAGTTCATTACATGTATAAGAGCCTTTTAATGTTTGGGATACAGTACACAGCTAGAAAACACACAGAGTTCTGTTTACATGAAGGTTTCGGGAATTCACAAGGGAGTTGCAAAGTTCAGGCCTTAGTATTCGGGGGATATTCTCCAATTCACTTCTTATTCCATCTCCGTTGTTACAATTCCCTTGTCAATTCACCACAGTTCACCATTTAGTGACTAGACCTCACTGCAACTCCAGAAAACTGCTTTTATTTTCAAACTGAATGATATCCAGCACTGATAACATGAAATCTAACTAAAAAACTAAAGGGAATTCCTCCATACAATCACCACCATCACTGAGCTGAACCTACAAAACTGCTTGCTGTGCTAGTTAATGAATGTGTTGTTACTATTTTAGATATCACCATTTAGATTTCATGCATCATTTAATATAATCAAATATATTAAACCATAAACAGTGGTGTGACAACATGTTTACCTCCTTACAGGTGTAAACTTACTAGTGGGCACAGAGAATGGATTAATGTTGCTGGATCGAAGTGGACAAGGAAAGGTCTACAATCTTATCAATAGGAGGCGGTTTCAACAGATGGATGTGCTAGAGGGGCTGAATGTTCTTGTAACGATTTCTGGTATGAGTTGCTATTATAACAATAGTACAGCTGTTTCCTTCTCAGATGGGATGACAAAGGAAACTTGGTAGCTTTCCAAAATGCCTCAGGCCTCATGTACTAAACCATTGTTGCTCATTAGCTTGTTGTAACTTGTTGTGCAGATTTACATTAATGACTTTGGTTGTGCAGGCTAACCTTGGTATCATAGTTGTCCTTTACAACGGCACCTGACCCTTAACCCTTTAAGGACCAGGGATTTTCCTGGGCCAAGGACCAGAGCGTTTTTCAATTTTTAATACGCGTTTTTTGAAACATAATTTTCCTCTCTCTCATTTAACGTACACATACAAGTTATATGTTGTTTTTTAAAGGACAGTTAGAGCTTTCTTTTGATACCCTATACATAAAAATGATTTACATTTTAGTATTAAAAAATAAATTTAAAAGAGGAAATTTTTGAGGAAAAAAAAGTTTTTCCCCATTATTTTCCCAGTAATAACCTACATAACTAGTGCAACACTAACCCACTTATCCCCCCTAATTAACTAACTAATAAAAAAGAAAAATATTGGTTCCCAAACCCCCCATAACAAAAACAGGCATGCAGGGGTTAAATTTTATTAAATAAATATATTAAAATTACCTTTATTTATTAAAAAAAAACTTTATAAATTGTAAAAATAAAAAAATCTGTTAAAAAAAAAAAAAACTAAATGAGGGCCATAAAGTGGAAGGAAACTGATTACAGTTAAAAACTGTGATCAGCAATGAAAGGGTTAATTTTTTTTTTTTTTTTTTTTACCTCTGTATTTAATTAATTTATTTTTACTTACAGGTCACTCTCTGTGCTTCACTATAAGATTGTGAAGCACAGAGAGTGAATTAGAGGCAAAGTCATCTAATTTGCATGTTATCGCGGTGATGACTCAATCACCGCTATCACATGCCCGGAAACTGACCGATCGGGTCCAGGAGCTTTGCCTCGGGTGCGAGGCTTAGTCCTGGACCCGTTGCAGACTAGCTGGCGGTGCCCACGGAGTGCACCGCCGGCTAGACTGCATGACGAGTTAACTCGTCATAAGGTCGCTAACGCGGCGGCTCTTATGACGAGTTAACTCGTCATAAGGACGGGAAGGGGTTAAACAAAATGTCTTTCAAAATCAGATTTTCTAATCAACATAAGTCATTTAAAAACACATGAAATAGAGGAGAGCTTTGTCAATAATATGAAAGAACTGCCTGTTAACGTGTTTTCACCACCACACAAAGATTTGCTGTATGGGCTTAGCTATGCTTAGACCGCTTTGGTCAATGTAAAGCTGCAGGAACACAACACAACACATATCATACATACAGAAACTATTGGTGTTCTGGACATTTAGAAATGCAAATGAAGCACTATAAATACATGCGTATTGTCTTGACGTGAGTCATTTTGTCAGGCTAGTGGTTAATGAACAGGGTACTCCTTATGGATAGACTTTTTATCGTTTACTGAACAGAACAGTCTCGGGTATTGGTGATAACAAAAAACTGCAATTTGTGTGTATCTAGTACATACCCACCATATGCATCATGTGGTACTTTTACATGATTTATGGATGCAGACATCCAATTCGGCTCCTGTTTAACAGATGATACATCTAATTCATTAATGGAAGTGTAAGATTTCATAGGATACTTGTTTGCAATATGTAACATCTGAAGCAATGTATTCCTCAATGGCCAAAAACAAGTCAAAGGTAGACATGTTTAAGACTTGTGGGCTTTAAATATGAGACTGACGTCAAGCAGATGTCATTGATAGCTACACTGTGTGTTGATGATGGTACAAGGTCTTCATTAACAGTCACATAACAAAGTTAATGGTTGCTAGGAATGTATGTCTTAATCATATCTCCTGCTGCCTGTTTGCAGGGATTTCAATCCAGCAGGACAAAATGGCATCCTGTACCAATGTCACAGTTCCAACCCCCGATAAAATGTCCTCCCCACATAAAAAAACCCATTAACAGATTGTGTAATTAGACACAAATAGCCATGGGGGAAATGGACTGAACAGTTTGTATTCCCAGGTTTTGCACTTTCATTTGGTGGATTTGAACCATTCCAGTTGATATTAGTTCTTTTTACATACATAAGTCTTTGTTTATTACTGGTGGACTGTGTATGATGGAGCATTAAACCAATTCATCATTCTGCTCAGGCTAGTAGTAGAAAGAATATAGTTTCTATTGCTGATGTAAAGACAGTTGCTTATTTATGTCCAATTGGGTGTCTCTAGGGAAAAAGAACAAGCTAAGAGTGTACTACCTTTCCTGGTTACGAAATCGAATATTACACAATGATCCAGAAGTGGAAAAGAAACAAGGCTGGATTACTGTGGGGGATCTGGAAGGATGTGTACATTATAAAGTTGGTGAGTTATTAAGCATTGCTTTCTTTCTTTATTAATAAATCCACTGTACAAAAAAATAATAAACAAATAAAAAGCAGGTGCAGAAATGCTGGAGGAACATTTGCAACTCCCCCAAAAAGTCAGGATGTATGGAAAAAGGTTCGATAGCTTTTACACTGAAAAATCCATCAATTGAACCTTTTTAAAAAAAAAAAAAATACTGAAGTTGTGCTATGTACATAACCCCCAGTGTCGATTTGTGCAACAGTAGAATTTTTTTTTGAATATAGAACAATAACATTACATATTCAAAACAACAGGTTATAATCAAGGGTAAAGTACATTGAGGGTTGGTCTTGGAAATAATAGATTGGAGGATTCAAAGAGCGTGGTACAATTATTCTCAGTAAAAAAAAAAAACTGTAAACATAAATGAAAGAGGCAGTGATTGCACTGAAGAATGAATTGGTTATTTTAGGGTTGCATGAATTGTTTGGTGTGAATACTTGATTACAAAAATAACGTCACTTTTTTAATATTTTAAAGTTGTAATGTGTTTCTGCTTGATGGTGCCAACTGTCTGTGTCGTGGAATATTAAGTGACCTAACCTTTTGATTAAAATATTATTTCGACCTATTCAAAAGCTATAGTGGTATTTATATAGTAAAAATTGTACTCACAATAAAAATGTTATAGTTGTTCCTAGAACTAGTTCTATGAGTTGATATTATATGCTAAGCCATATTCATTTTTGGCAGTTATGGATGATATATTCAGCGTTTCCAGTGCTTGCGTTTTAGTTAAGAGATGCAACAATGTACACATTAAACCAATATCTAATATGAATGTTATTATCTAAAGTATGTATAACTGAAACTCTTCCAAAGAATATAAAAGGCAGAACAGGTTGATATAAAATCTGTAAAATCCAAGTTATAAATCAGAAGCTGAAAATCTAAATGTTTTTTTCTTTATAGTGAAATATGAAAGAATCAAGTTCCTGGTTATTGCATTAAAGAATGCTGTAGAAATTTATGCCTGGGCTCCAAAACCATATCATAAGTTTATGGCTTTCAAGGTAAGTATTCATAATTAGTAATGATAATTAGTGGTTGTCTTACACTAGGGTAATGCCAATGCACTGTGCACTATGAATATGAATGCCTTTTTGTTTTTGCAGCCCCCCCTTTCCACAGAACAAAACATCTAACCTCCACTTTACACTTGATTGTGATTGTTACACAACAGTCTCAGAATTGTAAATGTTCAGTGTTTCCCCAAATCAAGTGTCCACTCAATATGTGCTGACATTCTGCCCCGAAATGCTGCCTCCAAACTTCGGACTGATTCGGGGCACATGGGGAACCAAAATCCTAGCTACCCAGGGACCCTGATGTCCCTCCAAATTCAGCTGCACTTCGGATATCCTAGCCGATTCCATGTCGAAATCTCATGATACTAAATTTAGCCAAAATGAAGTGATATCCTCTGTCCTCCCCCATATACTTCTATGGGGACTTTTTTTTTATATTACAGAAATAGCCAAAGTCCTCCCATAGAAGTAGAATGTATCCATTATTTGGTAAATCTCTGTTTCATATAAATCAATCAATGTACTGTTATATTTTGAGTGTTCCTTGAAACAGGGCTTGACAAGTATACTATATGTATAATTCCAAATACTATGTGCAGTACCAACATAGATAATTAATTCCATAACTGCATTATAGTTTGTGTATAATAACAATTAAAACTTTTTTTAGTCCTTCACAGACCTCCAACATAGACCATTGCTCTGTGATCTCACTGTAGAAGAGGGACAAAGATTAAAAGTGATATTTGGTTCAAGCACTGGTTTCCATGTCATTGATGTTGATTCTGGAAATACATATGATATCTACATACCCTCCCACGTAAGTAATTAGATGTGTGTTGGCAATACGATGTGTTTATTCTGAACTACTTCATAGCATACATTGACATAAGCATTAATAATAAAGAGGCTATTCTGAAGCTCTCTCACAAACTTGACGGATGCATCCACATAACACTTCTTGGTACTCTGTGCTGCAGAGCAGCTTGCCATAAAGCGTGTCGCAACTTTCAAGAGATCCACATGATACTACGGAAGTCATGGCCCACCCAAGACGTTTCATATAGGTTGCAAATACCATCTTATTGGATCAGTACAAACTGTACAAGTAACAGCAAATATATATCACAGTGTGATTCTCTGCAATCTCTTCCATGTTGCATCACATGTAACAGCTTAGAGGGGCCCTATGCTGGGTCGGTTTTAGGTTATATTAACTTTTCCTCCATTTTATTTGCAGCAAATTGAATGCTTTTTGGGTAAAGTGAGATCTCACTCCCCAAGCTCCTTCTCTGTGTTCAACAAAGTGTTTCCCTGGTTAACATGGTACAAACTACATCACAGTCGGTGACAGCTGGAGGAGAGAGTTTGCCCTACAATCTCACATCATCTATTTTAGTGAATTATGTTGCCACAAAGACCATATGTTACAGTAAAAAAAAAAATGTATTTTTGAAGAAGAGGTGGCAGCCCTATCAGGAGCATCGAACCTCCAATCCATTTGAGATGTGAGGCAGGGATATGTCTGCCTTCCATGCACTGTCTGTTGCTATGTCACTGAACACGTCTGTTTATTATTTAGTCTGCTATTGAATGAAAACCATAAAAATACAGCCAAAGTAATGCTGTATACAACACATTCCTTAGAAATCCGGTAGTTGAGATGGGAAGGTTTTCCTGACTGGTGTCTATTCACAGTGTGATGTCATGTTGGTATTCTCTCTATCCTCTATTGTTATTCACAGATTCAAGGTAACATCACTCCCCATGCTATTGTAATCCTGCCAAAAACTGATGGCATGGAAATGCTTGTGTGCTACGAGGACGAGGGGGTGTATGTCAACACCTATGGCCGAATAACTAAAGATGTGGTGCTTCAGTGGGGTGAAATGCCCACTTCAGTAGGTAAGTGTTCTTTATTATCAGAATGCACTTAATTAAAGAGGGACTAACGCTTTCAGAATATTTTTTAATTGATTGAAGGATAACTAAACTTCCATGCCATGGAGAAGATTCTCCGTGACCTGGCAGTGCTGATTGGTTTGCAATTTTTGTTATGTAGAACACAGCTCCATTGAGGGAGAGACGATCATCTCCTACCACACTATTGGCTGTAATGCATGCAACATCAGCAAACCATTTCTCTCTGCTAGACTGCTTCGTGAGATGGAAGGCTGCAAATCTTTGTAGAGTTATAAACTTTACAGATCCTGTGGATTCCTGTACAGAGTTTAGGCACGATGTGATTTATTTAACTGTAACCAGCACTGACTTTGAACATCAGTTACAGATAACCTGAGGGGGTTAAAATTACTGTTCAACAATTAACTACAGCCATGTATGCCCACTGGGGTGCAAGATCCCAAGCAAAATCCCCAAATTCTCACTGTTCAATCTGAGAATGCTGTAGATTTTTAGAGGTGTCCCTTTAATTAGGCAACAGTGGACTCTCCTCTTTATTTCCTGGTTTTACAAGGATACAGTAATGTATTGACTTTGTTCCTGCATGCAAATTACTTACCTTGACTGTGTTTACTGATCCATTCCTTGATTCTTCTATTCACAGCATATATACATTCCAATCAGATAATGGGATGGGGTGAGAAAGCTATTGAAATCCGCTCTGTGGAAACTGGGCATCTGGATGGAGTATTCATGCACAAGAGAGCACAGCGGTTAAAATTTCTATGTGAAAGGAATGATAAGGTAACTATATCAATTGCAAAATAATAACTTATATATGTGAAAGAAGCAAATGCAATAAGTGTGTTAATTGTATTACTGACATTTTTTGGGAGGACACGAGGGGGTGGCCCTGGGAGATTAAGCTCCAGCTTCCACAATACAGATACTGGTACTCTGGAGCTCCTTTCTCTTTGTTTAGGCTGTTTAAACGCAATCCGCCCAGTGCACAGGACAGAGATCCTGTCCTGAATTTGATGGGACAGGTCCCCATAAAAACGAGTCCTAGTTAAGCTTCACTATGTTGGTGACATTCAAAAACGAAGGTCTCTCTCTGCGCTATCAGAGAATGACTGTCAGCAACAGGCGCTGTACTGATGCTTCCTATAGAAGCCACATGGCTGCCTGTCAGAAGATAAACTGGCATGTACATTAAAAAAAATATATATCTGATAGAGGCAAGTCTGAAACACCCAGAAAAGACAGACTGTCTCAGTCATTGCAGTGTGGATTGTAATTGTGGCTAATCACAATCCATTGCCATCCTCCCCCAAATTTGGGGGGGAGATGGGGTAAGTTGATCTTGGTTGCCTTAACAGTTAGGCAGATCAACCATTATTTTTTGCATTTATGTGATCTATGTGAAAATTGATCACATGCAATAAATGCACAAAATATATTAAATGACAATTAGTCTCGTGTGAAAATCCTTTCCCTCTCTCACTGATACTCTTTGATCTTGTATCAGAGAGAGAGAGGGGAAAGATATATACTGTGTCCCAGAAGAAAAGACACTTTTTAAAAAAAATTATTATACAGTACACAATGGGTTAAGAATAAAAAAAAATCATCTCAAGTGATAACCCTATCTGTCCTTAAAAATAACAGTATATCATATGGCGGGAATCATTTAAGAAGCAAGCAGGCACTTTTATTTAAACACACACATAGCTAAAGTTGTAAAACGGATATTGTCCAGAACGGACATCAAAACAAAGAAAAACATTTTCCTGAAGGGGTTACCAAAAGCTGCCACACTCAGCACTCCTCAATGAGCTGTGTACAATAGATTACTTATAGAGAATAAGAGGGAACAGGATGTCATATAGGGGAAGTTAAAAAAAAACAACAATAATGCAATATATTGTGACAGAAAACTGTGTCAGAAAATGTTTGGTATGATGCATTCACAAACGTCCATAGTCAATTTGCCTCAAAAAATCAGTGAAGGAAACATTGTTGTTCCATTGTAAAAAATCTCTTCACTCTGTAGATGATGAAATAAAGCACAACACAGAGTAGTATAGTATGGTGAACAGATAAAGAATAGCACTTACAAAGTCCACAAATGGATTCAGAATAAAATGTAGGCAAGTAGTCCATAACAGACACCCTCAGCAGTGATAAAGTCTTGATATGGTAGCAGGATAAAACACTGATGTGTGCATCATATCAAACATATTCTGACACAGTTTACTGTCAAACTTTATTGCACTATTGTTTGTTTCTTTTAATTTCCCTTTCTATGACATAATGCGCCCTCTGTTCTCTATTGATTACTTTTAACTTGGTCTTTTTTGTATTGTTATTTTTTAATGTTAAACCCAACATCCCCAAATGGTCAGCATGACAAACAATTCCCAGTTCACCAAACTTTCTCATAAGAAAATGTTTTTCAGTTGATGTTTTCAGTCTAATATATTTGTTTTGTCGTCAGGTATTCTTTGCGTCTGTGCGATCAGGAGGCAGTAGTCAAGTCTTTTTTATGACACTGAACAGAAACTCAATGATGAACTGGTAACAGGACACTCCAAGGACTTACCACAATGGCATTATTTCTGAACAATATTTGATTTTGTAGATGTGCACAGCCTCACAGAACAAACTGGTGCCCTTGCCAAAGCTGTGGGACATGTACGGCTGCATTGAGCAGTACAGAAGGCCTGGTGACCATTTCCAAGAATACAGCAGCCTTGGAGCAAGACACCAAACTTTGCACTTCCAGACTGGGAATATTGTGGATCCGAGGCCTCCAGACTTTTAGCTGTGTTATTAGTGGCTTGTTCATTTTACATTTTCATTGTGTCTTATTTTGTAAGAATGGTTAAAAGAAAAAAAAACTACTGAAAATTGAGCCAGTCTGTTGATTTCTGCCTGCCTGCTCTAGCGTTAACTATAAATATACATATGTTGTAAAAATTACCAAGTAAAATGAGACAGCACAATAATGTACCTTTTCTGTTTTGTTGAAGACTAAGGCTGTACAACTGGGTAATTTTAAAATCTTCTTACCTTCACAGTCTGAATGTTGCCTTTTGACAGCAACAGCCTAGTGATTTTTAATGGAAATGATATGTTTCCTCCTCTTTTGGGAGACGAACTTTAAATGGCTAAGGTTTCTAGCCGTAGTCTAATGAAATTGCATGCCATTTATCAGCCTGTGGGTACATATGGTCTTTTAATACATACAGAAAAAGGTATGTATTGTGTATCATATGGACTATAGTGCCATTTGTGAAATGAACACAAGTGTGATTCTCAGAGTTGTTTTTCCCTTTTGTATATTATGCAATGGGTCAGAGCAGAACAGAAAGAGGTTGTAAGTGAGACAAATTTGAAGTAATAGCAGTCTTCAGATGTCTTATGGAAACTTTCTGTTTCTTGCGTATTCAGCTATTCAGAGAGATAGCTGATTTGGCAATAAAATGACCTCTGCCAACATTGTGACAGTAACAGTTTTCCAGTATCAGTAAGTGGCGAGCAGCACCAAAAGCTTCTGCAGAAAGCCAATAACATCTGTTCAATCAATGGACAGTAGAAATAGACACTACCCTAGGTTTACCAAGCAGTAAACTTTATTGCTGTAAAGATGATTTGATTCCTCTCTCCCCTAACCCAGGATTACCCAACGTACAGTAAAAGACAACATCTGTGCAAATAAAAACACAAAAAAAATTTAAAAAAAAGTGTGTAAGTAGTACGTGATAATGAGTCCTTCAACACAAATGCTCTAATAATTTAATGATAAAGTTAGTGTATCAGAGGTTTATTTCATTAGCTGCAAGCATGGCTGGCTTTTGTAATAGAGTGTTACATCCAGAAAACTGTGTTGCGCTTCCTTCATCATTTTTCTGATTATTATTATTTTTAACCTACCTCGTTGTGTCTCTATTTTGGGTGATTTTCCTTCTTGTTTCAGATAGCATTATTTGCAGCATTATTGCTTTCTTCTTACATCTACAGAGCTGTGTTGGCATCTGCCGGTAACATCAAATCTCTTTCTTACTAAGTTACAGAAGAAAAATAATGTAACCCCTCTAAGATGGCAGACTTTATGAGGTTCAGATACATGTTGTATCCTTCAATGATTTAGCAAAACGTGTAAACTGTTGGAATGATCTGAACATGCGCAGTGCAGTCGTTTATAGAAAGAGATAAAAGCTACACACTCTGGTATTACCAATTTGGTTGTCATCGGTTTTCCTTAGTTGCTGTGATTGAATTTTTTAACATTCTGTTGCTAACTAATGAAACTTTTTTTTTTTTAAGGAAAATAAAAAAAAATCAAAATACACAGTTTAAACATTTTTTTATTGTAGGGTCTTTATTCTTTTTGGCGGGTTACAATTATAAAATAAAAGGGAATTGTGTTTAAGGAAAATTGTCTGCGAGTGTATTTTTTTGAGAACTTGGGAATATTGGGATGTTTCTGAAGACTGCACAGAATTAATTTTCTCATCTCACCCAGTGTTACCATAAAACCAGCATGTGCAATAAAATGCCTGGAAATACTGCAATTTATACAATCAAAACAGTGTTTTGGAGTACAAAATGAAGATGACTTCCGCTGACGTTTTCCTTTTAGTGGAAGTGGACATTGTATTTTATTACATTTATTACTGAGCAGATGTTTTTATGATTTGTTATTTATATGTTGCTTATTAAGATATGCACTGTACTAGTTATCATAACCTTTATAAAATATTTTAGTGCACATGGTTATTCTGCTCAGAATTACATTACATTGACAATGTTCATAGGCAGTGCCGAACACATGAATGGTGTCCATTTATGGGTTGTGTGTCTCAAACACATGTGTCCCCATGTTACTCCATAAAGACAGATGTGTGTTCAGGGCCCTTATGTCACAGAGAAACCAGAGATTTGCAGTGAGTGTCCCACTCACTTCTGGGAATCCTAGGCTGGACCCATGCCAACTGACAATCACTTCATTACACCGCTAAGAATCACTGAATTACACTTTACATGTGATATATATCTATGTTCACAAATGTCCTGGCTGCGGAGATTTTACATGGCTAGTTATGGTGGCCTTATGGAACTAACTTAAATGTATTCCGCTCTTTGAATGTTTTTGATATTTACACTGCACATTGTTTAAAAAGCTCTTTGAATTTTCTGTTTTTAGAACTAAGCACAATATGTGAATTGTGAGCGAACATCTTCCTATACATCCAATCTAGTATCCTGCTGGCCTTTTCTATTATTTGACTTCTTCCTTACACATCATATAAGACATTCAAGTCATAGTCTGCTGTAGAGCTCTGCTCTAACCAAGCCGAAACAAATATTAAGGATTTAATAAAAGAAAAAGCGTCTTGTTTGAGACACAGCAAATAATAATAACATTACAGCAGATGGATTGTGTGTTACAGACTTCGCCAATCACAGGTCTTACAATATTATAGTTATCTCTTTATCAGCACTGAAATATTAAGTGTCTGACCTTGCAGGAAAGTTAGGTGAGTTTCTCACAGAAGCCCAGTACTGAGCTTTAAACCTCTAAACTAATTAAGCAATTCCTTTAAAGTCAACTGGTTACATTGTTCCTTGCTGCATTTTAAAAGAAACAAAAAATGGTGATATTGAGGAGGACACGTAAAGGGTAACTATTGGCTTTAGACATTTTGTTAATGAAACTGTCACATTAGGCAAACCTTACGTATACTTCTGGAAGTCTAGACACAATGGAGTAGATTCAATGATGCCCATTAATGCAAAAATGTACGGGCAAAATTGATTTAATGCCCTCTGGTAAATGCATTAATGGGTGTAAAAAAATCTTTATCATTAAAGCGTTAAAGCTTAACAGGAAAAAAAAAAAAATACATTTTTGACCATTAACGCTTGAATGGCAAACAACTTAACTGTACGAAAGCTGCTTACCACAGACAGTTTTTGCACATTCTGCCCTTCAGCATTGAAATAGTCAACTAACTCCATATAGAAGCAAGGTTTCACTATTAAATTACGTTTTTCAACAAAATTCTCCATTGTCTCCTCAAACCTTTCTGTTTCATTTATACTTGGACTCTAGGAGAGCGTCAAAAGAAATTATGTTAGTTAACATTCTTATGACAGTAAAGCTCTTGTTTTTGGAAGAAACAAAATCTTCCTATATGGTCGGATATTCAGTATCAAATTAAATTTTAATTTTCTGCCAAGAAAGTGCTTTAGCACTCAAAAGGCCCAGGAGTAAGATCAGGGGAGTTTGTGGCCTATGGGAATCTGTCAAGATTTATTTCACCTGGGAGTTTGCTTCAAATTCTGATTTTGTTATGTTGGGAGGGGAGTTTGAGGCCTGGATATTTTGTATCTGTTGTTTTTTTTTCTTTTCTTAGTGTGAATATTTCTATGTCATTTTTATATGTTAAGATGTGTTTTTTATGTAGTCATGATGTGTAATAAAAAAAAAAACTGACTCCTTTGCAACCATTGACAGCGTAAGCACAGCGGTGGTGGTTCATCCCGCCTTCCGTTCAGTCACATATACTAGACGTTTCATTGGGGTGGGGACCATGCACCGTTTTTGCCACTGTAAGTAATAAACAACTGTCATTTATGAAGATACTTTGGTGATCGTGGATTTTATTCGGTACCCGCACTTCCGACGCCACTGTTTGTACATTATATTTTGATGTGTAATAACTTTCGTGAAAGCTGACCTGTTCTTTGCACTTTCGACTTTGAAACCTTTAGATAAGTCTGTAAGGATTTGTCTATGTATATATTTGTTTTGATAAGAATGACAGAAAAAACTTAATAAAGATTTAAACATCAAAAAGAAAAATTGGTGGTTCTCTGGACCCCTATACCAGCTGGCCAGTGGGGCTGGTCCTCACTCTTCATATCATGGCTTCCCCAAGTGCCTTGTGCTGATACTTTATAATATAGGGCCAGTGGATTTATATTATGAATGAGATTTCAAAACCCAGCCAATGGGAGAGCTGGCTCCAGGGATGCTTCTGATTAGCTGAGGAAAGAATTGAGTTTTATAAACACAAAGAAGACTATCCCAACAACAGGACCTTTTTTTGACACCTCTTAGAGAGTTCTTGTATGTGAGTTGTGGCATCTTTATGTGAGAAGTGAAGGATGACTGTCCGTAGCATATGTTTATCCAGCCTGAGCTGATCTGGGGTTTGCTCGTCTTTTATATTGTTTGTTACTGACACCTGTAGCTCTCCCATAATATACTTTGTTAAAGCAATTATGTTTTCTTTTAGTCCTTTGCATGTACGTGTGACAACCTGAATCTCACTATGAATCATCTATCCTTGCATTACCAGCATATTATACATAGCATTTCTTTTTACTCTGTTTATGAACTTTGCATAATTATATTAAGAGTACTTAAAGGTACTGTTACTATTGTTCATAATGTGAATTTAATGAATAAAAAATATCAAAAATGATCAAGTTGAATAGCACACATGCAGTACAAATTAAGATAGAAACAGGTTTTAAATGTGTTTGTTTTGTCTCCTGCTTGTCACATCACCTGGTGGCTTGATTTGCAAATTACATAGTTCCCATTGAAAAATAATTCATTTGCATATCATGCCACAGGTGATGCCATAAACACAAAATATCACATACACATTTATAACCCAGTTTTTATCTTATTTCTTTGCAATTCTGCTAATATTGTGTATAGATCATGTTTTAAAAAAATCTTGTTTTATCCTCAAGTCACAGTGTTTAGGTTATGGATTCCCTTTAAACAGTGGCTGCCTTCATTGCACATTTACACAGCTCCTCTTTTTCCAGATACTCGTCTTTATTAACTATTTTGTTGAATGAATTCAGTGGCAGTGAAACATGATAATTTGCAGCCACAACTCGGTCTTGATTGCTTTATATGATTATTGCTAATGGTATTAATCCCAAACTTATTTTGTCTGCTTTAAGAAGGAAAGCCATTATTGTGTCTGAATATTTCTAATAATGTTACACTAGGGTACCCAAAATGTACAATATATTTGTTTATCTGTAAAGTGCAAAATAACATGGCCTTGCTGTAAAGATAATACAATTTTGTCTTGTGCTAGAAACACGCCGCTCACCAGGAATGGTAATAAAAATCGAAATCGCTTCTAATCTCTCAGAATCAGCCAGATGCCAATAAGCAACCTGACTCTTTTAGTGCAACTGCTGCATTTAGTCCTAAGTGTGCTACGCCCAGTGAGCCAGCTTGTTTTTTTCTATGGCTTCATCATTGCGGTTTCAAAGTGGGCTCCCAGGTCTGCCTAATTGGGTTCCGGACCGTTTTGATTCAGGCATGTTGATCCTCCTATGAATGGTTTTTGTACCTTGTGCTAACCAAATTGTTGGAGAAGTGAGAATGAATGCAGGAGAGGTCAATAAAGATAGTTGACAAGTGGAATATCCCTGTAAATAGATTTATTATAGATGGCAAAGTGCTAAGAAGTCCTAACGCGTTTTGCGCAACTTCATGGCACTTAATCATAGACAATTACATGGGGATATCCGCCCCTATATTTGTCCCAAGGTGTTTAAACAATTTAAAGTGGCAATCATAAAAAAGTTACACATACAAAATACACATAGTAATAGATAAAAATATATATACATCATATACATGGAAGTCAACATTGTTCTAGGATTGTATTTATATATAAACAGTAAATATAAAATGCAGTACAGATTATTCACATTTTGTATCTCATTTGGTGTGTCAGTAAGAGGATGCCAGTTTATGATTTTGATTGGTTTCATTCAGTTTCATTTAGGAAAGAAGAAAAAAAAATAGTGATTAAAAGGAAATTAAACAGAATGAAACCATATCATATCAGAAGTGGCACCACAGGTAATGGCTATAGATGCAAGGATAAACACAGGTATAATGATAGGACGATGGAACAAAATAATATAATATACTAGTGAGTGGGGGAGAGAGATTACTGAGAAGAAATATATTCTGGACATTACTATTGGCGTCTGCATATATGATTCAGATCCCATTCCAGATTCATGCCTAGTGGTTGGCATGTCTGTAATTTAAATATCCAGAACCTTTCCCCCTTATTGTATTCCAAGTTCAGAGAGTCACAAGGAGATTGCGTATAAATAAGAAAGCAACCTAAAATATGGATATTGAAAAATATGTCACCCAATGGAATGAGGCATTGGAAGAATGCTCACTGAAACCGACTAACATACTTGTAGATGTTAGCATCTAAATATTGCAACAGACTAAAGAGCCAAGCGAACTTCCATGAACATGAAAAGCGATGTCTAGCAATAATTATAAACTAGAAGATGAGATCTCTGACAGAAAACAAAGAAAATTTATCAGAGACAAACAAGACTATGAAGAGAATAAGGTACACACTTGGCATACAACAAAGGGAAAATTAAAAGGAAAAATAAGTTGATTTTAAAGAAAAAGCATAACAGACACAATAATCGATCAGTGTCCTTTTCCTCCTATGAATATACTACAGCAGAGGAAAGCTCAATTTCATCATCCCCATCATCACGGATATCTACATCGTCACTTAAATGAACAAGGGTACCATCAAGGGATCATAACCTACGTGTCACACGACATGGGCTTACCCCCAAGGGATCCACCGGAAAGTCAGAAGGAGATACAAAGAAAAGGTGCACAGACGAAGACAACACTAGATACAACTAATGTGTTAAATCTGTCATCGACCAGCCTAACCGTGGACCTGTTGAACCTACTATCTAGAGGACTATCATTCGCCAACAAATAACTTTGATCACTTCAAAACCTTGATTGACATCAATAAATTCATCAGGAACTTAACAGTTAAAAAAGTCTTAAAAATAATTAAAACACCGAAGAGGCAGCAGAATGTGATCCCACGAGGAGAGATCTGGAGAGTATTACAGCTAACATCTGCACCCCCATAAATACTGTTGTCCCTGTAGAAACAATGTTATTCTCAGATTTGTGTGATGTATAATCTTGAATGTTTGCAATCAGAACAAGGCCCACTAGTTGTGTCTAATCCATTAGTACAATAAAACTAGCCTGTAAACCATCTGTATTCAACTGTGTAAAAACTAGAGGCAAATAAGAACAACAATCTTTTCAGGATTTAGTAGAAAGAGATTTGAAACTAGTGGCCAGAACTAAATAACATATAAGAGACAAGCAGAAATTAAAATGCTTTCTGAAAATTCCAACATTGTAATATGCCAATCAGATAAGGGAGGGATGGTTATAATTATGGATACCAATATTTACATTAAAGAGGCAACAAAACAACTAAATTATACTGAAACATATAAAAAACTGTTGGGTAACCCAACCAGCGAATTTAAATTTATATTGGGCCAACTTTTGGAACATGGTAGAAGTATGTGGGTCATAAGTACTAAGGAATTTGACTATTTGAATGTTCAACATCTAAAAATTGCCAACTTCTACCATGTTCCAAAGGTACATAAGTATGTATCTGAACCCCCGGGTCATCCCATTATATCAGGGAATGGGGAGATGCGCACTTACAACCCATAGTAAAAAATCTAAAAGGATACATAAGAGATACAAAACAACTATTAAACCATATGAATAATCAAACCTGTAATAATCAAATTTTCTTGGATATCTTTGGATGTTTCATCATTCTATTCATGTATTCTACACAGCTCCGGAATTATTATATTATATTCCAGGGATCTACATGAATTTCTCATAGAGGCCACTGAGTTCACACTGAGTTTCTTCAAAGAAGAAAAACTACCACAACTAGAGGACATAGTCTTAAATTAGAGGGGCAACGATTTAAAAGTAATATCAGGAAGTATTACTTTACTGAGAGGGTAGTGGATGTATGGAATAGCCTTCCAGCAGAAGTGGTAGAGGTAAACACAGTCAAGGATTTTAAGCATGCGTGGTATAGACACAAGGCTATCCTAGCTATAAGACCGGGAACGGGGGACTAATAAAAGTATTCCGAAAAATTGGGCAGACTAGATGGACCGAATGGTTCTTATCTGCCGACACATTCTATGTTTCTATGTTTCATTTAGTGTCATAATTATTTTATGTGTGATGAAGAGTATTATCTCCAAAAATGTGGCACCACCAAGAGGGCCCTTTTCGCACCATCATATGCCAACTTATTTATGGGGCATTGGAAGTGTAGCCACATCTTTGAAGATGCCAACCCATACAGGACATGCATCCACTGGTATGGATGATATATTGATTACCTTCTCAAGATTTGGAGCGGTTCATACGAGGACTTCAAAGCTTTTGGAGATGATGTGAATAAAAACCAATTAAATTTAACTTTTACAATGCATTACCAGCCAGTGGAGATGCCCTTTTTGGATTTAATAAACTGTAATACAGCATATGTTATTTTTCTGATTACTTGTGCACAATGCAAGTCCCAGTATGTGGGCTGCACCATCAGACCACTATAAGAAAGAATAAGAGAACATCTTAATGATGTGGTTACAAATGATCACATAGAGACAAAAAAAGAAGATGTGGGGACCCTTCTCAGCTAGAACGGGCAAAAGCTGAAATAGCCAGCCCTACAGGATGTAACCTACTCGAGAGAGGAATCATCGTTTTTTGCTCACCTGCACCATTACAGAGGAAACCTCTACATTAGAATATTAGACTGGTCCCACCAATAAGGGCAGTCCAGATCCAAATAGCCTGGCAGGTCTCCTCTGCACGAAGAATACAGCAACCACAGACATACATTTCGGCCTTCAATGGGCTCGTCAGTGTGGTATGGCTGGTATCCCTCTAGGTGCAGCGAACAAGAGACCCACGTCTGGGCATACCCTGATAACTCATTGAGACAAAAAACGAAGATGTGGGGACCTCTCTCAACGAGAACAGGCAAAAAGACAAAATAAAACTAGAATATCAGGGCATAAAAAAAAAAATCAATCCTCCAGATGAGGTAAATAGGCGATATTAAACAAGAGGGAAATTTCTGGATGTCTAAATTACAGACACGGCAACCACTAGGCATGAGTCTGGAATGCGATCTGAATCATATATTCAGACACCAATAGTAATGTCCAGAATGTACATCTTCTCAATCTCTCTCCCCCACTCACTAGTATATTGTATTGTCTCCATAGTCCTATCATTATACCTGTGTTTATCCTTGCATCTATAGCCATTACCTGTGGTGCCACTTCTGATCTGATCTGGTTTTATTTCATTTTAATCATTAATTGGTTTTTCTTTTCTTTCCTAAATGAAACCAAGTGTTGTCTTCGTGTTTTCATCCATGCACCTTTTCTTTGTATCTCCTCCTGACTTTCCGGTGGATCCCTTGGGGGTAAGCCCATGTCGTTTTGTGTGACACGTATGTTATGATCCCTTGATGGTACCCTTGTTCATTTAAGTGACGATGTAGATATCGGTGATGATGGGGATGATGAAATTGAGCTTTCCTCTGCTGTAATATAGTCATAGGAGGAAAAGGACACTGATCGATTATTGTGTCTGGTCCTTTTAATTTTCCCTTTGTTGTATGCCAAGTGTGTACCTTATTCTCTTCATAGTCTTGTTTGTCTCTGATAAATCTTCTTTGTTTTCTGTCAGAGATCTCGTCTTCTAGTTTATAATTATTGCTAGACATGCGCTTTTCACGTTCATGGAAGTTCACTTGGGAATTAGTTTGTCTGGTATTTCTTGTAAAAAATCTTTAGTCTGTTGCAATATTTAGATGCTAACATCTATAAGTATGTTCATCAGTTTCAGTGAGCATTCTTCCAAAGCCTCATTCCTTGGGTGACATATTTTTCAATATCCATATTTTAAGTTGCTTTCTTGTTTATACGCAATCTCCTTGTGACTCCCTGAACTTGTGAATACAGTAAGAGGGAAATGTTCTGGATATTTAAATTACAAACACGCCAACCACTAGGCATGAATCTGGAATGGGATCTGAATCATATATGCAGACGCTAATAGTAATGTCTAGAATGTACATCTTCTCAGTAATCTCTCCCCCCCCCCCCCCCCCCCCACTCACTAGTGTATTGTATTGTTCCATCGTCCTATCATTATACCTGTGTTTATCCTTGCATTATAGCCATTACCTGTGGTGCCACTTCCGATCTGATCTGGTTTCATTTCATTTTAATCATTAATTGTTTTGTTTTCTTTCCTAAATGAAACCAATTAAAACTGTCATCCTCCTACTGACACACCAAATGATATACAAAATGTGAATAATCTTTACTGTATTTTATTCATGACATTTACTGTATATGTATAAATCCAATCCTAGAATGATGTTGACTTCCATGTATATGATGTATATATTTTTTTTATCTATTACTATGTTTATTTTTTGTATGTGTAACTTTTTTATGATTTTCACTTTAAATTGTTAAAGCACCTTGGTATATATGAGGGGCGGATAGCCCCATGTAATTGTCTACAATTAAGCGCCATGAATTGGCGCGAAACTGTAAGGTAGAGCCTGTATGTCAGGAGGTGGCAGCCCACTGTCTTCTTAGCATTTTGCCGGATCGCAGCCTTCACACAAAATGTAGCCCACCGGGGAGGTTGATTATCCTTTTCTGAAGATCCATTTTCTAAAATGACCTAAAATCCAAATGATTATTATTTTTGGATAAGGACCAGTTCAGATAAAAGATACTCACCGTACTGTGGAAGCGAGCGATCATGGGAACTGTAGTTTCCACAGTGCTGTGAGGGAGTGGCAGGAGTGTGCAGCAGGTAATTTCAGCAGCTACACTCCTATAAATGTTCTACATTACCTTTATGTGAGAAAGTTGAAAGTAATGTCGAATATTTATAGGGCTGGTGCTGCTGGTCCCAAGCATTACATATAAGGGATACTCAAACTGTATTATTTTACTTTGTGATTCTATCTGTATGCGAACAGTAAACACACAGATGAGATAACATTACCATTTAGATAGCGCCAACAAATATACACAGCGTATGGTACAGAGCATAAGAAGGGAGTTACAAACAAAATTAGACAAAACATTTTCAGACTAAAACATGAGGTAGAGGGCCCTGCTTGCAAGCTTACATTCTAGAGAGGATGGGGAACATGAGACACACAAGGAGAGTGTGAGGCAGAAAAAACGGGAGAGGTAATATATATGTGTGTGTGTGTGTGTTTTTTTGTTTTTTTTTAGGTGCTCTCTCCCTCTCTCCTAGTCATTTGCTCACCAAACGCTTACACTTTTAATGTTTCCCGGAATATTTATAAACCTTGAACTTAATACTTAGAAAACCTGTTTCTGCCTGATCTGTTACTGTTTCCTCTGCCTCTAAGTAGCAAAATTAGATATTAATCTTTCTAATAATTGGCTTATGCCCTGTTCCTAGCATATCTATTATTGCTATTGTTATTGTTTTTAATTGTGCAATTGTACCTAAGGGTTCATCATTTGTCATTCATTTCACCTTCACTTTGAATGTTAGAATGTTTAAAACAGGAGGACACACCTCCAGATCACTATGCCTTGACAAAGCGCCATGGTCTTGGCGCGAAACGCGTAGGCTTGTTTGTCTTTTCATCACCGGGTAGGAGCTCATCATTGCCTGTGTACTGCTGTATTTTGGATTAAACTACCTGTTGCAGTCACCCTGTGTCTGGCCATTTTTATCTTCTCTTGCTTGGAGCCTCAACCTACTCACCTCATAACTCCGTTCTCTTCATGGAGATTGAAATCAACTCCGTGACCAAAGATAGTGAGTAGGTATATACAAATATTGTAGAGGATACATGAGTATAGAGTCCAAATCTAGATGTTTTCTGGCTTCATACCTCAGGAACATGTATGAAACAGTCTGGTCTTGTTGCAACTGGATGATGTGAGATGAGATCAGTGGCGGCTATAGACTTTGTGAGGCCTTAGGCGAAAGTCGAACATGAGGCCCTCACGGACACACATTATTAAATAAAATATATGCAAGTGATAATAAAAATGAACTGTAGAAATAGCATATTTCAAGATCAGACTCAAATCCCAGCTTCTAGAAATGAACAGCTCCTAGAATTTTATTTGTCTCATAATTATTCTACAAACATCTATAAACATTTGGTATAGATAAAATTGTGTGCAGCTGACTAACTCACATTGTTATTGCTGTGTCCTAAATGTGAACACTAACACATATCACACAGTCATTCATAGACACACTCAGTGTGCACACACTGACTCACAGACACACTCAGTCAGCACACAATCACACTCAGCCAGCACACACTCACTCACAGACACACTCAGAAAGCACACAATCACACACTAAGAGAAACACTCAGCCAGAAGGAAAGGTGCTCAATGTTGAAAGTGGTCTCACAGACCACGTTGTGCTAGAAGATTGGCACTTTGTTCTTCCTCACAGCACCGGATGCACTGTGATTTAGCCATTCAAAATGCCAGAATTTTGGCACTCAATATGCCAGGATTTAGCCATTTAATACGCCAGGATTTACCCCCTCAATATGCCAGGATTTAGTCCCTCAATATGCCAGGATTTAGCCCCTCAATATGCCAGGATTAAGCCATTCAATATGCCAGGATTTTGCCCCTCAATATGCCAGGATTGTGCCACTCAATCTGCCAGGATTTTGCCCCTCAATATGCCAGGATTTTTCCACTCTATGCCAGGATTGTGCCCCACAATTTGCCAGGATTTTGCCACTCTATGCCAGGATCTTGCCCCTCAATTTGCCAGGATTTTGCCACTCTATGCCAGGATTTTGCCCCTCAATATGCAAGAATTTTGCCCCTCAATATGCAAGGATTTTGCCCCTCAATATGCAAGAATTTTGCCACTCTGTGCCAGGATTTTGCCCCTCATTATGCCATAATTTTGCCCCTCATTATGCCACAATTTTGCCCCTCATTATGCCACAATTTTGCCCCTCAATATGCCAGGATTTTGCAACTGTATGCCAGGATATTGCCCCTCATAATGCCACTATTTTGCCCCTCACAATGCCAGGATTTAGCCTCTCACTATGCCAGGATTTTGCCACTCTGTGCCAGGATTTTGCCCCTCATTATGCCAGAATTTTGCCCCTCACAATGCCAGAATTTTGCCTCTCAATATGCCAGGATTTTGCCTCTCAATATGCCAGGATTTTGCCTCTCAATATGCCAGGATTTTGCCACTGTATGCCAGGATTTTGCCCCTCATCTCATTATGCCAGGATTTTGCCCCACACTGTGACAAGTCTTTGCTCGTTTGTACCACCCTCCTCCCCCCTTCCCTAGTACTTACCTCCATGCTGCTCTCCGTTGTTTCCTCCGTGCATCTTCTCTCCTGCACGGAGGAAGGAAGTTCCGGTCGCGTTTTTTTTTTTTTTTAAACTTTATTGAAGCTGCGCAGGTTCAATAAAGTTTTAAAAAAAAAAAAAAACGCGACCGGAACTTCCTTCCTCCGTGCAGGAGAGAAGATGCACGGAGGAAACGTCCCAGGTTAGTGTAACAGGGAGCTTAACGGCATCGTTAAGCTCCCTGATACATCAAAGGTAATAAGGTGAGTTAGGCAGCCGCGAGGCCCCCGTGAGTGCGAGGCCTTAGGCGGCTGCCTAACTCGCCTAATTAGAGAGCCGCCTCTGGATGAGATGTTCATATCTGTTATGAAAGCAGTATTAAAAGGGACACTACAACTTACATAAGATGTAACTAGATAACCTGGTCATTTAAAATAAACACATATATAAATCATATGCCACTGTTTTATTTTTTATATGATTGAATTAATTGCATATTAAATTAAAAAATAAAATAAGGTGTTTATTTCCTGGCTCCATTTTGTGAATAATTCCCATGATGCATCCAAAATCTTCCAGCCAGTCTCAATTTACAACCGTTGCCAAACTCTGCATGATGATGTCATAAGATACTCCCCTGCTTTCTTACTGCCTCCTGTGTATCATAGTGGGCAGGACTAGGTGCCTTTGTACAACTTCATTTTAGAAAAAAGAGAGGACAAGCCGGCTCCACCGGTGACTAGTAAATGTGTTTCTCGTGTCAGATATCACTAGATTGCGGATGCTCCGACTAAGCTGTAGAGGCAGAACTGATCAATAAATGAAAAAGCGAACAAAAAGACGTATGCACTCCAGATAAGGTGAAAAGATATGACTTCAGAATTTATTAGTAAAAGGATCCAAATAAAATCCACAGGGACAGTACAAGACACAGGACACATCGATATGCCTTACGCATTTCGCGTGAACACACGCTTATTCAAGTCTATGAATAAGTGTGTGTTCACGCGAAATGCGTAAGGCATATCGCTGTGTCCTGTGTCTTGTACTGTCCCTGTGGATTTTATTTGGATTTCATCGGATCCTTTTACTAATAAAGTCATATCTTTTCACCTTGGAGTGCATGCAACTTCATTTTACCTGCCGACACATAGAGAGAAGATTAACCTGATCCAAAAGGACCATAACTCTAAATAATAGTTACATTACCCTCCCATTCAATGCAAGTCTGTGATCAGAATTCTGATTTATAGACTGGATTCTGTGTCCCCAGCCACTAGGGTGTGGCACCCAAAAATACTATATTTCACAACATGGTGGCACCCAGTCACACTTGTATAGTTACATATTTTATTAAATACAGTCACATAAGAAAAACAAAAGACATATCGGAAATAAACAATACAAAATAAAAAAAAGTAAAACTTTTTCATTTTTTGGTGGGAGTGTCCCTTTAAGCAAATGGTATGGAGTGTTAGTGAAGATGAATAATTTAATGCAGGTTGGTGAGTTGACATTTGATTAGTTTATTGGGCATGTCTGCTACATATTGCCTCAGGGAAGGAAATATTAATATATACAGTATCACCAGCAATTTGTTGATCAATGTATTTTGGGATACTGTTATTCTTTACTAATGGAAGAAATAAGTGATATATGTGCACTCCTGTGCCAGTGTCTAGGACAGTGATGGCGAACGTTTTTGGGCCTGAGTGTCCAATTTTTGTCCGAAACCGATTTGCTGTGTTGGCCTCAAAGTGCCAACACTGCATACACAGACACATATACACACACACACATTTCCTCTAGATTGTAGGCTTGCGAGCATGGTTCTCTACCTCATGTACCAGTCTGTTCTAGGTTGTCTAATTTAGTATGTAGTTCCCTTTTATGCTCTGTACCTAGAGCTACCTAAATTGTTGGCGCTATATAAATAAATGTTAATGTAATGTTATAATCATTCTCACACACACGCTTATACTCAGACTAACACAATTATACTCAGACTCACACACGTATACTCATACACACACACACTTGACTTATACTCACACACAGTTATACTCACACACACTCCTTGTTGGGACCATAATTTGAGAAGTTATATTGACTTAAAGGAACATTTACACTTTATGGACCTCAAACCATGTTACAAAATATTTGTCAGCACTGTATCAGACTATGCACTTTTAAGAGTTGCACTTTGTATATGGTTTTAACACTTTTTTGCACTTGGTGTATTGTATAGTTTTAGATATTTTTCGCATACAAGCATTAGCACTTAATGCATTTTTTAGATAAATGAAAAGTATGCACTGTATAGACACATTTAGCACTTTTCATGTGTTTTAGATGAAACATTTTGTGCACACTTCGACTGTGTTACTTTTACTCATGTTTGCACTAGCTTTATAGCACTGGACACTTTTCTCATTCTTGATTTCTTGCTAAAGCAATTTCCTTGTTCTTACACTAGATGGCACTTCTTTTTTTGGCCTCCATTGCTTGTATGCTTTCTCTTCTTTAGAGTTACACTGATTACTCAGTTATTTGTTTAATCTATGTATGTCCTAACTGTTTAAGTTAATATTTTTTCCCCAACTCCACAGAGTTAGAAATCAAAGTTTAGTATTGATAGTGTGCCTATACATGATACAATCTAAACATAATTTTACAAGGCATGTGTTTTTTTTCCCTTATACAGTAGCTTCTTTTTTATTGTTAATCAGCGAGAAAAGATGTTTACTACATATTTTGACCTGGACATGTTTAAAATTGTTTTATTACTTTAACCTTGGTTAGGTGAAATATACTTCAATACCATTGACTTTTTTTGTACCTCTTTGTTATGACTCACATTAAATATGTGCATAATCAATTTTATGATGATGTCTTAGAAATTGATGTTGTGGAGTAAAAAAAATACTGTTGTAATATAGTTTGTTCTATGGAGAGGTGAATACATTTATAAGTCACCTGTAAACCAAGATTACTATCTTTCCTCACCAACAACTGAAACCTAAGGTACAGTCAGAGGGGAGGGATAGCATCTGGGCTTCCAGACTCAGCTAAGTGTGTGCTTGTCCTGCAGAAGTAGCTTGGTAAAGTCCTTCATTTGAGACATTAGGAAAAAGCAGTTCCCAATTAACCTTGATTTCAAATGGAAGCATACAAGTTGTTCCAAGTGTCATCTCAAACTGATATAATATTTTGGAGTGGAGACAATGGCCCCATTAATTTAAAAACTGACCCCAATAACAAGTGCGGTAACATTATTACCGCACTAGTTAAAAAATTACCAGACACCTTATTAAATTAGGCTATGAAATTAAAAGTAAACAAGATCTACCTCTTAATCAAGTATATCAAGAGCTCCATCGGTTGAATATTCTCAATAAGAATTCTCCTTCAGAGGGAATTTCTAGTGAGATATTCGAGGTGAGACTGAAAATGAATGATCTTCTGTTATCCAGGGCTAACAATGCCTTGCTTTGGCTAAATCAAAAATTGTATTTTAAAGGAAACGGGGTGGAAAAAATGCTGACGAACAGGTTAAAAAATCGCAAAGCCAAGATCTAGAATACAGAACGTGATATACAAGGGTCAAAATAATATAAGCCATGAGAAAATTGGCTCAGCTTTTAATAAATATTATTATCTATATAATTT
This sequence comes from Pelodytes ibericus, assembly GCA_036172795.1. Classification (NCBI taxonomy): domain Eukaryota; kingdom Metazoa; phylum Chordata; class Amphibia; order Anura; family Pelodytidae; genus Pelodytes; species Pelodytes ibericus. The sequence goes on from CM069861.1 coordinate 149,683,947, forward strand.
GCCAGTAACTTCAACTAAAGAGGATATTGCAAGTTATTTAAAAGATATTAAGTTGCCGACTAATTGAATTGAACTTACTTATCGGGAAAAAGTAAAGTAATAACAGCAATAGATAGATTAAAAACAAAAAAAAGCCCCCGGCCCAGACGGCTATACTAACTTTTTTTTATAAAAAATTTAAGGAAGTTTTAGCCGTCCATCTACAAAGAACCTTTAATGAAATTAAAGAGACAGGACAGATACCGAGGAAATTATTACAATCCTCAATTTCTCCAATTTACAACCCAATAAGGACAGCTCTAATCCAATTAACTACCGACCCATTTCACTCATAAACTCTGTTTACAATAACGTCTTGTAGGGATTCGAGATCTGTCTCAGATTCTTCTTGGGCGGAATAATAAAGCCACTGGACTTTTTATTGCTACTTTTAATATTCCACATATCAGTGACCTACTAAAATGTTGGTCAAGATTCAGGAAGGAAAACTGATAAGATCTCAAGATTCAGCCCGATATCTGTTCTCAGAAAAATATAGATGCACTAAAAATAGCATAATGGTTAAAACTACCACTTAAAATAGAGGATCTAGAAGAAGGTAACTCCTTTAAAACATTTCAACAACTGAAAACCCAATAAAACCTCCCTGCCAAAGAGATATTTTCATATCTGAGAATTGAACATTATATATCTCTACACCTCCTAGACGAGAATAAAGAACAAAGAAGAAATTAACAAAATCTTTAACCCCTTAAGGACAGAGCCTTTGAAACATTTTTGTCCTTTCTGGACAATGGCTATTTTAACATTTCTGTGCTGTTTGTGTTTAGCAGTAATTTTCTTCTTTGTCATTTGCTGTACCCACACATATTATATATTGTTTTTATCGGGACAAGAAGGGCTTTCTATGGATGCCATCTTTTTGATCATATCTTATCATATTATTAAAAAAAATAATAAAATATGGTAAAAAGAAAAAAAATACACAAATTTCTTTGTTTTTATTTGAAACAACTTCTCCTCATCGACAATAGCGAACGAAAAAACATGCTAAATAGATTCTACTATTTCTCCTGAGTACAGGGATACCACCCATGCATAGGTTTGTTGGGTTGTTTGGGGGCTAAAATGCCAAATTTGTGAGGTGCAGTTTTTTGTTTTCCAACTTGAAATTTTTACATGCAGACAGCCTGCACCCATGTCCCATTTGGGACATATTTGAAGCCAGCTAGTGTATTTTACCCCATCAACCCATATATTTTTTAAAAGAAGACACCTTAGGCTATCTCAAATGGTGGTATTTTTACACTTTCCATGCACTAATTCTACCACCAGCCTTTGTCAAACTTTGTGGTAGTAATTTTTTTGTGTTTTTTTTTCACAAACCTTGTACTTCAGACATGAATTCACAGATTTTGGTATGTGTCACTGCCAAATAACACCCTAATAAGTGTTCAGCAACATCTCTTGAGTACAGGGATACCACCCATGCATAGGTTTGTTGGGTTGTTTGGGGGGTAAAAGGCCAAATTTGGTAGGTGCAGTTTTTGGTTTTCCAAATTAAAATTTTGACATGCAGACCGCCTGTACCCATGTCCCATTTGGGACATATTTGAAACCAGCCAGTGTATTTTACCCCATCAACCCATATATTTTTTAAAAGAAGACACCTTAGGCAGTGCTGTATTTACCGCGAGGCATCCTAGGCGGATGCCTAGGGCGGCAAATTTTGGGGGGCGGCAGCGCCCCCCAGCACTGAAAAAAAAAAAATGTAAAAAAAAAAAAAAAGTGAAAAAAAAAAAAAACGCGACCCTTTAAAAAAAAAAAAAAACCCCACCGGGCTTGCAGGCAGAGACGGAGGTGAGAAGGGATCGGAAGATCCCCCCTCACCAACGCTCTGCCTGCCAGGCTGCACGGGGAGCCGAACAGGCAGCACAGAGAAACCTCCGTGCTGCCAGTTCGGCTCCCCGTGCAGTATGCCGACACGGAAGTGCCGACAGTCACGTGACGGGCGCGCTGACGTCATACGCGCGCCCGGTCACGTGTCCTGTCGGCACAATCGCCGGGGAGCCGAACAGGCAGCATGGAGGGACCATGCTGCCTGCCACCAGGGAAAGGTGTGTGTGTGTGTGTGTGTGTGTGTGTGTGTGTGTGTGTGTGACTGAGTGTGATGGGAGACAGTGTGTGTGATGGGAGTCAGTGTGTGTGTGTGACTGAGTGTGATGGGAGTCAGAGTGTGTGTGATGGGAGACAGTGTGTGTGACTGAGTGTGATGGGAGTCAGAGTGTGTGTGATGGGAGACAGTGTGTGTGGCTGAGTGTGATGGGAGTCAGAGTGTGTGTGATGGGAGACAGTGTGTGTGACTGAGTGTGATGGGAGTCAGAGTGTGTGTGATGGGAGACAGTGTGTGTGACTGAGTGTGATGGGAGTCAGAGTGTGTGTGTGATGGGAGACAGTGTGTGTGACTGAGTGTGATGGGAGTTGGAGTGTGTGTGATGGGAGTAGGAGTGTGTGACTGAGTGTGATGGGAGTAGGAGTGTGTGACTGAGTGTGATGGGAGTGTGAGCTTGATGTGAGTCTGAATGATGGGGCATGTGTTAGGTGTGTAACGTGGGTGTGCAGCTTGGGTAGGGGGGTGCCCAGATTTTGTCTGCCTAGGGCAGCACAAAATCAAGATACACCACTGACCTTAGGCTATCTCAAATGGTGGTATTTTTACACTTTCCATGCACTAATTCTACCACCAGCCTTTGTCAAACTTTGTGGTAGTAATTTTTTTGTGGTTTTTTTTCACAAACCTTGTACTTCAGACATGAATTCACAGATTTTGGTATGTGTCACTGCCAAATAACACCCCAATAAGTGTTCAGCAACATCTCTTGAGTACAGGGATACCACCCATGCATAGGTTTGTTGGGTTGTTTGGGGAGTAAAAGGCTAAATTTGGTAGGTGCAGTTTTTGGTTTTCCAAATTAAAATTTTGACATGCAGACCGCCTGCACCCATGTCCCATTTGGGACATATTTGAAACCAGCCAGTGTATTTTACCCCATCAACCCATATATTTTTTAAAAGAAGACACCCTACGCTATTTCAAATGGTGGTATTTTAACACTTTCCATGCACTAATTCTACCACCAGCCTTTGTCAAAGTTTGTGGTAGTAATTTTTGTGTGGTTTTTTTTCACAAATATTGTATTTTAGACATAAATTCACAGATTTTGGTATGTGTCACTGCCAAACAATAACCCAATATGTGTTCAACAACATATCCTGAGTACAGGGATACCACCCATGCATAGGTTTGTTGGGTTGTTTGGGGGCTAAAGGGCCACATTGTGAAGGTGCGCATTTTCAACTCGGAATATTGACGTGTAGTCAGCCTGAGCCCATCTTTCATTTGGGACTTTTTTTTAAGTAGGACAGTGTATTTTACCCCAAAAAGTATATATTTTGTAAAAGTAGACACCCTAGGCTATTTTAAATGGTGTTATTTTAACACTTTCCATGCACCAATTCTACCACCAGCCTTTGTCAAAGTTTGTGGTAGTCATTTTATTGTGTATTTTTTCCCACATACATTGCACTTTAGACACAAATTCACATATTTCGGTATGTGTCACTGACAAACAATACCACAATATATGTTCAGCAACATCTCCCGAGCACAGGGATACCACCCATGCATAGGTTTGTCAGCTTTGTTAGGGGTTGAAAGGCTACATTTGAGAGGTGCGCTTTTTGATTTTCAAACTTGGAATTTGAACATGTAGAGCAAGGAAGGGGTTAATAGCTCTTATAAGAGCCTTTGTAGTACTGTACAAAAAAATTAACCCCTAAAAATGCACAGACAAGAAAAAATGTTCTGCTGTGCAGTGATCAGTGGCAGGGAAGGGGTTAATACACTACACTATACAAAAGGTATGGCTTTTATAAAAGCCCTTGGGACTCACAATTTATTAACATTTTATTTAATTTATTACAATTTAAAAATTATGTTATACAGATCTGTCTCTTTCCCTCACTAAAACTCAAGTGAGGAGAGGGAGGCAGATCCATATGGGTCAGAACAATATTTACGAACCAGACGAATGGTGATGCTCATCTGAGAAATCACCAAACCACCTTTGCCACTGATCGGCTGTTACTGATCGCTATACACGCGTTCAGACAGCTTCAAAAGGAATACACGTAATCCCCTAGTGGGTATAATTAACCCCTAGTGAGTCTGACAAAAAAAATGCTGATAGCAAAAAAAAATCCTTCGGCGACTAGATTGCTCCATATGCGCTGCTTAGGCAGTGACCATATGCACTGCTTAGGCAGTGACCATATGTGCTGCTTAGGAAGTGATATACGGCAAGGAAGGGGTTAATAGCTCTTAAAAGAGCCTTTGATATACTGTAATAAATCAAAGTAAAAAAAAATAACCCCTAAAAAAATGCACAGACAGCAAAAAATGTGCTGCTGTGTAAGATCACTGCGTACACAGCGATCAATTGCAGGGAAGGGGTTAAATACTGGAAACGGCTTTTATAAAAGCCTTTGGGTCTCAATTCTATTAAATATATTATAATTAAAAACTTACATTATACAGCTCTGTCTCCCTCCCTCACTAAAACTCAAGTGAGAGGGAGGCAGATCTACACGGGTCAGATCAAATATTTACACATATTGATCTAACCAGACGAATGGTGATGCTCATCTGAGCAAACGCCAACCCGCCATTGTCACTTATCAGCTGTTACTGATCGCTATATAAATGCGCTCAGACAGCTAAAAAAAATTTTTTACGTTAAACGTAGTCCCCTAGCGGGTATAATTAACACGTGACGGGTGTAATAAAAAAGTTTTAAAAAAATTAAAAATGCTTCTGCAGCAAGATTGCTGCATTTGCGTCAGATCGCTGATTAGGCAGTGATCTACGGCAAGAAAGGGGTTAATCTCTCTTAAAAGAGGTTTTTTTTATACTGTAATGAATTACAGTAAAAAAAAATAACCCCTAAAAAATGCACAGACAGCAAAAAATGTGCTGCTGTGTATGATCACTGCGTACACAGCGATCAATGGCAGGGAAGGGGTTAAATGGCTTTTATAAAAGCCCTTGGTGTTTAAAATTGTATTAAATATTTTTTTTATTATTTTATTTTTTTACTTGATCTGATCTGTCTCTCTCCCTTACTAAAAGTAGTAAGGTGAGGGAGGCAGATCAATACTTGTCAAAGGCAATATTTAGTAATATTGCCTTTGACAGTATGGTAAGTGCTCATCAGAGCACTTACCATACATGCCTGCACACAGATCACATAGATCTGCTGTGCTGGCATCGATTGGCTCCCCCTAGAGCATCGGAAGTGAAATACTTTCACTTCCGATGCTCTTGCCATTAGAAGGGAAGCGCTGCCTGTACAGGCAGCGTTCCCTTCTACTGAGCCGATGGGGTCGCTCAGGAGAGCGACCACCATCGGCTCTGGGGAGCAGCATGGTGTTGTTAAGTGCCTCGCTGGCGAGGCACTTTAACAACACCGGAGATGCTTAGAAAGCGAATCGTTCGCTTTCTAAGCACATGTGTGCAGCGGGCGCAGCCATTTTTAAATGGCTGTTACGATCACTCCGTGGAGTGATCGTAGCGCGCCCCTGCACATTTGGGGGGTGTTGCACAATGCCTCTACCTAGAGGCATTGTAGCAACACCGTTAGAGTAAAGAAAGCGACCGCTGGTCGCTTTCTTTACTCCATTAAGTGCATGACGTGCCAGGCACGTCAGCTGTCGGCAAGTCCACGATTTGCCGTGACGTGCCTGGCACTTCATCTGTCGTTAAGGGGTTAACATCCCTTCCAAGAAAAAGATAAAATCTAGATGTTATAATTTAGTCAGATTTAATGAAGCAAAGACCAAACCTAAGCCCTGGCAAAATTGGGAAAAATAAATGGGTGGAGAATTCTCTAATAAGGACTGGTATAAATCTAACGTAGAGGTCAGCAAATCACTGCACTGCCTAAACATCATTGAACTACATTACAAAATCCTACACCAATGGCACATTGTCCCCAAAATAATGAATAAGATTAACACCGCAAATTCATTTTTATGCTGGAGATGTGCACCAGATGAGGGAACATCTAGGCACATATGGTGGACCTGATCTGGTATAAGACCTATATGGAATAGGGGTTTTGTAGAGTTATCAAATATATTGGAGGTGGATTTGGAACAAACAACTTTGGAGATAGCACTGTTCCATTTTGATATTCAAAAACTTCCAGCATCTAAAAGATACATAACTATACATATTATGATGGCCACCAAAATATCTATATCAAGATTTTGGCTTAAACAGGAGGCCACATCATGGAAACAAGTGCTTAATCAGATTAGTTTCCAGTATAAGATGAAAAAAGGTATCTCATATCAGCAAGGTAATAATGTGAGTTATGAGAAAAAATGGAAGAAATTGGCAGAAGAATATGACATTCCTATTATGGAACAAAACGAAACCAGTGGGGTTTCATAATCCTATTACACTCCTCCCGTACCGATAGAATTCCCTGGGGGTCAAACCAGAATAACGAAAAATGGCTCCCCCCAGGTTTGATCATAGTTTACTTAGGAGCCTTCACCATCCTTTTGCTCTCTCCTCTCACGTTTCTTTTATGAATTTTTTTTATATTTCTCTCTTCTTTCTCTTTCTCCCCCCAGTTTTCATTTTTTTCAAATATGTCATTTTAGTGTCTGAATAATTGCATTTAACTATATTTATACACAGATAATGACGGTATATACCTTTTTCCAGATATGTATTGCACATGTATTGTGTGTTAAAATGTATTTTTAAAATTGTGGATGAATAAGAAACAAATATGAAAAAAAATAATTACGGAACACACTAAATACCTCCATTTTTCAAGAAGGTTTGGCGGAGCCGGTAAAAAAATGGTAAGTCTGTAATTTTTTGCCTAGCTTTTTTACATATAAAAGGCAGGCTTAACGCAGCCGATTTTTTTTCACATTTTAACCCTTTTTCTTCTGTAGGGAACACAAACAGTGCTCCCTACAGCACTGAGGGGATTAACTTGTAAAAAATTGGGCTCCCCCAATGTGCCTTACCCCCCCCTTTAAATAAAATTAAAAAAATTGGTCTCCCATTGGCCCCATAAAAAATTGACTGCGGTCACATAAGAATATAATTATATGCTCCCATGGGGGGCCAAGGTAGCATAATGGCCCCCTTAAATTATAGGCTGCAGGAGGCCGGAGGGCTCCAGTTTAAAAAAATAAATTGCACCAGACTGTGGGAGGCCTGAAGGCTTTAAATAATTAAATGAGCCCATGGGGGCCCTAGGCCACCCCAGAGCCCCCTTTAAATAAGTAATTCCTCCCCCTTCTACCCTAAATGCAAGGGCTTGCCCAAATGCCCCTGGCAAAATAAATTAATCAAATAAAATATCAATACCTACATGGGCAAGATAGAGGTAGGGGGGTCAATCTAAACATTTCCATACCTGCAAAAAAAAAAAAAAAAATCATCAGCTGGTCTGAAGCATCATCCACATTAAATCACAACTCCCATAGCTACTTGCAGCATTAATTCCTTCAATGAGCTGCTTGCCCACCCTCTCTGCCGCTAACCTGATCTGAACAGCTACAGTTCTGTACCCACACCCTTCCCACATGCACATGTGTGAAGGTCCTAGCTATCCTTCACACCGCATGTGTTTTATGAACTACAGCTGTGTGATTTGTGTGTAAAGCAATTTAAAATAAGGAATATGGTGTGAAAGTATTTGAAATGCATTTATCTTTTCTTCAATATCTCTTTGGACATGTTGTTCCAACCAATTACATTGACTGCATCCCCAATCTCCTACTAGAGATCATTCTTCCCCCTCTGGTTTGTTTTCCTGGTTGCTGCCCCTATAACCCATTTGTAGTATTGGCAAAAATGATGACAGTGGTTGGCTGTAAGTTGATTGCAACAATAGTTTGTATCAATTTCTTGAACCTGGGACTATTTCCTATGGAAGGTTGCCAGTCATTGACGAATTTACGAAATTCGGGGGCATGTTCTCAGCTTCGGACATTGGGGCTACCTGAGTTTGTTTATCTGTAGATAAACAGTTGGCTATTTTAGACCACCTACTGGATCCTTGCTGGTTGTCCTCTGGGTTGGATACAGACACGAGGAACAGCACTATTTCATTTCTTCATCCACTTTTTGTATTAAAGCCTCCTCATTATGTACAAGCCTGAATGTTGACAAAAAAATCTTCAATTTGAAAATCTGAGACTGATATCAAAGGGCAACTGTTATTTGAAAAGGGGGATGGGTTTCCTGAATCTGGAATTCCTGGGAATGTGACATTTGTTAAAACCTTGCTCAGGAGCATTATAATAAAAAATTCGGTTAACCAGATTTTTTTTAAAAAAGCTGATTTATTTCCCCTGACCATTTTCTAGTCTATGGTATATTTTTAGTTAATGACGAATACATCATTATACATGCATTAACTTGGCAAGTTTATTTTTGATCAGATGCATCAGTGTTTGTTTGATGTTTGGAGTCTCAATGTGATATATTGCACTGACCTCCAAGCTTCTAAATCATGAGAATATTAGAAACAAAATATTCCTTTAGGTACCTAGCCAATCCAGTTATTTTCCATTATTGACAGACAATCTATAGTATATGCTTGTTGTCTTAGTTAGAAAACCAAAAAGAGAAAGCAATTTAGGGACAAGGTACAGTCAGAACACTTCATGTTTACATGACAAACATGACTTCATGTTTACTTCCCACCATTTGTAAAACAAATAGCAAAAACACTTTCATTCGTTGTGAATGTGTAGTTTCCTCTTCCCTCTCCCTTGGATTAGCCTTCTTTACACTGGTTATTTTTTTGCTTACCTAGATTTCAGTAAGGCTTTTGACACTGTCGCACATAGAAGGCTTATCAATAAACTGAAATCTTTGAGTTTGGATTTCAATATTGTTGAATGGATTAGACAATGGCTGAGTGACAGGCAACAGAGGGTTGTAGTCAATGGGGTATATTCGATGCAAGGTCTTGTTACTAGTGGGGTACCTCAGGGATCTGTTCTTGGACCCATTCTCTTTAATATTTTTATTAGCGATATTGCAGAAGGTCTTGTTGGCAAAGTATGTCTTTTTGCTGATGATACAAAGATTTGCAGCAGGGTTGATATTCATGGAGGGATAAGCCAAATGGCAAATGATTTAGCTAAACTAGAAAAATGGTCAGAGCAGTGGCAACTGACATTTAATGTGGACAAGTGCAAGATTATGCACCTTGGGCGTAAAAACCCAAAAGCAGAATATAGACTATTTGGTACAGTCCTAACCTCAACATCTGAGGAAAGGGATTTAGGAGTAATAATTTCAGAGGACTTGAAGGTAGGTAGGCAATGCAATAGAGCAGCAGGAAATGCTAGCAGAATGCTTGGTTGCATAGGGAGAGGTATTAGCAGTAGGAAGAGGGAAGTGCTCATGCCATTGTACAGAGCACTGGTGAGACCTCACTTGGAGTATTGTACGCAGTACTGGAGACCGTATCTCCAGAAGGATATTGATACTTTGGAGAGAGTTCAGAGAAGGGCTACTAAACTGGTACATGGGTTGAAGGATAAAACTTACCAGGAAAGGTTAAAGCATCTTAACATGTATAGCTTGGAGGAAAGACGTAACAGGGGGGATATGATAGAAACATTTAAATACATAAAGGGAATCAACACAGTAAAGGAAGAGAGTATATTTAAAAGAAGAAAAACTACCACAACTAGAGGACATAGTCTTAAATTAGAGGGGCAACGATTTAAAAGTAATATCAGGAAGTATTACTTTACTGAGAGGGTAGTGGATGTATGGAATAGCCTGCCAGCAGAAGTGGTAGAGGTAAACACAGTCAAGGATTTTAAGCATGCGTGGGATAGACACAAGGCTATCCTAGCTATAAGACCGGGAACGGGGGACTAATAAAAGTACTAAAAAAAAACAAAACAAATTGGGCAGACTAGATGGACCGAATGGTTCTTATCTGCCGACACATTCTATGTTTCTATGTTTCTATGTTTCTATTTGGGATGTGACTTTAATCCACCGATTGATCAAGTGTATAGGCTTGGAGCCTTATGTCTCCTTCGTTTTTTCCCTTCTTCTTCCATCCCCTGTTCTCTGGATGATATCTTATCTTGTACCATGTGTTGTGGTTGACACAAATAAAATATAAAAAGATGCTTGTATTTTTTATAGGAACAAAAGAGGGCTTATATTTCAGACGTTGGGCATAAAAATTATACACTGTGTTCACAGAAGTTCAAACAAATATTTGTTTTATATTTTTCTGTGCTATGTTCATTTATGAGATCCGCTCATGGCAAAATATGTAAAATATATATACATTTTAAAAATAATGCATATTGAAAGTTTATCAAGATAATAAATCTTGATATTAAAATGTTTTACATTTCTTTTTTTTCATTAATATATTACATTAGAATTCGGCTTCCGCAACATTTAAATTTTTAAAAAAAGATCTAGATTCACACTTAAGATGCGAGTTGGTTTGTGGCATCCCTTTAAATTGTACAGCAGGGATTTTAAACAATACCACCTATATTTTAGAATGGTGATCAATCATAAGATTTAAGTATACTACGTTGAAATATTACATAACACAATAATTGTAATGACGAGAGGTATTAGCAGTAGGAAGAGGGAAGTGCTCATGCCATTGTACAGAGCACTGGTGAGACCTCACTTGGAGTATTGTACGCAGTACTGGAGACCGTATCTCCAGAAGGATATTGATACTTTGGAGAGAGTTCAGAGAAGGGCTACTAAACTGGTACATGGGTTGAAGGATAAAACTTACCAGGAAAGGTTAAAGCATCTTAACATGTATAGCTTGGAGGAAAGATGTAACAGGGGGGATATGATAGAAACATTTAAATACATAAAGGGAATCAACACAGTAAAGGAAGAGAGTATATTTAAAAGAAGAAAAACTACCACAACTAGAGGACATAGTCTTAAATTAGAGGGGCAACGATTTAAAAGTAATATCAGGAAGTATTACTTTACTGAGAGGGTAGTGGATGTATGGAATAGCCTGCCAGCAGAAGTGGTAGAGGTAAACACAGTCAAGGATTTTAAGCATGCGTGGGATAGACACAAGGCTATCCTAGCTATAAGACCGGGAACGGGGGACTAATATAAGTACTAAAAAAAAAAAAAAAAATTGGGCAGACTAGATGGACCGAATGGTTCTTATCTGCCGACACATTCTATGTTTCTATGTTTCTATTTGGGATGTGACTTTAATCCACCGATTGATCAAGTGTATAGGCTTGGAGCCTTATGTCTCCTTCGTTTTTTCCCTTCTTCTTCCATCCCCTGTTCTCTGGATGATATCTTATCTTGTACCATGTGTTGTGGTTGACACAAATAAAATATAAAAAGATGCTTGTATTTTTTATAGGAACAAAAGAGGGCTTATATTTCAGACGTTGGGCATAAAAATTATACACTGTGTTCACAGAAGTTCAAACAAATATTTGTTTTATATTTTTCTGTGCTATGTTCATTTATGAGATCCGCTCATGGCAAAATATATAAAATATATATACATTTTAAAAATAATGCATATTGAAAGTTTATCAAGATAATAAATCTTGATATTAAAATGTTTTACATTTCTTTTTTTTCATTAATATATTACATTAGAATTCGGCTTCCGCAACATTTAAATTTTTAAAAAAAGATCTAGATTCACACTTAAGATGCGAGTTGGTTTGTGGCATCCCTTTAAATTGTACAGCAGGGATTTTAAACAATACCACCTATATTTTAGAATGGTGATCAATCATAAGATTTAAGTATACTACGTTGAAATATTACATAACACAATAATTGTAATGACGATGATGGATTTATTTTTTAAATTTAATTTAATTGTTTTCCTGCTTCATTTTTTTTTTTTTTGTGCAGGAAGAAATGTTCCTGGAGTAACTCTGTGTGAAACTTCCATACTAAGTAACATAACAGTTGGAGCCTATTGTGTATGAATGCATCCACCTTGTGTGTACGCCTAAAAGTAGACAAGAAGTCTCCAACTTGAAAGTCTGAGACTGATATCAAAGGACAACTCTCATTTGAAAAGGAGGACGGGTTTCCTGAAACCTGGAATTCTTAAGAATATGACAGACTTGCTCAGGAACATAATAATAATAAAGAAAAGAAAAACAGGAAAAAAAAATCACTCAGACAATTTATTTTCGTCAATCATTTACTAGTTAAAAAGTTTAGTTTTGAGGTAAGGAAAAATGCAACTTTACTAAAACGGATAATATTGCATGCAGCCAATTTATTAATCCCAACAAAGATTATACTACACCTGTTATTGGACTTCAGAGAAGATCATTCTTAACCAAAGGTCAAAACGAATGACTTGAGATTTTTAACAACGAGTTAATGATGTCTCCGCAGATATTGATGTCACTTCCTGCCCAGTAATAGTTCCGGCCAAGGTTCCCAAGAACACCATTTTCTTGTGGGATTACCACAGGTCACGTTGCAGTTTACTTTCTGGTGATTGTTCTCTACTGTCTAATACAAAATTGGTTTGGTTTAATACAGAACAAAAGGTTCTATTTTCCTGAGTGGAGGATTACAAGGCTCACATGTGACTTAATGTTTTAAATATATTGCTGGAACTTTTCCCAATAAGTCATTAACCCATCAATAACTAGTATTTTAGGAGATATTTTAATTTAGCCTTTTGGATAGAAAAAGCATTACCGAGAATATATGAATTTGGGTAAAATAAGAAATTAGTATACAATTTAATTTATAGGCACATTTATTGTATTTTAGACATGTATTTTTGTCAAGCTTGGAGATACACTTATACATTTAATCCTTAAAAGGCTAATCACACAGTTGAGCTTGCCTCACAGAACCAGCCCATGCTCAATATATAAATACAATTGATTAAAAGGAAAATCAACTAAAATTAAAAACTTACATGTTTAAAAAAAAGTATGCATTCAGGATTTTTTTTATTGGGGGGGGGGGGGGGGGGAGGGGCAGAAGCAAATCCCTCACATTTGGTGATGTGCAGTTAAGGGTTATGGACAGTCCGCATTAAGAGTTCTGTTCATTTGGAGGCTCTGTAGGGCATACACACAGCAGACTGGGGGAAAGATAGTTGGCTACCTACATTGGTGAGAAGATTTGAAAATGTTTGCCAATTTTCCTTCATCTTTGGTGGAACTGATGTCCGTGAGAGAACTGACTCTGTGTTCAAATAAAAAATAAATAAATACAGGGTTATCATTGTTAAATAGCACATAGCCATGTGTACTTTGATGAATTGACAAATTTATGTTGGTTTGTGTTGAGAAACCTTAGAACTGGTTTGGCAGTAACTGATAACTATTTTTTTATGTAGCTAGTATTGTGCATTTTGCTCTGTTTTTTTTTTTTTTTTATCTGTTTGGTTTTTGTTTAATTTTAATATAATTTTGAAAAATAATGAATTAGAATGCACTCAAGCACACCAGGCAGCGTTAATCTAATCTAATGAAGAGTAGGAAGGGCGCTAACACGTTAAAGTCCTGAGAACACTGCTTTAGGAGAGTGCACCTTTTGAAGTGCAAGCTTGCTTTTTGTAAACATTTTAACAGTTAAATAAAACAAAAATTTATTTAAAAAACATAATAATTTATTTCTTTAAAGTTATAACGTTAGATTGTGTCTTTTACAGTGTAATCACTTAAAATGCTAGAACATGGTTATGTCTCAGTGAAACAGTCAGATGTTTATATGTTTACCCAGGGCTGCTTTAAGACCCTAGGGCACTGGGCAAAGTCTTTAGCAGTGGGCCCGCCTTGACCCAATTGTTCTAAAGTCGCATTGTAAAAAAACTGTATGTAAATGTAAACGTTTTAATATTATATGCAACTATACATTGCACCTAAAGAACTTACAGTATCCACAGCACTTTAAAAAATCGGCGGTATTTAGTGTGTTCCGTAATTATTTTTTTTCATATTTGTTTTTTATTCATACACAATTTTAAATATACATTTTAACACACAATACATGTGCAATACATATCTGGAAAAAGGTATATACCGTCATTATCTGTGTATAAATATAGTTAAATGCAATTATTCGGACACTAAAACGACATATTTGAAAAAACTGGGGGGAGAAAAGAGAAGAGAGAAATAGAAAAAAAATTCATAAAAAGAAACGTGAGAGGAGAGAGCAAAAGGATGGTGAAGGCTCCTAAGTAAACTATGATCAAACCTGGGGGGGAGCCATTTTTCGTTATTCTGGCTTGAACCCCAGGGAATTCTATCGGTACGGGAGGAGTGTAATAGGATTATGAAACCCCACTGGTTTCGTTTTGTTCCATAATAGGAATGTCATATTCTTCTGCCAATTTCTTCCATTTTTTCTCATAACTCACATTATTACCTTGCTGATATGAGATACCTTTTTTCATCTTATACTGGAAACTAATCTGATTAAGCACTTGTTTCCATGATGTGGCCTCCTGTTTAAGCCAAAATCTTGATATAGATATTTTGTCCTGCAAAACTGCTCCTGTAGAACAAGCCACAGTGTCACTTTCCCCATAGTACATGTTATTTTGCCCCACAGAACATGCCACTTTGTCATTAACATATGCAATAGTTAGTTTGTCTATTAAAATATGGCACCATTAAATATGCCACAGCTTGCCCATTAAAATGCCAGTGTTATTTTGCCATTAATATGCCAGTATTATTTTGCAATTAATATGCCAGTATTATTTTGCGATTAATATGCCAGTATTATTTAGCCATTCACATACCAGTATTAATTTTGCCATTAATATGCCAGTATTGTTTTATCATTAATGTGCCAGTGTTATTTTGCATTAATATGCCAATATTATTTTGACATTAATATGCCAATATTATTTTGACATTAATATGCCAATACTGTGGCAATGATGGTTTTTTTTTTAACTTTTTCGCACCAGCCGCTGCCAACAAAAGGAAATTTCAACAGCACGATGCACTGCGAGGGGGATGCTGGCAGCACGGGTATCACCCGGTGCTGTCCGCACCCCCCTAGTGATGCCACTGTGGCATGCCAAATCATGTGGGTGCAATATGAGTGCATGGCAAGTGCTCTGGGTACTGTATGGTGCTGTGTTAAGTCCTTTAGGTGCAATGTAGGTGCAGAGGAAGGGAATAAAAACAAGAAATGCAATTTTTCAATAATATGAACCCACATCACCCACTGTTATAGAGGGTTTTTCCTGATTTCAAGAGACTGCTGAATGGGAAGACTGGGGGTTAGAATGGGAAGACCGGGGATTGGTCGCACACCCTGCACTTTAATTGAGTGTTACACAATACCTCTTCATGGAGGCATTGTAGCAACACCATAGAGTAAAGAAAGTGACCTTTGTCACTAAATATACATTTTTGGCTGACGTGCCTGGCACGTCACAGTCGGAAAGGGGTTAAAGGAACACTAAATTTTCTATTACACTTGTGCTTCTATTATGGAAGCACAAGTGAAAAGTTGGTTGTTCCTAGTGTGAGGATAAACTGATGTGTACTTTTGATAGTACATGTATGTTTATCCTCTAACCAACAGCAGCCATGCTTCCATATCTGATCCCATGCAAAAACTAGGGTCTCTCTCTCTCTGCACTAACATTGTGCAGATGGAGTGGGGAAAGCCCCCGCTCTGATTGGTTGTGCACGCGCTGACACTGTCATCACGCGTCGACCAGGAAGATAGTAAATGGCAGATAGTAAATCCATGTGTATTTATTATGATAATTTGCTCATTAATAGCCACTGATAATTTGTCCATTAATAGCCCACTGATAATTTGTCCATCAACAGCCACTGATAATTTGTCCTTTAATGGCCACTGATAATTTGTCCATCATTGGAGCATTGCAAAAGCAACTATCTATCTGTTGTAATACATGTATAATATAGATAGACATAGGTAGTAAAGTGCAAGAAGTAAAAGTAGAGCTCACATACATTATGCAGAAATCAGTATGTGAGCAGCCATATCTCTGGGAGGATACAACCAGGGTGGAGTTAGGATGTTAGTTTTCCACTCCTATGTGCTGGCAAGCAATGCTACCCAGTTTATTAAACTGTGATTTGCTCAAGTGCACCCTGCAGAGACATCACTATGCTTCAAACATCATTTATTTTGTTTGGGGTGTGTAATGGAGGCAAGACAGTAAAGCCCATGGAAGGCACTATAGTGGACATACAGTGTTTTCTTTTACTCACACTCATAGTATTGATTTACTCATACTACCCAGGCCGGCAGCATCACGAGTGTACCCTGCAGTATGAGTAAATGAATACTATGAGTATGAGTAAAACAAAACACTGTATGTACCCTGCAGTATGAGTAAATCAATAGGTTGTCAAACCTAGTAATATGCCAATGTGGCAGCACAAGGTACAAATGCCACTGTGCACACAACCAACACATTCAGCTTTTTAAAATGACAATAAAAAAATATAATTATGTGGTACTACATAAATTGTGGGTGTGTCACTTCTGGTTCATGACACGTTGAGGAACTGGTGTTACCCATTCAGTAAAGCTATGTTTAGTGCACATGGCACAACCCCAGAACAACAGAACTGACAAAGCAATTTATGCATCATGGACTAATATATAATAGCATTTCATAAAATAGAGGGAAACACAGCCACACCCCCTACTGATACTTATTAACTCACTTATCCTAGCAAAATAAATAGTGAAGAAAAATCTTTAGTCAGTCAAGCAGTAGATAACCTCCAACATCTTCAGCGTTTCAAAAAACAGATTTGAAATCTGTCCTTTTCACACATGCAGTATCTCTACTGAGCTGTTGGGTTGCCAGGAGATAAAATGGCATCACTTACCCTGCTAGGAGGAAGTGATTGAAGCCATAAACCAGTTTGTGGGCAAATCTCTGCAACAGATTGGGAGGGGTTGTGTTCAAAATCAAAATATCATGCCACACTTTCCTAATGGTGGCCGCAATTATGCAAATTAATGACATTATCTTATTAATATCTTATCAAAATTCAGTATTTTCTTCATTGCCTGCTTATATATATATATTTATTACATATATGTTGTGTGTTCGGTGAAAAAGTCCCCTTAACCTTTAGTCACTTAACCATCATGACATATACTGTGCTGAAGGGGAAGGTGTGTTTGCTTTCCTATAAATCAATTTATAATCACTAAAATGTAAATATCTTCCAAATCCATAGAATCTCATGTATCTTGTTGGACGTCCACTATCACTATATAGCAATAAAGCAGATGCTCTACCAAAACAAAATTATCATTCAAAGAACAAAACATTGTCCAGCCAAGTATTTACTTAAAAGATGTTTGCAGTGTTTGAAAAAATAAAAAAAATGCATTAATTTAACCCGCAAAAACCTCAATTTGCTTTCTGCATTTCCAGGCAGTGCTCCTAACTGTACATCCACTTCATCGCATTTGACAATGCACCCTGAGTGCCAGTCCAAGTCATAATCTGCTATTAATAATTCAGAATGATGAAATTCTAATCTAGTAAATTCCCCCAAACAAAATAAATATGTTGTAGAAGCTCATAGCAGATTGCATCAAGCTTTAGCTTTACACATTTACCTTGTTTCACTGGGACCTCCTATCTCTGAGGAACTCGTAACCTGCTATTTAGTTTCAGCTTAGAAAGAAATATATAGATATAGTAAAAAGTGTATTGTGTGGCAACTTAATGTTTAATTCTTCAATGTTCTTTGGTCCTCTACATGACCTTGGACAATCCTGCTCATGTATACCTGACCTTTTTTCATAGCTCAACAAACAAACAAACACAACACTGACAAAAAACATCTCCCTTGAGTTAATATAGAGCCAAATTAAATTGTGTTTTTCAACATGAAAGCAGTTTATTAGTACATTTTTGAAGCTGTTATGGCAAATTCCAAAGCAGTGGGCGGTCAGCTTTCATGCGATTACGATGTGGGATACTTCTCCTTGCCAGTCTGCATCCAAGTTTCAATATTAACTCCATGAACCATGAACATTAGTGGGTCTCACAAATGCTTTTATTGGAGCATTCACACATCCTGTCTATACATATATTTGGAGATGGTTTAAAATAAATATAAAAGCCACATTCAAAAAAAAAAAAAAATGGTAAAAGTGTAAAAAATATATACAGCAATAACTTAAAAATGGCAAAGCCTATTCAATCAGTTCATCATTCAAGGACCTCTTTCTCATCTAATGACCTTGTTCAAATCTCCAAAAATGTTCATGTTTCTTGTTGCTATTTTTGTTTTAGGTATGTTTTTAGAGGGTAGGGTGTTGCTGGGTACCAGTAGTAGGTACCAAGATCAGGGCTGCCACCAGAAATTTCAGAGCTCATTAATATGCCACTGATAATTTGTTCATCAATAGCCACTGATAATTAATCCATTAATAGCCCACTGATAATTTGTCCATTAATAGTCCACTGATAATTTGTCCATTAATAGCCCACTGATAATTTGTCTATCAACAGCCACTGATAATTTGTCCATTAATAGCCCACCGATAATTTGTCCATTAATTGCCCACTGATAATTTGTCCATTATTAGTCCAATGATAATCTTTCCATTAATAGCCACTGACAGACAATCCTCCCCCCTTCCCCAGTACTTGCCTGGATGCTATTCGTCCTCTGCGGATTCCTCCGCAGGGTTTCTTCCTGCACGCACGCCACCGGATATGACTTTATTGGACTTTTTGATGGACAATTTAATGGTCCATCACCTTATCACAAATACTGTGCCTCTCATTGCCTAGGATAGAGGAAATCTAGGGTAAGTAATAAGAGCTTGGGTCTCCCTTTGACACTGTTAATTTTTTCATTTGTAGCATGTTATAAATAATTTTTAAATATGCATGTTTTTTGGAAAGTTTTAAATTGAAGTCATTTCAGTGGCTAGGACGCACTTTAGTATAAATGCTTAGTTTGAAGGGAAGGCCGACTATTTAATTGCTATCTGTGGTCAGTAAACAATAGCATCACAGACAGCTTGTATGTTTACTTATTCCAAACCAAAGGTGTGTCTTCACCAAGTCCTTGAAGCTTATCAGTGATCTCTCACTTTGCAACCAGAACAAACTTTTTGCTGAAATAGTTGTTTATATGTCGCTAAACAAAAAAGGCATCTAGCTTTTAGTAGCTGTAAAGCTAATTTGTAAACCATACAGCAAACTTTATTAACCTGTCAATAACACCATACTGGTCTAGTTACAAAAGTAGTAAAGTTGAAGTCAGAGAACATGCCATTGATTTTAATACCTTGTTGTTGATTCAGAGCAGAGGTGATCTGGTAAAAGTTGAACTATATGATTTTTTTCTTTACTTTTGGCAGCACAAGGGAAGGATCCAATGGAATTAGCAGGCACTTTTAACCTCCCCTATCTACAGCAAGGGATAAGTAGATATCCACTGATTGTCATTACTCCCGGCCTCCCTCCACCTCCAGAGTAGATACAGATTGTGGGCCTGCATTTCTCTCTTGCACACTCCAAACAAACTTCCTTCTCTGTCTGGGGGTAGCAATAGGTGTGGCTGTGAATCTCCCTTCTTTTTATAATAATACTGATTGGGTGTGATTCATGTGATTGCTGGGATCTGCAAGAAAATGTCTAGATTAGGAGAAACATTTGTTTCTAATGTGTCTGTGGAGTCTCCTGCTTATGACATCACCGGTGGCTTGATATGCAAATGATCTGGTTATCTATTGAAAATATATAATTTGCATATCAATCCACAGCTGATGTCATAATCAGGAGACACATATAAAACATGTCTTTCCCATCATCGAGGCATTTGAAAGATATTTTCAAATCAAATATTTGCAATCTAGGGTTAGGTTCTATGTTGTGGACATGTGATAAAACTACCAGCGATACTGTTCCCGGCAGTTTTTGATATTTTGTTTGCACCATTAAAATTACTCAACATATGATAAAAACACACATTTATTTACTACCAAAACCAAACCTTTGGACAAATACTATTCTCCAAACTGCAAAGATGTTAGAACATGTAATAAACACCCTCACTAAAATCTATATTTTTTAATGGCACCCTCTGAGCCAGTGATTGCAAACATTTTTGAACCTGAGTACTCAGTCCTCTAATCAAGCTGAAGCGCTCAGAATCACCTCTCATTTCAGGCATTTTTCTAGGCTAAAGTGCCTAGTAGCCACCAATATCTGTCTTAAATCATAAACTTTACTGGGTCCTCCATAATTGATCATGATACTGAAGGTTCATGCTGAGTGCAATCTCTTGAGGACTCCAAGTGCCACTTGTGACACCTGTGCCCTAGGTTCTCCATCACTGCCCTAGGCTCTATAAAGAGGCGTGTCAATCTTAGTACACAGATAAAAATGGTGGGTGCTGATGTGTATTCTCACACCTGCTTACCATATGGTCTTGATCCACTTCGTGGGACTTGATATTGAATTCTGTGTAGCCGCAAATAGAACAGAGTAATCAAAGGCAGATCATAACCTCAGTGATCTCATCAAAAATAAAATATTTAGTGTTTACTGCACTTGTAAGAGTGGACCTCTTGAAAACCAGTTCATACTATATCTAAGGCTTGTTAAATGAAGCCTCCTGCTTTTAAAGTGTAGTGTTGTGTTTAAGTGTTGCCATTAGTAAATCTTTCTCTTCCCTCTGCTTTGTTGTAGGCTCTTCTTTTAAGTTGTCCAGGAAGCTTTCCAAACAGATAGGGTGTAACTCGTCCACCGCGCTACACACTGTGACAGAACATGAACTTTTCAAATATTAACAGCTGGACACCATTGTCTAAGAAATATAAGCATTTGGTGAGTCGCACAACTAGACTCCATGACTCCAAACGTCACCTTTTGTGAATACACCGACAGATTGTTCATTTGAAATTGTGTACATTAATACTAACGTACAACCTTGATACTATGTGAATACAAAGATTTTCCATAACACCAAAATAATGACCTGATAAACCATCATTCATCCTCTTTTAGATATAGGCCATTCTTTATTTTCTTTACTTCCAGTTATGTTCTTTCACTTGGGATTTATTTGTTAAAAAGGGAATTGCAAAGGGAATTTATAAGGGAATTGCAAACTTTAGGCCACAATTGCAGAAGTATGGCTGAATTTTTGCTGTAAGTCCTGAAATTGATGCTTTCACCCAATTGTCCGAGGGCAAAAAACATATAAGTAAAATCTCAAAATTTCTAGATAATACCCTTCCATTGGGAAAGGACCCTTCGTGGCTTAAATGGGAACAAGATATCGAGTTCTCAGCCAGTCTTCAGGATTGGACAAAATCCTTTGAACAACTTAAAAAGTCAGTACATAATTTATCCTTACAGGATACATTCTTTAAAATCTGCTTGAGATGGTGCATAACTCCAATTAAAATGAACAAATTCTCCCCTGTAAACCAGAAAACATGCTGGAGATGTGAAACTGAGGAAGGTTCTTTGCTTCATATGTGGTGGACATGCCCAAATTTAAAGACAATAAAAAAAAATTTAAACTCACTCCTCACCCTTTTAATCCCTACTATGGAAGACCTTAAAGCACAAACATTTCTGTTCCATATCGGGATCCCCAATTGCAAAAAAGTTATTAGATTCTTGACTATTCATCTTTTTTTGGCCATAAAACTATGTTTAGCTAAAAATTGGAAACAGAAAACCACCCCTTCTTTGCAAGAAATTAGGGTCCAGATGGACTACCAACTTTCCATGGAAAAAGGTTCCTCTGTAGCCAATCCTCACTACGATCTCTTTGGGGAAATCCTGGGGCTGTGGTTAACCACTAGTGAAGCAATCGACCTAACCCCCTAGAAATTCTGATCAGCGTTATTGCCACCCGCTTCCCCTTCTCCTTTTCTGACCCGATGGGATCTCGCCGTGCCCCCGGATGCCGGCTCGCGTTTGGGCCCGGCGCCCCTGGTGTCCTCATGGGAGCTTTCTCTTTCTTTTTCTTATCTTTATTCTAGTATGAATGCGACACATGGACCAAACTGATCTTACCTAGTCAATACACACTGCCAAGTACCTCTCGTTCCCGTCTACTCTAGCCTTCCACTTTTGATTACTAAAATTTGACTCTACTACTATCTTTTATTTTCAAGATTTATTTTTTTTTCCTTTCCAGACCCCCTTTTTTTTTTTCTTCTCCCCGTTAGCAGGAAGGCCCGGGGGGCAAGGGGAGAATATAAGAATATAGAATATATATCATGGAGCATGACCTAGCGAATACTGTTACTAGATAATCATATATTGTCTAGGTTCCTTTCTTCCTTATCTTTCTTTTTTTTTTCTCTTTTTTCGACTCTTTTTGAACCAATGTGTCACTGTATCAATGTTACCCCTGTGAAAATAAAACTTAAAAAAAGAAATTGCAAAGGGAATTTATAAGGGAATTGCAAACTTTAGGCCACAATTGCAGAAGTATGGCTGAATTTTTTCTAATTTGGCTACTTTGGCCTTGAGTTTGCAATTCCCTTCTCAATTACCTCTCCCATGAATAAAGCCTGGGTGAAATGCTGCATGTAGCCTATTTACCTGCAACAAAACCTGAAAAAAAACATTTCACTACTTATCACTTCACTCATTTTAACTAAACTTGAACCAGAGTATATATAGCAGTTGAACACGGCTCTATTACTGAACTCATAGGGCCCTATTCATCCAGAATTTATGCAGTTCACTTATTAGTTCACCACAGTTCCTTTTTTTTTATTGAATAAACACTACTGGACTGTCCTATCAAATGGGCAATTACTATGTTTCAACAATATTTGTATAAATGTGAACAAGAGTTGCTCGGTTCTGTGAGATACCTTTGCACCACGAGAATTAAGGTAAAGTTATTGTAAACATAATTCATTGAAGGGGGATCCCTGACAGAAAATGACAAGAGCAGGAACTAAAAAGTGTTTCTATCATGGATCAACAAAAAAATGAAGTTAACAGGCCAACAGATGTGAAATAGAAAGTGGATAAAATGGCAGTGGACTATCACAAATATAGCTGTGGATGCCTCAGGTATGGAGTTTGGTTGGAAGGGATTGTTATAGTGAAGAAATTGCTTTTAAAGATTGGGAACAAAGGTTAGAGGTGTGAAAGAAACAGATTACAGGCCAGGGAATGTGAGCAGAAATCCCCAGAGCTGTGTGCACGTTAGAGAAAAATTAACTGCCTCCCCTTACATCAACTGGTAGTACTGAGCTCTTCCTTTTTAAATGTTACAATTATACTCATGTATAATATTAATATTAACATACTAATATATATACTTAAAATACTGGCATGTATGGGATAGGCACAAGGCTATCCTAGATATAAGATATGGAACTGGGAACTAATACAAGTATTTAGAAATACATATATGGTTCTTATCTGCTGGCGCATTCTATGTTTCTGTGTTTAAAGGTATTTATGAGGATCGTCAATTCCCTGCCCAGTGCGTATGGAGAAGCTTCCCATTCATAGTAATAGACCAGCTGGGACCGTAATGAAATAAATCAAAGCAGACAATACGTATATTACTTGCCATAATTGTCACAAAACACCAATTATGTAGCAGTGAGATGGTAAATCAATAAGCTGCCGTTCCAACAGTAGGCAGTATTATAAGGACTTCATTGTATCACAGTGGGGGTTATTTAGAAGGACACCAGCATTGTAAAGTTTCGGGAAGTGGGAAAAAAGGCGCAATTGCCATTCATTATGGATAACAGCAAATGCGCCCTTTTTAACACATTTAGGCACTTTGCAATGTGAGAGAGGAACCTGTGCCACACAGAGCTCTCTGGGCACTTTCCAACACCTGATTATTTATACATGGGTTGCGTGATGCACTGACCCCCAGAGTAACCGGGTAGTGTGGGACTGGCAGGGGTGGCACAGAGTACCGGCATCCCCCAGAGAGGTGGCTTTAAATATAGGCGCACATTCACACAGCGCCAGTATTTTACGCTGTCTGTGTATATGATAATTTTATACATCACCCCAATGTCTGCAGACTATTTTAATATGAGATTAATAATACCTAAAGCTCTACGCTTCTTACCTTCTCTCTGACACTATCAAATTATTTCTTCCAATATTAATCCAGAACAAGTTTGATTTTTTTTCTAATAAAATGTGACGTCTATTCGCGGCTTGTTAATAATGAAGGATGTTTAATAGAAAACATGATTGAATTCTCCAGTCAAAGACCAACATGAAGAATGTTAAAACAGCACCCTGGTAATCAAATCTGCTTTTCATACTGCTCTTGTTGACCTCTGGCATTGACATGTTTTTTGTTATTTATGACTTTTTGTTGAAATGTTTTTTTCTTTGAGGTGTCACATATTTTGTTGTTTTCACCGTCATTACACATTCCTTCTTATTTACATCTTACCTTCCACCTAGTAATCGAGGAACAGGTCTTGCAGCTTTAGGAGGAACGCTTAGGGCTTTATTCAGGAGAGACTAGCAGGGAAAGGAGAAGAACATTTCAAACTTAAGGTCAAAGTAGCCAAATTGAAGTAGCGCTGAATGGAAGACTTTTTCCAACTCGGCTACTTTGACCTTAAATGGACACTACCACTTACGTAAGATGTAACTAGATAACCTCGTAATTTAAAACAAACACTTATATAAAGCATATACTACTGTTTTTTTTATATGATTGAATTAATTGCATAAAAAAAGGAAAAATAAAATTAGTTGTTTATCTCCAGCATCCATTTTGAGAATATTTCCCATGATGCAATATCATCCAAAATCTTCCAGCCAGTCTCCCTTTACAACTGTTGCCAAAGCCTGTATGATGATGTCAGAAGATACACCCCTGCTTTCTTACTCGCTCCTGTGTAGATAGTGGGCAGGACTAAGTGGCTATGTACAACTTCTCTTTACCAGCCTTCTAACACAAAGAGAGATTGACGTGTTCAACCATAACTCCATTCAGTGCAAGTCTATGATCAGAATTCTGAATTATAGACTGCATTCTGTGTCCCAAGCCCCAAAGTGAGAAATTTGTGCTGTAAAGTCTCTGAGGGGTGGCACCCAAAAACTCTATATGTCACACTTGTTTAGTTACATATTTTATTAAATACAGTCACATAATAAAAACAAAAGACATATCTGAAATAAACAATACAAAATAAATAAATAAAAATTAATTTTTTGGTGAGAGTGTCCCCTTAAGTTTGAAATCCATTCTCAATTCCCTGCAGTTCTCTCTTTCATGAATAAAGCCCATTGTGCAAGTCGGTGGATGTGAAGTGCCATCTCTTCATACAAAAATGGATTCTGGTTATGTATCATGTAAAATGAAGGCAAAGCTTTTTTAGACAATCGTAAAAATATACAAATGATTGTTAGCTAAACATAAAAAGTATAACTATCTAAAGCAACTGTGTGAACTTCTGACTTCAAAGTCAACTGACCTAGGATCTGTTTTTTGGGGGGCAGACCCTCCTGGGAGCAAGGAGATAGAGTTTGTCCTATTTCAGCACAATGCATTTATAAACTGGAAGCTGTAACTCCTCCCACACATTTATCATTTCTACTCCTGAGGAAGCCGGGACTTGTAATTTCTTTCCCCGGAGAAACGCGTTGAGAATCTTTTTACCAGACTGGGACTCCAGCCAGTAGCTCCTGTGGATCTTATCCTAGACGTTTTTTTACATTTGGACTCTATTAAAAACAGAAGCTTTTACCTAAATCCCATTTGATGCCTGTTTTACCTGGTCGCTTGTGAGTGCACTCAGATATATGTACTATCTCACACAATATACACTTTTACTCTGTTGCACTATATATATTTTTATTCTTTACATGTTCCCTGCGTAACTCCCAGCGCCCTCATCCTTTCACCAAACCTCTATCCTTAGTTCTTGACTCACGCAACTCCCTGACCTTTTTTTTTTTTAAAAAGTACACATACCAATGAGGACTGTAATTTACTGACACAAATATAAACATAACACAGTTAAAAAGTGAAAACATAAACTACTGAAAGCAGTAAGGTGGCTCGCTGGCTTTGCTTACAAAAGGCCATTCACATATGTCATAAAACACGTTCAGGTCCGGCGCCTCCCATAGGCGAAGTAGGCGCCAGCCTAGGGCACATTTTTAAAAGGGGCGCCCTCGCGCTCCTATTTTACAGCCACAGTGTGGTACTGAGCGAGTGAGGCAGACCCGTACTGCCCACTGCTCCCGAGTAAAAAATACCAGCTCCGATGGAAGAAGGGGGTGGACCTTTACCTCGTCCCCCGTGAGGTCCGCCTTCCTTCCTCAGTGCCACCTTGTAAAAATTAAGGGGACAGACCACACAAGGGAGGAAAGAGGGAGGAGGGGAGGTAAGACCACACACATGGGAGGGAGGAGGGGAGGAAAGACCACACACATGGAAGGGAGGAGGGGAGGAAAGAACACACACATGCTAGGGGGGAGACCACAGATATGGGAGGGGGAGACCACAGACATGGGAGGGGGGAAACAGACCACAGGAATTTGGGTAAACAGTTCACAGACATGGGAGGGGGACAACAGATATGGATGCAGAGAGAGACAGGCATGGGGAGTGAGAGAGGAGATAGAGACAGGCATGGGAAGGGAGAGGAGAGAGACAGGCATGGGAAGGGAGAGAGGAGAGAAAGACAGGCATGGGAAGGACGAGGAGAGAGAGAGAGACAGGCATGGGAAGGGAAAGGAGAGAGAGACAGACAGACATGAGGAGGGAGAGGAGAGGGACAGACATGAGGCAGGAGAGGAGAGAGACCAACATGGGAAGGGAGAGGGGCAGACATGAGGAGGGAGAGGAGAGGGACTGGCATGGGAAGGGAGAGGAGAGGGGCAGACATGAGGAGGGAGAGGAGAGGGGCAGGCATGGGAAGGGAGAGGAGAGGGACAGACAAGAGGAGGGAGAGGAGAGGGACAGGCATGAGGAGGAAGAGAAGACATACAGTAAAGGGTACTTCATTCAAAGGTTTTAATTAAGAAACCTGACATTTACTTTAAATAAAATAATTTTAATTGAAGCCTTTTAATTGATTTTAACGTGAATTACCTCCTGTTGTAAAAGAGATGTAGAGGATTCTCTCCCAAAGTGGAAGTAGTGTCTGTGCAGCCTCCCTGGAAAGAATTCTAGCGTCTATCAGGAAAATATCTTCTCTTAATCTTTAACATAGATGTGAAAACACGGTTACATTTATTTTTTATCTCCTTTTTAAGTGTCTGTGCTGCTTGTCCTTTAGGATGGAAAAATGTAATTATTAAAGTCATATAAAACATACAATTTAAATAACAGCATTAATATCTTAATATACACAGTGAAACAAATCGAACGTTCAGTATTGATTAGAATTGCTATAGTACAGCAGTTTCCCACCACTTCCCTAATAAAATATTGTTTAAACACCTGAGCCAAATATACATGTAATTGTTCTATAACAACCAGTCCTTCATCTCTGGTTCTCTTGTTTCTCCCAGAAAAATAACTGGTTCAAGCGCTTATAAAAAAAAAAGTTTTAAATAAACATAACAGAGTTTAATTCATACTAAGTAAATTAAATATATTAAATATATTGCCCCACCCTCATGGTACTCAAAGGGTATTCTTTCCTTTATAGACTTTGGCCATTTGATTGTCCCCCAACCGGTGAAAGGTAGTGGTAGGGTGGGGTAGGTAGGGACTCATTTACATTTATTTATTTAATGTGCCAAGGGCATTTGGCCACATGGGCTGGGGGGGGGGGATTCATTTTATTTGGGCTTGGGTTATTGCACTGACCCCAAGCCTCACAGACATTGTGTTGGCCTGTGGTCCCAGGGACATAGGACAGGCCTGTGGTGCCAGGGGGTAATTATTTATTTTATATGGGGGTCAAAGGGCACTGCATTGGCCTGTGGCCCCATGACCCTGAAAGATGGTCTGTAGGAGAACACCTTATTTTATGGGGCCAGCGGGAGTCCGTTGGCACCAGGGGGACCAATGATTTCTATTTTTTGGATGGGGAGCGCTAAGATACTGGGGGTGGCTAGCACCCTTAGTCCCAAAGCATAATGTTACCCTTACCACAATACCAGTGCTTTAATTCACTGTATACAAAATTACTCACTTTTATCTTTTGTTCCTCTCAGCTGTACAAAAAATGGAGTCAAACAGAAAGAATTAACACATAGGTTTGCCTCACAGCCGGGAACAAATTGGCTTGAGGCAAATGGTAAGTCAATGGAGGCAATAGCATGGCGGTAAGAAAACGTGGCAACCCTACCCACACAAAGCATCCTGGTTGCTATAGTAACCTCCGTTCATGATGGATATTGGAGACACAAAGCAAACTGATTTTAAAAAAAGTTATATGTTTGTCTTGTATGACTGTATTTATATATTGTGTTGATTTTGTAAAAATGGAACCGTTCTTGTTTTAAACGCTATTAATTAAACTGTGATATAATTGAAGTTCTGTCATTTTAAGCACTCTTTTCAGTGAAATAATCTCATAAACATTCCCACCATCCAATAATATGTCGGAAAAGTCGTTGTGTGTCAAAAAACCTTTAAGGATCCAGGTTTCTGGGCTATTATGATTAGTATCATTAGTACACCATGGGGAAAATCCATAGCCTGCTCCTGATTTGTCCTGCATTATATAGCTACAAGCTGGATAATGCAATCTGCTGACTCCACACACATTACAAATGATCCTATGTAATTCATCACGGAATGCATTATTTGCTAACCATCAGTTGTCACACACTGCTAATAAATATGTAACATAAGTAGATTTAATTTGAGTATACACTGTATCTTATAAATTGCTACTTGGTACTTTTTCAGAAATCCTGTAACTCAGTTACTATGACTGCTGAATGACTCAGGGGTCTAGTGATCATTCAGCTGAGCAGGAGTTTGATGTAATAGTATGCTCTGATAGTGGTACACATTTTCCTGACCATGCAACATTCAAAATACCACCAGCTGACCACACATCTAAATAGAGTAAAGTCAAATACTTCCGATCACAATCATTATTATTTTTTTAGTAGTAATATCTAGAGAGGAGACAAAAGGAAATATAAACAGCCACTTACAGGGTAGTATATTATATTAGTTATTTTCATCAGGAAAAAGTAGATAAGATTATTACAATAAATTGAGCAATTTGTGCATGTTTATGTAGGTTCGATTAACCCTTTGTACCAGCGAGAAAAAGTCTACAGCTGGCCAACATCAGAAGTGTTGCAGTGTGGTTCAGAGAAGTATCAAATATAGAAGTATTGGTATAGCTGTGGTTTATACTCACAGTCATTATGGAGAGTGAATTGCTGCTTATTTAATGGAAGAATTGATATCTGTGTTTTCAGTAAATTTACCTTTTTCTAACCCCCGTCACCATCTTCTCCATTGCTTCTTGATTATCGGGTTAACCCTCTGTTAAAAGAATGGAGCAGTACAAAGGGTTAATTGAGCCTACATACATTAGCAGATATTGCCCCACTTATTGTAAGAGTCTCATCTACTTTTTAACTTGTGTAAACTTCTAACTGAATATAACATACAACACTATAAATGGCTGAGATACTACTATAAAAAGTATAATCAATTGTGTTGCGACGTATTTGACTTTTCCATATTTAGATGTGCGCCACACATTTTGTCTGTTTCCAACACTATTATGGGAAAATTGTGGTGTTTGACCTGTGTTAGCTCATTATATATGTGCTTTGTGGGACTACACTGAATATAGTGAACTTGCAGAAATATTGCGCTTTCCAGCACCTGAGTTTTTATTGGCACAGAGGGGCTGGTCATGAGGCCCTTTTGAGTGTCATGTAATTTAAATATAAGTATTACAATAGTCAGCTTATGTTGCTCTTTGTCTTTTTTCATCTTGTTCACCTTTTAATTTTCATTTGTCTGTTCAACAAGCACTTTTAGATACACTTTGCAATAGAAGCTCAGTCCTAGGAGCTTCCTTATATTTATTTGGCTAAACTTGTAAGCATTGTCACACAGCACACTACGATGGATTTGATCCTCACTCGCATGTTACTGCTGGACACAGAGAACTTTCTGAGAGGAAGGCCAGAAAAAAAAACATAACAGGAAGTGAGGTTTTAAAAACAGGGTAGATTGTAGTAATAATGTCAGCCCACCGGATTTGTAAAAATATATTAATTGTACATCGACGAACATTCCCTGTCATTTCATGATTTATGTGAAATTAAATAAATAGTTTTATAAAGAAAAAAATATATACCTCCCAACTAGGGTTGCCATCTGGCCAGTATTTTACCGGCAGGCCAGTAAACAATTGGCATCAGGCCAATGTTAAGTCTATGGAGACAGTAGCAAGGCTGGTATTTTTCTGAAGTAAAGGTGGCAACCCTACTCCCAACTTCACTTATGAAGTAGGATGCTGGGGTGGAGGCATGGCTTGAAAAGGGGCCACCAGCCACTGCAACTAGTTGTCAGCAGGAAAAGATGGGGCCACGGAATAGTTATTCTGAATTGGTGAGAATGATATAAATGTCAAGAAACAGAAGAATGTTAAAAAAGAAATATTTATTACAAACTTCCAACATAATCGTGGCCATGTCTTTCATAAACACTTGAGCCATGACTAAACTGGGCTTATTAAAGTTAGAAAGTGACTAGCTAACAGCAACTACAGTACATCGAAATGTTCAAAATGCTAACTGGTCTGCATCACATGTGCTAACTTTATCAGGAAAACCTGCACACCTCCAGGGATTCTTTGCTGCTGGGTACTTCAGACTCAGCAGGCTAAAAAGCTAATAGAAAAAAAAGCACAACTGACCTAGCATTATATCTACAGTGTAAGAAGCAACCCACGCTAAAATGCTACTGACACTATTTAAGATAAAATAAATAACTTTAATGAATAGGCATGGAAAAAA
Source organism: Pelodytes ibericus (assembly GCA_036172795.1). NCBI lineage: Eukaryota > Metazoa > Chordata > Amphibia > Anura > Pelodytidae > Pelodytes > Pelodytes ibericus. The sequence goes on from CM069861.1 coordinate 149,714,990, forward strand.
AAAAGGATGGCCATTAAGCCTTTTAAAAGCAAAGCTCAGCTTTAAAGATTTGGATAATTTCACAAACAACTTGAGATATCAGATAATGGTCACAACCACCAATTTTAAACAGAAGTCAGGGACAGTTGGCAGGTATGCTGTGGACTGTGAAAGAAAATCAATAAACCTGCATCCTCCACAATCAAACCCACACTATACAGTTCTAACTCTTCATGACAACCATAGATTTACGCCAACCAGGACTACGTCATAGAGAGGCCACTCATCCGTATTCAAACTTAGGCCTATATTTAACCACGAATGTGCCAAAGCAGCACACATTTATAACGTGGTTACTTGTATCCAAACATTTGAAATGATAACAATTTTTACATAATAATCTGTATACTAAAAATCCCATATTTCATTCATAGCATTTACATTTTTTAAAATAGCAATTAATTAGTCATTTACATTTTTAAAATAACCATTAATTAGTCTCTGCCTTTCTGAAGGAGTTCAAAGGATTATTAATAATCTTTGTGAAGAACCCCAGAGAGGAAGTTACACAAAAAATGTAAAATGAAGTAAAAAAGAATAAATGTATTGATCTTTGGAACACTCGCAACAATGTTCAAAGAGTTAAGGTATATCTTTGAAACGGCAAGAAGAACCACTAGATAATAGTTAATCTTTGGCCCTACCGCTCCCCCATTGATTCACTTGTTGTTTTAAAGCAGCTTTAAAGTTACCCCTCCTCCAGGACTGCCCATAGCCCTTATACCTGTATTTAAACTCAGTTCACTGCAAACAAAGCTTTCTCTGGCAGTTGTACTAAACAGGACCACAATGGACCGAAAGAGCCACAAAGAAAAGGTATTTTTTCCTGTTTGACTGTATTTATGACTGTATTTACAAGCTAGGTCAAACACAGTTGCTAAGAACATTAGTTCTGAGAAAATGTTTATGGTGATCTATAACTTTATATTATAACAAAAATAAAATGTCAGGATTTCTAAAAAAAAAAAAAACAAATTGTGAAAAGGGCAGAAAAACTAGACCAGTTGGTTCTTATCTGTTGTGAAATCCCATGTTTGCTTTTAAGACTGCTGAGCTGTTTTTTCCACTTTAGTATACTTAGTGTATTTCATTTCTTGTTGTTTTTTTGGTCTCAAATCACCTTTAACATTTATGCCTTATATATTACTTCATTGAGGGAAATACTTGAAACCAAGATGACCTTAAATTTAATCTAAAATATGAGTAATAATTTAAAGTATTTCTTAAACAAGAAAAGTATATTTGTCAATATATATACATGTGTGTGTGTTCATTTATTTATACAGTATATGCCAGTATACATGTATGTGTACATTTATTTATACAGTATATGCCATTATACATGTATGTGTACATTTATTTATACAGTATATGCCAGTATACATGTATGTGTACATTTATACAGTATATGCCAGGATTTTAATTGATAATTTTAATTGTATATATATATTTTTAAAATTAAAACATTATGGCCCCAACTAGGTGCATAAGGGAAAGAAATATGTACAGAGACTGCAGTTTTACAGCCTATTTCAGAGCTGCCCCACAGCACATGTGTGAAGATACAAAATATATTCTTTTATATGAATAATTAACCACACAAAAGTGATAATCCTCATGGTCTGTGGCTAAAGCATGACAAAAGAAATCATTTCTATTTACGTACTGGAGGCAAGTCAATGCAAAGGTGAAGCATTCAGTTGTAAAGTATTTAACAACAAGCACTTATTATAAGACATTCCATTGGCATATGCAGATTTTTTTTTTCTTATGAGCACTGAGATATAATTAGCAGCCCACTGGCTACATGTGGCCCTCAAGGTTTTTTTTGTGCAGTCTCTATCCTGTGTAAAAGCCCATAGGTTCTACTGTATTTCCTCATGAAATTAATGGCCAACACTGCTTATGCATATGTATTAGTCTCTTTATCTAATTTTCCCTTGATTAATATAGAAACACGTGATTTGGGGATGGTATAAAGAAAATTAATTTTATATTAATTTGGGTATACAAAATAATTCTTGGCAAAGTTCTGAGCATGAAACAATGATCAGAATTAATAGTTTCAAAGGTGAGTTTTAGACAGAATGTGTCGCAGATAAGAACCATTTGGGCCATCTAGTCTGCCCTAAATACTTTTAATAGTCCCTGGCATTATTTTGGATTTAGGATAGCCTTTTGCCTATCCCACACATGCTAAAAACTCCTTCACTGTGTTTACCACTACCACATCCGCTGGAAGTCTATTCCATACATCCACTACCCTCTCAGTAAAGTAATACTTCCTCATATTACTTTTAAATCGCTGCCCCTCTAATTTAAGACTATGTCCTCTTTCTTTTTTTAAATATACTCTCCTCCTTTACTGTACTGATTCCCTTTATGTATTTAAATGTTTCTATCATATCCCCCCTGTTACGTCTTTCCTCCAAGCTATACATGTTAAGATGCTTTAACCTTTCCTGGTAAGTTTTATCCTTCAACCCATGAACCAGTTTAGTAGCCCTTCTCTGAACTCTCTCCAAAGTATCAATATCCTTCTGGAGATACGGTCTCCAGTACTGCGTACAATACTCCAAGTGAGGTCTCACCAGTGCTCTGTACAATGGCATGAGCACTTCCCTCTTCCTACTGCTAATACCTCTCCCTATGCAACCAAGCATTCTGATATCATTTCCTGCTGCTCTATTGCATTGCCTACCTACCTTCAAGTCCTCTGAAATTATTACTCCTAAATCCCTGTCCTCAGATGTTGACGTTAGGACTGTACCAAATATTCTACATTCTGCTTTTGGGTATTTACATCAAGGTGCATAATCTTGCACTTATCCACATTAAACATCAGTTGCCACAGCTATGGCTATGTTTCTAGTTTAGCTAAATCATTTGCAATTTGGCTTATCCCTCCAGCAACATCAACCCTGCTGCAAGATGGTTATCGAATTACAAAAGGTTTAACCTTCATTTAATGTTTGTCTATATAGCTATACATCAACATATTTGATGTATTTATGTGTAAGACAAAGCTGAGATCTGCAGGAAGTAGTGGTCTTTTTGCATTTTTAGACTTTCAATTAGCATATGTAAGCTTCTGACTTGGTGCTAAGCCTCTTAATGAGTTTTTTTTTCCATATGTACATTTCAGTACCTCATAGTAGTAGATTTTGAACTATTGAATCACATAGTAGCTTATGCACATTATACAATATATGAAATTAAATGTGCTGTTTTTTTTTTTTCTTCATTGTTAATTTGCCATTTTAGCAATATCATTGATTATTGTGGGGGCTCCTGTACAAAGTATACAATATAATGATTTCATGCATAAGCCATGTTTCCACTATGTCAACTAGATACTAGGCTAAACATCATTATGCTAAACAATAGGCTTGCCATCCTTAGGGACAAACTAAACACTATGCTGTGGGGGGTGGGGCTGGAGACAAGGACTATTTTGTGTCTGCCAATGTCAAATACAAAAGATTTTAATTAAAAAGATTAAGTAGGCAGAACAGTGGCAGTAGTGGGATCTCCATGCAGGGGTCCAGAGAAAAAACATGGGAACAATTTATTAAAGCAGTCATATGTGTATAATACTGAAACGCACGCTATGCGGAAGCTTCTCGTGGCTAACATTAGTAAAATTAGAGAAACATTATTATAACACCCATCAGTTCCCTCTTGGCTGAAGGATAAACACATATTAATAGACCCACCACTAACACATACCAACACATAGACCCACTGCCAATCAATAGTACACCCTAACTAGGGTTGCCACCTCAGCTATTAAATAATTGTCCACATGTAACATGTGCATGCTGCCTTGAAGAAATTATATGTGATCAATGAACCCCTTGAGGACAAGAGGATGTTCCATGGCAACATGGCATTTTGTGGACGGCATGGAAGTCCTACATTAAAATAAACAGTGGAAGTGAGCAATGATCACTTCCAATACTCAGGTGATGTTGCTGTAATGCTTTGATGTTGAGACATCCAGCAACACTGATATTTGCAGCCCAACTAACCATTGATTGCTCCCTGGAGCGATCACGGTTGCCTTATTGGAAGGCAGCATACCATTCCAATATGGCGCTGCCCTGTTGTGGGCAAAAGCTTCAGAAGTGAATGCTGATCACTTCCGTCACTCTGTTGCTGTTGCTAGACTGCCTCTAGGCAGTCAGCAATATTACAATTAAGAAACAAAATAGCATTAGTTAGCTATAAATCTAGGATAAGCATTAAGGTAAGAGTTAGGGTTAGAATTAGTTCAGGGTTCGGCTTAATGCTAAGTTTAGGCTTAGGTTTAGGGTTAGGACAAAGCAATACACTATTTGCAGTTATTGCCCTACAACTTCTTGAAAAAAAAGAAGTCTGTTAGTATTCTAAACAAAATATTTTATAATTTGTGCAGGAACAGTAAATGAGAAAGAGGAAAATTACAGATAAACACAAACACAGCAGAAGTGTAAAAACAGCCACTGACCTGAGCGGTGCAACATAAAAAAAACAAAAAACAGTTTGTGCTTAACCCCTTCATGACGCATGGTGCTTGCATCCCAAACGACGCAAGCACCAAAACGTCCCAATTGGTTCCTGGCCACCGATCACAAGGGGATCGGTAGCCAGGAACACTCTCGCAGAGACCCGATCAGGGTCTTAACAGACCCGGTGGGTCCCTGCAAAAAAAACGCTAGACCTCCGGACGTCACGTGTGACGTCTCGGAGGCGTGCCTGAACGCGGAAGTTCGGGCACGGCGCGATTTGGAGAAATGTAGCCGGTGCTCACTTTGAGCACCGGCTACATTTCCCCAGTCAGACTCAAAAAGTGGCCTCAGATGACAGGTAGGATCCCGCTGCAAGTGATGAGCTGTTTATTACAGGACGTACTATGCCGTCCTAACGACTTTAAGGCACTTAAAGTCAGGACGGCATAGTACGTCCTAACGTCACGAAGGGGTTAAGGGAGCAATTTACACACACCAACACACAAACACAGACCCATTCTTAGACACTACTATCAATTAAAAATTGACACCAAATTTCAATATGTTGATATAAGCAGCTTGCACATTCTAAATGAATGAAATATATATTTATTTATCTGTATGTTCACCCATGCATAGTCTGTGCATTTCTCTATATTCAATTGCATAAATTGAGATCTTCATTTATATGCAAAATTAATTATTCAAAATCAGAAAGGTAGATTATATGGCGGTTTATACCGCCCGTTAATCCTGAAGGAAAAAAGTGCGATTCGACTACAACCACATAGATACAGTGTATTAAAGCACTGGTATTGTGGTAAGGGTATAATGAGTTTAGCAAAACATTCAGTTATTCCATATTTCCCAATTTAAAATATTCTAGGTGACTCGGGGTGTCACCCCCAGGCCCCTAACATCCCGCCCCCAATAAAATTAAAATTACCGCACGCCTTGGCCTTGTTATATAAAAAAGGGGTTCTTTTGCTACATTCTCGTGGTCACTAAATAAATAAAATGATAGGGCCTTATGTGCTACGGGCCGGCACAATGCCTCCCCTCCAAAAATGAGCGCCCCGGCTGGGCTCGTATTTCAAAAGACAGTAGAAGGTGTCTGATGACTAGCTGTTTGAAAAACCTGCTGAGTCAACCAAACAGACATTGCCTACTTTCTTTTAAAACATCACCCTACCAGGCTGGTATTTCTTTTTGAGTCTGTACTCCAAGATTTTCCCTGCCCACTCTCATGGAGCTCAAATGGTGTTTTTGATGATACCACACTACATGTGATTTTATTTATTTATTGTCCCAGTGGGCAGCCCCTGGCACAAGGAGGTAGGTAGTGGGCAACGTAAGCCTTTATTTTTTTTATCCAATTTGGGCTTGGAGCATATCACCAGCTCCCCAAACCTTTTTACAGGTTATCCCCTTCAATGTTGTACGGAACACTGTTTTTGGATGGGTTAATTACTCCACAGAACAGTGATTACTCCACAGAGCAGTGTTCCAATGCTGTTTTATAACGGATCCACTAAACCTCTATAGAAAGGAGGGAGGTTTTTAGCAAGTGTGGTAATTTTTTTTATCATGTGCGTTGGTGGTGGTCATTGAATCATCAGTGCCTGTTAATTTACCACTAATGTCAGTTTTTGGGTTGACGGGGGCCATAGAATCTACCTCAGTGTCTCTAAAACATAAACATTTACAGTCCACATGTAAAGGGACTCCATTACCTAAGCATAGTCTCTACTGTGAATGTAGAGAATAAAAAAAAAATCAAGTGTTTCCTATGAATTCTTGCGGTCCCGATCTCATTCTCCAGTGTGTGGGAAACTAGAGAATGCGTACTGCACATGCGCACAATTGTGCTTTTACCCAACAGTGCTGTCAGTTTGAGTGAAAATGGAAACGCACAAGCCTGGTAGTGCAGGAAAACTCAACCTCCCAAGCTCTGCCTCCTGGCATCCTGGTTTACATTGGGCAGAAGTTGGGAGGTAGGGTGTATTTTTGTTAGAGCTGAGGTTCATACTCACACATGCCAAAAATAGGGCTAAATGAAAATGGCATTTTCCTATATGCGCAAAAAAGTATTTTGTGGCGTTTTAGGCCAAAATGAAAGAATAGCTATCTAGTCAGGGCCGATTCTGTGCTGGTGCATGGGGTGAACCGCGGCCAGGCATAGGAATCCAGAGGCGCTGCTTTAGGGAGTTCACTCCCTAACAGCACCTCACCTTGAGGTGCGGACCGCAGGCTAGCGGTAAAAGCACCAAGATGTGAGCACAGCTCGACGGGGGCCAGCTCCGCCCCATCACGCTGTTTAACTTCCAGATACTCAGAGAGCCGGATGTCAAGCTGACATCCGGCACTCTGAAGTGGCTATCGGACAGTGTTCTGCCTCTGAAGGGATGAGAGGCAGAACACTGAAACGTTCTTCTCCCAAGTAAAGGTAAATGTGCAGGGAGGGGGACAAGCAGCCTATTTTTTTAGGTAAAAATTAAAAAAATGTAAGCGTGTGACTGTGTAAGGGTGTATGTATATGTGTAAGGGGACTGTGTGTGTTTAAGAGTGTGTGTGAATTTCTGTGTAAGGGTGTGTATGACAGTGTGTGGGTGTGTATTCCTGTGTGTGTATGTAAGTGTGACTGTGTGTGTAAGGGTGTCTGTGTATGTATATGTGTTAGTGTGTCTGTTAGTGTCACACTTGCATATATATTTTTTTCTCCGGTAAAAATAAATAAAATATAAGCGTGTGACTGTGTGTAAGGTTGTCTAAGAGTGTGTGTGTGTAAGTGTATCTGTGTCTGTAAGTGTGACTGTTAGTGTCACACAAGCATATATTTTTTTTTTTCGGTAAAAAAAAAAGTGTGTATGTAAGTGTGTATCTGTGTGTCTAAGTGTAGGCGTGTATTTTTTTGTATGTGTGTAAGTGTGACTGTGTTTAAGGGTGTCTGTGTATGTATATGTGTAAGGGTGACTGTGTGTGTCTAAGAGTGTGTGTGTATTTATGTTTGACCCTGTGTGTAAGTGTGCCTGTGTATGTGTGTAGCTGTGTAAACGTGGCTGTGTGGCTGTATATGTCAATATAGCTCCTAGCCAAGGGCACTAGAGACCCTAGGTACACCTCTGCAAACAGCTGCCCAGGTGCTGCTTAGCTGCCACCAGAGCCGGCTCTGCAGCCCCTCAGACCTCATTCAGCAATTCCTGCTCTTTCCATGCTCAGTGATGACTCAGAGCCTTGGAACATGTTGCTCTGTGTCATCACTATGCGCGGGGAGATCAGGGCAGCGCTGATTGAGTTCTGAGATGAGGTCAGGAGGGGACATGGAAAAGGGACATAGCAAGAGACAGACATGAGGGTGTGGAGGAGAGAGACAGACATGAGGGTATGGGGACAGAGACAAACATGAGGGTATGGGGACAGAGACACACATGATGGGATAGGGGAGAGAGACAGACATGATGGGATAGGGGAGAGAGGCAGACATGACGGGATAGGGGAGAGAGACAGACATGAGGGTGTGGGGGGAGAGACAGACATGAGGGTGTGGGGAGAGAGACAGGCATGAGGGTGTGGGGGAGACACACAGGTGCGGGTATGGGGAGAGAGATAGACATGAGGGTATGGGGAGAGAGATAGACATGAGGGTATGGGGAGAGAGATAGACATGAGGGTATGAGGAGAGTGATAGACATGAGGGTATGGGAGAGAGACAGACATGAGGGTATGGGAGAGAGACATAGATGAGGGTATGGGAGAGAGACAGGCATGAAGATACGGGGGAGAGAGAGACAGACATGAGGGTATGGGAGAGAGACAGGCATGAAGGTACGGGGGAGAGAGAGACAGACATGAGTGTACGGGGGAGAGAAAGACAATCATGGAGATATGGGGAGAGAGAGAGACACGTGAGTGACTGGCATGGTGAGCATGGGGCAATTTTATATATTACTCCTTGTGTACTTCTTTTCCAATGATGCTCAGCCAGGCAAATGACAGACTTTGGCTGGTTGGGCATCATGGGAACGGTAGATAAAACACACTAGCTAGCCAGCCATAAGTCTCCCATGTTGCTGGCTGAGCATCATAGAAATGGTAGTATACTGCAGAAATAATTAAAAGCAATACACAGTAATATGGGCAAATATTTATCTTTATTTAAAAGAAAAGTTTGTGTTGGCCCTTCAAAATAAAGTTTGTTCTGTTGTCGTCGCCCCCCCCATTGAAATGGGACAGACATTTACAAAGGGGAGGAGTTAATGATATAGCTACGCCCACATGGAGGCGCCCCAAAAAAACCTGCACCCAGGCGCCCATGACCCTAGGATTGGCCCCTAGTGATACCCTGTTTTTAATTCAAGTGATATTACCCTCAGACATCCCCCTTTTGCAAATTGTTATTACAGTTTTCACTACTGTAATATCAAGGTGGGCTAACACTCAACCAGCATAGCATGTACAAGGAGTGGGCCCTGGACAGTAGGATGTTGATTACTATTATGTACCATTATCGATCTCAAGATGTGTGGACATAATTAATGTGTAAGACTGGCTTTGTTTAAATCCTTTTCATTTTCTTTCTTTTAGATTCTAACTGGAACTCTGGCGTATGCCGTCTTTACAGCAGTTCTTGGCTCCCTGCAGTATGGATATGGTATTGGGGTCATAAATGCTCCACAAAAGGTGACGCTCTCTGGGGGGGTTTTGTGTGTAAATTTAGAGGCATTAATTTCACATAATGGAAATCCTGTCCTAATCTCCATTTCTCCCAGTGATGGATCGATACAAACCTTAATGTATACTAAAAGAGATATATTCTCCATAGCAGGTGCAAAGAATATCAGTGTTATAAGAGTAAGCATCTGTTACTCCTATCACGCATGTATGAATGGGGACTTTACCCATATGGAATCAGATGGACTACAAATAGCCAAATCATACCACTACTTGCCTTTATCAACTTTAAACCTAGAAATCTTTTCTGTATTATTATTTTGTTACATTTTTGGTTAATGTTTTTACATTTTTATTGATCATATTATCATTTTTTAGTGTATTGTATTTTTGGTGTTTTCAATACACTTTACCTATCTAATTTGATATGTTTCTCTGTGGTGTATTCTCTAATAAAAGCTACAGAGTGACAAATTACTTTATGGTGGGAACTAACTTAACAAAATAGTATACAACAGCACTGAGTTACAGTCCTTAGCTGCTTATTGATGCTGTGTTTATGATTAACCTATAAAAACAAACTCATACATTGTTCCACCAGAATATCTAGTTAATATGCAGCTAAAGAGAGCCTTGGCTGCACTTCTCCAAGTTCACAGCATACAGCAGAATAAAATAAACCACCCTCTATTTTATGGACTACAAAACTACAATTCCTTCACCTATACAATTCTAGAAATTATTACATAATGTTCATACTTTTTAAAGAAAAACTAAAATTGCCTTTTGCCAACTAAACTCCTCGGTTGAAGGCTGGCTCACGCTGAAAGTGCCAGTGCGTGCACAGCCAATCAGAACAAGGACCCGCCCACTCAACTGATCGGAGTCTGTCAGGTCTGCTGGGGCAGAGAAGCTGTTGTTTTCAAAGGGCATCAGCAGAGAGACAGATTTATTTACAGTCCCCTCTGTTGATCCCCTTTGAAAATAAATGTCCCCCTTTCCATTAACTGTCACCGACCAGACCACCAGACTGCTTGCTTGCCAGGGAAGCATGGCAGCCAACAGTCAGAGGATAAAGTGGCATGTACTGTCACCGACCAGACCACCAGACTGCTTGCTTGCCAGGGAAGCATGGCAGCCAACAGTCAGAGGATAATGTGGCATGTACTGTCAAAAATAAATCATAGTTTGTTGTCATATTAGGAACACTCAGTTTTTCTAAAATACGCTTTGCACTTCTGAAAAACATTTACTCTATGGGGCAAATGTTATTCTGTTTCACTGATGATTGCAAAACAATGTAAATTTAGTTAGAATCCATCGTCAGTGTATCATAATTCTTTCTGGGATTGTCATTATATACAGTTATTTACATACAGGGAAGTTTACTATACTTATTTTAGTTTGTATCATTTCATAGTGTTTTATACATATTGTTACTACCGTTCTGATACTGATCTATCTTATATCACAACTTGTGGTTTTGTATTGTGTTTCATAACATCTATACTGACAAACATTAAATAGCATATGCCTAGAAGAAGCATACAATGCAAAAGACAATATAAATATGTATTTTTTTTATTCTGTGCAATGGAAGTTTATTGTATATATTTATCTCTATGAAACAGATAATTGAGAAGCATTATGCCAGAGTCTTAAACTTAGAGATGGAGGAAAAGAGTTTCAACGGAACAGAGGAAGCACCGGTACCTTCGGCTGTGACCATGTACTGGTCCCTCTCTGTGTCTATATTCTCTCTGGGTGGAATGGTGTCTTCATTTTTTGTTGGATGGATAGCAGATAAACTCGGCAGGTATGAAAAGTGCCATTCATGTTAGATGTGATTTCTTAATTCTATAAATTCACTGGCATGTGACATATTCACCTGTGTAAAGCTATGAATTGCCACTATGTATCTCTGTGCAAAAGCTATGCAGCACTTTCCACATTTATCATGCAGTGGGGTAGATGCGAGTTTTCCAGAACCAGTATTGGAGATGTGTGAAAGTCTGCTGGAATTGAACTACTGTTCTCAAATGATTACCATCAGTAACATGCTTCATCATAACAGAAAAGACATGTATTACTCAATTATTATTAATATATTTTGGTTTAGTTATTAATGCTAAATGTTGCAAAACTGTATCATAATGTATCAAATGTAAAATGTATTTTAAAAGGATAGTAAGGTGTTAACAATTTGTAGCCATACAGATGTTAGCTAACTGAGAAGCTTTCAGTAAGAAGTAGGTCCCTTTTTCGAACACGTACGACATTGAAGTTTAGTTCCTAAATATATATGTACAGTAAGTATCTCGAAAAGAAAGTAGAACAAAAAGACGTGAAATTTGTACATCAGTAAATAGTGACTTAGACAACTTCAAATCGGTTGAATGGTCTTTCATCATGAACCAGTCAAGGTTAATAATTCTGATTGATACACTTGTCAAAAGTATCTTGTCAGGTTTCACAGAACGTTGGTACACTGTTCCATAAAATCATAATAGTAGAAAATCTCTCTATTATAATTAAGGGAAGTGGTTAACATATTAGATCCATGTATCAGCTTGCCCTCGCATAGTTCCCTGTCGGTGAGTAGTATGGAATAGTTCCATCAGTGGAGCCAGTTGAACTAATTTGATGCTATGTTCATCCTGACAGAAGTGCTCATCTACAGGTGAATCAATGTTTTATAATGTTGTGATTGTTATATCTTATATCTGAGGAGACTTGACCACATGTAGCTGGTCTGGTTCTCTTACATACCTTGCTATCAGACAATTCACACAAAGGATGAGGTTGGATAATTTGTACTACTGATCATTGGTGCAAGTGACAATGTGGTCCTGGAATGTTGTCCATGGTATAACTATATACACAAGTGCCATGTCTCTTTGGCAGGGAGATATGCTGTTCACTGTCTTCCTATTCACTTATTTAAGGTTGTAAGGTTGTTTGTAAGAGAACAATTGGCCTTGTGAGAATATTAACTGCGTAATAATACTATGCAGTACAGTTGTTTGTAATATTGTTTCATCAGGAAATTTGAGGATTGTTTGTATCTATTAATGGCACTTTGTATCATTTTGTGGCTGCTGATTTTTAGATTTTTTTTTTCTTTGCCAATCTTTTTGGATTTCTGTATCTGAAAACCTAATGTTTTGGCTCTGTAGATCTAGCCAATTAAATCCCTCCTGATTGTTTGTGCTAATCCAGGTAAGGACAGATCTGGAAACTGCTTTATAAGTAGATGGGTCTGCTTGTCAGTTAGTTTTCAATAGGGTCATATCTAAATGGAGTTGTATTTAATATTTTTTTTATTTAAAGGGATACTCCCACCAAATAATGAAAAGGGTTTTTTAAATTTTATTTTGGATTGTTGATTTCAGATATGTCTTTTGTTTTTGTTATGTGACTGTATTTAATAAAATATTTCAATAAACAAGTCTGACTGGGCACCAACATTTTGTGAAATATAGTGTTTTTGGATGCCACCCCATAGTGAATTTATAGCACTAGTATCTCACTTTGGGGCTGGGGACACAGAATGCAGTCTATAATTCTGAATTCTGACCATTGACTTGCATTGAATGGGAGGGTAATGTAACTATTACATCACAAGGGGGCAGGGTTATTATCCTGCTTGATCAGGTTAATCTCCTCTCTTTGTGTTGGAAGGCAGGTAAAAAAATGTTGCACACAACAGGGGAGTATCTTATGACATCGTCATGCAGGCTTTGGCCACAGTTGTAAAGTGAGACTGGCTGGAAGATTTTGGACGATGTTCCATCATCAAAAATATTCACAAAATGGAGCAAGGAGATAAACATCTAATTTTATTTTTCCTTTTATATACAATTAATTCAATAATATATATATATATATATATATATATATATATATATATATATATATATATAAAATAGTGGCATATGATTTATATATGTGTTATAAATGACCCGGTTATCTAGTTACATCTTATATAGGCTGTAGTGTCCCTTTAAAGATAATTGGGCAGAAAACATTGTAGTAATCTAGCAGTCCAGATAATTATATCATCTAAGAACAGGAGACAAAGCACTGCTTTGGTTCAACAAATGAAGATGCAGTCCTCTTCCAATTTGGCTTCATTTAATGATCAGTTAAATTCCCTTATTTTATTTTGTTTAGCCTATTTATTTTATTATATTTTGCCTTTCATATTTATTCAAGAACTAAAATTCAGTTTCTCATACTGGTAATGGGTCTATGTCATTTTTGGAAAGCTTGGACTGAAATTATCTGTTAGCTAATAAAGGTGTTATTTTAACTTGCCCATCTTACAAATGCAGAGCCAAAATAAAAAAAAAAGGCCATGCATCTCCATCAATATTTCAATGTTATAGAGCGCCTGCAGTCAACAACACTGACTTCTGAGAGTTGGTGTGTGCACTGGACAATGGTAAATAATGTTACTTTTGGAGTGTCTCGTAAGCTGGTAGAAGCAGAGGTACAGTAATAGGCAAGCCAATCAAGCACTGAGTCAGGTAACATTGAGAACTGGAAATACATTAACATATACCGTATTTGCTCTAATTTAAGATGAGGTTTTTTCAGAGCAAATGCAAATCGAGGTCTGACTATAAGACTGGGATCCAGGTCTCCCACAGAGCTGCAGGGGACCTGGATCTCCATCGCAAGCAGCTGGGGGATGTCCGTCGGGACTTCTTTGACGGAAGGTGGGAGGTCATGTGACCTTCCGGTGGTCCGTCATAGAAGTCCTGGCAGAAACGCCGGGCAGCAGCAGAGGATGTCTGCGCGTATCGTGCAGACATCCACCGGCTGCCCCCACTACCCACCAGCAGGGCCGGACTGGGAACAAAAACCAGCCCTGGAAAAAATTTATATACCAGCCCCATCGCATAAGATTTTTAAACCAGCCCATAGCATAATATCATTTTTTTGTTCATAGAAGGGAAAATCATGCATTTTAAAAAGCACATCTGAACAGTGTATTATTTATAGATAAGACTGATATATAAGCCTGTCTAGGGCAATATATATACCTCCAGTATGTACACAGAGTTATATGAATTGCCCTGTGCAGAGGTATATATCAGGGCAGTGTGTGAGACATATCCTGTCTCTCGCATATCTGTAGCCTGTCTCTCTCTGTCCTTTCTGTGGCGTCTCTCTCTCTGTCCTTTCTGTGGCGTCTCTCTCTCTGTCCTTTCTGTGGCGTCTCTCTCTCTGTCCTTTCTGTGGCGTCTCTCTCTCTGTCCTTTCTGTGGCGTCACTCTCTCTGTCTTTTCTGTGGCGTCTCTCTCTCTGTCCTTTCTGTGGCGTCTCTCTCTCTGTCCTTTCTGTGGCGTCTCTCTCTGTCTTTTCTGTGGCGTCTCTCTCTCTGTCTTTTCTGTGGCGTCTCTCTCTCTCTGTCTTTTCTGTGGCGTCTCTCTCTCTGTCCTTTCTGTGGCATCTCTCTCTGTCTTTTCTGTGGCGTCTCTCTCTCTGTCTTTTCTGTGGCGTCTCTCTCTCTCTGTCTTTTCTGTGGCGTCTCTCTCTCTGTCCTTTCTGTGGCATCTCTCTCTGTCCTTTCTGTGGCGTCTCTCTCTCTGTCCTTTCTGTGGCGTCTCTCTCTCTCTCTCTGTCCTTTCTGTGGCGTCGCTCTCTCTCTGTCCTTTCTGTGGCGTCTCTCTCTCTCTCTCTCTCTCTGTGGCGTCTCTCTCTCTGTGGCGTCTCTCTCTCTCTCTCTCTCTGTGGCGTCTCTCTCTCTCTCTGTGGCGTCTCTCTCTCTCTCTCTCTCTCTGTGTCGTTTCTGTGGCATCTCTCTTCCCCCCTTCCCCCTTAGTGTCTTTTACCCCCTCCCCCTGTAGTGTCTTTCACCCCTTTCCCCCTGTAGTCTTTCACCCCTTCTCCCTGTAGTCCTTCACCCCCCTGTAGTGTCTTTCACCCCCCTTCTCCCTGTAGTGTCTTTCACCCCCCCCCTGTAGTGTATTTCACCCCCCCCCTCCCCCCTTTCCCCTGTATGTCTCACTCACCTTGCTTTCTCTGCTTCCCAGTCCGCCGCAGGAACTGCTGCTGCAGCATCCGGCGGCAGAAGGCGAACTTCTTAAAGCGGCGACGGCCGCCGAATTGCTTAAAGTGGCGGTGCCACTTTAAGGAATTCGGCGGCCGTCGCCGCTTTAAGAAATTCGGCTGCTGCTGCCGGTTGTTGCAGCAGCCGAACTCTTAAAGTGGCGGCCGCCGCCGATTCACTTTAAGTGGCCAAGGCGGCCCCGGGGCAGGCGGCCCACCGGGATTTTTCCCGGTATCCCGGTGGGCCAGTCCGGCCCTGCCCACCAGGGAGATTGGGGCAGCCAGTGGATGTCTGCACATATGTGCAGACATCCTCCGCTGCTACACGGCACTTCTTCAAGTCTGGGGGAGGGAGGGGTGGAGAGGCAGAATTGGGCAAGTTGGAGGGAGGGAGGATGGAGAGGGAACATTGGGCAAGTCTGGGGGTAGGGGCAGCTATGGCACATAAAAGGACATAAAGCCAAGAAATGCATTCTTTTATATCATAATTTTTATTAATTAAAAAGCAATTTACATGTGAATGTATACAAGTTAAACTTGTTTTCCTATAGGGTAGTCTTATATTCAGGCTATTAGTTTTTTTCCAAAGGAATATCCAAAGTTTGGGGGGTCGTCTTGAGGTTCCTCTTATGTTCCTCTTATGTTCGAGCAAATACAGTAATTACTAAGCTATAACATGTAAAATTGTTTTAGATTAATGTGAAAAGAGCAACTGTTGGAAAATGTACACACCGTATGCAGATTGCTAGCAATGGAACATATGTGTCCAAATGAAGGCTGGTTTGTCCTTGTTCATCTAGTATGGCAAGGGTTTTAGAATTGTTCTTGTAAAAGTTTTATAGTTTGTGATTTATGCTTATTATTACAATGTTAACCTAGTTTCCAGGTCACTACTGCACACTAATCGAATGTGTCCTGATTTTAGGATCAAAGCAATGATGGTAGTAAACATCCTGGCAGTAATTGGAGCTCTGCTTATGGGCTTGGCACCATTGGGTCAGGCACATGCCCTTGTTATTGCTGGTAGATTAATCACAGGACTTTACTGTGGTAAGTAAGACAATACACAGATTCAGATATTCACTCTGACATTATATGCAATAATCATCTTTATGGTTACACTAAATCCCTGTCATTGTTCATTGATTCTTAGAAACAACTGTTTCACATATGTTGATATATATATATATATAATCTAACAGTGCAAAACACAGGCAGTGGGAACAATTGAACTGGACGTTTTATACTGTGCTCTGCTTAAACTTAAGCAGTATATAATGTCTGACCATTTTTGTAGCATCTTTACTCACATACATGCTACTCACATACATCTTTTAGCATGTGAGTACTAAACCCCTACTAGTCTTAGAACAGATGCTGCACTAGAATGCATTCTTCTTTGTTCAAGCACATGTACAGTCACCCTCCAAAGACTTATGAAGCCTGAGTTATAGAGAACACAAAACTATTTGCAGAAGATTAAAAAAAACATTATCCTAGTGTATGGTAACCCTATTCTGTGCTCCTGAATTGAGATCTAATTGTGACCTTCCTACATTTTCAATAGGTCTGGCATCAGGACTAGTCCCAATTTATGTTGGAGAGATAGCTCCCACCCAACTCCGTGGAGCTCTGGGAACACTGCACCAGCTTGCCATTGTAACAGGAATTCTCATCAGTCAGGTACATTCACATGGAAACTGCTCTAGCTGGGCTTCAAAATAATAAGTCCAACTACCATCATCCAAAACCTGCTGATGTCATTCATTTTTTGGTAGACTCAACATTTGTTTGTAGAAATTGTGACCAGCTTTAAGGCTAGTTTGCATTTATATAGAAAAAGCACAAGCGCAAAGTGCATGGACACTTGAATGGCTAAACAACTATTAAAAGTGCAAAAATGACACCATAATTTATAGATCAGTGATGGCAAACGTTTTTGGCACGAGTGCCCAATGTTTGGTGGTAACAGATTTGCAGGCTTCAAAGTGCCAACACTGCATACACACACACACACTGACTCTCTCATACACACACTTATACTCACACACGCTTATACTCATACTCACGCACGCTTTTACTCATACTCACACATGATTATACTCATACTCACACACACACTTATACTCATACACACACACTTATAGTCATACTCACACACACTTATACTTATACTCACACACACACACATACATACTCATACACACACACTTAAACTCATACTCATACTGACACACACTTGTTCTCACACACTTATTCTCACACTTGTATACTCAAACTCACACACACTCATACTTACACACACTTATACTCATACTCACACACACTCATACTTACACACACACACACTCATACATACACACTCACACACACTCATACATACACACACACACTCATTGGCACATACACACAGCCAGGTTCAGTTAATTGCGTTTCGACTTGAACACTTCTCCCGATCATCGGGAGAAGCAGCAGATGACAGGTGGCGCATGTCTTTTAACCACTGAAGCCTACACATCTCGGACGGAGCAGACAAGCAGTGAGTGGTGAACTTGGCCGCACCCCACAGTTGCCAGTTGTGGCACGCGTGCCAAAGGTTCACCACCGCTGTTATAGATCAACCAATGCTGACTCACGTGATCATGGTTAACTAATATGTTCTACAATTGTTCACTAAAAAACCTCTCATCATAAGAGTTAAAATTTAACAACAGCTAGACATAGGGTTTGCTAAACATCAGGAACAAGGGAGTCACAGCTCCTAAAATGTTACCTCTGATGTCTACTATTACAAAAATAATTTGAACAATTTAAGTGGACTTTGTATAATATACTTTTCCTAAAATATACAGGATATAATGTTAAATCAATAAATATCCCTTCTCAAGCATCTAAAATTATTATTTTCATAACTCCAGGTTGTTGGGCTAGATTTTATCCTTGGCGGTAAGGATTTATGGCCGGTCTTACTTGGTCTTTCGGGGGTCCCAGCAGTTATTCAGACAGTTCTTCTCTTCTTTTGCCCGGAAAGCCCCAGATTTCTATTTATCAAGCTTGGAAAGGAGGATGCTGCTAAAAACAGTAAGTGATAGCTATCCACTAATATATCTAAGTATAAACATTTGGTATTCTTGTTAAAAGCTAGTTTAGATTCTTTTTATTTTTTTTTTATTTTTTGATACGTGATAAAATTTAAATGCACCCATACAAGTTATTTGTTATTTTTAAAAGGACAATTTTAGATTATATATATATATATATATATATATAAAATCTACAATTTAGTATTAAAAAAGCATATAAAAGCTATGGAATTCACTGCCTGAAGAGGTGGTGCTATCAAATATACTAGATGCCATCAAAAAGGGGTCTGGATACTTTTTTGTTAATGGAGCAGACCTAGAGGGCTATATATGTTAGTATAGGCATTAATATTTATTTAGTGCTTGTTGATCCAAGGAGAAATCTGATTGCCTTTTGGAGTCAAGAAGGATTATTCCCCACTGAAAGCTGAGTTTGAAATTGCTGAAATTAGGGGGGGCGGGGGGAATGGTTGGATCAACAGCAGGAAGCAAGTATTAGAAAAATGGTTGAACTTGATGGACGCAAGTCTTTTTTTAACCAAAACTACTATGCAACTATGTAACTCGTTTCTACACAACAAGTGAAACACTTACTCTAACACATTATCCCAATAAACTAACCAATAAGAAAAAAATCAATGTCCTCAGACAAAACAAAATATAACAACCAGAAAAAAGGGATTATCTAAACTCAACAATATTATAATTAATATATAAAAAAAGTAATACAAATTACAAAAAATTATAAAAAATACCAATAAAATGAGAGCCATAAAGTAGGAAGTAGTAACAATTTTTTTTTTTTTTTTTTTACAAGAAATGATGTTTATTTGTTTTTTTTCCCTTCTGTCACTCTCTACTTCACAACCAGTATGTGAGGTACAGAGAGGTACTTGGAGACAAAGTCAGTGTTTAAAATCATTGACCTTGTCATCTCTCTTTTTATGCTCTGTACCAAGCTCTACGTAAATTCCTTCCAACTTGTTTAATATATGTTATTATGTATTTTTTTTTTATCTACTGTTAAATGTGTAACTCTGTGTAACTCCATTCTGGACTGGGTCCCCAGGACATACTTTAAAACGAGAGAAATCTCAATGTATTCTTCCTGGTAAAACACTTTCTAAATAAAATAAATGTGATCATTGTGATTGGCTAATCACAGCGATTACATGACTGGAAGATTGTTGATGCGGTCCAGGAACACTTGCAAGGCCTGGACTTGTTACACAGTGGCTGGTGGTGCTCACAGAACGCACCGCGAGCTTAACTGCATAAACTTATGGTCAACGCAACACTTATGACGAGCTAACTCATAATAAAGATGTGAAGGAGTTAATCCAAGGTCTTATTCATTTGGGTAATTAATAATGTTCTTCAAAACAGAAAAAGTGCCAACACCTCTGCTAAATGACTAGAACAATAGGTGGTGAAGGCAGGTTTCCTATGTTTACAATATATTTAGAAAGAGAGAGAGAGAGAGAGAGTATATAGCAGAGAGAGGATTTACTCATATACATGAATAACTGTGCATATGGGGAAAGAATAGGCAGACTGGCTCAGATTATTGAAATGTTAGAGCTAAAGGTCATGTTTAGGGAAAAGGCTGTTAGAATACAATAAAAAGGGGATAGTGAGGCAGCATGCAGGACTTCAACATTTCTTATCTCTAGATTTAATCCAGCAAAAGAAAGAATGTATTAGGTGAAGCAAAGCACAGGTTGGTGACAGTAGAACGGTTTCTTGGGTGAGCATTATGGAGAAAAGGTTGTCTGTAATTCTTGTGTGCCAAAGCTTGGCTCAAGAGAACAATAACAAAAGTACATATGGTGTGATCCTGTCCCTGTAGATGTCAAAAAGGAAAGTACATACAGTGGATATAAAAAGTCTACACACCCCTGTTAAAATGTCAGGTTTCTGTGCTGTAAATAAATGAGACAAAGATAAATCATTTCAGAACTTTTTCCACCTTAAATGTGACCTATAAACTGTACAACTCAATTGAAAAACAAACTGAAATCTTTTAGGTAGAGGGAAGAAAAAATATAAAAATAAAATAATGTGGTTGCATAAGTGTGCACACCCTTAAACTAATACTTTGTTGAAGCACCTTTTGATTTTATTACAGCACTCAGTCTTTTGGGGTATGAGTCTATCAGCATGGCACATTTTGACTTGGTAAGATTTGCCCTCTCTTCTTTGCAAAAACACTCCAAATCTGTCAGATTGCGAGGGCATCTCCTGTGAACAGCCCTCTTCAGATCACCCCACAGATTTTCAATCAGATTCAGGTCTGGGCTCTGGCTGGGCCATTCCAAAACTTTAATCTTCTTCTGGTGAAGCCATTCCTTTGTTGATTTGGATGTATGCTTTGGGTCGTTGTCATGCTGAAAAATGAAGTTCCTCTTCATGTTCAGCTTTCTAGCAGAAGCCTGAAGGTTTTTTGCCAATATTGACTGGTATTTGGAACTGTTCATAATTCCCTCTGTCTTAACTAAGACCCCAGTTCCAGCTGAAGAAAAACAGCCCCAAAGCATGATGCTGCCACCACCATGCTTCACTGTGGGTATGGTGTTCTTTTGGTGATGTGCAGTGTTGTTTTTGCGCCAAACATATCTTTTGGAATTATGGCCAAAAAGTTCAACCTTGGTTTCATCAGACCATAACACCTTTTCCCACATGCTTTTGGGAGACCTCAGATGTGTTTTTGCAAAATGTAGCCTGGCTTGGATGTTTTTCTTCATAAGAAAAGGCTTTCGTCTTGCCACTCTACCCCATAGCCCAGACATATGAAGAAAACGGGAGATTGTTGTCACATGTACCACACAGCCAGTACTTGCCAGATATTCCTGCAGCTCCTTTAATGTGGCTGTAGGCCTCTTGGTAGCCTCCCAGACCAGTTTTCTTCTCGTCTTTTCATCAATTTTGGAGGGAGCTCCAGTTCTTGGTAATGTCACTGTTGTGCCATATTTTCTCCACTTGATGATGACTGTCTTCACTGTGTTCCATGGTATATCAAATGCCTTGGAAATTCTTTTGTACCTTTCTCCTGACTGATACCTTTTAACAATGAGATCCCTCTGATGATTTGGAAGCTCTCGGTGGACCATGGCTTTTGCTGTGGGATGCGACTCAGAAAATTTCAGGAAAGACCAACTAGAGCAGCTGAACTTTATTTGGAGTTAATCAGAGGCACTTTAAATGATGGCAGGTGTATGCTGACTCCTATTTAACATGATTTGGAATGTGATTGCTTAATTCTGAACACAGCTACATCCCCAGTTATAAGAGGGTGTGCACACTTATGCAACCACATTATTTTATTTTTTAATTTTTTCTTCCCTCTATCTAAAAGATTTCAGTTTGTTTTTCAATTGAGTTGTCCAGTTTATAGGTCACATTAAAGGTGGAAAAAGTTCTGAAATGATTTATTTTTGTCTAATTTTTTTACAGCACAGAAACCTGACATTTTACCAGGGGTGTGTAGACTTTTTATATCCACTGTATGTACTTTCCTTTTTGACATCTACAGGGACAGGATCACACCATATGTACTTTTGTTATTGTTCTCTTGAGCCAAGCTTTGGCACACAAGAATTACAGACAACCGTTTCCATAATGCTCACCCAAGAAACTGACATCTATATTTAATGCAATTTGAAGCTAAAAAAAACAGATAGTCAGAAACATTAGAGAGGTCAAGATAATATGTCTTTACAAGCTGTTTATAACTGATCAGATACAATGGTTACATAAATATCTTATAAAGCTCTGACATTGCCTCCTCTCTATGCCCGACAATAACTCATGGGTTTCCAAGTCAAAGATTTGGGTCAGATAAAAAAAATGTAATTTGATCAAGGACTTATCCTTATATATAAACACATATAAACTAATAAACTAGAAACAAATAGTGTCAATTCATCGTGAATCCATGAAATCTTACCTATGAGTACAATGCTGGTTCAGCTAGCTAAGTGAACCATAGACTAATCTGCTGTACTTTATCAGAGTAATTGCACTGAACATTTTTAATAAGTAAAAGCAGCAGAAATTAATGGAGGGTGAAAAACCCGAACACTAATTAAAAGGTGAATAAAACTTAGTTACACAGCAGATTAGCCTGAAAAAGTCACTTGTCCAGCAAGTTCCAAATTGTGTGTGTAACAGTACTGCTGGCCCAGTTAATGGCAAAATAGAACAATTTCCTGGTAATGAAAATAACATTTAGTACAGCTGTAGAAGCACTTTAACCAGTGTCATCACTGGAGCTTTTTTTTGTATTTATTTTTTTATAAAGGATTATTTAGACTGACCAGCTGTCTGGGGCATCAGCATTTCATAGTTTGTGCATAATGGATTTCTTTACAAGAAATTTGTGCCAGTTTAAAGGCTCTAGTCAAGACCCCTCTATATCTTAAAGGTATTCTGGTTTTGACAGGTTTGCTCAAGGTGAAGTCGACCTGTGACATCTCAGGGAAATGCAAAGCTGGTTAAAGAATACTGAATTTACCTGGTCTCAGATAATAGTGCATAGGCTCCTGTTGCTTCTTATGTGTGAGCAATGCATACCTCCCAACATTTCAGATGGCCAAAGAGGGACACTTATTTTTGTGGGAGTGGTTGAAGATGTGACTGCGGGCTGGGCTCTATGGGAACATTTTCAATGACTTTATGACCAAATGGTAACTATTTATTTAATTTAACGGACAGGGGAATTTGGGTGCAAAATAGAGACTGTCCCTCCTAAATGGGGACACTTGGGAGGTAATGTGATGAGAAGTCTATTAGGTTGCTTTTGCTATAGTTACTATTAGACACTCCTTACTTAGTGTAACTGTAGCATTTCTTCCAACATTGAGCATCTGAATCCAGGATCACTACTGCGCATGATTTTTTCATTCATGTATTATTATACAGGTGTGATTTCCACTCAAAATGTTCTGTTCCTCCAGGACCTAAATGTTTTCTTTATTTGTTGTTCATACTTAACAACAATTACTATTAATAATAATAACAGCAAAGTGTTGAACTAGGAAGGGTGAAGTTCAGATATCCTCTGGTTTTCAAGTACACCCTAGGAACGTTACTTTAACCAACATCCAGCTGTTACTATTAATCTCAATAGATCTTAACCCCTCCTACTTCTGATTTCAAACATACATATGTAAGTTCTGCCATTTTCGGGAGGGACAGATACAATGTTAACATGCTGCCCTACAGAATGTATAACTGATATGTGTTCAGAGTCAAATTGGTTAATTAATTAAGGTAGTTCCTATTATTGATTAATTTATTGGTTCCCTGTGAACACACAGACATTTTACATTCTGCAGGATATGGTGTAAAAGTATTATGTGACCTGCAAAAACAATTACAGATTTACCTAGCTGAATACATGGTGGGAAAATACCTGTGAATGTGTGCTCTGTACAGGCTCTGTACAGGCTCCTGTGCAATGTGTGAATAATTTGGGATACTTTTCTAAAGAGTTCGGTCGGTGGGCCAGTAGAGGTTGCAAAATGATATTTGCGAGTACGTTAAACATATTCTGAATACTTGAATAATGTTAATGTTTTAATGGATATATAGATTTATATTATTATTATTGAACCTTCATTTTGTTCAAGGTAGGCCATTTTCAAGAAGTTGTAGTCCATTAACAAAATAAAAGTGACATTCTGTATTTTTTACATTACAGATCTGCGAAGACTAAGAGGAGATTATTATGATGCTACAAAAGACATTGAGGAGATGAAAAATGAGAAACAAGAAGCTGCCACTGAAAAGAAAGTTTCCATAATCCAACTCTTTAAATCCCCGAACTACAGACAACCTCTTATAGTTTCCTTGGTGCTTCACATTTCTCAGCAATTTTCAGGAATTAATGGGGTAAGTAATATATAACAATGTTGACATATATCGCGCTTGAAATGCTTCACCCCTTTTGTGTCCTAGAGTGTGAACAACACATTTCACACCACTCAGAGGAAAAATCTGAGGAATATGTCAAAATAGTGCTTTGAGATATAAACATGGATAGATACTAATTCCATCCCATTTACTCACAGCTAGTACATATTTTGGCCTAAACCATCCTTTACAATAAATATGTTCAAAAGGAGAAAGTGAAAACATTTTAATTTTAGCAAGCAGAGCATGTTTCATTGTTTAATTGTATGTTTATTATTTCTTTCTCCTCATATTTCTAATGTCTGTAAAACTGAAAATTCTTAATAAAAATTAGCAAAAAATAATAATTTTTGGTTAAATAAACATTTCAAATAATTATTTAAATGCCCTTCCCAAAATTATATCCACATTTATAGTCACAATTGCTCCTATGGGCCTGTATAACGTGAACAAAGAGATCACTTTCACTGATAAATAAATGCTTTCTTTGTTTTAAAAACTGCCAAAAATGTATGTACTGTTGTGCACTATTTATTTGTAATCAGGGCCGCCATTAAAAATTTCAGGGCCCCTTACTGAAAAAAATTCTGGCCTCCCCCCATATATCCTTCTCGCCCCCCTACCCTCCCAAAGTCTTTTGTATATCATTCCAATGATTAAAATAAACCTCAGGATATGCCCCATCACCTGTATTGCACGTCCAGGATTTTCTGCTGCACCATTACCCGCATTACACATCCAAGACTTGATATGCCAGTGTTAGTTTATCCATTAATATGCCACTGATAATTTGCTCATTAATATGCCAGTGTTAGTTTATCCATTAATATGCCACTGATAATTTGCTCATTAATATGCCAATGTTAGTTTATGCAAATTTGCCCAATAACCCCCCTCCTACCCCCTTCCCCAGTACTGAGCTCCTCCGCAGTGTTTCCTGCGCAGGAGGCGGGAAATACAGTCGCCGAATATGACTTGCCATCATTTGCAGCCTTGACAGAAAGCCGGGTCCACATCCGCTGGATGCAGACTGCCGGCTGCTGCCCCATCATGATTGTCTCCATGTGAGACAGTCACGTGGACAGCAGGTCCATGTTGCGGCCAGTGGGGTCTTTGGGGAAGTTGCTTTGGGCCCCCAGGAATGAATGGGCCCTGGGCAGCTGTCCCACACTTTTTTCATCTTTTAAATTATTGTTTGTTTTTTTAAGGGCTGGGGCCCTGAGTGGGCCCCAGCTGGTATATTTCAATGTATGAATGTATTGAAACCACTATTAAATCGTACACTATGTTCTGTTTACAGATATTTTACTATTCCACAAGCATTTTTGCTAAAGCAGGGATTACACAACCCGTGTACGCAACAATTGGAGTTGGAGTGGTAAATACAATTTTCACTGTTGTTTCGGTAAGTAGAGAATTCTTCAGGTACATCAAATCCTAGCAGCAAAAAGCATTTGAGGAAATCTGAATGCTAACTATAATGTAACCTATCATATGTACCACATAGAATTGTTAATCTAGGAAAACCAACAAGGCATCAATATATATGGTTGTAATGTTGTTGGCTTTAGGAAGTAATCTTATAGTAAATAAGTTATATCATGTAGTAAACATTTTCCTGATACTTAGAAAGATAGTCTTGAAACATAAAATTCCTAAACATGTGAGTAAATAGTCTAGATTTATAAAGACTCCCACACAAGCAAGGCTATTAACGCTTGTATTTTGCAGTTCACATGCAGTTCGCTTGCCATCTTGACCATGGAGTCATCAGGGCACTGGATGTCACGCTAACATCTGCATTAAAGAGCAAGTTTTGCTCGATCTTGAAACTCACATCTTGATTCCTCTAAGATCACAATATGAGTCCATGGATCCTGAGTCACATGTTAAAGTGGGGCTTACCTGTATTTGTAAAATTGGTTTCAAGTTCACAGCAAACAATTTTTTAAATCAGTTAATAGCCTGTGTTATGTGCTGTATTACAACGGAAAGGAGAGCTTTGCCCTGACATTTCAGTCCAAACATATTGTACTTACTCCGGCAGGCAGTCAGTCATCCGTTTATTTGATGAATTCAGGTCACAGCAGAATGATGCTGAAATTACTCCCAGGTACTTTGCTGACATTAGTAAATCCACCTGGCAATTCATGTCTGTATTCTGACTTGTAAGCATTTCATTTTATCTAGACTTACAAGGTCAAACACAGATCAAATGCTGACAAGTACAAAACTGGATGTCCCACTTGCTGCTAGGTTATTTATTACCAGCAGAACAGATAATGTTTGAATAGAAATGTGCATCGTATGAGTATGCTCTGTACAGAAATAGAAATTTTATTTAAAAAAAACCATGTACTCTGAGATTCTGGGTATTAATTTTATGTATAACAAACAAGCTCTAGAGAATAATCTTCAGCGTTAAGATGTAACGTTAACTGATAAAATCCACAAAAGTGGACAGCTAACAGATGGATTATAAGAGACAAAAGGCTTAACTTTGGAGAGTGTGCTCCAGAACTTGACACACTTCTTTGGCTGGGACATCCGTAACACTGTCAAAAAGCCAATACTACATTATGTAAAGAAAACAAAGAGACAGATCTGTCTCATCAGTTTTTTCTGCAACTCTCCTATACAGTGTAATACGGTATATTTATTGCTGTTGCTGCCTATCACTCCAAGTCATTCTTATTGGATGTGATTGATTTATACAGCCCCCACCGAAATTATTTCCAAAGTAAAACCACAGAAGAACTGTAATTTGTCTCAAAATAAATGCATATGGAACTTCCCCTTCTAATATGTCCTGGATAATGTGAGTTACTTTTTCATATCCCATGCATGTTTTATCTAAAATGTTTCCTGTGTAACATGTTTAAAGGTTTGGATGATCCCAGGTAGAGAAGTGTTACTTAGCAAATTCTTTTCTTAAAACCCCCATTTCTATGTTACAGGTTTTCCTAGTT
Source organism: Pelodytes ibericus (assembly GCA_036172795.1). Lineage (NCBI taxonomy): Eukaryota > Metazoa > Chordata > Amphibia > Anura > Pelodytidae > Pelodytes > Pelodytes ibericus. Next base: position 149,742,212 of record CM069861.1, read on the forward strand.
GAAAGAGCAGGAAGAAGATCTCTATACCTTGTTGGTTTGGGAGGCATGTGCATATGTGCAGTTGTAATGACCATTGCTCTGGCACTGCTGGTAAGTGTAACCACAACTGAACTTTTTATGATCATATGAAATGATTGATACTTGGCAGATGTGATACTTGGCAGATGTGATATGTTTCTTTCATTTTAGATAGCAAGATTAATGGATCCAATTTCTATTTTTTAGTGAAATCGGGAGTTATATAGATGATGTACAGCTTCCTCTGTCATTGATTATTAACAAAGACAGAAATAATAACAGGCTGGAGTGCATTATAACATTGCAATATCCAAATTCAAGTTTATATAAGCAAACCATGATAGAGCTATAAAGTCAGGCACATTATGTGAAACATGGTGCAGCTTTTGAGGTCTGCAACCTGCTATGGATACTACTTTGTCATTTCAGAAGTACTTAACTATTTGAGTAGCAGCTTGAAAGTCTCAATTATTCTCACTCACTCTTGAGTTAAGTATCAATCATTCAGTGACAGTCTATCAAGTGCCCTTTAACTCCAGCTCACACTGAGCATTCATCAAATTCACATGTTGCTCAGAAGCCCTAAGTTTGCTCAAGGTCTACTGTGTTGAATTCCTTTTATGGCCGAGTAGTTTGCAATAAGTTTGCAATAAGACTAACTCAAGGCAATTCCATTTACTACAGTGTGTAGAATTCTATATTTGCCAGAAGATTTAGTACCTGAGTTCAGGTGTGATATTATGTCTCAGGAATGTTTACACTAACTGGCTCCTTTGTGGGCTTTACTACATAAACACCTGTATGCATCTTTCTAAAGTATGACATCTGAGGTAGTTAGGGACTGCCAAGTTATTGCTAAAAGACTACTATATATACATTATGGTTGTGTATGTTTATATAATCACTGTGTTTCCTCCTAGACTCATTATGCCTGGATGAGTTATCTGAGCATGGTAGCCATCTTCCTTTTTGTGGTTTTCTTTGAAGTCGGTCCTGGTCCCATCCCTTGGTTTATTGTTGCTGAATTATTTAGTCAGGGTCCACGACCTGCAGCTATGGCTGTATCTGGGTGCACTAACTGGACTTGCAACTTTATTATTGGAATGTGTTTTCAATACATTGCAGTAAGTATTAAATCCCTATTTCAAGGGAGTGGGAAATAGCACACAGGTGTCATAGGGAGTTTATGCAGTATTTGGTTTATTCATTTTGCCCAAATAAAACACACTGGGTCCATAATTTGCACTGGCATGTCAAACAGTGGAGTGTAGAATATGGGTAGCCAACAAGTAGCTCTCTCCTTGTTTTGAATGCTGTTCCTTAGTCACTGGGCCAGCTGTTTTTTTTTCTTTAAGTCCAATACGCATTTGCACAGGAATGTGGGAAATGTAGTTCCTTATCAACTAGGGAGCAAAGTATTGCATGGTTTTTAAGTGTCCCAATTTATGAGTGTATTTTTGCCCTCTGCACCTTATTTCTCCCCTGGTGTGCCTATTTTCTATAAGCGCAGAAGTTAAGATGTGTATTACAGAACTGCATAGCAATAAAACTCCCCCTAAACATAGCAAACGTGTTTATATATTACTTTTGTATTGCAAATGCATTGTTCTTTTTCTAAAAGGCTTGCCAAATGACATAAATAGCCCTCCCCTGGCCATAAAGTCACCTATAAATGCCCACCCCATAATCACGTCTTCAGCCACTTCCCTCAAAACCCAAAGTGTCCCATTTGGCCAATTGAAATGTTGGGAGTTATGATATTGTGTATATGATCATTTACCAGTACATTACTTCATTAACCTGTACCTGATGTACTGTTTTCCTTTCAGGATGCTTGCGGACCCTATGTGTTCATCATTTTTGCAGTTTTGCTTTTTGGCTTCACTGTGTTCACGTACTTTAAAGTCCCTGAGACAAAAGGAAAATCTTTTGAGGAGATTTCTGCTGAATTCCGTAAAAAGAAAATTGCAACACGCAAAGGACTTAAATCCACAGAAATGGAGTACTTGGGGACAAGTACTGATGCATAATATTTTTTAAGAGACCTGAACATTCCTGTGGAACTTTTTTTTTTTTATACATCAGATTTTTTTAAATATAAAATGCAGGGTAAAACAGACAACTATTACATTATTTATAAAACTTATTTTTATAATATTATTCTTGAGAGAGCAGAACTTGGAGACCGTGCGGGTTCTTGTTAACTTCAGGTTAATTATGGATCACTAGATGTAATTTAGCTTTGACTAAAGGAAATAAGATTATATATAATGCTGCAAAGACAGAACCAGAGAAAACAGGCTCATTGTGTTTCCCATTACAAGTTTAACTTAGTGATTAAACTCAAACCTTCCCATTGCAACTGATGTGACTAATTACCCAGGTTGAACCTTTGCATAGATATCCGTGATTATCACATAAGAAGTAAATGCAAATTTTTCATACTGTTACAAAAAAGTTTAACAATTACTTCATTTCTACCAGTGGAGAGGTTTATAGCCATTCTCTTTTATTTCTAAAAACAATCCCATCAAAATAAACAAAAGTGTATTTTTTTTAGAAACACATCTTGAATTGGACCCTTTGGAAAGTAAAATTTTGATAGGATTGTTATCTCTTGCTATTATAAATTATGGACTGAACTATATCATGGGATCATCAGCAGATTCAGATTTTGGTATACTACAATTTTGTTGTTGCTTGCGTCAAATACGTCAGGTTCCTATTTATTTTTAACCCACTGCTACAAGGAACTCCTATTACAATGACAAGGTTTCAATTTTATTCATTCGCAACAAACAATGTATATCTTCATTTTATCCAATGCAGTCCTAAGATGTACATTTTTGTATACAATCCCTGCATAACATATCAGTTTTGTCACACCTTCAGCATAAATGTCATTTAAGACAGTGACTGTCATATAATGTTTTCATAGTTGTCAACATCAGCCATGTTTCCAGGGACACACATTTGTTCTACATGTTGCAGAAAGACCATGCAAAGTGCAGCAATATGTAGGATGGAGATAGGTACAGCCAGAATCCAATGAATTCATCAGGGTGGAGATCTCATTGGACCTACCATGATTAATTGGTTGTGTCTGTGGGTATATTCATCCTACAGATTTTCGGGCTGCACTTTGCATGCTCTTTCTGCAGCATGTGGAACAAATATGTGTCCCTGGAAACTTGGTCGATGTTGGCAACTATGTGTTTTATATCTGGTTTTACTGCCTCCTTCTGGTCATAAATGATTTCTACACACTGCAAAAGCAGCATGCAAAAGCAATGTGACCAGTAAAAAATAGCCGAAGTAGCAACCCTACATTACACAGATCTATTCAGAATTATATTTTTTATATTTTGTTTATGACTGCACATATCATTTTTGTTAACCTACTTCTGGATAAGTGGAAAAAACTACACAGGTTGAGGTATTTTTGTAGATTTTTTTTTTAAGAATTAAGAAGTAAAAAGTGCGTGGCTTAAACGTGTAAAGGCAAGTTCCGACTTAATAAGTGCAAGTATAAATTATTTTTAATTCTCATATTTGTTTTTTGATTACCACACAAAAGTTTTTTTTTTTTAAGGTCCAAATGCAAAACGTAGCCAAAATAGCCTGGCTGAGCACAATAGCAGAGCTTCTATGTCAAGTTTTTGAGTATAATTTTCAACTCATTGTTTTAATGAATTGACCCCATACTTCTTTTCTGCTTTGTAAACCTACATTAATTCAGAGGAGTAGGCATACCAGAGCAAATAACAGTTAAGTCCCTTTTGCTTTTAGATTTTAAACATGTAGTACTAATTATTGTTTTTTTGTTTTTGTTTTTTTTAAATGGCTAGAAAGGCCATATAAGTGGTTCACTTCTTTTCTGCTGGAAACTAATTTGTATACTGCTTTTTTTTAACTTGCCTGTTACAAAATTAGGTATATGTTTTAATTTGGAGAAAAGCAGCTAGGTTCAATGCTAGTGAGTTAGTTATGAATAGCTCCAAAATGCAACATTATTAATCATGTTTAATCACACAATCAGTTTAGTGTCAGTGATTTTCCAGTTACTAAAAACGACTATGGGACTTATTTATGAAAATAAAAAAATTGCAGGGAAATGAAAAGGGAATTTCAAACTTAAGATTAAAGTAGCAGAGTTCCAAAATTCTCACATTTATCTGAATGGATGAAAGTTTGACATTTCCTGTAATAGTCTTTCATGAATATTGCCCTATATTTAGATGTTGGTATAGGTACAGTGTTCTATAGAGCAGCATGTTATCACAGTCCCCTAATCCAGAGACTGAGGCTCACACATCTTGTACATATGCTATTAACTAATGCTAAAAAAAAAAAACCCAGGAGAGTTTCAGTTGTAAAGGGTAAATACATGTTGATATTAATGCATGCAGTGGAATAGCACTCTCACCATGCTCAGGCAAACTTGGGTGACTGGCAGTCTCAGGGTCACATACCTTATAAAAAGGTATGAGTAAGATCATTTTAATCAATAATCATACAGTACTGTATGCAAGGTCTAAAACATGAACTTGTGTTGTAGTTATCTCTTCTTGTCTCTCTCTCTCATGTATGAGCCTCGAATCAAAAAACAATGAAAGTTTAGTCACTGTCTGTCTGTGGCGAGATCACACTTTTTATATATATATCCCAACACTTATCTGGCTGACGTTGAGCTGGCTCCTTTTATTGTATATATGCATTGCAACACTGCTAAGTGTGCTGCAGCAACCAGAAAGTATAGAACAGGTGCTGCTAACTCCATGTTTAACCAGCTTTTATATGTGACTAAGTATATTTATGAAAGGTATACTTTTTCTTATAATCTTTTTATTATTGACTCAGGCACACAGATGCACAAATATCAGTACTTAAGAGACCTTTATAGGAGACCATTTAACTCACCCACACACACGTTATATGTTATTATTTTTTAAAAAGGACAGTTAGAGCTATTTTTGGATACCATATACATATAAATAATCTACAATTAAGTAGTCAAAAATACATATAGATAGGGGACAATATTGATGAAAAAAACAGTCCGTCCCCCCCCCCCCCCCCCCCCACACACTATTTTCCCAATAGTATTGTACACAACTAGGACAATACTGACCCACTTATCCGAACTAACTAGCTAATAAAAAGAAAGATTTAGGTTCCCAGGCACCCCTAAAAAATATGACCAGTGCAATCAGAACCACAGCATGGGCAAATATTATAGTATAAATATATAAATACTATAATTAATTTGGTTAGAAAAAAAATTAAATTGCAAAACAAAATATGAGAAAAAACTAAACGAGGGCTAAAAAACAGGAAGAAAACTGATCACAGCAACAAACTGTGATCAGCAAGGGATGCAGAGGGCTAACTTTTTATTTTATTTTTACAGGAGATGGTTTTGCTTTTCTCTCACTCTGTGCTTCACAATCAGTATGTGAAGCACAGAGAGTGAACTGGAGACAAAGTTAATGCATGAAAACATTGACTTTGCCATCTAATTTGCATGTGGTTGCGGTGATGTCGACCAATAAAACGGTGATTGGGTCCAAGAACATTGCGAGGTAGAGTCCTTGACCCATTACACATCGGATGGTGCCGTTTTACCTGCATGACGAGTTAAAGCATCATAAGGTCGCGGACAACGCAGCACTTATGACAATTTAACTCACATGAGGTCGCGAAGAGTTTAAAAAGGGACTTTGTCACCTGCACATTATTTACAAGTGGTCTTTTCACAGTGTTAGAAGAATTGCAATTTACACATTTCCCATTGAAAAGCAGATGATGTCATGAACAGGAGACTCCACTGACACAATTTAGATACTTTTTAATCCTAATTTAGGCATTTGGTTGCAATAACAGTGTGTGGTTGTAAAGAAGATAATGTCTTTCTTAACTGCTTCAATTTGTATTGTCAAACTATGTTTTTTACAAGTATTAAAATATTTTGTTATGTTCTAATAATAATTACTGTTTCATTACATGCTGTATTCTGAACAATTAATATCAGTATTATTTTTTTTATTATTATTATTATTATTATTATTAATGAAATAATTGAAATGAACTTAAATAAACATTTCTAAAGCTGTCTGTACATTGCTGGCTTTTATTTATTTCTCTGTCTTCAAGGCTATGGGTCAGTGGTTAATGTGTCAATCAGACATATTTCTCAAGGGAAAGTAAGTAAATATTAAGAACACTTAGTTAGAATAAAGAAAGCACCTATGGGGAGGAAACAGACTATTATTTCGGTAATTCGAACACTATGGACATTTTTTAGGCCAATTCGGAAACACATGTTCGTTTTCTGAATAGCCCGAAGTGTTCCAAAACTCCATGAGAACAATCAGAGCTACCTGAGTAGACCCTTGGGTATCTGTAATAGGTAGGCTTGATCTCAAGTTTGATTAACGTCGGCCACAAAGTTGGCAGGTTTGTCTATGATGTGTATTAAATGTTACACTTTAACCATATAACAATGATTAATGAATAGATTAAAAAATTAGGTAACACAGAACATATTCTGAACAAGGTGGTTTCTAGTGATCATGCACTAGGTCTTGCTGAATCACCACAATATGTATGATATCCGTCTTTTGAACACGCATTGTAAGGGACTTTGTACCTCATTTATGTGTGACCACATGCATTCAAAGGAGTGAATGCTTCATGTCGTAGTATTCATAGCAACATAAGTAGGGGCAGGGGCGTTGCTAGGTCTCCAAAGGATCTGGGGCTGGAGCTCGTGACAGATTTGATAGAAGTGGAGTAAATAAGCTCACATTCTTAGGCAGCATACAGACTGATATAATTGACGCCAATGAACAATAGGTATATATGGGTATATATCAGGGCTCAATAAATCCTGGGCACCAGGAAATTATACCTGGCGCCTGGTTATTGTTGTCCACTCACATACATACACATGCACACTCATAACTCTGCCACTCACACCCACTTACACTCTGCCACTTACATTCTGCCACTCACACCCACTTACACTCTGCCACTTACATTCTGCCACTCACATACATACACATGCACACTAATAACTCTGCCACTCACATACATACACACTCTGCCACACTCATACACTCACACTCTGCCACTAACACACACTTACATTCTGCCACTCACACACATACACACTCATAACTCTTCCACTCATGCTTACACTCACTCACACACACTCTCTTCCAAACACACTCTGCCACACTCACACACTTACTTACACTCTGCCACTCACACCCACTTACACTCTGCCACTCACATACATACACATGCACACTCATAACTCTGCCACTCACACCCACTTACACTCTGCCACTTACATTCTGCCACTCACATACATACACATGCACACTAATAACTCTGCCACGCACATCCATGCACATGCACACTAATAACTCTGCCACTCACATGCATACACATCCACACTAATAACTCTGCCACTCACATACATACACATGCACACTAATAACTCTGCCACTCACATACATACACATGCACACTAATAACTCTGCCACTCACACTCTGCTACTTACATACATACACATGACATGCACACTCCTAACTCACGACAAACACTCATGTGCAAAGCTTGAGGGGGCGGAGTTAAGTACGAGGGGTGGAGCCAATCGTGAGGGGGCAGAGTCTGGTGCCGTTCAGCATACAGATTGCAGCATGCAAGAGGCGGGGTCGATCGTGAGGGGGCGGAGCCTAACATGAGGGGATTGGTCAGAGTCTCCATTCGAGGCTATGGAGGGGAGATCCAGAGCTTCAGCCCCAGTAGCCCCCCCCCTAGCGATGCCTCTGAGTAGGGGCCTTGGAGCCACTTTATCCGCCCACTGTATATATGCAAGACAGATTTACTGACAGATCAGGTTTTTAGTATCCATGTAGAGGATAAAAATGATTGAACAATGAGCTATACATTGTGTTAGAAAAATTGCAAGCAAATGCCTAAATTAGGAAAAAATGTGCTTAAAATACATCTGTGGTGACTCCTGCTTATAAACTCACCTGTGGCCTAATATGCAAATGAACTGCTTTTCAATGGGAAATGTGTAATTTGCATGTTAGGCCACAGGTGATGGAAACTGGAGACTCCACAGATACATTTAAACACATTTTTCTACCAATTTGGGCATTTGCTTGATATTTTGCTAACACAATGTATAGATCATTTTCAATTATTATTTAATCCTCTACATCCCCAACAATATATTTTTTCCTATAGGGTAGTCTTATATTCAGGCTTTTACTTTTTTTCCTAAAGGAATATCCAACGTTTGGGGGGTCGTCTTATAATCAGGGTCATCTTATATTCAAGCAAATATGGTATTTATTGTAACAAACCTTTACTGATTTTAGCTGGTAAGCACCACAAGGAGGCTGCTGTCAGTGGCAGATTCCTGTTGACAACAGTAATTGTTACACTGATCACATACTGTTGTGGATTGGGTGACCAGATTTAGTCTTTTTCTTGAATTGCTTGAGCATTAAACATGATGTCTCTGTTCCCAAGAACTCAGTGGGGGCCCATGTAAGCACTGCAGCACCACCCCTGCCATAAGGATTAGGATATTGTTTATCTGGCATTTTTAGATAGCTAACATCAAATACCCACTCCTTCAAATGACAATCAGTATGTCTAGAACAATTCCTGCTACAGATAAGAACATTTATTGACTATCCTTACTTTCTTCTTACATGTGCTACTTGCATAGATACATAGATAATGCAAATGAACTTTGAATCATTTATTACCTGTCTGAATGGAGTGTTTCACCTTAACTAACGTAACCCCAAGGTTGAGCACTGAGGCAAGTATGGCCAATGACTTAGATGATTCCAAAGTGTGGAACCGAGATCAGGCAAATACGATAGTGACTCTGCAAGTGGCAATCAGGAATGCAGAAAAAAACAGAGGATAGTTGCAGCTTGTAGAAGCCAATTTACATGATCGGTACACAGAAGAGAAAGTCAGATAATGCCAGGATTGGTATACAGCAGAGGAAGACAGACAAGGACAGGATCAGTACACAGTAGAGGTAGTCAGATAATGCCAGGATTGGTACATTGAGGAGATAGCCAAAAAATGTCAGCACCACACTTGGGTGTGGGAGAGCTAAAACTCAGGCAATTTAAACTTTGGTGCCGAGTAAGTTCTGCCTCGTGTCTGAGATCCGCCTGCAAAGTTAGCTCACGTCCTGATGTACCTGCAAGATCCGTGGCCATCATGAATGTGAGCAGAAGATAGGGACTAAGTTCCGGAGCGCCCTGGAGGAGTCGTGATTAAAACCTCACACTTGAGTGGGAATTCTGCCATGATGTTATTAGACATGGGTACTTGAGAATCATTAAAGTAAAAAACTGAGGAAACGTCAACATTTTATTTTATTTAGACACAAAGCCACTTCTGGTTCATTAAAATGCAGCAAAAACAAACACTAGGGGGCTTCTTGGAACAAAGAGAGATGGTCCTGCGACACAATTATGTGTGCGCGCATCAAACAAACACCACTCAGTGGGAGGAGATGATTATGTCTTTTCCAGCTGTAGATTTCTGCAGTGTCGCACACCAATCAGTGTCGCAGAGGCCATCTCCGTGACATGGCAGCCTGGAAGTCAGCATCTGACTTCCAAAACAAATGTATATAGTTTCTGTATAGTGATCTGTAGAAACATCATTCAAAAGTATTTTAAATCACGCAGAGTAGACGCAGTGCTGTATTTACCGCGAGGCATCCTAGGCGGATACCTTGGGCAGCAAATTTGGGGGGGGGCGGCAGCACTGAAAAACAAATTGTAAAAAAAAATCGGAAGATCCCCCACAGCATGTTGGACGGCCCTGTCCTAGAGGAAGATAAAACAAGAGACTTTTAGTAATTTCCAAAATAAATTATTCACAGTGGCTTTAGGCCTCCATCCAGCTTCTTTCCCAAACAATCAAAGGTTGATTTTTTTTTAACGGCCTTTACAAAGAAGCGATTGCCAATTTTGATAAATTTTGTGAAGGTGGAACTAGATTACACACCAATATCTTAACACAAAAATGATGCATTAAAATCCCTTAGTGAGAACCCTGATATAATAATTAGGGACGCTGACAAAGGAGGAGCTATTCTTTTGTGATGTGAGGGACATCACAAAATAGGTATTGTAAATAAGCATAAGTTTTTCTTTCTTCTACCAGTTGCTCCAAAAATTCCAATTATGTACCATTTGCCAAAAGTATATAAAAGCTTGGTAGGCCCGCCCTGGATGTAATTTATACGTCTATGTGGACCATCATCTACAACCAATTGTTAAAAAAATTGCCCTTCCTGAGATAACACACAGATATCATAGCTACTAAACAACAAACCCTAGAAGCCTGAGTGGTGTGGTATCATTGTATACTAATATTCCATATGACATTGGGTTGGAAGCCACAAAGTTTTCCCTTTACCAGGAGAACATTGTCCCTTTACAAAGATAATTTCGACTTAAAGGGATCCAATTTGTATTAGAACACAACTATTTTTTTGTTTGAGAATTTCTTTTAAACAAATCAGATCGATGGGAATGGGGGAAAAATTTGCCTCCTCATATGCGAATGTGACTATGGGCTATGACTATGGTTTAGGCTCAAAAGGTCTCTGTGGGAGAAAATAGTTAGGAAACAAAATACTCTACATTCACTTAATGCCCTATAACTTGCCTAACTTCTCTAAAAACCAACAGAAAAACATGGGCAATTTCCAAACTCAGGACAAATATTAGAATCTCTATTTATCAGGTGTTTTTATTTGCATTTGTAGATGTGTACCAGAATTTTCATGTAAAATTTTTTCATCATATTTAGTATTTTTTTTATAGTAATGTATATAATACAATGAAAATAATGGTATCTAAAGAAAGCCCTTTTATGGCGATAAAAACTGTACCTAAATATGTGTGGATACAGGTCTACGCAATATGTGCCAATTGGTCCCGATTTGGGTTTGGCACTTCAGCCATATTTCAAAAATCCACTAAATATGGCTACTCAATATTTCTAAATTTGGGTGTGATTTGGCACTTCCGGCTTGGAAACCAAAACTTCGGAGGTGTTTGAATCAGGACTTTCTTACCATGAAAATCCCTGATTTTCAGCTACCCAATATGCTCTGATCAGCCCCAGATTTCAGGCAATTCAAGTGTACAGATAAAAGCTGGAGAATTGAAAGGAAAAGCACTAAAAAAAAATTAATAGTGAAAAAAATATGAAATGAAAAGCATTAAAAAAATAGCCCTTAACCAACACCCAGAGAGCTGATGCTGGTCCTACAGTTTTTAAAAAAATGTCCCTGGTCCCAATTAAAATTGATAATAAATGTGACTGGGAGCCAACAAAATGGTTACACCTATTACTTTAAAACTCACGTGCATCCTCAAGACTTCTTCCCTTGTCCGTTGGTCCCAACGTCTTGACTTCCGGAAACTGTTGAGCAGACACAGGCAGCCAGAGAGAATGTCTGCGAGTAACCTGGATCTCCGCCTTGCAATAGGATCTTACGTTTGATCTCTGATTACAAGGCAACCTTGCATATAAGGCAAGGTCGGGGGGGGTGTCTGGCTGTCAAGGAGAATGGCTGCATAGCGCTTCTGCTCCCGTCTTCTCTCAGCAGCTAACCCCGCAAACGATAATATGCCCACACCCATGAAAAAAAATAAAAGGCTCCTGCCTGAGCAAGAGACCCCCGGTACCAGAGGCAAGCAAATTTCCGCCTCATTATGGGAATATTTCCGCACTCCAGCAGACCTCTCCTAACAACCACGAGGGGACACCAGAGCCTACTCACCCACGGACTCCCAATCCTCCGAGGATGCCGACACTGGGCCATCCTCCTTACCTCAGCAATGGCACAGCAGGTATTTGCTTCAGCCCCCTGGAAAGCTGACTTCAGAGTCCTCATCACCGAACTCAAGCAGACGGTGACTGATGCGGTGGCCACGCTCCGTGCGGACCTTAGGGGTGTTAACCTATGGCTGACAAAGCAAGAAGCTGTGACTGCACAACAATCTCTCCATATTTCCCAGCTGTCTAATGTGTTCACGCAACATGCAATCCACCTTGCAGAATACCGTAGGAGGATTGAGGATTTAGACAACAGAAGTTGGAGACATACCATCTGCATCAGAGGCCTACCTGAATCCCCCCTTTCTGGGACGCAAAATGCAGGGCTTCTTGCGACCACGGTATTTAATGCCTTACTGGACAGGGCCCCAGACACGGTTATACTCATGGACTGGGCACAACCCACCTTGAGGCCTCGTGGACTCACAAAAAACAGGTGTGGGATCCCTCTCAGCGAGAACAGGCATGAGCTGAAATAGCCTGCCCTATAGGTTGTAACCTACTCTGGAGAGGAATCACCGTTTTTTGCTCGCTTGCACCATTACAGAGGAAACCTCTCCATCAGCATATTATACTGGTCCCACCCATAAGGGCAGTCCAGATCCAAATAGTCTGGCAGGTCTCCTCTGCACGAAGAATACAGCAACCACAGACGTACGTTTCAGCCTTCGTTGGCCTCGTCAGTGTGGTACGGCTTGTATCCCTCTAGGTACAGCGAGCTAGGGACCCACGTCTGGGCATACCTTGACTCATGGAGACAAAAAACAAAGGTGTGGGATCCCTCTCAGCGAGAACGGGCAAAAGCTGAAATAGCAGGCCCTATAGGTTGTAACCTACTTGGGAGAGGAATGGACCCACCACAGCACCGCCAAGAGACATCATCTGCTGCATAACGGACTACTGTGAGAAAAAAACCATTCTCTTGAAGGCAAGAGAAGTCGACTCTTGGTCATTTGATAATGATGCCGCATCATTCTACCAAGACTTGTCTGACTTAACCCTACAGGCCCGCAGGGCCCTCCTTTCCTAAATGCACGAACGTGCAACGTGATGGCACCTCCACGAAGACCTTACGCCTATACCAGGAACTTGATCAGTTCCTCACATATTTGGGACTGCCTGCGATCAAAATACTGGATTGAAACCTGCTGCTTCCGAGACAAAATTTGGGTGGACGACCTCTACCCCAACCCCAACGGCACCGAGCATCTTCCTGTGCCTGGAGAACTCCCCAACCCGAGCTGTCCACCCTGGGCCCCTCCAGAGCTCCGGCTCCCCATGAGGAGTGAGAGGAATGAACTTCTTGACTCAGTGAGTGACTCTTCCCCCCGGCTCCTTTCTCACTGTAGACAGCCGCGTTAGCCACCATGCTCTCCCTCAAAAGGCATGCTACCCTGCGGATGTGGACCACGACCTCATTAGGTCGCCCTTTACCTGCCCCCTTGGGAGCCTTTATTTGACCCACCCACAGCCTCGACCATCCATCACCCCATGTCCCTCCATGGCGTAGCAACTGGACCGCCTCCTATACCCAGGTGCCATGGAAAAAACAACACTGCTCTTAGTTAGCCACACCCAGCACAGAATTTTTGAAAATAAGTAAGTTCAGGAAGGACCTACATGACATCTTAAACCTGACAGCACAAACATCTTTCACACGTCTGAGAGCATTGTATTATTAACAGGGGAAAACCCCCGAAAGTATATTGCCAGAGCTCTGTGCAGGCGCAAGAAACTCTCTTATATTCCCAAAATCCGGGATCATGAGGGCAGCTCGCGGCAGTTAACCAGGGAAGTTTCCCAGGCATTTGTGTCCTACAACTCGACCCTTTATAATCTTCCCCACCCTTTAACATCTGAGCACACCCACCAGATGGAAACTTGCCAACCAGACTTTCCCAACACATAGTCAGTAAACTGACATTGAAAGACGCGGACACCCTGGAAGGACCGACCCTGACTGAATTTGCCTCTGCTCTTAAAAACTCTAAGACCGGTAAATGTCCCGGCCCTGATGGCCTCCCTTCATCCTATTACAAAAAACACATGGACGTGCTTGAAATTCTGACCGGAGCACAACTACACGCTAGCTGCCACAATCTCCCTGATCCCGAAGGAGGGGAAGGAACCAGACATCTTCAGTAATTATCGCCCCATTTCCCTGCTCAATGCAGATGTCAAGCTTTTCTCTAAAATAATTGCAACACGAATCAACCATTTCCTACCACTCTTGATTCACCCAGACCAATTGGGCTTTGCTCCAGGGCAGGATTCCGTGGATTGCACTATCCATGCTAAAAACCTAGTCCAAAATGCTCACAACTCTGGTACTAATACCGTCCTGTTGTCAACAGATGTCACAAAGGCTTTTGACAGACTTGACTGGTATTTCATGTTGTAAACATACTGGGATGGGTTGCCTCCCTGTACTCCTGCCCCTTCGCCAGAGTTTGGGTAAATGAAGCCCTTTCCACTTCCTTCCAGATTACTGTAGAAACGGTATGAGGCAGGGATGTCCTCTATCACCCCTATTGTTCGTGCTCTCCCTGGAGCCGTTCCTGGAAGCAATACAACATTAAACATTATTTTGCCCCAGGCAGTAGTCACTCCACTGTCCAAGTCCTTTCCTTTCCGTTGGAACTCAAATAAGATTAGGTACCTTAGGATTTGGGTCCCTAAGGACCTGCCCCAGCTCTACCAATATAATTTCTTACCAACTCTTCATATGCTACAACGCAACTTTCGCATGGTCTCCCCAGCACATTTCCTGGGTAGGCAGATTGATTGCTGTGAAAATTAACGCCTTTCCAAGGCTACTGTATTTATTCCAAGCAATATGCATTAAGGTCCCTCCAGCCTTCTTTACATCACTGCGCACTTCTATTTTATGATTCATATGGGATCAGAAATCCCCTAGAAACAAACTAAACTTCCTGACCAGTCCAAAACTCCATGGTGGACTGGGCTTGCCTTTTCTTCGCACCTATCACAAAGCAGTGCACCTGTTAAGTATCCTTGAATGGATATATAATCCCTCACACAAACAATGGATTCCCCTTGAGGGGAATGCCTCCGCAATCCTCCTGAGCACCTTGCCGTGGATCTCACCGCAGCTGGCCAAGCACACAGCAAGACATAACCCTCTCACATTGGCTACCCTCACCGTCCTCCATTCATCTTATCGTACCCACACCCTCACTTCATACCCCTCTCCCATGATGCCCCTCAGAAAAAAACTTACTTTAAACCGGGTATGACCTCTGGTCCCTTCCTGACCACAACCGGGAACATCCTCGGTGCGTATATGGAGGGCGATAAGCCTAAACCATTACAGGTGTTAATTCCTGATAGGACTCCTACATTGATGGACCACTACCGCCAACTAACAAACTACATACACACACTCCCCCAGAAACACACTTACACTGACCGCAGACAGATTTTGAGGAACTCTGCTCAGATGAAGCCCTCCCTCGACATGGTGTTTCCTTGCTATACCAACTACTGATGGCCCTATACTCTTACATACTCCTGCCGTACATGGGGAAATGGGAAAACACCCTTCAAATTAATCTGACAACACCGCAATGGGAGAAAATCTTTGCCTTAACGCATAAAACATCCACCCAAACTAAGACACAGGAAATGGGATATAAACTCCTATCTAATTGGTACAGTACCACTTCCCTCCTCCACAAATATTTCCCAAATGCCCAGACACATGCTGGCTCTGTGGACTGACATATACAGCATGCTGCACAATTTTACTGACCATATGCCCCCGTTTCGTCCAGCGGCTCTTCTTCTCCACCACACCTCACAAGCGATTGCTGCCTACAAAAAATCTATAGTTACACATCTATTGGATGCCGCAAAGGCACTTATTCTTTTACACTGGGGCAAGGGAGAGTAGAATCTACCCGTCGAATGGAAAACCTGATAGCTAGGTCCGACAACCAAACACCCCGCCACAACGATGCATGGTTTTACTGGCTCCAATATCTAGATGGCTTCAAGCTCTGGTATAGTGTTACCCCAAATTCCTGTTGAGCAATAACTCTCACACCCCCTATTTAATTTCACCACAGTGTATACCTTCCTGCACAGGCACCAGTTTTCCCATTCCTCTCCCACCTGCTACTCAGATTATATTCTAAATTGACATTTACTGTACAATGCACTATATGTATAATTGAAGTACGTCCATGTAGCGGAGATGCAATATTACCCAGGTTATCTCCGCTTATAATCCAAGTGAGACTCAGGAACAAGTAAATAGTAAATCCAAAGGCAGGGTTTCCAGCAGGTCAAATACAGCAATATCCCAACAGCAATCCCAATAACTGGACGACACACAGTTTCAGGAGCATAACTGACCAGAACTGTTTAATGATACGGAAACACTGAATATATACAGTTGAACATCTTGACAAACCAGATTAGACAAAGGAACTATAACAGGATTATAATTTAACCTAAGGAGATACAAAGGGAAATCCTGCCTCACACCTTTCAGGATACAAAGGTGCCCAGCTCAGATACACACAGGAAACTAAATGACTTACATAAGACAATGGGAGAGGTGACAAAAACAGGGATTAAAGATAGGATCCAATCTTAACTTGGGGAAAACACAGTGAATAGGACAAAGACTTGGATCCTAGTAATTACAGTACATTCCTCTGCTTGGGAGATAATTGAGTTAACCTTTGTATCAGCTCAATTATCTCCAAGCTAAAATATACAGGTTCTATACAATATTAATAACTTTCAAAATATGCATCACATTCACATAAAACATACATTTTCAGAATCAGCATACTTTAAATATGAAAATAACTAAAAATCAAACAATTCCACCCAGAAGTTCAAAAGTTACCTTTTTGGGCATTTTTAAAGGGCCACACACCCCAGGGCCATAGTCACAGGGGAGGAGGCTGGCAAACAGGCCTCTCCAAGACCAAGTGGCGAAGGGCACATCGTCACAGTCCATCATACCACTTTATCTGCTTATTGCTGATGTCATCCCCTCTCTTTTCGACAAGTACTTTTTTTTACATTTGAAATATTCCCCTTCCCATCTCCCCCATTCCCTTTCTTTTTTGTACCCTGACCTATCTACACTCACTGTGGGGAGCCGAACAGGCAGCATGGTAGGACATCATGGTGACTGCCACTAGCCACCAGGGATTAGGGTAAGTCCAGGGGTGAGCAGGACATGTAATGGAGGTATGTAAAACGAGTGGTGGAGGGATGTAATTGGGGTGATGGAGGGATGTAATAGGGGTGATGGAGGGATGTAATGGGGGTGATGGGGGCATGTAATGGGGGTGATGGAGGTATGTGATGGGGTCATGTAATGGGGTGATGTGGGTTATGCGGCATGTCTTGCATGTGCAGCGTGGGTAGGGGGGTGCCTGAATTTTGTCTGCCTAGGGCAGCACAAAACCAAGATACACCAACTGGTCTCTTGCAAACTGTTGTAATTTCACAATTTCATCTAGCTGTATTTTATATTTTAAGTAATGCAAAATGTAAAACATGGATTTTAAAGTACATTAATATGCATTAATATTTGGAAGATTTTTTGGCACCAGACAGTCCCTTTAATGATTGATCTGAAACATTTCCAGAAATCATTTGGGAGTGCCATAAAGCTGTCCTCCGCAGTCAGCTGATCTCCCCAGCAGAAAATGGTTCCCTTGTCAGTTTCCTGTAATTACCTTTGTGTAATTTACACTTTATGAGGATGGGTTCATAGTTCTCACAGTTCATAGCTCAACGCCCCCTCTCAAGCACAAGAGTTCATTGCGGGATCACTGAAGGTGAGTATTATTAATGCTTAATAGGGGTTAGTTTTAGTATTAGGGTTCAGGGGGATTAGGTATAAGGGTTTGGCAGGGTAGCATTAGTTTTAGGATTCATTTTAGTATTAGGGTTCGGGGGGTTAGGTATAAGGGTTCGGGGGTAGCATTAGTATTAAGATTAATTTTAGTATTAGGGTTTGGGGGGGTAACTTTTAGGAGGGGTTCATTTATTATAAAGGGGGGTTCATTTATTGCGGGGTGTACGTTTGTAAGCACCTTTTAGGTGACATTAATGTCACCTAAAAGGTTTTGATTAATTGACTTACAGTTTGTTTAAGCGCACTTCTGTTTCTTATTTTTATATTTACAGTATTGTGTGTGGTTAAGGGACACACTGCCCAAGTGCTGCTACAACTGAGATTACAGCACTGGGTACACTTTTGTTTTTTGTACGTTTCTAAGAGCTGACAGTTCAGCCCTGAACTGTCAGAGCTTACATTGCCGCGATGAAGCGACTGCGTTCATCTTCAACGTTGACAGTTCAGGCAGCAACCACAGCAACCAAGAAGAAGTGTCCTAGACCCCACTTTATGGCCTTTGGTGAGTAGTAGGTGTTTTTACTTGTTCCCTCATACGCAACAAAACTCTGCTGTAAATAACTAGTGGTTAAAAGTCTGAAAATAGGCCCATCTTGTGGAAACTGTCTAGAAGTGCAGCTATAATGTTCATAAAGATTAAATGCTACATTTTTTAAAGACTTTTTCTTAACAGCCAGGGGCAAAGCCAAAATAATGGTATTGGTCTGGGACAGGATTAATACTCCAGGAAGCTGTAGATATTAGTACTACATATATATAGTGAATTCACTGATCATTTGGACCAGAGGCGTAACTAGAAATGTGCAAGCAAAGAGAAGGATTAGAGGAGTAAGAGTGGGAAAGAGTTCAGGGCTGGGAGGGAACGCTGGCTTGGGGAAGTGAGGGTGGGAGAGAGTGCAGGGCTGGGAGGGAAAGCTGGCTTGAAGGAGTGAGAGTGGGAGAGAGTGCAGGCAGTAGCGTACCTACCATTGGTGCAGGGGTCGCACCTGCGACAGGTCCCGTCACTCCAGGGGCCCGGCCGCCCTGCGATCTCTGCACACGCACACACAAAAAAAATGCTGAGCAGCATCCAGGTAAGTACGGGGGGGAGGGCACATAAATGGCAAATGGGCACATAATGGGCACATAAGTGGCAAATGGACACATAATGGGCAAATACCACTGGCAAATGGGCACATAACACTGGGAAATTAGCACAAAACACTGGCAAATTGGCACAAAACACTGGCAAATGGGCAAATAACGGGCACATAACTGGCAAATAACACTGGCAAATGGGCACATAACTGGCAAATGGGCAAATAACACTGGCAAATGGGCACATAACTGGCAAATGGGCAAATAACACTGGCAAATGGGCACATAACTGGCAAATAACTGGCAAATGGGCACATAACTGGCAAATAACTGGCAAATGGGCACATAACTGGCAAATGGGCAAAATAACATGGGCATATAACTGGCAAATGGGCAAAATAACACTGGCAAATGGGCAAAATAACTGGCAAATTATGGGCAAAATAACATTGTCAAATGGGCAAAATAACTGGCAAATGGGCAAAATATGACTGGCAAATGGGCAAAATAACTGGCAAATGGGCAAAATATGACTGGCAAATGGGCAAAATAACTGGCAGGTTAATGGGAAAATTGTCAATCTGGCTGTGGCATATTAATGGGCAGGCTAATAGTGGCATAATGGGCAAATTGGCTGTGGCATGTTCTGTGGGGCAAAATAACATGTACTATGGGGGAAAGTGACACTGTGGCATGTTCTGTGGGGCAAAATAACATGTACTATGGTGGAAAGTGACACTGTCGCATGTTCTGCAGGGGCAGTTCAGTGGGACAAAGTGACACTGTGGTATGTTCTGGCAGGCAAATTTATACTGCGCCATGCCAAATCGTGTGGGTGCAAAATAGGTACAAGCCAAGTGCTTTTGGTACTGTATAGTGCTGTGTTAAGACCTTTAGGTGCAATGTGGGTACAAAGGAACATAATAAAAATAAGAAATTAAAAAAATTTCAATTACATTTTCATTACACATGAAAATAGTTGAATATAATATTAAAAAGTTCATATAAGTATACATGCAGCTAGTTATATACATATATTTGGGGTCCACCTCAAGCTTTTTAAAAGGCTGGAAATATTTTAATGGTTTTTTTTTGTGTCCAGAAAAGTAATATTACTTTACTGAGAGGGTGGTGGATGAGAGGTTAATATATGAAGGAGTTTAAGCATGCATAGGATAAGCATAAGGCTATCCTTGATATACCGTATTTGCTCGATTATAAGACGACCCTGATTATAAGACGACTCCCCCAAATTTGTACATTCCTTTAGGAAAAAAACTAAAAGCCTGATTATAAGACTACCCTTTAGGAAAAAAGTTTAACTTGTATATATGTAAATTGCTTTTTAATATTTAATAAAAAATGTATATTATACAAATGCATTTCTTGTTTTTCTTTGCTTTTATGTGCCAGTGCGGCCTCTCTCCCGCTCCCCCAGCTGTCTCTTTCCCCCCCACCATTGTCTCTCTCTCCCCCCAAAACTTCTCTCTCTTGTCTCTATCTATCCCCCCCTCCCCTTTTCTCTCTGTCCCCCTCCCTCCCCCTGAACTGTCAGAGCTTACATTGCCGCGATGAAGCGACTGCGTTCATCTTCAACGTTGACAGTTCAGGCAGCAACCACAGCAACCAAGAAGAAGTGTCCTAGACCCCACTTTATGGCCTTTGGTGAGTAGTAGGTGTTTTTACTTGTTCCCTCATACGCAACAAAACTCTGCTGTAAATAACTAGTGGTTAAAAGTCTGAAAATAGGCCCATCTTGTGGAAACTGTCTAGAAGTGCAGCTATAATGTTCATAAAGATTAAATGCTACATTTTTTAAAGACTTTTTCTTAACAGCCAGGGGCAAAGCCAAAATAATGGTATTGGTCTGGGACAGGATTAATACTCCAGGAAGCTGTAGATATTAGTACTACATATATATAGTGAATTCACTGATCATTTGGACCAGAGGCGTAACTAGAAATGTGCAAGCAAAGAGGAGGATTAGAGGAGTAAGAGTGGGAAAGAGTTCAGGGCTGGGAGGGAACGCTGGCTTGGGGAAGTGAGGGTGGGAGAGAGTGCAGGGCTGGGAGGGAAAGCTGGCTTGAAGGAGTGAGAGTGGGAGAGAGTGCAGGCAGTAGCGTACCTACCATTGGTGCAGGGGTCGCACCTGCGACAGGTCCCGTCACTCCAGGGGCCCGGCCGCCCTGCGATCTCTGCACACGCACACACAAAAAAAATGCTGAGCAGCATCCAGGTAAGTACGGGGGGGGGCACATAAATGGCAAATGGGCACATAATGGGTACATAAGTGGCAAATGGACACATAATGGGCAAATACCACTGGCAAATGGGCACATAACACTGGGAAATTAGCACAAAACACTGGCAAATTGGCACAAAACACTGGCAAATGGGCAAATAACGGGCACATAACTGGCAAATAACACTGGCAAATGGGCACATAACTGGCAAATGGGCAAATAACACTGGCAAAGGGGCACATAACTGGCAAATGGGCAAATAACACTGGCAAATGGGCACATAACTGGCAAATAACTGGCAAATGGGCACATAACTGGCAAATAACTGGCAAATGGGCACATAACTGGCAAATGGGCAAAATAACATGGGCATATAACTGGCAAATGGGCAAAATAACACTGGCAAATGGGCAAAATAACTGGCAAATTATGGGCAAAATAACATTGTCAAATGGGCAAAATAACTGGCAAATGGGCAAAATATGACTGGCAAATGGGCAAAATAACTGGCAAATGGGCAAAATATGACTGGCAAATGGGCAAAATAACTGGCAGGTTAATGGGAAAATTGTCAATCTGGCTGTGGCATATTAATGGGCAGGCTAATAGTGGCATATTAATGGGGGAAAAGGCTGTGGCAGATTAATTGGCAATCTGAATGTCTGGCTGTGGCATATTAATGGGCAGGCTAATAGTGGCATAATGGGCAAATTGGCTGTGGCATGTTCTGTGGGGCAAAATAACATGTACTATGGGGGAAAGTGACACTGTGGCATGTTCTGTGGGGCAAAATAACATGTACTATGGGGGAAAGTGACACTGTCGCATGTTCTGCAGGGGCAGTTCAGTGGGACAAAGTGACACTGTGGTATGTTCTGGCAGGCAAATTTATACTGCGCCATGCCAAATCGTGTGGGTGCAAAATAAGTACAAGCCAAGTGCTTTTGGTACTGTATAGTGCTGTGTTAAGACCTTTAGGTGCAATGTGGGTACAAAGGAACATAATAAAAATAAGAAATTAAAAAAATTTCAATTACATTTTCATTACACATGAAAATAGTTGAATATAATATTAAAAAGTTCATATAAGTATACATGCAGCTAGTTATATACATATATTTGGGGTCCACCTCAAGCTTTTTAAAAGGCTGGAAATATTTTAATGGTTTTTTTTTGTGTCCAGAAAAGTAATATTACTTTACTGAGAGGGTGGTGGATGAGAGGTTAATATATGAAGGAGTTTAAGCATGCATAGGATAAGCATAAGGCTATCCTTGATATACCGTATTTGCTCGATTATAAGACGACCCTGATTATAAGACGACTCCCCCAAATTTGTACATTCCTTTAGGAAAAAAACTAAAAGCCTGATTATAAGACTACCCTTTAGGAAAAAAGTTTAACTTGTATATATGTAAATTGCTTTTTAATATTTAATAAAAAATGTATATTATACAAATGCATTTCTTGTTTTTCTTTGCTTTTATGTGCCAATGCGGCCTCTCTCCCGCTCCCCCAGCTGTCTCTTTCCCCCCCACCATTGTCTCTCTCTCCCCCCAAAACTTCTCTCTCTTGTCTCTATCTATCCCCCCTCCCCTTTTCTCTCTGTCCCCCTCCCTCCCCTTGTCTGTGTCTCCCCCCTCCCTCCCCTTGTCTGTCTGTGTCCCCCCCTTGTCTGTCTGTGTCCTCCCCCTCCCCCTCCCTTTGTCTCTCTCTATCCCCCCTCCCCTTTTATCTCTGTCCCCCTCCCTCCCCTTGTCTGTGTCTCCCCCCCCTTGTCTGTCTGTGTCCTGCCCCCTCCCCCTCCCTTTGTCCAGCTGGTCCGTCATAATAGACTGCCGTGTCGGGCAGCATGGAGGATGTCTGCACGTATCGTGCAGACATCCCCCAGCTGCCCGATTCTCCCTGGTGGCTAGTGGGGCAACAGAGGATGTCTGCGCGATGAGCACAGACAGATAGGTATAAGGCTATTCTATATATAAGACCAGGCCAGGGACAAATAAAAAGTATTACGTTACTGCGAGGGTAGTGGATGTATGGAATAGTCTTCCTGCAGAAGTGGTGAAGGTTAATATAGTGAAGGAGTTTAAGCATGCATGGGATAGGCATAAAGTTTCCTAGAAATAAGAAAAGGTCAGGCACTAATGAAAGTATTACATTACAGAGAGGGTAGTGGATGCATGGAATAGTTTGCCAGCAGAAGTGGTAGAGGTTAATACAGTAAAGGAGTTTAAGCATGCATGGGATAGGTATAAGGCTATCCTAGATATAAGACAAGGCCAGGCACAAAGAGTGCAGGGCTAGGAGAGACATGGCTTGGAGAAGTGGGAGAGAGTGCAGGGCTAGTAGGAATGAGAGCGATCCTGTCTGGGTGATGTGAGAGTCTATGGCTTTTGGGAGAGAGAAGTAATGGAAGATGCTCTGTAAGAAATCATAGGTGATGGTAGGCGTTGGTAGGAGTGATAAACAAACAGGTGATAAAGTGTTGCGCAAAAAAAATATTACTTATCTAAATAGAGATCTGATTTTCTTCTGCAGAACATAAATAAAAATAGACAACAAAAACACTAAAATGAATAGTACTGTATGTATAGAATTTACCCAAAAAGATATGTCCCCCAAAGGAAACACACTCACTCAGACCAGAGCCTGAAACCGGCTCTGAGTGTAAAGCATGAGAGGACTATAAGTCCTATAATCCACAATAATGCAAGATATCTCTGTTCTTTCTTCAGGAAGATGGTGTACAAAAGAGGAGAAATAGAGAGAATCGTATATGGTGAAGTACGTAAATAACATTTTAATGGCCCCTTGAACCTATGGAGGCTTACATAAAATACATGGCAAATACAGCATAAAAACAAAGTCCAACGTCACCAGTCCTTTCGATATATTGCACGATCCATATCAGGAATAGAGTGCTAGATCGGTCCGGCAGCGGTGATGTAGATTAGACTCTCAGGTCGGGAAAGAGACTTCCGCGTACAGGTTACACAAATCGTCCCTAAACCTGTGACGCGTTTCGCCCAATAGGCTTCTTCAAGGCAGTGACGTTCTGTTCAGAGATGCCGGCTTTTAAAGCGTCGTCCGAAATGTCGTAATGGCAACGTATAAACAAACAGTAATTCGGTGGGCGGGTAAAGAACATCCCAGCAAGCGAAAGTAAAAAAGGAATTAAAAATCAACGAATTAAGACGGCATCTATATTTTAGAAAGAAAAAGACGAATATATACCTTTTACAACTTAAAAATTAAAAAATAATAACATTTTAAAAGATAACATTATAAAATTACAAAATTACATTTACTCCAAACGTAGTGATAAGTACAGAATCTTTGTGGTATAGATCTACAGACTATGTATCCAACCCATTGGAATCAATACGGTAGATAGACGAACCACACATTTTCCCCAATATAGGGAAAATGTAAATATAAATTATCTTATTTAAAATATATATAGCAGGGCCATAAAGTCTAGATAGAAATAAATAAATGATTTATATCTACACATGGTTGACTCAAGCTAATTTTAAATAACTTATTACGAGGGAGATGGTAAGTAAGAGAGGGTATTCTATAAAGTATCAATCAGACAAGGTACACAGAATTTAGGGGAGGGGTTTAAGCCCAAAAATTGCCTGATAAAATGCAGTCCTAGGGTTTTTATTTTATCTCCACCCCGCCAGGGCACATTGGGTCTATTAATGGCCATAAAACAGAGCTGGGAGGGATCCTTATTGTGCGTGGTTAAAAAAATGAAAAGATATACTGTGGTTTTCGTATCCATTTTTAATATTTCTCACATGCTCTCCTATGCAGACTTTTAGACGTCTGGCAGTTCTACCTATGTAATGTAGTCCGCAAGGACACCATAGCATATAAATTACTCCACTAGATTCACATGTAATGATTTCTTTAATTTTATAGGTTTTCTCTATATGTGGGTTTTTAAAAACACTTATGGTTTTAGTTTGATTTCTATTTCTTTCCTTACATGCTTGGCATAATCTACATCTATGGAAGCCCAATATATCTCCAAAGATGTTATTTTTAGAGCGGCATGTTTTATCTGTTTTGACAAAACTTTGACTCAAATGGTTTTTTAAGTTAGGAACCCCTCTGCATATGATCACGGGGGCGTGGGCCCAAAAGAGGTTGCAAAATCGGATCTTGAAGTAATATTGGCAAATATTTATTTTAAATGTTCCGAATCTGTTTATTGTTCCCACTAAAGTTCATTATCATCGGAATATCTTTGGGTCTTTGATTATGGGTAACTGGTTTAATTTTTAAAAGTTCATTTCTATCTAAGGAACCTATGTCCTGGATGGCCTTATTAATGGGGACACTGTCATAGTTCTTACTTTTGAATTTAGTTTTAATAATCTTGGCTTGTGTAAAAAAAAATCTTCAGTATTGCTGCAGTTCCTCCTTATCCTACATAATTGGCTTTTGGGTACATTTAAAAGCTAGGGGAGAAAGTGGCAGCTACACTGTTGGTGTCAACCTTTTTGAAAAAAGTACGAGTTTTTAAAAGATCGTTTTCTTGGAACAATTCCAAGTCCAAAAAGTTGATACTAGAGTTGTTATATTCTGCTGTTAACTTAATACCCCATTCATTTGAATTGAGAAAAAGCAAAAACTATTCTAGAGAGAGGGTGTCACCCTTCCAAATAAAAAATAGATTGTCTATATAGAAACATAGAAACATAGAATGTGTCGGCAGATAAGAACCATTCGGTCCATCTAGTCTGCCCAATTTTTTTTTAGTACTTTTATTAGTCCCCCATTCCTGGTCTTATAGCTAGGATAGCCTTGTGTCTATCCCACGCATGATTAAAATCCTTGACTGTGTTTACCTCTACCACTTCTGCTGGAAGGATATTCCATACATCCACTACCCTCTCAGTAAAGTAATACTTCCTGAT
Organism: Pelodytes ibericus; assembly: GCA_036172795.1. Taxonomy (NCBI): domain Eukaryota; kingdom Metazoa; phylum Chordata; class Amphibia; order Anura; family Pelodytidae; genus Pelodytes; species Pelodytes ibericus. Next base: position 149,768,294 of record CM069861.1, read on the forward strand.
ATTACTTTTAAATCGTTGCCCCTCTAATTTAAGACTATGTCCTCTAGTTGTGGTAGTTTTTCTTCTTTTAAATATACTCTCTTCCTTTACTGTGTTGATTCCCTTTATGTATTTAAAAGTTTCTATCATATCCCCCGTTACGTCTTTCCTCCAAGCTATACATGTTAAGATGCTTTAACCTTTCCTGGTAAGTTTTATCCTTCAACCCATGAACCAGTTTAGTAGCCCTTCTCTGAACTCTCTCCAAAGTATCAATATCCTTCTGGAGATACAGTCTCTAGTACTGCGTACAATATTCCAAGTTAGGTCTCACCAGTGCTCTGTACAATGGCATGAGCACTTCCCTCTTCCTACTGCTAATACCTCTCCCTATGCAACCAAGCATTCTGCTAGCATTTCCTGCTGCTCTATTGCATTGCCTACCTACCTTCAAGTCCTCTGAAATTATTACTCCTAAATCCCTTTCCTCAGATGTTGAGGTTAGGACTGTACCAAATAGTCTATATTCTGCTTTTGGGTTTTTACGCCCAAGGTGCATAATCTTGTACTTGTCCACATTAAATGTCAGTTGCCACTGCTCTGACCATTTTTCTAGTTTAGCTAAATCATTTGCCATTTGTCTTATCCCTCCATGAATATCAACCCTGCTGCAAATCTTTTTATCATCAGCAAAAAGACATACTTTGCCAACAAGACCTTCTGCAAAATCGCTAATAAAAATATTAAAGAGAATGGGTCCAAGTACAGATCCCTGAGGCACCCCACTAGTAACAAGACCTTGCATCGAATATACCCCATTGACTACAACCCAATGCAGCCATTGTCTAATCCATTCAACAATATTGAAATCCAAACTCAAAGATTTCAGTTTATTGATAAGTCTTCTATGTGCGACAGTGTCAAAAGCCTTACTGAAATCTAGGTAAGCAATGTCTACTGCACCACCCTGATCTATTATTTTAGTCACCCAATCAAAAAACTCAATAAGATTAGTTTGGCATGATCTCCCTGAAGTAACCTAATCTAATTTTAGAAAAGTCTGTTTTTCTGAAATCTAAAACTTTTGTCACTGTTCTTATATTAAACCACACTGCCTGGTGATCACTAGATCCTAAACTTTCACCTACAGTAATATCTGATAACAAATCTCCATTTGTGAACACTAAATCTAGTATGGCCTGCTTTCGAGTTGGCTCCTCCACTACTTGTTTTAGAGATAATCCCAGTAGGGAGTTTAGGATATGCGTACTCCTGGCGCAAGTAGCTATTTTGTATTTCCAGTTCACATATATATATTTTGTATTACACCAGGTGCCTCAAAATAACCCCAATTTTATCCCACTGAAAAACCGTTTTTAAGCACTGACTAATTATTTACGAGACTCAAATGTTTTTTTAGGCCAGAACCAAACCAGACACAGGAGGCGGGACCCCAATTCCACTCAATCTCCACACAAAAGACTCAGAAGTCCGGATACAGGGGAAATAGGGCAGGATTTAGAATCCAACAAAGAAAAAAGAGGGAGATGGTAACACCTATAGGGATTTTCAATCTTAGCTCCCACGTACTATCTAAGGAAGAAACTGAGAGTTTTAAATAGAGGCCTTAAATTCGCACCCACGGTAGGCATTAATAAATTTAACACATACATCGATCTACAAAAATTTATACGCAATATTTGCCTCAAAATTTTTTTTTTTTTAAATCCTATTGAAAAGAGTTTACAAACCCATGATGACCCTTACACACATACCTCTTTAAAAAATAAATCAACTTTCTACCCAAGACATTGTAATTTTATAATGTTATCTTTTAAAATGTTATTTTTTAATTTTTAAGTTGTAAAAGGTATATATTCGTCTTTTTATTTATAAAATATAGATGCCGTCTTAATTCGTTGATTTTTAATTCATTTTTTACTTTCGCTTGCTGGAATGTTCTTTACCCGCCCACCGAATTACTGTTTGTTTATATGATGCCATTACGACATTTCGGAGGAAGCTTTAAAAGCCGGCATCTCCGAACAGAACGTCACTGCCTTGAAGAAACCTATTGGGCGAAATGCGTCGCAGGTTTAGTGACTTTTGTGTAACATCTATGCGGAAGTCTCTTTCCCGACCTGAGAGTCTAATCTACATCACCGCTGCCGGACCGATCTAGCACTCTATTCCTGATATGGATCGTGCAATATATCGAAAGGACTGGTGACGTGGGACTTTGTTTTTATGCTGTATTTGCCATGTATTTTATGTAAGCCTCCATAGGTTCAAGGGGCCATTAAAATGTTATTTACGTACTTCACCATATACGATTCTCTCTATTTCTCCTCTTTTGTACACCATCTTCCTGAAGAAAGAACGGAGATATCTTGCATTATTGTGGATTATAGGACTTGAAGTCCTCTCATGCTTTACACTCAGAGTCAGTTTAAGGTTCTGGTCTAAGTGAGTGTGTTTTCATTTGGGGGATATATCTTTTTGGGTATATTCTATACATACAGTACTATTAATTTTAGTGTTTTTGTTCTAGAAAATCAGATCTCTATTTAGATTATATAATATATTTAGTAATATAATAGATTTTTTTCTGCGCAACACTTTATCACCTGTTTGGCTCTGTAAGAGCACAGTCCTGTGGGTGCAATCCTAGATGCTCGGGTAAATGACCTGTGGGTGCATTCTGGGTGCTGTGGGTCCAATGCAAGAGATGTGGTGTCAATAATTAAAGAAGGGCAGGAGAAATGAAGTATTGAGAGCAGAGGAAGGATATAAAAACAATGTAATGTGCGCCCTAATATGCACGATTTTGCAGCCTTACTGTGGTGGCTGAAAACTGGAGGGACGTTGCCTTCATTTTTTGGTCCTCACAGGGTTGCCAATATGGTTGCTTGGAGCTGTAGTGACTGGTGAATTGTCCTTTCTGGTCGGTTGCTACTGTCCCCCATAGCGTAGGCATCCTCATTGTGTACTGGAGGAGAGTTGGAGGTGCCCCCGCTGGTCTTGGGTCCCCCCTACCTCTCTTTTGGCAGTAGACGCCGCAGCTACTTGACTATCTGAAGTTCCCTTTTTTCTTCTTCTTCCCCACTCTCTTTCTCCCCCTTATTCCCTCCCCCTTGTTTCTGTTAAGTGTTTTTCACCCTTTGTGTTTTCCTCTGGATTTCTAAACGAACTGTGAGTTACTTAGAAGCACTTTGTTGTACAGAGTAGCTAACCCCTACACAGGAATGCATGTTGTTTCCCATAATGTTAAGGGCCTAAATGTGCCGGAAAAAAGATCGACTTTGTTGAGGGGCCTTAAAGGACAAGGGCCTCTGTTTTTGTAGGAGACGCACTTCAAAGGTAATGCTCCCCCCAGTCTTGCAAACCGGGACTTTCCCACTGCCTTTTTTAGCCATAATCTTCTGGCTAAATGAAAAGGTATGGCAATCCTTTTTTCCAAACATTTCCTTCTTACGAATATTTCACATATTGTTTGTCAAGGGTGAAATGGCGGGGCACTTCCACACGTTTGCTAACGTGTATTTACCCAACACAAAGCCGAATGTCTGCCTATCTAAAATATAAATTTTGCTAGGGAAATTCCAGGGGGGCATGTTGATTTTTAGGGGCGACCTTAACTTTGCCATTGATCCTACCATAGACACCTCATCTGGCCGCACACAGATGCCAGCACATGTTACTCGGAAAATCAGGAACGTTCTCCAAGACCTGCAGCTTGTAGACTGTTGGAGGGCACTCCACCCCGCCGATAGGGATTATAGTTTTTACTCTACCCCTCACAACCGATACACTCGTATTGATTATCTTTTCACAACGCACTACCACCTGCCGCATATGACTAAAGCAGCTTATGGGCTGATCATATGGTCGGACCATGCCCCTTTAGGTGTCACCTTTACTACCCCGCTTTTTAAGCCGGTCCAATGCACCTGGCGGTTAAATGAAGCTATGCTTGCTGATCCACAGGTGTGTACCTCCGTGGAAACAACTCTGCACGACTATTTTTCTGTCAACTGTACTTCTGATGTTTCCCTCTCTACTGTCTGGGAAGCACACAAATGTGCAATTAGGGGTCGTCTCATACAGTTAGCCGCTACTCAAAAAAAAGAACGCTCGGCGGCTGTGAGCCCCTTCTGCACCCAAATAGGGATCCTTGAACAGACACACAAATGTACCTTGCTTGAGGCAGATTTTTGTAGACTACTGAGTCTCCGTAAGTCCTAGCTGACATACTACATAAGCAAGCACAGAGGAATTACACAAGATTGAAAGCAATCTATCTCGAACACGGGGATAACCCTGAAGCCCTGAAGAAGAGGCGCCAATTGACATACATCCCTAAAATCCGTGACTCTGCGGGCACGACAAGACTGATGCCAACAGACATTGCGGCAGAATTTGTTTCTTTTTACACTCAACTGTATAATCAATTGTCCCCCCTGACTGACCCAGAAGCGCAAACAATTTTTCAGACTAAAATTCGCAAGTACCTTTCTACTGACTCCGCTTCCATGGAATCTGACATTACAGCAGGTGAAGTGGCATGGGCAATCAAATGTTCTAACACAGGAAAAAGCCCTGGCCCAGACGGTCTACCCCTTAGTTACTACAACAAATTTAATGCTCTCCTTAGCCCCCATATGGTCACCACTTTTAATTAGATTTTACAGGGATGTTCCCACACACTGACAGCAACTATAGCTGTGATCCCGAAGGAGGGCCGGGACCCCGAGAGCTGTGTAAATTATAGACCTATATCCCTGCTTAATGCAAATGTGAAACTTTTCGCTAAAATTTTTGCAACACGCATGCAAGCATTCCTTCCGGACTTGATCCACCCGGATCAGTTGGGCTTTGTACCGGGTCGGGAGTCCAGGGACAGCACCCTTAGAGAGCTCACTTTAATCCACTTGGCGCAAACCACATCCACTGAATCGTTACTTTTATCAACAGACGTCGAAAACTTTATCAACTGGACCTACAAGTTAGAGGTCCTTCGCTTTATGGGTTTTGGTCCCCATATGATGGCCTGGGTGGCCTCCCTGTATTGCATCAAATAGAAAGAAGTGTGCACTCCACTCGCCAGTCAATGAATGAATAAAATCCAAACAAATAGGGTAAGGTACAATCCACGGATGATGAAGTAAAAAAAAAGGAAGGCCACCTAACGCGTTTCGCGTGTCACCACGCTTAGTCATAGGTGCCACCTGCTTGCTGCTATTGATCACCCTTCAGCCAGCATCATGGAGTCTTTTGGCTGGCTTAGCATTACAAGATGGTAGTTTAAAGCTAACCTCTGCCTTTTATGTGCTGTTAGAAACATAGAATGTGTCGACAGATAAGAACCATTTGGCCAATCTAGTCTGCCCAATTTTCTAAATATTTGTATTAGTCCCTGGTCCTGTCTTATATCTAGGATAGCCTTATGCCTATCCCATGAATGCTTAAACTCCTTCAATGTACTGACCGCTACCACTTCTGCTGGAAGACTATTCCATTCATCCACTACCCACTCAGTACAGTAATACTTTCATTAGTCCCTGGCCTTATCTTATATCTAGGATAGCCTTATGCCTATCTCATGAATGCTTAACTTCTTCACTGATATTACTTATAAAACATAGAATGTGTCGGCATTCCCATAATGCTCAGCCAGTATTGCCTGGCTAAGTCTCATGGGAACTGCATTTAATAGCATATGGGGTTCTATGTGTTAGCTGTGAACTACAATTCGTATGATATCAAGTCAGCCAAAAATTTCAATGATGTTGGCTGAGAATCATAAGTATGGAATGCAACAGTAATGAGCAACATCTATCACAGTCCTCCACAAGACGGCGTAGTACGGAGTTTATAACTCTGTAATAGGGGACTGCAGCTCATTCTCAAGGAGTAATGTAATTTCGGTTGACCATCCCCCCGTTGCCGACTGATATTGATCCACTATGGCCAGTATTTTTTGGAAGAAAAGGTAGCAACCCTAAGATCATTTTCAATCATTTCTTTTATTCAGACCTTCACTTGGAAAAACTCTGGTCTTTAGACTTTGAAACACCGCTGAGGCACAATTCTTCCCTATTCTCTTCCGATGCTGCTCTCTTTCCAGCCCCCAGTTCTCAGAGTCATAGTGCCCTTGTTTTTCTGGGTCTTGGACACCTGGTCGCGATGATCATGCTGCCCGTGCATTTTTTTTCTTAAGGGGTGGAGCGATGAAATGTCACGTGACCCGGCACTCTGACGTTAGACACACGCCGGGTCACATGACCTATCTAAACTCACCGCGGGGAGCCGAACAGGCAGCATGGTAGGACTTCATGCTGCATGCCACTAGCCACCAGGGATCAGGATAAGTCTTGTGGTGAGGGGGCATGTAATGGGGGTAATGGAGGCATATAATGGGGGTGATGGGGCATGTAATGGGGTGATGGAGGCATGTAATGGAGTTGATGGGGCATGTAATGTAGGTGATAGGTCATGTAATGGAGGTGATGGGGCATGTAATGGGGGTGATAGAGACATATAATGGGGTGATGGAGGCATATAATGGGGGTGATGGAGGCATGCAATGGGGGTGATCGAGGCATGCAATGGGGTTGATGGGGGCATGCAATGGGGGTTATGGGGGCATTAAATGTGGGTGATGAGGCATGTAATGGGGGTGATGGAGGCATGTAAAGGGGGTGATGGGGCATGTTATGGGGGTGATGGAGGAGTGTAATTGGGGTGATGGAGGCATGTGATAGGGGTGATTGGGTCATGTAATGGGGTGATGAGGGTTATGGGGCATGTAGTGCATGTGCAGCGTGAGTAGGGGGGTGCGTGAATTTTGTCTGCCTAGGGCAGCACAAAACCAAGATACACCACTGCTCCTGGCTATCTTCGTCCCGATTTCCAAGTTCTTCTCTATGATCCCCATGTCTGCAGCCTGAAACATTCTCACACAGCACAGGAAACATCACAGCCAGGAAGGGGGCAGGGCTACAGCGCACTCTGTGAAATGCACACATCGAGCAGCAGGACATGACTATACCTTAAATGGCCATATGAGATGTGCGTCACTGTGTGCCCCGCTAGCAAAGGCAAGAGGCGTCACTAGGGTTGGTGTCACCCGGTGCCTGTGTTACCCCACTGAATTTCCTCAGATATGCAGGAATACAGAAACATGAAAACATCCAATGAGGAAGCGTCTCGTTGGACGAATCTCACAGTCAGTCCGCTGTCTACCCCACCCTGAGTCTTGTCAGGATCGGGATGATAAAAAAGAGTTCAGTAATAATTGTTCATTAAGCCCCCGTGGTGCCACGGTGTCTAGAGTATAAATCCACCGGCTTTCACATTGTAACAGCAATCTCGATCTGTCACCCCCTCTTCTTAAATGCGGAATGTGGTCAATGGCTATAAATCACAATAAAGGTTTTGTCACGGTACGCCACTCGTATTGAAGAATGGTGTCCCCTGATGCGGTCCCACAAGGTCATTGTAGTTTTCCCCACATAGGATAATCCGCATGGACAAGTGATCATATGGATGACATGATCAGTTTGGCAAGTAATTCTATGTTTGATCCTATATCTGAATCGTGTGTGGATGTAGAAAATGTGTAGCCAAGATCATATGGGAACACGAGGGAGGGACGCGGCACTAACAGCTGCGGCTGGTAAGTCATTATGTTTTTAATATTTATATGGGTTATATTGTGCACTGTTTGTTGTGCTGGATAAAGGGAAGTGTATCTGCTCGAAACGTTGCCGTAATTAAATTGAAGTATACCGCATTGCAAGTCCCGTGAGTGCGCTCATTCTTATTGGAAGTGTTATATATATATAAATATATATATATATATAAAAATTCAAAGGAAAGCACGCACTCACAGGACTTTTATGCACAAAAGGTCGATATTTTACTTACTCATACAGGTATGGTATTCACATGAGAATAAAATCGACGTTTCGGTCCACACCGTGGACCTTTATCAAGACTGTGGGACATGGAACACAAACAAACATAAATAGGGGAGAAGAGAGGCAGAATTACTAACCCCCAGAGTGTAAAACCCCAGTGATGACGAAAAAACCGCTGGCCGTAACGCACGGCACAGCCATGTGGGCGTGTAAAGCAGGGTAGTGAAGAGGACGCGGTGCCACGGCAACGCGTATAGTAAACAGACCTGCACTCATTCAAGATGTTTTATTCATCTGAATTTTATGTGATGGATCAGAACACAATAGTATAAGTTGGTGAAGTGAAATGAGAAAAATATATTCATAAAACTATTTTTTAGAAATAGAAAACAGAAATTTGTCATGTGCGTATGTATTCACCCCCTTTGTTATGAAGCCCATAAAAAGCTCTGGTGCAACCAATTACCTTCCGAAGTCACATAATTAGTGAAATGATGTCCACCTGTGTGCAATCTAAGTGTCACATGATCTGTCATTACATCTACACACCTTTTTTTAAAGGCCGCCTAGGCTGCCACACCTAAGCAAGAGGCACCACTTACTCTCCAAATAAGTAAGGGACAATGTTGTTGAGAAGTACAAGTCAGGGTTAGGTTTTAAAAAATATCCAAATCTTTCATGATCCCCAGGAGCACCATCAAATCTATGCTAATCAAATGGAAAGAACATGGCACTACAGCAAACCTGCCAAGAGACGGCCGCCCACCGAAACTCATGGACCGGGCAAGGAGGGCATTAATCAGAGAGGCAGCACAGAGACCTAAGGTAACCCTGGAGGAGCTGCAGAGTTCCACAGCAGAGACTGGAGTATCAAGACAATAAGCCGTACGCTCCATTGAGTTGGGCTTTATGGCAGAGTGGCCAGAAGAAAGCCATTACTTTCAGCAAAAAATAAAATGGCACGTTTTGAGTTTGCGAAAAGGCATGTGGGAGACTCCCAAAATGTATGGAGGAAGGTGCTCTGGTCTGATGAGACTAAAATTGAACTTTTAGGCCATCAAAGAAAACACTATGTCTGGCGCAAATCCATCACATCACATCACCAAAGAACACCATCCCCACAGTGAAACATGGTGGTGGCAGCATCATGCTGTGGGGATGTTTTTCAGCAGCCGGGACTAGGAAACTGGTCAGAGATGAGGGAAAGATGGATGGTGCTAAATACAGGGATATTCTTGAGCAAAAACTGTACCACTCTGTGCGCAACACTACATGCCTGCAGCTACTCTCAGAGGCTGCTTCGGATCACCCCCCCGCGCGCATACGATCACCGTGAATGTGATCGTATGCGCGTTACACACATAGGCAGTGAAAGCTGATCACTGCCTATGTGTGTAAAGTGTTGCAATGATGCCTCGATAGAGGCATCATGCAACACATTCTGTGCCCCCCTGGGCACCAGGATCACCCGGAGCATGCTCCTCCGATACAGCGTGCCCAGAGGAGAGCGACAGAAGAGAGATAAAAAAATCTCTTCCATTGCTCTGAAACCACTACTTGACTGCCCCTAGAGGCAGTTAAGTATATTACAGTCTGTAAGAAAAAATTTATTAAATAAATAAATACAATAAATAAATAAATGGAAAAAGCTAACCCTAGATCTACTAAACCTAGATCTAGGGTAAGGGTCATAATTAGGGTCATAATTAGGGTTACAGGGGGGTTTGGATGATTACAAGGGTTAGAATAAGGGGTAGATTTAGGGTTAGGGTAAATTTAGAGTTGGGGTAAATTTAGGGTTGGGGTAAAAAAGTCACTGTAGAAGAAAATGGTTAGAAAGCAAAAAAAAACACTAATATTGTTTATTGCCCTATTACTTGAAATAAAACATAGACAAACAAGGAAACATTGGTATTAATAAACTCAGGACAAATATTAGAAATATATAGACGGGGTCTTTTTTACCATTTGTAATTGTGTAAAAAGAAAAATTAGGTCAAAGTTAGAAGAAGTGTTTTTTATGTCATATTTTCATCATATTTTATATTTTTTTTAATAGTAAATTATATCATATGATGAAAATAATAGTATCAAATGAAAGCCCTATCTGTCCTTTAAAAAATGATATATAATTTGTGTGGGTGGACTGAACACAAAGAAAGAAATTCACAGTTCAGTAAACGTATGACAAAAATAATGGAATTCTGGTCTTCAAGGCACACCAAATGCAAAATAGCACTCGGTCACTAAGGGGTTAAGGGGAAACATGTAAATGTGTTGGAATGGCCTAGTGGTCAGACTTAAAGATTGCTGTTCACAAGCGCAAACCAAGTTTTGCAAGGAGGAATGGGCAAAAATCCCAGTGGTAAGATGTGGCAAGCTCATAGAGACTTATCCAAAGCGACTTGGAGCTGTGATTGCTGCAAAAGGTGGCTCTACAAAGTATTGACTTTAGGAGGGTGAATAGTTATGTACATTGACCTTTTCTGTTATTTTGTCCTATTTGTTGTTTGCTTCACAATAATTATAATAATAAAAAAACATCTTCAAAGTTGTGGGCATGTTCTGTAAATTAAATGATGAAAATCCTCAAACAATCAATGTTAATTCCAGGTTATGAGGCAACAAAACACAAAAAATGCCAAGGGGGTGAATATTTTTGCAAGGCACTGTAGGATCAGTTTTCTTCTGCATTGCACAATGTTATGCAGAATAAAAACTAATCCGAAATGAATACTGAATGTCTGATTACTCTGTTCTGTGGAATTCGACAGTTAGGTCAATTCAGCTGAATTCGACACATTTTGACTCTATTTCACCTCTATTTTGGCTTATGTAATGATGTTAGCATTACATACAATAACTTAAGCCAAAACTTAAACAAATTCGAATTTGACATATCAGAGTGGCTGTCGGCATCCAAATGAAAAAATGAACACATTAATTTAGTTAATTTAGCATTCATTCATTCAGGTTTCGTTAGTTTTTCATTTTTGAATTCGTTATTTGGACAAATAGATGCTATTTTTGTCCGAAAACTAATGCACGTCTAGTGGTCATAATGTTATGGCTAATTGGTGTATATATACTGTGAAGTAGGCAGTGGTAAGGTACTAGAAGGGAGGTATTTAGGTCCCAGTACATTGCTGGGTCCCTTACCTTTTCTTGCAATTGCAGACTAATGTAGCACTGTTACAGCAGATGGCGCTGTCTTTGCAATAGACAAATGAGAGTGGAGCAAATATAGGCTTACTACTTCTCTAGCCAATAAATGGATGCTTTGGGGAGAAAGACTGGTGATTCCCCAAAAGGGATGAAAACTGAAATTAAATTAAATAAAAACTCACCTGGTGCACAAGATGACCACATTATCTTTATATTGGAAGATATATACCTCAGGGTATATTCATGTATTTTATTTTAGGGCCTGGAGGTCTATTGGCAGTCCCCAGACCCTGTGGGTAAATCATGTATTTTATTTTGGAGTCTGGGGACCTATCAGCAGTCCCCAGACCCCATGGATTATTCATTTATTTTATTTGGGACCCTATCGGCAGGCCCAAGACACCAACAGTTATTGATTTATGTTATTTGGGGGTCTGGGGGCTGATGATCCGCAACGCCCTCAAGTGCTGATCTTCGACCCATGGATTACTAAAAAACAAAATGTTATGGCAAAAAAAAATAATGCACCCCTTTCTCGAACATTGCAGCCTGGTAGGAGGCATCTGATTGGTAATAATGAATATAGGGCCTGTTGGATAAATCTGTTAAAATATTAACATACATGTTTTATTGTCATTACTCACAACAGAGAGCGACACTGAGATCAGCTCAAGTGCATAACTTGCATAAAAACTGCTGGAAAAAAACTCTCGTCTCCCAGGTTTATGTAAGCATCTTTCAGAAATCCAGATACAACAGCCAGAAGACAAGGACCAACGGATGAGCAGCCACAGAAACAGTAATAAGTAAAACTATTACCATTTCATCCATCGGTTACAATAAGAAGGGGTAAATCTTGAAGGACCATTTGGTACATAGTCATATTCAGAAACCTATTCAACAGACGTGGCTGACCCTGGTCAAATGGTAAAATGTAAATGTGGCCCCTGTAAATCCTGCAATTTTGTGGTTTCATCAAAATACTTTATATCGTATAACACCGGTCAGAGATATGATGTGTGAGATTTCATCATTCGTAACACTACTCACATAGTCTACCTGGTAATGCATGTATGTGGTATCCAATATGTCAGGAAGAGAGTCAGACAATTGAAACAACACACATTGCAGGGAGAAAAATTGAGGCATCAATCTCGAAAAATAAGTTAAGACCTATCATGAGTCAGGAGAGACAATATTAACAAGAAACTCCTACAACGTGAAGTGAGATGGATAAAATACACTCCATACTGTCTTATCAGGGGTCTTAAATGAGGGTTTAAGCTATACCCTGCTCTTAAAAACATAAGATAATGATCATTATACTCATCTATGGGGAGATTAAATGTCCACTTATCTTCTTTTACATCCACTATATATATATCTCCTAATGGAGAACGCTCTATTTGAAAAATAAACATTGGCAGCAATTATTATGCCTTACAATTAGTAAATTTACATAGCTACACACTCCTGGTATGTAAATAATGTGGAAGACGTGTGGTCAAATTGATAACACTAACTTCTGCGCCCCTTGTGTGATTTTGTGTGGGCATGACACTACAGGACCCATTACAATATGACCTCATAAGAGCGCTGAAATCTGAGTCTTCTATATATTATCTTTCATTGCATGCACAGCACTGGTATGTGTGTTTTGACCATAACCACCTTCTATATAAAGTCTCATTGATTGTCCTAAGTAACAAATAAACGGCGATCGTTATCCCCATGATCAGTAAAGATATACAGTTGCAAGAAAAAGTATGTGAACCCTTTGGAATGATATGGATTTCTGCACAAATTGGTCATAAAATGTGATCTGATCTTCATCTAAGTCACAACAATAGACAATCACAGTCTGCTTAAACTAATAACACACAAAGAATGAAATGTTACCATGTTTTTATTGAACACACCATGTAAACATTCACAGTGCAGGTGGGAAAAGTATGTGAACCCCTAGACTAATGACATCTCCAAGAGCTAATTGGAGTGAGGTGTCAGCCAACAGGAGTCCAATCAATGAGATGAGATTGGAGGTGTTGGTTACAGCTGCCCTGCCCTATAAAAAACACACACCAGTTCTGGGTTTGCTTTTCACAAGAAGCATTGCCTGATGTGAATGATGCCTCGCACAAAAGAGCTCTCCTATGATTAAGAATTGTTGACTTGCATAAAGCTGGAAAGGGTTATAAAAGTATCTCCAAAAGCCTTGCTGTTCATCAGTCCACAGTAAGACAAATTGTCTATAAATGGAGAAAGTTCAGCACTGCTGCTACTCTCCCTAGGAGTGGCCGTCCTGTAATGATGACTGCAAGAGCACAGCGCAGACTGCTCAATGAGGTGAAGAAGAATCCTAGAGTGTCAGCTAAAGACTTACAAAAGTCACTGGCATATGCTAACATCCCTGTTAGCGAATCTACGATACATAAAACACTAAACACTAAACAAGAATGGATTTCATGGGAGGATACCACAGAGGAAGCCACTGCTGTCCAAACAAAACATTGCTGCACGTTTACAGTTTGCACAAGAGCACCTGGATGTTTCACAGCTGTACTGGCAAAATATTCTGTGGACAGATGAAACCAAAGTTGAGTTGTTCAGAAGAAACACACAACACTATGTGTGGAGAAAAAGAGGCACAGCACACCAACATCAAAACCTCATCCCAACCGTGAAGTATGGTGGTGGGAGCATCATGGTTTGGGGCTGCTTTGCTGCATCAGGGCCTAGACGGATTGCTATCATCGAAGGAAAAATGAATTCCGAAGTTTATCAAGACATTTTGCAAGAGAACTTAAGGCCATCTGTCCACCAGCTGAAGCTCAACAGAAGATGGGTGTTGCAACAGGACAACGACCCAAAGCATAGAAGTAAATCAACAACAGAATGGCTTAAACAGAAGAAAATACGCCTTCTGAAGTGGCCCAGTCAGAGTCCTGACCTCAACTCGATTGAGATGCTGTGGCATGACCTCAAGAAAGCGATTCACACCAGACATCCCAAGAATATTGCTGAACTGAAACAGTTCTGTAAAGAGGAATGGTCAAGAATTACTCCTGACCGTTGTGCACGTCTGATCTGCAACTACAGGAAACGTTTGGTTGAAGTTATTGCTGCCAAAGGAGGTTCAACCAGTTATTAAATCCAAGGGTTCACATACTTTTTCCACCTGCACTGTGAATGTGTACATGGTGTGTTCAATAAAAACATGGTAACATTTCATTCTTTGTGTGTTAGACTGTGATTGTCTATTGTTGTGACTTAGATGAAGATCAGATCACATTTTATGACCAATTTGTGCAGAAATCCATATCATTCCAAAGGGTTCACATACTTTTTCTTGCAACTGTATCACTATAAACCTAGAGGGCCATGTACTAAAAAAATGCAAGTATATTTTATTTGCAAAGTTAATTTTGCATTGTACTAAACATTTAACAGTCAAATAAATGCAAGCAAATTGTGAATAAAAACAGGCATGTTTCTGAATATATTTTGATGTAATTTTCACACAATATTCGCAAAAGTCCTTAGCATCCGCAAACATAATTGCAATATATTAGCACAACTGGAAAAGTGCACACTACATAAAAATAAACGAAAGAGGCGCAAATCGGGGGAAAAAAGCACAAAAGGTTACACATATTTGCAAATTGCTCCTTACTCGTGTTTTACATACTTTTTTCCCCCACTGCACTTGTTTAGTACCTGTCCCCCTTGTACGTAAATAATGTGGCACATACATGGTTAAACTGATAGCGTTAACATTTGTGCTTGTGACCAGGGCTGGCCTTTGGGGTGTTCGACCTGTGTGAGCACAGGGCACAACACCACAGGAGGCGCCATTTAAAAAAAAAAGTTTGCCAGTAGCGGCACACTACTGCTGCTCTCGCTGATCACACTTAGTGATGATGCAGACAAATTTCAATACATTGTAAAAAGTGTGTTGCATAATGGAGCCTTTGAAGCTTAATTGACTCTTGAACAGCTTGTGTCTAGTATAAAATAACTAAATACCCTGTAAGCGTACTGCCATATGTAAATATTCATAGAACTTACTTTTAACTAGTTGAATTGTGTGTTTTGTCACTCCTGTGTAATAAATCCTTTTAATTAACTTATACAAGCTATGTTTTAAATTTGGGCATTGGGAATTATGTTGATGAAACAATTTTGTGGAAACATAGACCCTGTTAATTTCTTGTGGTTGGATCCTAACTGTATCAGAGATCTAAAATGAAATAATCAAATTATTCAAGGTGCTATTTTAACTATGCAGAGGATTATGAAATTGACTGGATCAATGGACATATTAGGCCCCTTTACACTCATTAGCTGTATTTCAGCTTTCATTGGTCAAGTTACGATTAAGATCTTGGCTTTCTAGTGGCATAAGAGACCTATCTGATATCAGTTCTGATCACCAGCTATCCACTTTTCAGGATTTAGAAATTAAATCTAACCAGTTAACAGATGTGCTATTCTAGTATAGTAGACTCTAAAGCTATTTAAGGAAATGCTTAAAAAAAACAATTAATTTCTTTGGACAGTTTTTTTGAAAGCCCACTGTAAGACAAATGTGATAACTAGAGTCTTAAGATTAATAAATACATCAATTGATTCAAATTCATCTTTGTCACTTTTAAAGTGGAAAGATAGTTCAACTGCTCCCTTGATCTTGATGAATGGTATTAATCCTGGTCGAATATAAGAAAGATAGTCCACTGTATCGACCAACGTGAGCAATTTTATAAGCTAATTAATAGATGGTATTTGACATGTAGCAGGCTTCATAAAATGTTTAAACATACTTCTAAATCTTGTTGGAGATGTGATGAAGCTGATGGTAGTTTTTTTTATATTTATGGTGGAACTTTGCTTATGTAGAGCCTATGAAGCTTAAGATCCGAAAATCATAATATTTTATCTTCAAATGGACCTCAATATCACTCCAAAACAGTTCCTGTTCCATGATGTTACCTTTGAATGATAAATCCAACAAAAAATGTTGATGGGTGTTAAAGTAATAAACTTTGTTTAATCAAAGACTGTAAAAAAGGAATTATCCCAAGTTGGAATCAAATTTCTTTTTAAAAAAAAAATGTTATCATAAATAAACAAAATTACAATTACATATATTACTGAGACAAAAACTAAGATGTGGGATCCCTCTCAGCGAGAACGGGCAAAAGCTGAAATAGCCAGCCCTATAGGATGTAACCTACTCGCGAGAAGAATCACCGTTTTTTGCTCACTTGCACCATTACAGAGGAAACCTCTCCATTAGCATATCAGACTGGTACCAACCATAAGGGCAGTCCAGATCCAAATAGCCTGGCAGGTCTCCTCTGCACATAGAATACAGCTCGCTGCTCCTAGAGGGATACTGTGGGGGTTCCAGACCCCGTCTCCAACAAACTAGGGGTCCCTTACCTGCATCCACTCCCGTTGCTGCCCGACGGAGGGGAAGGCCGTCGCGTGGTAGGCCGCATCCCTGGACTCCAGTAACTCGCGTCCCGCGAGTTGCTGGTGCTGCTGTTATTTCGGATGGCAGAGGGGCGTGGCCTATCGCGCGATGGTGCCGATCCATTGGTGGAGACAGCGGGGGTGTGGCCAGAGACTGCCACTCACCCCAGTGAGTATCAGGCTTCCCTATGTGAGTGGGTGGACTTCCCTGATTGGAGGAGGCGGGGAGGTACACTTGACAGCCCATAAATACCAAGCACTGACTACAATCAGTGCTTGGTTCCTTCCCAGAGTTCTTTTCCCTTGTCTTACCTCCTGTTCTCATTGATTCCCCGGATTTTGACCTTGGGTTTCCTCCTGGACATTCTGATTTCTCCTGCCCTTTGATCCTGGCTTGAATTGTTTATTCTCTGGTTACCCCAACCAAGATCCTGCTCTCTGCTGCTCCTTTGTGGCCACTCACGACCCTCCTCCCATAGGCTCCCAGCCCCAAACCTGACAGAATACACAAGCCATTATGGAGCCTGCAGGTGTGGCTGAAGCCATCCAAGCACTCACCCAGCAAATTGCAGCATTGGCTCACGCAGTACAAGACATACGAAACAATCAACAGGAATTACAAAATCAAGTTCAAACCTTGCAAGCAGCACCCCTTCCACCACCTGAACCGGTGTTAGTCGCTGTTGCCCCAGTGGAAGGTGCGGTAGCTGCTCCCGAACCACAAGTCAAACTACCCGATCGCTTTAATGGAGACCGATCTACCTATAAAACCTTCATCACATCATGCGAACTGCTATTCGTTCTGAAGCCTAGAACTTATGCCACAGACTTCGTCCGTGTGCGTACGGCCATCTCACTCCTCACCGGGGGTCCCATGTCCTGGGCACACCATTTGTTACAAACAAACCATGCCTCTCTGGCTACTTGGGTGGCCTTCCGGCAAGCCTTAGATGCCTTATATGAAGATCCACACCAAGTTGCGGTGGCCGAATCATCTATCCGATCTCTGAGACAAGGTCGCCACCCGGTAGAGGATTACACCTCCGAATTCCGTCGTCTGGCCGTAGAGACCACATGGAACGAACCAGCCCTTATCCACCAGTTTAGGCTTGGACTCTCAGAGTCATTGAAGGACGAAATAGCCCGAGTGGGCCTCCCCGGTACACTTGAAGAGGTTATCCAGTTGGTCACCCAAATCGACTGGCTCCCCAATCCTTCGGAGGAACCAATGCAAATAGAAATGGCCCGCGGACCCCTCTCGGAGTCCGAACGGAATAGAAGAATCAAGGGCAACCTTTGCATGTATTGTGGAAGCGCTACTCATCTGATTCCCCAATGTCCCAAACGTCCCCCCAGAGGTAAGCCCGACACCTCGGACACTGCCGTACTATTAGGATGTGCAGCCTCTCATCTATCCATTTCTATCTCTTTACAGTGGGATAAGACGAACGCCTCACAAATGGCCATTCTGGATTCCGGAGCCAGCGATTGCTTCCTAGACAGTCAGCTCGCTCACTCCTTGAAGATCCCTCTTCGAGTCAAGGACCAACCTCTTACTGTCCATCTCGTAGATGGAAGTGCCATCCAATCGGGTCCGGTGACACACGAAACACTTCCTCTTACTCTCTTCATTGGTCCCCGGCACAAAGAAACCCTCACCTTCAATATTATTCCATCTCCGATATTCCCTGTCATCCTGGGACTCCCTTGGCTTCGCAAGCATGACCCGAACATCCAATGGTCCCTTGGAAAGGTGGTCTTCTCCTCATTATTCTGCAAAAGTCAGTGTCTCGCCTCTGCAACCCTTGCTCCAACGTCAAATTCTGTAACTGCACCCAACACCAGTCTTCAACTCCCGGTACAGTATCTTCCCTTCAGTAGAGTCTTTGACAAAAAAGAGGCTGAACTCCTCCCACCACACCGCTCCTACGACTGCTCGATAGACCTACTACCTGGCGCCGCCATTCCATTCGGGCATATATTCCCCTTATCTGAACCAGAATTGGCGGTACTCAAGGACTATCTAGAAGACAGTCTACGGAAGGGGTTCATTCAGCCATCAACCTCCCCTGCAGGGGCCGGTATTTTCTTTGTGGGAAAGAAGGACGGAGGCCTTCGACCATGCGTCGATTATCGAGAGTTGAATAACATCACCATAAAGAACAAGTATCCACTCCCTCTCATCACAGAACTGATGGACCGACTTCGAGAAGCCCAAGTTTTCTCTAAACTCGACCTACTAGGAGCTTACAATTTGGTTCGAATCCGCAAGGGAGATGAGTGGAAAACGGCATTCCGAACTCGTTATGGACATTTCGAGTACAATGTCATGCCCTTCGGTCTGTGCAACTCTCCAGCCACTTTCCAACATTTCCTCAACGATGTATTTCGAGACCTGTTGGATTCGTGTGTGGTGGTATACCTGGATGTCATTCTGGTTTACTCATCTTCATTACATGAACATCGAGAACATATGAGACTCGTCCTCACTCGCCTTCAAGAGAACCATTTATACGCCAAGATTGAAAAGTGTATCTTTGAAGTCACCACAGTGTCATTCTTGGGGTATATCATCTCCCCCGGTCATATTCAGATGGATCCTTCTAAAGTCTCCGCTATCCTGGAATGGCCTGTACCCACTACGGTAAAAGGCGTTCAAAGATTCGTGGGATTTTCGAATTTCTATAGACGCTTTATAAAAAACTTCTCTCAAATTGTCCAACCTATTACAAGTCTAACCAAGAAACATACTCCCTTCAAATGGACTTCCCAAGCACAACAGGCATTCCAGAACCTAAAGCAGAGTTTCACCCAAGCACCTGTGCTGGCCATCCCTGAACCCACACAAGCATATTCACTCGAAGTAGATGCCTCCGAATATGCAGTTGGAGCCATACTGTCCCAACGATCCCCTGAGAGTGGAATCCTCCACCCAGTGTCCTATTTCTCCCGGAGACTCACAACCCCAGAAAGCAACTACAGTGTGGGAGATCGGGAATTATTGGCCATTGTGTTAGCCCTTCAAGAATGGAGACATTTATTGGAGGGAACTATACATCCTATCACGGTTTTCACTGATCATCGGAATCTCGAATATTTAAGAACAGCAAAAAGATTATGCCCCCGACAAGCCAGATGGGCTCTCTTTTTTACCCGCTTCAAACTCCACATCACATACCGTCCCGGAATCAGAAACGGGAAAGCAGACGCAATGTCACGAATCCATGAACCCATTCAAGTCGAGACTCCCTCGGATGACACTATCCTCCAATCTCACCATTTCATGGCCGCACAAACTACCCTAATTGAGAGAATTAAAGAACAAAGTAAGAAGCACACACTGTCACCCCGTTTTCCTCCTCTCAGAACAGAACAAGGCCTTTTTTACAAGGAGGACCTCCTATTCGTCCCCTCCAGGCTCCTGGGAAGAGGTCCTTCAGGTCATCCACGATCACCCTTTGGCCGGCCATGGAGGATTGAAGAAAACTCTCACTCTGGCCCTACAACATTTTTGGTGGCCTACCATCAGAAAAGACGTTCAACGGTATGTTCAAGCCTGTTCGGTATGTGCCTGTAGCAAGGGAAGTCACCAACTACCTACCGGACTCCTACAGCCCTTGCCTATCCCTGATCAACCCTGGGAGGCCATCACAGTGGACTTCATCGTCGACCTGCCTATTTCAAACCAACACAATACTCACCAAGATGGCACATTTCATCCCGGTAACCCGACTTCCCACAGCCGCTGTTACAGCAGAATTATTCATTAGCAACATCTTTCGTCGCTCTATTTTATCCGATAGAGGAGTGCAATTTACTTCAAGATTCTGGAAAGCATTCTGCCAAGGACTAAAGATCGAACGCTTATTAACCTCAGCCTACCATCCCCAATCTAATGGACAAACCGAGAGGATAAACCAAATCCTTGAACAATACCTCCGATGTTATATCACCCATGCACAGGACAACTGGTATCATATGTTACCATTGGCAGAATTCTGTTATAATAACCATCTCCAACGTTCCATTGGAATGTCACCCTTCAAAGCCAATTATGGATTCCATCCCACATTCATCCCTCATTACTCCCAAGTCCAAACCATTCCCACTGTTACGGATCGTCTCCAACTAATAACACAGGGGATAGTCCAATTAAAGCGACATCTTTCTCGAGCCCAGGAGAACTACAAAAAACAAGCTGATCGACACCGTAGAGACTATCCGGCCTACCAAGTTGGAGACAAAGTGTGGCTATCCTCCATCAATCTGAAACTTCCAGGTCCCGCAAGAAAGCTTCAACCCAAATTTGTAGGTCCCTTCCCTATCACCGCCCTTATTGTTAAATCAGCTGTCCGTCTTCAACTTCCTGATACTTGGCGTATTCATTCCACCTTCCACACATGTTTGCTCAAGAGATGGGTACTTAATCCTCGAACAAGAGATTCCCAACCTCCTCCCATCCTTATAAACGACTCAGAGGAATATGAAGTCGCCCAGATCCTGGATTCCCGTGTCCATCGTGGTAGATTCGAATACTTGGTACAGTGGAGAGGATATGGTCCCGAAGAAAACTCCTGGGAACCTGTATCTTATATTCATGCTCCTGCTAAGATCAGAGCTTTCCACACCCAAGTCGTCCTACTCCTTCACCCGACCGGAGGTCGTGCCTCAGGGGGGGGCTCTGTGGGGGTTCCAGACCCCGTCTCCAACAAACTAGGGGTCCCTTACCTGCATCCACTCCAGTTGCTGCCCGACGGAGGGGAAGGCCGTCGCGTGGTAGGCCGCATCCCCAGACTCCAGTAACTCGCGTCCCGCGAGTTGCTGGTGCTGCTGTTATTTCAGATGGCAGAGGGGCGTGGCCTATCGCGCGATGGTGCCGATCCATTGGTGGAGACAGCGGGGGTGTGGCCAGAGGCTGCCACTCACCCCAGTGAGTATCAGGCTTCCCTATGTGAGTGGGTGGACTTCCCTGATTGGAGGAGGCGGGGAGGTACACTTGACAGCCCATAAATACCAAGCACTGACTACAATCAGTGCTTGTGTATTGAGCTGCTAAGTGGTGTAAACCCTTGGTTCCTTCCCAGAGTTCTTTTCCCTTGTCTTACCTCCTGTTCTCATTGATTCCCTGGATTTTGACCTTGGCTTTCCTCCTGGACATTCTGATTTCTCCTGCCCTTTGATCCTGGCTTGAATTGTTTATTCTCTGGTTACCCCAACCAAGATCCTGCTCTCTGCTGCTCCCCTGTGGCCACTCATGACCCTCCTGCCATAGGCTCCCAGCCCCAAACCTGACAGATACCAGCCGTACCACACTGACAAGGTCAATGAAGGCCGAAACGTATGTCTGTGGTTGCTGTATTCTTCGCTGCTCCTAGAGGGATACCAGAAGTGCCACAGTGTCAATGGTAAATAGAAGATGTGAGTTAGTAATATCGTTTAGGACTTAGAAAGTTTTGGATAATCCAAGTGGAAAAGGAATTCAGCTAGAGAAGGACCACAGAAGAGATAAAACATTTTTCTTAAGATTATCTAAAATCCTACAGTCCCACCAAATATGCAACTTTGTAGGTACCAAGTACAATCTGTGTAATATTTTTTATATCAAATGCTCTTTAAAAGACCCCTCGTCTTATATTCGAGGTCGTCTTATAATCTGACCTCAAACCGCAGAGCTGCAGGGGACCTGGATCCCCCTTGCTAACAGCCGATGGATGTCTGCGCAATGCACGCAGACATCCTCCACTGGTGCCCGGCACGTCCGTCGGGACTTCTATGATGAAACCGGGTCCTTCCGGCAGATGATCGTGCAGACGTCCTCCATGCTGCCCGACACTTCCGTCTATTATGACGGATGTCCGTCATAATAGATGGAAGTGTCGGGCAGCATGGAGGATGTCTGCGCATATAGTGCAGACATCCCCCGGCTGTCCACACTAGCCACCGGGAAGCAAGAGACAAGGTGAGGGGGGGGGGGGTGCAGAGAGAGACAAAGGGAGGGAGGCAGGGCAGAGAGTAACAAGGTGAGGGAGGGGGGCAGAGAGAGACAAGGGGAGGGAGGTTAGAGAGAGAGACAAGGGGAGGGAGGGGGCAGAGAGAGACATGGGGAGGGAGGGGGGCAGAGAGAGAAAAGGGGAGGGAGGGGGAGAGAGAGAGAGAGAGAGAGAGAGAGAGAGAGAGAGAGAGAGAGAGGAGGGAGGTGGAGAGAGAAAGAAAAGTTTGGGGGGAGGGAGAGACAACGTGGGAGGGAGGGGGAGAGAGGCAGCATTGGCACATAAAAGGAAATAAATACAAGAAATGCATTTTTTTAATATCATAATTTTTATTAAATATTAAAAAGCAATTTACATGTGAATATATACAAGTTAAACTTTTTTCCTATAGGGTAGTCTTATATTCAGGGTTGTCTTATATTCGAGCAAATACGGTAAATGACGGGCACTGACCATCAGGGTCAAGCAAGACCCTTATCAGGTACCTGCACTACGGCAGTGATAAGACGGTGGCAGTGATGTATCTTGGTTTTGTGCTGCCCTTGGCAGACAAAATTTGGGCACCCCTACGACATGCCCCATCACCCACGTTGCACACCCCACGACATGCACCAACACCCCATTACATGCCCCATCACCAACATTGCCCACACATTAAATGCCCAATCACCCCATTACATGCGCCCATCACCCACATTGCATACACACTAAATGCCCCATCACCCCCATTACATGCCACCATCACTCTCATTACATGCCCCCACCATGTCCATTACATGCCCCCATCACCCGATTAAATGGAAGGAGCTAAAGCTTGCTGAACGGTGGGAGGGAGCGAAAAAATTTTAAGCACCAGAAGTGTGCTTTAACACCCTCTGGCAAAGTGCCGCCCTAGACGAGTGCCTTGTGGAAGATACACTACCGGACGGTGGGTCTCTGTAGACCTGTAGTCTGATCACACGGAAGTTATCAGATTACAGAACACATCTGCACACTTATGGCTGCTGAGACCACTCTCAGGGTCCTCAGCATGCCAGATTACATTTTTCAGTGCTTGTTCTGAGTACTGATACATATAATGGGATCACTGATACATGTAATGGGATCACCCCCCAGTAACATCACTGATGATGTTTTCAGGCGGACGCTCTGCTATTTATTTCCAAACATGTCCCACCGGTGACGTGGAATGATGCACAATAATGCTGTCACCCACAGTGGCAACAGAACTGGGCATACCTACAGAGTCTGCGCATAGCAGCCTTTGCTCTTCTCCACTTGTCCCAGAAAATTGGGACAGTGGAGGATAATGTCTAGACCACTGATACCATCCCAAACCAGGACTGACCCACATAAGGCAGGACTGTTATGGACATGCCTTTTGGTGATATAATTAGTGATGTCACGAAAATGTCCTGAACAAAAAATTGTAATCTCACCATCCTCTTCTCCCACCAGAAAAGGCCCACCTCTATACTTGTCTTGTCGAGTCCTTGGGGGGAATATTCGACCTTGGGATTGTAATTTGTGGAGGTTCCTGTGGACTATTCATCCATCTAACAGAGATACCCAGTCGGGATACCCACACTGAACACCAGGACTTATCCACAGCTCCCTGGCAGTCAGCATGGAGTTTGTGCACTGCCCGGGCGCACAGACAAGTTTCCATGATACCTCTCTTGCACTCCCAGCCACTCTCATTGCGGCAGATCACATGGTCCACGCCGAACATGTGACCTGCCATGATGAGAGTGGCGGAGAGCACGAGAGAGGCAACATGGAAATTTGTCTGTGCAGCGTAGAAACTACACTGTCGCTCTGTAATTATTACACATTTGATTGTAATTGATTTTTCTGTCTAAGATTGTTGTTGCACTTTCACATTTGTGCACAAATTTTTAGCACAGCTGCGCTTTGGTCAAGTATCATACATTGGATTATATCACGCTTTGTGTTTTCTGTACTCACACTGTGTGGCATTTTAACCCCTTAACGACAGATGACGTGCCAGGCACGTCACGGCAAATCGAGGACTTGCCGACAGCTGACGTGCCTGGCACGTCATGCACTAAACTGAGTAAAGAAAGCGACCAGCGGTCGCTTTCTTTACTCTAACGGTGTTGCTACAATGCCTCTAGGTAGAGGCATTGTGCAACACCCCCCAAAAGTGCAGGGGCGCGCTACGATCACTCCACGGAGTGATCGTAGCAGCCATTTAAAAATGGCTGCGCCCACTGCACACATGTGCTTAGAAAGCGAACGATCGTTCGCTTTCTAAGCATCTGCGGTGTTTCTAAAGTGCCTCGCTAGCGAGGCACTTAGTAACACCTTGATGCTCCCCAGAGCCGATGGTGGTCGCTCTCCTGAGCGACCCCATCGGCTCAGTAGAAGGGAACGCTGCCTATACAGGCAGCGCTTCCCTTCTAATGGCAAGAGCATCGGAAGTGAAAGTATTTCACTTCCGATGCTCTAGGGGGAGCCAATCGATGCCGGCACAACAGATCTATGTGATCTGTGTGCAGGCATGTATGATAAGTGCTCTGATGAGCACTTATCATACTGTCAAAGGCAATATTAGCAAATATTGCCTTTGACAAGTATTGATCTGCCTCCCTCACCTTACTAGTTATAGTAAGGGAGAGAGACAGATCAGATAAAGTAAAAAAATAAAATAAAATAATAAAACAAATATTTAATAAAATTTTAAACACCAAGGGCTTTTATAAAAGCCATTTAACCCCTTCCCTGCCATTGATCGCTGTGTACGCAGTGATCATACACAGCAGCACATTTTTTGCTGTCTGTGCATTTTTTAGGGGTTAATTTTTTTTACTGTAATTCATTACAGTATAAAAAAAAGCTCTTTTAAGAGAGATTAACCCCTTTCTTGCTGTAGATCACTGCCTAAGCAGAGATCTGACGCAAATGCAGCAATCTTGCTGCAGAAGCATTTTTAATTTTTTTAAAACTTTTTTATTACACCCGTCACGTGTTAATTATACCCGCTAGGGGACTACGTTTAACGTAATTTTTTTTTTAAATAAGAGCTATTAACCCCTTCCTTGCCGTATATCACTTCCTAAGCAGCACATATGGTCACTGCCTAAGCAGTGCATATGGTCACTGCCTAAGCAGCGCATATGGAGCAATCTAGTCGCAGAAGGATTTTTTTTTTGCTATCAGCATTTTTTTTGTCAGACTCGCTAGGGGTTAATTATACCCACTAGGGGATTACGTGTATTCCTTTTGAAGCTGTCTGAACACGTGTATAGCGATCAGTAACAGCCGATCAGTGGCAAAGGTGGTTTGGTGATTTCTCAGATGAGCATCACCATTCGTCTGGTTCGATCAATATTGGTAAATATTGTTCTGACCCATATGGATCTGCCTCCCTCTCCTCACTTGAGTTTTAGTGAGGGAAAGAGACAGATCTGTATAACATAATTTTTTAATTGTAATAAATTAAATAAAATGTTAAAAAAATTGTGAGTCCCAAGGGCTTTTATAAAAGCCATACCCTTTGTATAGTGTAGTGTATTAACCCCTTCCCTGCCACTGATCACTGCACAGCAGAAATTTTTTTCTTGTCTGTGCATTTTTAGGGGTTAATTTTTTTGTACAGTACTACAAAGGCTCTTATAAGAGCTATTAACCCCTTCCTTGCTCTACATGTTCAAATTCCAAGTTTGAAAATCAAAAAGCGCACCTCTCAAATGTAGCCTTTCAACACCCAACAAAGCTGACAAAGCTATGCATGGGTGGTATCCCTGTGCTCGGGAGATGTTGCTGAACATATATTGTGGTATTGTTTGTCAGTGACACATACCGAAATATGTGAATTTGTGTCTAAAGTACAATGTATGTGGGAAAAAATACACAATAAAATGACTACCACAAACTTTGACAAAGGCTGGTGGTAGAATTGGTGCATGGAAAGTGTTAAAATAACACCATTTAAAATAGCCTAGGGTGTCTACTTTTACAAAATATATACTTTTTGGGGTAAAATACACTGTCCTACTTTAAAAAAAAGTCCCAAATGAAAGATGGGCTCAGGCTGGCTACACGTCAATATTCCAAGTTGAAAATGCGCACCTTCACAATGTGGCCCTTTTAGCCCCCAAACAACCCAACAAACCTATGCATGGGTGGTATCCCTGTACTCAAGAGATGTTGCTGAACACTTATTGGGGTGTTATTTGGCAGTGACACATACCAAAATCTGTAAATTCATGTCTGAAGTACAAGGTTTGTGAAAAAAAAACACAAAAAAATGACTACCACAAACTTTGACAAAGGCTGGTGGTAGAATTAGTGCATGGAAAGTGTAAAAATACCACCATTTGAGATAGCCTAGGGTGTCTACTTTAAAAAAATATATGGGTTGATGTGGTAAAATACACTGGCTGGTTTCAAATATGTCCCAAATGGAACATGGGTGCAGGCTGTCTGCATGTCAAAATTTCAAATTGGAAAACCAAAAACTTCACCTCCCAAATTTGGCCTTTTACCCCCCAAACAATCCAACAAACCTATGCATGGGGGGTATCCCTGTACTCAAGAGATGTTTCTGAACACTTATTGGGGTGTTATTTGGCAGTGACACATACCAAAATCTGTAAATTTATGTCTGAAGTACAAGGTTTGTGAAAAAAAAACACAAAAAAATTACTACCACAAACTTTGACAAAGGCTGGTGGTAGAAATAGTGCATGGAAAGTGTTAAAATACCACCATTTGAGATAGCCTAGGGTGTCTACTTTAAAAAAATATATGGGTTGATGGGGTAAAATACACTGGCTGGTTTCAAATATGTCCCAAATGGGACATGGGTGCAGGCTGTCTGCATGTAAAAATTTCAAGTTGGAAAACAAAAAACTGCACCTCACAAATTTGGCATTTTAGCCCCCAAACAACCCAACAAACCTATGCATGGGTGGTATCCCTGTACTCAGGAGAAATAGTAGAATCTATTTAGCATGTTTTTTCGTTCGCTATTGTCGATGAGGAGAAGTTGTTTCAAATAAAAACAAAGAAATTTGTGTATTTTTTTTTTTTTTACCATATTTTATTATTTTTTTTTAATAATATGATAAGATATGATCAAAAATATGGCATCCATAGAAAGCCCTTTTTGTCCCGATAAAAACAATATATAATATGTGTGGGTACAGCAAATGACGAAGAAGAAAATTACTGCTAAACACAAACAGCACAGAAATGTTAAAATAGCCATTGTCCAGAAAGGACAAAAATGTTTCAAAGGCTCTGTCCTTAAGGGGTTAATGCACAGCTATGTAGTGAGCTGGAAGTGGGACCAGAAACACATTCTAACATCCCTGCATTTTGTATTTAATTTCTTATTCCATTTACACTGTTTTGTAGGTTTTACCACATACATTTTGTATTTCTAAAGTGTCCATACACATTGCGCTCATGTTCCCCTTGTATCTTTAACCAGTTGAAGTTGACTGTTTTATCCACGAGCTGCAAGATGTTATACCGTTACCTTTGGAGACTAAGTTCTGCTGCTCATCACAAATACTCTATCTCCACAGAATCCATGCTTCCTGCTTGCCGACAGGGCGCTCTTCTGATCTCCCCAGACAGCGCCTCTACTGCAAGCTGTTTTTTTTTTTCAACTGCCGAATTAAGGCAGGGGACCTGTTTGCACATGGAAGCAGAGTATGGAGCACTTTACCAGAGGGCAGGGGGAATTGATAATGATTTAATGGAGGGGGTGGATGTGCTGATGATTTTGGTGGAAGAGGGGGTTCATGGTTATGATTTTAAGGAAAAAGGGGGTTAAGGATGATGTTAGGGGACAAGTGGGTTGATTAACCCCTTGCCAAAATAGGACAGACTAGTTCCGTCCTGTCTGGCAAACCGATTTAAGTTTGCAAAACGCCGCTCAGACAGTGTTGCTTTAATACCTTGAGGTCGAGGCATTAAGCATCACTGAAATTCAGTGACTGATTGGTCCACGGAACGAATCGTGGGCGCCCTATTGGAGAGCAACATGCTCCTTTAGATCAAAGTTAGAAAAAAGGTGGTTTTTTTTCTTCAACATACTTTATAATTTTGTTCTGTAGTAAATGATAAGATATGATGAACATAATGGTATCTAAAGAGAGCCCTTCTTATGGCGATAAAAACAATATATAATATGTGTGGGTACATTATGTGAGAAAGAAGATAATTACAGCTAAACATAAACACCTGAGAAATGTCAAAACAGCCCTTGCCACCAAGAGAAAGAGAAGGTCAAAAAGTCATGGGTTAAGATGTTGGGGAGAACAGAGAGGCTGATGATGGGGGTAAATGGGGCTGATGATGGTGGAACAAGGGTGCTGGTGGTTATGATTTTGGGGCATGATATTTGAGGGTGATCATGGATGGACATGGTTTGAATAAGATGCTGGGGTGCATGGGGGCTGATGTTGAAGCAAAGAGGGGCTGATGGTTATGATGCTGGGGGAAGAGGGGAGCTGATGGTGACGAAGCTGGGGAAATGGGATAATAATGCTGGGTACCGATGACATGGGATCATGACAATGGGGTTACAGGTGGTCTGATGATGATGCTGGGGGGACAGGGCGGCTGATGGTTTTGTTAGGGGAACAGGAGGGCTGATGCTGAGGGAGACTGGAGGTGATAATGGTAGTAACCTGGCAACAGGGCTTATGTAAGATTACCCCCTTTAATGGATGCTTTGTGGACTACATTTCTGAAGATACTCTGTCAGCATCAAAGTGACTCTGGGCTCCTAACCACTAAGTTGTGGTACCTAAAGATCAGAAATAATGGTCTAGCCAGAATTAGGCTTTGCTGCCTACATAGTCTTGGGTGTATACCATCTGACCCTGGGGCCTAGTTTATCTTAACAGTGTTTAACGCACCTTATATATACGTCCTGAAAAGCATCGTCCTCAGGACGGATATATACGTCATGAGTTTTCATGTAGCATTGCTCTCCTTAGCGCAACGCTAAATGCCGGCAGTTATTCTCAGACGCTGCTTCGGATCCGAAGCAACCTCGGAGTGTGCCTTTACCACCCCACCCCCCTCACCACGAATGTGATCATATGCGTTTCAAACACTTTATTCCAATGTAGCCATTTTTATTGCCTTTTTACAGGCTTTGTTATCATGTTCTTACTCTATAAATGCTGCTGCTGATGATGTTTGCAAGTTACAGGGCAATAAGTACCACTATATGTAGTCTCTCCCTGGCACACAATCACTGTGGAGCAGGGAGAGACTATAGAGGTCAAAGCAGCCACTTGCTTTAACAGCTATAAACATCTGATTCCGGTGACTGTCAGCGATCAGATGGTTCCAGAGCCTTAGACATGGCTGAAAACATTACCAAGGTCATTTTAGTTTTACCCCATGATATGCCAGTGTGCATAACATGATCAGATCTGCATGACAGTCCTGGACCATCATCAGTTACATAGGGGATGTTTGGTGCGATGGTTCAAAACAGTCAGCGAAGGGGTTAACCCCTTCCCGTCCTTATGACGAGTTAACTCGTCATAAGAGCCGCAGCGTTAGCGACCTTATGACGAGTTAACTCGTCATGCAGTCTAGCCGGCGGTGCGCTCCGTGGGCACCGCCAGCTAGTCTGCAACGGGTCCAGGACTAAGCCTCGCACCCGAGGCAAAGCTCCTGGACCCGATCGGTCAGTTTCCGGCCATGTGATCGCGGTGATTTAGTCATCACCGCGATAAAATGCAAATTAGATGGCAAAGTCAGTGTGTTCACACACTGACTTTGCCTCTAATTCACTCTCTGTGCTTCACATTCTTATAGTGAAGCACAGAGAGTGACCTGTAAGTAAAAATAAATTAATTATACACACATAGGTTAAAAAAAAAAAAAAAATTAACCCTTTCATTGCTGATCACAGTTTTTAACTGTGATCAGTTTCCTTCCACTTTATGGCCCTCATTTAGTTTTTTTTTTTAACAGATTTTTTTATTTTTACAATTTATAAAGTTTTTTTGAATAAATAATTGTAATTTTAATATATTTATTTAATAAAATTTATCCCCTGCATGCCTGTTGCATGATTTTTACTGATCTGACATCGCACTCTTCAGAGTTTTTTTTCTGTCTTTTTTGTTATGGGGGGTTTGGGAACCAATATTTTTCTTTTTTATTAGTTAGTTAATTAGGGGGGATAAGTGGGTTAGTGTTGCACTAGTTATGTAGCTTATTATTGGGAAAATAATGGGGAAAAACTTTTTTTTCCTCAAAAATTTCCTCTTTTATATGTATTTTTTAATACTAAAATGTAAATCATTTTATGTATAGGGTATCAAAAGAAAGCTCTAACTGTCCTCTAAAAAACAACATATAACTTGTATGGGTACGTTAAATGAGAGAGAGGAAATTTATGTTTCAAAAACCGCGTATTAAAAATTGAAAAACGCTCTGGTCCTTGGCCCAGGAAAATCCCTGGTCCTTAAAGGGTTAAGATACAACGTTTTGGGGGTTGCTTTATATTTACATGTGACCAGCCACAGAGAAGCACATTAGACATTTTCTGCAGCTCTACCGAAGAACTCTAAATGGCTTCAGTGAGGGGATATGCCCATAACAAGACATGTACGGAGTGGTCAGAGTGGAAGACTACAGGGAGAAAACATGAAAAAACGAAAAATCTTCATCCAATTATTATTTTTAATTCACAGTTTAGACTTCAAAGTCTACCGGTTATACACAGAACACTACAAGGCATCACTTAAAGAGGGACTAAACTCTCCATGCAGTTTTTACCTCAAACAGAAAAGTCCCCGCTCCGTTACATGATACAGTGCTTATATATCACGGCTACTTTGCCATAGTGAAAGTCAATCGTGACAATATAATTTTGACTAGAAGGATTCATCTTTCCCGAATTAAATGAAACATATAAATTAACGCTTGCCACACATCAGAGGTTCAACCTCTTCTCCTAAGGGAGGTCTACCACCATGACACACGAACAAATTGCATGGAATACAAAGCGCCTCGCTAATATGAGTCACACCGCGCCGGATCTCTATGTTTCAGGTCCCGCCCCTTGCTGCGCACGACTATACAGCAAGTGCTATCCCCGCCTCTCTCTCTCACCAGGCCGGAAGCGGAGGAGCGTTTCTGGGTGAAGTCTCTTGTGGCTCCTCCCCTCTCGGGCCGCCGCAATGAAATTGGGCGCGTTTGCGCAGTGACGTTCCTTTTTTTGTTGCAAGGTAAGGAATGGGTAGCGTGCTTACTGGCTTCCCTACTACCCGGCCTTTTCTATGACGATTGTCTCAGTCAACCATCGATCTTTTGGGAACAAACTGTCCGGATTTATGATAATATCAAAAAGCAGGGACAGGGTAAAGGGGATAGCGTCGTGTATAATGTCCGCGCTGTTTAGTCGGGGTGAGGCAGTCTCGGGCGGGGACTTTGCGCCTCGCTGTGGTGGCTGATGGCGGGTAACAGTGCGCGCGTGCCATTTCTTAACACTGCCTCGCGGTATCGAGT
The DNA here is from genome assembly GCA_036172795.1 of Pelodytes ibericus. NCBI lineage: Eukaryota > Metazoa > Chordata > Amphibia > Anura > Pelodytidae > Pelodytes > Pelodytes ibericus. The sequence goes on from CM069861.1 coordinate 149,800,341, forward strand.
AATAGTGTGCCGGGTACTGAAGGCTGCGGCGCAGCGGGCTTGTCAGGCCCAGTGACCATGCGGGGTGATGGGTATTGAGGTGCGGCCTAGTGCTAACAGCTGCTTCTTTCTTGTGTTCGTGTCATAATAAATCGCTCGTTCAGTCAGTGTCTAAGGAGGGGACATTAGACCGATCAGTCTAATAGTATGTGCGGCTTGTGGCGCTAGTCCTTAACGTAACGCAACATCATTACCCACAAACGGCATGGTGTTCGCGAGGATCCCGCCAGTTAATGGGTAATGCGGGCGGGCACCTTTTGGGCTTTATTGGCCTGAGTGTAGTCTGGGACGTGGTTTCTTTGCGTATGCTTAGCCGCTCTCATACACGTGGATAGTGGCTAAGGCCTAGTTTTTCTTTGCTGCTTCTATAGTCTGGTGTTACTATCGAACACCATGCACGCCCCGTTTCGTATCGTGGTACCTAACCTTTCGTACGTCAGCAACTTTTAGATACAATTCCTCTGTTACTCGGTCGCTATTTGTCTACTGAATGTTAATCACGATTATGTGTAAAAGCAAATTTTCGCTTTGGGAATGCCTGCTTCTAGCCATGTATCTATTACCAAAGACAAACGTCTATGGCATAGGCTTGACTGTGTTCTGTCGCGATTTAATTTTCTATGTTTTTAGGTTAATAAGATGCTCTACTGTTGCATCAGATCTGCTTGCATATGATTAGGAAAAGCAGCAGTAAAAGGCTTACTCATCCACCCAGTAAATCAAGGTTTCATAAATGTTTGTAATTTTTCGGAGCCATGAAGATATTTGCCTAGAGTTCAATGAAAACCACACACAAAAAACTAGGAACAGGCAGTAGGGAATCTAGGGAGTTGTCAAGCCCTGCATTAGATGACAAAGTGCTTTCCAGTATATAGATCTTGTTATTTCATGGCCGTAGAAGGTCTAAGGTTGGGAATTTATTGCAATTTACCCTTGACTTTTCTTTAGTACTCTTTAGACACCCAGCAAAATGGCAGATGATATAGATTTCAACACTGGAGATGCAGGGGCATCCACAACTTTTCCCATGCAGTGTTCTGCTCTGCGCAAGAACGGATTTGTGGTTCTGAAGGGACGCCCTTGTAAGATCGTTGAAATGTCTACTTCCAAGACTGGGAAGCATGGCCATGCCAAGGTACATATGAAAAGCTTAAACATGTACTTACATTTTGTTAACTGTTATGGAATATTTTTCTCTGCAAAACCTCTTTATACTGTTTAAGTACTGATCTCATGCTTACTCTTAACTGGTTATGTATAATATATTTATATTGATTTAGGCTAAATGTATGGGCGATAATTGGAAACGTCCATTCAGGCTCCAAGTTCTTAAAGTGGAACAGCTACCATGGAAACCTTCCTTAGTTTAGACCACTTTTTGAAATGTATCTGGGAATGGTCTCATGATATCCTACATGTTGTAACAACTATTTTGTACTTAGTGTAGGTAGCTATTACATCCATCTTATACAGTTTGTGTGTGTGTGTGTTAAAATTGCCTGGCAATTCCTTTGACTTACTAAGAACTGAAGGCTTGGTGAAAAAGGCAGTGGTTTTATGTTTAACTGACTTTGCATCTGTTTTATTTCCTGATACATTTTGATCCAGAAATTGCAACTCTGCTACCCACAGGTTGGCAGAGGGTTTTTTCTTTGTAAAATCTGGTGCATAGATGCAGACCAACTAGGATGTTCTGAACAGGCTAAGATGTGCACGGAGATTGTTCTGTTTATATACCCAGCACCTGGTTCTCATTTAATGTTTTCATCATTACAGGTTCACCTTGTTGGTATAGATATCTTCAGTGGAAAGAAATATGAGGATATATGTCCATCTACCCATAACATGGATGTTCCGAATATTAAAAGACAAGACTACCAGGTAAGTTAAAGTTTAGACCATTTTCTTGAAATGTCAGTTTAATTGGATAAACAATGGTTTTTATTTTACTTTACAAAAGCAATGTTAAATAAAAAGTGTAAATGGTAGCAGAACTAGTAAACTATATATAGTGCCACAAATATAGGTTTGCAGTTGAACTCTAACTATAGAACCTTGATAATTTTGTTTACAAATGGCTACTTTTAGAGTTTGCCTTTATTTATTTTTTTTTTAGAATTGAACTCATCCCTAACGTGAAGTCACTTCTAAGATATTTCTTGGTGCATTAATCATGTCACAGGCTCAGAGTATACCTATACAATTATATTTATTTTGATGTAGTACTGGTTAATTAGTATATCTGTGTTGTCTGAAAAACAGATTATTTTCAAATAGTTCTGCAAAGCAAAATTGCTGTTCTCACTTTTTACGTATCCTGTTCACGTGGTTTGTGTAGGTTAGTGCATATCAACAGGTCTGTAAATGACAAGTCTACTACACTCTTATAATGAAACATGGATCTGGCTACTTAAATGTGCACAAAGATCTAAATGAGAAAAATAATAAAAAAATATATATAGACACAAATTAAATGAGTAGTATATGTATAGGGTCTCCTACACATTAAAATAGAGCCACATGAATAAAATAGTCTTGTGTAACTAAGAAAACAACGATGCATATTTTGCCCAAAGGAATAAAAATATAGTACTGATAGGAAAATCAATTAAGTTGTATTACATGGCGGAACAGTTCAATGCCAGAGGAAATTATTGATTGCATTTTGAAACTAGCATTTGGGCTCATCAGTTTGAGGAAGACAACCACCCAGAGGAGGGTGAGACTTTTTTGCACATCAAACTAGCATAGTCCATGTTTTATTTGGGAGTTTGTTTAGTTTCTCAAAGCACCTTTTCCCCTCTATAATCATTCTAATTTTGGGCAAGTAGATACTTAATGTTCTGATACTCCATTCAAAGGATTGCAACTGACATTTCATTTGTGATCTATTGCACTTTAATCACCTTTTTGCCTATGATTTGAATTCACTATTTAGTTTCACTTCACCAGTGATTTCAGTGTACTGATACACCATGAAATGAAGATTCACAATATCTCCTTTTGCACAAGGAGTTTTTTTTTTTTTGCGGTTCCTGTTATTTTTTAAAAAAATGATGTATATTGCATTTTGAGATTTAAATGTTAATCCACCCAATGGCTTGCAGTCTTTGCTTCCTCAACCTCCTTTTTTGCAGGTCTAGATCCATCCAATGGCTTTTTAGTCTATCGGAAAGAGGCTAAGGAAGCAATCAAATGTCTCCTTGTATTACTTTAAATGCTGGAATTGATGCATACATACTGTAATTAAAAAGCTCAGTTTTCTGCTGCCTTTTAAAATAAAACAATCCATGCAAATGGGATGTAAACAATTTGGGGAAAATGTGATTTACTCTGACTGAAATCATGAGCTGTTAGAGGATGTTCTGACATGCTAAGTACATTTGAGCCTGTCCATATGCAGTTAGAGGTTAAGGATACATGGAAGTCCTGGCATGTCATGTGTAAAAATGGAGTGTCCCCAATTTTAAAATATCGTACAAAATTCTGATTTATAAGACTACATTGTGCAGTATAAAGTGCCATAAAATGTTATGATTACACTAATGGTGAAATTAGTTAAATATTATAGAATCAGATTCCAAAGAAGTCTTCTCTTGAAAGTGGTAAATACTAGTGCTGGCATTCCATAACGCTGCATATAGGCTTTGGCCTTATGGAAACTGAAACCAACATTAATGCACTAGTGGTGACATTTTAAGTATTGTTTAAATGATCTTCAATCACAAAGGTGAACAATGTACTCAAAACGTCATTGTTTCCAAATTTGAAGCATTAGATTTGTGGTTTACTAAGTTTCTTAAAGGTGTACTCCCAGTATTAATGTTAATAATTTTGCATTGCTCACGTATGTAACTTTTGAAAAACTGATTTTGTCTAAAGTCATGTTCTGCCACTTGAACCTGTTATACAGATGTTATACCTACTTATCTAGCACTTCACCCCCCTACTGAAAATTTAAATGGACATTTTGTTGAGTAATCACTCATTGTTGGTTATGTTTAAATAAAGCGTCACCTCTGCAGGCCCCAATCAGGATCTGGTGTCAAAGAACCTCCACCAACAATTGGGAGTTTCATCTCCCTCCGCAGTAGTGTCAATGTATAAAAAGCTATCACTGTCCAATGACTCTCCATAGTTGCATATGGAGCCGTAATGCACACATGTAAATATGTAGATTAGCCATCTTCTAAAATTGTGAGGTTTGTGTAAAATGGCATTCAAGAAGTAAAATTGTCTAATCCGGTTACTGTCTTCCTCTAAGAATAGCCAAATTAAATATAAATTGTTCAGTTTGTAATTAAGTACTATACATTTTATTTAACACAGTCTCTGGTTTGTTTTAAACTTTTTTGAACCTGTCCACTAGTACTAAATTTTGGTGTGCCACTTTTATACCTAATTTCCTCTTCTCCCCCCAGTCATCTTCAAGAATGATTTGACTGTTAACCCAGGAATACTTCATGATTGTCTTGCTTTGTGCAGACATGGGTTAATAACTTTTAAGCCTGTAAATTAGCTGAAGACTTGTGTAGTTTACAGAATGTCTTGTGTCAACATGTACTTAAAGGGACAGTCAAGTTCCCAAGCTCACTTTGGTGCAAGTGGAGGACTACTGCCTGAATAGTGCATTTTTTTCCCAGTGATTTTGTTGCAGGCATTCTGCATAAATCCCTCTTTTTTTATTTTTTATTATACTCAAGCCCTCCCCTGCATCCTATCCTACAGGTGCTACTGCACTGCATTTAAAAAAAAAAAAAATTCTAGTCATTTCTCATTTATTCACTGCTCTGCTGGTGAAATAGAATGCACTGTGTAACCTTCCACTTTGCTCTTGTATACCTATGGTCTCTTAACAGTACAACACATTGGCTAATAACTGCACTGAGAAGCAGGATATTCCTTTTATTTTATTAATCGCAACAGAGGACATTTACTTTTACTCAGCTAGTGTGGGCAGTCCTGGTTTGTTACAAATTCATCCAGAATGTAAGATTTTCATATTTTAAGCAATATGCAATGTACAGTACTTTAATATGCATTGACATTTGGAAGATTCATTTTGGGTCCCTTTGGTGACTCTCTACCATTTTTTTTTTTTTTTTTCTAGGTGATTGGGATTAGTGACAAATACATGACTCTTCTGGATGATGGCGGTAATATTCGTGAGGATCTCAAGCTACCAGAGGGTGACCTGGGAAAGGAAATAGAAGCTAAATCTGAGGCAGGAGAGGAGATACTGGTAAGGAAACTTAATGCAGTCTCAGTGGTTCACGAATAAAGATATTTGTCAATGTCAAAACTTTACTAGTAGTAGTCTAAATTACTTGTAAAAAATTAGGTATTACTTTGCACCTTTTTAATTTAACACTGGACTTGTATTTCTAAAATGCTTGTATTTTAAATCTCCTGCTTACATTTATTTTTACACAATTTTAAAGAATTGAATACCAACATCATTTTATTTTTTATTTCAGGTCTCTGTCTTATGTGCAATGAGTGAAGAAAGTGCTGTAGCCATCAAGTCCATGACCAAATAAACAAGGGTTCCCAGGCTCGAGCAAAGTACTCAAGTCAAGATAAACAGATCTTAAATTTGGTTCTGATTGTCACCAAAGCTATGGCCTTTTCAAAAAACCTCATTTCTTTTTCAATTGTTTTCAAGTGTTTGCTGGAAGCTAAATTCAGTTATGCAGGTTAACTGGCAATTTTTTAAATCACTGCAGTTAAATTTGGTATGAATGCTTTAGTTACCTTTTGACAGGTGTAAATTTGGAGGGTCCAACTAAACTGATCAAGCATATTTAGCATATGTTTGGCTGCATCTCTTTGCTTATGATGCATAGTTTAAATCTGGTGTTTTTAATAAACAAAAATGATCATACACCAGGATTAAAGGTAATTGAACTGAGCAGGATGTTACCTTACTAATCTGTAGTGCACAGTGTCAAGACATAGAATTATATTCACTTAAGAAGCAAGTTTAAATCTTATGCATGTTAGACTATGTTTGGCATACCCAGCATAGTGTTGGGTCTGAGCAACTTACGTGACTTAGAAATGCCAGTTGATATGCCACTTTCCCCTCCCATCCTTCTAAAAATAAAGCAATGTCCTGGTGGCCATGTGAAAGTTTAATTGTATTACCTCTGTACTCTCCTATGCCAACATGTTGGCTTGCATCTTGTAACCTTACAAAATGGTGTCAAAGCCTGCCTACAGTCTAGACAGGCACTCTATTGGGTGATTCTACATAGCAATCATACATGGCAAAAATGAGGGTTAGTTAATGCTACAGATTTTCACTCGAGGCCTTTGTCATCAGACTGAAAGAAAATAAAAATAGAAAAAAATGCAGTTCACTTGCTTTTTTTTCTTTTATTGTATTTATCTTGAAATATTAAACGGAGTAAAGACCTTTCCGGCAATCTGTTTGCAGTGCTTCCAGTGTGGTTTTTTTTTTTTATTATTTTGCATTTGGATTTTTTTTTTTTTTTTGGTAGAGGCACATGTGGACAATAAACATGCAATTTTGAAGTGCTTTATCTAAGATGTCCTAATCCCCTGCTAGGCTAATCATGGATGGTAATGTGTTCAAAATCTGTGGGCTACTTTTTGGGATGATCGGTTAAGGTTTTTTTTTTTGGTTATTTGGTCTGTAATCTGGTATTAAGCTTGACAAGCTGTTCTGCCCCATGTTTCATAAGACCATTTACATTTTTATATTTTTTTTTTATGGACATTTGTGCAAGATGTAATTCTCCTTATCACAACTGATTGCCCCCCTCATTAAAAATGTTTTTTTTGTTAATTGGATAACTATCTTTAGACTTTAATTTCTTTTTGACACTGTAAATGCTACAGGGAGAAATGTCAAGTTAATCATAGTAATTTATATTTGTCCAAACATTTCTAGTGTTATATGGGTGTTTTTGCCTATTTTTCCACAATGACTAACTACTAGTGCAGAAACACTATTTGGTGCTGGTTGTCCTGTTCTTTCACTGAGCAGGGATTAAGTATTTTGTGTGGACACCTATCACTCTGTAACAATGCTAATGCTGAAATGCTAGTGGCTGGCAATGCAAAGGTAGTTTTTCTATTCATGCATTCAGATCATGTACTGTAAAAAGCTGCACTACACCAAACGGTCAGTCACTCTAGCCACCAAGGGATATGTATTTAATGGCTAGTATAGCTGTGAAACGGCTCACATAAACTCATGTCAGGCCCACTGATTGTGCTTGAGGAATTAAGCTCAGTTACTGCCATACAACACACTGCCATTCTGATGTGCACACTGCTTTATATTGATGCTTCCAAAACGATTTGCAATGATCAGTATATGCACAGCCTCATTTGCGAGTCTCAAGTAACCTGCTGCTATCAAGTTACTGTTGGAAGCATAATTTATAGCCATTTTGGGGGGGGGATTGTCCCTCCTTATGGACAATTGGGAGCAGTCTCCATTTATTTAATGCTAAGGAAACTTGTGGCAATCTGAGTTATTTTGGCCTTGCATTTTGGAGAATCTCAAGCATTGGCAGGTGTATGTTTGTAGATGTATCACCAGGTTTGATTTTTCTACAATAATTTGCAACACTTATATATTCTGTAACATTTGAATTTTCCAATCTTGCCCACTGCACTTTTAAGCAATAAGGACTAGTAACTCACATTATACTGCTGCATAGGTTGTTTAACACACCCCTCAGTATGTCATGTGCATTTGTTTTCTGATGAATAGTATGCAATGGGTTCTGAATAGTTTTTTATTAATGTTAAATATAACACACTTGTAAATTGGACATCTTTTCCTTGTGGTCTGTGTATATACTAATTAATCTCTAGCTCAAATATAAAGTTTTAAGTGTGCTAGGTCACTGTGTTGAATTTGTGGGAAAGAACGGGGTGGTGGCCATCTCATTCTAGCTTTCTCATTGTCATTGGGTCTGACATTACCTGCAAAATCAGGCATTAAAACCTTGGCTGGAAGGCATTTATCATTCCAACTCTCAATGCCTTTGTGCTGTTCACCTTTAAGTCAGTAGATCACCAATGTGTTGTCATCTAGCTTTTCATCCAGCATGTCACATAAAACTGACCATAATGGAAAGTAAAATCGGACTGTTTAACTTTTCATAAATTATGAAAATGACAAGTGTCCCCTTTTTAGCATTAATTCAACCTTTTTAAAGGAAGTTATGGTTTCAAAACTTTTATTAGGTTTGTATACTGTATTCTGCCATTTCAAGTTGTAAAAACTAGAAGCCTTGTATATTTTGCATCTCATTGGTTAATCAAACATGTCAAGTTTTAAGATTGTGTTACTAGGTTATAAAATTGTGGATTGAACAAAGTTAATAAGATATCAATAAAACATAGGTGATTTCAGATGTCTAGTTTTCATTTAAGAGGGTTTTTTTTTTTTTAAACAGGATACTTTGCTAAAAATGACACTCCATCTATTTAAATGTATCCTTAGAAATGTTAAGGTTTTAAACTATTTTTCTATATAATCCAACAGTTAATGTTCATTTATTTTTTTTGTACGAGCAGTTTAATGCTATTGTCCCTGCTTTTGGAACTACCAGCAGACGTATGCATTAAAGGTTGTCAGCTAAACATTTTGCTCTGTGGTGAGCTAGAGGGGGCAGCCTTGATGCAGGCAACGAGGGAGACGGGACCAATTGTAGCTATGGCTTCCTTCACCTGGGCAGAAATATAGTCAGTAAAGACTGGTGGTAATATCAATGTTACACACAAAACTTTAGCCCACCTTTTAAAATGCCTATAAATCAGAAAATATTAGATGTGAATTTAGTGATGTAACCTCAGACACAATGTGTGAAATTAAGTGTCTATTGTAAGCATGCAGACTCCAGCCATATAGGAAGTTGTTGGAGACTGCAGGTGTGTATAGTAGGTGAAGTGGCTAACATTGCTAATAGGAATGGGTGGGAATTGCCAAATGGTTAACTGAATGGTGGTAAAATACCTTTACAAACCTGTCTTGTAAATTAGCATGAGGAGGGCATTGAACAGTCTCAGTTGCTATGGGGATGATTAATATGGCTTTATGTGTGGCTCTTGCAATGACCGAGGGAGAAGATGGCTGTTACTTCCCTCAGCTATCTTTTGTCATGAGTGTAAGACAGAAACAGATTATTTTGAATGTGTTAAATTTGAAAAATGTTGACACATGAGCATATAGTCCCAAATAGATGGTCTTTGTCTTTATACCCAGACCTCACAAATGTCTTGCTTTATTTGGGACAGTACTGATTCTGGACTGCAGCCCCGATATCATTCTCTGGTGTGTGTGGCAAACCAGAGTTGTGTGCAGCTGCTCTCACACTCGACCTCTCAAGATCCTACTTCTCCTCTGGAGGCAGACTTTGGAGATATGGTAATCTCCAGGAATCAGTATTGAACAGTCCTGAGCCCAGTTGGTGGGGGATAATGGTTCTGGATGTTGTGAACTATAGCAAGGTATAGCACAACCTGCATTAATGTACGCACCAATATCTTCTGGTTGTTGATAAATTAGATTAACTGCAACAGAGGCAGAATCACAGGAATCCAATGTATCTCTCTGATGATAGGTGTAGTAGACTGACAGTCTCTTAGAAGCAAATTCTCAGACTTAATAAAAATGTAACCCTTCCAGCGCTTGCCTGATAACTAAATTCTAGTGATCATTTCTTCCCAATATGTTTGTATTGGTATTTTTTTTTAATATATTTTTATAATTGTATAAAACCTTTCTGCCCCTTGCTAATTACAAGTTATCACTGTGATAACAGGAAATTGCAGGTGGTATTTAGGGGGTTAATGTTCATTGGATGATATTGGTTTTTCTTTTATACCTTCTTTAATTCCTTGATAACATGAGCACATCTACACTGCTGCAGAGGCTTTAAACCTTTCTGATGTTGATTCTGACAGTAAAACCATCATTAAGTCAGCCCACCTCTGAAACATCAAATATCACTTTAATTGACACTTGCCAGTCCAGAGCCCCAAAACAGGAGTGCACTGGACCTGTGCCTGTCCAAATCGAGTGGTCTCAGAAAATCACACTCTGCTCATTCATTATCAGAGCTAGACATAATAAGGTACAGGCAAGATAATGCCAGACAGATAAAGTAAAGACAAGACAATTGTATAAAAGTGATATGCACTGGTACATTTAGTGAAATGTGGAGTCCCAGCTCATTGAGCCAAATTAAAGAGCAGTCTGGGGTGCAATTTCCCTCGCCAACCCCCCCCTGTTCCCAAATCAACACAGATGTAAATATTAAAGAGACAAATCATGGTTTAAATGATCGAATTTTGTCACAAAATTTTAAAAGTGAAAGCACTTTTCTGAAAGGTACTGATGATATACAGTGGTGAAATTAGAATTGAAGTTTAAAAATACTGCTTTCTGACCTTTATAGATGCACACTGGGTTTACACTCAGTTTTACTTCTCAGAGCATGCTAAGCCAATCATGTTGACTGCTTGCATTGTACTGAGGTATGTCAGGACCAACTATCTCGCCCTGCTAGTCTAAACAGAGACCCTCACTTTTTACATGTAATCAATAGACGTTTGCTTCTGTAATAGAAGCCTCATTGTCTACGATTCTACTCAATGCAGCTTGTGTATAGAAACCTTACCAACAACACCTCCACTCAGTAATGGAGCATGACTCATAGGTGCTCCTTTAGATTCCTCTCCTTCTCTGTCCTTCCGGCCTCCATGTCATCATTCCCGTTAACATTAGTTTTTGTCTAATAAGAGTTTTTTGGCTAGTGACTACTTTTCTAAATACAACAAGCAGCAGAAATACAATAAATGATGTCACCGTATAGGCACAAACTTTGAACTTAGTAATGCACAGTGATATAATGTATGATGTGTATGAGTATTTATTAATTGTTGGGCACAAGGTACCTACAGTTTGCAGATGGGAGCCCAGAAATCTGTGCTATGCAACTGACACATCAGGATTTCTATACTACATGCAGAAGACACAGGGAGCGAGCAGTATCACAGGTATCGGAGTCCAAGCAGACACATTATAATTCCACCACTGAATGAAACCAGGTGGGTTGGTAAGAAATGTCTGGATTACATATCCTATTAGCATGTACTATTAAAGGGACACTTCCACCTACAGTGTCCCAAACATATTATTGGGATAAGTACTGTATCGTGTAAACTAAACACTGCAAATAATAGATGTGTAATAGATTTATGGCTGCTAGTAGCTGTAGCTGTAGTGCTACCTATCTCTCCAAGCCCTCCTTATTTGATGTTTCTGTATTTCAAGGCCCACATAAAATTATTTTCCATATAAAATTACAGTTGAACTTTAAATTGTTTTATAGGAAAAAGATGTGCATGTCACAAATATTTGAAACATGTACAAGACTGGAAGTAAATTATGTGGACCTGCCCCTTTGAGATCAGTAAGCTGGCCGAGCATCATAGGTAATGTTCTCCAAACAATTGAAGTGCCAAAATGCTGTAAGGGGCCCAGAAAAACTTCTTTACCCAGGCTACGGTGTCCTCCATAGTACAAAATCACCAATTTGGTTTCATCCTTAAAGACTTTCTAAGGGTGATGGCTAAAGTCACTGAAGTTCCTTATATACTGCTTGTGTTAATGCAAATTTAAAACTACAGTTCCAAACTTTAGTTAATATGCTTCTGAATATATAAACATAACATCAATATAATAAACACGTGTGAGTTATGAAAAATGATATCAAAAGATTGCTCTATATATTTAATGTCGATAGTCTTCCTCAGATATAGGTTTCAAGGGAAACATTACCATAAAGAATCCCTCTTGAGGACAAAGACGGAAGTGTTAAACCTGGACAGAGAGTCTATGTTGCAACCGGGAAATATAGAGAACACAGCAAGTCCTGAATTAAATTTCTCTTTCTTAACCCAATGTTATTTAAGAGCTAAAACATACCGTATATACTAAACAATTGGGGCCTTTTACAAGCTGATCCCATTTTAGAATCGGCGCTACCAGCAAAACACCAAAAAATTTTAAGAAAATAACTTAATCCAAAAAATTCTATAGCCCCAACATAAATTACTAATGAGACAAAAACTCCTTGGTTAGGAGCCAGATGCACAAAACTGTAAAGTGAGTAAAACCATACATATTCACCAGAAAAAGTTAGTTAATTGGGAATCATTTTCAGTTAAATCTTTTATTACTAATGCGTAGGCAAAACTACACGTTCTTTGAAAGTGTGAATCTTGGGGTACTTATTATTAATAAGAATAAAGATCATAATGTACCACTTCATTTTAACACCTGCTACAAGGGATATTTAACTAGTTCTACGGGTATAGAAATGGTAGGAAGTCTGTAAAGACGAAACATGTTGATGTTTTTTTTTACTACAGAGGACACCGTAGCTGTTGCTATTAAATGATTAACGTCAGAATGTTCTCTTCAGGAAGGCTGTAGTGAAGTTCTCCACAATCAACAAACATTCCTCCGGTTAACAGACAATTACAGAGCCGTTTCCTCTGTGGGCAGACTAGATGGACCGAATGGTTCTTATCTGCCGACACATTCTATGTTTCTATGTTTTGCTTTAATTGTCTTTTGAACGATTGAAAGTGTATGGATCTTTCTCGGTGTTATGTGGATTCTTCAGTAGACTCTGGTGGATCCTATTTGCACTGTGTGTTGATCCACATTACATTGGAGATTATTTTCTGAGTTTATTTCACTATTACACACAAATTATCAGATTATATTACAATATTACACTAATGCAGTGTATTATAATTTTAGTGTTTTCCTGATACTGCAAGACGTAAGTTTATATTTAAGCACTAGTGGGTGTTTTTCATGAGTTTGTGTGGCATTTTGTGCAGGGTGAACCATCTATTTTGTTCTTTGGTTTTTTATCTGGTCTCGCCCAATGTAAGTTTTTCTTTATATGTGTACGATACATATATATTTGTTTCATTCTTTGTATACTTATGCATAGGCTTATTACTATATTTGCTTGAATATAAGACACCCCCCAAACTTTGGATATTTCTTTAGGAAAAAAATTAAAAGCCTGAATATAAGACTACCCTATAGGAAAAAAGAAACTTGTATATATATTCACATGTAAATTGCTTTTTCATATTTAATAAAAATGATGATAGAAAAAAATGCATTTCTTGTTTTTATTTCCCCATCTGCCCCAAGACATAGCCAATGGATCGCCCCCACAGCTTTCTGCCCACCAGACTTAGCCAATGCTGCCCCTACCCCCCCAGACTTAACCAGTGCTCCCTCCTCCTCCTTCAGACTTACCCAATGCTGCCTCCCCCTCCCTCAGACTTACCTAATGTTGCCTCCCCCAGACTTACTCAATGCTGCCTCCCAACTTCCTCCCCCAGACTTACCCAATGCTGCCTCTCTCCCCAACTTACTCAATGATGTCTCCCCCTCCAGATGCTGCCCCAGTCTCCCTGGTGGCTAGTGGGGGCAGCCGGTGGATGTCTGCACGATATGCACAGACATCCTCTTGTGCTGCCCGACACTTCCGTCTTCTATGATGGACCGCTGGAAGGTCATTTGAGCTTCCGTCATAGAAGTGCCGGGCAGCACCGGAGGATGTCTGCGTGCATTGCGCCGACATCCACAGGCTGCTTGCGAGCGTGATCCAGGTCCCCTGCAGCACTGCGGGGCACCTGGATCCCAGTCTTATAGTCAGTACTCTATTTGACGTCTTTTTCCTGACAAAAATATTGTCTTATATTTGAGCAAATATGGTAACTTGTATAGTGGATCAATCTTTCAAAACATTCATGATCTACCTCAGACATAGGGATTTATTCATGTAGCTCCAAATTTCCGGGAGATACCCAACAATCTTCAACTGTGGCAGTGATACAACTGGGTGGTAGGGCCAGCAACCAAGAAGAGGAGCAAGAATGAGCTGTGGCAGGAGGTCATGAATGCATTCAATACAGTGGGTGCAAGTGGTGAAGAAGAGCTAAGTGGATTTAAACTTAATATACACATAGGACTTCATGCCACCCTTCATGGACTGTGCTCCAGATTCCCTCTCTCAGATGAGGCCATTTTGCAGGGATAATCCTGGGTGGGTGCACATGGAACACCGTGCCCAGGCGCAAAGGAAATGAAAAAATTAGGGAGGCGCCGAGACAAGAAAGTTCCGCTGCAAAAATTCAACAGAGGAGGACTTCAACTAGGGAGGACTTACACAGATTTAGCTGCCATCAACGCAGGGGTGCGGGTCACGTGTAGCATATGTTCATGTGACCCCGCCCCCTGTAAAATTAATGGTGGTGGGCGCAGTTATGGCCCTGAGCAAGCTCTGCTCCACATAGCGCCTCCTCCTCTCTACTTGAAGTGTATAAAAGGAGGAGGTGCTGGGAGGAGCAGAACCTCCTCCTGTTGTCAAACTGGAAGAAAAACAAACAAACTATCCCGGTAGGAGACTGAACACATGCCCTAGACTGAGGTAAATTATGTTTAAGCATTTTTTCCAACAGTAATATTTTTATAATCTCTATTATTTATGTTAAATGTGATAATAAAGTGTGAAAATAAAAATAAATAAAACATGAAATGATAGCATTTCAATATGTCACATTCAATATGAATAATAGTGATTAATCACCTTTCCTCCTAGTAATCACACTATGATTACACTATTTCAACTAATCTTTATAATAAATTATTTTTTTTAAGATTTAAATTATTGCATATAAAAGTAAAAATAAAATTAGATGTTTATCTCCTGGCTCCATTTTGTGAATATTTCCCATGATGCAACATCATCCAAAATCTTCAGGGCAGTCTCACTTTACAACTGCGGACAAAGCCTGCATGATGTATCACTAGTGGGCAGGACTAGGTGGCTGTGTACAACTTTGTTTTACCTGCTTTCCAACACATAGCGGAGATTAACCTGATGTGATGTAATAGTTACATTACCCTCCAATTTAATGCAAGTCTATGATCAGAATTCTGACTTATAGACTGCATTCTGTGTCCCCAACCCCAAAGTGAGAAATTTGTGCTGTAAAGTCACTAGTGGGTGGCACCCAAAAACATTTTATTTCACAAAATGGCGGCGCCCAGTCACACTTGTCTAGTTACATATTTTATTAAATACAGTCACATAACAAAAACAAAAGACATATCTGAAATCAACAATACAAATTTTAAAAAATAGCCCTTTTGATTTTTTGGTGGGAGTGTCCTTTTAAAAACCATGAAACCCAGTGTGATTACTAGGAGAAAATGTGATTAATCACTGTTATTCATATTGAATATGATAATCAATTGTGAAAATAAAAATAATTAAAATATGAGGGGATAGCATTGTTTTTTTTTACACTTGATTATCACATTCAGTATGAATAATAATGATTAAACACATTTTCTCCTAGTAATCTTACTGGGATTCACTTTAATGCCAAAGTAGCAGAGTTAGGAAAAAATTCTCTCTGCTAATTGGCCTTAAGTTTGAAATTTGCATCTCATTTCTCTGCAATTTTCTCTTTCATGAGTAACCCCCTAAATAACCAGTTATTCTACTTTGTTAAATTATGAAAAATGATCTATACATTGTTATGGGTTTGGTAGAAGGGAAATAACTCAACTGATTCTCCTCAGGTTTTAGACCCTTTTCTTATTAAAAAAAAAAAAAAAATATTCATATATATTTGTGTGTGTGTGAGAGTCAGGTTTGAGTCAATAGCATGAAATGTGAGTGGCAGGATGGGAGTGTGAGAGATGGGTTTGTACATGTGTGTCAAAGTGAGTGGCAGGATGGGTGTGTTAGAGAAGCGGGTTTGCATGTGTCTGAGTGAGTGGCAGGATGGGAGTGTGAGAAAGATGGGTTTGCATGTGTGTCAGAGTGAGTGGCAGGATGGGAGTGTGATAGGCTGGTTTACAAGCATGACTGAGTGAGTGGCAGGATGGGGGTGTGAGAGAGGCGGGTCTGTAAAGACCCTGAGCATATTTCTGCCTCTGTATCCCTGACTACCAATCAGGATTTATTATTTGTCAAGTTCAGGTCAGATCTGGCAGCTAACACCATTTAAACCTACAGCTTTGAATATTCTAAAAACTATAAATTCCATATCTGACTACTGAAAAGGGATCTATTTTTCCATCCTATTACTCAAACGTACACTGAAACTTGGGATATTGATCCCTTGTTGTCATATGTGCGTTCTTTGCCCAATTCTAACATAAAGTTCAGAATTTTAGCAAACAAATTAGCTAGCTTACCTTTCTTAAATGTAAAAGGCGACATGCCATGCAGAATGTGAGACATTGCGTTTTTGCTCGAATATAAGACGACCCTGATTATAAGACAACCCGCCAAACTTTGGATATTCTTTTAGGAAAATAAGAAAAAGTCTGAATATGACTACCTTATAGGAAAAAAGTGTTACTTGTAAATACTCACATGTAAACTGTTTTTTCATATTTACCGTATTTGCTTGAATATAAGAAGACCACCCCAAACTTTGGATATTCCTTTAGCAAAAAAACGAAAAGCCTGAATATAAGACTACCCTATAGGAAAAAAGTTTAACTTGTATATATTCACATTTAAATTGCTTTTTCATATTTAATTAAAAAATGATGATTAAAAAAAATGCATTTCTTGTTTTTATTTCCTTTTATGTGCCAATGGTGCCCCTACCCCCCAGACTTGCCCAATGCTCCCCCCCCTCCCAGACTTGCCCAATGCTGGCTGTCTCCCCACAACCTTGTCTCTCTCCCCCTCCCTCCCCCAATGTTGTCTCTGTCTCCCCCTCCATAACGTTGTCTGTCTCCAATTCCCTCCTTCCCTCCAATGTTGTTTCTGTCTCCAATTCCCTTCCTGGTGGCTAGTGGGGGCAGCCAGGGGATGTCTGCACAACATCCAACGGCTGCTTGAGAGGGGGATCCAGGTCCCCTGCAGCTCTGCAGGGGACCTGGTTCCCAGTCTTATAGTCAGACTATAAGATGACCTTGAATATAAGAAGCGGAGTATTTTCAGAGCATTTGCTCTGGAAAAAAACTTGTCTAATATTCAAGCAAATACGGTAATAAAAATTGTGATAGAAAATAAAAATGAATTTCTTGTTTTTATTTGCCAATCTGCCCCCCAGATTTAGCCAATGGATCCCCCCCACACAGTCATCTGCCCCCAGACTTTGCCGATGCTGCCCCAGACTTTGCCAATGCTAAGATACTTCTTGCTCCTCCCCCTCCTTGCCTTGAATATCCATGGTGGTTAGTGGGGGCAGCTGGTGCATCCTCCGATGCTGCCCGACACTTCCATCTTCTATGACGGATCGCTGGAAGGTCACATTACCTCCCGACTTCTGTCATAGAAGTCCCGGAAGAAGTGCCAGACAGCAGCGGAGGATGTCTGCATGCATCGCGCAGACATCCACCGGCTGTTTGCGAGGGGGATCCAGGTCCCCTACAGCTCTGTGGGGTACCTGGATCCCAATCTTATAGTCAGACCTCCATTTGAGGTCTGATTATAAGACAAACCTCGAATGTAAGATAAAGAGTATTTTTCAGAGCATTTGTCTTTTTCAGAGCATTTGTCTTCGAGCAAATATGGTACTAAACAGGTTATTGGGATTATCACACATACATGGTAAGGTCTCTGTTGTAACTCTACTGTTCTTTTGTGCAACGCTTGATACTAAATTGCAAAAAGCAGATGCTGATCTCACATACAGCTGTATAATGGAATCATACTATATTATATATCAAGGGTTATTGATTTAATAGATATATTTGTAAAGCACCATATTTTACCTTTTTATGATAGGAACTTGGGTATAAATATTTTTATACATGGGGAATATGGGTTAAATATCATGGTTACACATGCCAAGTAACACATTTGACCTGTTTATAATAAGAATATGGCTATAATTATTTTTATACATGGGGATTATGGGTAGCATATAAGAGTTATAAATGGCAGGTAACCTGTTTTGTGATTGTATTATGGTATAAATTATTTTTATACATGGGATTATGTGTGAAATATCAGGGTTACACATATCAAGGAACAAAGTTTCTGATAAAAATCTGGTTATAATTATTTATCTACATGGGGATTATAAGTGGAATATCAGGGTTACACATACTAAGTAACATTTATGACCTGTTTCTGATAAGAATATGGGGATAATTATTTTATACACTGGGACTAGGCGTCCAATTTCATGGTTAAAGGTGGCCGTTAACATATTACCTGTTTGTGGGAAGGTGAGTAGACAGCGCTTGGCAGTTAAACAGAGTAAGTGTCAATCAATATAAAAAAACCAAAGATAGTAAATTAATATAAAATATATAAATTTAATAATATATAAAAACCAATGCAATATATAAATACATATAGAAAAAATATACACAAATGTAAAAAAAATTTACAAATTGTTAAAAACAAGAAACAATGATATGTGCCTTTAAATACAAATCAACAGACACAGATACAAAGGTAACCACAGGCAGAGTGTCAAATTACTCACTTGCTGATTGGGTTAGCAAAATACCATGAATAGTACATGGATATAGAAACGTGCTGGTCAGTAAAGAAGGAAGAATTGAGAACCTGGCCAGGTAACTTCACTTTAACAAGAGGGACGCGTTTCGTTCGGGGAACTTCTTCAGCCTCTAAGCAAACAGACCAGCATGCTGTATCAATAATACAGCAGGAGGTTCACAACTCCCATGAAGATGAGGCAGCCCTCACCAGGGTGCTTACCTCTCTGTTGGCTCCTTATGTCCCCCCCCGCCCCGTGTTACTTACCAGCGTTTTGAATCCAGCCACGGACACGCGCATTCCCACACGGCTTGATAGCCGCGCGCATGCGCTGTGTACCGCCATTGGCCGATCATCTGGTAAGAAGGGGTGTGCGGGGGGTGTGATGTGGGTTGCGCAGCTGGCGCATGCGCGGTGGTCACAAAGTTACAGCTGAGTGATCAGCTGTAACTTTATGCGCATGCGCAGTGAGCAAATTCTTCTGCGATTGCGCAGGAGAATTTGCTCCAGTAATTTGTCAGAACACCGTAACTGTGTGCGCATGCGCTGTGGTGCGCAATGAGCAAATTCTACTGCGCCTGTGCAGTAGAATTTGCTCCAGGAATTTGATAGAACACCGCCACTGCGTGTCAGCAGCCTCTTTTTGCTCAATTTTTAGATAGTTATAACACATTAACTTTCAAACTCTTCTACACATTCTGTACATAAGCTCTAGTGACTGGGGGTCAGTAAGATATCCTTTATTTCTACTCCTGCATATTCCCCGAGTGCCAGTCACACCTCGTTGTATACTATTGGTTACACTGCACTGTTCTAGTCCACTCTGATGCAGGCAATGATGTGTCACCTGCGGAAGGCAGCATTTCTAACAAGCAGCATTTACAACCCTCTCACACACGCCCTTCTAATGGATAAGCCAGCCCAACTCACGTCGCAGCTCATGAAAGCGGAGGAGACGAACCAACCATGAACGGCCCGCCTATTTACACGTTCTAAACAATAAAGTTAGCACCGATCTGTAGGCAAGTAGCTTTTCGAACACAATATTAACACCCGTGCGTGGTAACACCAAAGCACAGACACTTGCGCACTGAACATATGTATAGACTCGGATTGCACTTGAAGAAACAGAGACTCGGTGATATAAGAAAAATGGTTTGCCTCTCTAGTGCTTAGAACTCTGCTACGTCAGTTTCGCTGCGTGCGTCACCTATGATATAAATGCAGTGTAGCCGGCTAGTCCCTTCCTCTTTGACACCACGCGGCAGTAACAATGGCTCCTGTGAGTATACAGCCTGTCTCTCGGTTACACGTACACCTAATTTAGAAAGACCGTGTGTCTGTTTACGTTAATAAATATTACCGATGATTTCTAGGGTTAATCGAACGCGAAATGCTTCAAGTGTGGTGCCCTTTATGTCTCCGTCCCCTAATCTCTTCATTCCTTTGACAGCAGAAAGACAGGAAGGCCAGGAAAGTCGTGAGCTCATTCACTCTGGATCTCACACATCCAGTAGAAGATGGCATCTTTGACTCTGTCAACTTTGTAAGTTACAATATTGCCATTTGTAATAACTTGCGAACGCGTCATAAGCAATCCACCGCATGGTGTGAGCAACTTCTGTTTTGCGCAAATAAAGGCATCTGATAACTAGCTTGTATGTACTTGTGCTATTAAATGAGTTTAAAATTAAACATGGCTTCCACAGAAGGGGATGACTGATTTAGGACACTAGTGAATACTGTAAAATCTGTTGTAGTTACAGCTATAACTTCTTGGTTTTTATACACCAAATATCTAATTGTGTGTTTTCTGGTTGTTTTACCTGCAGTAACTCATTTTTATTACAACCTCTTTATCTAGGCATGATTTAAATCCTAGCATCTTGGCATATATACTAGCTTACAATTTGAGAAACCAGAAATGCTTAGTATTTAGTATAGCTATGCTTATTGCATAGGGGTGGTTGTTGTGTATTGGTTCCTAACATATTCTGTAACTAGGGTTTCCTTCCCTAGTTTGTACCTAGGGTTACCTTCCCTAGTGTCCATATCTTTGTTTTCCTACAATAGGAACAGTTTCTTAAGGAGAAGGTGAAAGTAAATGGGAAAACTGGAAACCTTGGCAATGTAGTTCGCATTGAACGTCTAAAGAACAAGATCACAGTTGTATCCGAGAAACAGTTTTCTAAAAGGTAGGTAACTGACATTTTTTTTTCTTTCCCCCATAAAAGCAATCTTGTTGCTATAAATTTATAAAAATGGCTTCTGATATTTAATGGTTTCCTTAATGTAGAACTAGTTGACAGCTGATTTGACTGTTGGCTCTGACAATCAACTGTCCGTTTTTCAATCTGATATGGATAACATTTATATTATCTTATTTGAACATATTTTCCAAAATGGTGTGTGTGGTCCAATTGCTTTATAACACTGCAAGAATAGGGATCCAGCAATAACAAATAGGTATCAATTTTTCTTAACTAGGAAGCATTGGTTCAAAGTGCACAAAATAACTTTAGAATAGCTGACTAAACTAATTGTGGGCTGTGGCTAAACCTCATACACCTAATTATATGATAGTTTAGACAGATAATGGTGTGGCTTATTTAACATCTTTGTTTTTGATAGGTACCTGAAGTATCTTACGAAGAAATACCTTAAGAAAAACAACCTCCGCGATTGGCTACGTGTGGTTGCATCTGACAAACAGACTTATGAGCTTCGGTATTTCCAGATCAGCCAGGAGGATGAAGAGTCAGAATCAGAAGATTAAAGTTGCTGCATTTTTATAAATAAAGTGTTAAAAATATTCAATGGTCTGCATTTCTTTCCATACTATTACTTACCCCCCCCCCCCCCTCTTCTAAAAGTGTAATGTTTAATTTTAAGATTTTACTAATAAATATGACGTAAAGTCATGATTTATAAAGACACGGAGGCGAGTATTATGCTTATCTCTTTCTTTATTTACCCTCAGCAGCAAAGAGAATGCATTAGAAAAATTTAACCAATGAGAACATACCAAATATATAATATCCCTCCCCTCCTCTATAAAGTCCAGTGTAATAGGAAATACATCCTCTTTCTTTGTGTAAAAACATATAAAAAACATATAAAATCCAAATATTAATGAAAACATCAGCCGAAATTAATCCATAGGAAATCCAACCACGAGAAGACTCCAACCGGAGGATCCATCCAGTGAACTGCGAATGAAGAAGATCGATTCAGGTAACCCAACATCGACCAAGGTTTCTGTAAACTGTGAAACATGGGTAACTGGATATGACCACGGGAAACTTCAGGCTAAAAGAACAGAAAAAATACGGTAAAGTATGTGCCAGAAGATGAAATATTAATCCTCGACCTTAGTCGAAAAAACGGTATATAAAAAACATATCATCATCATGAATTATAGGATATACAACATAATCAATTAGGTAAAAACCACGCATAAAGGTAACGGAACCCAACATGGGTGGGAAAATTGTGTTTATTAAAGGTACAATAAAGGTACAATAAATATACCATAAACATACAATTTGGGTGGGGATAATACTCGCCTCCGTGTCTTTATAAATCATGACTTTACGTCATATTTATTAGTAAAATCTTAAAATTTATAAAGACACGGAGGCTCATATTATGCTAGTTCAAAGCTGATCAATCACAGAAGAAGTAAAATGCTCTGGAACTCTGAAATAAAATTCCTTAAATGTTGATTCACGTGACCAGTCTGCCGCTTTCAGTAGGTCCTCCAAACGACATCCCAATGTGAATGCTTTGGATGCCATGGCTCCACGTGTAGAATGAGGAGTAAAAACTGCTGTATCCACTCCGGCCTCTGTCAAAACCCATTTAATCCATCTAGCCAGGGATGTGGTAGAAATGGGAGAATGAGGCCGGCGAAGAGCCAGAAACAATTCCGGACGAGACTGGGTACGGAAAGGCAAAGTCCGTAACTCGTATTCCTTTAAGCACAGGACTGGACATAACTTAGGGTTACGAGGAAACGCTGGGTAAAAAACAGATGTAATTGACGTCTTAGTGCGACGAGAGATATCAAAGGACACACCCTCTGGGGTGAAGGAACGTGCTGAGATATCCAGCGCTCTAACGTCTGATACTCGTTTACACGAGATTAAGCAACATAGCATAGCTAATTTAGCAGAAAGTTGTTGAAGGGATAAATCACAATTATTTGGCCAGGACTGAAACAGTATAAAAACCACATTAACATCCCAAAGACATGAGTAACGAGGTCTCGGAGGCCTGTTCAATCGGATGCCCTTGAGAAGTCTGCAGACCAGAATATGTCTGCCAGCGGGAACACCTTCAAATCCCAAGTGTCCAGCAGAGATTGCTGATCTATAAACATTAATGGAGCGGTAGGCCCGACCATCTTCGAATAATGAAGTGAGGAATTGCAACATGACATTTACAGTAGCAACAGTGGGATCTGTGTGGTGTTCCATGCACCAATTAGCCCATGAGCCCCAGGCATGGCGATAAGCCCTTCTTGTCCCTGGTGCCCAGGCCCCTTCCAGGAGTGAGAGAGTCGTTTGTGAAATGTCTGCGACAAACCAGGGTCCCCTGATATCAGCCATACTATTAAGTGTAACTGACCTGTCGCTAATAGCGGGTGTGGAGACCCGTGGAGGTCGGTGATCAGATCTCTCCAAGATGGAAGGAGACGAGGAAAATCCATGGACATTTCCAACAGCGTGGGGAACCATGGTTGAGTATCCCACCAAGGGGTCACCAACACCAGTGATGTTCCGCTGCGACGGAGGTGGAGCAGTGTGCGGGATATGAGGCAAAATGGGGGAAACGCATAATGCCTGTTCGGAGGCCACTGTTGCAGGAACGCATCTGTTGCCAGAGCCTCCGGATCTGGTCTCCAACTGTAGAAACGTTGTAGTTGCGTGTTCAGGCGAGAGGCGAAGAGGTCGATATATAAGGGACCCCAGAGAAGTTCCAATCTGTGGAATAGGGATTGGTGGAGCCGCCAGTCGCTGGAGTCTGTGAAGTGTCGGGAATTCCAGTCTGCGTCCACATTGGATAGGCCTGGAATATGTTCCGCTTGCACCGATATGTTGTGTGCGAGGCAAAAGGTCCAAAAGGTTGTAGCTTGATGGGATAGTGCCAGGGATCTCGTGCCACCCAGGTGGTTGATGTAACGGACTGCAGCGGTGTTGTCCAGACGCAACAGTATGGAGCAGTTTCGAGACGTCCGTGCGAAACTCCGTACTGCAAATTCTCCAGCCAGAAGCTCCAGGCAATTGATATGCAGGTTGCTTTCTTGCAGAGACCAACATCCACCTGTGGATAAGGTGCCGCACTGTGCGCCCCAGCCTAGTAGGCTTGCGTCCGATTCCACCACTAAATCCGGAACCGTGCCGAAGATTGCTCTCCCGTTCCATGCCTCCATGTGGGTCAACCACCAGGAGAGTTCTTCTCTGGCTCCGTAGTCCAATGGGATGGAATGATCGTAAGTCATCCCGAGTCGTAAGGAACGGATCTTCAACTGTTGCAGCGCCCTGTAGTGAAGAGGGCCGGGAAAAATGGCTTGAATGGATGCGGACAGGAGACCGATGATTCGAGCCAGATGGCGCAGGGAGATTAGAGGTAACGAAAGGACTTTCTTTATCTCTTTCTTGATTGATTTCACCTTTGCCTTTGGAAGGTGTAATGAACCGTGGGGTGAGTTGATAGCGAACCCCAGGAACTCCATAGTGTGGGAAGGCGTGAGTATTGATTTTTCTAGGTTGATCAAGAAACCCAAGTTCTGGAGGAGATCCATGGTCCAATTCAGATGGGTGTTCAGAGTGGCAAAATCCTGAGACATAATGAGTAAATCGTCCAGGTATATGATCAGACGAACCCCTTTCCTTCTGAGGAAGCCCATAACTGGTTTGAGTAGCTTGGTGAAGCACCAAGGGGCGGAAGAGAGACCGAAGGGGAGACAAGTAAACTGCCAAATTGTGTGATCCCACATGAATTGAAGGTACGGTTGATGATCTGGTGTGACTGGGACTGTCAGGTACGCGTCCTGAAGGTCCAGCTTGACCATCCAGTCTCCCATGAGCAGTAGGTCTCTTAAACAATGAATGCCTTCCATCTTGAAATGTTGGTACATGACGAAGGCATTCAGAGGACGGAGATTGATCACAGGGCGAATACCTCCGCCTTTCTTGGGGACCAGGAATAGATTGCTTAGGAAGCCCAGGGAGGTTGGAGGAACCTTTCTGATTGCTCCTTTCGAGAAAAGGCTGGTGACCTCTTGGGAAACTAATTCTCTGTCCTCTGGGGAGAACCGAATCATATGAGGGGAAGAAACCTGATAAGGGGTTGTCAGGAAATCGATATGATAACCTGTCACCGTCTGTAATACCCAAGGGTCTGACGTAATGTCGGCCCAAGCTGGTAGACAAAATCGGAGCCTGCCACCTACTTTTGTAAGGGAAGAAAGGTGAGTTAGCTTGGTCCTTACCGTATGGTCGCCGGGACTGATAGGACCCTCTGGCACCCCGATTCTGCCATGGTCTGCTCCTTTGCGGGAAGAAAGTTGCGGGCGGAGGCCTGCTGTCTGCAAAGGATGTCCGTGAAGACCCAGGGCCTCGGGATCCACGGAATGGTCCCCTGGAGCCACGGCCGGGCAGACGGCCCCTGTATCTGCCGGCCCCGCCAAAAACCTTTGTGGTGAAGACTCGTTTCATACTAGATTGAGCCTTATCTATCGCAGTGAAAGTCTGCACAAAAGAGCCTAGCTCCTTAACAAAGTTATCTCCGAAGAGCATGCCTTTAGCCTGTGGACCTGGTTCATTAGTTGCCATATTAACCAACTTTGGTTCTATTTTTAGGAGGATGGCCTTCCTCCTCTCAACGGCTAAAGCCGTGTTAGCGTTGCCGATAAGGCAAATGACCCGTTGAATCCATCCTTTGATGGCGGGTAAATCAACAGGCGTATCAGTGGATAGGCCTGACTCCACCAGCTCAAATATCTTTGCACAAGGCCCCATGATGTCTAGAACCTTGTCTTGGCACACTTTAAGTGAAAAATCTAAACCTTTTTTGGTCTTCCAACCTGTCTTGCCCAGGAACTGGGCTATTTTTGGATCCACTTCAGGCGTGTCACAGGCCATATCAGGGACTGTGGGCCTTGGACACTCTGCTCGCAGTTTATTGCGAGAGGCCTTATCAAGGGGATTACGGACCCGGAATGCAATGTATTGTGCAATATGGTCTGTGGGGAACCATTCCGCAGAACGGGGGTGGTGGAGGTTGGTAGGGTCAAACAGAGGTTCGCCCTGGAGATCTATCAAGGCCGAGGTCTCTGTAGGGACCAAAGGGGGTACCTGGCCAACTGTTTGCCCGACTGGGAACTCGTCCTCAGATATCAGGACGTCAGGGTCTTCTGACTCCTCCAAAACCTCTTCCGACATCGAGTCAGACTGCGATGAATCATTATCGGCCTTTGCCGATTTCCATGAACGTACCGTTTTAGCCCGGTACCTAGCTCTTTCCCGTGGTGTAACCACGACATCCTCGGCAGGCGTAGCCTTGCCCATCTTAATCAGCTTGGAAGCATGAGGCATTGTATGATGCGTTTTACATGACGCTTTCTTGCCCGGGGCGGCAGGTAACGCCCGTTTCCCTTTAGAGGGTGGGGGTGTCGGGGCAGCCTTAGAGTGTGTGGCTAAGGCAGAGGAGATAGACTGGGCAATATTAGATGACATCATCCCCATAGCAGACTGAATTGCCTTGGTCACTGACTTAGACATAGCAGAGTCCAAGTAATTATGTAGATCCTCAGAATCTATGATCTCAGAGGAAGCCTCCTCTATATTGGGAAAAATCCCACCCTGCTGAGCAGCATGCATAGTGGGGGATGGAGATGTGACAGGGATCTGACTATCCATAATCATTAACAGCAATACAAGGCAGAGAAAAACAGGCAGAAATAATAGGCAATATCACCTTAAGGGAGCAAAAAACGGGAGTAAAAACGGAGCAGGCAGTAAGGCTGTGCAGTATCCACTAAGATCAGTGTCACACAGACTTAAAATGGCCGCCGTGCATAATATCTGCACTATGGGCTACAAGAAAATGGCCGCCGTAATGTTAAAACATGAGTCCTCTATGAGGAAAAACGGGCTCCAAGAAAATGGCCGCCGCAATGTTATTTGCACATATGCAGTGGTCCAGAAGCCCGGGAATAAATGGAGAAAAACAGAAAATAGATAAAAACATAGGAAACTGACAGAAAAAAAAAGGTAAAGGGAGAGGAGGGGAACACAACCGAACCCCTGATAGTAACAGAAGATAAACAGCTATGCAAATGAAACTGAAAGTAAATGGAAAATAAATGCAATGATAAAAGGCAAATAATCAAAACCAATGCAATGATTAAACATAAAATTACATAGCTACAGGAAGATATAAATATATATATATTCCTACATATATAATATAAACATATCAAATATCATAGCAATATTCTAGAAAATTATAGATGTACTTAGCTGAGGGAGCAGCAAAGAAAGAGGATGTATTTCCTATTACACTGGACTTTATAGAGGAGGGGAGGGATATTATATATTTGGTATGTTCTCATTGGTTAAATTTTTCTAATGCATTCTCTTTGCTGCTGAGGGTAAATAAAGAAAGAGATAAGCATAATATGAGCCTCCGTGTCTTTATAAATTTGTACATCTTCCCATACAAATGCCTTTATTACATAACATGCCAGATTGAACAAAACTCCTAAAAGGCCTGTTTGTCTTTATGGGCACTGTAGTTAAGCAACTTGTACTATAAAAGGAGCCCTAACATTATTCTAGGAAGATTGATTTTTTTTTTGATTTTTTTATTTTTTTTAAACCAAAGTCAAATAGTCAATACATGCCCTAGAGTGGTCAAGCAAATGATTAACTTTAACTTACAAAACTACTTCCAGAAGTCTGCTTTTGGGTACATCTTGGTTAACCCCTGTCTTACAGGCAAGCTTTGTATTTAGCTGTAATGTTCCTTGTTCCATGTACCCACACTATTTATTGCTATAAGAATGTCTTTAGATACCTCTATTGATCATACCATAATTTACTATAAAAAAAAACATGATTAAATAAGTTTCATTCATAAATTTAGATGAAAAATGTTTAGAAATGGCCATGGTTTAGATTTGGTTTCTCAAGTAATAGGGCATTAGCAAAGTTTTGTTTTGTTCTATTTTCTTCACATTTGATTCCTCCCCCCCCCCAGCCAGCTCCTCTGCTGGCAAATTTAAAAAAAAATTATTTAAAGGGGTGACACTGGCTGCAGCAGGCCACCTTTCTGGCCCATGCCCTCAGGCAGTGCTCAAATGCACTTGACATCATTCTTGAGATGTAGAGCACCTCACAATGGGATGATATTTGAAGATCCTGAAAGAAGATTTGTTTAAAAAGAATTAAGATTTAAAATTAATAAAAGTGCTTTCTTTGCTTTTTACCACCAGGTGGCGCTATTACATGCATCTTTACAGAACCTGCTGTTTTATTTTTAGGGAGATGTTTGAGAAATATGTTTTGCAGTTATTTAGCAATTGTTTATTGACGCTCCCATTTATATGAATACAGCCATGCAGTTCCATGAGTTGGACAATGCAAAATAAATCAGGGAGGTGATGTATATTGTGTGGTACATTACCATTTATTTAAATAGCGCCAACAATTTACATAGCGCTAGGTACAGTGCATTAAATAGAAATTGCATTCTGTTATACAAACTAGAACAGACTGGTACATGATGTAGACAGCCCTGGTCGCACGCTTACAATCTAGGTACCTACATTAGTTATCCTATTAAAATAGTGCAATATCACCAGCTGATAATATCAATACACAAGAAAGTAAATTTACAAATTCGCTTAAAGTTACAGATTTGTTGAATGACGCATAAAATGTCATACCTTGGGTGAAAAAATGTTTTATGTGAGGATATACTGTAACCCTGCATGGTTGGCATTCTGAAGACAGTTGGCATAGGTGGACAATGAGAGAGAAGATAATGATGAGGTGCAGATATGGTGGTAATTACATCAGAGATCACGTTTTTAAAAATATGGAAAATCATGAACTCCACTGGGTCTCTGAACACCCCATTGGTACCCCAGCCCTAGACCAGGATATAAACTACGGTATTTACATATTTTATTGAACCTTTACACCAGTTCCCCACAGTACTTTACAGATGGGCACGCAAGTACAGTAGTTCTTCATTTGCAGCTTTGTTTGGATAGCACAGAGGGAAAAGTCTGGCCAGGAAATGATGTGTCTTTTGGAAGAAACCCCACTTTTAACAAAGCACAGTGCTATCCCAATTCATATTAAATCGAGTTCTTGCACATTTGCATGACTGATTGTAATCATAACTCTCATAAAATCAGCTAGAGTGTAAGAATGCAGCCTTCTGGAGAATTGTTAAAATCGGATTTGTTTCCATCTTAAATGCCATTTAGGTACTGGATAGGGAATGGATGACCGTTTGCCAACATCAGTTTTGTTTCATTGTAAACTAGCACCAAGAGTTCAACTTTATATTAATTTTTTACATATGGGATTTGAGTTTTACTGATGGGTACAAAGTGTATCAGTTTGCCAAGTTATGCCCTTTAGATACGTGCAACCAATGAAAAAAAACTGACATTGAAAAATCTGATCACAGCTATTTTTGTAAATATTTTGGAACATATTTAATATCCTTCTATAAAAAAAAAAATGTGTGATCACTACAAACATCAAGCCAGGATCTTGTGCTTTTCCTATAATCATTAACTTTTTTTTTTTTTAGACATTACTGATTACCATATGCTACATTCTGTATGGTTTAGAGCAATGGTTCTAAATCTGTCTAACCTCAGGACTCACATTTGTCCCTAGTATTTAAGTCACGACCCATAACTAATTTCATTTCCGAAACAAAATTTATTGCACAAATCAATTGGTACAGTATTTAACAATGTATATTTGCACTGTTCACAACATGAAACGAACAAAAAATAGGGCATCTTCACAAAGTGAACAGTGCAGTAATCACAGTGCAAGTAAAAATGAAAATACATTAACACATATGAGACTAATTAGGTCTAATGGAAAGATATGGATGCTTTTTCCTCCTGATATGTCTCAAAGTCTGGTGTGATGGTAGACGAAGCAACTCTGATGTTCAGTGTCCATCTGTTCCCATAATTTGTCTTCTGCTGGACCACTGCTGAGATGTCACTCTCACTAAGATAGGTACACTCACTTCCATGTATCTGTCACATCAAACCCAAACTTCACTTGACCCATGATAGGTAAATTTGGAAATTGTATCCTTAAAGAAAAACGTGAAGCCTCGGTTGTTTCCTAATCCTAGAGGGGTTACTTAACAGGCTTCTCAGCTTCAGACGGTAAACACACCGTGTGTTGCTACATCATTGTTCCTCCCCCAATCAAAAGTTAGACTTTTTTATGAAGCACATGTCCGTGACCCAATCCACACCAACTTGTGACCCAATTTTGGGTCAGGACCCACCAGTTGAGAAACACTGGTTTAGAAAAATGCTGCAAAACCTTGCTGTATATATACTCCTTATTATTTAAAAATCAAAATTCACAAAAAAACAGCAGGAAGTTACTCTCTTCAGAGGTGGAACAATAGTGGGTACAGCAGGTCCCGGTCTGTCACTTTAATCTATAAACAGGAGAACAATATTGGCCTAGTGTGGCACCCAGTTTTTGCACCAAGGCCCCTAAATCACTTAATCTGACACTGACACAAGTTCAGGGTAGTCGTTCATTCTCTGGTGTCTTGGATCTCACATGTCTAGTATTTGTAAACAAATGAAAATCTCTTACCTGTTGGATTGCATGAGTACACATCTGTAAAGATACATAGGTCACAGTGGCGTACCTACCATTGGTGCAGGTGTCACAGCTGCGACCAGGCCCTTCACCTCAGGGGGCCCAGCTGCCCTGTAGACCTCTGCAAAAAAAATAAAAATGTATAAAAAAGCTTCAAGGCAGCAAAGGTTAAACAATGTGCAATATTCCTTTAAGCATCAGATGCAATACAACAATGACTATGACAAGGTTCACAAAAAAGTAAATTGTCAGCAGATGGATACAAAAAATGCTTTTTTGGAACACTGACATCAAGGAACTTCCGAAGTTATAATGAAATATAAACTTGTTTTTAACTTTAAAAGGTGAAGCAAGCTTATATAAATATTACACAGGACATTTATTGTGATGTTTAACAGTCTGTTAACGTTAAATAAACACTTTACTTATAAAGTGGAAATAGCGCCAAATTGGCGCTATCACTGCACGTGCCAACGTTTGATGTTAATTCCTGACAGATGTTGGGAGTTAGCTCCATATGCATCCGTCCAGCACCCCAGGGCTGCACCAGAATTGTCAGCACGAGCACAAGAAGCTTACAAGAAGAAACAAAATACTGCTGAAAAGTGAAAGGCAAACTCTGCTGTATCTATTTTGGTTGAGGTGATGTTTCTTTTGTCAGAAATTTTAAAAAAGGCACAGTCGCCGTTATACATAACATAAAGCGATTGTGCCTACCAATGAACAACCTGCATTGAGTATGTCATGTAGAGACAGTCCAGAGCAATGTTACACATATTTCGCTGTTTAAAATAATGTATTTATATTTATACAAGCCAGTTTGAGGAAACCCAACAACGAGTTCAAGATGTCCCCAGATCTCAATCCAATTCAGCGTCCGTGGCATGTGCTGGAAAAACAAGTCCAATTTATGGAGGACCCACTTCGCAAACCTACAGAACTTGAAAGACGTCTTGGTGCCAGATACCACAGCACACCTTCAGAGGTCTAGTGGAGTCTATGCCTCCATGTGTCAGGGCTGTTTTGGCGGGAAAAGGGGACCTACACAATATTAGGCAGGTGGTCATAATGTTATGGCTGATCGGTGTGCTACATATCATATATCGCTTTACCTGGTATTCATATGGTTAAAGGAAGAGAATACCTGAAAAAAGAGTGGCTTTAATTAACTTTGAAAATTAGTGAAAGTTCTGGACTACTTTTTCTATTGCCTTAAAATGTATTTACAAAATTACAGAATGAACTTCAGTGCGTTATCCAAGACAAGGTTAAGTCCAGTGAATCCCACAATAGTTTAATGTGCTGTACCATAAGTTTCTTTTCCATCACTTAAAGGGACTATTTCACCTAAACATTGGTTTTACTGTGCACGTAGAGAATAAAAAAATGACTGAAATGGATCTATACATTGTGTTAGCAAAATTGCAAATAAAAAAAATAATGAGAAAAATGTGTTTGTAATGTATCTGTGTAGTCTCCTGTTTATGACATCACCTGTGGCCTGATATGCAAATTAACTACTTTTCAATGGAAAATATGTAATTAGCATGTGAATGCACTGCTGCCATGAAGAGATTCATTAGAATAGCAGTACTGAGTATGAAATTCAAATATTGCTCTTATCAAAACGTGCCGTGAAAACTTATTCATGACCTCTCTAGCTCACGATGGAGCCATCCTCATCGACTGAAGTATTTTTAACAGTCAAGCAGTATAGCAACATCAGCGGAATATTCACTTATGTCAAGTGTAACAGCTTTAGGCAACAACCAGAGGAATAACTAGAACCCATGGGGCCTCGGTGTGAAAAATAGTCCCTTCAACCATATCATGTAACAGAACCCCAGAAATGCGTAAATCATATTACCCCAGTACAATGCAGATTCCCCTTTAGTGCAATACAGATTCTCCCACAGTGGCATCTCCAGCAATCATATACTCTGGGTTTTGTCCATGACGGTGTCTCTGACTGACACTCCTCACACCCTGCCTGCCTTCTTTCCGGCTGGTGTCCAGTCTCTGAGTGTTGGACTTGTGGTGGAAACCCCCATTTTTATAGTGTGAGGAGCTTCCAAGTCTTCACATCACAGCTTCTGGGTCTTCCTTTGGCCAGCTCACGATACTTCTGGGTATCTGATGACTGGCAGGGTGTACTTGTTGATGCCATGGATCTTGTTCCTCCCATTGAACTGGTTCTTCAGGATCTGTCTTATCCTTTGTTGGTACTTGGATGTTGCTTTCTTCCTGGCCTCCTTATCATTCCCATGAGGTTCCCATGTGATTGTGGGATACCAATGCACTTGTAGTTGGTCTGTATGTCTGCTATGTGCCCCACTGGCAGACCCACCCTATCAGTCTTAACTGACTTCCCTCCTTTTACTACCATCCAGCCACATTTCTCCAGTCTGAATGACATTTCAATGACGTCACTGTAAAATTGTGTCGGGTGGAACAGCGAGTCGATGTCTTGTTCACTCTTACCATATAGCTTGATGTCATCCGTGTAAAGGAGGTGGCTGATGGTGGTTCCACTCTTGAACTTGTATCTATATCCAGACTTTTTGATGAGCTGGCTGAGGGGGTGCAATCCAATGCAGAACAACAGTGGGGACAATAAATCCCCATTTATGCTGCACACGATGCTTTCCAGTATTGTTTTCTGGTTGAGTTCTTGAGGAAGGTCCTTAGTGTCCTGTTGACTTTGTATTGCACCAGGCATTCACAGATCCATGTGAGTAGCATTTAGTCATAGGCTTTCCTGTAGTCGATCCAGGTTGGTCTGTCTAGACCTGGAGACTTGGGTGACCTTGCACTCCCCCCCCCCCCCTTTTATTCTCCATTGAACAGCAAGGCTCCCTCTTAATGATGTCATATTTTGTTTTATTATTTAATCTTTTGTTTCTGAAGATGACTGTACAAAAGTTGATATATCCCAGATGTTATTTGACCTGTTTATAACAAAAAATATTGTAAGGGGCTACACATCAGCAATTTTTACATGTTACTTCAGAAAGGATTCATGATGTCAGTCGACATGTATTCCCATTCAATTTTTTGTTTAAAACTTTCTTCAACATACAATTCAGTTCTGTTTTGTATGACATGACATACAGCTTCATAGGAATGCAAGAATTTGCATTTTTTCACATCAAATTCAACTCAATAAGACTGAAATTGAGCTGTTCAGTATATTCAATTTTGTCTCAAAATCATACATTTCAGCCAGGGACACCATCATTAGGCCCTGGCCCTTTAAAAAAACATATATATTTTTTTAAATGAAAATAAAATAAAAATAGTGCAGGCAAACGCGGCATCTGCCCAGGGCCCACTCATTCCTGGAGCCCATGGCAGCTGCCCCGTGGGCCCCCACGGGCCCCCTGGCAGAGGCAGCACTTTGCTTCTCTGTGCAGCGGTCTTTTTTTTTTACACTCTTTTTTAAATATTTTTTTTCCCCTGTGTCTGAGCTTGATAGAAAGAGGTCTCAGCCAATCAACTCTCCTGATTGGCGAGAGTTCAGAAGCCTCCCGTGATTGACTCAGCCCCTCCTTCACACAAGGAGCTCAACGCACAGAGATGTGTGCAGCAGGTAAGTTACACAGTTAGGAAACTAAACCAGTCGGTAAAAAGGGTAGAGGAACGTCCCGGGAAGGATGAAAAAACAAACAGTTGGAGACCAGGTAAGTGCTGTGAATAGTGGTTTAAATTCGATCATCACAGCTTATACATGCAATGTGGAGGTGGGAACACTCAGTGGGTAGAAGATGAAAGCCTACGCGTTTCGCGCCTGTGTGTTGGCGCTTCGTCAGGGCATGATTCAGGTGCACAGATTTGCACCTTAAATACATTTACATAGTGATTGAGATTAATCTCATGTGAGTCAAACATAATTAGTGCATTTTCTTAAAGTTAAAAACAAAAACATCAGCTCTAACTATCTACATGGAAAGTTGTTGAACATTTGAATATTGGGGTTTTTGTAATAGCTATGCATGAAAAACATTAATATATATATATATGTGTGTGTTTAAGTTTGTTTAATAGTTTTATTTTCATGCACAGCCTATTAATCCCTTTTGTTTTTTACCCTTTTTTATTTGTTGTTACACAAAAGGTGCTAGAGTTATTTCTAACCCAGGTTGTCAGTCTGGGTAAGAGGATAAAAGTAAGATATCAATTTCAAATATTTGAAAACCCATGAGAGGGACTCCCCCTTTTTGTGTTCCATACAGTTATGGCTTAAAAATATAGACTAAAATATGTTGTTTGGCCTGTAACACATGATTTAAACAAAAGGCATAGTTATGAGAGCAACCAGTTGTGGATATTCATTTAAGACACTGTTAGATCAGGGCAGAGAGAAGGCAGATAATGTGACACATTGTACACAAAGAAAAAAGAAAAAAAGAGGAAGGGGAAGGGAGAAGGTAAGGGGACCCAGAATTAAAATCAATATGGTCTAAGGTGTTCTGCCCTCCTCTGTTTCTATCTTTCTGTATTTGTATCTTTTATATATATATGTGTGTGTGTAGATGTCGAGCTGCCCCTTTCCTTCATAGCATAGTTATACTGAAAGTCATGAGTCTATATTCTTTAATGAGGTCTTTTTAGGCCCTTCATGTCAGATTATCTTAGGTAGTATTAATATTAATTGCTAGCATTAGTTGGTTTAGGAGGATCAGGATCATGGAAGAGAGAGAAGGAGGGAACAATATAGTTTTTGAAATCATTTAATGCCTAAAAATATGATTTAAGTCCCATTCTTTGTTTATGCATTGTGTTGTCTAGATGTCTGGATATCTTGATATATATATTGAAAAGCAGCTGGATGTTGGGCTTTTTAATTCTTTAGTTAAAAACTGTAGAATTGACTGGCCTATAAATTAAAAAAAATTCCCTGGACCCTATTATAATCATGTATAAAGCTTGTAGCCCTGACCCCCCTAATAATAAATGGGGTTGGAAGCAGGGCAAATGCTAAGATATATATTGGGTGCCAAGGCTACTAGCCATAGCCCTCCTTATAATGAGCGGGACTGGGAGCCTCCCTGCCCTGAGTATAATACATTGTGTGCCAGAATACATTGCCTCCCCTATAATGACTCTCAGCCCTCGGTATATTACATTGCCCCCTATAATGAGCGGGCTGGGAGCCACCTAATGAATAACTTCCCAAGGTCCTTGGGGTGCGCAAAAGCCTCCTGATGCCCCCCAATAAATAAATAACCCCAGAAGTCTGGAGGCTGGCCAAATGCCTAAAGACCCCCCAATAAATAACCCTGCCATGCCAAAAGCCTACCCACATGCCCACATGTTTTCAAAACCAGCCAATGGTAAGACTGCCAATCAGATGCATGGTGTTTTAACATTAAATCCCACTCTACCAGGCAGGGATTTCATTCTACGTCAGTCCACCATGTACAGATGTATTGATATAGGGTCAGCATATTTTTTTGTTTGTTTCTTGGCACAATTTTTTAAATTGTTTTTGGGTGGCTTCTTTCCATGGGTGATATCAGTTGTCCACCCCGATGGCACCCAGAGTGCATTTTTTACATGTGATTCGTCCCCCTTCCTGGGCAAGGTAGAGGTAGGTAGGTGTAGGATTAATTTTAATTAAATTTTTTGGGTCTGGGGCCATGTGTGCGTATATATATATATATATATATATATATATATATATATATATAATCCAAAGATCAGCGCACTCACCACAAAGCAGGTAGGAGAAAAACTCTTAAAGCTAAAGGTTTCATTAAACCTACTTAAAAACACCTGTCTTGCTAAGATATATGCTAAGCCCACGACCACGTCAAAGTACTCCAATATTGGCTTAATCTCTCTATGTGTATTGCTTACTTACTTGATTAAGCCCCATAAGCCACAGTATTTAGTGTTAGGACCCACCAATATTGGAGTACTTTGACGTAATGGTGGGCTTAGCATAATATGGCCATATATGTAACCAAAGAAATGCATTTGTTTAATATCATAATTTTTTATTGAATATTAAAAAGCAATTTACATGTTAATATATACAAGTTAAACTTTTTTCCTATAGGGTAGTCTTATATTCAGGCTTTTAGTTTTTTCTTAAAGGAATATCCAAAGTTTGGGGGGTCGTCTTATAATCAGGGTCGTCTTATATTCGAGCAAATACGGTAATATTATTTATTCATAGAACAAATACCAAATTAATGTTTCAGTCTACACTTTAGACTTTCCTCAGGATCTGAGTGATTATTTTTGGCGTATTGAAATATGTATATGCAATATGTGATAAAAGAGGCGCCTGGTAATTATATATACAAATAAATTAATTGTGAACTTATAAAGTGCTGCAAACACTGGTGTTAACCCCAAAACACATACAGAATATAAAGATAAAAAGAGTGTTGCGCAAATATACTTATCTCAACTGAGACTTGACAAAAAGATGTTTCAAATTTATGGGAAAAAATAAAATATAACAAATCATGTGTAGAAAAGTGAAACAATGTTGACTCTGTGAAC
Organism: Pelodytes ibericus; assembly: GCA_036172795.1. Lineage (NCBI taxonomy): Eukaryota > Metazoa > Chordata > Amphibia > Anura > Pelodytidae > Pelodytes > Pelodytes ibericus. The sequence continues at coordinate 149,837,347 of CM069861.1, forward strand.
ACCCCGCTTGTAGATCAACTCACATGAGCCAGAGCCCAAAAACCGGCTCTGGTTATAACAAACGTTGGGACTAAGATCCCCACAATCCAACCTTGCAGAGTAATTCGGTAGATAGCAATACTTGAACTCTCGCAGTTTCTGTGAAGTATGATGTTAGGTCAGATCTAAGTGGGACAAGAGAAGCAGTTGATCCAAAAGATCGCAAAAAAAAAAACTCCCTGAGCAATTTCATAGACTAAATCTCCTTTCCTCAAGTCTTAGCAAGTGACATCTTGTCCTTTGTACTGTTTTGTTAATGAACAGATCTTTAGAGAGCCCTTTGTATGGGTCCTACACATATTTATATAACATCAGGGGCGTCACTAGGGTTGGTGCCACCCGGTGCGGAAACTCATGGTGTCACCCCCCTGGATTTCCTCCAATACAATGCCAAACAGATTACTTAGTAATGCCAGTTAAATGGCCTATTAACTATGCCACACACAGGAGCCCCATAACTATGCCACACACAGGAGCCCTATAACTTATGCAACACCAGAGCCCCATAACTTATGCAGCACCAGAGCCCCATAAATTATGCCACACCAGAGCCCCACTATTTATGCCTCACCTCTGCCCAATTAATTATGCCACACACACAGGTGCCCCATAATTATGCCACACACACAGGTGCCCCATAATTATACCACATACACACAGATGCCCCATAATTATGCCACGCACACACACAGGTGCCCCATAATTATGCCACACAAAAGAGTCCCTTAATTATGCCACACATGGGGCCCAATAAATATGCCACACACAAGTGCCCCATAATTATGCACACATGGGACCGCTATTAATTATGCAACAAACAGGAGCCCCACGAGGTGACAATCTTACAATTATAGATACCAGTAATATTGTGCCATTAAGATCCCGGTAGTATTGTCCCACTCAGAGCCCAGTAATACTGTGCCACTCAGAGCCCAGTAATAGTATGCCAGTCAGATACCAGGAATATTGTGCCATTCAGAGCCCAGTAGTATTGTCCCACTCAGAGCCCAGTAATATTGTGCCAGTCAGATACCAGGAATATTGTGCCATTCAGAGCCCAGGAATATTGTGCCAGTCAGAGCCCAGGAATATTTTGCCAGTCAGATACCAGTAATATAGTGCCAGTCAGAGCCCAGTAATATTATGCCAGTCAGAGCCCAGTAATATTATGCCAGTCAGATACCAGTAATATAGTGCCAGTCAGAGCCCATTAATAGTGTGCCAATCAGAGCCCAGTAATATTATGCCAGTCAGAGCCCAGTAATATAGTGCCAGACAGAGCCCAGTAATATAGTGCCACTCAGAGCCCAGGAATATTATGCCAGTCAGAGCCCAGGAATATTATGCCAGTCAGAGCCCAGTAATATAGTGCCAGCCAGAGCCCAGTAATATAGTGCCAGCCAGAGCCCAGGAATATTATGCCAGTCAGAGCCCAGTAATATAGTGCCAGCCAGAGCCCAGTAATATAATGCCAGCCAGATGCCCAGTAATATAGTGCCACTCAGAGCCCAGGAATATTATGCCAGTCAGAGCCCAGGAATATTATGCCAGTCAGAGCCCAGGAATATTATGCCAGTCAGAGCCCAGTAATATAGTGCCAGCCAGAGCCCAGTAATATAGTGCCAGCCAGAGCCCAGGAATATTATGCCAGTCAGAGCCCAGTAATATAGTGCCAGCCAGAGCCCAGTAATATAGTGCCAGCCAGATGCCAGGTAATATAGTGCCAGCCAGAGCCCAGTAATATAGTGCCAGCCAGATGCCCAGTAATATAGTGCCAACCAGAGCCCAGTAATATAGTGCCAGCCATAGCCCAGTAATATAGTGCCAGCCAGATGCCCAGTAATATAGTGCCAGCCAGAGCCCAGTAATATAGTGCCAGCCAAATGCCCAGTAATATAGTGCCAGCCAGAGCCCAGTAATATAGTGCCACTCAGAGCCCAGGAATATTATGCCAGTCAGAGCCCAGTTATATAGTGCCAGCCAGATGCCCAGTAATATAGTGCCACTCAGAGCCCAGTAATATAGTGCCAGCCAGAGCCCAGTAATATAGTGCCAGCCAGATGCCCAGTAATATAGTGCCAGCCAGAGCCCAGTAATAGTGTGCCAGCCAGATGCCCAGTAATATAGTGCCAGCCAGATGCCAGGTAATATAGTGCCAGCCAGAGCCCAGTAATATAGTGCCAGCCAGATGCCCAGTAATATAGTGCCAACCAGAGCCCAGTAATATAGTGCCAGCCATAGCCCAGTAATATAGTGCCAGCCAGATGCCCAGTAATATAGTGCCAGCCAGAGCCCAGTAATATAGTGCCAGCCAAATGCCCAGTAATATAGTGCCAGCCAGAGCCCAGTAATATAGTGCCACTCAGAGCCCAGGAATATTATGCCAGTCAGAGCCCAGTTATATAGTGCCAGCCAGATGCCCAGTAATATAGTGCCACTCAGAGCCCAGTAATATAGTGCCAGCCAGAGCCCAGTAATATAGTGCCAGCCAGATGCCCAGTAATATAGTGCCAGCCAGAGCCCAGTAATAGTGTGCCAGCCAGATGCCCAGTAATATAGTGCCAGCCAGATGCCAGGTAATATAGTGCCAGCCAGAGCCCAGTAATATAGTGCCAGCCAGATGCCCAGTAATATAGTGCCAACCAGAGCCCAGTAATATAGTGCCAGCCATAGCCCAGTAATATAGTGCCAGCCAGATGCCCAGTAATATAGTGCCAGCCAGAGCCCAGTAATATAGTGCCAGCCAAATGCCCAGTAATATAGTGCCAGCCAGAGCCCAGTAATATAGTGCCACTCAGAGCCCAGGAATATTATGCCAGTCAGAGCCCAGTTATATAGTGCCAGCCAGATGCCCAGTAATATAGTGCCACTCAGAGCCCAGTAATATAGTGCCAGCCAGATGCCCAGTAATATAGTGCCAGCCAGAGCCCAGTAATAGTGTGCCAGCCAGATGCCCAGTAATATATTGCCAGCCAGATGCCCAGTAATATAGTGCCAGCCAGAGCCCAGTAATAGTGTGCCAGTCAGATGCCCAGTAATATAGTACCAGCCAGAGCCCAGTAATAGTGTGCCAGTCAGATGCCCAGAAATATAGTGCCAGCCAGATGCCCAGTAATATAGTGCCAGCCAGATGCCCAGTAATATAGTGCCAGCCAGAGCCCAGTAATAGTGTGCCAGCCAGAGCCCAGTAATAGTTTGCCAGTTAGAGCCCAGTAATATAGTGCCAGCCAGATGCCCAGTAATATAGTGCCAGCCAGATGCCCAGTAATATAGTGCCAGCCAGAGCCCAGTAATATAGTGCCAGCCAGAGCCCAGTAATAGTGTGCCAGTCAGATGCCCAGTAATATAGTACCATCCAGATGCCCAGTAATATAGTGCCAGCCAGATGACCAGTAATATTATGCCAGCCAGAGCCCAGTAATAAACTGCCCGTTTTAAACCACCCTCCTCCCCCCCTTCCCCATCACTTACCGAATCGCTGCTTCTCTGTGCTCCCGGACGGACGCCTTCTCCGTGCAGTCTTCCCTCCTGCACGGAGGAGGAAAACACAGTCACCGGATGTGACGTAACGTCACATCCGGTTGCTGTGATTTTTTTATTGTCCAGTGGATGCCGCTGCCAGAAAAAAGAAAAAAGAAGTAAGTTAAGCAGCGCGATGCGTGAGGGGGGGGGGGGGGGGGGGTGCCGGCAGCACGGGTGTCACCCCCGCTGGAGGTGTAACCCGGTCTCGGGACGCCACTGTATAACATTATCATAGCACATAGCCTCTCTAAGACACTATTTTTCTAGTGTGTACAAATGTAACTTGTATAGCCTTTCCTCATAACTAAAACTTTACTGCTGAAAATGCTCAAACTGGTCACTTAAAAAAATAGCAGGTCACAATTAAACTGTGAGCACTTTGAGTTAAACTACGTGCTTCATACAAAGCAACACAGCTAATTTTAAGCGCCACCCCTAACTAATTGACACACTTTCCAAACCAAAAAGAGAAAACAAAAGGCACAATAAAACTTTTTTCCCCAACAAACTTCTTAACCCAGGTTAATAAAAAAAAAAAAAGATACTTCTTCACACCTGCTGAAAATGCAGGGCGTTTAATTATTTGGGATAGGGTCTGGAGGCATTTGGGCATCTTTCAGACCCCCTGGGCTGGGGGGGGGGAGGTTATTTATTTATTAGGGGTGAGGGTGATCACCGAAGTGGTCCGAAACTCGGAGCTCAGATTGAAGCTACCCGAGCAGACCCTTTAGTATCAAATGTATCTCCTTCACCCTTTGTAATAGTTTTCATACTCTTCCCTACCTCTAAAAGGGCCTCCTCATCTCAAATAAGTAAAATAAACAAGAATTACCCAGAGTGACGTGTGTTAATGTGGAGAATGGGGTGAGGGACTGGGAAAGCAACATTTTTATATATGTCTCCTTACTCTACAGTCTGGAGATATTGCAGATATTATTTTAGAACTTTATTTGGCCTAAAACACCAGTAGATATCTGATGAAAGAATTAATACACATGAATTAAATCACACCTTCTGTGTGTGTGCGCATGTGTCAATTTTGCAAATGATTAGTAATCTATGAAGGATTCTAGTACTTTTAACTACCATGGAAAAAGTACAATTTCTCTTTAAGGCATCTAGTTTTATCTGTGGCAAAGCCATAGAGGAATTCATTGTTTTGTTGGCCACTGCGAACTGTAATTCATTTGAAAACTAATCTTTACACCAAAGCATTTCATTTCCACTCATCATGTCACTTGAAGTATAAACATTTGAGTTGCTTGGTATTCATTGCAATAAACGTGTCCCAAAGATGACTTTTTTTTTTTTATTACAAAGGTCAAAAGTAAAACACATTGATCTTGTCACTTCAGAGGGAGATCAGTCTGCGGTCATCCCAGCTGAGTTTCTTAGATAGTGTATGGTACTCACACATGTCTGACATCTCAGGATATGAGAAGTCTTTAGAAGCAATCTTTTTAAAAAGCTAAAACAGCAAATAGATATGCACAACAAATATTTTTATTTTCAGATACAGGATATTGCATTCATTGATTTCATGTGAGATATACTCCTATTCATTCTGAACTTCTGATGTATAGAAAGTTAGGGTTTAATAACACCATTAAAACAGAAATAAAAGTATTTATCGTAACATGCAGAATAGTGACCTGAACATGGATAATAATAATTAACATGAATAGAGTGCCTCACACTGCTCCACTGCATTATGCTGACGTTTACCGATATACCGCCAACCAGAGGCGTCGCTAGGGGGGGGCTACTGGGGCTATAGCCCCGAATCTCCAGTGCATAGCCCCGAATGGAGACTCTGGGGCTAAAGCATACATTAGCCACTAGACTCCAGGGCTATCACTGTTTAAAAAAAAAAAAACATAGTCCCAGAATCGGAGGTTTCTGCTCGTGCGGGGGGTGAGGAGGAGAGGCGCTGCTGCTGGCCCCTCCTCCTGGAGGTGCGGCCCACAGGCAAGTGCCTGCGGTGACCGCACCTCCTGGCCATACTGACAGCGCGACGTGAGCAAGCTCCGCCCCCGTCGCACTGTGAGTCTGGCTGCGCGCCGGATGTGACATCCGGCAGAAGAAAGTGAGTACCCCATCGTGAGCGCCCCGTCCTCCTCCCTGCAAACAGAGGTATTTAGCAGGGAGGGGGACCAACGCTATAAGGTTTTTTTATTGTTTTTATTTAAATATTAAAAAATGTGTGTTAGTGTCTGTGTGTAAGTGTGACTGTGTGGGTGTGTGTCAGGGTGTTTGCATAAGTGTATGAGGGTGTGTGTGTCAGGGTGTTTGCATAAGTGTATGAGGGTGTGTGTGTCAGGGTGTTTGCATAAGTGTATGAGGGTGTGTGTGTCAGGGTGTTTGCATAAGTGTATGAGGGTGTGTGTGTCAAGGATGTGTGTGTCAGGGTGTTTGCATAAGTGTATGAGGGTGTGTGTGTCAAGGATGTGTGTGTCAGGGTATTTGCATAAGTGTATGAGGGTGTGTGTGTGTGTCAGGGTGTGTATGTGTAAGTGTGGGTGAGAAAGATATAGACGCTGTGGGAGATATAGACGCTGTGGGAGAGAGACGGAGAGTGGGAGGGAGAGAGACGGAGAGTGGGAGAGAGAGAGACGGAGAGTGGGAGAGAGAGAGACGGAGAGTGGGAGGGAGAGAGACGGAGAGTGGGAGAGAGAGAGACGGAGAGTGGGAGAGAGAGAGACGGAGAGTGGGTGAGAGAGAGAGAGACGGAGAGTGGGTGAGAGAGAGAGAGACGGAGAGTGTGTGAGAGAGAGAGAGACGGAGAGTGTGTGAGAGAGAGAGAGACGGAGAGTGTGTGAGAGAGAGAGACGGAGAGTGTGTGTGAGAGAGAGAGACGGAGAGTGTGTAAGAGAGAGAGAGACGGAGAGTGTGTGAGAGAGAGAGAGACGGAGAGTGTGTGAGAGAGAGAGAGACGGAGAGTGTGTGAGAGAGAGAGAGACGGAGAGTGTGTGAGAGAGAGAGAGACGGAGAGAGTGTGAGAGTGAGAGACGGAGAGAGTGTGAGAGAGACGGAGAGAGTGTGAGAGAGACGGAGAGAGTGTGAGAGAGAGAGAGAGAGAGACGGAGAGTGTGAGAGAGAGAGAGAGAGAGAGATGGAGAGTGTTAGAAAGAGAGGGAGAGAGACGGAGAGTGTTAGAAAGAGAGGGAGAGAGACGGAGAGTGTTAGAAAGAGAGGGAGAGAGACGGAGAGTGTTAGAAAGAGAGGGAGAGAGACGGAGAGTGTTAGAAAGAGAGGGAGAGAGACGGAGAGTGTTAGAAAGAGAGGGAGAGAGACGGAGAGTGTTAGAAAGAGAGGGAGAGAGACGGAGAGTGTTAGAAAGAGAGGGAGAGAGACGGAGAGTGTTAGAAAGAGAGGGAGAGAGACGGAGAGTGTTAGAAAGAGAGGGAGAGAGACAGGGTGCTTGAGACAGAGAGAGAGAGAGACGGGGTGAGATTGTGTGTGACTGTGCTCATCTGGGCTCAAGCCCCTGATCATTTGTTGACCTAGCAACGCCCCTGCCGCCAACAATATACACAGGGTTTGGTACAGAGCTTAAAGAGTAGTTACAAACTCAAACAAAGATACATCAGGAAAGGAAACAACTGTTTGTCCGTGTACAGAGACCATGTGACAGACATGACCAATTAACACAACATTATGACAGTTCCCAGAAGGAAAAGCCTTACACACTGAGATGATCAAAAACAAGTAATAATTTAACTGTTTATATCTAGTTTATTCAGATTTTTTAAAGGAACTTGTATGTGTACTTATCAGATTTACTTTTATTGCATTGTCTAAGGGATCAGATCTTTGAATAATCAAACATACAATATAATGGGGCGGATTCAATGCCGGCCATTAAGTCTTTATAAAGAGAAAAAACAATGTACTGCACATTTTCTGAATGGAATCATAGTATTCTAAGGGAATAACACAGCTATTACTCAAAACATGGTAATATAATGCTAGAGGACTGGGGATGTAATAGCCACCCTCCTTACAAGTAGACAGCCTTCTTACAAATTGCAGGACTGGGGATCTGGCGAGATAGTCCCTACACCTTTACCCCAATAGAATACTGGGCACAGGGGCTACTCAGTTATACACATGGCCTAGTCAAAATGTCCCCCGGACCTCTTAATATATACATTTGGCCGGTGGCTGGCCTAATGCCCATACCCACATTAATAAACTGAGTCATGGGCCCATGCCCCTTCCCCCTGTAAAGAAATACAGAAATGCCAGAGGTTACAAAACCAGCCAATTGCTGGCTTGGAAGCAAGGAGGCCTCTGATTGGTCTCTTTAGCAATTTGACATCCCTACTGGACTGAGATTTCTTTATCATAGGTGGATTCATTTTTTTTTTGGGGGGGGGGGGGGGCTGGGATAATTTTTTCGTTTGGTGATTTTCACTGCCCACCCTTCGTCACTCAAAGAGCGTTTTTTTTAAAGTTTTTTTATTGCTTCGTTCCCCCCCTAACAGTGGCAAGTTAGAGATAGGGGAGATAGGTAGGGACTTACTTTAGTTCAAATTTTATTTATTTTAGTAGTAGGGCCAGGAGCATTTGGGACACCCCTCAACCTTATTACATATATTTCGTGGCCAAGGCACTTTGCCAGCCCCTGGTCTTATAGATTACAGGGAAGATTATTATAGAGAAATTACTGCATAAAAAATGTTCAGTTGATTCTAATGATTTTTCCATACCGTTATTGAATCAAGAAATGGCCATTAATTTACCGGCAGATTTTAACTTAATGAACAGCACTGATTCCACGTCAATGATTTTTACCATTATTATTATTTATAAAGTGGCATACTGTTGAGAAGTGCTGTACAGTGGGATAAAGAAAATATACAAATAGTAAGGCACTTAAAGTGAGATTTCTTTTGTTTAAAATATGGGTTTTCTGAGATAAAAGTATAATATTAAAAAAGGAATACAAAAATTTAAAAAAAACAGCCACATAAGTTATCAAGAATCAAAATAGGTTCTATTTGTAAAATAGAGATAATAGCATGGAATTGTGTCCAACTGGCCACATTTTCCAGTGGGGCCAACAGTCTGAGAATGTGGTAGTACAAAAATTGAACAAAGTAATACATAAAACTACAGACAGAAAAGACAAAACGTACATCACAAAAATTATAGGCCACGGTTTGTTCCTCTCCTTGGAAAAAAGGTGTTGCCCTGAGCTGAGATAAACATTTCACCCACTCAATATATGGTGCATGGCCAAATTTGGTGGAGCTGGTGAAATTACCTGCTCCATGGGTGCTGCCGAGATGATCTGTCGGCTCGCGGTAGTCCCTTCCATTGCAGCGCTCTGTGAACTACATTTCACATGAGAGCTTGCTTACAATTTCTCCTAGGATCCCTTGTTTTGTTTCTTACATTTCCCATGGGTTCTATATCCTTAGGAAAAGCAGTGACATCTATATATGCAAATTAAAATTGTGATTCGGACCTATCTTCCATTTTGTCTCATTGAGGACTGCAAGGATTTTCTGACAGTTTCTTCAATTTATTAAAGACAATCTAAGCTTTGAAGTGATCTCAGGAATGTAGGGTTTGCTTTTTTTTCAAAGGTTGAGAAAAGACCAGCCAGACCGACATCTAATTGAGTTTTCCTAAGGCCCCACACAGTCTGTCTATAAGTGAATCCATCCAGTTAAGTTAACTTAAAACTTAGGAGTGCAAATGTTAAAGGATTTTGCAGTTATTGAAACCTTCTTTAGGTCTGACCTTCTAAACCTGGAGTATCTCGCCTTGCAACTGAAGAATTTAGGAAAATAGTCTGGAATCTCGTGTTTGGACAGGTGTTTTCAGTTTCCCATATGAAACAAAAAACTACCTCTTCTTGCAAGTGGTATGTTATTCTCATTAAACAACATTGATCCACACTGTGGAACCAGACATCAAGCTAAGAAAATCCTATTAGATACAGAGACTTTGAACAGTATGCTGGATGTCTTCAGAAAAATAGATTTCCTCACATTGCCATAATAAATAGTTTTACAATTCTGACCATAACAATATAGACATAACCATATAAGCTTATTAAATAATGTGCAAATATTTCACTTTTGGATTAGCAATACAATTAAATGAATGTATGTTTCATTGAATACTAAATTCACACTAAGCATATTAGATGTAAGCATAGTTAAAGCCCTGTGTATGTATGCATGTATGTATGTATGTGTATATATATATATATATATATATATATATATATATATATATATATTATCCATACTACCGCTTAACACTTACACCAGGTCATTGACCTCTGCAGCCACCACAGTAAATTTGGAAATAAATGGGTCTCCAGCGACCAACTATGACCTCTGTGTGTATAGAGAGAGCTTACTGGTTCCACAAAACAGTATTTAAACTCTGGGAAGCAAAAAAGCATTACATAACAATTGTTCATTCAAAACCTGTGGAGCTTCTGTATCCAAAGTACAAATCCAGCGGCTTTCACACTGTAAGAGTAGTCTAGCCCCATACCCACCTCTAGTTAGGGGAGGTATATCGATGGATTTATCCCGATAGCAGTTCTTATTGAGGATCGAAGGCCACCTCATCCAGTCTCTTAATGTCATGATGGTCTTCCAGATGTAAGATAATCCACATGGGCAAGTGATCATGTAGACCACATACTCCAACATACATGTAATATGATGTTTAATTCTGTACTGATGCCCAGTAGGGGGATGGGAAAAATATGTACCTGATGTCATATGGGAACAAGTGACGCACCCAAGACAACGATAGCATCCATTTAGTTGAAACTGTTGTGTAATCTCATAACAATGTACCGGATTCGATCGAACCAATCTGTCTCTGAGGCTGCTACCCTGTTTATAACAGAGCATAAGAGGATGTTCTAGTATCTGCAGCAGGGTTCTATCTTCGGCAATTATATTCCAATTTTTGGTACCGCGGCGTCTGCTTCATGGGGAGCCGCGAGCAGCATGTGCTCAACACTCATGGAACTCAGTAAGTGCTGCTCACTTCCTGTGTGTAGTGATAATGCAGGGTATCGCGTCGACCAGCTGAGGCACCCTAAGGCGGCTGCCTAGGAAGCGTTATGCTGCCCTGTATGTTTCCAATATGGCAAAAAAAACCACACTCACGTGGCTTGAGGTCAATACTTTATGCAACCAAGTAAATCATACTGTACATGTTGTCGACGTTTTGGTCTGCCTTTATCAATAAAATTTGTTGCATGTAAATGTGGGTAAAGCTGAGTGCACTTGCTTTGGATTTATATATATATATATATATATATATATATATATATATATATACACACATACATACATACACAGGGCTTTACCTATGCCTAAATCTAATATGGTTAGTGTGAATTCAGAATTCAATGAAAAGTACATTTATTTAATTGTATTGCTAATACAATATTATAATATATATATATATATATATATATATATATATATATATATATATATAATAATAGCACTATTGGCCTGCTCAAGCCTCAAATATCTTCCAAGGTTAGTGTGCTTTCTTCTGACGTAAAAGACCGTCTCACAGTCTGATAATGTATAAGGATTGAAGGTACACCTGCTTAAACATCCAAAGCGAAACCCAAAGTTGTCCAATAATGTGGACCATAAAAGCAGAGTATAAAAAGGAAAAACTTACAGGGATAGACACGCGCATGACCTGTTTCGCACGTAAAAGTGCTTTCTTTTTGAAAAAAAAAAGAGAAGGCTATAGCACAGTAAAGTAACACCATGGTGGAATCTCCTTTTATCAAACTGTTACAATCGAATATGAGCCAAAAATATGTAGATTAGTATAACAATCTAAATTGTAGTGGTCTAATGTGAGTAAAGTTGATTTTTAAGTTGTTTGATTAAATTGTTGTTTGAGAGGTTATGTTTAGGTTCTTTAACTATTTGGACTGACTTTATCATCTTAATACTGCATGGAATGGCTTTGTGAACCAAAAACTAGTTTTTTACTCAGTGTGCTAGGGAAACCAGCTGTTTATTAATTTAATATTCCCTGGCTCTGATCTAGGAGATCATGTGTTTTGATTTATGCCTTGTTTCTGCTTCATGCTACAAATCACTAATCCAGTCTGTCCATCACTCCTCATCTCTTTCTTTTAAACATAGTAACATCATACTCCACATGTTCCAGAAAATTGATATCTGTAAAACTGGATCAACTTTATGATTCTCTGTAATCTGTATTTTCTTGTCAGATTGTGTTCATAAATATGTCTATATTCCTTTTGTTGTTTCTATCACTTCGATTTTTACTTAAGGATTTTGTCTGTGTATAATGTTTATCTTTGATATGGTTGGAGCACAATAAAATTCTCAAATGCTATTCCAAAGGGTCTTTTTAAATATGTATCTCTTATTGTTACCTAAAGAGAAGAAGACTAAGTTGTCAAGATTACTAAAGCTGGAATCCAGGCACAGAGAACAAGTCACACAAAAATGCTCTTCTACAGGAGCTGTTTACTAAGGCCTTGGTAATATAGTAAAGTACTCATCATAAGGTCCCAGTTAGACAAAACACATTATGAACAGTATTTTAAGACAATTCAATTATGTTAACACAATGGGGGTTATGTATAAAGATGGTCTCCCCACCGATAGCGCAAAATAGTGGAACTATCGGCATGTGTACCTATGTAAAAAGAAGGCTCCCAATAAATTTTGAGAACCTCTGCCCACTGCGCCACATTTCCAGGTTGTGATGGAAGTGCGCCATCGCAGCCACTGTAAAAGCAATTGGGCTCTTAAAAGCACCTGATTATTGTCGGAGAACCTCAGCCAATCAGTCTTTGGCCATGGTCTCGCTCAAACTGTCCCAAACTACAGTAAAATGGAGTTTCCATCTTACGGACTAAAACTCCTGAACTGAGTTATAAAAAAGGCGCAATAGCTGTTATACATAACAAAAGGCTATTGCACCTTTTTCTTAAACTCCCTGCACTTTTCAGTGCGGGAGTTTTAGCCCTAAGATGGAAACTCCATCTTACTGCAGTTTGAGATGCCAGATACATCTGACTAAAATATTGTCATATATTAAAAAAGCATTACAGCATCCTCCATAGAAGCAATCCACTATTAACTTCATTTTCTCCTGGACAGAGTGCCTGAATACTGCACTTTCCAGGTGGGCCTGCTCTTCCTATAGGCGAACTAGGCATTCGCCTAAGGCACCAGCTTTGTGGGATACATGTATCCCGGCAGCAGGCAGCCATGAGGGGTCGGGCTGGTGCTGAAGTGAGCAGAGGTACCAGTCCGCCGACTGGGCACCAGGCATAGAGAAGAGGCAGGAAAAAGGCACAGGCATTGCCAGGGAGGGGGGAAGAAAAAGGCACCAGGCATTGGTAGAGAGGGGGAGAAAAAAGGCACCAGACATTGGGAGGGAGGGGGGAGGAGAAAGGCACCAGGCATGGGGGGGAAAGGCACCAGGAATTACGAAGGAGGGAGTAGGAAAAAGGCACCAGGCATTGGGTATGGGAGGGAGAGGAAAAAGGCACCAGGCATTGGGAGGGAGGGGGGAGGGAAAAAAGGCACCAGGCATTGGGTATGAGAGGGAGAGGAAAAAGGCACCAGGCATTGGGAGGGGGGGGGAGGGAAAAAAGGCACCAGGCATTGGGAGGGAGGGGGGAGAAAAAGGCACCAGGCATTGGGAGGGAGGTAGGGGAGGAGGTTAGGCACCAGGCATTCGGAGGGAGGGAGCCATTGCATGTGTTCCTGTGTGTGTACATGTGGCGGAATCTGACATTAAATGTGCCTGCATATGTATGTGACACTTTCTTACTGTGTATGTAAATGCCTGAGGGCAGGGCCGGCCTTAAGTGTTCCGGCGCCCTGTGCGGGCTTCCCACGTGGCGCCCCCCCCCCGGCTCTTTCGCCCCCCTATGTTTGTGTCTCTCTCCCTTCCCATGTTTGTCCCTTTCCTCTTCCTTGCCATGTCTGTCTCTCTCTCTCTCCCTCTGTTCTGTCTCTTTCCCCCCGTCCCCTATTCTGTCTCTCTCCCCCCGTCCTGTCTCTCTCCCACGGTCCCCTGTTCTGTCTCTCTCCCCCCGTCCCCTGTTCTGTCTCTCTCCCCCCGTCCCCTGTTCTGTCTCTCTCCCCCCCGTCCCCTGTTCTGTCTCTCTCCCCCGTCCCCTGTTCTGTCTCTCTCCCCCCGTCCCCTGTTCTGTCTCTCTCCCCCGTCCCCTGTTCTGTCTCTCTCTCTCCCCCAGTTCTGTCTCTACCCCCTGCCCCTTTTCTGTCTGTCTCTCTCCCACCCCTCTCCTGTTCTGTCTCTCCCCCCTCCCCGTTCTCTCTCTCTAGCCCTGTTCTCTCTTTACCCCCTCTCCCTGTTCTCTCTTTCTCCCCCTCCCCCTGTTCTCTCTCTCTCCCCCTGCCCCTGTTCTGTCTCTCCCCCCTGCCCCTGTTCTGTCTCTCTCTCCCCTCCCCCTGTTCTGTCTCTCCCCCCTAACCCCTGTTCTGTCTGTCTCTCTCCCCCCTCCCCCTGTTCTGTCTGTCTCTCTCCCCCCTAACCCCTGTTCTGTCTCTCTCCCCCCCCCCCCTTACCTTTGCCTGAAAAGGTGGATCCAGGGAGGGGGCGGAGCTAAGCGGCACATCGGTGTAGCTCCGCCCCCACCCCGGAAAGCAGAGCACAGTCTGCATTACGGGGAGCCATGGGCAGCAAGAGAAGGTGCTGCTCGGGCTCCCCATGCTTAATGCAGGCATGGGGAGCCGAGCAGCACTATCTCATGCTGCCCGGGGCTCCCCGTGAAGCAGACTCTGCTCTGCTTCCCTGGGTGGGGGCGGAGCTACACCGCTGTGCCGGTTAGCTCCGCCCCCTCCCCGGACCAAGCAGAGAATGCCGAGCAGAGGGCTGGTGAGGGGGGATCTTTTGATCTCCCCCAGCCAGTGCCTCTACCGGCTTTTTTATTTTTTTTACTTTTTTTTTTCTATCTACCGGCCGGGCGGGCGCCCCCTGGGGTGTTGCGCCCTGTGCGCTCGCACAGGTCGCACACCCCTAAGGCCGGCCCTGCCTGAAGGTAGGATCAAAAAGAGGCGGGAAAATATATGTTCGCCTAGGGCGGCAAAAAGTCTTGCACCGGCCCTTCAGATCAGGACTGGACACCTGGAAAACCTAAGACTGTTTCTAGAAGTAAAGATATAAAGTTCTTGGTCTTCGGAACAGACAACCCAGATAATGATATTAAAAAAGGGAGGCATAAGTGCCTACCTACCTCTGAACAGGGGCGTTGCTAGGTCTTCGGATGATCTGGGGCTAGAGCCCAGATGAGCTCGGTCACACACAGGGGCGTACCTAGAGCATTTGGCACCCGGGGCGGACCCTGAGTGTTGCACCCCCCACCCCCCCCACCCCCATAATAAAAATGTAAGAAAACACCCACAAATTTTTCAGTGTTTGAAAATTGTACAATTATAGATACCAGGAATATTGTGCCACTCAGAACCCAGTAATATTGTGCCAGTCAGATACCAGTAATATTGTGCCATTCAGAGCCCAGTAATATTGTGCCAGTAAGATACCAGTAATATTGTGCCACTCAGAGTCCAGTAATATTGTGCCAGTCAGATACCAGGAATATTGTGTCCTTCAGAGCCCAGTAATAGTGTGCCAGTCAGATGCCTGTAATATTTTGCCAGTCAGAGCCCAGTAATAGTGTGCCAGTCAGAACCCAGTAATATTGTGCCACTCAGAGCCCAGGAATATTGTGCCAGTAAGATACCAGTAATATTGTGCCACTCAGAGTCCAGTAATATTGTGCCAGTCAGATACCAGGAATATTGTGTCATTCAGAGCCCAGTAATAGTGTGCCAGTCAGATGCCTGTAATATTTTGCCAGTCAGAGCCCAGTAATAGTGTGCCAGTCAGAACCCAGTAATATTGTGCCACTCAGAGCCCAGGAATATTGTGCCACTCAGAGCCCAGGAATATTGTGCCAATCAGATGCCCAGTAATATTGTGCCAATCAGATGCCCAGTAATAGTGTGCCAAACATAGCCCAGTAATATTGTGCCACTCAGAACCCAGTAATATTGTGCCACTCAGAGCCGAGGAATATTGTGCCACTCAGAGCCCAGGAATATTGTGCCACTCAGAGCCCAGGAATATTGTGCCAGTCAGAGCCCAGGAATATTGTGCCACTCAGAACCCAGTAATATTGTACCATTCAGAGCCCAGTAATATTGTGCCACTCAGAACCCAGTAATATTGTACCATTCAGAGCCCAGTAATATTGTGCCACTCAGAACCCAGTAATATTGTGGCAATCATAGCCCAGTAATATTGTGCCACTCAGAACCCAGTAATATTGTGCCACTCAGAGCCCAGGAATATTGTGGCAATCATAGCCCAGTAATATTGTGCCACTCAGAACCCAGTAATATTGTGCCACTCAGAACCCAGTAATATTGTGCCACTCAGAACCCAGTAATATTGTGGCAATCATAGCCCAGTAATATTGTGCCACTCAGAACCCAGTAATATTGTGCCAATCATAGCCCAGTAATATTGTGCCACTCAGAGCCCAGGAATATTGTGCCACTCAGAACCCAGTAATATTGTGGCAATCATAGCCCAGTAATATTGTGCCACTCAGAACCCAGTAATATTGTGCCACTCAGAACCCAGTAATATTGTGCCACTCAGAACCCAGTAATATTGTGGCAATCATAGCCCAGTAATATTGTGCCACTCAGAACCCAGTAATATTGTGCCACTCAGAGCCCAGGAATATTGTGCCACTCAGAACCCAGTAATATTGTGGCAATCATAGCCCAGTAATATAGTGCCAATCAGAACCCAGTAATATTGTACCATTCAGAGCCCAGTAATATTGTGCCACTCAGAACCGAGTAATATTGTGCCAATCATAGCCCAAGAATATTGTGCCACTCAGAACCCAGTAATATTGTACCATTCAGAGCCCAGTAATATTGTGCCACTCAGAACCCAGTAATATTGTGGCAATCAGAACCCAGTAATATTGTGCCACTCCGAGCCCAGGAATATTGTGCCAATCATAGCCCAGTAATATTGTGCCACTCAGAACCCAGTAATATTGTACCATTCAGAACCCAGTAATATTGTGGCAATCATAGCCCAGTAATATTGTGCCACTCAGAGCCCAGGAATATTGTGCCAATCATAGCCCAGTAATATTGTGCCACTCAGAACCCAGTAATATTGTGGCAATCATAGCCCAGTAATATTGTGCCACTCAGAACCCAGTAATATTGTGGCAATCATAGCCCAGTAATATTGTGCCAATCAGAACCCAGTAATATTGTGGCAATCATAGCCCAGTAATATTGTACCATTCAGAGCCCAGTAATATTGTGCCACTCAGAACCCAGTAATATTGTGCCAGTCAGAGCCCAGTAATATTGTGCCAGTCAGAGCCCAGTAATATTATGCCAGTCAGAACCCAGTAATATTGTACCATTCAGAGCCCAGTAATATTGTGCCATTCAGAACCCAGTAATATTGTGCCAGTCAGAGCCCAGTAATATTGTGCCACTCAGAACCCAGTAATATTGTGCCAATCATAGCCCAGTAATATTGTGCCACTCAGAACCCAGTAATATTGTGCCAATCATAGCCCAGTAATATTGTGCCACTCAGAACCCAGTAATACCCACACACACCTAGACACCCTGACACACACACACACACACCTAGACACCCTGACACACACACACACACACCTAGACACGCATACACAGTCACACTTTTTTTTTTTTACTTACCTTACACTTGGTTCGTCATCCAGGACCTTCTTCCGGATGTCCGTCCACCTGACATCCGGCAAGCAGCTGACACAGCGCGACGGGGGCGGAGCTTGCACCCGTCGCGCTGTGATCTCTATGGCCAGGAGGAGAGGCTAGGGAGCGAGCTCCCTATAGCAGCCTCTCCTCCCGATCGGCCCTCACCCCCGCTTGAGGTTAATCCTCCGATTCTGGGACTATGTCCCAGACGGAGGAAAGCTCACCGGGGGATTTTTTTTTAATATTTATAGCCCTGGAGGCTCGGGGCTAAAGAATACTTTAGCCCCAGAGTCTCCATTCGGGGCTATGAAGGGGGGACTCGGGGCTATAGCCCCAGTAGCCCACCCCTAGCGACGCCTCTGCCTCTGAAGCAAATAAAGGTTTATTTTTTAATCAGATAAAGGGAGACATTAAACATTCCATCTGATAGGTTTTACAGACTGCCAATACTATAAACAAGGAAGAAATCATATTTTATGTTTTCTTTACTGAACTGGATTTGCAATATAATTTGTCTCCTTTGACTCTGTTTTCCCATTTTTGTAAAATAATTGCTAAACACATTAGCATAAACAGATTAATTTCCTTCAGACATCCCCAAGCATTGTGATGCAGGAGCATTTGCTGGAATTGATTTTGCAGATGCCTTGCTAAAGCCGACAAAGGCATCTGTACAATTTTAATATGAAAACTGGCGGAAATGTATGCTGTTTTCCTGAATTCTTTTTTGCAGAGAACCATTTTCTGACCTGATCTGTTTCCAATTATATTTCCTTCCAAAATGAAAATCCACAAGCTACAGCAGGCATACATCCATGAATCATTTCTGTTTATTAATTGAGCAGCTAAATGGCCATCCTATTAACCCTTCTGTGATTAAATAGCACTAGAGATAAACTCTGCACATGGATAGGTCCAAGACCAAGTTACTAATCTGCAGTATTTTGACCTAGAACATGATGCAACACAATTCCCATCCATATCTGCTCTAGCCTACTAAAGCTGACTTTTGTTCGTTGGACTTGAATGTCCCCATGCAACCTGTCCCAAGATGTCTATGGGTCATTTACTTGCAAAACTGAGGGTAAATGAAAACAGAAATAACAGAGATGCAACCATTGTTGCAATATTTTTATCCTTCAATGAAAAACACAGTAATAGTGTTGATTCCTTAAGACCATTTACTGGCTGTTCACGAGCCAGGGTTTTTGTGCAATACCTTGTCTGGATAAAAATCCCATACGTTATATTGCTATTTGGGCCTCCAACTTATACCTCACACTACAAAGTGTACTTTGTATTGAAGTCTCTAGTGTCTAACATTGGAAAAGACCAACCCTTCTGGGTTTTCTTCCCAAGGGATGGAGTTTGACTAGATTTATTTTTTAATCTTTATTATTTTTTATAGCAATTCACAAAATTACAATTAACCGGGATTTTATCCAAATGTATGCACCATGAAATATATGATATACCATTGCTCAGTGTCCGGCTACATTCAAGGCCATTCAGGTCAATTTAATATCAAGTTTTCTGGGGGCATGTAGTCTTTTCAAGTGGATTTAGTGTTGAGGAGTGTTGATTTGTAAAAAGAAGAGAATTGATCCTGATAGGATAAACGATTGAGAAGTAAGTGCACATATTTTTTTTCCAGTCATATATGCTTGTATTTAACTAGAATCCTCTATGGTATATGTTGATTGCTTGAGGGAAGAGGCCCCCTTGTATCCACTTAATTATAGATTTGTAGTCTTCCATCTCTCTGCTTAAGAGAATTTGTGCACATGCCTGGTTTACCAGGGAAAGGTTATAGAAACATATAAGTACCATTCGGCTCATGTAGTCTGCCAAATTTTCAAAATACTCTGGCCTTATTCTATATCTAGGATAGCCTTATGGATATCCCATGCATGCTTAAACTCCTTCAGTCTGGTAACATCTACCACTTCCTCTGGAAGGCTAGTCCTTGAAACCACTACCTTCGCAGTAAAGTAATAGTTCCAGATATTACTTTTAAACCTTTGCCCCTCTAATTGAAGACTCTCCTCCTTTACTGTATTTGAATGCCCTTTATGTATTTAAATGTTTCTAATACATATTAATACATATATTTGCTCGAATATAAGACGACCCTGATTATAAGACGACCCCCCAAACTTTGGATATTCCTTTAGGAAAAAAACTAAAAGCCTGAATATAAGACTACCCTATAGGAAAAAAGTTTAACTTGTATATATTCACATGTAAATTGCTTTTTAATATTTAATAAAAATTATGATATTAAACAAATGCATTTCTTGTTTTTATTTCCTTTTATGTGCCAATGCTTCCTCTCTCTTCCCCAATGTTATCTCTCTCCCCTTCCCACGTTGTCTCACCCTCCCTCCAAACATTTCTCTCTCTCCCCGTCTTTCTCCCCCCCTCCCCTTGTCTTTCTCTCCACATATTTCTCTCACCCCTCCCTCCCCTTGTCTTTCTCTTCCCCTCTCCCCCCTTGTCTTTCTCTTCCTCCCCTTGTCTTTCTCTTCCCCCTCCCTCCCCTTGTCTTTCTCTTCCCCCTACCACCCTCCCTCCCCTTGTCTTTCTCTTCCCCCTCCCACACTCCCTCCCCTTGTCTTTCTCTTCCCTGTCCCTCTCTCCCCTTGTCTTTCTCTCCCCCCTTGTCTTTCTCTTCCCCCTCCCTCCCCTTGTCTTTCTCTTTCCCCTCCCTCCCCTTGTCTTTCTCTCCCCCTTCCTCCCCTTGTCTCTCTGCCCCCTCCCTCCCCCCTCACCTTGTTTCTTGATCCCTGGTGGCTAGTGGGGGCAGCCGGGGGATGTCCATGCTGCCCTGACACAGGCGGTACCTCCGTGGAACCGAGCGTGCAGAGGGACGACCTATCAGACTCAGAGGTAGACGAACATGGCCACATTGGTACAGTGGGAAACCATCCAACAATTAAATCCATCCTTGATCTGAAGATGCAGACAGAAATGTAGCAAATGTCGAAAGATATCCGCACGGATCTTAACCCCTTAACGCATTCGGACGTATATATACGTCCTGAAAAGCATGGTCCTTAAGGACCACGAGGACGTATATATACGTCCTCCGTTTTCATGTAGTGTTGCGCTCCTTAGCGCAACACTACATGTCTGTAGCTACTCTCAGAGGCTGCTTCGGATCCGAAGCAGCCTCAGAGAGGGCTTTCAGCCCCCCTCGACCCCCCCGCGCGCATACGATCACCGCGAATGTGATCGTATGCGCGTTAACACACATAGGCAGTGAAAGCTGATCACTGCCTATGTGTGAGAGTGTTGCAATGATGCCTCTATCGAGGCATCATGCAACACATTCTGTGCCCCCCTGGGCACCGCGATCACCCGGTGATCGCGGGTGTGGCTGTATCGGAGGAGCATGCTCCTCCGATACAGCATGCCCAGAGGAGAGCGACGGAAGACAGAAAAAAAAAATCTCTTCCGTTGCCTCTGAAACCGCTTCTTGACTGCCCCTACAGGCAGTTAAGTATATTACAGTTAAAAAATAGAAAATTAATTAAATAAATAAAATAAATAAATAAATAAATGGAAAAAGCTAACCCTTGATCTACTGAACCTAGATCTAGGGTTAGGGTCACAAAAAGGGTCATAATTAGGGTTAAACGGGGGTTCGGATGATTACAAGGGTTAGATTAAGGGGTGGGGGTCAATTTAGGGTTAGAGTAAATTTAGAGTTGGGGTAAATTTAGTGTTCGGGTTAAAAAATCACTGTAGAAGAAAATTGTTAGAAAACAAAAAAACCCACTAATATTGTTTATTGCCCTATTACGTGAAATAAAACATAGACAAACAAGGAAACATTGATATTAATTAACTCAGGACAAATAGTAGAAATATATAGACGGGGTCTTTTTTACCATTTGTAATTGTGTAAAAAAAAAAAATCAGGTCAAAGTTAGAAAAAGTGTTTTTTATGGCATATTTTCATCATAATTTATATATTTTTTAATAGTAAATGATATCATATGATGAAAATAATAGTATCAAATGAAAGCCCTATCCGTCCTTTAAAAAAATGATATATAATTTGTGTGGGTGGACTGAACACAAAGAAAGAAATTCACAGTTCAGTAAACGTATGACAAAAATAATGGAATTCTGGTCTTCAAGGCACGTCAAATGCAACATAGCACTCGTCACTAAGGGGTTACAGATATCGGTGAGCGAACCACCCACTTGGAAACTAAAGTCAAGGAACCCTCCGGGGCCCATAATAATCTTACAGAGGCCCACATCTCACTGGATATCAAGCACCACAGACTTGAAATGAAGCTGGCAGACCTAGAGGACAGGTCACGCCGTAACAATATAAAATCCGAGGAGTGTCGGAAGATGTGCAGACAGAAGACATTATCATCTACCTCATTGATCTGTTTCAGGACCTGGCACCCGATCTATCCCCCTTGGTGCTCACTATAGACCGTGCGCACCGACTCCCTAATGCCAGGAGAACAATTGGTAACCATCCAAGTCATGTGATAGCCAGGATTCATTTCTATGAAACCAAAGAGGCCATTATGAAGGTGGCGAGGGAGAGAGAATCGATGCCGGATAAATATGCTCAGTTGCAGTTTTATAATGATCTGTCCCAATGGACCATGAATCGACACAGGGAATTTGGAGCTATCACTGCCACCCTTAGGGAAGCCTCCATTAAATATGCTTGGGGTTATCCCATGAAGCTGCTTGTGTTTAAATATGGATTTAGTAACGTTTTTAACTCCCCAGAAGATGCTCGTATTGTGCTGGAGAGGTGGGGCATGAGCTGCCCAAGGGCTCAGATGACATCATCTCCGCCGCCACTGGCGATGATCCCCATGGAATGGAATACCAAAGATAAGTGACGCTTAAAGGATGTGAACTTCTCCATAGTCTCTCAGCCTTATTTTGGATTCGACAGAGAACATGCGTGGAACTTTTTGGATTCTTGGACTCTTGGCTTTTCTGATCTGACTTTTGCTTTTGAATTGGACTTTTTGTATATATAGTAATTCCGATTGAGCTTGGGAGTTGGTAATGGTGGCACGCACTGTGGAATTGGTTCCTGGAAGGGCCGTACACGTGAGAGTTGCTCCAGCGTATCTGAAACCAAGTTTCATACTAATGCATTGTGTTTTTTGTTTGCCTATGCTATGTTATTGGAACTACTCTCATTGTTATCCTTCTTTTCTCATACTCACTTTCATTTTCCTTTCCATTTTTCTTGTCACTCTTATTCCTATTCTTACCTCCATTTTCATTTCCATTTTCGATTCATTTTCATTTCTATTTCTCTGCATTCTTATTTTCCCCTCCTCGTGAATGCTTCTTGGGAGTTTTCAGACTAGTTTTTCAGACAGAACTATGCAAGAGGGATATATACAAGTTTTTGTTTCTTTACTGTTTGTAGCATGTTTACGAAGTGTGGGAGTTAGTGCCCAGTACACAGTTTCCCCACACATCACTGTTGGCTTGTGTCTTAAGTTCTGTGACCCTGCTTTTGAGTAGGTCTACAAGTAGTGCAGATAGCTTCCCTCTTGTTTGCATTATAACAGAGGGATCTACAGACCTCTGCTTTGTCCCATTCTTAACCTACTGATTACGTTCCTGACAGGGTGAGGGTCGGTTGCTTGTATTCACACCACTCATTTTACTGCATATCCACCGGATTGCTGTTAATTATGGTACAACGTACTACTGTATATGAGCGCATATATATCTATACATATACTTACACAGGTATGTATATATTTATGTTCTCTACTGTATCTGGGCTCATATACAGATGGGATAATTTGTTTTATGTATTATATTGTATATTACTGTATTATACTGTTATCGTTGTTCTATTGCACTGTTTTATGTACATACCTGTGCATTGGAGCCCCTGGGATTATGACCAGGCATATGGATATGAATGTGAATATGCATAGGTATGAAGGGAACTGGCTCCTCCTTCCTCCCCCTCTTTACAGGTGCCTTACTTGCTTTGTGTCATATACGCCTATGTATTGTTTACTTTGCTGATCCTACGAATCCCCCTCCATTTAGGGATTTCTAATTTAATGGTTTGGTGCTCTGAATATGTTCATTTTATATGGTATTTTCTCTATTACATTGCCTGTTGTGGGTCTCTGGATATTGGAGCCTTGTGCACCCACCCCATTTATGCCAAATAATAGAGGGTGACCTGGTGACCCTCAATTCCATGCCACTACTCAACACAAAAAAGTGGGGGTCTCCATCCTAACCCATAACAGCGTCGCTTTTCAGCAGATCACAGTAGATATAGATCCTAAGGGAAGATTCATCATCCTTACTTGTCTCCTCAATAATCTCCCTTTCTCAAATTGATGCTCCGGAAACTATCCAAAACTCAAGAAGGTAAGTTGGTGGTGTGTGGAGATTTTAACTCAATCTCAGATGTCGATTTGGATACCTCTTCCCGTCTCATCAGACTATATAAACGCCACCAATCTAACGTAGCGACTGCGACTTGCTCCACTATCTCATCATATTATTTACATGATGTCTGG
The DNA here is from genome assembly GCA_036172795.1 of Pelodytes ibericus. Classification (NCBI taxonomy): domain Eukaryota; kingdom Metazoa; phylum Chordata; class Amphibia; order Anura; family Pelodytidae; genus Pelodytes; species Pelodytes ibericus. Next base: position 149,861,264 of record CM069861.1, read on the forward strand.
CGGACCTACCACCCGGCAGAGAGGAAATACACTTTTCACTCCAAAGTACATTACATTACATTACATCAACATTTATTTGTACAGCGCCACCAATTCTCGAAGCGCTTGGTACAGAGCAAAGAAAGGAACTACCTACTAATTTAGACAAACTAGTACAGACTGGTACATGAGGTAGAGAACCCTGCTCGTAAGCTTACAATCTAGAGGGAATGGGGTCCATGACACAATTAAGGGATTGAAGAGGTCAGAGGGATTGAAGTTGTAGAAACAGTAGAGTGGATGGGAGGCATTAGGTGGGATAGGTCAAAGAGGGAGTGTGTGTTCCAGCTAGGTTGGGTAGTAAGCCTCTCTAAAGAGATGAGTTTTGATGGACTTTTTAAAGTTTGAAAACGAGGTTGAGAGCTGGATGCTCCGGGGAAGGGAGTTCCAGAGAGAGCATATCAACAAAATTCTAGTGGACAAATGTAATCTGCAGACAGTGGAGGACATCTCAATAGGCCTTTTGGAATGGTCAGACCATGCACCAATTATCATGCAACTGAGTGAAGATTTCTCGAATAGGGGGAAAGGCCAGTGGAGGCTCAATGAATCCCTTTTGTCCAACAAGGAATTCACGGAACAACTTCGTGTAGCTCTGAAGGAGTATTTCACCTTGAACTCCGCAGACGGTCTTTCACATGCCACTTTATGGAATGCTTACAAAGACATAATCAGGGGCCTATGTATCCAATATAGATCAAAACTTAAAAGGCTGAGGGCTAAGGAACAAATCCAACTCGAAAGGGAAACTACAAACAGCTACGGAGACGAACCAGACCTCTTCTCTCCCCAGGACCATGTCAGAGGACTTACAGATCCAAGCTGAAATTAAATCGCTCAAGCTAACCCAAACTGGTTACATGCTGCGTAAATTGAAACAATCTTATTATTGCAACGGTAATAAAGCTAGTTCGCTACTGGCAGCCAAATTGCGACAGCAACAAGCTAAACAGAAAATAACGTATTTGCTCGAATATAAGACGACCCTGATTATAAGATGACCCGCCAAACTTTGGATATTCCTTTAGGAACAAAAATAAAAGCCTGAATATAAGACTACCCAATAGGAAAAAAGTTCAACTTGTATATATTCTGTAAATTGCTTTTTAATATTTAATAAAAAAATATGATGTTAAACAAATGCATTTCTTGTTTTTATTTCCTTTTATGTGTCAATGCTGCCTCTCTTCCCCCCCCCCCCGCATTGTCTCTCTCTCTCTCCCCACGTGTTATCGGTCTCTCCCTCCCCCCAAACTTTTCTCTCTCTCTCCACCTCCCTCCCTCCTTGTCTCTGTCTCTTCCCCCCTCCCCTTGTCTGTGTCTCTTCCCCCTCCCCTTGTCTCTGTCTCTCCCCTCCCCTTGTCTCTGTCTCTTCCCCCTCCCCTTGTCTCTGTCTCTCCCTCCCTCCCCTTGTCTCTGTCTCTCCCCCCCATCCCCTTGTCTCTCCCCCCTCCCTCTTACCTTGTTTCTTTCCCTGGTGGCTAGTGGGGGCAGCCGGGGGATGTCTGCACGAAACGTGCAGACATCCTCCATGTTGCCCGACGTATCGTGCAGACATCCCCCAGCTGCTCGAATCACCTTTGTGGCTAGCGGGTGCAGCCGGAGGATGTCTGCGCGTATCATGCAGACATCCTCCGGCTGCCCCCGCTAGCCACCAGGAGATTCGGGCAGCTGGGGGATGTCTGCACGATACGTCGGGCACGTTTCGTTTCGTGAGACGCCTGGCACTTCCGCCGGGACTTTTATAATGAAGCCAAAACTTTTATGATGAAGCCTAAAGGACCCGGCTTCATCATAGAAGTCCTGGCAGTTGTGCCGTGCGGCAGTGGAGGATGTCTGCGCGCATCACGCAGACATCCACCGGCTGTTAGCAAGGGGGATCCAGGTCCCCTGCAGCTCTGCGGGGGACCTGGATCCGAGTCTTATAGTCTGAACTCGATTTGAGGTCAGATTATAAGACGACCTCGAATATAAGACGAGGGGTCTTTTTCAGAGGATTTGACATCAAAGGAGAACAGTTCAAAATCGGCCTGTTTGCCGATGACATCATACTCTCCCTTACTCAACCTTCCACGTCACTCCCCAATTTGCACACAACCTTAACTTTCTTCTCTGAGGCGTCCGACTACAAACTTAATATAACGAAAACTCAAGTACTCCAAATGTGATACTCAAAAAGACTAGTTGAGCACCTAAAACAATCTTATCAGTATGAATGGCGAACTAATGATATTACGTATTTGGGAACGAAAATTCCTAAGAACTTCTCTCATTATGTTAAGCTTAATTTTCTACCCCTCTTAAGGAAAATGACAGATGACCTTCATCGCTGGGCGAATCTTGAACTATTCTGGATGGGCAGAATCAACTCCATCAAAGTGATGGTGATTCCTAATTTTTTGTATTTGCTGAGAACGCTTCCCATTACACTACCCAACTCATTATTCAAACAGACTCAGGCATGTTGGAACAATTTTATATGGGCTAACAAACCACCCAGACTAGCCTTGAAAATCTTGCAACTACCACAAAACAAGGGAGGCCTGGCAGTCCCGAACATCACGAAATATTACTTGGCCAACCTGGCCAGCCAAGCTTTGTTAGCCGGGGCAAATAACCCAATGGAACCATGGCAGAAGATGGAAGAAACTTATACTCACCCCCATTCCATACCTAAGTTATTGTAGTGTCCGTCCCTCATTTTGCCAAAAACCCATCAGATACTTCCCACTACTAAAACAATGCTCGACTCCTGGTACAGGCTAAAGAGGAAATTGAACACAAACCACATTCTCAGCAATGCCTCCTCACTCAAGTTTTTGGAGCATATAAGCAACAACATTTTTCCTAGAGCGTGGGAGAACACTGGATTGAGGCATGTTGGGGAACGTTATGAACAAGACTCGTTTATATCACTGTCTAATCATCAAGTAAAATATGCCATCTCTGCTAGGGAATTCCTAACATACCAATCTATCAAATTTGTACTAGAAAAGTACCCCCCTCTGGATGTCCAGATTCCGGCGACCAAGCAATTAGTGAACATATTGAACATCTCTCCTAAAACCAAGGCATCATTAACGCATTGCTATAATATCTTCAACGTGGCTTATGACCTACAAGATCTTTACTACAGGAGCCAATGGGAAAAAGAATTCAAGCGTTCATTGAATGAATGACTCTCAATGCAAACAAGCACTTGGCGTTGAGAAGCACAACCAAGTGCCTAAACCTAGGTTTCCTATTTCAGTGGTATCTGGCTCCTGCAGATTTGAAAAAATGTATCGTTCCTGCTCGAACCTTTGTTGGTGTCAGTGCTCCGAAATTGGTATGATGCTCCATATTTGGTGGTCATGCAAGTCTATTTAACCATTTTGGAAATCGTTTTTTAGACTACTCAATGATACGTTGTCCCCTTTGCTAGCAGCTGCTGTGGAATGTGCCCTATTTTTGATTATCCCAGTTTCATTTAGCCCACATGCCCGACGTCTAGCTAAACATATTCTGATAGCAGCCCAATCTGCAATAGCTAGATCTTGGAAACAGACCAACCCTCCTAAGCTGACAGACCATATTACCTCTATCAACGTCAACGCGGACTACGAGCGAATGCCAGCGGTTCAAGACGGCAAACTGCAAGAGTGGGAAAAATCCTGGTCATTTTTGAAATCAAGGACTGACAATCACAGTTCTCTTGCATTTCATATTTTGAAGGCAAACTCCTCCGACTGAAGCCCCCCCTTATTTTTCCTCCCTTCCTGCCTCCCTTCTTTCTTTTCTTCTCTCTCCCTCTTTTTTACCCTTTTTTCCTTTCTCTTCTCCCCCCACTTTTTTTTTATTTTTCTTCCTCCCCATCCCTAAGTTGCTTTTTGTCTCTCCTCCCCCCTATCCATTAAAAAAAAAAAAGTGTACCAACATAGTCTACCTACATGCCGATACTTCTCTACTTGTAATGTACTTATGTAATTCTCTATACTGTGCATTCTGATTTGTTGTTGTTGTTCTAGATGTATGACACTGCTGCATGTGTTGCTATTTATGCTATGTCTCTGTACACTGCTCAAAGAATAAAATAAATAAATATGTATACTACAGGCCTGTAATCAATATTATGTAGAGTCCCAATCTGCAGTGCTGCTTACACACTGTACCCCTTTCATATACTTTTTCACAAGTTTCCATGAATAAAACTGCAACGTGTTCACCCTATATTACACAGTAATACTTTACAAGAAGGATTCTCAACACATTTTATATAATTTTTCATTGTTAACTGTTGGCACAGTTATTGGCATCAACAAACAAGCTCATGTCACCACTAGGTGGCAGTGAGCACATGACTTTGCTCATCAGTATCACTTTTTTCGAAACATAATGTAGATTATTCTGGAAGCAAGGCTCCAAAAGTGGAGAGATCACCATGAAAATTAATGAAATATTCCCGCTGACAGCTTTATTATCAGGTCTATAGTTTTTTTCTATAGGTTTAAAGTTTTACAACTAACCTCTACATACATGCATACATGACATTATTCCAGCAGTGGTTTTCTTGTATTATCTTACCTGCAGGTTCAGTGTTACCCCTAGACAGGTCTCTTATTCATTTGGTGTAGTGCAGATAACTCTAATTGGACACCAGTATAGCTACTAGACATGTGCATTAGTTTTTGGACGAAAATAGCATTTTTGTCCATTCATCCAAATAACGAATACGAAAACGTAAACTAACGAAAGCTGAATGAACTAATGCCAAATGTACGTAATTCATTCGTCCATTTGTCTATTCATTCATTCGGATGCCGACAGCCACTCTGATTTGTCAAATTCGAATTTCATCTCAAGTTATTGTATGAAATGCTAATAGCATTGCATAAGCCAAAATAGAGTTGAAATAGAGTTGAAATGTGTCGAGTAATCAGACATTCAGTATTCCTATTGGATTTGTTTTTATTCTGCATAACATTATGCTATTCAGAAGAAAAATTATCCTAAATAAATAGTGATCTGATCTGATCTGTGGAATTCGTCCATTCGGCTTAATTTCAACACATGTCAAATTCAGTTGTTATGTAACTAAAGTGGGTCTATTACATTCAAATTTGAATTTGGAGGTCGACCTCCAAATTTGAATTCTAGTCAACAGAACCAATAGATTAAATTTCGACTCAAATTCGACTAAGTTTCGACTTTAGTTGTTGTATTGTAATGCTATTAGCATTACATACAACAGCCTAAAAGCTAAATTGAATGAATGGACGAATTCCACAGCTCAGACATACTACTAGAGTAAGGTTTGGGAATTGCTTTCAGTTTGATTTAAAAAATCTTTATACTTTAAAAGTCCCTAATACTTACTTGACTCAACTGAGTCTCTTGTTCTCTTCGTATGTATGGGGGGCTAAGAGACCTCGAAACGCAAAAGCTACACTGAAACAAGGCGTAAAAAAAGGCAGTCTGGGATTTCCAGACCTTTTTAGATTGGCGGACTTGTGCATGTTTACCCACTACCTGGCCTGGCGGCATGCTAGCGACTCACCTTCAATCTGGTATCAGATTGAAAAGATGGATTTGGGGGGGCTGAGCCCCAGCTTTCTCTTCTGGTTAGATCAGACCTCCTTTAAAAAGCGATTAATCTCAAACCCAATAATAAAGGATATAGGTAAAGCAATGTACAAATTTAAAGCTATATTTACTAAATCACAAGGAATAACCTCTCTGGCCCCCCTTACAACACTATCTTTATATATCAAAGATCTTAACCTTGGCGAATGGTCTCGGAACCACGTTTTTAAGGTGGGCGATATTTTTCAGGGGACCCAGTTGTTCTCATTTAACGATCTTCAATTAAAATATAATATACCAAGACAAGAAATCTTTACATATGGGAGAATTAAGAGCTACATAGCGGCTAACCATATAGTTGAACAGACAGACCTAGATACTTTCGTTGAAACAGTTAATAAGTATAAAAACATCTCAAAACTTCAGACACTATTGGATGCCCTTCCTAGCTCTTTTAGATTTGACGCCCTCTCTAGATGGGAGACAGAACTTAACATTGTAATTACCAACGAACAGTGGTTTGACGCTGTCTCCAACACCAGGAAGGCGGTGAAGGGGATTAACTTGTTGGAATTATTCTTTAAAATTTCTTTCCGCTGTTACTTGGTCCCACAGAGGTTATATAAAATTTACCCGAATGGCTCTAGCCTCTGTTGGCGGTGTGGACGTAAAGAGGGAGACCATGCACATGTTTGGTGGGGATGCAGTTTGCTTCAGCCACTTAAGGACAGGATATCCTACATATTCGGAAGGATGTTTAAGTGTAGCTACTCCCTAACCCCTCAGACCTTTCTCCTGCATACGGACCTGGAAGCTTTCAGTTCACCTAATCGATTTCTTGCCATCCATGTCTTGCTGGCTTGTAAGCTATCAATGGCAAGACATTGGAGAAATAAAGAAATACCAACCTGGGATGAAATAAAATCCCAGATTAACTTCCAGAGGGACGCAGAAAGTTTGATGTATGAGACTGGGAAGACATCCCCCAAGTTTGTGGAGGTTTGGTCCCCATGGGATAATCTTTGGAATTTAGATTGTCTGATGGCTAATAAAAAAAAAAAAAAATCTTTATACTGTATGTCTGTCTGTATTTGTCAATTTTGTATAAAGTATTACTAAGCATTCTGATAATAATGGATGTGAAATGTATAAACTTTTTTAACTTGTATTGTATTTTTAAAAAAATTTAAATTTCACATCCATAATTATCAAAATACTTAGTAATACAATCTATGGTATATGTTAAATGCTTATATACACTGACTCCCTGTTCTTCACATACTGATTGTGAAGTACAGAGAGACAATGACAGCGAAATGACAGTGAAAGAAAAAAATAAATAATAATTTCATGTTTAAAAAAAGTTAAGCATTCCCCTGCTGATCACAGTTATTTTTTTACTGTGATCAGTTTCCTTCCAAGTTTATGGCCCTCATTTAGTTTTTTTTCTCATATATCTTTTTGGCAGTTTTACTATATTACTTGTCCCAGACGGAGATTTTTTTTTTTTTACAATGATAGCTCTGGAGTCTTGGGGCTAAAGTATACTTATATGCTCCCAGTAGCCCCCCCCTAGCGACACCACTGACTTACATAAAGACAGTGGGGAAATTGAAATAATGACAAGAATACATTTAACACATATTAACCCTGAACTGGATATTTAACATATTGCAACAGTAACATAATAACATTCCTTAACACCTTCTGAGAGACTGGAGTGTGAAGGACATGAGACAATCTCAACATGGGGAACACAATGGGTTATCTGACATCCTGAGTGAGCTGATCATGGGCACCCTGTGTTAGAAGTTCAGATGTACTGAAGACAGGGTGCTGCTGGTGGCTCCAAAGTATGTATTCCTAAAACCTATCATTTACACAGACAGGGTCCATAGTCTATTGGGAGGAGGTGGGCCATTATTTCTCTCAAAGAACCCCATTACACATGTTATTATCATATATCATTTTATACATCACTATAACATTAGCTACCCCATATTTTGTTTTTGTTTTTTAAACAGCCTCTTTATGGTTGGATGGTTATTTCTCCATCTTGAGAAAAATTGAAGGTTAGTTTCTTTTATTTACTTTTTATGCCATCACTGCACTTATTACACTGTTTGTTTCTCACAATTTGTTTTGTTTATATATGTACATTGTTCTTTTAGAAAGATACTAATAAAAGTTAGGTTTTAAACTTTTTCCCTTCTAAGTGACTTCATACCTCGTCTTTTTGTGATTATAAAATTGTAGGGTTATTTCCCTTCTGAAGTCTTTTCTTACGCTATTAAGCTCTACACTCTGTTAAGATTATCATTATACTTATTCTGTATTTCTGTGTCCTCTGTGTAGTCTGCCATTGTGGGTTAGTTTTTATCTGTCTAATCATATCTATTATTATCTGATTATTTGATTAAATCCTAGAGTGTGAGCTTAAATGCTTTGAGTTCCCTCAGAAAATTGATACGTAAAACCAGTTATTATCTGCATTTATAATATAGTGATATCTAATGCCTTAATGCAAGTACGATTAAAAAATGTTGAAGACAATTTTTTGCAGATACAGTCTGTATTATTAATATTTGTCTGTTTCTGTAATATGTGCCAGTATGTAACTACCAAGTGGGATACATTGCCTGAAATTTGACTGCGTCAACATTTATTTTACTGTGAACCTAGAGAACAAAGAAGGCTCAAAAATTATCTATACATTGTCCAGTTTAGCTGAGAGAGGGGGATAAAGGTAGACCTGTCATAGTGGATGAATTACAGCTATCCATTCAGAAAGCTGATAAAACACACCAGTGCATGGGAGAGAGAGAGATCATATGAAGGGAAGCCATCTGGATCTGTATCACCAGGCTGTGCTGTGTCTACCTTGAAGTAATTCTGAAGCATCGGTAGCATCCATTTTGTGGAGGACTCACTGAAGTTGTTCTTCTTCTGCTGTGTGAAGCCGAAACCACAGTGATACTCCTGAAGAATGCAATGGTCTGAAAACTTTGTGGTAGACTTTTCTTGACTCACCTTCTAGGCCAGAACCCTAGGAAAGCAGAGTGCAGTGCAAAGTGATGCTTCATGTGTCTGATCCGAGCTTGCATTGGAGCGTGAGTGTAGTGAAAATGCTGTGTGTACCTGACCTATTCAGGTGACCTGGAAGAACCTTATTGCTTTAGTCTTGTACACAGTGGGAGCCATAATAGTGCAGCACCTTGTGTAATATCACTAGGGAAACAGGAAATGCCATTTAAATCAATGGAATGATTTCTATTGGCTCCTTCTTCTTGAAAGATAAAAAAAACACCCTGCCTCTTTCTCACAGCCAGACAGATAACATTCCTGAATACCTGCAAAAACAAACAAATTATAAACTGCAAACTGTACAGATTTCTTATTTTCACCGATGCAAAATCATAAATATGCATTCTGAAAGTATTTTTTTGTGCATTGATATTTGGAGGATGTTTTTTGGGCACCAAACAGTCCCTTTAAGTCTATGGAGGTAATAGAATGGCCAGCAGTTTTTGTAAGAAATGGTAACAACCCTAAATATAAGCAATGTTTAGGTTGACATAGTCCATTTAACATTTACAGGTAACATGTAATCATGTAGATAGTTTAATTTTCCTGTCTCTGCACAATACTCCTTGTTTGAATCCAAAAAGGATATACCAGAGTGCAGGGCAAATGGATATTCAGAATCTAGTTTGATGCACTATAGATTGAGTCTAATTAAGTTTATGTTCCATAAAGAAGTGAGGAATATAAATCTTGTGTTGATATATGTAGTGACACACAGAAGGTTACTGGATGAATTGATACAGTCAGGTAAATCTTGATAATACTCCAACTCTCTGTAACTGTAGAACAACTGTATTTTGGCTCAGAAGGGTGTCAACGTTTTTCCCAAAAGAAACTGACTCACATATTTCAGAGTTTGGAACCAGGCTCATGGATATTTCCCTTTAAACAGGAGCTGCCTCACACTGAACTTATGTATAGTAGATGACATCCACCGTTTTAAACCTTGATGATTAGCTCATCTGACATAGCTGTAGTGCCTCGATAAGTGATAGCCATGTCACTTACAGCCTGATTGCCTGTCACGTCAATTTTACCAAAGGGGTTAATGGGAAAGTCTCAAAATAGACAAAGGTAAAGTGCCCTAGGGTCCTGTCAAGCATCCACTTTTTTTAAATTTGTTTATTAATGATCCTTCTGGAGCCACTAAAAGCCAAGCGTCCATGTTTGGAGGTGATACAAAATTTAAATATGGAACTGCAGACTGATTTTAACTTCCCTGCAGGGGAATTTAGACAAATTACTGGATCTGGCTGATGATTTTGTGAATAAATATAAGGATACAAAATAAATTATACTATATTGGAGTATACACTGAGAAAATGGGTAATCAGCAAAGATATATTGCTTGTGAGGTTGTACTAGCAGGTACAAATTAATTTTGAAATGCTCTAGATGTTTTTTTGTTTTGTTTTTATTTTCTTTTAGCACAACAGTGTTTATGAAGCTGTAACAAACAACACTGGCAGACATGTTAAAATCTTCACGTTTCAGCTTCAAAAGAGGTTTATCAAAGCACAGGAAGAAAAGTAGAAAAGTGACTGTACAGACAGAGGCAGCAAACACTTATGTCATAGTAATCATACAAAATGAGTAGACAGAGCTCAGCAAAAATAATGAAAGTGTTGACAACTGCACATAAAATAGAGAACATCTGGAACTATAAAGAAACATACATGTATTTGTTAAGAAAATCTGAAATTATGGAAATACTTATAAATATTTCACCAGAAATATTTCAGAACCAGATCCTTATCCTCACCATGTAAATGAGTATACAAACAAGAAAACACAGAAGCACACTAGTGCTTTCCATCAACAGATTAACCCTGGTATAAGGGAACCATGGAAAGCAAGTGCACTTACATATTGCAGGCCATCAATCTACTGTGATTATAAAAGTACATAATAAAATCTTCAGACTATCCCCTGTTCAACCTCAGGGTATGAAGGCTGAAATCAAATGTACTGGGGCATGTCCTGTGGATTCAATAAGGGTGCTTACTTGGGTATGTCCTGGATATGCAATCTGGGTTTTGAGGAATGTCCTGGCTATGCAATGTGGCTTCAGGGGCATGTTCTGTGAATTCAATGTGTGTGCTGGCTGGAGTAAGTCCTGTGTGTGAAATGTGGGTGCTGGGGCTTGTCCTATGGAATCACTCTGGTTCCTGGGGCCAGGGCCATCTTTAACACTAGGCAAACAGTGCCAAGTTACTCCTGGGGGTTCCAAAGCAGCTTCCCCATGGCCCACCCTGCCCTCACATGTCCGCTACGCAGCTCATCGTGCCGCTGAACCTTTTTTTTCCAGCAATACACTGGATGGGGCTGCCGGAAAAAAAAAAAGTTTTAAAAAAACAAACATTTCCACCAAATATGACAGTAAGCCATAGAGGAGAGAAGACTGCATGGAGGAGTTGGCCAGGGACACGGAGCAGCCAGGTGAATACTGGGGAAGGATGGAGGGCATATTAATAGACAAATTGGCTGTGGCATATTAATGGCAAAATAATACTGGCATCTGAATGGCAAATGATACTGGCATCTGAATGGCAAAATAATACTGGTATTTTAATGGCAGAATAATACTGGCATATTAATGGCACAATAATACTGGCATATGAATGGCAAAATAATACTGGCATATTAATGGGAAAATTGGCTGTGGCATATTAATGTTTAGATAATACTGATATATTAATGGCAAAATAATACTGGCATATTAATGGGGAAATTGGTTGTGGCATATTAATGGACAAAATGGCTGTGGCATATCAATGGCAAAATAACACTGGCATATTATTGGGCAAACTGTGGCATATTTAATGAACAAACGGTGGCATATTTTAATAGGCAAACTGGCTGTTGATGACAACAGCCAGTGGTATGTGGCTTTTTAATTGGTACATGGCAGTGGCTTATCTTAATTTGTAAAGTGGCATGTTCTGTGGGGCAAAATAACATGTACCATGGGGGAAATTGACAATGTGGCTTGTTCTGCAGGGGCAGCTCTGTGGGACAAAGTGACACTGTGGCATGTCAAATTGTGTGGATGCAATATGAGTGCAAGACAAATGCTGTGGGTGCAATATGAGTGCATGGCAAGTGCTGTGGGTACTGTATGGTGCTGTGTTAAGTCCTTTAGGTGCAATGTGGGTGCAGAAAAAGGGATTAAAAATAAGAAATACAATTTTTCAATAACATTTTATATCATATGAATATAGTTGAATATAATATTAACCCCTTAACGACAGATGACGTGCCTGGACTTGCCGACAGCTGACGTGCCTGGCACGTCATGCACTAAATGGAGTAAAGAAAGCGACCAGCGGACGCTTTCTTTACTCTAACGGTGTTGCTACAATGCCTCTAGGTAGAGGCATTGTGCAACACCCCCCAAATCCACGGAGTTTTTGCTGTCTGTGCATTTTTTAGGGGTTATTTTTTTTTACTGTAATTCATTACAGTATAAAAAAACCTCTTTTAAGAGAGATTAACCCTTTCTTGCCGTAGATCACTGCCTAATCAGCGATCTGACGCAAATGCAGCAATCTTGCTGCAGAAGCATTTTTTATTTTTTTAAAACTTTTTTATTACACCCGTCACGTGTTAATTATACCCGCTAGGGGACTACGTTTAACGTAAAAAATTTTTTTTAGCTGTCTGAGCGCATGTATAGCGATCAGTAACAGCTGATAAGTGACAATGGCGGGTTGGCGTTTGCTCAGATGAGCATCACCATTCGTTTGGTTAGATCAATATGTGTAAATATTTGATCTGACCCGTGTAGATCTGCCTCCCTCTCACTTGAGTTTTAGTGAGGGAGGGAGACAGAGCTGTATAATGTAAGTTTTTAATTATAATATATTTAATAGAATTGAGACCCAAAGACTTTTATAAAAGCCGTTTCCAGTATTTAACCCCTTCCCTGCAATTGATCGCTGTGTACGCAGTGATCTTACACAGCAGCACATTTTTTGCTGTCTGTGCATTTTTTTAGGGGTTATTTTTTTTTACTTTGATTTATTACAGTATATCAAAGGCTCTTTTAAGAGCTATTAACCCCTTCCTTGCCGTATATCACTTCCTAAGCAGCACATATGGTCACTGCCTAAGCAGTGCATATGGTCACTGCCTAAGCAGCGCATATGGAGCAATCTAGTCGCCGAAGGATTTTTTTTTGCTATCAGCATTTTTTTTGTCAGACTCACTAGGGGTTAATTATACCCACTAGGGGATTACGTGTATTCCTTTTGAAGCTGTCTGAACGCGTGTATAGCGATCAGTAACAGCCGATCAGTGGCAAAGGTGGTTTGGTGATTTCTCAGATGAGCATCACCATTCGTCTGGTTCGTAAATATTGTTCTGACCCATATGGATCTGCCTCCCTCTCCTCACTTGAGTTTTAGTGAGGGAAAGAGACAGATCTGTATAACATAATTTTTAAATTGTAATAAATTAAATAAAATGTTAATAAATTGTGAGTCCCAAGGGCTTTTATAAAAGCCATACCTTTTGTATAGTGTAGTGTATTAACCCCTTCCCTGCCACTGATCACTGCACAGCAGAACATTTTTTCTTGTCTGTGCATTTTTAGGGGTTAATTTTTTTGTACAGTACTACAAAGGCTCTTATAAGAGCTATTAACCCCTTCCTTGCTCTACATGTTCAAATTCCAAGTTTGAAAATCAAAAAGCGCACCTCTCAAATGTAGCCTTTCAACCCCTAACAAAGCTGACAAAGCTATGCATGGGTGGTATCCCTGTGCTCGGGAGATGTTGCTGAACATATATTGTGGTATTGTTTGTCAGTGACACATACCGAAATATGTGAATTTGTGTCTAAAGTGCAATGTATGTGGGAAAAAATACACAATAAAATGACTACCACAAACTTTGACAAAGGCTGGTGGTAGAATTGGTGCATGGAAAGTGTTAAAATAACACCATTTAAAATAGCCTAGGGTGTCTACTTTTACAAAATATATACTTTTTGGGGTAAAATACACTGTCCTACTTAAAAAAAAGTCCCAAATGAAAGATGGGCTCAGGCTGACTACACGTCAATATTCCAAGTTGAAAATGCGCACCTTCACAATGTGGCCCTTTAGCCCCCAAACAACCCAACAAACCTATGCATGGGTGGTATCCCTGTACGCGGGATATGTTGTTGAACACATATTGGGTTATTGTTTGGCAGTGACACATACCAAAATCTGTGAATTTATGTCTAAAATACAATATTTGTGGAAAAAAAACCACACAAAAATTACTACCACAAACTTTGACAAAGGCTGGTGGTAGAATTAGTGCATGGAAAGTGTTAAAATACCACCATTTGAAATAGCGTAGGGTGTCTACTTTTAAAAAATATATGGGTTGATGGGGTAAAATACACTGGCTGGTTTCAAATATGTCCCAAATGGGACATGGGTGCAGGCGGTCTGCATGTCAAAATTTTAATTTGGAAAACCAAAAACTGCACCTACCAAATTTGGCCTTTAACTCCCCAAACAACCCAACAAACCTATGCATGGGTGGTATCCCTGTACTCAAGAGATGTTGCTTGACCAAGGTATGGCGAATTAACGCAACCTCCCCCCAAGAAAATACACGGACAACCAACTGGATATGAAGGTCACAGTATTTATTAAGAAATACTGTAACAAAGATTTTGTATTATTATCAGTAACGAATCAACTTAAACGTATACTAAAAAACGTATACAACCATGAAAAACACATATAACATATACATACCAAGCCACTAAGCGGTAGCATATCTAGGATTGGGTACCCGAGGATCGGACGTAGGCGTAACCAAAAATATCAGTCTACCGGCGTCAATGCCCCTGCACGGTAGCCACCTGATATTCACTCCCCAGGGACCAGCCCGTGGGGAGTCCGTGCAGCTAGCTCCCAGAGCTACTGCCTCCCGGGTTGGCCATACCCAAGACAGCCAACCCCCTGCACTAACGTCATACCTCGAGTACCCCCTGCCATCACAACAATGACATAGACAAAGACAAGACAAACAAGGGATGGGTGGGAGGGAACTGATTTCTATAATCCAGGAAAGAGGCTGGGCAAAACCACCGCAAGGGTTTATATAGGTTTTGCCCAGCCCCCAAGGGGGGAGGGACGGCCGCCCATGAAGGGCAATTACTGGCCGAGGGCCTATGACTGACAGACTTGTGATGAGGCTGCATCACCAACCTGTTGTCATGCTGCCCTTTCATATATTGCATTATTACAGGACATTACTTGACCAAGGTATGGCGAATTAACGCAACCTCCCCCCAAGAAAATACACGGACAACCAACTGGATATGAAGGTCACAGTATTTATTAAGAAATACTGTAACAAAGATTTTGTATTATTATCAGTAACGAATCAACTTAAACGTATACTAAAAAACGTATACAACCATGAAAAACACATATAACATATATAACATATACATACCAAGCCACTAAGCGGTAGCATATCTAGGATTGGGTACCCGAGGATCGGACGTAGGCGTAACCAAAAATATCAGTCTACCGGCGTCAATGCCCCTGCACGGTAGCCACCTGATATTCACTCCCCAGGGACCAGCCCGTGGGGAGTCCGTGCAGCTAGCTCCCAGAGCTACTGCCTCCCGGGTTGGCCATACCCAAGACAGCCAACCCCCTGCACTGACGTCATACCTCGAGTACCCCCTGCCAATGCCACTGAGTGTGAAACCTTACACTCTATTGGCTCCTCCACACCGCTACTGCTTTTTCGAGACCGGACTGGATCGCCAAATTCCACAGATCACAGCCAACATCCGTCAGATGGACCCCGTCTCTCCGATACAGGGAGGCATCGGAACCGTCCAGCACTGGATGACGCACCACCAGGCCACCGTTGTACAGCATGAACCGTGAGATGGCACTGTTCAGTTTCTTCCTGGCCCGCTCCACCCCCGAAGGAGACCGGGCGCCCCGCCAGCGTAGCCTTGAAATGATGTCGGACCACACCAGAACCAGACCCGGAAATTGCAGCCACAGGCGCAGGATGTCTGCCTTAATGCCATAGGTCAACTCCCTCAGTGGTGTAAAACACAAGTCGTTTCCTCCGAGGTGCAGGACCAGCACATGGGGTGACCCAAGGCGCTCAACTGACCGTGCCACGTATCCAGGCATGGCGTTCCAGCGCATGCCGCGACAGCCTATCCACTGCAGATCTACCTGGTCCCGACAGAGACCCAAGGAAGCCCCATTGGGACGAACTGCAGCCCGCCTTGCTGCCCAGTAGACAAAAGAATGTCCCAAAATCCACGTTCTGCAGCATGCAGAGGCTGAAAGAAGAACACAGCAGTGACCCCAGTGCTGGTGTAAGTGCCCAAGCACGCAAACGACATACTCAAGTACACATAATATATATATATAATTTTTTTTAATTTTTTTTTTGCAACACCATAAACGAACAAAAAACATCAACATGGAAGAAAAAGTGTGAAATTGCAACACCAATTTTTTTTTTTTTTTTAAACATATGCCCTGGTATACCAAGGACGGACACTAGACGAGGTGGGGTCGGATATAGGATTTAAAACGGGCAGACTCCCATCTACCAATCAGTTTTACTACCGAATCACCCAAACCCCACCTAGCTGCTTCCGTGGCCGCCCCTATCCTAAAGGAGTGGGTCCCAAAGGCAGCCGGGTCCAGATCAAGACACGCCAAACATTTCCTAAAAACCGAGAAAAACTGGAACCGGGACATTGCAGAGCCATCCCTGAGTACCAACAAGGGAGAGCCGCCATCAGGACGGAGATGTAAAAATCGCTGGAGACAGTGCACCGGGCAAGCGGGAGAGTCCGGGAGGGCCAGCAGGGATACAGTCAAACCTTTTCCAACCTGATCCGTTTTTGATCTCCTGATGAGGACGCAGATGGAGTCACCCTGACGCCGTACGTCCTCCAATAGCACCCCCCCATGCTTAAGACGGGTGGGGCTGACAAGCTCGCCTACCCGAAATGCTCCAAAAAAGGCCCATGAAAATGCCAAAGCAAAAAAGAACATTCTCAAAGGGGGACGAGCACACCAATGGCAACACTTCCAGAATGCGCAGCAGGATAGAGAAGGTCACAGGACGTCGGCTATCCAGCTGCTTGAAACCCCGGCGGTAGCCCCTCAAAGCTTGCCTCACCAGAAATTCCTTCGTCACGTCAGGACCTCCAGAGAATTTAAAGTAAGCTGCTACTGCCGACATTTTCCGGTTCAGGGATGGGACTGTCACCTTCTCCGTGAACAGATGCCCAATAAACCATAGCAAAGCGGAGAGCACACCCTCATGTGTTTCGGGCTCGCCCGCCATCCGAAGAAAGCAGCGCCATTCAACCCAGACCTTAGAATACGCGGTCCATGTGGCTGGCACCATGGACCGGTGCAGGAGTGTCAAGGCGTTCCGTCTGCTAACGTCCATATCCAGCTGGGAAATGGCGTGGCCGCTCTGTCTGCGTCTGGCGCCAGCAGCCTGAATTGATCCCACTGTTGGCGAGACAAAGAGTCGGCCACCTCGCTGTGCACACCTGGGACGTGTACAGCTCGGACCCACAAATTGCGCCTCAAACCCCGGAGAACTAGCTGTCGTAGCAGATTGATCACTGGGGGGGACGATGCGGAGATATTGTTGATGGCTTGGACCACCCCCATGTTGTCGCACCAGAACCGGACCTTCCTGTTTTCCAGCAATGGGCCCCAGACGATGATGGAAACCACTATTGGAAACAACTCCAAGAAGGCCAGGTTCTGAGTAAGGCCAGAGCAACGCCAGGCCTCAGGCCACAGGCCAGAAAACCACCTCCCGTGAAAGAACCCCCCAAAACCGACTGAGCCAGCCGCATCGGTCCACAGACTCAAATCCGCATTGGAAACTGCTGGCTCCAAAAACAACGTCCGCCCATTAAACGACTGCAAAAACGAATCCCACACAGCCAAGTCCGCCTTAAGTTCCCTTGTGAGACGGATAAAGTGGTGCGGAGAGCGGGCGCCAGCTGTAGCTAAAGACAGACGCCTGCAGAATATCCGACCCATGGGGATGATTTTGCATGCAAAATTCAGTTTGCCAAGCAGCGACTGCAATTGGCGCAACTGAACCTTGCGTAATGTGCACATTTGCGACACCAGAGACCGAAGATCATCGACCTTATCCATGGGGAGGCGACACTCCATCTTCACTGAATCTATCTCGATTCCCAAAAATTTTATGGTGGTGGAAGGCCCCTCGGTTTTCTCAGGTGACAATGGGACACCAAACCGGGCCATCACCTGCTCAATGGTACATAGGATGGATAAACAGAGAGGAGAGTCCGGAGGACCAACACATAAAAAATCATCAAGATAATGGAGAACTGATTTTGCACCAGCTTCCTCTCTGATTACCCATTCCAAAAAGGTACTGAATGTCTCGAAATAGAAACATGAGATGGAGCACCCCATGGGGAGGCAGAGATCGACATAAATGTCCCCCTCCCAATGGCACCCGAGGAGGTGAAAACACTCTGGGTGCACCGGCAGTAGCCGGAAAGCCGCCTCAACATCAGTTTTAGCAAGAAGGGCCCCCTTCCCCATAGTTTGGACCCACCTTACCGCCTGATCAAACGAGGTGTAGGACACTCTGCACAATTCGGGATCAATACCGTCATTAACAGACTCGCCCTTGGGAAAGGACAGGTGATGTATTAAACGGAACTTGCCCACCTCTTTTTTAGGAACCACCCCCAGCGGAGAGATCCTCAGATTAACCAAAGGTGGGGAGCTGAATGGACCAGCCATTCTACCGAGTAACACCTCCTTATGCAGCTTGTCCGACACCACGGCAGGGAACTGAACAGTGGACTTTAAGTTCTTGGGGAAAAGGGGGGTCGACAACCGCTTCGAGGGGATCCGAAAACCAAACTGGAAGCCATCCCTCAAGAGCGTGGCGGCAGACTGATCCGGATACTGATTAAGCCAGGGGAGCATTGCTCCTACAGCCACCGGCGTCCTCCCCTTTTCCCCCAGAATTGTTGGAATTGCCGGATTTGTCCTGCTTATTCCGCTTAAAACATTTAAACTGGGGGTGACTGCCCCCACAGCCGGAGCACTTGTGTCTGAATATACACTGACTCCCCCGTTTGCAGCTCGAATCATTAAACTGCCAACACGTGCCCTTTTTTGCCGCGGCTGAAGACCCTGAGGCAGAGGGACCAGCGGGCACTGACAGAAAGGGTTGGATTGCGCTGCGACCAGGGGCCATGATCCGTAACCACAACGCTATGTCCCTATGGTCCCACCTCACGCCTTGCCTGACTGCCAAGCGCTGCCTAAACTCCTCGTCGTAGCGAAGCCAAGCCTGGCCCCCATAAACCCTATAGGCTTCGTGGATGGACTCCTGGTAACAAAAGAGTCCGGCACAGTGTTCCGGGTTCTTAGTCGCAATTATACTAGCTAAGGTGGAAAAAGCCTGGAGCCAGTTGAAGAAGGCCCGAGGGATGAGGCGATACCTCCTCCTCTCCTCGTCCTCCTTTTTATGATCATCCGGTTTGGATACAGCGTCCAAATTAAATTTTTCTAAGGGGAGGAGGGTGAACAATTCAACATACTCCCCCCGGCCAATTTTGTCTCGCACCTCTTGCTTGAGATGGGCGCCCATAGGCCCCTCAAAACACACGTAAATGTCTCCCCGTGAAGAATCCGCTAGCCGGACCGGGTCTACGTCCTTCGACTTGACCTCAGGGATCGCAGGCTCAGTTGCCGGGGATACCACCGGGTCAGGAACTACAGCAGGGGAAGCTATACTAACTGGGAGAACTCCGGGCGAAGCAACTAAAGTAGATACCGGCGGTGTCGGCACTGAAGCTGTATATGCCCCCCAAACCTGCGACGGGGAAGGGTTATCCGCTGCAGACAGCGTCCCAGACTCAAATGATTTTAGAACGCTAGCAAGGCTCGCCACTAACTGCGATAGGCCACCCACCGTCCCCGTGGAACCCTGAGAATTCCCCGCATTGTGTGAAACAGCCCTGTGGATGTGTAAGTGTGAGTTAGGGATAGAAGGAGAGATAAAATCGGACTCACCCCTGGACAGGTGCCCTGCAGGAGGGACCGCCGTGGGCTCAGGAACCGGAGATCCTCGTGGAGACTGCGAGAAGAGCAGAGGACTGCCAAACACCGAACCGCCCATCCGATTGTCCGCCGGAGGAAGACTAGGGGTGCCGTCTGATGTGAGGAGCCGGGCATTCCTGGCGCGGGATCTCTCCCCGGAAGGATGCTGCACTCCAGTTGACGATTCTTGCCCGCCAGCAGTGAAGACTCTCGGGGAAGCTGACCTGGAGCTCCGGCTGTCCGACCTGATGAGATGTCTGTGATTCCGATCTGAATCCCTTGCCGGTCCAGTCCGAGACGAAGATCCGTGCCGCACGGGCTCCCTGGTCCTTGGCGACACTCGGGGGCCCCTCTGTAAAGAAGGGGACCTGGACCTCGGGCACCGCCTGGCACGTCCGCCAGGTGCAGGGGGGGAAAGGCGGTAGGAAGGGGACCTGGAGGAGTGGTGGCGGTGGGGGCCACTATGATGAGCGTCCCGACCCTTCTGTAAAGAAGGGGAACTGGAGGAGTGGTGGCGGCAGCCACTATGATGAACATCCAGACCCCTCTGTAAAGAAGGGGACCTGGAGGAGTGGTGGCAGCGGGGGCCACAACACTGACCCCCAGACCCCTCTGTAAAGAAGGGGACCTGGGGGCCAGAGATCTGCCAGTGATATACTGGCTGCTCCTGGATTCCCTACCTAATCTGGGAGGGGAGCCCACAGAGTCACCCCTGTCACTACCATGAGTGACAGGTGAGGCTCTGGGGTTATGGGGGGAGCAGGATCCCCTCCTGTGAGGAGATCCCACTGCTAGTCTGGCACTGCGGGGGTTAATGTGCACAGATCGCGGTATACGCGACCTGTGCACGCGGCCACGTGGTTCCCTGTCAGATTGATGTCGGGAAACCACGTGGCGCGCAGAAGCGCTTCTCGCAGCCGTGTGGACGGACATGCGAGAAGCTGAAGACGGCAGGGACCCACGTGCGGCAGCCGGATCAGGTAAGCGGGGAGGAGGTAGCACATCAGTGCACCTCCCACCCCTAGCCACCAGTGGATCCGACGCCAGGGGAAGGGAGGGGGGGGTACCGGACACGGAGGGCCTCCTGATGCTCCTGGCCCTCCGGTGAGCAGGGGGGAGGGGGGGTAACGCGGAGGGGGGGGACAAAACGAGCATGGCAGGGGTAGGGGGATCCTGCAGGAGGGATCCACTGGCCACCGATGACCTAGTAAGCCCAGATGGCAGGGGGGCAGGGGAGGACAGAGGGGCAGGTGAGGACAGAGGGGCAGACAGATGTTTTTTAGCAGCTGCCCTCTTCCTCCTTTTTGGAACAGGGGGCTGGGGCAGGGGCTGAGGCACAGTGGGGGGCTCAGGGGTAAATCTAGAAGGGGCTCTGGACCTCCTAGGGGTAGGCCTGGATGGACCTGGGGCAGGAGAGGGGGAAAGAGATGGTGCAGTGGGGGGGATGGGAGATGGCAAGGTACCTAATATAGTATTTATACTGTTTTGCAGCCAATCTCCTCCGTGCAGGACAGCAGCATCCCTCAACTGTGACATCAGAGCGTCCATCAGAACTGGTAAGGTGCAAACTGATTTCTATAATCCAGGAAAGAGGCTGGGCAAAACCACCGCAAGGGTTTATATAGGTTTTGCCCAGCCCCCAAGGGGGGAGGGACGGCCGCCCATGAAGGGCAATTACTGGCCGAGGGCCTATGACTGACAGACTTGTGATGAGGCTGCATCACCAACCTGTTGTCATGCTGCCCTTTCATATATTGCATTATTACAGGACATTACTGAACACTTATTGGGGTGTTATTTGGCAGTGACACATACCAAAATCTGTGAATTCATGTCTGAAGTACAAGGTTTGTGAAAAAAAAACACAAAAAAATTACTACCACAAAGTTTGACAAAGGCTGGTGGTAGAATTAGTGCATGGAAAGTGTAAAAATACCACCATTTGAGATAGCCTAAGGTGTCTTCTTTTAAAAAATATATGGGTTGATGGGGTAAAATACACTAGCTGGCTTCAAATATGTCCCAAATGGGACATGGGTGCAGGCTGTCTGCATGTAAAAATTTCAAGTTGGAAAACAAAAAACTGCACCTCACAAATTTGGCATTTTAGCCCCCAAACAACCCAACAAACCTATGCATGGGTGGTATCCCTGTCCTCAGGAGAAATAGTAGAATATATTTAGCATGTTTTTTCGTTCGCTATTGTCGATGAGGAGAAGTTGTTTCAAATAAAAACAAAGAAATTTGTGTATTTCTTTTTGTTTTACCATATTTTATTATTTTTTTTAATAATATGATAAGATATGATCAAAAAGATGGCATCCATAGAAAGCCCTTCTTGTCCCGATAAAAACAATATATAATATGTGTGGGTACAGCAAATTATAAAGAAGAAAATTACTGCTAAACACAAACAGCACAGAAATGTTAAAATAGCCATTGTCCAGAAAGGACAAAAATGTTTCAAAGGCTCTGTCCTTAAGGGGTTAAAAAGTTCATATAAGCATGAATGCAACTAATGAGAAAGTAAATTACTTTTGTAATTTATGCAATGAGTAGTTTTATTGCAGTGTTGCATAGTAAGAGGGTATACATATTGCAGCCATATATAAACATTTTGATCCATATAAACAGTTTATACACTGCAATTATACACTTCTTATACACATATTATACACTGCAATAAATGTACTCACTGCAATAACATTCCAATTGTGTGTGTGCTTATTTTTTGTGTTTTTTTGTGTGTGGGGCGGGGGAATATTGCGATGGAGGTTGTGATTGCATGCCGGGGAGGCAGGGTTCAGCAAATGTTTGCCCACTGTCCAATCAATATTAAAGACGGCCCTGCCAGGGCAAGTCCTGGGTTTGCAATGTTGGTGCTAGGACATGTTCTGGATGCGTAATGTGGGTTTCCTTTAGCTTCCATTGATAACTTGTAAGAATAGCTTTATTTTTTAACCCTTTCATTGCCACCCTTATGACAATCAAAGGGTGGTATGCTGCTATTGAAAACAAATAAAATATGGAGTGTTGGTAGTGTGTGATTCAGTGCGGTATTTACTGCGAGGCATCCTAGGCGGAGACCTAGGGCGGCAAATTTTGGGGGTGGCCCTTAGCACTGAAAAAAAAAAACTAAGATCGCGACGATAGGGCTGCCCGTGCGTTTTTTTCTTAGGGGGGGTGGGGGGTGGAGTGATGACAGGTCACGTGACCTAACGCGCTCTGGGTCACGTAACCTATCCATTCTCACCACGGAGAGCTGAACAGACAACATGGTAGGACACCATGCTGCCTGCCACTAGCCACCAGGGATCAGGGTAAGTCCTGGGGTGAGTGGGCATGTAATGGGGGTGATGCAGGCATGTAATGGGGGTGATGGGGTTAATGGATGTATGTAATGGGGGTGATGGGGTTAATAGAGGCATATAATGGGGGTGATGGGGTTAATGGAGGCATATAATGGGGGTGATAGGGCATGTGATGGGGCAATGGAGGTATGTAATGGGGGTGATGGGGGTATGTGATGGGGTCATGTAATGGGGTGATATGGGTTATGGGGCATGTTGTGCATGGGTGGGGGGGTGCCCGAATTTTGTCTGCCTAGGGCAGCACAAAACCAAGATACACCACTGGTGTGATTAGCACTAATGTGCAATGTGCTGCAGTGTTTGATTAGCACTAATGTGTTTTATGCTGCACATTGACAAGGAGAGGTTTCTCCAGCATATTTGATTTAGGGGTTTTAGGAGGGTGAGGGGGTGGCAGAGAGCAATGCAAAGGCAAGGTGACACTTCAACTGCATTCTGGTTGATGCATCATATTGTAAGGTATAAGAGGATAATACAGTATGATTCAGGTACCTTGTTATTGGATGTGCCCATTAGTGTCACATTCGGTGTGAGAGAGAATGGGGTTTAGAAGAGATTTGGGTTTGACATATTTCAAAGTTTAGCTGGCACTTATGACCTAGGAAGCATTATAAGGTACACTCTGTGTGGGTAATACACCACAATACCATGGTTCATGCCAACTCAACCGAAGACTATATTTCCCATGACTCTCAGACACTATGTTAAGCTTTATGGAAAAGATAGTACTCAACAACTAGAGTGCTAAAGGTTAGATATTATGTGATTATGACTTGGTACTGCAGCTGCTGTGGAATACACATCTCATGAGTCTCATCCATCCATTTGGTTGGTTTGCGCTCCCCCCGGAAAATATTCTGCGGATGGCCATGGTTAAGGTCCCTCTGTTGCTCCCCTATGATAGCACTAGCAGAGAGAGACGGTTGCCTACCAGACCATGTTGCCTACTTCCCAGAGAAGCATGGTCCCTTTATGTCAGATTTTAAACTGGCATGTACTTAGGGCAACTAAGCTTTTCAATTCTGCTTCTACATTAGAAAAAACCCTTAATATAAGGCTACACTATAGGGGAAAAAAGGGTTTTGGTAGTAAATATATTTTCATACTTAAGGATGTGTATGCACAATATACAAACATCCTCTGGCTGCAGGCCCCCCAGTTCAGCCTTACTGGGGTACCCCTCCTAATGGTAACATTGGTAAGATGTAACCATTTAGCACAGAAATCTGATGACATGCTGTCTACTTGATATAAGCAGTTGGGGTATCTTGTCATCGGAGTGACTTTGAGATTGTAGATTGTCTGCAAATTTAAACTATGATTCATAAGAACAATGGAGTGCAGTGTTATGTTATGGGGCTGCTATTGTCACTGGATTTCATTGTGTCTTTTATAATACAGTTGTTATCAGTCTGTTTAAGTACCACAGGGTGCCATGCTCTTTTGTTAGTGCTGATAAATATGACAACTTCATCCAGCCCTTGAATAATTTAATTTAACAATATATTACTGTTAGCAGGTTTGTATTTCAAGCAAGTGCCTATAGGGAATAATACTAATTTATTTTTTTCTTTTCATTCTTTGAAAGAATGTTAATATTATTGTTTAATGAATGGATGCATGACAGGTATCTAGTTACGTAAGTGAAGCTGCTTTTTAAAATGTGCATGCACAAGTTACAAATATTTGCCTCTCACACCAAAAAGAGGGTTGACTTCATCTATTTGTGTCAAAATAACATCTATTCCATCAAGAATTAGCCTTTTATTGTTTTGTTTGTTTGTTTGTTTTTTACACACAATTGGTTTAAGAGAAGTATTCATAAGCAGTGATATGTCTTATCTCAGTGTTTGCAATTGGACGGTATTGAATTAAAAGTGACCTATATATAAGCAGAATTGGAAGCAAATTCTTAGATTAAGATAAAGTGTGTTTTAAATTTGTCTGTGTGTCTCCTGATTATGATATTACATTGTGACTTTGTATTCAAATTAGCAAATTCAATGCCAATATGTAAGTTCCACATTAAGCCACTAGGTGATGTCATAAAACCAGTACAGACAAACAGATTCTTGTCTAAATATCTGACTTTGCTTGGAATAGTTGTCAACTCAATGTATACATTTTTATTGTCCTTACATTTCCACTGAAGAGGAAGAAAATACTTCATATTTATTTTAAAGTTGGAAATGGTAGAGAGTGGTACTATGGCAAATTAAAAACATATATGTTAGTTTTTCATAGTTAAAAGCATAAGTAAAAAAAAAAAAAAAAAAATGAATGTAAGTGATTACAGCTTTTGACTAATGCTTTTAACTGTGAAATGTATATTTTTTAATTTGCCATAGTACCATTTTCTACCATTTCAAGTTTAAAGTAAATATGAATATCTTTTTCCTCTTTTTTAAAATCTAAAATTTTTATCTTAAGGGGACAATACCCTGTAACAGGAAGTCATCTAACTAAGAGGTCATTTCTATACTTTACATTTGCACTGCACACAATGTTTTGGTCATGGAATCCCTTTCAATGATCTTATTAACAAGACGAAGCAAGCACATGCATTCATTATTTTTTCTGCAATTATCTTCAAAGATGGTGAGGGATTAAAGGCATTTATTTCTGAAATAAAAGGACATTTTATGATGACTAAATTTCTTTTGAATTTTCTTTTTATCTCTTGCTGATTTATTAACACCTTCGTGCTTGTTGGACATTACGTACTGTCCTAAATCACAGGTACCTAGATGACTGTAGGACGGCAGAGAAGGTCCTGAGTTCAACAGCTCATTGCGACCACAGTGATGAGCTGTGTTGCCCTCTGTTGGATGAGGCCATTTTGAATTGACTCAGTTTGACATGGAAAATGTACGTGAGCGCTGGCTACATTTTACTAAAATTTGACATGCTTGATCAGGTCTCTGCCTATGTGTTCCTGGCTCCCGATCACTCTGTGATCAAGGTCCAGGCGCAAAAAGACTGTGTTTTGGTGATTTGGTACTCAAGGACCAAAGCTCCATCAGTGAAGGTGGTAAACTCTTACTTAAGAAATCGCCAACACTAGGGACAGGTTGACTTGACAGATCTGCCAGCTGAGCTATGAGGAGAGAATCTGCCAACTTCGAGTGTATTAATGAGATGACTGCACCATATTGAAAGATTCATTAAAAGGCAAGATTGTAAAACCCAGATCTTTCATTTGAAAACAAGCCACTTGCAAATATTCTGTTAGAAAAATGTATCCAAGTATTGTTTGATAAGCAACTCTTGACTTGCTGCATCACTTGGCATATTCTGTGTATCGAATACAAAAAACACCAAAGGTCAGAAAGGTTCCACTAGATTTATCAGAATTCTGCTCCATAATTCATAGCAAACTTCAAACACAGCGGTAGAAAAAATAAATAAACTGGCTAACCATATAATACAGTTTCACTGACATTCTACCAACAGAAACAATTACCGTATTAGCTCGATTATAAGACGACCCTGATTATAAGACGACCACCCAAACTTTGGATATTCCTTTAGGAAAAAAACTAAAAGACTACCCTATAGGAAAAAAGTTAAACTTGTATATATTATAAATTGCTTTTTTAATAAAAAATTATGATATCAAAAAATGCATTTCTTGTTTTTATTTCCTTTTATGTGCCAATGCTGCCTCTCTCTTTCCTTGCCCCCAGCTTTGTCTCTCTCTCCCCCTCCCTTTGTCTCCCCCCAAGCTCCTCTTGTCTCTGTCTCTTCCCCCCCTCCCTCCCCTTGTTGCTCTGCCCCCCCCTCGTTTCTCTGCCCCCCTTATCTTTCTACCCCCCTCCCTCCCCCTCGTTTCTCTGCCCCCCCTCCCTCCCTCCCTCACCTGTTTCTTGATCCCTGGTGGCTAGTGGGGGCAGCCGGGGGATGTCTGCACGATACGTGCAGACATCCTCCATGCTGCCCGACACCTCCGTCTATTATGACAGACAGTTGGTCCGTCATAATATATGGAAGTGTCGGGCAGCATGGAGGATGTCTGCACGTATCGTGCAGACATCCCCCAGCTGCCCGATTCTCCTGGTGGCTAGGAGAATGGAAGTACCCGGCTTCATCATAGAAGTCCCGGTGGTCGTGCCGGGCGGCAGCAGGGGGAGTCTGCACTCATCGCGCAGACATTCCCCTGCTGTTAGAGAGGGGGTTCCAGCTCTGCGGGGACCTGGATCCATGTCTTATAGTCTGACCTCAATTTGAGGTCAGATTATAAGACGACCTCGATTATAAAAAAACCTAGTCTTATAATTGAGCAAATACTAGACATGTGCATTAGTTTTCGGACAAATGCATTTTCGTCCGAAAATAGCATTTTCGTCCATTCGTCCGAAAAACGAAGAACGAAAATGCTAAGCTAACGAAAGCCGAATGAACGAATGGTTAATAAACGAAAATCATTCGTTCATTCGTCCATTCGTAGTACTATTGCATTCTATAAGCCGAAATAGAGTCGGTTTATAGAATACAATAGAATTTCACTACACGGAGACAAAGTCTCCATTCATAAATTTATGAATGGAGACTCTGTCTCCGTGTAGTAAAATGCCGACAGCCTATAAACAGAACGTTCGGTTTATAGGCTGTCGGCATTTTACTACACGGAGACAAAGTCTCCATTCATAATTTTATGAATGGAGACTCTGTCTCTGTATAGTTAAATGCCGACAGCCTATAAACCAAACGTTCGGTTTATAGGCTGTCGGCTTATGTAATACATGTAATCCTATGGCTATTCTATAAACCGAACGTTCGGTTTATAGAATAGCAATAGGATTACATGTATTCCATAAGCCGAAAGTCTATAAACCAAACGTTCAGTTTATAGACTTTTGGCTTATAGAAAACATGTAGTACTATTGCCTTTCTATGAACCGAACGAGAGCCCCATTCATAAGAATTTCTTATGAATGGGGCTCTCGTTCGGTTTATGGAAAGCCAATAGTATTACATGTATTCTATAAAACGAACGAATAAAAATTAACGAAACGAAAATAATGAACGAATTTCGTCTGAAACGAATGCAGTAATGAACGAAATAAATAACATTTTCGTCCGAATGGATGAAAACGAAACGAAAATTTTAGTTTTGCACATGTCTAGCAAATACGGTACATACTGTAGCCCTTCTTGTTGCCACTGTAATTTAAATGTTTTAGCAAGTACCCAAAACATTTATTACATATATTTGTGCCATATTAATGTACAGTTTGAGTCTATAGTGCCAACCCCCCAACTCATACCTAAATATGCCATGTAATCATATACACCTGCCATGTTACATGCTTTTGTATTACAACAATAGGAAAGATATTAAAAATAAAACAGAGGTGCAGGTAAATATTGTTAGTCATTAGAAAGTAGCCTGGGCTCCTGACGGTAATGGAAAGGCCCAGTATACAAATTAGAGTCTAAACTTTTAAGAGTGTTACAGCCGCTTCTGATAGGCTGACAATGGCTGATCAAAGCGGCACTACGCATGTCAGCGTGCTTCCAGTACCAAGCCTGCAGCAACGCGTGGCAGGTAGGCAGAGCGCACCCAGCGCCATACTTCAAAAAGTCAGCATTCTAGCTGGCTTGCACCAGCTGTATTACTTTGGTTTCAGTGTTCTTGTGTTCCTGTGATATCTTTGTATTAAATCTTTGCTAGTCTGCCTTGTCTCCTTGCACCGCCGGTGCAAAGAGTTTTGTAACCCTAGGCAAAGATTAACTTTGTCGCCCCCTCCATATAGTGTTACCATTTCAGTGGTGGTATAGTCAAACTCAGTCTATAGTTAGCAACGCACAGATATGGTCCAGTATAGCTCCCACTAGTTTATAGTTAGACCGATGTTGACAAATTATATCATAGATCCCATCAGAAAATAGTTAGGCAGGCCCTGTCTGAATACACTTTATTGTCCCAATTGTAGGTGACACTTCTACTTTTCCCCAGCACCCAGATTGTACTCACAGGCCTTACCCCAGAACCCAGATGGCACTCATGATTTGCCCCAGCACCCAGGATTTAGCCAGAGCACTGCTTGTCAAAGGGTCTAAAGTTGTAGCCCAAGCTACTTGTCCTGATATAATAAAAACTAATTTCAACCAAAACTGTACCTAATTAAGGTCTTTATTGATAGCAAAGAGACAGGCCTAACAATGCTTAAATGCAATCAGCAAATGCAAATAGATAATGAGTTTAAACAGAAAATATTTAAATATTAAACAATTAAATATGCCACAGACTGGATTTTCCTGATGTGCAAACTCTGCATAAGTCTGGGCCTTAGTTTATATGCTGTCACCTAGGAGGAACATTCTGCTGCTTACTGCAAAACAGTTTTAGCTTATAGTCACCATACTTGTATCTGTGTACCTATGAAAACATAAATATTTTAAAAGCACCTCAGTAAAAATGTTGGAGATTTAGTCACATATTATGGTCATATCATGCTTAGCCCACCGCTGCGTCAAAGTACTCCAAACTTCAGTGGATCCAAACTCTATATCTAATACAGGACCAAGACGATGCAATTAATTTTTTGGAATCAAACCTTGAAGATTTTAAAAGAGAATCCTGCCTGCATTTGGAGAGGTGCTCCACCCTCTTTTTCTATGCACTAACTCTATATCTTACTTGCACGGAACTCAGTCTCTCCACTAATCTAGCTTGCACTACAATTTCTATCATTTAGACAAATCTGGACACAACATATGGAGCACCTGAGGGTGGGTGGGGTGCTACGCCCCGGAGGCTGGTCAGACCTTATATATATATATATATATATATATATATATATATATATATATATATATATTCATATAAAAACAAAATAATGGGCAGCACAACACCAAATCTACATATGGTGTTCTACAGACGAAAAATCATTAATTTATCATTTATTTTAATTAAGCGAGGGGCTTTTAAAATATTTGAAATATTTAAGATATATTTGTAAATTGTGGGTGGGGCACCAAATTTCAAACTTATCTTCTGTGAACTATCCAAAGTTAGTTACGGAAAAGTTTGTACAAGGTTCCATTAATTCTAAAAGACTATTATCCTGTGTGCTGATTGTTCCTGACCAGTGGTGTCGTTGGGGAGGGGGGGCTACTGGGGCTATAGCCCCGAATCCCCACTGCATAGCCCCGAATGGAGACTCTGGGGCTAAAATATACTTTAGCCCCAAAATTCCAGGGCTATCGGTGTAACTTTTTGAATCTTCCCCGCTGAGCTTTCCTGCTTTAGTGACATTGTCCCAGAATCGGAGCCCGAATGGAGGTATCCTGGCACTGGCGAAACATCCTCCTCCCTGCAACTAAAAAAGGAGGACCACCAACAATATAACATTTCGTGGGGATTTTTTATGGTAAAAATAATAGAAGAAATGTGTGTAAGTGTCTGCGTGTAAGTGTGACAGTCACACTTACACGCAGACACTTACACACATTTCTTCTATGTGAGTGTGACTGTGTGTGAGTGTCTCAATGTGTGTATGTGAGACTGTGAGTGGGTGTCTCAATGTGTGTAAGTGTGACCGTGTGTGGGTGTCTCAATGTGTGTAAGTGTCTGCTTGTAAGTGTGACTGTGTGTGGGTGTCTTAATGTGTGTAAGTGTCTTGTGTGGGTGCGGGTGTCTTAATGTGTGTAAGTGTCTGTGTGTGACTGTGTATGGGTGTCTCAATGGGTGTAAGTGTCTGCATGTGATTGTGTGTGGGTCTCAATGTGTGTGGGTGTCTCAATGTGTGTGAGTGTCTCAATGTGTGTAAGTGTCTGCTTGTGAATGTGTGTGGGTGTCTCAATATGTGTAAGTGTTTGCGTATAAGTGTGACTGTGTGTGGGTATCTCAATACACGTGGGTGTCTCAATGCGTGTTGGTGTCTCAATGTGTGTGGGTGTCTGCATGTGACTGTGTGTGGGTGTCTCAATGTGTGTGTGGGTGTCTCAATGTGTGTAAGTGTCTGCATGTAAATGTGACTGTGTATGGGTGTCTCAATGTGTGTAAGTGTGTCAGGGTGTCTAGGTGTGTGTGTGTGTGTGTGTGTGTGTGTAAGGGTGTTTGCATAAGTGTGTGTGTGAGAGAGAGAGACGGAGTGTGTGTGTGAGAGAGAGAGAGACAGAGTGTGTGTGTGAGAGAGAGAGAGAGAGAGAGACAGCATTTGTGTGTGTGAGAGATAGCATGTGTGTGAGAGAGAGAGACAACATGCGTGTGTGTGTGAGAGAGAGAGGCAGCATGTGAGTGTGTGTGAGAGAGAGACAGCATGTGTGTGTGAGAGAGAGGGGCAGAGTGTGTGTGAGAGAGACAGACTGTGTGTGTGAGAGAGAGAAATACATAGTGTGTGTGTGTGAGAGAGAGAGACAGCATGTGTGTGTGTTTGTGAGAGAGAGGGGCAGAGTGTGTGTGAGAGAGACAGACTGTGTGTGTGAGAGACAGAGACACCATGTGGGTGTGTGAGAGAGAAAGGTAGTGTGTGTGTGTGTGTGTGTGTGTGTGTGTGTGTCAGAGAGAGAGAGAGAGACGTAGTGTGTGTGTGAGAGAGAGATGTAGTGTGTGCAAGAGAGAGAGAGAGACGAAGTGTGTGTGAGAGAGAGAGACGGAGTGTGTGTGTGAGAGAAAGATGGAGTGTGTGTGAGAGAGAGAGAGACAGCATGCATGTGTGTGTGTGAGAGAGAGACAGCATGTGTGTGTGAGAGAGAGGCAGAGTGTGTGTGAGAGAGACAGACTGTGTGTGTGTGTGTGAGAGAGAGAGAGACAGCATGTGTTATGCACGCACCTCTAGAGGATCGCCCGCGCTACCCTGCCCCCGACGTAGGTCCCCGCGCATGCAATCCAAGTGCAATACCTTGCCCACACAGCTGAGTTCCCCTGTCATCATGCAGAGACGAACCCCCAGACTGCACTGCACATAGGCTGCTTCAGCAGCGTCTCCACGGCAACGGCCACACCCCTGTGAAACAATCACTGAGGCACATGACTCAGCCTATTTAACCCCTTGACGACAAAGGACGTGCCAGGCACGTCCTGGGAGAAACTCCCTTAACGACAAAGGACGTGCCTGGCACGTCCTGCAGTGAATGAAGCGGTTTTCGCGATCAACGATCGCGAAAACCGCTTTAACAGTGCTGGTCTATTGCCTCGACATCGGGGCAATAGCCAGCACCGAAATTTCTATTTTGGGACCCTCACGATCGCCCCACGGCTCCATCGTGGGGAGCCATATTGACGGAGCAGCATTGACGGAGCAGCCCTCTGCCGGTCTGAGCTTCGGAAGTGAAAGTAACTTCACTTCCGTCGCTCTGAATATGTTACTTGACTGCCCCTAGTGGTAGTTTAGTAGCATTGCAATGGAAAATATTTAAAATAAATATTTAATTAATTAAAAACAGGTTATTTAGCTATATTAGCCTATAGTGTTAAAATTAAATATTTTTTAGCATAAGGGATAGGGTTAAAATTAAATTAAAGTTAAAAAATATTAAGGGATATAATAAGGATTAGAGTTGGGGTTAAATTTAGTGTTAGGGTTAAATTTTGGGTTCGGGTTGGGGTCAAAAGATCACTATAGGAAAAAAACAAAAAACACTATTTTTGGTTTTTGCCCCATAACTCGCAAAAAAATACCGAAAAATATGGAAACATGCATATTTTTGGATTCGGGAGAACATTTAGAAACTATTCAGATGGGGTCTTTTTTAATGATTTTATTTGTGTAAATTATATTTTAGGTCAAAGTTAGAAAAAGTGTGTTTTTTTTAATTTTTCATCATATTTTATGATGAACATAATGGAATCTAATGAAAGCCCTTCTTATGACGATAAAAACAACATATAATTTGTGTGGGTACTGTATGTGAGAAAGAAAGAAATTACAGCTAAACACAAAGACACTAGAAATGTCAAAACAGCCATTGTCACCAAGGGAAAGTCAAGGTGAAAATGTCTTGTCACTAAGGGGTTAAACCCTCCACTTCCTTTCTCTCATTGCTCAGTTATCCTGTGCTTCTGTTGGCTTGTCCTCAGTTTCCTGCTCCCTATTTTTTGTGACTTATGGCTCCCTGACCTCGGCTCTGTTTATTGGATTTTGTGACTTCTGGCTCCCTGACTTCGGCTCTGTTATTGGATTTGTGATTTCTGGCTTCCTGACCTTGGCTTGCATATTGGACTGTATTTCTGACTCCCTGACCTCGGTTCTGTTTATATACCGTATTTGCTCGATTATAAGACAAGGTTTTTGTCAGAAAAAAAAATCTGAAAACTACCCCTCGTCTTATAATCGAGGTCTTCTTATAATCTGACCTCAAATTGAGGTCAGATTATAAGACATGGATCCAGGTCCCCAGCAGAGCTGCAGGGGACCTGGATCCCCCTCTCTAGCAGCAGGGGATGTCTGAGCAACGAGCGCAGACTCCCCTGCTTCCGCCCGGCACGACCGCCGGGGCTTCTGTGAAGAAGCCGGTGTACTTCCGCTTTCGTCACAGAAGTCCCGGCGAACGTGCCGGGCGGCAGCAGGGGAGGTCTGCGCTCATCGCGCAGACTTCCTCTGCTGCCCCACTAGGCACCAGGGACAATCGGGCAGCTGGGGGATGTCTGCACTATACGTGCAGATATCCTCCATGCTGCCCGACACGGCAGACTATTATGCCGGACAGCTGTCCGTCATAATAGACTGCCGTGTCGGGCAGCAAGGAGGATGTCTGCCCGTATCGTGCAGACATCCCCCGGCTGCCCCCACTAGCCACCAGGGATCAAGGTAAGGGGAAGGGAGGGAGGGGGGGGCAGGGAGACAGGGGGAGGGAGGGAGGGAGGGAGGGGGGGAAGAGAGACAGGGGGAGGGAGGGAGGGGGCAGAGAGACAGGGGAGGGAGGGGGACAGAGAGACAGGGGGGAGGGAGGGGGGCAGAGACAGAGACAAGGGGAGGGAGGGGGTTAAGAGACAGAGACAAGGGGAGGGAAGGGGTTAAGAGACAGAGACAAGGGGAGTGAGGGGGTTAAGAGACAGAGA
Organism: Pelodytes ibericus; assembly: GCA_036172795.1. NCBI lineage: Eukaryota > Metazoa > Chordata > Amphibia > Anura > Pelodytidae > Pelodytes > Pelodytes ibericus. The sequence continues at coordinate 149,895,441 of CM069861.1, forward strand.
CAAGGGGAGGGAAGGGGTTAAGAGACAGAGACAAGGGGAGTGAGGGGGTTAAGAGACAGAGACAAGGGGAGGGAAGGGGTTAAGAGACAGAGACAAGGGGAGTGAGGGGCTTAAGAGACAGAGACAAGGGGAGGGAAGGGGTTAAGAGACAGAGACAAGGGGAGTGAGGGGGTTAAGAGACAGACAAGGGGAGGGGGGAGAGAGAGAAAAATGGGGGCAAGGGAAAGAGAAAGGCAGCATTGGCACATAAAAAGAAATAAAAACTAGAAATACATTTTTTGATATCATAATTTTTTATTAAAAAGGCAATTTACATATGAATATATACAAGTTGAACTTTTTTCCTATAGGGTAATCTTATATTCAGGCTTTTAGTTTTTTCCTAATGGAATATCCAAAGTTTGGGGGGTCGTCTTATAATCAGGGTCGTCTTATAATCGAGCAAATACGGTATTACCTACTGCATTACCATCGGTATCCTGAGTCCTGCACAAGTGTTATTCAGATTGCTGGTTACCTTACTCCGTTCCTGGCATCCTGAGTCCTGCACCAGTGTTCCTCAGTTCCTGCAGTACCATCGGTATCCTGAGTCCTGCACAAGTGTTCCTCAGTTCCTGCAGTACCATCGGTATCCTGAGTCCATACACAGTTCATTCATGCTTGTAACTACATCCAGGGAGTCTGTTCCATTTCAGATCCTTTCCTGTGTGTACTACTCAAAAACCTTTGCTATTCAGGTTTTCCCATATTGCTATACATTCTTACAACTGTCTGACACCAATAAATATCCTGAAACTCCCAGGCCGGCAGAACTCCTGGGCTCTACCACAGAGGAAAACTGATCCAAGGTGAAAAACTCATAATGGACATGGCCTACTCCTTTTGTTACTCCTTTACATTTGATAGATCAAATAGGCTTCCAGAAAAGTACAGGTGATTCAATAAAACAATAAAACAACCAGTCTTTGAACAACCGGTGGAAATAAACTTCAACAGTGAATGTCTTTTAGCTCCATTAATGTTATGTCTATATAAACAGAATTCTTTGTGATGTTGAGGCAAACTGCTCTGGTTTTATTTTTGTCTGTCTGTGAACTTCATTATCGTTATTCAATATTGTCTTTTGTTCTACCTGGATGTGGAAAAACTGTAGGCAGATACTCTAAAGGAATATCCATTTCAAAATACATAGGCAGGCTTAATATGTCAGTGAACCTGCTTTGTCATGTCAGTCCACAGAAGCAAAAGGGTACATGGATAAAAGCAGGCTTCATGCACTGGTAATAAACAGTCTATTTAACCTTTTCAGTCATGGATAAAGAAAAGGAGACAATTATTAATGAATATCAGATTTGTTTTATTGTTTTTGCATTATGTTTTATTTATTATTTAAATTACTTACATAATTTCTACGTTACTAAATACCGTAATTAAAAATGTTTCTACTGCAGTGTAAGATCTGTTAAAAGATGCCATGTTGCCATGTTAGTTAATTTGAATGGCAGATCCCAGCAACAGATGATCCTAGACACTGCATTGATTTCCTGTTTGTTCATGAAACTCTGGTACTATCTCTCTATAGGTTATCGCTTCCATAGCAACATTCTCCTTTACAGTGTTAGAGGGATTTATCAGCTTACGGATAGTGATGCCTTTGCACTTAAACTAATTAAAATAAACAGCATTTTATCACTTCTGCACTGTCTGCCAGCTATGAATTATTATTCTGAGTTCAAACTGGCTAATGCTTTAGAAATGAAAATAAATTAAAGCTAAAAAATAGATTGCCTTTCATCCAGGGTGAGTCATTTTAAGCCACATAGAGGAATATTCATTATAACCTGCATGGTTTGGAGCTGGTATAAACATACAGAGTTTGATTATTTCTCAAGGGATTTATTTTAGAATCACTCTTTTGATTGGCAATATAAAAACAAGCTGGAGACTGGCTGTGATTTGACCTACTGCATTTCATCCAAATGTTCAACATACTATTTGTACAGCTAGCACATATGATGTACACATATTTTTATCATGGTCTAAACTTTATTACTTTAAAGAGACAATACATGGCTGGAAAAAATAGGCAGGGTGCCTCTAGTCATGTGGACTAAAGACACACTACGCTTCATATAAATGTAAATAAAAAATATTTCTGGGTTTTGGATAGGTGGATGGTGGTCTGCACCAGAGACGGTACAGTAGGGGGTGCAGCAGGAACGAAGCACACTGGTCGTTCCTTCATGGGGGTCCATGACAGACATTCTGCACCAGAGCCCCCATTGGTCTTGTTCTATCACTGAGCTTCATGTATATATATATATATATAAAGGATATTTACCTATATAGTTTTAGAGTTATAAAGATAATATTTATACATTGCATTATAAGGATTGCAAACGAATGCATTTGAATGTCCGTAATGTGTCCTTGCTGATGTGAATGTCTAAAACAACCAATTGTTTCTTAATCTGTGCTTTTGCATTTAACTCTGTTAGCACGGTGTATAGATCATTTTAAATTCTCTACATTCATTGTACAAGTCCGTGTTTAGGGGATGGAGTCTCTTTAAGACTAATATGACTGCTATTTGCAGCTGTACAACATTAAGTATAGTGTTGTCCATCACACTGATATGTCATTAGTGTTTAAAGGTACTGTATCACCAAAACATTGTTTTTACTCTGCAGGTAGAGGATACATTTTTTCTTTAAATGATCAATACATTGTGCAAAACTGCAAGCAAATGCCTAAATTAGGACAAATATATGCTGTAAATGTGTCTGTGGAGTCTCCTGCTTATGACATCACCTGTGGCATGGTATGCAAATGAACTGCTTTTCAATGGGAAATGTGTAATTTGCATACCATGCCACAGGTGATGTCATAAACAGTAGACTCCTCCGACACATGTTTAAAACACATTTTTCTCCTAATTTAGGCATTTGCTTGCAATTTTGCTTATACAATGTATAGATAATTTGCAAGCATTTTTATGCTCTACATTCACAGTAAAAACTATTTTCAGGTGATACAGTCCCTTTAACAGTAGTTGCAGATTTCTGTAGCAGAAAAGTTGTGGACCAGAAAACCATTTTACCATGAACTGATTGTTTGCAGCAGGACATTTTTGTAAACTCTTGTTAGAAATTGCCATCACACACAGTTGATAAAGGATCCATCAGTGGCATTTTCACTATATCAATACATATGACACATTTGACACTATCATAAACAGAAAGGCTTGTTTTTCTGCTTGTTCCCGCTTTTCCAGTAAGTTAACTGCTATTTTTTTACTACAAAACCGACAGATCTAATTTGTTAGTATTTATGTTATGAATAGTGTTGAGCGAACCCGAACCGCACTGTTCGGGTTCGTACCGAACATTACGATTTATGGACCCCGGACCCGAACACGGACATTTCACTGTTTGTTCGGGTTGGAGTTCGGGGTTTGGCGATTTAATGGCGGGTTTTGAAAGGCTGCAGGGCAGCCAATCAGAAAGCCCATAGCATTAAAGTCTATAAACCGAATCTCTTTCAGTTTATAGACTTTCGTTTTATAGAATGCATGTAATGCTATGGGCTTTCTATAAACCGAAAGTCTATAATCCGAATCTCTTTCGGTTTATAGACTTTCAGATTATAGAAAGCCCATAGCATTACATGCATTCTATAAAACGAAAGTATGTTCAATGGCAGTTAATGTTACGCCAGTAGATGGCACTGTTGTAATATGAATGGTTACATTCGTGTAACCTGAAGCTTTAAATGTATCTTTCAAAGTTAAAGAATCTCTTTCGGTTTATAGACTTTCGGATTATAGAAAGCCCATAGCATTACATGCATTCGATAAAACTAAAGTCTATAAACCGAAAGAAATTCGGTTTATAGACTTTCGGTTTATAGAAAGCCCCTAGCATTACATATATATACATTGGGCTTTCTATAAACCGAAAGTCTATAAACCGAATCTCTTTCGGTTTATAGACTTTAGGTTTATGGAATACATGTAATGCTATTGGTATTCTATTGCTATTGGTTTATAGACTTTCGGTTTATAGAAAGCCAATAGCATTACATGTATTCCATAAACCGAAAGTCTTTAAACCGAATGTCTTTCGGTTTATAGACTTTCGGTTTATGGAATGCATGTAATGCTATTGGCTTTCTATAAACCGAAATAGAGTCCCCATTCATACGAATAGGTCAATTGACCTATTTGTATGAATGGGGACTCTATTTCGGTTTATAGAATAGCAATAGCATTACATGTATTACATAAACCGAAAGTCTATAAACCGAAAGACATTCGGTTTATAGACTTTCGGTTTATGGAATACATGTAATGCTATTGGATTTCTATAAACCGAAATAGAGTCCCCATTCATACGAATGGGTCAATTGACCTATTCGTATGAATGGGGACTCTATTTCGGTTTATAGAATAGCAATAGCATTACATGTATTACATAAACTGAAAGTCTATAAACCGACTCTCTTTCAATTTATAGACTTTCGGTTTATGGAATGCATGTAATAGAGTGCCACAGAGAGTGCAGTGCACTTGCAACTGCATGTGTGCCAGGCACATGACTTTAATCCTGTTCTGTTAGCTCAGTGGGCAACATCTAGGCATTTTTAAATACTGCAATTTGTTGGTGTTAAATATTACATTTGCGTCCTGCACTTCATATCTGAGAGTCAAATAGAATCGTCAAATACTGTGCTTACAGCGCACTTTGAAAAATTCTAATAGTTTTGGGTGGCAAATAGTACATTTGCGTCTTGCGGTGCACTTCATATCTGAGAGTCAAATAGAACCGTCAAATACTGTGCTTACAGCGCACTTTGAAAAATTCTAATAGTTTTGGGTGGTTAATAGTACATTTGCGTCTTGCAGTGCACTTCATATCTGAGAGTCAAATAGAACAGTCCAATACTGTGCTTACAGCGCACTTTGAAAAATTCTAATTGTTTTGGGTGCTAAATAGTACATTTGCGTCTTGCGGTGCTCTTCATATCTGAGAGTCAAATAGAACAGTCCAATACTGTGCTTACAGCGCACTTTGAAAAATTCTGGCTACCTCCTCCTCCTCCTCCAGCGCAACTTCCACCTACACCGCCACAGTCACAGCCTCCTCAACCTATGGGTCACTTAGTATAAACTGAAAGAGAATACCCTGCACTCCAACCCTCTCTCAAATGGATAATTCTGTTGATCCTCTTGGCAGCCATGCTTTAGATTTAGATTTATGTTCTTCCAAAGCTAAAATCAAATATTCCATCTAGTGCTATTTTATGGCTCAGCTGTATTTGTAATTTGTATGTATTTTATGTTTTTTTAAGTTATTTCCCTATCCACATTTGCTTGCAGGGCACTTGTCCTACTCTTACCCACATTTTACTTCATTTTGCAGCCCTCTAGCCCTTTCCAGGACTTTTTTAGAGCAATTTTAGCGGCCAAAAGTTCGTGTCCCCATTGACTTCAATAGGGTTCGGGTTCGGGGTCAAGTTACCAGTAATAAAGCACGGACCCGGACATTTTTTCGAAGTTTGGCCGAACCTCCGAGCCCTAACATCCAGGTGTCCGCTCAACTCTAGGTATGAAGTAATATCAGTTTAAATTTTAAAAAATGAAGTTGGTTTAGCTGTGAAAAAAATAAGTTAAGGCTAGACTGGGAGTCAGGGGTTTTCTAAGCCTGCAAATGATGCTCACAAATTCTACTGTTTTATATATTTATTTGAAGTCTTGTAATAGTTACATTTTCTAGTAACTGGGGAATTTGCCTAGGTTATAAAATAAATCCTATTTGTAGTGCGCTGATCCAAAACATTTAGTCTGCGAGCAGCTATATTGTTACCTGGATTTCCAGATATAGCCACAGGCACAATATTCAAGGCGGTTATTCACTAAAACTGAACTGATAAGTGAACTGTAAAATCAGGTAATGATAACCATTTCAGTTAATAGGAATCTCTTACCTAAACATTGTTTACACTGTGCATAAAGAGAATAAAACATGATCAATTGATACATATAAATATATATATATATACATTGCTGGCAAATGTTTGAATGCTATACTGAAGAGAAACGTGTGTTAAGCATGTCTCTTGTTTTTTACATCACCTCTGGCTTGATATGCAAAATAACTATTCTTAATATGAATTGTGCAATTTGCATATTAGTCTACAAGGTGATGTCATGGCAGGAGACACCACACACACATTTTTTTAAAAATATATGTTGCTATACATAGAAGTGGATTTTGTGGCTCTTAATGTGCCAAATTGATGTATGCTCGTTTCTTGGCAATAGTAACAAAGAAGAACACAAGAGGCTTGCTCACCGTGATATAAAATGATAACTCCCACTCGATGGGCTTCATTAAAAAACCCTTTTAAAATCCATGGCACACCAGGTTTTTAGATGGCGAACAACTCTGGCGCAATCAGTTCACCTATATGTTGCTATACATATTTAAAAGACCACTATGACTTGAAATGTTTTTCATACATATTAATGTTAAATAATGTTAAATAATTAAAAAAATGTAGTCATCAAAATTTTAATATCTGTATTCTATATAACTGATTTACAAACATCTGTTTGCAGCTTCCACTGACCTTTCCAAAAAAAAAAGTTTTATTACAAATGATAACTAGACTTTCATTGAGTGATTATATTGCTCAGGAGTCTGTACAGAACACACATCTGCAGGTTTTTTAATCTTACAAAAAAAGGCTCTTATTCTCTCATGTTGTGAGTTTAAAAGTCATTTCCTGTACCCAGAGGAAAAAATGCCAGTCTAAATTACTTTTCATAGAAAATGTCAAAAGGAACATCACTGCAAGAGAACTCATACACCCAGAGAAAATTGGAAAGCAGCACTCCCAAAATGTATGAACCAGGCTCCCCAACCAGTGACGTCCCTAGGGGGTGCGGACCGCACCGGGTGACACCTCCAGGGGGGTGACACCCGTGCTGCCGGCATCCCCCCGCAGCGATGTTAAGTTAAGCATTGCTTAACTTTTTTTTTTTTCTGGCAGCCGCATCCGATGGATTCGGCCGCGGAAAAAAAAAAAAATCACCACGACCGGATGTGAGGTTACGTCCCATCCGGTGTCAGTGTTTACCTCCTCCGTGCAGGAGGGAAAACTGCACGGAGATGTCCGGCCGGGGACATGGAGCAGCAGCCAGGCAGTAAGTACTGGGGAAGGGGGGAGGAGGGAGGAATGGGCAAATTGGCTGGGGCATCTGAATGGCACAATATTACTGGTATCTGACTGGCACAATATTACTGGGCTCTGAGTGGCACAATATTACTGGGCTCTGAGTGGCACAATATTACTGGGCATCTGAATGGCACAATATTACTGGGCATCTAAATGGCACAATATTACTGGCATCTGACTGGCACAATATTACAGGCATCTGAATGGCACAATATTACTGGGCTCTGAGTGGCACAATATTACTGGGCTCTGAGTGGCACAATATTACTGGGCATCTAAATGGCACAATATTACTGGCATCTGACTGGCACAATATTACAGGCATCTGAATGGCACAATATTACTGGGCTCTGAGTGGCACAATATTACTGGGCTCTGAGTGGCACAATATTACTGGTATCTGAATGGCACAATATTACTGGTATCTGACTGGCACAATATTACTGGGCTCAGAGTGGCACAATATTACTGGCATCTGAATGGCACAATATTACTGGTATCTGACTGGCACAATATTACTGGTCTTTGAGTGGCACAATATTACTGGGCATCTGAATGGCACAATATTACTGGGCTCTAAATGGCACAATATTACTGGGCATCTGAATGGCACAATATTACTGGCATCTGACTGGCACAATATTACTGGCATCTGAATGGCACAATATTACTGGGCATCTGAATGGCACAATATTACTGGCATCTGACTGGCACAATATTACAGGCATCTGAATAGCACAATATTACTGGTATCTGAATGGCACAATGTTACTGGGCTCTGGGTTTTGGACAAACTCAGAAGAATAAGCTGCCAGGGTTACCAGTTGCCAGAAGGGTTGGCAAAAGAGATCACAGATTATGGAGAAGCATATCTGTGGTTGTGCACGGCTGACTATGGGAGTCAGCCGTGTACAAAAGCATGTTTATGTTTATATGTTTGGTGTTTGTCCATGGATCTTGGTGGCGGGGGGGTGGTCGGGGGGGGGGTGGGGGCGCGGGGGCGGGGGGGGGGGGCGGGTGGATGAAAATTGAAAGATAGTAAGATGCTCAGATTTGCCACTATAAATACCCGAGGACTGAATTCAGCCCAGAAAAGATCAATCCTATTTAATCGGTTGTACCAAGAGAAGATTAGTGTCTGCTTCCTCCAGGAAACCCACTGGAGGAGGACAGACAATGTTGTAATAAAAAATCATAGGTTTCCCCTCTCCATAGTGGCTTCAATGAGGAACAAAAAAAAAAGAGGTGTAGCAATCCTTTTTTCAAAAGAATTGGAGATAAAAATAAAACATGAAGAACTAGACCTGGAAGGGAGATATATTATAGTGGTAATGGAAATTAATGATAAAATGTATACATTAATAAATATCTACGCACCAAATAGCAATCCGTGCGGCTTTCTATCAGGGATCCTAAAAAAAATAATGAAAGTTAGACAGGGGCACATGATTTGGATGGGTGACTTCAACTGTGTACTGGACCCGACCCTTGATAAAAAGTCTACAGGGACAAACAGAATTAACAAGAACATAACTTACCAAGCCCAAAAACTAAGCGCACTGATGGCCAAGTATGGTCTCCTAGATATGTGGAGAATTTTCCATACCACTGAAAGAGACTATACTTGCTTTTCAAAATCACATTGCGCATACTCACGTATTGACCTCATTATAGGGGAAACTAATCTTGCGGCATTGATTAAAAAAGTTAATATCTTAGACGTAACTTGGTCAGACCATAATATGGTAGTCATGGAACTTAAAGACAAGAAAGATAATGTTAGGACAGACTGGAGATTAAATGACCTCTTATTAAAAAAGAAAGAGGACATAGATTATATAAAAGAAAATACTCAACTGTTCTTTCAAGAAAATGATGGACAAGGGACAACCATTGCTAATTTGTGGTGTACATATAAAGCTGTAATCCGGGGGCATTTTATGAAATTAGGAGCCTGGGCAAAGAAAAAACAAGGAACAAGCCTCACAGATTTATATATGGAACTCCACAAATTAAATAAAGAAAATAAGCTTGCACCTTCTAGAGAGTTGTCAGAGAATATTTCTAGGATAAACCACAGGATTAACATTCACTTATATGACGAAACCAATAGAGCAATGAGTAAAATGAAAACTAAATACTACTATTTGGGGAATAGGGCTAACAAATTGATGTCGGACCAACTCAAGGATAAAAGAATAAAGAACAGGATATCGAAAATTGTGTATAAAAATAAAGTCTTAATGGCACCTGGGGAAATTGGACAGGCATTTAATAAATTCTATAGTACATTGTACAATCTTCCAAAAGAAGCAACATTAGAGGAGATAGACACATACTTTCAAGGGAAAATTCTACCAAAAATATCAGAGGAAACCGTGATTAGCCTTAATAAAGACATTACAATCAAAGAGATACATGAAAGAATAGATGACCTAAAAATAAAAAAATCCCCAGGACCCGATGGATTCGATGCCAAGTTCTATAAAACCTTAAAACATGAGATATCACCCTATCTAGTAAGGCTATTTAACGAAGGAATGTCAAGAGGGACCCTCCCAACAGAGATATTAAAGGGCAACATCATACCACTTTTAAAACCAGGGAAAAATCCAGAAGAAATTACCAGTTATAGGCCAATATCTCTCTTGAACATTGACGCTAAGTTGTATGCGGGGATACTGGCAAATAGGTTAAAACCGATATTACCGGGATTGGTCCACCAGGACCAAGCAGGATTTGTAACAGGGCGAACATCGTCGAGCCACATAAGAACACTTGTGGACCTATTTGAGGAAGCGGGACAAACGGGCATTCCACAGCTGGCCCTGTCCTTAGACGCAGAAAAGGCGTTTGACAGGGTCAGCTGGGGATATATGTCTAGGGCATTATTGGCATATGGACTTAAGGGGAGAATACATCAGGCCATAATGGCCCTATACAAGGAACCCCAAGGAAGGATAGTAGGATCAGGGATAAGTTCAGAATGGTTTAACTTGGGTAACGGTACCCGACAGGGGTGCCCTCTCTCACCCATGTTATACGTCTTGGCCTTAGAACCATTAGCGATAGATATAAGAGACTGTGTAGATATAGTAGGAGGTGGGGAGGGAGGAAATAAAAAAATATTTTTGTTTGCTGACGATATCCTGTTGGTTGTTCAAGATCCGGTGAACTCAATCAAACAAATCATGACCATGATAAACCGATACAGTCACCTCTCAAACTATAAGTTAAATATGTCAAAATCAACAGCATTGGCAATATCGCTAGATGCAGATCAAAAAACTGAATTGACAAAATATGGGTTTACATGGGTAACAGAGAGCTTATCATATTTAGGAATCAAAATTTCCAGGGACCCTGTAATGTGGATGCAGATAAATATTCTGCCCCTTATCCAAGAAATGAATGCATCGTTTAAGAGATGGAGGGGTATGTTTATCTCATGGCTGGGTAGATCAAATGCGATAAAAGCATATGTACTTCCACGTTTCCTGTATGTATTTAGAATGTTACCACTACCAATTCCTAAGAGCTGGCTAGAACTTATTCAATATTCCTTCAATAAATTTATATGGGCACAAAAACGGCCAAGAATATCACAACAAATACTAGCAAAGAAAAAGGAATCGGGGGGTATAGGGTTTCCAATAATACACGACTATGCACAAGCGGTCACGCTAGCACAAGTATTAGTCACATTAAACCCCACAGCGAAAAAGGAGTCCTGGCATAACTTAGAAATGGAGAAAAATAAACTATATGGAGACCTACTTACTTATTTCTGGTCAATGGATTCACAAAAAATAGAGTTGGGGAATATAACACTAACTCACTTAGTAAATAACTGGAAGAAAATTAAAAAAAAAATAGGTTATACGGATAAAATCCCACCGCATTTAACATTAGCGACTGTTGAGAACCTAAACCCAAATCTAGACCTAAAGGAGTGGAAAATAAGAGGAATTGATGAAATAAACGATATCATGGAAAAGGGTAAGATTAAAATGTTTAAATCCCTCCAGAATGAATTCAAACTACCAGAAAGAGAATGCTATAATTACCTAAGAATGAGAAGTTTCCTCCAAAAAACATTAATTAAACGACCAATAACCAAGGCACAAAAAATGTTTCATGAAATATTAGAAAAAAAAGATTACAAAAACTTGATTACGAGATCCATGAACCTAATAAAAGAACTAGAAAAAGCATATGTCCCGAAAGCAGTAAAAAAATGGGAAAAAGAATTAAATATACAAATAGATATAAATGAATGGAATGGGACATTGAACAACATTTATAAACTCATCCATTGTTTAAACTTAAATGAACTCCAACTTAAACTAATGTATAGGTGGTACTTGGTCCCTACAACTTTAGCAAAAATTTCCAAGGTAAACATCCCAAACTGCTGGAGATGTGGAAACCCTAAAGGTGATTATGCACATATATGGTGGAACTGCCCAATAATTAATGGATTCTGGAGGGACATATCACAAAAGATAACACACCGGTTAGGTAACGAATGGAATCTCACACCAGAAAAGGCTTTGCTACACCTAAACCTCCCCAAAAAGTCAGGGAACGAATTACAATTTGTTGTGCACTTAATGACGACAATCAAATTAGAAATAGCAAGAAATTGGAGATCAGCGGATCCAGTCATATGGCAAAAAGTAAAAGCAAACTTGATTCAACAATGCCTTATGGAGAGGGGTATTGTGACACAATTTAACTGGAATCATAGAAAATATAAACAATGGGATAATTGGGTTAACACACTTATGGAGGGTGGATGGGATTAGATAACGTAATTATCGGGAAAATAGGGGAAAAGTGGAAGGAGACATTATGATCTGTGGAGTCTGCACCCGCTCCGTCCCCCCGCAGCGCGTCCCCTCCCTACCCCCCCCCCCCCCTCCCCGCTCTACAGGATCCATGTGAGTTTGTCTGTCCCCCTGTGAGATCCGGGGAAGTAAGAACAGAGAGGAAGGAGAAACAGGGAAAAGGAAGGAGGGCCTCACAGGGGTCCCGTCGTGTCTGATATGTTTGTCTAGTCCTGTCAAAGTAAATGTTTCCGCAGTGAGGGTCTCTGGGGCAAGCCCTAGTTACCCAGAACTTTCACCCGGTATATATATGTATAAGAGCCAAAAATTTAAATATGGAAGTAACAAAAAACCTACTAAAAGAAACCTGATGTACAAGACACAATGATGTTGACTTAATAAACAAAATACAGGAAATGTATTCAAAGATAAAAACTGAGTGTCGGAAAAAAAAAAAAAACAAAAAAAAAAACAAAAAAAAAAAAAACAATGTTACTGGGCTCTGAGTGGCACAACATTACTGGTGTCTGACTGGCACAACATTACTAGTGTCTGAATGGCAAAATATTACAGGGCTCTGAGTGGCACAATATTACTGGCATCTGAATGGCACAATATTACTGGCATCTGAATGGCACAATATTACTGGTTTTTGACTGGCACAATATTACTGGGCTCTGAGTGGCACAATATTACTGGTATCTGAATGGAATAATATTACTGGGCTCTGAGTGGCACAATATTACTGGTATCTGAATGGAATAATATTACTGGGCTCTGAATGGCATAATATTACTGGGCTCTGAATGGCACAATATTACTGCTATTTGAATGGCACAATGTTACTGGCATCTGAATGGCACAATATTACTGGCATCTGAATGGCACAATCATACTGGAATCTTAATGGCACTGATATTGGCATCTGAATGGCACAGTAATACTGGCATATTAATGGGCAAATTGGCTGTGGATTATTAATGACAAAATGATACTGGCATATAAATATGGGGCACCTGTGTGTGTGTGGCATAATTATGGGGCACCTGTGTGTTTGTGGCATAATTAATTGGGCAGAGGTGAGGCATAAATAGTGGGCCTCTGGTGTGGCATAATTTATGGGGCTCTGGTATGGCATAATTTATGGGGCTCCTGTGTGTGTATGGCATAATTAATTGGGCAGCGGTGAGGCATAAATAGTGGGGCTCTGGTGTGGCATAATTTATAAGGCTTCGGTGTGGCATAATTATGGGGCTCCTGTGTGTGTGTGTGTGTGTGTGTGTGTGTGTGTGTGTGTGTGTGTGTGTGTGTGTGTGTGTGGCATAATTAATTGGGCAGAAGTGAGGCATAAATAGTGGGGTTCTGGTGTGGCATAATTTATGGGGCTCTGGTGTGGCATAATTTATGGGGCTCTGGTGTGGCATAGTTATGGGGCTCCTGTGTGTGGCATAGTTATGGGGCTCCTGTGTGTGGCATAGTTAATAGGCCATCTAACTGGCATTACTAAGGAATCCGTTTGGCATTGTATTGGAGGAAATCCAGGGGGGTGACACCATGAGTTTCCGCACTGGGAGACACCAACCCCCAACAACAATCTTTGTCAAACCATAAAACCCAGGGGGGTAGAAACGATGCCGTGCATGGTGGACTAAACTTCACCTCACTCAAGTGCTGTTTTGTCTGTTTTGTTCTGCAAGAGAACTCAAACATCACCTGAGATAATGATGCTGCACAGTTGATCATGGAAGAAAAGGAAGAAATAAGCTAGCTTGATTTCTGCCTAAAATATCAGCTGTGCAATGCAAAAAGAAAACTGAAATTATTATAGCTAATTAGTATTACCATTCATGTATATCCTGTAATCATGAACAAACAAATACCGTATTTGCTCGATTATAAGACGACCCTGATTATAAGACGACACCCCCCAAACTTTGTATATTCCTTTAGGAAAAAAACTAAAAGCCTGAATATAAGACTACCCTATAGGAAAAAAGTTCAACTTGCATATATTCACATGTAAAGTGTTTTTTAATAAAAATTATGATATCAAAAAATGCATTTCTTGTTTTTATTTTATTTTATGTGCCAATGCTGCCTCTCTCTCTCCCCCAGCCTTATCTTTCTCCCCCACTTTCCATTTCTCTCTCCCCTCCCTTTGTGTCTCTCTCCCTCCCTTTGTGTGTCTCTCCCCCTCTCCCCTTGTCTCTGTCTTTCCCCCCCTCCCCTTGTCTCTCTCTCTTTCCCCCCTCCCTCCCTTTGTCTCTGTCTCTTTCACCCCTCCCTCCCCTTTTCTCCCCTCCCTTCGTGTCTCTCTCCCTCCCTTTGTGTGTCTCCCCCCCCTCTCCCCTTGTCTCTGTCTCTTCCCCCCTCCCCTTGTCTCTTTCCCCTCTCCCTCCCCTTGTCTCTGTTTCTCCCCCCCCCCCCCTCTGTTTCTCTCTGACCCCCCCCCCTCCCTCTTACCTCATCTCTCCCTGGTGGCTAGTGGGGCAGCAGGGGGATGACTGCACGATACGTGCAGACATCCTCCATGCTGCCCGACACTTCCGTCTATTATGACGGACAGCCGGTCCGTCATAATAGATGGAAGTGTCAGGCAGCATGGATGATGTGTGCAGACAGGGCCGATCCTAGGGTCACGGGCGCCTGGGTGCAGGTTTTCCTTTGGCGCCCAAGGGTGGGCGTGGCTATATTATGAACTCCTCCCCTTTAGACATTTCTGTTCCAGACATGCCCATTTCAATATTGGGGAGAGGGGGAGGGAGAAAACTGTATTTTAATGTAAAGGACCAACGTTTATTTTAAATAAAGATATATATTTTGCCATAATACTGTGTAGTGGTTTTATTTATTTCTATGATGCTCAGCCAGCAACATGGGAGACTTTTTGCTGGCTAGCAAAATGAGTTTTAACTACCGTTCCCATGATTCCCAACCAGCCAAAGTCTCTCATTAGTCTGGCTGAGCATCATTGGAAAAGAAGTACATAAGGAGTGATAAATAATATTCCACCAAGTTAGTCACTCACGTGTCTCTCTCTCTCTCCCCATAGCCTCATGTCTGTCTGTCTCTCCCCATACCCTCATGTCTGTCTGTCTCTCCCCGTACCCTCATGTCTATCTCTCCCCATACCCTTGTGTCTGTCTGTCTCTTCCCCATACCCTCATGTCTGTCTCTTTCTCCCCATTCCCTCATGTCTGTCTCTTTCTCCCCATTCCCTCATGTCTGTCTCTCTCCCCGTACCCTCATGTCTGTCTCTCTCTCCCTATTCCCTCATGTCTGTCTCTCTCTCCACTCATGCTCCATGTCTCTGTCTCTCTCTCCATTCATGCTCCATGTCAGTCTCTCTCTCGCCACTCATACCCCATGTCTGTCTCTCTCTCGCCACTCATACCCCATGTCTGTCTCTCTCTCTCTCCACTCATACCCCATGTCTGTCTCTCTCTCTCTCCACTCATACCCCATGCCTGTCTCTCTCTCTCTCCACTCATACCCCATGTCTGTCTCTCTCTCTCTCCTTTCATACCCCATGTCTGTCTCTCTCTCTCTCCACTCATACCCCATGTCTGTCTCTCCCCTCATCCCTTATATCTTTTTCCATCTCTATCTTTCTGTTCTCCATGCTGGACTCTTGTACACACAGTCATACATAAACACACACAGTCACACAAACACAGTTACACACTTAGTCACCATCACAGACATACATTTACACAAACACCCTTATACACACTGTCACACACATACATAAATACACACAGTCATACATAAATACACACAGTCACACAAACACAATTACACACTTAGTCACCCTCACAGACATACATTTACACAGACACCCTTATACACACATACATAAATACACACAGTCATACATAAATACACACAGTCACACAAACACAGTTACACATTTAGTCACCCTCACAGACATACATTTACACAGACACCCTAATACACACTGTCACACATACATAAATACAAACACAGCCACCTTTACACACTTAGACATAGGATACACTTGCACAGACACTCATGTACACACACTTACACAGACAGTAACACACACATAGTTATACACATTGACACACACATACACACTTATACACATACACAAACATTTACACAGACAGTAACACACACATAGTTATACACATTGACACACACATACACACTTATACACAAACACACACTTACACAGACAGTAACACACACAGTTATACACATTGACACACTTATACACATTCACAGACACTTCCACACTTTCTTTGTTTTTTTATTTTATATTTTAACACCCCCCAAACCCCCCCCAACTGTTATTACCTCCTCCTTCTTGTTAGTCCAAGCACAGAGCAACGGGGGAAAGCTCCGCCCCCGTCACGTTCTGTGATTGGCTGCAGGGAGGAGGATGTTCTCTATGGTGTCTTGGCAGCTACTCTAGAGAACGTCCTCCTCCCGGCAGCAGCCAATCACAGAACGCGACGGGGGCGGAGCTTACACCCGTCGCGCTGTGCTTGCTTTAACAAGGAGGAGGACGGCAGGGAGAGAGCTCCCTGCTTCAGCGCCTCTCCTCCCGTGCGCCTGGGCGCGGTGCACCCCGTGCACCCGCCCAGGATCGGCCCTGTGTGCAGACATTGCCCTGCTGCCCGAATGTCCCTGGTGGCTAGTGGGGGCAGCCATAGGATGTCTGCACGATACGCGGGGACATCCCCCACTGCTGCCCGGCACTTCCGCCGGGACTTTTATGATGAAGCCGGAAGTTTTCTCTGAAAAAAACGAGCAAATACGGTAATCATAGTCCAGGAAATATTTTAAAAAACAACTTTTTTTTTTTTATAACAGTGAAAAGAGAAATGTTAAATTCAAATTACTAGTGCCAGAGCCAACTACATATTATACAAGCAAATTATATAGAACATCCTGTAAACATGTCTTTTATCGATACATAATCAAAAAATTATATTTTGTCAACATGTCACTAGGGGTCCACAGTATTCTGCAACATGAAGCCAAATAAAAATTTGGAGTTCCGTATCATCACAGCACCAACACCCCCTCCCCCGCCTCTCTACCGTTATTTCTGTCTGTCTCCTCTCCTTCCTCATACCTGTCTCTTTCCTCTCCCTCCATGTTCCTCTCTCCCTTCCCATGTTTGTCTCTTTCCTCTTCCTTGCCATGTCTGTCTCTCTCCAACCCCCCCCCCCCCATTTTATGTCTCTCTCCCTTCCCATGTATGTCTCTCCTCTCCACATGTCTTACTGTCTCTCACCCCCATATCTGTTCTCTCGCCTCCTTCCCAAATCTGTTGTTATCTCTTTCCCCTTCCCATATGTGTTCTCTCCCCCATATTTGTTATCTCTTCTCCCCCTCATATCGATTATCTCTTTCCCTCTCCCCATATATCTTCTCACCCTACCATATCTCTTTCCTTCTCCTCCCCCTCATACCCCTTTCCCTCTCCCCATATCTCTTTGCCTCTCCTGCCCCTTCACATATCTGTTCCCTCTCCCCCTCTCCATAAATCTTTCCCTCTTCCCATATCTCTTCTTCCCCTCCCCATATCTATTTCCATGCCCTCTCCCCATATCTCTTTGCCTTTCCCTCCCCTCCCCATATCTCTTTCCCTCTCCCCATATCTGGGGATCCCTATCATCACTATGTGCAGGGAGCACGAGCAGCACTTACTGAGCTCTGTGATACATACACAGAGCTCATGCTGCCTGCTGCTCCATGGTGAAGCACACGTGCTGCTTCACATGGTGGGGGTGGACCTTCACTTCACACCCGGTGCTGCAGCCGAGCAGAGGGCTCGAGAGGGGAGACATTTTGTTTTCCCCATCCAGTGCCTCTATCTGTAAACGTTTTTTTTTTAAGTCTCGGGCGCCCCCTGGGGTGTTGCACCCTGTGCAGTCGCACTGGTCACACACCCCAAAGGCCGGCCCTGGTGGGATGGAACCTGATCATTTAGTCACTTCCTGTGCTCCTCGAATTGAATACATTGTGTGGACTATGATAAAGTGTCTCTTGTACACATAGGATCTCTTAACAGTGCAACACATTGTCTGATGACTTCACTAGAGAGACAGGAAATTCCATTTGAATGAAATTAGTCTCATTGGTTCCTACAGCAAAAAAAGAAAGAATAGGACATTGACTCAGATAGTATGGGCAGACCTGGTTGCTTGCAAACTGCTGTAAATTCATAATTTCAACTAGATATAAGTATTTTACATTTTTAAGCAATGCAAAATGTAAAACATGCATTTTAAAGTACTCTGAAAGCACATTAATATGCATTCATATTTGGAGCATGCATTTTGGGCACCAGATACACCCTTTAAGCATATGTTATACTAATATAGCTCCCAAACTATTCATTTGCTAGCCAGGATCTGAAATATTTTAAAAACATTAAAGAATATGAATAAGCACACTGGAAAAAACATCAGCCCTTTAAACACATATTTTAAACCCAAGAGAGAAGCAGCAGCTGGTAGGTGAAAATTAGAGATTGCTCCTGGAAATACAAATTATATTTCCATAACACAGTCATAAGATTACTATTTTTTATGATATCTAGTCTTCATCCTTGACTTAATTTGTAATATTTATCTGAAACATTATTTCAGAAACTGGAGGAAAATTGACATGGTAACAGGAGGTTCAGCTTGCTGAGCTCATCAGTTCAACAGAGAAGCTTGTGTTATTTTAGAAACCATGTCCTTCAAAAGCTGAGTTCAAAGGTTATATGTCTGAAAACCAGGTTTTGTTTGCAGAGGTGGAAATATATTACTGACTGCATCTTGCTGGTGAATTGATCTTCCAACTTTCACTTTTCTATAGATGAATGAGAATTCTATCAAATCCTTACAGGTGTTATCAATAGCATACCTTGAGATGTGCAAGTAATAGGTTTTGATCGAACATCTTGCTCTAGATTGCATATGCACACTTTTCAAAGAAGTTCAAATTTGCAGTTACCGGATTTTGCTTTTTCTGTTAACTGTTAAACACTAAAAACATGTCCAAACTCTGTGGTATGCATTCATACATCCTGCAGGGTGTGGGTGTTAGAAATATTCTTATCCCAAGTGTTCAAATTTCACTGGAGCAATGATAAAATTGGAGTTTAACTTTTTCGTCCTGGCTATTAAACATATTAAAGCATTCTTTACTCTAAATCTCTCCTAGCTATACAACATGCCCTGGATGTGAAATATTTCTGCCTCTACAGTAAGATAAAAGGGTGTGAAACTGGGCCACTGACTTCCCAAGCTTCTTAAATATGTTTATGATCTCAAAGAAGAAAATGCTACTCACATATGATAATTATTAGTTTACTTAAATTCAACCTGTCAGCTACACAATCATTGCACTAATAGTTGAGTACTTTTAAAGAAATATTTAATTTTGTTCTACTTACCTTAATAGTATCGTATATTTAAGCATAATACTTAAGTGGACCTGACATTATTCTGACAGGGATGGGGCGGTTCATTGCAGCTGCTTGAATGTAGTCGCTTCACCATGAACTCTCTTGCGCGATCATCATTTATTAGGGGGTGTGAACTGTCAGTGCTTACATTGCCTCGATGAAGCTCTGAACTGTCAGCAGTGAAGCAGCTGCAAAGTACTGTTCTAGACACATTATGACTGTTGTTGTTCTACTTATACTGGTGAAATGTTTCATAAAAGATGTAAAAATCCAGATAACAGACCAGATATCTGGCTAGAGCCCAATCTCTCAGACATACACACACACACAGTCTCTCACACACACATACACACCCTCTCTCTCACACACACTTCGTCTCTCTCTCAAACACACACACTCTGTCTCCCTCACACACATACTCCGTCTCTCTCACACATACACACACTGTCTCACACACACACAGTCTCACACACACACACACAGTCTCACACACACACAACTGTCTCACACATACACACAAACTGTCTGACACAGACACACATTCACACACTGTTTCACACAAACACACACAAACACACACAGTCTCTGTCTCACATACACACACACACACTGTGTAACAGAAAAACACACATACATTTCTTCATTGTTCCCTCCTCCCTGCTTCTTTACCTTTCAGGGCATCAGCAGGGAGGGGGGTCTCTAGACGTCTTGACATCCATTGGCTCTTATGAGCTTCGGGATATCTCAAAACACCCTGAGCTCTAACCAGAAGTCAAGCAGTCGAGGCAAAGCCGGCAGTGTTCAGTAACTTGCGTGCGGTCCAGGACACAGGACCGCACGCCAGAAGCAGGATATTTAAAAAACAAACAAAAATAGTAGTGGCAGTGAGGGTGGCATGCCGCCTTTTAAAGTGCCCTCCACGAGTGCGTAAACCTCTGTTTCCAGGACCATGTCCCAGAGGGAGGAAAGCTCAGCGTGCATGGGGGAGAAACAAAATTACAAAGACAGCCCTGGAATCTCGGGGCTAGAGTATACTTTAATGCCCATTAATATGCCACTGTTAGTCAGCCCATTAATATGCCACTATTATGCCCATTAATATTCCACAGCCAATTTGCCCAATAATATGCCACAATTAGTATGCCCACTAATATGCCACAATTATTATGCCCAAAAAATATGCCACAATAAATACGCCCACTAATATGCCACAATTAATATGTCCAATAATATGCCACTATTAGTATGCGTTCTAATATGCCACAATTAATATGCCCAGTAAAAGGCCACAATTAATATGCCCAAAAATATGCCACAATTAATATGCCATCTAATATACCACAATTAATATGCCAACTAATTTGTCACAATTAATATGCCCAATAATATGCTACAATTATTATGCCCAATAATATACCACTATTGGTATCGCTACTAATATGCCCACTAAGATGCCACAATTGATATGCCAAATAATTTGCTACTATTGATAGGCCCACTAATATGCCACAATTAATAAGCCCACTAATATGCCACCATTAATGTGCCCAGTAATATGCCACTATAAGTCTGCCCAAAAAATACTGTTACCCCCTCATCTGTACTCACCTTCCTGCTGCTCTGTCTCCAGTCATCTCCTGTGATCCCCACAGCTGTCAGCGAGGAATGTCACGTGATCACTGGCAGGTCACATGACCTGCGTCAATCACGTGACCCGTCGCGGAGCGCTACACAGGCTGCATGGAGACTGCACCTGGGCAGCGCATAGACTCCATTCTGCTCGCTTGCCAACAGGGAGCTGGCAAGGGGAGATCTTCTGATCACCCCAGCCCAGGCCCGGACTGGGACAAAAAATAGGCCCGGGCATTTAAGACTGAGCAGCCCATCCCGTCATTGATTCTCCAAACATTGTTTTATGGCTGATTTGTTTGATTTTACCTATCTTTTGATTTGTTTAAAGGGATACTATAGTGCTAGGAATACAAAGTGGTTAAAAAAACCCTTTATTCACTATCCCGATTCCAGCACCTATCTCCCTCGGTGCTCCACCTCCTACGAGGGGGAAGATCTAATGTGCATGCGAGCACATTAGGCCGTCCCAACAGAATAGCATTAATTCAATGCTTTCCTATGGGGATTTCACTGAAGCTGGATGTCCTAATGCAGAGCTTGAGTACATCCAGTGTCAGTTGGGCGACCAAAGGTTGCCTAACCACAAAGACATTACAGGGTTAACACCCTCCTAGTGGCTGTCTTTCTCACAGCTACAGCTGCAGCTATAAACAATTTAAACTTCGTTATAGCACAAATGACTCTCCTAGAGGGTATTCGATTGCCACAGTGCTGTATTTTTCCACCAAAGCGTACTACCCTCCCAACACATCTCTATGGAAGCATTGGATTGGCTGAGATCATTAAGAATGATGATTTCAGCCAAGAAAATCAACGCCATGGGATGTAAAGCAAGTAATACTTAACCCTAGCAGGGGGAAGACACCTACATAGGTAAGGGATATATGCCAGGATTTTGCCCCCCAATATGCCATTTAATATGCCAGGATTTTGCCCCCTAATATGCCATTTAATATGCCAGGATTTTGCTCTCAATATGCCAGGATTTTGCCCCCAATATGCCATTTAATATTCCAGGATATTGCCCCCAATATGCCATTTAATATGCCAGTATATTGCCCCTCAATATGCCAGGAGTTTGCCCCCCAATATGCCAGGATATTGCCCCTCAATATGCCAGGAGTTTGCCCGCCAATATGCCATTTAATATGCCAGGATTTTGCCCCCAATATGCCATTTAATATTCCAGGATATTGCCCCCAATATGCCATTTAATATGCCAGTATATTGCCCCTCAATATGCCAGGAGTTTGCCCCTCAATATGCCAGGAGTTTGCCCGCCAATATGCCATTTAATATGCCAGGATTTTGCTCTCAATATGCCAGGATTTTGCCCCCAATATGCCATTTAATATTCCAGGATATTGCCCCAATATATCATTTAATATTCCAGGATTTTGCTATCAATATGCCAGGATTTTGCCCCCAATATGACATTTAATATTCCAGGATATTGCCCCAATATGCCATTTAATATGCCAGGATATTGCCCCTCAATATGCCAGGATATTGCCCCTCAATATGCCAGGAGTTTGCCCCCCAATATTGCCCCTCAATATGCCAGTATATTGCCCCTCAATATGCCAGGATTTTGCCCCCAATATGACATTTAATATTCCAGGATATTGCCCCCAATATGCCATTTAATATGCCAGGATATTGCCCCTCAATATGCCAGGAGTTTGCCCCCCAATATGCCAGGATATTGCCCCTCAATATGCCAGGATTTTGCCCCCTAATATGCCATTTAATATGCCAGGATTTTGCTCTCAATATGCCAGGATTTTGCCCCCAATATGCCATTTAATATTCCAGGATATTGCCCCAATATATCATTTAATATTCCAGGATTTTGCTATCAATATGCCAGGATTTTGCCCCCAATATGACATTTAATATTCCAGGATATTGCCCCCAATATGCCATTTAATATGCCAGGATATTGCCCCTCAAAATGCCAGGATATTGCCCCTCAATATGCCAGGAGTTTGCCCCCCAATATTTCCCCTCAATATGCCAGGATATTGCCCCTCAATATGCCAGGAGTTTGCCCGCCAATATGCCATTTAATATGCCAGGATTTTGCCCCCTAATATGCCATTTAATATGCCAGGACATTGCCCCTCAATATGCCAGGAGTTTGCCCGCCAATATGCCATTTAATATACCAGGATTTTGCCCCCTAATATGCCTGATATTGCCCCCAATATGCCATGTAATATTCCAGGATATTGCCCCCAATATGCCATGTTATATGCCAGGATATTGCCCCCAATATGCCAGGATATTGCCCCCAATATGCCAGGATATTGCCCCCAATATGCCATGTAATATGCCAGGATATTGTCCCCAATATGCCATGTTATATGCCAGGATATTGCCCCCAATATGCCAGGATATTGCCCCCAATATGCCATGTAATATGCCAGGATATTGCCCCCAATATGCCATGATATTGCCCCTTTGTATGCTCGTTATGCCACCCTCCAACCCCCCTTTCCCAGACCCCAGTACTTACTTACCTCTTTGCTGCTCCGTCTCCTGGTGCTCTGAAGGTGCGTGGCTGTGAGGGAAGCGTTGTGAGCTCCCCTCCAGCCGCGCGGTCAATAAAGTTTGTTTGAAAAAAAAGTTCCAACAAACTTTACTGACGGCCCGGCTGGAGGGGAGCGCACAACGCTTCCCTCACAGCCACGAACCTTCAGAGCACCGGGGGACAGAACAGGAACGAGGTTATTTTTTTACATTTTTTTTAATGCACTGCTGGGACCTTCCCCGCCGGCCTCGGCCCATGGCCACCGCGGCCCACCGGGCATTTGCCCTGTGTGCCCGATGGCCAGTCCGGGCCTGCCCCTGCCAGTGCATGTATGGAAAGCTTTTTTTTTAAGGCATGGGCCTCAAGCTGCAGTCCTCAAGGCTGGAAGATTTTGGAGATTGTTGCATCATGGGTACAATTCTCAAAATGTATGCTGGAGACAGACACCTTTATATATATTTTTTTTTTTTTAAAACAGACATATGTCTTATATATGTGATTATTTTAAATGCACAGAAAATCTAGTTACATCTTATGTAAGTGGTACCTAATTTAAAGAAATGCTACTGTAAAACCCAGCCCTTTCAGTGTTCCTACCTGGAATCCTATTTAGCCTGTGTGAATGCCATTCAGCCTCTGGCATGAAGACACTGAGCACTGCACACAATACAAACAGACTGGACTGGAATGCATGGCTTGTACAACAGTTCAGCATCTTATCTCTGACTGCTCTGATCATGTGATGTAAAATAACATAAAAATGCAATATGTGACAATAGTATGGATTTGTAGTATTTTTAAAGCCATTTCACATGTGCTCAAATGAGCATGTAAGCTTTAGGTAAAAAAAAAAAAAGCTTAATAGGTGGCCTGTATATTTAAGAAACCTGTTCCTTTATAATGGGCACATATTGAGCTGTATATATCTGCCATAAAATATCTTTAGCATTAATTAATTACAACTGCACCTGGTGACACATATTTGATAATACTGTCAACATTAATTTGTATTGCAATTAATATAATTGTGAAGAGCAGTTTTCCATTCCGAAATGTTGCAAAAATAATTGAGATAAGTAGACAACATGTTTAGAACATTATCTTTCATTGGCCTAATTCTCACTGCTAAATGTTATTAAATATACAACCTGAAGTTTTTATCATGCACTACATCAGAGAGACCGGTTACAAGATACTGAGCTTAAAGGACAACTGTAGCAAAACATTAATTATGTTAAAATAAATGATTGCATTAAGTGTAGACGTTTTATTAAAAAAAAAACATTTAATGAAGAAATATAAGTAAAGGGCATTATTGAGCCATCTTTGCTCTGTGTAGCTCTATCACGTGCTGGACATGATGTTTAGAATCTTTGTTCAGATCTTCTTTCACCTTAGTTCAGTTGAAGGAAGATCTGACCCCTCTGACCCAAGAGCAAAGAGGTTAAAATGCCTGCACTTGATGCAAGCTTTCTATTAAACACAACTTAATTTTTTGTTACAGTTGTCCTTTAAACACAGCTTGTGTTTACTGCCTTTGTGCCATTGAGTAATATTATCTTGAAGTTCAGTGCTTTCTTTAATATTAATGGTATACAGAAAGGGATCAGCACACTCACAAAACTGGTTAGACCTTAAAGCTAGAGTTGTTTTAAAGCTACATAACGACACTTTTCTAAGATGAATAAATTGGAGATTAGGTCACATTATATGGCCATATTATGTTTAGCCCATCACTACATGAAAGTACTCCAACATTGGGGGTCCGACCACCAGTGCTGTATCTTGGTTTTGTGCTGCCCTAGGCAGACAAAATTCGGGCACCCCCTACCAATGTTTCACACCCACGAACTTGCCCCATAACCCACTTTGCCCACCCAGGACATGCCCCATCACCCCATTACATGGTAAATAATTTATTTGAAGATATTTAACCATGTTTAAAACAAACAATCGATATGTATTGAAAGTAGATGCAGTAAACAATGAAGGTAATTAGAACCTAATTCAAATGAGTTTTGCCAGGCTTAAGGTTCTGTACCTTTAATCTTACCTTTTAATCGACATATATCGGGAAGCCTAATAGAATTCTTTATTGTTAAAGATATAATAAACACTAAAAAGTGTAACAGATATATAAACAACCATATCCCAAAGAGTCTACAAAATATAGTCCCGATTTGATATGAAATTGATTCAGATCGGGTATAATAGCTGAATTGAATGAATACCAGAAATTTGGCTACACAATATGCCATATTTTGGTTTGGAACATTTTCACCATAAAACCCATAGGTTTTCGGATACACAATATGTGGCTATAACCCCTTGAATGCAATTTTCAGAAATTTGAATTCTCCTATTCTGAACAATAGTTTGAAAAATAACACCCCTCCCCCCAAAAAAAATAGTGGGGGCAATGGCTAGTAGCCATGACCCAACCTAATAAAAAATGGGTCTGGGAACTAACAAAATGGTTCCGAGACACTAACAGAATCATCGGTGGCCAGGGCAAGTAGCTCGCTATAAATAACTGGGCTGGGAGCCACGAAAATGGTTCTCCCACAACAACAAATGGGGCTGGGAGATGGGCAAGTTCTCCCTTGCCTGCTACAAAATAAATTGGGGGGCCAGGGCACTTTTGTTGGTGGGATTTTCCTTGCCATCCATAAATGTAATCAACTCTTACAACTGTCAAACATTGAAAAATGTTTACATGAGTGATGAGAGCTCTGAGAACTTGAAACATTCAATACTGAATTCTATAGAGAATCTTGATGTCTTCAGCTTCCTGAGACTGCAGCCTTTGGGCTCTGCACACTCTGGGGTACATCATGACCTCCTCCTAGATTGCCACATTCTGAAGTTCCTGTGCCCTTGTATGTGGCCATCAGGTTACTGGAGACTCAGGAACGTTGAGTTATGCCAGTATTAGGCTGTCATTTCTTTTCAACCTCCAGTTATTTTAGCTAGTGAGCTTTTATCTTTTAACAAGAATTCTCTTCAGTGTATTTTCTTTTGGATTATCTTTAGCAATGTTTATAATTTGATATATGAATATTATCTTACTTTACTATATTATGGAGAGGATGCTGTTTTATTCTGTCTCTGTTCTGTCCCCCCCCCCCCCCCCCCCCACACACCTGTTCTGTCTCTCTCCTTCCTCCCATCTCTCTCTCTTCCCCCTTGCTTGTTTTGTCTCTCTATCCCCCCTCCACCTGTTCTGTCTCTCTCTCTCCCCCCTCCCTGTTCTGTCTCTCTCTCCCCCCCTCCCCCTGTTCTGTCTCTCTCTCTCTCTCTCTCTCTCTCTCTTCCCCCCCCCCTGTTCTGTCTCTCTCTTTCTCTCCCCCCCCCTCCCCCTGTTCTGTCTCCCCCCCCCTCTGTTCTGTCTCTCTCTCTTCCCCTCCCCTTGTTCTGTCTCTCTCTCCCCCCTCCCCCTGTTCTGCCTCTCACCCCCTGTTCTCTCTCCCCCCCCCTTCCTTTGCCTGCAAATGTGGATCAAGGGAGGGGGCGTAGCTAACTGGCTGAGCGGGGTAGCTGCGCCCCCACCCTGTGAAGCAGAGCAGCGTCTGCTTCACTGGCAGCAAGACAAAGTGCTGCTCGGCTCCCCATGCTTAATGCAGGCATGGGGAGCCGAGCAGCACTATCTCTTGCTGCCAGCAGCTTCCCGTGAAGCAGACGCTGCTCTGCTTCACAGGGTGGGGGGTGGAGCTACACCTCTCAGCCGGTTAGCTACGCCCCCTCCCCAGACCCAGCAGAGCTTGCCGAGCAGAGGGCTGGTGAGGGGGGATCATTTGATCTCCTCCATCCAGTGCCTCTACCGGCTTTTTGTTTTTTTTTACCTTTTTTTTTTTAGCAGCCGGGTGGGCGCCCCCTGGGGTGTTGCGCCCTGTGCGCTCGCACAGGTCGCACACCCCTAATGCCTGCCCTGTACAAGTGTATTTAAGATTCTGAAATAGAATGGCAGACACATGCTGTTTGCATTAGGAGAGCATTGATAAACCTGTGGGTTTAACTCATAAAACCACGGTTAGTGCAATAAAATGAATCTATTGAATATAAAATTAAAACATCTGTTAATCTGCTGCCAAATTTGAGAAGATTTGACGTGAATATTGGTATTATCAAACATGTATTTGTTTTGCATATTGATGAATATTTCAATTTAAATCTCAAGGCTAATCTACCAAGTTTTCACTAAAAACCCAAAAGTGCATAACAAACAACAGACAAATTAAGTAATTTAGCCAACTTAACATGACATGGGATGGGGCCTGGAGATCAAACTTTGACTTCCAAAGACAATGAAATTGTTCTTAAAAGTGCTTTCTGCTTAATGATAAAGAAGAGGACTTTATGGGAGTGTCTATTAAACTATTTCATAGCTACGCTGAAAAGATAGGTAAATTGGAGATTTTTTTTCCATCTCAACTACTTTGGTCTAAATTTTGAAATTCCATTGTCAGTTCTTTACTGTTTATTGGATAGGGCCCATAAAGTCAGCAAAGTAAACTTTGTTTGCCAGTTAATAAACCTAGCAATCAAAACATAAAAGAGCAGAAAAGAAAGCATCTGGAAGAAAATAATTATTCACAACAGCTGTCACTATGTATGAGAGGAATCTCCAAAGAAATTACTTCAAACAAAAATGCTATCAGAAAAAACAATGCTGCAAGAACATTTAGCAGAGTATGTAATATTTAGCACATTATTTATAGGCAAATGTCAATGTATATTTTTTCTGTAAGGTGAGAATGATGTGTCATTATTAAACTTCTTCGTCACATATCATGTAACACAAGTCTTCTATGTATTAATGATTTCTGTCCAGTGAGAAATGTTGGTAAGGGCTAAATAATGCAGTGTAAAAAAGTGCACATTTAGGAATGCTCTAACACATTATATAGGAACGCAAAGAATCAGGATACTAGGAGATGAAATCTTGATGGTGAACAAGAGTAACAGACACGTGGGAGGATGGGAGAGGAACTAGAAACAGACAAAGTTGTGAAATTAAGAAAATACAGTTTATGTGTATCAGTTAGATTTCTTCCTTTCATTTACAATCATTGTGACGGAACCCTCCATCACTGGGGCTCTTGGAGAGAACTAATGGCGCGCCTCCTCCAAATAGATTATGGGCCTTGGCTTTAAAAAGGGGTTCTGTTTTGGGGAGGTGGGTACAGGGGGTCCATTTGCACTTTGCATTAACTTTACAATATATATGCTGTTGTTACCCCTGGTTGTCCACTGTACCCCTTTACTCATGTCCCCAGATTGTGCCCTCTGTAATCCTGACCCTCCGCGGATTATGTGCTATAACTGTATGTTTAATGTGGTTATTTATTCAGATTCTGTATTGTATATTGATTGATGTCCAATGCAGGAGACCACTCTGATTGATTACAATGTGTCACAGGGGAGTCAGGGACAATGATTGATAGTTTACTCCCTCATCCATTATTCTGTGTTAATTGAATTTACTGTTAAACTAATTGTGATGTGTTATTGCATACCTGTAGCAGGTCTGGTTAATTGCTGTTTAGTTCCTGTTGTGTTGCGTGTTAATATATGGGTTGAGATATGTTAACTTTATTATGTCTGTATATAAGACTCTGTTTCTGGTCAAATAAAGTGTTATTATTTTTCATCCTCGGCAGTGATTTGGATGGCTGGAGAGATCAGGAGATCCCGGGAGTAAAATCACTGTTCCAGGGGGTCCGTCACAGTCATTTTACTTTTTTTTACCTATTTCCTCAATGAACCAAATCCTTTTTGTTGGTAAATGTTGTTATCATTTGAAATACTAAATTATTTTTCAAAACACTTTAAATTATGCATTTTTTTTCTCCAAAGCTACAGCCCCATACTGAGAACTGAGTGGAAAGGTCTTGAGAATATAGATATTCAAAATAATGAATACATAGAATTTTATAACTTATTTAACTGTATATTCATGAAAAAGATCTGCCATTTTCAAATGTAATACAATCTCCTGGTGTATATTCCTGGTAAGTCTATTTTCAGATACTTACCCAGCAGTACACCATCACTCAGTATCACTAGGAGTGTGCCGGTCAGTGAGTGAGTGTCTGCTGAGTGTACCGGTCAGGGAGTGAGTGAGTGTTTGCTGAGTGTGCCGGTCAGTGAGTGAGTGTGCCGGTCAGTGAGTGAGTGAGTGTTTGCTGAGTGTGCTGGTCAGTGAGTGAGTGTCTGCTGAGTGTACCAGTTAGGGAGTAAGTGAGTGTTTGCTCAGTGTGCCGGTCAGTGAGTGAGTGTATCTGTGAGTGTGTTCAAACACTCACTCACTCACTGACCCACACACTCAGCAAAAACTCACTCACTGACTGGCACACTTGGCAAACACTCACTAAACCTGCCACCAAGAAATTAACTCTGCAATATTAACAAACCTGAACAAATATAAGCCATATGCTGACCCTGAGGCAAACTCCCACACAGGGCTTTATTCAAACATAAACAAACAGTTGCAAATATATTAACACAGGTAATTTACAGGAGAACAGGTCACTTGTCCTTTCCCTAAAGCATAATTCTCAGACTCATTCACCTTATTCAGACAAATAGAGAAAGTAGATTCTACATTATTCTAAGTTATTCTAAAAACAAAAAAATGAATAAATGTATTTAAAATATCAGTTTTACTATATATTTATTATTTTAAGCATCAATGGCTCTGTGTAAACGGTTTAAGGTCGGTTTACATCACATGTAACAGAAAGGGTTAAACTGAAACTGGAATTATTTAAAATCTCATTGCCAACCAGCAAGAGCTGCTTTCCCAGGTCAATGCTAGGTGGCCCTGAATTACAATAGGATATTGGATTTCACACCTTGCTGAATTCTGATCACTCATTACTGTCTTGACATGGATAAAAGAAATATAATAAATGTTGAAAATACCAGGTTTTTTAATCTGACTTCGAATCAATGACACGAAATACAAAACTCACATTTCACGCCAATTTATGATACATTTGAGAGCAATATGGTTGAAGTATTATTGATATCAGTATGGTACGGAAAATATGAACTGTGTGTTAACACATAACGACTCTGTTACTAACAATCATAATTACACAGGGATTATAAAGAGCCGTTTTCCATTTCCATTTGACAGGAAATAATAACCTAGAGCTGTGGTAGGTGAAAGAAATATAAATAATACTAAATGTCAGATAATAATTACCATTCCATGGTTCCAAGCACTGGTTTGCTAAACATTCCCACACAAATATAGCTTTAGTTACAACAGAGAAAAGAGCTGCTTGATGATTCTTCAACTGTGTATCAAAGAACCTTCCATCACTTGTAATTATCCAGCCAAGAGACATGAATTGTGCTGAGATATCCAGGGTTAGAATTATCCTTGCTAATTTCTAAACTGCTTACAATAATTCTCCACAGTAGATTCAGAGTGAGATGTACTCCATGAATTTTGAAAGCATTGTGTATAGCTGCTATTCCCTATAGGTTTCCACATGTAAATGGTGTCAGGAGTCCAAATTTGGGACAGAAAGAGCAAAGAATACTGGGAATTTTCCTGGGCCAATGAACAAAAGATGAGTACTGATGCAGATGTGCCATGAGGCTGGACGTGGGCTTGAAGTGTAAATTAGGGTAGGAATTCGTCCAGACTGTTAGTTTAAGAACAAACACGTGTGTGGGTGGTGGTGCCAAAGGTTGCCCACACTGAGCAATTGATTATGGCTTCTTGGCAGTAGTGTATCTTCCACAAGGCAAACAAGGCACCTAGGGTGGCACTTTGCCAGAGGGTGTTAAAGCATACTTCTGGTGCTTTAAACATTTTCACTCTCTCCTCCACCGTTCAGCATGCTTTAGCTCCTTCCAATTAATCAGGGTAATGGGGGCATGTAATGGACGTGGTGGGAGTATGAAATGATGGTGATGGGGGTATGTAATGGGGTGATTGGGCATTTAATGTGTGTGCAACGTGGGTGATGGTGCATGTAATGGGGTGATGGGGCATATCGTGGGTGTGCAACGTGGGTGGGGGATGCCTGAATTTTGTCTGCCGAGGGCAGCACAAAACCAAGATACCCCACTGGTTCTTGGTGCCCAAGATGAACTATAACTCAGACCATACAGCAATGAGAAGGGAGTTACAAACAAAATTAGACAAAACAAGAAAAATGGGAGAGGTAAAAATAACAGTAGATTGTGATAATGGAAAGTGTGTGGGGGGTAAATGAGAACTGAGTCACACCAGAAGTTACTAAGTAGGTGAATAGTTGGGTGCATTGTAAGCCTACTGATGTTTTGGTTATACCTGGCATGGTTGACCTTGATAAAGACCCCATGCAGCTTCACTCAATAGGTATCCACCTAGCCCTGTTCTGCCATTATTATATACTCATATCTCCACTTCTCTTATATAATGAAGTCTTTGTACTGAGAGATTTCTCAAAATTTGATTACAGCTGTGTCTGAATTTATCCAGAACTGAAATCATGTAAAGCCAAGATCATTCAAAAGCGAGAAGACTGAGCTATTGTGTCCAGTATAATGGATGTCTTATCAGCTGGAATGCTGTGTCATTAAAAGTACAAAATACATCTAATGTAGAGACAAATTTCTTTTGAAACTCCATCTTTCCCACAAAATCGAGCAGTGAAAGAAGGTTCTGCTTGCAGAAATATTCTATTTCATTTAGCTAGCATGGGAGTGTTAAGAGAAACAAATGAATGAATGCTCATCAGGAAGTTAATCTGTTAAATGACCCCAAAACTTAAAGGCATACACAAACACATATAACTACAAGACTATATACAGAGACCAGGGCTAAGTAGAGGAACACAAGAGAACATACAACCAAACAAACATAGGTACTAACATTTATTTGTACAGCACCACCAATTCTCGTAGCGCTTGGTACAGAGCATAAAAGGGAACTACATACTAAGTTAGACAAACTAGAACAGACTGGTACATGAGGTAGAGAACCCTGCTCGTAAGCTAACAATCTAGAGGGAATGGGGTCCATGAGACAATTAAGGGATTGAAGAGGTCAGAGGGATTGAACTCTACGATATTAAATAGTAGGGTTGTGTTTAGACCAATTGGCCAGATGATGATTAAGCTTGCCAACCACATAAAGGTACCCCACAATATGGAAAGTCCTAGCACATCCTTGTCTATATAAAGGAAAAAATAAACTAGCAAATGAATAACAGAATCTAAAGACTTACACCACACAGACAGATAGGACATATATAGCAAACCTGAAGAACCTGCAAGACTGTGCAGACAGACAGCTTAAAAAAAAACCGGAATGGAATGACACAGAAAGTAACAGATGCAAAGAAGCATAGGACAGTTGGACAGCTCTATAATAGGGCACTAGCAGGGAAAAGCTGTGACAGGGAACTACTATAATGGGACTCTATGACAGGGCACGACCCTATGACAGGGCAGGACTCTATGACAGGATTTGACTCTATGACAAGACTGAACTCTCTATGACAGGAGAAAACCCCAAATGGGGCTCCGGGACAGGCAGGAGCCAGATTTTATCTAAGTATGGGCAGGTGCCAGACAATAACCAGACTCAGGCAGGTAAAGGTCTATGGCTAGGCTTGGGCAGGTACCAAAGTAGCAAGACTTAGGTAAGTGCCGGTCTGTGGTTAAACTTGGCAGGTACCGGTCTATTGCTAGGTGTGGGTGGGTGCTAGACTATAGCCAGACTATAGACTTAGACTTAGACAAGTGCCAGACAATAGCTAAGCTAGTGCAGGTGCCATTCTGGGGCCAACCAGAAAGGGTGCTACACTGTGGCCAAACTGGAAATGGTGGTATGAACAGGGATACAAAGAAAAAACAGGAATAAGCAGAAATATATAAAGGATAGAAAGGAACTTGAAATTGGATACAAACTAGACAGGGTTTTATCCTGCATGCAGAATGAAGCTTGACATAAATTTGATGTTAATTGTCAGTTAGTTTGAAATTCTATTGGACAGTTGTGTGTAATATTTTGCCACTATAAAAAAAACAGAAATAATATGGTATCAGTGTTATAAGTTCATTATGTAGGAAATGCTCACTATATTAGATGAATTAAAAAATATCCTACGAACTTGAGTTTTGTTGCCAAAAATAGACAATGAGGGATGTTGTGTACTTTTGCGTTATGTCGTCCAAATACAGAGGGACAATCTAGCATGTTGCAATAAACAGCCTATGGCTTCAGCATTGTGTCAAAGAAAGTGATGCGCATAAAATCTTAATTATATCATCGAGGTGTCTTTACATTGTATTTTCATGTAAACTACATATGTAAAAAATACAGACATAGGGAACAAATTCCTGCACCAGAGAACCGAGCATGTCATTCTGAGATACTAAGCACTAGCAGGCAAGGCTTTGTTCCACAATGCACTTAACAAGGACTAACAATGCCTAGGAGCAAAGGTGTGCCACTAAAGCAATCCAGCTGATTTTGGACTACACTAGTCTTAATATGATGCCATTTTAAAATGCTGTTGGGGTATTATGGGATTTATTATTTATAGATGACTGGAAGACAGTAGAGATAGATGAGGAAATACAAAGAGGAAAACATGCAAATACTCAATTTATTAAACAGAGTACTTTAAAAACCAGCTTGCATCTTTTTTTTATAATGGAATTGGGTATATGCATTTTTAATCTTTGAGGCACTACTTCTGACAGCAGTACTGCGCACCTCTAGGGCACGATGGGAGGTTTACTATTCTTAATAATAAAGTTCTGTATACAGGATTTCGACATTCTTCAGATTATCATTGCTTTGTAAACTGAAATGACAGAATTCCAAGAAATCTATTTCCATAGAATATGAGATTAACAAACTTTCTTATAACATAGAGTAAAAACTAGATTTGTTGGATATTTTAACACGGAGAGTAACCAAGTTACAGTCCATGGCAATCTAGATAGACCCTCTGGCATATTTCACAGAAAATAAACAAGTAGAGTTAGAAAGTCTGGATTTAAATAAGCAAACAAGCAGTTATATACCTCTTTATCACGTCAGAACAGACATTTACTTTCAGTTGTCTCTGTTTTTATTTTTAATGACCCCAGATGTCAGGTCTCAAAATTGTACGGAAACATTACACTAGCAATTAGAATAGTGCACAGCTCACTCTATCTGTAAACTGAAAGTAAGGGCATTAATATTTTAGATGGAAAATGCTTTCACTACATGCATGATGGCATATGGGGTCTTACAAAGGATTGGCATCACACTTACTATGTATGCAATGACTCGGAGATTTAAACAACAGAGCTGATACATTAAACTTCCATCGCTGCCATGTTTATAAGGATCATGCACCAAAACTGTTAATTTAGGTCAAAATCTACTGATTTGGAGAACATGACCCACTTGGCTAGTCACTAAATTCAGCTTGGTTATAAACATGACAAGCTTCAACATGTTACTACCACAAATTTGGTTCCACTCATTTGTGAAATCACTGTAACCCTAGGCCTCACTAAACCTCAAATGACTCCCATGTTTGGTCCCTTGGTGGCATTTACAACTGAACAAAAAATATAAAAGGTCTTTAGATTTTAACTGAAAAGTTCACCTTTTAGATGGCTCAAAATGACATCTATTACCACACATAAATAAAAGATATATTTATGCAAATATTTAAAAATTCTAAATAATAAAAAGATGCAAAAAATATATAAAAGGGAGGGGGGAAATAAGAGCAATACAAATAGTAATAATTAGGGTCCTGTCTTGGTAAAAAAAAAAAAAAAGGAAATTGTCAGCTAAAATAAATGTAACTATTAAAGTGACAATAGTGTTGATCAGAATTTGAGAAATTCATCATCTGAAACCCAAATTTTAATTTATTTACTTATCACTATCCTAGATATAAGATAAGGCTGGTGATTTAAAAACATATTTAGAAAACTGGGGAGACTTGATGGACTGAAAGCTTTTTATCTGCCAACACATTTTGTCTTTCTATTATTTACAATTAAACATAAGGGTCTACTCAATAAAGAGAGAATTGCAGGGAATTGAGATGGTAATTTCAAAATTTAGACCAATGTAGGTGAGTTAGAAAAAATTACCAACTCAGCTACTTTGGCCTTTAGTTAGAAATTCCCATCTCCATTCCCTGCAATTCTCTCTTTATTGAGTAGACCCTTATGTTTCAATGGGGGAAAAAAGCTCAGCTTAGCTGCTAATCATCCAACATTCAAAAAGGTAAAAGGGATGCAAACTGAAGTGTACTTCATGTTTTAAACTTACAGTATTTTTAGATTTGACACTTCTGTCAACACAACTAAACTATGTTGGCAATGGACATTAAAGCCTATGCTGTCCATTTCTTTTAATTCCATTAGATGATCTCTGTTTTCACTGTTGCATTGTGTCATTAAAGAGAAAGCTGCTCTCCACAAACCCATGGTAAGTATTATTTAGTTTTTAGATTACAATAGAGTAATATATCCATCTCCCATGCTGATTTCGGTGACGCAGAGGATGTCACAGGAGGAACAATAATATTTATTTTATTTCCGGCACTTAGTGGGACTTGCGGAGAGTTAAAAGAAGTTTAAAGTGGCTGTGTCTTCTTGCAGAAAGTTGTTCCACTGCTGAAAGAGAGACAGATCAACAAGGTCTAAATCAGAATTAAACATGACCCTTAAAGGGACATTGTCAACCTAAACATTTGCTTATGTTAAGAATGTAGAGGATAAACAATTATGAAAATTGATTCATGCATTGTGTTAGTAGAAGTGCATAAAGTAGAAGAAATATACATATAAAAGTGTATGTGGTGTCTTCTGTTTATAACATGACCTGTGACTTGATGTGCAAATTATCTAGTTCTCAATGGGAAATGGTAATTCACAAATCAAGAACAGAGAAAACTAATGCACACTATATGGTAAAAATAGTATTTATTCAATCATACCAATATATTACAATTAAACAAAATAACAGAGAACTTACAAAGGCCTACCAACTATAGAGCAATCTGGCCCAAAATAGGTCCTGATCGGAGGTTTGTACCCAATTGCAGAGAAATATGAAATTCGGCTACTCAATATGGATGATTTGAGCCTGAATTCTGTGTTGTCAATTGCTGGCCCCATAAATGAAAAATAAACTGTCCCCATGGGGCCAGGGGCTGGCCAAATGCCCCTGACTCCATAAATTTTTTTTAAAAAAAGCAGCCGTCCCATAACTGTAATATTTGGCCTCATAAATACAAAATATGGCCTCCACAGAGCCAGCAGCTATCCACTGGTCCCATCAAAACTATATAAGGATCCCCATGGAGCCAACGACTATTTTCTGGCCCCGTCAACATTATTTAAGGCTTGCATGGGGCCAGCGGCTGACCGCTAATCCAAACAATAAATAAAATGGCTCCCATTGGCTGCCCAAGGACCTGTGACCCCATAAATAAATAAAATATTATTAATTAACTTACCTACCACTCCCTACCTCTACCTTGCCCAGGTGGGGGAGACAATTCAAAATAGGATGAAAACTGTAAATAAAAAACATTCTATGTGTGCCAGGAGGGTGGATCACTGCCCACCCACTAAGCACACAAAGAGTGTCCTATGGAAGACAAAAATATCTTTAA
Organism: Pelodytes ibericus; assembly: GCA_036172795.1. NCBI lineage: Eukaryota > Metazoa > Chordata > Amphibia > Anura > Pelodytidae > Pelodytes > Pelodytes ibericus. Next base: position 149,932,752 of record CM069861.1, read on the forward strand.
TTAAAGTCCAGCAATGATCCGCGACTCCCTGCATCCTCATCTTCAGCTAATGGAAAAGGGGCCATCCAAAAAGAAAAAAAGTAATCCACCTAGTTTTAAAAAAATCATGGCACCAAAAACAAATAAATAAAATGGCACAGCCCTATCTCTAACCATTCGTCCTCAGCGGAGGATGGATGTAGAATGAAATCTCAGCCTGGTAGAGCAGGGATCTCATTTCAGTCAATCAGACACCTCCCTGATCCCAGCCCTGAAAATCAGTCAATGGTCAGACAATCAGATGCTCCTTTATTCAAAATGAAATCCCTGAGAATTCATTCTGCATACATCCTCAACTTGGAATGGATGCTTAGAGATAGCGCTGCATCATTTTTTTGTTTTGATGATGGTATTTTCTATTAGAATAGGTGGATAACTTTTTATTTTTGGATGGCTTCTTTTGCACATTAACCTTTTCAGTGCTTTAGGAAATGGAAACAGCGCTCCCTACACCACTAAAAGGGTTTTAAAAAAAGTTTGGGGAACCACCGTGGCTCCCTTTATACCCCTCTCCTGCTCCCTGCAAAAAAATGGCCCTGTGGTCCACCAAAAAGAATGCCAGGGTATCCCTAAATGTAACTGGAACTGGGGACATGGCAAGATGCCCTAAGCCCCATAATAATCTATGGGAGCCATTCAAATATAAAAATCACCCACCTAAAAAAAAAAAAAATTTTTATTCACAGATGTACCCTTTGTGTGACGGTCCTGGGGGGCCCACTCAGGGTCTGTTAAAAAAAAAAAGAGAATTTAAAAAAAGCATGTCGGCAGAGGCATTGGCTGCGGAGATCAAAAGACCTCTCTTCACCAGCCTCTCTGTGGGCGAGCAGGCAGCGTGATATCTGTGCCCTACTCAAGTGGGCCAGAGCATCAGGAGTCATGTGATCTGCCGGCACTTCAGAAAAGGTGGGTCTGCATGGTGCACCGGGGCAACTGCCTAATACTAGACAACAAGATGCTGGGGCATGTCTTGGGGGGCTGGGGTAAGTCCTGGGTGTCCAATGTGGGTGATGGGGCATGTCATGAGTGTGCAATGTGGGTGCTGGGGCATGTAAGGGGGGCTGGGATAAGTCCTGGGTGTGCAATGCGGGTGCTGGGGTAAGTCCTGGGTGTCCAATGTGGGTGATGGGGCATGTCATGAGTGTGCAATGTGGGTGCTGGGGCATGTAAGGGGGCTGGGATAAACCCATTCAGTGCAATGTGGGTGCTGGGGTCAGTCCTGGGTATGTAATTTGGTTCATGCGGCATGTCCTGAGTGTGCAATGTGGGTGCTGGGGTAAGTCCTGGGTGTGCAATCTAGGTGATGGGGCATGCCCTGGTGTTGCAATATCAGTGCTGTGACAGGTCCTGGGTTGCAATGTGGGTGCTGTGGCATGTCCTGGGGTCCATTGTGGGTGCTGGGGCATGTTCTGGTTGTGCAATGTGGGTGCTGGGAAGTGTACTGGGGTGCTGGAGTGAGTCCTGGGTCTGCAATGTGGGTGCTGGGGCATGTCCTGGATGTGCAAACTGGTGCTATGACAACGAATGTAGAGGCAATAATGAAAGGAGAACTAGAGTGATGGAGGTGAAGGTGCAGGCCATTTGTTTTTGTAAAGTGTCCCACAATTTCTGCTTGGGGCAGCCACTGGCTCTGGCCCCAATCATTAATAAGGGGAACTTGGGGCAGTGCCTGGCCCCAATCATTAGCAGGGGACCAGGACACAAAGTGACAGTAAGAATAAAGTCCTGTTATGATTTATGTTAATAGCTTTGCAGATGTGAATATTTGTTGTCAGCAATGTGCAAAACTGGTAGACCTGCTTCTAAAGAACTTAGTAAGGTACATTATTGTTGTTATTTATTTCCTTACCTACTTATTTGCGAAGTACAAGTGGCAAAAAAACCATACAAATAGCAGGTATCATAACATGACTATACTGGATGTAGGCGTGAGGAGGGCCCTACTTACATGAAGTGAGTACACAACAGGTAACAAGTGCAGTAGGTTGAGGTGGTATAGTACATAATTAGTACCATTGTTATAATAATGATAATAATCCATTTGTAAATCACCAACATATCATACATATCCTCTGCGTACAATGTGACAGTATATTTACTATGACTCCAGACAGGGTATAATTTTCTTAAATTACTGCCATGGATTGAGCTGATATATATATCATTTTAGTTTGTGTTGTTTCCAGTTTGCTGCAAGCCTTTGTCAGTCTAACAAGCTGACATTTTTACATTCCCCTTCTCTGCTTGATACGCTGAATTAAAGAAATGCCTTCCTCTCTTCTAAGAGCTGGGGGATTTTGTATATAGGGCATCATTAATTTAAATGAACAACCTCTCCCCCCAAGAAGACTGTGCTGTATCAAAAAGGCAGACAGTCATTCTGCATAAATTAGAAAAATCCATTTATAACAAATGAGGGTTTGTCATCCAAGTCTAATCTGGCTGGTGTAATTGATGTTTTCTCATTTATAACTGAATGCACTTCATTTGATTTCTTCATTACGCTTTTTTTAAGTAAACATCATATTTTGTACTTTCTATTGACTGGCAATATTATTTCTGAGCAGGCTTGCTTGGCTGTTTTTACCCCTGTGCCCATTTAATCTCTATGGAATTTCACATCTGTCAATTTGCTAGGGAACATACTCTATAACCACTGCATGTGACTCATGGGTGTATGCATCTATAACCCACACAGTCATACTACACACACAAATGCACCACTGACAAATAATAATAATAATGATACTGTGGGTGACACTATGGGCTTTATTCATGAAAGAGGCAATTGACAATTGAACTGCAAACTGAAGGTCAAAGTAGACTGGTTGGAAAATGTATCCAATAGAGACGATTAGGATCATTTTTCAAACTCATTGGCTATGGCCTGCAATTACATTATTGAATAAATAATTTATTATGATTATTATGAATACATCCCTGAATGTACTACTGAATGGCTTGTATACAAACGTTAATTACATTATTTGCACATGGTTGCTAAATGTGTTCCTTACTATGGATTTCTGATTAAACCTAATTGTTCTGCCTCATCATTTTCTTTGTTTATTTAACACTTTTACTCGTGCTGCTGGTACCTTTATCTTAGCAAACAATATATTTGTCCTTTCCCCAACACATTTCTGACTTCAGTGTTAACAAATGATGCTGCTGTTTTTAAAGCTTTGATAGTTGTCAATCAAATAGAGTTAACATATCTGAATTCATTGTGTTTTATACACAGTGCATGGTGTTTGATCTACTGAGAATTTTACATACGTAACACAACTCCACAACAGTTTCTGGATTATTAATGTCTGCTATCCACTGTGTGATAATAGACACATGTATAGAATGGTTAAATGCAGCTCAGCCTTAGGCGGTGGTCTAATTTGTTGTAAAATAAGATAGGAAAATTTTTTTAATTCAGTTAGAACAGCAAAATATTGAATTCACATGATGCCTAGCAGTGGCAAAATATTACATCAGATTGAAAACAGTTCAAGGAGCCAACTGAAAAATGAGCTACAAGAAGCAAGGAAAGGTGAAATGTATACAAAACAAGAGGTTCTAATGAGAAATCTTACTGAAGGGCGAATGTGTTTACAGTTTGAGAGCTCGGTGGAGCATTCAGCATTAAGCATGGACTTTTTTCACCTTCACTTGAATAGTTTTTACATAATGAACAATGCAAAAGAATAACTTCTCCACCCCATTTTCATTTTTGAATATTTTGAAAATACACCTACATCCTCTGAATTTGCACATTAAAACTCATGGGCAATCACTAGGCATGTGTGATTTGGTGTCAAGCTCTCCACAGATGCATTGGGCATTCCTATGAGAGTCCTTTGATTGGCTCCCATGAGATGAACATTTTTAGGAGCAGAAGAGAATATCCAGGTGAAACGTAATAGTTGGAAAAAAAACATTTCATCCTTGCATTGTTACTGTAATTCTACACAGCATTTTCTCTGAGTCAGGGGTGTGGTGGTGGAATTTTGGAAGCAGCCTCAAGCAGCTTGCTTTGTTTCATTTGGTTGGTCTGGTGTATTGGTTTTTGCAATCTGGTATTCTTCACCACTCCACAAAATTGTTTAGCCTCCATGATGATTTCTCAGCTGACCCAATGTGCTTATTTAATAAACTCCTGCAAAATTAATGTATGAGCAACAGCTGCTCCATTCCAAATGGTTACCTTTTGCAGTTATTTCCAGACTTCCATTAGCCTCAAATTGCAAACCCGTCTGCTATCGGTTGTAGTGTGTATTCACTTCACTACCGGAGAGTTCACAAAGATTCAATGTACATGGCAACAAAGGGCACACACCTTACTTCCAGAATAGTAGTACCAGGCTGATTTATCTTTTATTTCCACATATAAAAAGCAGCTACAGGCTTGAGGGGAGTCTGACATAAGAAGTATACCCCTTGTTGGCATCTACAATAAGGCAATATTAGTGAAAGGACAGCTGTAGCAAAAAAAATAATAATGAATCATTAATTGAAAGATTGTACTTCATATAGATGGTTTAAAAATAGATTCTTTAATGAAAAAACACAAATAAAGAATCTTTTTGAGCCATTTTTGCTCCAAGTACCTTTAAGAGGTAGCAAACAATCTTTGGCGGCTGGGTAAGAGCTTCCTTCTTCTGAACCAAGGAGAATAAAGATCTGACCCAAGATTTTAAACAACATATCAGCTCCCTGGAAGAGGTATAAAGACCAAGGAGGACGCAATAAGATGATTTATTTGTATTCTTACATCACAAAATGGTATACAAACCAACTACACTTAATATTAAACATAAGTTCCATTACTACAGTTGTCCTTTAAGCTTCCAGTGTAACCCATGCACTATGCTTCCACTGGCCCCTATCCAAAGTCCTCAGATTTGCTTCTTAAGAGTTGTGATTTGGCATAGCTTAAAACAAACTCCCCTATTGATTATCTTTTATTTTTCTGTTCTGTTGTTATATTGTCAAACATGCTAATGCAATAGCCTAACACCTGCAAAATTATTTAAAATATTACATTCTATACTTAAATCTCTTGCATATTGCTCACTTTAAAAGTCCACAAAATAACTATTCAACAGGTATGTTAATAATTGGCAGGGGGACATTAAATGGCAAATAACACTGGCATATTATTGGGCAAATTAACAGGGGCATATTAAATGGTAAATAACACTGGCATATTATTGGGCAAATTGGCTGGGGCTTATTAATGGCAAATAACACTAACATATTATTGGGCAAATTGGCAGGGGCATATTAAATGGCAAATAATACTGGCTTAATATTGAGCAAATTGGCTGGGGCATATTACCGGTAAATGGCAGAATAACACTGGCATATTATTGGGCAAATTGGCAGGGGCTGATTAAATGGCAAATACTGGCATATTATTGTGAAAATTGGCTGTGACTTATTAATGGCAAATAATACTTGCATATTATTGGGCAAATTGGCTGGGGCATATTAATGGCAAATGATACTGGCATATTATTGGGCAAATTAGCTGGGGAATATTATGGGCAAATAATATTGGCAATGTGTATGTAATGGGGTGATAGAGGCATTCAAATGGGGTGATGGGGCATGTCCTTGGTGTGCAACGTGGGTTATGGGTCATGTCGTGGGTGTGCATCGTGGGTAGGGGGGGTGCCCAAAATTTGTCTGCCTTGGGCAGAACAAAACCAAGATGCACCAGTGAATACATGTTAAAATGCTTTAACCTTTCCTGGTAAGTTTTATCCTTCAAGCCATGAACCAGTTTAGTATCCCTTTTCTGAACCCTCTCCAAAATATCAATATCCTTCTGGAGATACGATCTCCGGTACTGCATACAATACTCCAAGTGAGGTCTCACCAATGCTCTGTACAATGGCATGAGCACTTCCCTCTTTCTACTGCTAATACCTCTCCCTATGCAACCAAGCATTCTGCTAGCATTTCCTGCTGCTCCATTGCATTGCCTACCTACCTTTAAGTCCTCTGAAATTATTACTCCTAAATCCCTTTCCTCAGATCTTGAGGTTAGGACTGTACCAAATATTCTATATTCTGCTTATGGGTTTTTACGCCCAAGGTGCATAATCTTGCACTTGTTCACATTAAATGTCAGTTGCCACAGCTCTGACCATTTTTCTAGTTTAGCTAAATCATTTGCCATTTGGCTTATCCCTCCATGAACATCAACCCTGCTGCAAATCTTTGTATCATCAGCTAAAAGACATACTTTGTCAACAAGACCTTCTGCAATATCACCTGAGGTACCCCACTAGTAACCAGACCTTGCATCGAATATACTCCATTGACTACAACCCTCTGTTGCCTGTCACTCAGCCATTGTCTAATCCATTCAACAATATTGAAACCCAAACTTAAATATTGCAGTTTATTGATAAGCCTATGTGTGACAGTGTCAAAAGCCTTACTGAGATCAAGGTAAGCAATGTCTACTGCACCACCCTGATCTATTATTTTGGTCACCCAATCAAAAAAATCAATAAGATTAGTTTGGCATGATCTCCCTGATTATCTGTGGTTAGTTATGCTCATACCCAATATTGATTTATGTATTGATGAAGTGCTTTACCAATAAATAAACACGGATATAATATACAGAACAATGTTACACAATCAAACATATGAAAATAAAATACATACAAATACTGTCACACAATAACAGTTATAGCAGGTACATTTTTACAAGTTACTCAACAACTGAAGAGCTCTATAAGAGAAGGTGGATCTTCTTCTTCCTGTTTAGAATACTAAGTAGAGTTCTAGAGTATCTGGTATCTGGATGTTGTACATATGGAATGAACAAACATTTTAGAAGTGCTGAAACATCCCAGATTAGTGGTAATGAACTAGGAAAGCAAGCTGAGTGGTGTGTTGCAGTCGAGCAATACAATAGTTGCACTGACCTAGAAATGTCACCCTTAGAACCACTGAAACCTATAAAATAAGGTCTTCAGGATAGAAATCTAGGAAATTGAGATTATGACATCACTGGTGATGTAGAACAATGACTCATCAACTTTTCAGTTTATGTGGTGTCTAATCACATTAATTAATTCATAACTCGGGTAAGGAACAATTTAGGGAGCTAAAAATAGTTGTATAGAAATTCCAACATGAATAGGTTGTGCAAATGTCATGATTCTAGAGTCCAGAGTTTTTACTGCCTCAGACCAACAGACACAAGGATTTTCTGTTTTATATATAAGTTTACTGCCGAGTATACTGAGATGGATTTGTGGCACCGATGGATAAGCTAAATTCATATTTTTTACACAATCCAAGTTATTAGAATACATTTTAAGCGCCCCACTGCTTTATATAATTTCCTTGGAACCCTTGGCAAATACTATCCGGCATAATAAAAAAATAAAAGGAATGAAGGTGGGAACTTCTGAATACAAAATCTCAATGTATGCAGATGATGTCCTTTTGACGCTGGCTGACCCCATAGAATCCATCCCGGAGCTTTTGGAGGTCATTAAACAATATAGCAAAATGGCCAATTATAAATTGAACTTAGAGAAATCTCAGGCAATGTGTATTGCTATGTCTGAGGGGATCCAGAAAGAAATTAAAAAAACATATCCCTTCTGCTGGTCAAATTCCGGAATAGAGTACTTAGGGTTAACAATTCCAAGAGATGGAAAAAATACATTAGAGATAAATTGTAGTAGGGTACATAAAGAAATGGAAATAAATCTTAAAAAATGGAGGAATCTAACAATATCATGGATGGGTCGAATAAACACAATTAAAGCATACATTATGCCTAAATGGATGTATGTATTTAGGATGATCCCCGGAGCTTTAAAACAAGAACAATTTAGAAAGATACAGCAAGAACTTCTAGACTTTCTCTGGCTGGGGAAAAAAGCAAGGGTCCGCAAAGATACAGTATATTAGATGCTAAAAAGGGAGGCCCGTGCTGAAAGACATTTGGAGCGCCAGCATGTTAATGCATGTCAACCAAATACAATGGCATATAAATAGGGATAAAGACTGGTGGCAAATCGAACGTAAGACAACGAATTTGAGTAATCTAGAATGTATTTTATGGCTCAATAAGGAGAAAAGCAGTGCCATTCAGAAAAAACTGGTGGGTAAAAACATAGTAGCCCAAATGGAATTTTGGGAGAAGTTAAAAAGAAAAATGGGGCTGGATAGAAGGTTCCTAGAATCCGCGCCAACAGAAATCTTGCAATATTGTACAACTGACTTGGATACAGCAAGCTGGAGAAGCGCAGGAATCCTTAAAATTTCCGATCTGATATTAAATAATAAGATTAAAGACTTTAATATCTTAAGGGAACAATATAATCTCCCCGCAGGGGATCTGTTTAAATTCCTTAGGATAAAGCACTGCATACAGGAAGGCTTGGTTATAGAGGGGAGAATGGAGGAAGAAGTTCAACTTCTTGAACTGTTCGATAATAATGTTAAGAAAAGGGCCTTGAGACAGTGTACAATAATTATTGGACAGCTAAACAAGAGACCGCCTCCCTCAGCGTGCACCAGCTGGCAAAGGGAATTAAACCCCAATAGGGTCTCATCTAATAATGAAGATAACTGGCAGATGGCATGGTCTCAGGTGCGGAAACATATACACTGCTTAAACCTGCAAGAAATCTTTTTTAAGATTAGTGCCAGATGGTACATGACTCCAGTTAGACTTAAAAAAATTAATCCTGAAATAGATGATACATGCTGGAGATGTGAGGGGAAATAGGGGGACCCTGGCCCATATATTTTGGGAATGTGAGGATCTTCGAGATTGCTGGAGGGAGACCTTTGCGGCAATCTTGAGGATCTGTGGTAGGAATGTGATCGGGTCAGTAAGGAGGGCACTACTACATCATAATTTGGAAAAAATCAATAGAGCGGATATACCTTTAGCATAGGCGTGCGCACGGGGTGTGCCGGGTGTGCCTGGGCACACCCTAATCCGTGCAGGGCCGTCTTTAACGCGGGGCAAACGGGGCAGCTGCCCTGGGCCCATTTACTCCTGGGGGGCCCCAAGGCAGCTGTCCCGTGGGCCCCCAGCCCCTGCTGCCGCGTTCACAGCGCATTGCGCTTGTGAACGCTTTTTTCCGGCAAGCCGCATCCGATGGATGCGACGGCCGGAAAAAAAAAAAAAAAAAAAAAAAAAACTGACGCCGGATGTGACGTTGCGTCACATCCGGTTTCTGTTTCCCTCCTCCGTGCAAGAGGGAAGACTGCACGGAGGAGACATCCGGCGGGGGACACGGAGCAGCTTCATGTAAGTACGGGGGGGGGGGGCTGGCTGGCACAATATTCCTGGTATCTGACTGGCACTATATTACTGGGTATCTGATTGGCACAATATTACTGGGCATCTGATTGGCACTATATTACTGGGTATCTGATTGTCACTATATTACTTGGCATCTGATTGGCACTATATTACTGGGTATCTGATTGGCACTATATTACTGGGTATCTGATTGGCACTATATTACTGGGCATCTGATTGGCACTATATTACTTGGCATCTGATTGGCACTATATTACTGGGCATATGATTGGCACTATATTACTGGGTATCTGATTGGCACTATATTACTGGGTATCTGACTGGCACTATATTACTGGGTATCTGATTGGCACTATATTACTGGGTATCTGACTGGCACTATATTACTTGGCATCTGATTGGCACTATATTCCTGGGCTCTGACTGGCACACTATTACAAGCATCTGACTGGCATAATATTACAGGCATCTGACTGGCACAATATTACAGGCATCTGACTGGCACAATATTCCTGGCCTCTGACTGCACACTATTACAGGCATCTGACTGGCATAATATTACAGGCATCTGACAGGCACCATATTACAGGCATCTGACAGGCACAATATTCCTGGTATCTGACTGGCACAATATTATTGGTATCTGACTGGCACAATATTATTGGTATCTGACTGGCACAATATTACTGGTATCTGACTGGCACATTATTACTGGGCTCTGACTGGCACAATATTGCAGGCATCTGACTGGCACAATATTGCAGGCATCTGACTGGCACAATATTACTAGGCTCTGACTGGCACAATATTACTGGGCTCTGAGTGGCACAATATTACTGGCATCCGAAAGTTACAATATTACTGGCATCTGAATGGCACAACAATTATGGCATATGTGTGTGTGTGTGTGGGAGGGGGGGGGGGGTAACATCGCGATGGATGGCGGGATTGCATGCAGGGGAGGGGGCAGGATCCAGGGGGCCCAAGCAAATGCTTGCCCAGGGTCCAATCACTATTAAAGACGGCCCTGCCTCCGTGCTGCACTGCCGTCTGCCGCCCGAGTTTGTCTCCTAATCCGATCCTTCACTATGCGAGCGGAAGCGCCGCATAGTGAAGGACGGACTTTCTCCTCCCTCAGACCTCCCCTGTAATGTACGCGTTCGCGTACACGCGTTCCGTGACGTCACGCAGAGGCGGAGTCACGGCAACGCAAGGGTGAGGCCCAGCCGCAGTGCCAGAGGAGAGGGTGCAGAGCGGAGCACAGGCACATCGTTTTTTCCCAGGAGGGGTTCTGGGGCGGCCGGCTGGCTGGTAAACTTTAAGTAAGTGTTTTTTTAAGTTAAAAAATGTGAAATGTTTGTTTACATTGCTAAATGCTTAATTAATAAAAAAAAAGTTTTAATACAGTTTTTAAATGTTTGTTTATATTGATAATTATATGAATGCGGGTCTGTATGTAAGTATGCAGAGTGCATTTGTGTATGTGTGTGTGTGTGTATAGATATATAGATAGATATATATCTATCTATATATCTATACACACACACGTGTGCGGCGTGTGTTTTTGTGCTTTAGGGTGCACACCCTAATGCAATAGGCTGCGCACGCCTATGACCTTTAGTAATACATATACTTCTAGCAACCAAAATAGTGATAGCAAGAAAATGGAAAAAAACAGGAAGGATTAATTGGTGTCATGTAAGAAATCAGATAAATAAACAGTGCTCAATGGAAAGGGGATACTATCTTATGAGAGCAGATTTAGCCCGTTTCAATAAAATATGGGAGAAATGGAGGAAGGTGGAGTAGGAGGCTGTACTAAGACTAAATTGGTAGGAGGGTCATAGAGATAAGTGGCATGGAAAGGGCAGCCCTCTGCACCCCCGGCATCCGCCCCCCCCCCCCCCCCCCCGCCAAAGAGGAGATTATTATACTACAGTGATGAGGTCGCCTCCACAGATTAGTTTGTTGTGTTGTTTTTATATTGTATTGGTGTTGTTAATAAGAAAGGAAATACCGTATTTATCGGCGTATAACACGCACTTTTTCTCCCTGAAAATAGGGAGAAAATGGTGTGTGCGTGTTATACGCCGAAAAAAAAAAAAAAATCTACAACTTACCTTAAAACAAACTTTATTGACCGCGCGGCTGAAGGGAAGCTCACAACGCTTCCCTCACAGCCACGCAGCTTCAGAGCACCGGGGGACAGAGCAGGAACAAGGTAAGTACTGGGGTCTGGGGAAGGGGGGGAGGAGGGTGGCATAACGAGCATACTTAGGGGCAATATCCTGGCATATTGGGGGCAATATCCTGCATAGTAAATGGCATATTGGGGCAATATCTGGCATTTTAAAATGGCATATTAGGGGCAATATCCTGCATATTAAATGGCATATTGGGGGCAATATCTGGCATTTTAAAATGGCATATTAGGGGCAATATCCTGCATATTAAATGGCATATTGGGGGCAATATCCTGCATAGTAAATGGCATATTGGGGCAATATCTGGCATTTTAAAATGGCATATTAGGGGCAATATCCTGCATATTAAATGGCATATTGGGGGCAATATCTGGCATTTTAAAATGGCATATTAGGGGCAATATCCTGCATATTAAATGGCATATTGGGGGCAATATCTGGCATTTTAAAATGGCATATTAGGGGCAATATCCTGCATATTAAATGGCATATTGGGGGCAATATCCTGGCATATTAAAATGGCATATTGGGCTTCAAAGTTCTTAATTTAAGTTCTTAAGTTTTTTTCCCTGAAATTTCCTTCTTAAAATTAGGTGCGTGTTATACGCCGATAAATACGGTATGTAAAAAAGCAAGTCTATATATATATGTCTTTAAAAAATAAATAAAAAAAGAATACATTTTAAGCAGTATCTGTTTCTGTATGAACCAGTTCTTGGACACAGGTTAATACATTTTTCTACCACTGACTTGGTTCTATTTTCTGTCAGCTCTTCCCTGTCTCCTGGATTATATGTCATATTACAGTAAAGCCTTTGACAAGGTATATATTGTAACAAGTGATGGTGGAAGAACTGAAGGCCCCAACAACATTCGATATATATGCACAGTTACATCTCATTGTTTTCCTCATTGAGGAAGAAGCCACCTTACCACTATTTTGGTTAGTGAAGAAAGCTGCAGTGTCTCTCTTTAAAGGGAATAACAGATGTAACTGTTGTTGGCTTATCTAACAATAGGGGCTTTCAAATTCACATCTGGTATATTAGGCTCTTCCATAAATATTAAAATTATCTTCATTAACATTTGAATCGTTTCCTCTGCTAATTCACCTTCTTGTCCAAGAGATATGTATATCTTCTGACATTAAAACCATCTCCCTGGTTTCTATAGTTACCTTAATGATTTTCCTCTGTCCCTTGTGTTATTGATGGTTTTACAAGATCCTTCACACCACAAACATGTTTTTGTGCACTTGGTTTACAAGGTTGCATGTGACCCTTTTTTGCATGCTTATACATATATGTTTTTCACATACAAATGAAAAAGGATTTTGTATCATCCCTTGGATTGCTAGCTTGTGAGCAGTGCTCTGTGCCTCATGTATCAGTGTGTCTTTGTTCATCTAACTTATTATATAACTAAATATGATCTGTACCTAGCGCTACATAAATTGATGGTGCTATATGAATAAATGTTAGTGTGATGTGATCTAACTCCACACCCCAATTATGTTTTGAAAACATTCTGAACCTAAAGCAGTATAGATTGTCTGAACATAAAGCATTGTATATTTATAACCTCATGCTTTGAAATAAGGGGGATAAGCAGACAGTTATGCAACTGGTGCACTTAGGCAGGGCTCTCTCTGCACCCCAACCAGCAACCGGGTGCATAGACAGCTGAATGTGTGTGTCCAGACATTCTCTCTGACTGCCTTTCCCAGGCTGCCTTTCCCAGGTGTCAGTGCACTAGGTGGCATGTGATATACACTATACAAAACCGAACTCCACTCTGATGTGTAATGGGGAGCATATAAAGCAGAGTTGCACTATTGGACCACAGGTGCTCAGAAAACTCAGATGATCATCGGCTTAAGATCCAAGTAAAAAGTATGATTCGTTATGTTATTCATAATGAATAAGCAAAACACATCAAGTGTTTTGTCTTCCTCACACTCCTCTGTTTTATAAGATTTGATTCACACTAATAAGTCATCTTGTTTGGCTCCTGTAGTTCTATTATTTATAGTATAGCTATTATTTGTCATGTGACATCCCAGCACCCAGCAGGTGATGCAGGGCTCGCTACATCACCATTGGAACTCCCCTCCAGGGCTGAGGTAGACAAATAGGGTTGAGAAAGAAGTTTTAGATGTCTTTGTCTTCACTCTGCATTTCTGGATTAATGATAGAGAAGGGGAGAGAAAAGACCAAACTGGAAACTGGTCAAAAATGTATTTGGCACTAACAATTCCTCTGTCTGTCCACAAGTCCTGTCTGTCTTTCTATCCAATTGTCTAGTCTGTCTATACATTTCTGTACTGTATCTACTTTGCCTGTCCATCTGCATGCCCTCCAACTGTCCTGCTTTGCACAGGACAGTGCTGATTTTGGGAGTCAATCTGCAGACTGCAATAACAAATAAATCTCCAGTGTCTGAGACACCAGATACACTGGCTGCTGTGCATGCACAGCATTATGCACACAGTAACACTGTATATTAGCACCTCCCAGGCTCCCAGTTTTTCCACTAAATTATTTTTGCCAGCCCTCCCCTGGCATATTCTCTCCACGGATCGAGCAGGGGAGACCAGACATAATTTGTTATGCCAATGGACTTTGGAATTATTTGCATACAGCACATTTTATTCTTCTATAAGTCAAGCTGTGGAATCATGCCCCAAGTCTATTTCTAAGAGCTTATGGCTCCCAGTTTCAAAAAAAAAAAATAAAGTTAGGAACTTACTATTTTCCTGACACTGAAACTCTAACATCCTAGCAAATGGTTTGATTTCTGGTGCTCAGACACCAAATACAAATTATAATGACCTGTTTGATTGTATAGCTACTGCAGAGGTGTACACTACATTTTGTGGCCTTACTGAATATGGATTTTCTATTCCCTGTAATAAATTAGCTGGTCAAATAAAATGTTTTTTTTGTTAGTCAAAATCATCAGGGTCATGTTAGGTTAGTAACCTAGTTCCATATAGTGACCGACTGGCAGTGACAGGGATAGCAGGTGAAGGACATCACTTTGACATTGTACACACCTAGCTAAAGAAGACAATAAACAGGTCAAACAGGGAACATGTGCTCACACAGCAAAAGCACAGACCAATATTTTTTTGTTGTTGTTGCTTAATTTAGGAATGAGTACTGGGATAAAAGTTGCATCGGTTACTTTGCCTTTCCACATATTGCTGTGTATTGGGATTCATCAGATAGGGTTTATCTTCAGCTTCCGGACCCTTTTTCACAGTTGTCTGTATATGATATATATTTGTACACACAATCATATCCATCTGGTCTATATTACCTCGGTGATGTTTTTAAGAGTAGATGGTTATTTTTTTTCCTGTTAATCTCTTTTATTATTGCACTTTAAAACATCCCCTGTGAGTTGTCCTACTTTCAAGAGCTTGCATAACCATAGTGTTATCTAACCCTATCGGTTGCCTCGTCCAGCGCACTATTATGTTCCAGCACCTAACAATTATTTGTATTTCTGTCACAGCATTTTATATATATATATATATATATATATATATATATATATATATATATATATAGTTATAGTAACTTACTGTACAAATTATAATATCAATGTTACACTTCCTGTATAAGTATTATTTGTAAAATATACTATTTGAAAAAATTTATTTTGATATCAACAATTTTTCAGTTGTGTTCAATGTATTCAAACTTATATCTTTTATGTGTTATAAAGAATTATGTGAAAGCATTAGTTCCTCTGTGCAGCCACCACAGTGACCTTAGCAATTGTAATATTCCACTTTGTGCTTTACATTCAGGCTGAGAGCAACATGTTAACAGGTCCTTACTTGGATCCCTATAACACCTGGTTGCTTTATCCTTTGCTGCTGGCTATGGGTTTGTCAGGTTTGATTGAACATGGAAACGTTGAATGTTCTTGGCTAGTCCAGTCAATAGTGATTTTAATCAACTAACAAAAAATAATGTAAATCTTAGAGATCTCAAACTATTGATAATCCCTGGCATTCTATAAACAATTATCTGCAAACTTATAAAAATATAGCGCAAGAAAATAGTTTTCACCATGCTCAGATACACACAACCATGTTCTGCTTATAGGAAATCTATACCAATAATGCCTTTTCAATGATCTTTTCAATTATCTTCCAAAACCAAAAGGACAATGAAAGAGCTTCTCTTATAAACATGGCGCATTGTTGTACGTTTATAACCAGAAAAAAGTAATCATCACACATAGCTCACTTACAACACCAATTTAAAATAAACAACAAATATATTAAGTAACCTACAATGGAATGTGATAGAAATGTACAAATGCTGTTTTCTGGCAAATAAAGTTTTTGAAAAAAATGTGGAATGGATTGGAAAAAAAACATATTTATTTATTTTTAAGCCATATATATTTTGATATCAATGGCAATAACTAGATGTTAACCTTGACATATTTTGCATTGTGGTGTTCAGTTGTAATCATCATTTGTGGGAAGACGTTATTTGAGTTATAAAATTTATTACACAAGAGTGTGCAGGATATTTTCTATACATGTTTTTTATATCACAATTAATGGCATTTATCAATCAATCATAACCTGTTTAGTATGTCTTGGTGGGTGTGCGTAATTTCCTAGTTAGGTCATGCATAAATAGACATTAAAAGCTACATTTTAATGGGTTTCTCTTTTTTTTGAGGCATATTTGCTTAGAGTCAAAAAATAAACAATAAATGAGGACACTGGAATTTTCCATACCATGGTATCAATGTACATTTCTCTCACTCCTCCTCCCCACAGTTCTGTCAATATTCTCATTTGCCAGAAGACTGTTCTTTTCCATTCCTTTTCTCTTATTTCCCACTACAAGGGTTTCACCTCTTATCATCAATTGAAGGCTGTCACACTGATAGATTTCTTTTAGATTTCTATAGTGATTGTATATTGGTTTCACATACTCTTTATACATATGTATATACAGTAATTACATAATATTATTACATGTGGTTAATATCAATAGTTTAATAATGTTATTATTTTAGAGCTTGTTTATATAAAATCATCTGTGTACATGCAATATATAAATCAATATACAGTTATATGTAATGAGCCAAAAGAGGAATATTTATATATGTATATAGCGTGTACAAAATGTATCACTTACTGATAGACCAAAAAAATTCTGATAGACTTTAAAAATCTCACACAATACACAGTCGGGGAAATTGAATGGTCATCTTATCTCAACTCACGTGAACCTGAGCATTAATGAATAGGCACATTATTTTAATACTCATTCCTATATAGAAACATTTATGTGGTCATCTTATTTGAAGTACTATTCCATTGGACTCATTGATCCATTTATTGTTATATTATACCTACTAGTTTTCTATAAAGCCAATATTATTTTTCTAACCCTAATGGTGTAAATATACACTGCTGGTCTTCCTGGAAGGAATATATTGCACATTTGGAGGACAGATCCTACTATATACCCCAATTTGCCAATTCCCTAGCATTAAATTATTTCATATTAAATCATTTTGTATGTTGCATTTGTGTCTCTAGTGCAAGTTATAGACTGACTATTTAAAAATGGATACTAAAGAATATCACAGAGGGAGGGACAGCATTGGACAAGTGCTACCCAGAAGGATGTGTCAGCAGATAAGAACCATATGGCCCATCTAGTATGTCTAAAAACAGAAGTTCCTAAATGTGTAGCCTGCAAGGTCTACTCTGATCCCAAATTCACTAATAAATGTAAAAACTAAGTATATCACCATCCACTGGTATATCTTGTATTGCTGCCCACAATAGGTCAGACGATGTGTCTTCTATCTGTCTATAACCAATGTTTGTGATAGCATTGCATATAAAGTGATAAACAAACAGCTTCATTTCTGTCCAGTATGTTTTGGAGAATCATTAAGACAACCCTAGTAATATTCCAATACAAGTTAATTTAGTCTATAATCTTTAATTATTTCACTGTTGGCCTTTACACTAACACTGACCCATTATTATATTAATGACTAATTAGTATCACAACTGGACACCTTAAAGGGACTCTCTAAACCTAAATAGTGTTTATACTTTGAATGTTTACAATAAAATAGCCTGAAAACGATACTGAAATAGTAAAACTGCAAGAAAAAGAATAAAATAAGAGATATATATTTTAAAATGTTTCTGTGGTGTCTCCTGTTTATTACCTCACCTTGTGGGTTTAAAAAATTACACATTTCACATGAATTAATTTGCATATCAAGCCATTTGTGATGCCTTTAAGCTGACAGCTTCATTCCCGCTAATATCTTCATTGTATCTTCACTATAGCTTCTTATCATATATTTCCTGTGGTTAATGAGCTTTTAATACAAATTTACATAATATATTTTATAAGGCACTATTATGTATCTTCTCTGTTGACAGCACTTATAGAGACATTGCCTAACTCCAGGTGGTGACA
Source organism: Pelodytes ibericus (assembly GCA_036172795.1). NCBI lineage: Eukaryota > Metazoa > Chordata > Amphibia > Anura > Pelodytidae > Pelodytes > Pelodytes ibericus. The sequence continues at coordinate 149,950,787 of CM069861.1, forward strand.
GTGTTGGTGGGGGCTGAGTGAACGAAACACTAATCTCATTACAGGTCTGCATGAACTGCTCTGTAGCCTTCTGACATATTACACCGAATATCCTACTGAGAACACGGCTCACTGCCTTTATCCAAAACAATGGCTTAATATAAGAGAGTATATGAGATATTCATTATTTTCATCAAATAATATCGCATTTGTCTTTAATGCACGGGCTCTAATATAGGTTTAGTCATTTACTGTTTCTACAGGTATATATATATGTGATAATAAATATTGATGTCATACTCAAAGTCTGACATGTAGCCAGGTAGCAGTCATGTTCCTTTCGTCCATCTCAACTCTTTTCTTCTTCCCAAGGCAGTGAGAGAGTTATGTATCAGCGGCAGATCTGATAGAGGGACTTTATGTAGCGCAGTTAGCTTGAACATTGCTCCTGGTTTCCATGGTGACTGCTCTCCTTTTAGCTCTTTGTCATATCATTTCTTTCTTCTATCCTCTCTGATAGTGATGACTAACCTTGGGTTCCCCCAGCTTTTCTGCACTACCTTTGCTCCATTGTTCCCGTTTGACTGGCTGAGCATTATGGGAAATATAGTTCATAATAGTTGGGGTGCCAAAGACTTGCCATGTCTGCGCTCTGATGAATTATGCATATGTCTGTGGCCACGTGACCCAGGTTTAGTGTGAATGATTCAGGACCTGTGCGTGCACATCCTCCCTCCTCCTCCTCCTCCACCTCCTCCCTGCCAGCCACACTGGAGAGATGGAGCTCAGAACTGCCTGCAGTGTCTGCTGATTCCCAGGACTTGGTGAGTGCATTGATAGTATCTTACAACACACTCTGTGGCATCCTTAGCTTTCTCCCCGCCTATGCCTCTGATACCCATCGTTTTGTTATACCCAGATCCTTACATACAGTGACTGTATGCCTCGTTATTCTAGTGTTGGCTGCTCCTTATCTTACAAGCTTACTGGGCAGGAAAGGTTTCTGTTAGATTTATTTTTACAGCAGCCGGTGTGTAAGGGCGTTCACTACTTGATATTTTACTTAGAGATCCCCATTGAGTCCCAAAGACAGGACTACTGTAGCCCTGAGGCGTTCCTAGTCCCCACAAGGGTTATCTGCCTTCTGGAGCATATAAAAAGTGTAAACCACCTGGGGTCATCTGGTCATGTGGTAACCTACACTATGGGTATCAGTTCCTTAGGTGATGGTGAACCATATTATCTGCAGTGATGAAATTGCTATCATCTAGGTAGCTGTAAGCACTGGATCTTCCATTCACAGTAGGAATGGAAATATTAATTATATTATATACATAAATATGTATCCAAATTGAATTGGCTTGCATATGTATCTGTATAATTGTATTCCTATCCACATAACCTTCCATTCATATATTATTGCATGTATAGATTAGTTTTCATTTTCATTCTTGTCTTTTACTTGCATCCACATGCCCAAATTATAGGTTCGATTTTAAATAATTACTGTTAATCAATGCATTAAGAAATATGAGGCCCAGTGCCCATTCTCTAATTTCATCCTCATATTCATTAGATCCATGAGAAAAACTAAGGTACACTAACCTAGATTCAGCAATACAGCTATTGTCTTTATGTCATCATGTTGCTTGTTTGTTAGTGAGGATACATAACAGGTTCCGTTCACTTAACAGATACACGATGAGCAGCATGATGCCATTATTTCTTAATTTGGTCTCATTAGCATTGACATGATCTATTCTATCGTGTTATGTTATCTTGACGTAAATACTATATTATAAATGTTTGCTAGTAAATTGTGCATATTGCATTGCAATTATGTTGCAAATCATTTCTAGAGACAAGAGCACAAAAGTTGTATTTTATCAGTCACTTTTAAAGAACATATATCATGTTGAATGAAGCCATATATTTAACATAGTGTTTAAAGTGACCTGCTGCCAAACTAGCACCTACCTACCTGATGTGGCCATGAAAAAACTAAACATTTTATTGCATTACATAATACATTCAAGAGAGCTTGGTCCTCTAGTCTATGCTTCAGATGGGTGAGGGGAAAAAAGGTGGAAAGCACATATCTTAATAGTATTGACAGTATAAAAATATAACATATTACTTACACATCACAGAATGCAAGTAGTTGTATATCAGAGTAAGAGTTAAATACATTTTCCATTTGCCGATTTATAAGATCACCATGACATACTATATAAAAATTAATTCTACTCTCTCAGGGCCAGCATCAGGAGGGTACAACCCTTACAGATGTAAGGGACCCAGCCATCCAGGGGGCCCGCTCTGAGAGATAAAGGGGGTCATATATAAAAACTCCTGCACTGACAAATGTCAGAAAGGGTATAATGGCAACTGCGCCTTTTTTGTAAATCCCGACACTTGTCAGTGTGGGAGAGGGACCTCTGCCTATCAGTGTTTGGCGGAAATTCATCCACACTAATCAGGATCTTTTTAGTGCCTGATTATTTTGTACATTGGTTGCTCTTGTGCAGAAATCTGGCACAACCAAAAAGTACGTAACCTGAAGAAGCAGCGCAGACTTCTGAAATTTGTCTGGGGTCTGATTCACACATAGGCATACACACTGATAGCGCCATTATTTGGTGCTATCTGCATGTGCGATGCATTCATACATGACCCAATAGTCTCCCTACATTTTTGACAGGGGTGAGACCTGCAAAGTGAATTCCGTTGTCCCTTCCAAGAGAACAAACCTGCAAAGCCCTTAAATCACGACTGGCGTGACGGGCATGGCTGACCCCTGCTAAGGTTATGAGTTGATACCTTGTAGTTTTAATAACATACTTATTGGTGCACATGACAGGAAGCACACCAGCTATGTACTGCACGACTTTATTACATCCTTTGGAATCACCAGGCCCCATCTATCTGGCAAGGCCTCCCGCCCATGGTCATCCTCCAGCTCCGCTAGGCTGTGTCTGTGGCTGGGTTGAAACAAGGGGTTGTCACCCATAGGGGGTCATGTGAGCCATTCAGCTTTAATAATGGCAACAGATTGCAGGTATTCACCCCCTCAAAACTTACACAAAGCACTCAGCTTAGCGTCTCACTAAAAGCATGATAACTTCATTAGGGTTACTCGGTCCCCCAATTTGTAATGCATGCAACATGGCACTTATCCAAAAACACACTTGTATCAGAGGATTTATACCACTCTAAAGCAATTTGAGCGCACAATTACTTGCTTTATACCTGCATCTTTATACTCAAAATCCTGTCATACTACAGTGTTTTTGGATAAGTTTCATTTTGCATACATTACAAATGAGAAATGCCTGTGAGGAGTGAAGGGAGATCCTTACAGCCTCAGATTAAGGAGGGGAGAGAGAGTCTCAGTCACCCCACCAAACTCATAATGCAGGATCTAAATGAGAAATTCCAGCTGCCCTGCCTGGCAGTGATGCACCCTCTGACTCCAACTTTGCTTCCCAGTGTGTATCTGTGTGTGTGTGTATCAGGATGTGGGGATGGGACACTTCATCGCGGCTGCATCTGCGCAGCCGCTTCACCGCCGTCACTTCACCACACGACAGCTCGTCGCAGGAGATTTCATCGTGGGACATTTCATCGCTAAAGGTAAGTTTTAATGTGTTAGAGTTAGAAGATAGCGTTTTAGAATTAGAATTTTAGTATTAGGGTTCTGGGGTTAGTATTAGGGTTTAGGGGGTTAGTATTAGGGTTCGGGGGTTAGTATTAGGGTTTATGGGGTTAATATTAGGGTTCCGGTGTTAGTATTAGGGTTCAGGGGTTAATTTTAGTATTGGGGTTTTGGGGTTCATTTTAGTATTGGGTTTTGGGGTTAATTTTAGTATTGGTTTGGGGGGGCACTTTGGGAGGGAATCATTTATTAGGGGGGTATTTTCTTTTTACTTGTACATTTGTAAGAGCTGACAGTTCAGCGCTGAACTGTCAGCTCTTACGGCCGCGTTATTCTTCATTACTAACAGTTCAGCGTTCTAACAGCCGTGCTGAACTATCCGTGATGAAGCCGCGCCGATGAAGTGTCCTAGACCCGTGGATGTGTATAAGCATGCTCCATGTTTGAATTTCAGCATCTGTTTTTATGAATCTGTGTATGCCAGCATGTGTTAATTTGTGAATGAGCATATGAGTGTGTCAGTATATATTTGTCACAGCATGTGTTAGTGTGTCTCAGCAGAACATGTGCAAATGTATGAGGGAAATCATGTGTTAGTATGTGTGTTCGCCTATAGGTGCATTTGTGTCAGCATATAAGTGTGTGTGTGTGTGTCAGCTTATGAGTTCATTTGTGTAAGCGTATAGGTGTGTACGTGTGTCAGCTTATGTGTGTGTATGTATTTGTGGTGGAGCAGGTGTGTTTATGTATGTATGTGTGTCAGCATATTGGTATGTCAGTATCAATGTTAGCATGTGTGTATTTATTTGTGGGTGATCATGTGTGTGTGAATGTATGTGTGTCTTGACATGTGTGATTCTAAATTTGTATGTCATTAATATATGTTTATGGACTGGAACCCAAGCATTTTCCTTTATGACAGAAACGTTTGAAGCTCCTACGTTTAAGTTAAATGTGTCAATCCCGGTGTTATGTATTGTGTATACTTGGTTAAACACTGTGAAGCTGCTCTGCTCTAAGGTTTTTGCAGAGTTAGGCCACTCCTTACCTGTGCTTCTACAGTATCTCAGAAATTCATTGTCTTTCACTACTATGTTATATGCAAATCTGCAGCATCCCATAAATATGGGATGGTACTAATGATACTAATTTTACCAGTCATAGGTAAATTGCCTATTCATAACTAAAACTATTGTCATTAAGATTAGTAATACATTTCACAAGTGAAAGACATAGTAAAATGGATAAAGTACATGCAAGGTGTTTTGACTGGTGTAGTAAGGCGAGTTCCTTGACTGCATTATCAATAGTATCAATATACACAATAGTATATGGTGCAGAGATGTTTACACATTGTAGAAGGAATTCCTGCAATGGTAAATCTACAATGAAGCCGGATCCAACTAGAGGGTTTATAGTAAATTGTGGTGATGTTGAAGGCCTCCTGAAAATCTGATTTTTTTTTTAGGAAACACAAGGAAAAATTTGTTTGGTTTTAAAGATTTGGAATTTGGAGGCACCCACATAAATCCATCCAGTTTACAGTAAATAAGATCAGAGATGTGACATCCTTTTTTTGCATCACCTGTTAAGAGTTGAATATCACTTCATTCAGTTACTGTTTGTGTTGTGCAGTGTTTTTGAGATTTCATTTGTGTGTTGTTCACTGATATTTCCTTATGGTATATATGGTGATAGTGGTTGGTTTTTGGAGAACTGCTGTTATGTAGCACAGGTTGATTTTGGAAACTCTTGATTGTGGTTGTCTGTCTCAAACATTAAATACAACTCCTGGTATTTTTTGACTGCAGCCAGCAGCATTGACCATGCCATTTTTTATGGTGTTTGAGTCTGGTCATTACAAACCACAGATAAGTAATTCAAGTATTATTCATATAACTAGGCATTTGAATGTCCGTTGAAAATTGTGAGGACTGAAATGCAATTCTCTGCTTTAATAAATACAACCGGAGGAAAGAACCTAGAACAACAGGAGGTAAGTGCCTAAAATGGGGTCCATATTTATGGGTGGAGGGGGCCTAGACCATTTGTTGTGTCACGGGCACCAGCATTTCTGATGGTAATACGTTGAATAAAATGTCATCAGGTGATGTCCTATGTACCATATGACAGCATATATAGGAGTAAGAACCATTTGCTTTTAATTTCATCTGCTTACAATTCTGCTACAACAACATATGCATATGTGTTATTCTCTCCATTCACAGTGCAAGCACTGTGACTTGGCCCTTTAAGAGTAGCACTCAGTATAACCTGCTTATTGTGGTAATTACACGGTTAACTGGAGCTATATTTGCTATAGAAGTGGAATAATTGACCACTGGGTATTAGTCTTTAGAAACGGTTATTTTCCAGCATCAATATAATTATTTTCTTCCCTTGTAGAAAGCTTTTTTGTTGTAGCCAAGAGGTGGTCATTAGGGTTTAGATATCAGTGACAAGGGAAAACGCTTTTTGCCAGAGGGGGCTAATTTCACTTGACAGGAGACCGATTTATCAGTTATTCTGAGTACTACTTACATTTCCTTGATGCACTGGTATTTTATCACTTGGGAGTCAGCCATCCCCAGGGGAACTTTGCTTCTGCAAGTGTATGGGCGTTTACTGGTGCTTTCCAAGGTCCTGAATCTCTGCAATGCCAGGTTACAGCTAAGTAATATCTATAGAGCAGCGTAGTTAAACTTTAACACTTCTACTGTTGTGAACTGCATTTCCCATAAGACACCTCCAACCATTAGGTACAAGTTACAGTTGGTGTAATAAATATACAGGTCCTTGATGAATTTTACAAGATTTACAACATAAGATCACACAAATTCAGCTGACTGTCTGAAGATAATGGGGAAATGAAGTCAATAGCTGAGTTGGAAACTGTTTAAAATTAAGAGATTTAATTATCACAATTCATAATGGAGAAGATTTTTATAGACTTGTATTGGCCTGAGACTTATTTTATGTGTACATGTACAAACATGTAAAAATGTTGTTTATGTGCACATTTTAAACTGTTTAATTAGGATATCCATTAATTTACTATAAGATCTCTGTTAATTTGTGCATGTTTATGATGTGATACATTTTATTAATTTTATTAATCTCAAATCATTTATAAGCCTAATATTAATCTATGGTCAAAAGACAATCAAATTGCAAAACATCTGTCTCAAATTGATGAGTTGGAAACATTCTTCAGATAGCCTGACTTTTGCCATATGATTGTCAATTCACTACACTTCACTGTTTAGTTAATCAAGTCCATATATGTTAACCTGATTTTGGGCTTTATTCTTTAAAGAGGTAATTGACAAGGGAATTTCAAATGTAAGGGCAAAATAGCTGAGTTGGAAACATTCTCCAGTGTAGCTGAATTTGGGAATTTTTCCAACTCAACTACTATGCCCTTAGGTGTGAAATTCCCTTGTCAATTTCTGCAATTCCCTCTTTAATGAATTGAAGAAGAGCTTTAAAAAATATATTCAGGGATAAAATAGATCAAATAAATATGTTATTTGTTTTATCTATTTGCCCTTTTTCTAACTATGCTTTTTTTTATAGCTGTGTTGCTAATAAATGAAAATAGACAATTTTGATTATTGCATAGCTTTTTTGTTGGCCAGAAATCATAGGTAGGGTCGTGTTTATGAAAAAAAATACTGTTTGTTTGATGTTGATGTATCGCCTTCTGTATATACTGTGTGTTGTAACAGCTTTACATTGCAATTGTTTTACTTTGCAAGGGATAGACAATCTGCATTGTATATAGATTATCATGTACTGTGTGTAAATGTTTTCTTTTCTGTACTTGCACAGCTGAACCTTTCACCAAGAAACAATAGCCAGACGTTACGATTTTGTTTTCAGTTTGAAGGATAATTTTATGACAGTCAGCAATGCATATGGAAATGTTTCTAAACCTAGGCAGATCTGAAAGGAAACATATTGCTAAAACACACATTTAGAATGAATAAACATCTACCACAAGAGAAAAAAGAAAACCTGTTTTATGTACTTTCTGTACAAGAAATTTGTAGTTTCCATTAAATTATAAAAAAAATAATGTAATATAATATTAGTAATATGTTACTATTATTATTATTTTAGCTTTAATCAAATTTCCCTTAAGTTAACTTATTGCTATACTCCGATCAGCCATAATATTATGACCACTGACGGGGCAAGCAGGCAGAGGTAGTGTAATGCTTTGGGCAATGTTCTGCTGGGAAACCTTGGGTCCTGTCATTCATGTGGATGTTACTTTGACACGTACCACCTACCTAAGCATTGTCGCAGACCATGTACATACACCCTTTCATGGAAACAGTATTTCCTGATGGCATGCACCTTTTTAAGCAGGATAATGCATCCTGCCACAAAGCAAAAATAGTTCAGGACACTCAGTTCAAGGCGTTGACTTGGCCTCCAAATTCCCCAGATCTCAATCCAATTGAGCATCTTGTGGGATGTGCTGGACAAACAAGTCCAATCCATGGAGGACCCACCTTGCAATTTACAGGCCTTAAAGGATCTGCTGCTAACATTGGTGCCAGATACCACAGCACACCTTCAAAGGTCTAGTGGAGTCCATCACTTGACAGGTCAGGGCTGTTTTTTTTTGTTTTTTTTTTTGTCAAAAGGGGACCTACACAATTTTAAGCAAGTGGTAATAATGTTATGGCTGATCTGCTCTAAAAGCATCAAGAAGTCCCCTTATCCTTATATGTTGATGCACTGTTTATACTACAACAATATGGCAACAGTTGTGAGGTTTGTTTGGGTACCCTTGTCTATGTGCACTCAAAAGGCCTGTTTAATAAAAAATAAAAAAACTGCAGGGAGAAAAAAGTATGCTCACTCAATGGGAAATTAATGTTTTTGATAAAATTTGGTCATGCGTTATTCATTTATTCAACAGAGTTACAAATTTTCAGTGTTATCAGCCAACAAACTTTTGTGCAAACTGAAACTTGCACAAATCGGATCTCTAATTTCTACCTGATCTTTCTCTCACATTGTTTTAGTGTCTAAACATTGCTTTAGTAATTACAGATTTAAATGTAAAAGATTTCAATTTCATCTTTTATATATAAATCTATAAATACTAAAGCAATGTTCTATCTTTTTGTTTAGCCGTAGCTTTTATTACTTTGTTTAGATATATATTGTATCTGTTTATTTATCAAAATGAAGGTCAAATGATTTCCCCAGAATATCATAAAGCAGACCAAGTACTCTAATATCATGCACCTTGATGAAAAAAAATTAATCATAATTAGTGATATTTATAGAACTGTTCTCCTTGTGAAGGTCAGCACTTTACAAAAACATATAGCAATAAATGTACATATTAAATATTTGTATAAATTAGATATCAGCCAATGAAATAACCTTTCTAAATAGAAAGACTAAAGAATATTGGTTATAGAACTGGGCCATTTTTTTTAGTTCCTAGTGATACTCAATGAACATAGTCTTGCTGTATATCTCACAGGCTACTATTAAGGAAGGCCTTGCTGGTGGGAATTATAAATAGAACTGGTATGTCATTTTTACTTGCTGCACAAAAACCAATAAAGTACAGTGCCAGCAAGAATTGTCAATGAAAAGCAAATATCTCGCACACTGTATGCTATCCAGCAATGTAATATTAAAGTCCTCATGGGTAACATTGTTTTGAGCGACTATTGACTCCTGCTATATTCAGCACGGTAACCTTTAATAAAATGTGGATGTACACTCCAGTTGCTTTGGGTTTTTTTAAATATCAGTTTCTTAAGCATGTAAAATGATTTGCAAACTAGTACACAAAGGTGATAAATTGTAAACTACTATTCTTTGGGGAATGAAGGCTATGGGGTCTATGCACTAAAGTTTGCGATTGGAGGTCAAGATTAGCACTAATCTGGACCTCCAGCCTCAAACAGCCCCCTCCCCCCATATGTGGACCAGGGCACATAGATGCCTTCAAAATGTGATAGGTTGAACCTTCTGGAATTTTGTTCTTTTAACTTCAATTACTACATAAATGTTACTCTTCGTATACCTGTTGCACAATCTGTCAAATTCTTGCTATTACTTGACAGTTTCTAATGGAGGTCATACATTGCGAAATGTTTTATTGAAGTCTGAACAGATTTTTTTTTGCAGTGCTTATCAAACAATTTCTACCAAGACATACAAGGGTTTTATTCTAATTTGTCCTCATTTTGGCTACAGAGATGCTTAAAACAGATGTTCACTCATCTTATTTACTGAGTCACCGAATGACTAAGCCCAAGCCAGCCTGTCAGTGCTTCTGATCTCTTTACAAACCCAATCTTTGTCGAGCTTTTCCAAAAACCTGTTTTATTTTCCATTTTTATTCTCATGTAATTGGATTTCGGGATAAGATTCTTGTCTGTTATCGTACCATCATTGTGAATGTGGTGAATTACAAAGAGAACAAGTAATGAATTAGTAACCAGAACATTTCATTGTCTGGATAAATATGAACTAAACAACGAATCACACAGTTTGTTCCTTTCAGGTATGTCTCCTCATGGGACTTGTGTAGCACAGGATATTTCCAGCATTGCTCTTTATAATAACATTCTGAATAGAGACTTTTTGTGTGGTAAAATGTGTGATCAGTACAGTGTCAATTTACCCCTATTCCTCTCAATAAATGTCTTCACTAAATGTTATTTTTCACTTGTGCTCTGATATTAGTTGTTTCTAGTGTGAGGATAAACTGGCGTGTACTTTTGATAGTACTCGCCAGTTTATCCTCTGACCAACAGCTGCCATGCTTCCATAGGTGACCGGCTCTCTCTGCGCTGATCCCATGCAAAAACAAGAGTGACCCTCGTGTTCGAACAGTCAGAGCGGGGCAATCCCCCACTCTGATTGGCTGTGTGCGCACTGGAAATGAGCACTGACATTCAGGAATTGTAGCGTCATACATGTAAAACACATCTATTAGGATACAAGTCAGGTTTACTTAAAAGTCCCGGTGCATGTTTTGTTTAACCCTTGCTTCCTTCAGGGGTAAACAAGGTGCAATGTTCCTTTAATAGGATGTTCAGAACTGAAACGTTTAACACTTAAAATAAAATTTAAAAAATCCAACATGTTGAAAAAGTATGTTACTCCTAATATCTGTGGTGATATGGGGCATATAATTACTGCAGGGCTGGAGCATCCATGCTGTTATTGCTTATTTTAGTTTATTTTAAATTTATTTTTGAACCCCTAATACCTGCCACATAAGATATATCACAGCACCAAAGGGTTTAGATCACTTATGCAGTTTATTGTTCTTTGTTTTTTTTTAATATATCTTGGATCTGCTGAAGTTCTGATGTGATACTTATATGTATAACATTATATTTTTTTTTTTAGTTTTTTTTCCTCTTGTTTATAATGTCTATAAAATTTAAGAAAAAGAAAAAGTAACAATTAACATGACATAAGGTCACTAGTGGTTACTGCATTTAACACTTCATCAAATGCTTACCCTCCCACTTCAGGATATTAGTATCAGTGTTACATATTAGTTTAGGCTGAAAAAAGACTTGCGGCGATCAAGTTCAACCCTTTTCCTATTCCTTGTTTACCACTGTTGATCCAAGAAAATGCAAAAACATTTTTTTTAAGCAATTTTGACTTCTGCTTTGGGGAAAAATCATTCTTGGCTCCTAATGATCAACAAGCACTAAATAAATAATAATGCCTATATTAACATACATAGCCCCCTATGCCCTGGATTATTAAAAAAAAAGTATCCATGTCCCTTTTAAAGGCATCTAACGTATTTGCTAGTTTTCAGGTTTTACTGTCCTCACTACCACCAAAACCCTCACGATCAGCAAAACTAGGCATGTCCTTAGTAAGGTTTAGTATTCTAATTAAAGACCTCTCATAGAACAAATCTGTGCACTATATAAACAGCAGATGTCTTTTACATGTTCATCTCATGCCCACCCTATTGTGCCACATAATAGCACTGTTACTGAGTTGCTAAAGTTAAATAAATGTTTACTTGGCAGGGATTCATATAATAAAAAGCCATCACACAAAACTGCATACAGCAGGGGTGTCCAAGTTTGTTTTGCAGTGGGCCACTTCACCGTAAATCTATTTGTGCGTGGGCCGCATTCATGTTTCCTTGAAAGTAAATGTATGTATGTATGTATACACATACATACATACATACGTGTGAATATATATCACCGTAACATGCAGTGTGAGTTTATCACAGATTCCCCAGTAAGACAGCAGCAATAAAAAAAAATAACATTCAATGCACACACATTTACATGTGAATACACAAATAGGCAGTCCCACTTCCACACACATTCACACATAGTCCCACTTCCACACACATTCACACATAGTCCCACTTCCACACACATTCACACACAGTCCCACTTCCACACACATAGTCCCACTTCCACACACATAGTCCCACTTCCACACACATTCACACATAGTCCCACTTCCACACACATAGTCCCACTTCCACACACATTCACACACAGTCCCACTTCCACACACATATTCCCACTTCCACACACGTTCACACACAGTCCCACTTCCACACACAGTCTCACTTCCACATTCACACAGTGTCACACTTCCACACACATTCACACACTGTGTCACACTTCCACACACATTCACACACTGTGTCACACTTCCACACGCACACACACATTCACACACTGTGTCACACGCACACACACATTCACACACTATGTCACACTTCCACACACATTCACACACTGTCACATTTCCACACACACACACACATTCACACACTGTCACATTTCCACACGCACATAGACATTGCTTCTTCTTTTTTTTTTTCAAGAACCCCCCCCCCCCCCAAGCATGTTAGATGGTTTGTTCCCCCTCCCTGCTCGTTTACCTGTATCTGCAGGGAGGGGGATTGTCCCATCTGTGGGCTCCTATTCTTGATCTGAGCACCGGGATGTCACTGACACCCGGTGCTTCATCGGGGTCAGAGTGCGAGGGGCGGAGCTTTCTCCCCTGCGCGAGGGGATTGTCCAGTGTTCTCGTTTACATCCCCATTGATTTTACCCCAGTCTCTGTAATCAATCCCCACAAATCGGGACCTAAGATATACATTGCGGTTTTTGGGGGCATGGGTTTGCACTTCTCAGTTGTTGATATTTTTATATTACCTATTTTATTCGTATTGGTGAGAGAAGGGTGATTTGAGGTAGCTGTATAGTTTTATTAGATATTGTATATTTTGTGTCATTATTTGGTCAAGCCCTGTGTTATCATGATACACAATTCATATATATATTTTATGGTTTAACATCATTTTAAACCATAAAATATTTACATTTCAAATTTCCTATATCTAGGGAGCAATATATCATTATTTATCTTGCACAAATACTAATAGGCAACATTTGGTAAATTGCTATTTTGCATTCGCAATCATACTGATTTTTAGAGTTAATTATACTGAAAACAAATTAGCTGAAATTATTGCAGCTCATCTCTAAATGTAATTAGTATCGAATTATATTAAAGTGCTGTTTACACATACTGGTGTGATTACATCATATTTGTGGGGACCAAACACTGTTCACTGATTCTTAATCACAATTTGCATAGGAGTTTGCCTTGGACATGTTGGATCGATATGGGGAGGAATAGAGTAACTAGAAAACAAGAAAGATGGTTAGTACCACAATGAATGATTGCATATCAATCCATTCTTAAAAAAATATTCGGTTTGACTGTTTTTTTTTTTTTAAATGAAACACTGAATCTACATAATACTTCCCATTTGTCATTTTAAACAAACAACTGGCACGTCGTTATTATATATTTAATGTTGTATAACGTATATATGTTAAAAATGTTGGAAACGTACAAATATTCTGTGCACTGATAAAACTGTATTTGTGTGTTGGGCTATCAAATAAAAATGTATGTACCAATCTGTTGTTACAGTAATATTATCTCTGATTGCTAAGCTTGATACACAGTTCTTATTAGCACAGGTAGGAAAGTAAATATTTTGCACCTGTGATTTTATTATTTCAGACCTGGAAAGGCCATAATGGGGAGAGAGGCCCTAGTTTGTAGGTGTAGCTGTCTGATTGGAAGTTGTCTATTTATCTCTGAGGACATTTCCAATAAGTATAATAACAAGAGGTTCAATTGCGTCCAAAACAACTGAAATGATGGCAGGTGGCGGAGCTAAAAATAAGGTCATCTGAGCTCTAGTTCTTTGTTAGAATTGAAAACATGATCCACCAGCTCTTTACTGCAGTGTCTCCTGCTAATCACATCCCTGGACGAACAAGCTGATCATGCTAAATAAACAATGTACATTTTCTATATTTTGAAGATAATAAAGATTATGCTACTCACATCCGTATGTTTACTGAGGACTAGATCACAAACAATGGACCTTGCTGGAAATCTAAAGGTGAGTTTCTCAGACCGGAGAAAGCATATATTACAGTGTAAGGTTGGGAGGAATTAATTATGCAAGATCCCAGCAGAGGGTATAACAGTGAATAATGCTGAAAACCTGCTTGCATTTTACCAGAAATACAACCAAACATAGCCCTGCACAACAGGAATAAGGCTACCAGGGTCCAGAACTACCATTACTCTGCTTCTGTCCTAATTAGTGCAGGAAAACAGCTTATATGGATCTCATCACTGTGCTATAGCAATTTTTCAGGCAGGATATTGATCATACAAAACTAAGGTCTGACTTAAGACAGATGCATCGCTGTGTATAAAGCATTTGATTCATATACAGTGTCTGCTTCAATCATTTTCTTTCTGGGATTTTTTGAGTTTGAATCTGCAGGTGCCAGAACATATATTGCGTGTGAGCGAGGAGATATATATATATATATATATATATATATATATATATATATATACGCCTACATGGAGCATTCTGTTGTGAACAAATATATACGTTCTCTTGGCACAAAAGGGGTTAAAACAAAGTGTAAAAAAGTCTTAGGATATTATTATCTTGATAGATGAGCTAATATCTTCTTGTCCATTAATAAATCCAGTTAGGAAGTGTTGCATGTGTGATTGTTATATAATTTATAGACTAGGTTCATATTATGCATATTAAATACAGCCTGGTGAAGTGCAGGATAAAGGCTTAAATATGCATATTTAGATATATACATGAAACTAGGAAATAAACATATTAGTTATGAAAAGGAAGTGTCTCTGCTGAAGCATTCAGACAATATTTGCTGTCTGACTCAGGCTTAATTGTCCCTGGGAAATGCTTCATTGACGTCATTCTTATATGAGATGTAATGCAATCAATATCCTACAATAAGTATTCCAACCAAACCTGCAATATGCCAGGATTACCAAGCTCTTATTACTGTTACTGTTTGTTCCAAGCTTTGATACTGTGGTGTAGTCTGCTGCTTGATTAATTTATACATTGTAGATATGTGTTGCATAATCCCTCTGTTTTATATAATTTTTGAATGGTGCTTCTATAAAGCACCATTTAAAAGATATTCCTTAGTCCCTGTCAAACAAAGAGAAATCATTTTGGGAGAATCAATGAGAGAAATGGGTCACTAAGACGGTTCGGGTGACCATTGGTATATCTGTCTGTCAATCATGTAAGATGGGAGAGAAGTATTTCTGAATATATGAACATGTACATGACTGCAAATGTGAACAGTTAGGATGATAGTGAAGTAGGAGTAAATGCAAAAGTGTATGAAATTGCTGTTGTGAACAGTTAAGAAGGATGATAGTGAACTAGGAGTGAATGCTCATGACAATGTTAATATGAACAAGTGTAGTAGGAAGGAGCAGGAAGGCAAGGTGTTGTCACTGTAGTATTAGAAGGATCACGGAGTTGTTTGTTCCAGCACATTAGATCAGAATAAAAGGTGTTAGGGAAAGCCTTTTAAATGGCAATTTTATATTTTTTTAGGGTTTAGTTCCTTTTTAAAAGACAAGTAGAAAGCAACCCCATATAAAATATCAGTTTATATTTTTAAATGTTTTCTGCAGCAGGGGCTCCTTTTGGAGTCCTCTTAATCTCACTTTATTGTACAAGTATTTTTAGGCTCGAGCAAAGTAAGACTCATTCCTTGTTATGTATTATGTTAATGTTGCTAAAAACCTGTGTAGGTGGCAGGTCCAGTTAAAAATGATAAATACCAAGTCAAATTCGAATTAAAATATTATCAAACTATCAAAATGAAAAATAATAATAATAAAACAACAATCAAAATTGATATAACACAAAAGTTCATTTTATTGTAAATGCAGTGTCATATCCTAAAGCCAAGTTTTGTAAATGTTTCCACAAAACATTTTGCCACTAAACAGTTCACTAGTTAAGGGCATGACATTATAAATGGCATCACCAGTGCGGAGAGTAATAGAAATAACCAGACACTGTCATAATAAATACATCATTATTAGAAACAGGCTGGGTTGTGAACCTGCATGGTTACAGAGGATAGGAAGGTAAATGAAGTCATCCTGTCTCCTAGACAACAGAAAATGTTTTAAATAAGAATCAAACTATATGATTTAATACATCTATATACCTTTATTCTTCCTCTGTAGTCTTTACTACTATTGCAGATTCATTTTGCCTTCTATTTTAATTACTTTGCAGCGCATTTTAGTGAAATAAATAAAGTTAGTTAATGTTACAATAATAATGTGTCAACTTAATTGTCTTTATTCTTCAGTGAAGAAAAATTCCACTGTAAATAGTCCTTACAGATTCTATATCCGTTAAACCACACAATGCTGCTGCACAGAATACACTAATGTATCTGTAATTAAATTTATCCTCAACAGATGATGTAAACCAGTGAATATCAATCTAAAATTACCTAGGTAAGTGACAGACCACGGAATCATTAATGAGACATGGGAATATCTTTCCCCTTTAAAGCCTATGGTTTGACGATCACAGCCAAGAAATGACACTGCTGTTCATATTCTCTACGTAGGAATGAAATAATTCCTTCTGATAGGTTTAAATGAACTTGGTAGGGTATAGTTAGTTTTTTTTTTTCATGGGGAGCTGTATTGAGATATTTTCTGATCAAAGTGACTTTATCACCTATACATTACTTTTACTAGAGAGAATAGAAATGTATTACAACTCATCTATACATTGTGCTAGCAGAATTGCAGGCAAATGCCTATATAAAGAGAAATATTTTTTTTATGTGTCCGTGGTGCCTCCGGCTTATGACATGACCTGTGGCTTTACATGCAAATGACACTTTTCCATTGAAAACCAGTTCATTTGCATTTCAAGCCACAGGTGATGTCATAAGCAGTAGACTAGACCAGGGGTCCTCAAACTTTTTAAACAGGGGGCCAGTTCACTGTCCCTCAGACCGTTGAAGGGCCGGACTATAGTAAAAATAAAAACTATGAAGAAATTCCTATGCACACTGCATATATCTTATTTTGAACAAAACAAGAACAAATACAATATTTAAAGTAAAGTTAAATCAACAAACTTACCAGTATTTCAATGGGAATAGTGTGCCAGTCAGAGCCCAGGAATATTATGCCAGTCAGATGCCCAGGAATATTATGCCAGTCAGATGCCCAGGAATATGATGCCAGTCAGATGCCCAGGAATATTATGCCAGTCAGATGGCCAGGAATATTATGCCATTCAGATGCCCAGGAATATTATGCCATTCAGATGCCCAGGAATATTATGCCAGTCAGATGCCCAGGAATATGATGCCAGTCAGATGGCCAGGAATATTATGCCATTCAGATGCCCAGGAATTTGATGCCAGTCAGATGCCCAGGAATAATATGCCAGTCAGATGCCCAGGAATAATATGCCAGTCAGATGCCCAGGAATATTATGCCAGTCAGATGCCCAGGAATATTATGCCATTCAGATGCCCAGGAATATGATGCCAGTCAGATGCCCAGGAATATTATGCCATTCAGATGCCCAGGAATATTATGCCAGTCAGATGCCCAGGAATATTATGCCAGTCAGATGCCCAGGAATAATATGCCAGTCAGATGCCCAGGAATATTATGCCAGTCAGATGCCCAGGAATATTGTGCCAGTCAGAGCCCAGAAATATGATGCCATTCAGATGCCCAGGAATATTATGCCAGTCAGAGCCCAGAAATATGATGCTATTCAGATGCCCAGGAATATTATGCCAGTCAGAGGCCAGGAATAGTGCTCGTTATCCCTCCCTCCTCCCCCGCTTCCCCATCACTTACCTCCAGCTGCTGTGTCCCCGGACGTCTCGCGCGGTGTCCTCCTGTGGAGGAGGGAAACAGTTACCGGATCCGAATGTGACGTAACGTCACATCCGGTCGCGGTGAACTTTTTTTTTTTTTTCTTCCTGCAGCCGCATCCTTTGCGGCTGCCAGAAAGAAAAAAAAAAGTAAACGGGGTGGGTGCTGGCAGCACCCCCCGCGGGCCACATAAATGTCCTCGGCGGGCCGCATGTGGCCCGCGGGCCGTAGTTTGAGGACCCCTGGACTAGACAGACACATTTAAAACGCATTTTTCTCCAAATTTAGGCATGTACTTGCAGTTTTGCTTACCCAATGTATACATCACTTTCAATATTTTTTTATTCTCTACATGCACAGTAAAAACAATGTTTAGGTAATACAGTCCCTTTAAAAATTAAAGAAAATATTGTTGAGTTTACTCCTTAACCCCTTCCCGACGCTAGGATGTTCTATGCCGTCTTTATTTTAGTGGTCCTAAAAGATACTAGCACGGCACAGAACATGCAGCGTTTAACAGCTCATCGTGGCTCCCCGCAATGAGCTGTGCTCTGATCCCGCTGCAGAGGCTTGCAACTGGATCCTACCTGTCAGATGAGGCTATTTGAGTGGCCTCAGACTGACAGGGAAAATGTAGCTGGTGCACAGTTCACTAAATCGTGCTGTGCCCGAATGCCTCCGTGACATCACATGTGATGTAGCACCTTGTGATCAGTGGCCAGGAACAAAACGCAGCGTTTTGGTGCTTGCGTCGTCGGGGCCCAAGCACCATGTGTCACAAAGGGGTCAAGTACAGTTCTTTACTATTGGGACAATGTAAGTGCAGTTACCCAGACGACCAAAATACATTTTTCCTCATTAATTCACTTTCAGTGCTTTGCCCCAGAATTGCTCTCATGGTATATAATGTTTCTGGGGTACAAACTATACTACAGCACAGAATAATCTCTGACCACCCTGGAAAAGCTACATTTCAAAAGGCCAAATCCCAGAGTTAGAGTCTCAGGGATCCATCCATTTGAATAGAGGTCAAAGAAAATTGAGGTCCCAAAAAAATCATAATATGTTGAAGAATGGGTCAGACAGAGGCAGGGTACATTGGAAATGTTACCAAGGAAACTGGTTACACAGCTATAGGTTAACACAGGTCAGCAGGGCAATCAACAGGAACGAAGTCTGACAAAAGGGAAACATGATACAGGAAACCAATCTAGATGTCACTATGAAAAAATATTTACAAAAAAATCTACTTTGTTGAACTAACAAGTGAACTGCAGAAGTCAGGCATTAATAGCGGAATTGGAAAGGTTTTGCGTTGGCATTTATAGAAACATAGAAACATATCCAATTGAAAGATTGATGACTTATTTTGCATGTCTCTTGACAGTTCGCTTTTTTTGTGAATAGACCCAATAGTCCTCTGGAAGACTGATGAAAATCAGAAACACATGTAATTCACAATAATATGATGGGCTAATGCAGGTATAATGTAGCATACCTCTCAATTGTCCCTATTTAGATGGGACACTACCTATTTTGCATCCAAATCCCACTGTCCCTCTTTCCTCCTCTATTGTCTCTCTTTTCTGGGAGTTCCGATGTTTTAGTTTGTATAACTGTATCACAGGTATCAAGTTACATAAATAGTTACCAACTGGCCATAAAGCCACAGAAAATGTTCTGGTAATGCCCCACCCATACCCATACCTTCAGCCACTCCCACAAAATAAAAGTGTCCCTCATTGGCCATTTGGAGCTGTTGGTACGTATGCTAACATCACCTGTTGCCTCCTGTGAATAGCCTGAAGAAATAATGGTTTCCACGGAAAGCAATTATGAAATATTTGGTCCACTTTTGCTAAGAAACCAACCGCCATGAGTTTGTAGTTTGGATCATGCCGGTGGAAACAAATGAGGTGAAGGATTAATCGACATTACAATCTGTGATATTCATCCTTGTCGGTTATGTAGGTTGTTTTTGCATAGCATTGAACTTATAGCTTAAATTTCACTAAAGAGACAGTAAGTAGTCTGTCAAGTTAAACTAGAATATATGTAAACGTTAGGGAACATCCTTTTTATTGCACCAGGAAGTTTTCTTTTTATACCAGAGAATGGTCTGTTTCTACTTTTCGGTGAATTTTCTTGTCACTGATTGTGATTTAAAGGGACTAAAACTCAATATTTGTACAGAGAATGCAGAAAATAAACATTCATTTAGATCCTTTGCTAGCAGAATTGCAAGTGTAACTGTAGTGTCCATTTTCCAGTATATGACATATCTTTGTGGTTTGGTGTACAAATAGCAAATTTCCAATTGAATTAGGTAATTAGTATTTAATGTGTGCATAGACTTGCTTTTATGATAACATAAAGTATATTTTTTATTCTCAACATTCACATGCTAACAGGGTTAGTTGTAGGGCAGTGATGGTAAACATTTTTGTACTGAGTGCTCAGTCCTGTACAGTAAGATTAGATGAAGCTATCAAAGTGCCCAAAGAGCCACTATGCTCATTCATGCTATCCTTCCTATAAGTTCAAACAAAAATATGCACCAAAGTGCCTAATATCCACTGATATCAGTCTTAGGTCATAACATTTACTGGGCCCTCTATAACTATTAGTGATATTGTAGGTTCATGCTGAGTGCCATCTCACAGCTCTCCAAATGCCACTTGTGGCACCTGTGCCATAGATTCACCATCACTGTTCTAGGGTATAGGGTCTTCATTGAGAGTAATCACAAGGGAATGTGATCTTGCTACGTTTTACCACAGCAGGTTGTTGTGTAGTCTACTGCAGTCATAGAACTTCAATAAGGACAGGTGGCAGAACCTCTCTTATTATCCAAATTATGTGAAAGACTCTTCAAGCAACCTTTAACACATGTGCATCAGTTAGGCCCAACTGCAGAGAACCTTAGCTGTCTAATGAAGATCTATGGTGAACTCAGAGCCTGGTATCTGGTGTGAATAGAAAATGATCAAAAATGAGCTATATGTTTTGTTAGCAGAATTACTATACCCCTTCACGTCGCTAGGACGTTCTATGCCGTCCTATTTTGTTGGTCCCAAAATATGCTAGGATGGCATAGAACATCCTGCCTTTAACAGCTTATCCACTCGATGAGCTGTGCTTGGATCCCGCTGTAGGGACTTGCAGCGGGATCTCACCTGTCAGATGTGGCCACTTAGAGTGCCATTAGACTGACAGCTTATGCTCAAGGCAAGCACCGGCTACATTTTACCAAATCACATCGTGCCTGAACTTCTGGGTTCGATGAACATCTCTGTGAGGACACACGTGACGTCAGGAGGTCTCACGATTTTTTGGCAGAGTCTATTAAGACCCTGATTTGGCCTTTGCATTTGTCTCCCTGGCTACCGATCACAAGCCAGGAGCAAAAAGTAGGTATTTGGTGCTTTTGTCTTCTGAGACGCAAACACCATCCGTCACAAGGGGTTCATGTGTCTGGTGTGTCTCCTGGCTACAAAGTAATGTGTGGCACAATATGCAAATTACACATTTCCCAATAAAAAGTAGTTTGTTTGCAAATCGAATTATAATAAGAAAATGTACTATTTTCAATGGCAGTTGTGTACTTTGCATATCAAAGTGATGTGATAAACAGGAGACATCACAGATACATTGAAATCATGTTTTTTATTCTACATTCATAGTATAAAGACTATTTGGGTGTTCTTTTAATTTATGGGAAAAAGCTAAGACTGACTGTTCCTTTACTTGGAATATTTGGAGGTTTCCTGACACATCAAGAGTTGTACCGCATTCCGGATACCAGTAATGAGAACATTTTTATATTACGTTATTTAAAGGTGTGCTTTAACATTAACTGTAATTAATGAACATTTTGATGACACTGTGTAGGTTGTTGGCAGCATTAGAGCAGTTATCCTTTTCGACAGCAAATAAAAATGCATAATTTCGTGATTTTACTTGATAAGTTCAGGGTGTTTGTCTCAAAGTCCATTTAATCTTTAATAGATGTGAACAGGAAGAAAGCATGCATTAATTCAGCACAGACCGAACATCCAGACAACACTATTTCTGAAGATGAATCAATAAATCTATAGCCTATTTGGCTGCTACAGAAAATCTGTTTGTTCTGTTAAAACAAAGCCTGATGATAAATCTGTTGCGCCACTATCATTCCGTTTATCTGCACATTCATTATAATGTCCTCTCATTTTTCAGTGCTGTGCAGATGGCTTTAAACATCTGAATGACTAAGACAAAAAGAAGAATCTAGATCACGTCAAGCGCTGCTCAATATTTTTTGTCTTTTTGTCATAAACTGCTGTACAAGGAGCGATTGAAGTCACACTGCATAGATTTATTGAACCCAACTTCAAATTAGTGCTCATGATTTACAAGACAGTAGGAATCTGCAATTGAGTCCAGATATGTGAAGAAAAATCAGAATCCTTCAAATTACACAAGTGAAGTGTGTTCATAGCGGTATGGATCAGGTGGTATTATTTATTCACAATGTAAAAAAAATAATTAGAATAACAATATTAGTTTGTGTTCTGGTTTATTCCGCACAGCTAGATGAGAAAAAAATCCAGTCTAGAATAAACACAAGGTATATGGCTATATTTGTAATCTAAAATGTAAAACAAATACTCATGGGGGTATATTCACTAAAAGGTGAGGTGCAGGTAAGATGAGGTGAGGTTAGTCTCATAAATGTAGCTATACATTGAGGAGAGACAATCTTGGTGAGTTTGATTAGCAGGGGAAAGTCACCAGGTTTGCTATCTGCACAATGTATAGCTAAATTGGTGATATGAAATGTTCATCTCTTCTCATCTTATCTATTTGATGTCACAGAGTTTGACAAATCCCATAAGTCAGCCCATCCCTTCAGCTGGTTCCTAACTCATTTGGTTGTTTTATATAGAACTCTGTAGAAGTACCATTGCCCTGACTCAGAAAAATAACTAGACTGACTACTGAATGGGTCTGACTCCTAAAAATGTGAAATATGAATATCATGCTTTTTTCCCTCACTGGAGTGAAAAGTATCCATTCCATACAATAATATGGGGCACATTAACTAAACTCTTAGCTGCCCATAATTATGTAACCTTCATTACTCCAAGGCAATCAGACTATCCCTGGAACAACATTCCATGATGACCAAGAACATGACAGTTCTCATTGAATACTGACTGAACATAGACCTAAACGTTGCACCTTTGGTTTGACTCATTATCCCTGGTATCACTGAATTTCCTAAGTGCAATATATCCCCCCAGTTTCACAGTGCCATTAAACCACACCATTTCTACTGTGCCATAAATCTTCTCCTTTCCACAGTGCAGTAAAATACCATAAATCACAAATCCCCCAAATTCCATAGTGCTGTACAGCCCCAGATTTCAACAGTTCAATATTTTTTTACCCCAATTTCACAGTGCTATATATTGCTTATGCTTAATGTAACATGTCCATACAGACAATCTCTGCCCTGTCTCTGCAGTGGCTTAGCTACCGTGAGTGGTAGTAAAGGGGCCAAAGGGCAAGCAGGCAGATTATCTCAGGGGTTGCCCGGTGTCACTGGGATTGTGGGCAAGCTAACAGCTGCGACCGCTGCTACCATGGTTATTTAACACCCCTGATATCGACCAGTGCTGCAGCATGATATAACATTTGCCAATATTAAGATGTACATTTTGAAATATGCATTCTCTCCATTGCTCTCTAATTGGAAGCCAAGACTATTCTGAAACAAACCTAATTATCAGGAATGTGCAGTGAACAAGAGAAGACATACTGATAGCATTTTAACTAAAAGCTGCTGTGTTTAACATGAGAACAAAACCATACAAAATAAACCTTCAGGGACCATTGCCTTCTAGTTGATAAAAATAGACACACGACTGTGCCAAGTATATTGTCTTGTTAATAATTATACCGTATTTATTCTTTATTCTTACTAGTTAATTTGTTTCACAATGCCAGAGAGAGACTAATTAATGGCTAATTATCCATTTAGCCTTTTTTATTTTATTAGCTCGATTATGTCAGTATTAAGGGAACTCCAGGTGTACCTTTTAACAACTCTGTTGAACTGCTTGGCCAAAAACTACATACCCTACCGATTCTGTATTATATTATGTGCATTGATTTGGAAACAGTACAAGATGTTTAAAAAATAATGTTTCTAGAACTTTCCATGTTAATAAAAATGAGAGTTCTCACAACGTGGGAAAGTGTGTCAATTAACAGTAGTAACATCAACAATTATTTCCAGGATAATCTAGGAGTAGTCTTCGTAACAACCTTCGCAGATGTTCTCCTCAATGCCTATGTGTACCTTAAAAGTCTCACTCCGAAGTCAACCTCCTCGGTATACCTCAGCTAGACTCAACTCGACTCACCTTGACCGCACAAAAATAGATGGTTTATACCATTTTGTAAGGTCGAGATGAGGCATCCGAGAATGGGGAAAATCTGTTTGAGGTTAGAGTCAAGGTTAGTGCTAATCTTGAACCTCCAATCTCAACTTTTAGTAAATAGTGCTCTCTAGGTGTAACAGTTGCCTTGGTATCAAGGGCTATTCTGCCTGTGTGGTGGCAAAAGGACAGTAGGAAGTGGTAGTTAAGTCTCATTAAGCATGTTTATTTGGCTATGGGGATATGTTTACAGGAAAACAGGCTCTAAATCACCCTTCATAGTAAAATTACAGAGGGAGCAGAAGCTTAGCTGTATGGACAGGAACTTCAATCTTCTGAGGGCAAGGAGTCCTGATGCCCCAACAACTTAGGGTGGCCCTGCTCTTCTAAGATAAAATGAATCGTTAGATTCTTGAGGGGACTACATGTAGCTGTTCTATACGTAAATGTGTATTTGGAATATTTGCATAATAGGCAGCACATTATTCACTACAGAGGCATTTAAAGAGCCAGTTTATTATGTTAACACTGTGCATGTAAAACTTTGTGTGTAATTGCAAATGTTTAATCTCTGATAAATGATCTGAATAAAAAAACAATGATCTGATTATGCCACATCTTATTTTTCGACAGATTACTATCCTGGTCTATAAAGGAGAAGTTTTTTTCTATCATGCAGCTCTTCCTTGATTTACCGAATTATTAGAAACTGAATGACGAAAGGAGCGTGGTGAGAACTTTGTCCTTAACGCCAGTTAAACATCTCCAAGACCATGAGTGGGTTCCTGTCAAATCTGGACCCAAGGAGGATTCCATGGGGTGCTACATGGAATGCAATCAATGCAAGGATTTTACGCACTAAGCCTGTTGAGTCTATGTTGGAAGGGACTGGGGGTACCACCACCCATGGAACTAAACTTGCTCGAGTACTTACTACAGTGGACCTGGTTTCTCTTGGTGTTGGAAGCTGTGTTGGTACAGGCATGTATGTTGTTTCTGGACTGGTTGCCAAAGAAATGGCAGGACCTGGAGTCATTGTCTCTTTTA
Source organism: Pelodytes ibericus (assembly GCA_036172795.1). Classification (NCBI taxonomy): domain Eukaryota; kingdom Metazoa; phylum Chordata; class Amphibia; order Anura; family Pelodytidae; genus Pelodytes; species Pelodytes ibericus. The sequence goes on from CM069861.1 coordinate 149,976,191, forward strand.
TAATTGCAGCCGTGGCATCAATATTGTCAGGTGGGTATATTATCCTTCTCAATTGTCTAGAGAACAGCTTGCCTCAGGCACTCCAAATAATTATCTAGCTAAATATACATCAGAATAAGTTTTCCGTATATGCAATCTCTATTGTAAGCAACTTAAGAGTTACAGTTAGTAAATATATACTATATATATATATATATATTAAAGCATTTCTACACTTGATGCAAGCTAAACATAAGTACATTTTTTGCCTACATTTGTGCTTTGATAAATAGTAAGAATAGTAGAGGTCGAAGAATGAACCTTTTGTCTTGACTTCACATGTAATTTGGTAAAGAAAGTAAATACTGTTGGCAGTGGACAAATATTGACCTCTATCAGATAAGTAGGAATGAAACCAGCTTAGTAGTTGATCACCTACAACAAAATAGTTCACTTTATTAATTAGAAGATTATGATTAATTGCATTTCCAAATTCTATTGCCAATCTATCCAATACTGGGACAAAGTGGGTTGACCACCCAAGTAAACCTCCTCGCACAATTCTAGAAGATTATGGAATCGACCCCTGTGTATTCTTATTCATGCCATGTGAAGTATGAGTTCATCACCTCTTAGCTCAATACATCTTGTTTGTCACTGATGGCGTAGCTATGGGTATTGCTTTATAAAGAAATTTTAAGTTACTCTATTGCCAATTGATAGCTGTTTATGTAATTCTGGAAGGTTATTTAGAATAAGAACAAAGCATTTTTTTTGAGAAAACGAATATATAAACAAACTGCTTGCAATTTCAACAAAAACTCATTGTAAGTCTTATTGCTGTGGAGCAAGTGGTTTCTTTAGGTTTTGCATTGCTCTAGGATGGACCATACTCCTTCACCACCTAACCCTCATTGGTCTCTTCCCTTCCTGTCCAAGTCGTACCCTTTCCTCATATAACCTTTCTAGGACAACAGATTGCACCCACATCCCATTCCACTGCACCATTTGCCTCCACATTACATCATATTGCCCCAACACCTCTTTGAATTGCACACCCTGATCTAGTGGGGCAGGAAAAACTGACAGGTAGAGACTCACACTTACCCAAAATATTTGCAATAACGCCGGGCAAAGTACAAAATGAATTTATTACTTACAGTGGCATCCCTATTTAATTTTAATCCTGTCAGATACCTGCTTTTCTGGTGTGTCCATTGAATCTAATCTAGTGGGGCAGCATGGATATCTGTGTAGTGAGGGAGGGTGTATTACCAAAAGTGATAGTGTTGGCTTTACCATCGCTCCCTTCTGTCTGCTGCCACCCCCTCCAGTCTGCGACGTTGGGCCTATGCGTCATCAGCAGAAATACAACACTGTCTGGGGCTCTGTGATACACTCACACACCATGAATTCTGAGCTAGTATAAAAGAATGAAACCAGAGGAGGAAAGAGGGACAGAGCAATATGAGTCCAAAATAGGGACGGCCCCTCCTAAATTTAAGAAGTATTCTTTTATTGTGAAATAAAGGTCCTCCTGTAACATGGGAAGGCCCACAGTGAGATTGTCAGGTACCTACTTAATATTATCCTTCCAATAGAATAATACTTATGTTTGTATTGTTTGCACTTTTGAAAATGGACATCTCAGAAAAATCACTTTAAAATGGTTATTATGCCCATTAGTCTCTCCAAGGACACCACAAGCAGTGCAGTACAATTACGTCTGTGGTCACATTGCAATCTGTGTCATCACTTTTGTTTCCAGGCAACATAACATACAATATAAATGAGGGAAATCTTACATTTGCTATTGTGAAGCATAAATTAATAACTACATTCTTACTTTGCTACCAGTATTGACCGCACCAGTAGGAAAATTGAGCTTTCTGTTATTTGATTAAAACCTTAATGCTCATTACAAATCTCATGTAAGTAATGTCAGTCAATGCTATTTATTAAATAAGAACATTAGGACATGGTTTCAAGGATAACTTCGAAAAAATCAGTAGCAGAAAGCTCAGAGAAGATCTCTGGAACTAGTGCGTCACAAAAGGCTGGTGGATACAGAGGAAAAGACATTAAAATGCATCAAGTAGCTTTCTATAAAGGTAGAAAAATCCCAGACAGAAAAAAACATATGTACAGAATGTTTCTGTTCTTTATCCTGAGGTACCATACCAGCCAATTCCCCCCAAAAAGTTTTTAAAAAAAAGAAGTTTACATCTGCCTGATTAAAACGGCTTTTGAACGTTCCTTACTAGCGAGACTTGCCTGCAGCTATGGCGTGTATACTGCATGACTGATGCGCCCACTCATTGACAGGGAAGACTGGCCGCTCAACTGGTGGTCTGAGCTGCCAGAGAGGGGGCTATGCACTAAAAAGGTGAGATGAACATTTCAACCTATTTGGGTATACATTGTGCAGGGACAAACATGGTGATTTGCTTAGCGGGGGAACTGTGGATAGCTAAATTGGTGAGATTAAATATTTAGATTACCTCAACTTACCTGCAACTCACCTTTTAGTGTACGGACCACAGAGTGCAGCCCTGCAAAATGGCAGCCCCTTAGTATGTTATTTTACAAAGTTTAAAGATTTACCTTTTGACTGATGCACAATAGGAGCACCATTCAAAAAGGCAATTTCCATTCAGGCAGAAGTGGACTAAATGATGCTGCTATATGCTTGGGAAGAATAATGTTTTGGTACTTGGGGAAATCATATGGAGATAATTGTGGGTAAATAATTCTATGGGGAAAAAATTCTGTTATGAGTTTAGAAATATTTTTTTGGGCAAATGAGACTGAAGGGGATATAGGAATAATGCTGGAGTAGGAGTGTGTAGGAAGAGAAATGATGTGTAGGACACATGGGAAGGGAAATAATTAAAGTTTAGTGGGTACATGTGTGGGCTGAAATAATGCAGGGAGTGGAATGGTTGTGTTGGGAGTGGAATGCAGGGAATAAGACTTGGTCAGGGATAGTGCAGGGAGAAGATGGACAAGTAGCAATGGATGAGAATATTAGACATAGGCAGTGGCATATTTACATGGGTTGGCACCAGCAATAAAGGATTTTTTATTTGTTTGCTTAATGACTGCCTGTCCTTGGTCTGGCTAGTGCCACATGATTTGGAGAAATAAGGCTGAGGGAATTGGCATTGCTAAACTTGATGTGGTTTTGATTGTTTTCAAATCAAATTACTATGGTTCTATGGGTCATCATGTGTTCAACAGGCCACATTTTGCTAGATGAGTTTGTCTTCGTATATGATGTTGTCTCTCCCTACAGGTGTGATGACACAATGCAATACAGGGATGGTCTTAGCGTATTTCCAGGGCTGGTGTTTTATTCCCAGCTGCCTGTTTATGGAATTACATATATACTACTAAACATTTACGTGCAAGAGTACAAATACATTATTCTCTGGTACATTATTCACCACTTTGGCTCTTGAATAGTTAAAAGGATGATGTAATGTGCCAGTGCCTGAATAATACTATACTGATGTAATATAATAAATTGGGAAATTAGAAAAAAAATGCCAGTTTTACCATCCTTTTCTTAGAATTTATAGATGTATCGATTTTTTAATCAATAATTTCAATAAATTTAATTATTTAGTTACATTATGAACCCATTTGTTTTGTTCCTGGGAAAGCAAAGTCACAGTGTGATTCAGACAGCTTGTAATCTACCTGAATGTGTACAATCAGTGAATGGTCTTGGGTTGCTCTTTCCCCTTGCTGTGCCCAAGGACAATTAACGTCAGTGCATATTTTTTGCACAGACTTGCAGTAATACTATATACGCTGCCAAGCTCATTCTTCTTCTTCTGCACACAGATTGAATTCACTCTGAGCACTGCTGCCAAGTTGCAGATTCAAATTCAAATCCTTGGCTCCATAAGCAGGTCCTCATCCATTTATAAAATACACTGAAGCTTGTATAAAACCTTTAAGGGGTTGGACAAAATAACAGAAACACTTAACAACAAATTATCTATACCAGTTAAAGAGTATTCGCCGTTTGCATTCACAACAGAGTCAGTTCTACTTGAAATGCAGTCATACAAGTCCTAAGCCATGTTTAGTGGTATATTGTACCATTGTTTAAGAAGAAGCACCTCCACATCCTATGAACAGTGTTACACTACACGATACACAATAGTCTAAGGCTTTGTATTCCCTGGTCATTTTATGAGACTTCAGAGTAATCGTTGGACTTAATGACTCTTAAGAGATGCCATTACACAACCCCACCCCTTTTAACAGTTAGCATCTAACTTTGTGGTTCTATGGCATCATTTGGCTGTTTAAGAATGTTAACCCATTTGAATCTGAAGTAGGATGGAATATGACTCCACAGACCATCTCCATCTTTTCCATTGCTCAGTGCTCCAGGCTTTGTGCACCTTAGACCATAGTTTTTCTATGAAAAAGATAAATAAGCTATTTTTTTCAAAGTTTTTATTTTTGAGCATCATAGAGTGAACAATATATTGTCAAGGCAGATTCACATTATAACATTCGACATTCTTAAATCTGAATGTAAAAGTACTTAAGAAACAAACATAGTGAATTTCAAATAATCAAGAGGACATGTAAGGGAAAAAGTTGTGCAGTACATATTTGAGTTGGAAATATCTTCAGAATCATTTTATTATAGACTTGGGCGTGTAAGGACTATAAAAACTCTGGTCAATTGAGTCTTTGCCATATACAAAGTATAATATATATGTTAAAGGTCAGTGTCTGCTACGGCCATTTAGGGGAAGAAATACCCACTTTTAGTAACAAAGAAAAAGTTTCCAGAGGAAACATAGAAGAAGAATACATTGGGGAATTCCTGTCAAGAAAGTAAAACATTCAGCCTAAACAACTATAGATGATATTCATGGTTCTGACATGTAAGATAAAAATGGTTTTAAGATGGTACCCCATGTTGAAGATCATATTTGAAAGAGGAAAATCGAGTGTATAGTCTAAGCAGTATGGTTTAGACAAAGCGGGATGGAAGAGGAAATGTAAGAAGAAAAATTAGAGGGGGAAAGGTACTAGTAAACGAAGAAGCACTGATAGCACAAGGGAGTGCTATCCAAAAGCGGGCAAATGAACCACATGTAGTGGATCCGGTACCAAAGCTTTGGTCTGGGCTGGTACCCTGATGGGGGAGGGGATAGCATGAGACCCTTCCAGAACGCGCCCTGCTGAGCCCCTAAGCATTGGAATGGGATAAAAAAAAAAAAGGAAAAATGTCCCTCTAATACCGGTAAACCTGGATCCATATATATGAGTAATAGAATTTACAAACAACTGCAACAGCAATTAATACAAATAGCATGAATTATCAACTGGTCTCCTTTAGAAGCAAAAACATAGTTCAGCATCAATAGAAAATAGAAATTCAAATGCAACTGGGATATATCGATGCGTGCATTTCAAAGAGGGCCAGGAAGGTGCATCACGGTGGAGTCTCCGATGCAAGACTTGTTTCGGTGGGAAGTCCCTGTGGAGTCGTGAGTGGGGCCATCGAGCGTCACCACTATAACGTAGACGGGGATATATCATCAAAATTTGGAATAGAGATATTCTCATATTGAAACTTGCCCATTTTTCAACCTCGGTTTGAAATGTAGAGGCTGATGATCACATCCCGGGGAGCTTCAGAAGGTGCTCTTTGGGCTTTCCGTATTCAAGCAATATCTATCAATGTATATCCAGGCTGATCAGGTAACAACCATTCCAGCATATTCAGGATGTAAGGCCGGAGTTCGGTGGGCTCGATCACCTCCGGTATACCCCTTATCCGCAAGCTGGTGCGTCTCTGTTTTGCATCCAGCATCGCGACCCGCCGGGTCAAGTTTCCAATTTAGTGGATCAAAGTCTCGACATGCTCAGTCATCTTTGATAGGGTCTCTTGTATTGTAGACAATGCGACATCTTGACTTGTAAGAAGGTAAGTTCAGAGTTCAACTTATCTGCCTCTCCTTTCCATTGCTCGCAGAGCTCTCAGATTAATCTATCAATATCTCCCTTAGTAGCCAGGGCATCTACTTTATCATGTCGCAGCTAGGTAAGATGAGAACCTCGTTCAATCGAGCTATCAGATAATTATTCCATGCCTTCCCTCTGCCGTCTATTGGGGAGTGGTTGGGATAGCAGTTGGAGCCTAGCAGGCCTCGAAAGTAACTTGCCGATGTCCCAGTTCAGTTGGAGGTTTTGACATTCTCCCTTCTTAGAGTGTCACCCCATATCATCAGCTAATTCTGGCGGTCTTATTTTGGTCTTTTCAGCTTGCATTGCCATAAAGATAAGCAATTATAAGCCATCTTCATGAGGAGCTTCCTCAAAGCACGTCTACCCAAGTCAACATCCATTTCCGCCGCGAAAAAAGCTATTTTTAATTGTAAATATGTTTTTTGCATTGCAAGCCAAAACAGGACACACCACAAACACATTTAAGGATCAGCCCAATATAAACTGATCTGGCCCGGAATGGATTTGGATCGGGCAAGTAAGCTGAATTTCCGAAATCTACAAAATTCGACCACTCAGTATCCTTCATTACAGGAACAAATCGGCTGTTTGGGCTTTTTGGAAACCAAAGCATTGGAAGCATTAAAATTTTGATAATATCACTATATCAGCTACCCAATATGTGCCGATCACCCCGAAGACGCCCCAGAATTAGGGAAACATACACGAAATCTGCATATATTAATTATCCAATGTAATTTGAAAATTAAATAGAAAAGTGTACAATAATTATATTAAACATATTTTAAACCAAAAAAATGAATTAGCGTATCGTGTTTTTCTTGTTAATAATTTTTGTTAAATATACAGATTAGACAGCACTTCTTCATAAGGAATCATAAAGCCAAAATAAGGTAAATAAAAATGTATTTTAATATATAAAAAAGATAAATAAAAATATTAAAAGAAATGTATATTTACCTAATATTGGCTTTATTAAGTAGCGCTGTCTAATATGTATATTTATTTGTCCAGTTTGTGCTGTGGCAACACATGGTGGGTTTTGCATTCAAAATAAGACTAGTAGCTTAAAAGGCCAACATTTCCAACATCTGAAAAATCCAACGTGGACCATCTATGTGTGTCCAATTATTCTGGGTTTGTATTTATAAGAATTATATTTAAGGTTGTGGATGAGATTTGGTGTCCTTTTTTCTGACCCACCTGGTTATCTGCACTTGTAGCATATGTCTGTGCCGTCTATGCACATTAAACGTTCACGCACAGACATTCAGGAGTCTTGTCTCTTCATTTTCGTGCCACTGCTCTACTTCATCCCAGCTGGAGCTGTCTGTGTTTACTTATTCTAATCGGTGGGAGGACCGAGTAGCAGAGTGTTTGCGTGTACGAATGTACTGAAGTGTACACACGTTTTCTTCTTCTTTGTTACGGTGGATGAGATTTCACATTTATTTATCTTTTTTATTATTTATATTTAATATAGAGCGCTGTGTAATAATTTTTCTAAATATTATTCTTACTGATTCTGGGCATTACCGACAATAGCCAAAGTCCTCCCATTGATTTCTATGGGACGAATTTGGTAATATTTGTAATAGCCGAGGCCTTACTGAAACGGACACGACAAAAGTCACTCCATAGAAGTCTGTGGATAGTGCTGAGGCTACTACTTTGTTTCAATTCATTTCGGCTGATTTCAGAGGTTGGGAGATATCGGTGTAGAATCACCTATGATTCATCGTAGCTGCCTGAGTAGCTTGAAATGGGGTTTTTTTTTTATGGCACCGATGTGATCTGAATGCATCAGAATTTCGGAGGCACCATTTCGGAGCCAAAATCAGCGCACATTGAGGTGACCCTTTTAAGCAGAAAGACTGTGATATCTACATGAATATATGAAGCAGAAGTTGTCATTCAGGTTCTCACAGCATTCTTACCATTAAAACATTCAGCATAAAGAAAATTGAGACTCAGCTTAGACTAAGATAACTTCACTTCTAACCATAGGTGACAATAAGGTGACAGGCATACTGCAAGCATAAATCCTGTCATCCTGTCAACTGGATGCTGGGAACGTTTTATGGCTTAATGGGACTGTCTAGTGCCCAAAATGCATCTTCCAAATGTTAATGCATATTAATGTGCTTTCAAAGTACTTTACAATGTTTTACATTTTGCATTGCTTAAAATATAAAATACTTACAGCTAGATGAAATTGTAAAATTACAGCAGTTTGCAAGAAACCAGTACTGCCCACACCAGCTGAGTAAAAGTAATTTATTTTTTCTGCACGAACCAATGAGCATAATTTCATTCAAATGAATGGAATATCCTGTTGTACTGTTCAGAGATCCTACTGTGTACAAGAGAGACTCTATCATAGTCCACATAATGTATTCAATTTGAAGAGCACAGGAAGTGACTAAGTGAAACAAAACTTTATATCCTCAGTGTCTATATAATCAGTGCTGATGCACCTAAGGAAACATGCATAGTAATCACTGGGGGGGCTTGCAATAAATATAAAAAATGTGATTTATGCAGAATACCTGCATCAAATCACACTGGAAAAGAAGCCTGTGCACTATACTAGAAGTAATCTTCATCTTGCACCAAAGTGGGTTTGGGAACCCTTTAAGTCTAACCGAGTATGGTTATTGCTGGAGGGAGCATCTTGACAGGAGACAGTCTCACATACACTGAATGTATTGCACAAATTACAAATAAAACATTCAGGAACTGACCTAACACATCTAGAATGAGGGTGATGCTGCTATTTACACTCCAAAGGTAAGTAGATGTGGAATGACACTGACCATTAATTCCCTTTCACTGGACTGCCTGGACCAAAAAATAACAGAATGACAAACCAAGTTATATAAGCTAGGACCCTGAAACTTTCTGTACCATTAAAACAAATGGGAAATGCTGCCTGCACAATAAACATACTGAGGGGTTGTAGTCCAGCTCAGGAATCAGGTGTGTGAACATCCAAATTCCTGAGGGGGCTATATCCCATATTGCTTGAATATAACATGGCCCTGATTATAAGTAGGGCCGCCACCAGGAATTTCAGGGCCCCTTTCTGAACACATTTTCTTGGCCCTATCCCCGAAAATATCTCCCACTCGCCCCACCTACCCTCACAAGCATGTTTTCCCGGTCTAATGTAATATGGAGGGTGGTTGGTCCATTTGCCAGCAATATTTTGCCACTCAATATGCCAGTAATATTTTGCCACTCAATAAATAAGTATTTTTCCCTCAATATGCCACTCTTTTGCCATTTAATATGCCACTATTTTGCCCCTCAATATGCCATTCCTTTGCCATTTTAATATGCCAGGATTTTCCCCCTCAATATGCCATTTAATATGCCAGTATTTTGCCCCTCAATATGCCATTTAATATGCCAGTATTTTGCCCCTCAATATGCCATTCTTTTGCCCCTCAATATGCGATTATTTTGTCAATTAATATGCCAGGATTTTGCCCCTCAATATGCCAGGATTTTGCCAATTAATATGCTAGGATTTTGCCAATTAATATGCCAGGATTTTGCCCCTCAATATGCCAGGATTTTATCAATTAATATGCCAGGATTTTGCCAATTAATATGCCAGGATTTTACAAATTAATATGCCAGGATTTTGACTCTCAATATGCCAGGATTATGCCATTTAATATGCCAGGATTATGCCAATTAATATTCCAGGATAATGCCAATATGCCAGGATTATGCCCCTCAATATGCCAGGATTTTGCCCCTCAGTATGCTCGTTATCTACCACCCTACTCCTCCCTTCCCCAGTACTTACCTCCTTCCTGCTCTGTCTCCCAGTGCTCTGCAGGTCCACGGCTTTGAGGGAAGCGTTGTGCGCTCCCCTCCAGCCGCGTGGCTTCAATAAAGTTTGTTTAAAAACTTATTGAAGCCGTGCGGCTGGAGGGGATCGCACAACGCTTCCCTCACAGCCACGGACTGGCTTAAGAGAGGGGGGATTTTTTTTTTTTCCTGGCCAGTATCGCCCGTCACCCCCTGATGGTGGGCCTGATTATAAGGCAACCTCCCATAATGCACACATGCTGCCTGAGCATCTGAGCAGTCGATACACAGGGAGGTCATGAGGAGTCAGAGACGCCCTCTGAACACACAGACATCATGCTGGCCGTGCTCTCTTGCCCCCAGTTAGTGAGATTCGGGTCTCTGTAACTCTGAATAAAACCTTGATTTATATACAAACAAATATGATAATTAAAAATATATAGTATGACCTCAACTCATAATTCACACCTTAAACTTTATAAAACTTCTTTAATAAAGTTGAAGTGTAATTCTTGATAGATGTGGTAATAGTAGTAAACCATATTCCTTCCTGCACCCACTTTAACTGTTCAGAGGAGAATGGCGTTCAAATCCCTGCTGTGCTTGTGTGAGGGAGTAATAGGTGGAAAAGTGGTAATGTGAGTTCACCTTGGATCTCAGGCCTGGAGGCAGCTGCATCCTGGATGATCTAAGTAGAACTAAAGTAAAGTGTTAGCTGTTAAAATCAGGAAACAAGTAGTGTTGAAATGATATACTTTATTGGCTAATTAAGAATATGATTGCAAGCTTTCAAGACCAAGTGCCTTTGTGAGAAAGTGAGCCAATAACTAACTGTTCCCTGTGTGATCCCTATAGTTGCTACTTCTGAGTGGACAACGATAGAACCTTAAAATAACTTTATAGTCATAAATAAATCCTTAAAATATATACATTGTATTAACTTGTTTATAATGGCCCAGGCCAGCAAGTTTAATAAAAGTTAAATTATAAGCTAGATGCTATTACCCAACTGATGTAATATTTATGATTTATACTATCTTTCCTGTTATTATTTTACTATTTATACAGGTGTCTGCTATGCTGAATTTGGTGTTCGTGTTCCAAAAACCACAGGCTCTGCTTACACATACAGCTATGTGACTGTAGGTGAATTTGTGGCATTTTTCATTGGATGGAATTTAATCTTGGAGTACCTGATTGGAACAGCAGCGGGCGCTAGTGCACTTAGCAGCATGTTTGATTCCCTGGCAAATCACACCATCAGCCATTGGATTATAAGCCGTGTAGGAACACTGAATGGATTGGGTAAGGATAAGTCCATCATTATAACTGAATATTTTTACTTGCTTTTGAGTAAAAAGGTTATTTTTAATAATAATAGGTTTGTATATTCTATAAAACCAAAGAACGATAACCCGGTACAGACAAAGTATCTGTAGCAAGGTCTGTGAGGGTCCATAAAACATCATTCAATTCGCAGAATCCTGTAAATGTTCACCAGTAACAATGCTGGTGCTTTCCCTGATGATGCTTTTAATACAAATTGTACGTGTTCAGCTTGTAATATAAAAACAATATAGAGCGGTTTTTTCCCCCTAGAAGAGGGAATTCCAGGGAACTGATAAGGGCATTTCAAATCTTAAGGCCAAAGTAGCCTTGTGACTTCCTGCAAATCCCTCTTTCATGAATATAGACCATAGTTTTCTGCATCTTTACATATTAAACCACCTTCATGGAACACTAAGGACCACCCAAGCATGAACAGTTTAATAAAGTTTTGATGTTCAATCAAGAAACAGATATAAATCTAGAGAGACAATAGAAACCTTTTAAAAGAAATAGTAAAGGCTTAATGGGAGATTATGGGGGATTATTTGGGATATGAGTGGTACTCAGTGCAGCTGAAATAACATTAAACTTTCATGCCCCAACCCCCAGTTGGAAATCCAACCCACATCAATCACCCCCCCCCCCCCCCCTCCCCCAGAATATATAACTTCTCATGGTAGAAACATGATGGGCTTTATTTGTGAAAGAGGGAAATGCCAAGGGAATGTGAAACTTAAGGCCAAAGTAGCCGAGTTGGAAATAAAATATCCAAATCCCTTTCTCATGAATAAAGCCCACAGTGTGTAAAACCGTATCATTATTATTCCTATCTACCTTAATCCCATACAGTCTCCCATTAAGACTTTACATGTACTTTTAAGATCTCTCTGTAGATTTAAATCTGTTCTTGATGGCACAGCAGCACAGCAGTATTTAACACTGTTGGGGGCTGGGTGAACCTTAGTACTCCATGAAGGTAGTGGTTTAGTAAAAGATCTGAATTGGAGAATTTTTCAAACTCGGCTACTTTGGCCGTAAGTTTGAAATTCCATTGTCAATTCCCTTCAATTCTCTCTTTCATGAATAAAGCCCTAACTTAATGTAATAATATCAAATGAATTTTGAAGGTCTCCAAAAAGCATAAAGACAGGCAATTATTTGGACCTGTTATTAAATGATCTCTACATGAAGATTGTTCTGTTGTATTTACATTCTCCTTATTTTTGAAGCTATTCATAATTAAACCAATAACTTTTCTCTAGATAGCAATCCTCAGAACTTACAAACTATTTATATTTGTAGTGCCCGAATCTGTATCATGGTTTATCAATGATGACAAATATTATTCCACTCTTGCCTTATTGGGATTTGCACAATCTGAAATATTGTTCACAGGAGTAATGTTTTGACTCAACAGAATCACAGACTAAACTTTTTAAGTATATTGTGCTGCAATTGGTAATATTTTATTATTTTATCCACTGCTTTTTTTTAAAAACAAATTCAAGGACACATCTCAATGCGACTGAGAGAAACACACTGACCCTGAGATTGTGTTGTGTCTAGATAGATGCAATAAGATGTCACACTGCAATAGCTACATTTCTCTGAATGGAAAACAAGCCATTATACTGTAGAAGTGACGTCAAGGTCATCCATCTGACTAAGGCCATAAAATACAGTAACAGTATATGATAATATTTTGTTTATATTAACCTGTACAGATCCATCAGGATCAGATGAGGAACTCAGTAGCAGGAGGAGAATAGTCCAAGCTGAGCAATATAAATATATAGCAAATAGCACCAGAGTGTAGTGCACATACAAAGTTCAAAAGCAACAGTACAGATAAGGAGGATCCAAATAGAGTAGTTAGGTGAACCAAGAACTCAGGGCAAATAGCGGAGCAGGCAAAATCCAGGTAAACTGGCAATGGTTAAACACAGGAGATCAATAAGGTCAGCATAGGGAAGGTTGCACAAGGCAAAAAGACACTTGGTTGCTGAGCAGAAGCCACAGGATTACTGGGCAAGTCTATGAAGGTACCGCCTACGCTCCACACTTACTTGGTTTCCCCTGTGGGGAGTAATGCCCCCTTTTAACTGCTCGAGAACCTGCAAGTATGGAGGACTTATCCTGGGAGCAGCGGCATGAGGTAAGTGCCTGACAATATCACACTGAATCAAGGAAAACGACTGAGATACGATCACTAGAATTCAAAGTGCCAACCTCTATGTGATATGGGGTGCTTCTAGGTTTCTGATGTCTGATCTGATGTCTCCGTTCATTAGGCTAAGTTATTAAACTAATTCCCCTGTCTTAACACTACTGAAATGAATCAGTCATTTTCTGACTAAACATTCCATTTGATCTTAGACCTAATATTCGTTTAGGACAGGATGTCAAATATATAGACCTTATCAGACTTTTTGAAAGTTATTTTTTAATAACTTACAATAACAAACGTTCTAATGATATTTCCTGTATAGTTTTTTTTATTGGCTTCATTATCTTTTTCAGGTAAAGGAGAAGAGTCGTACCCAGATCTTCTTGCCTTGGTTATTGCTGTCATTGTGACAATAATTGTCACACTTGGAGTAAAGAACTCTGTTGGATTTAATAATGTGCTGAACGTAATTAACATGGCCGTGTGGGTGTTTATCATGATAGCAGGGCTTTTCTTCGTCAATGGCAAGAACTGGTCAGAAGGCAATTTCCTTCCTTATGGATGGTCAGGGGTAGGTACTATTATGTCATCCAATAAGTGATTGTTTCTAACCATTTATACAGCCAACTGCTTTGACTGTGAACATATTAAAGTTACCGTAGTAGCAGGTTTGGTAGTGCTTATAACGATGGTATATTTGTACTAACGCCTCCCTTTTTAAATACATCATTTTTTTCTTTAGGGAATAAGGGAATACAGTATGTGAAGATACATATAGATGTATATGAATACTTCTTTACCATGTCTTATTCACCCATTTTGTACTGGACACGTATGTCTAATTTAGTGATTATAGGTCTAAGCACTAAACAGTGAATTGTGGTAACCTGACGAATGAGTTGCAAAAATCAGGATAAACGTTATAAGTCTCCAACTCACCTGTTCTTACAACTCAGTTGTCAATTCACCACAGTTCACTGTTCAGTGAATACGCCCCTTATGACCTATATTTACTGTCAGGCGACGCATGAAAAGTGCTTCCCAGAAATATATAGAATTTATATGCTGCCAGATGGAAATGAATTAATACATCTCTGTGGTACCTACGTGATCTCTCTCATTCACTGTTAATTAAATCATTCCCTCTGGCAACATCTGTATCTTATATCTTGCCAGGTACCATTTGTCAATCACCATCTTTATAAAAAACTGTATGTGTCTGCTAAAACCAATAGTGAATGTGATCACCTGCGACATATTTTTCATTTAGTGCCATAACTGGTTTAGTAAATTGGCTTTGTGTCCTGCAACTGATTTATCAAAGACTTTCCTTATCCTGCTTCCCCTGCAGTGATCAATAGTATAATTCTGTCACAGCAGTGGAACTGAAGACTTGGATGTACTTTTATCTTGTTTTGTTCAAAGGGAAAAATGCAGTTGGCAATCTCTTTATCCTTTGTTAGGTATGATCCAGTTACCCTCATGGCATGGCATGGGAACTAGGGTATGCTCACCTAATTTAACAACTTGCCTGTGATCTTATCTCAAACATTATTGTAGTGAAGAAAAACAATATTAAAATTGGGTATGTTGAATTGCTTTGTATACCTTTATTATGTTATGGTCATTTAATTGTGGTGCTACTTTGTGAAACAATGTTGGTAAATTTCATTTAGGAGTTGTTCTAGGAGTGGATACTTCAGCTTTTCGAAAGGTGTTCTCTGTTTTGTGACATTATGTAATGGATGTTGACAGTGAGGCACATGATCAGACACCAGGAAGTATCACAAATAAATAGCTGATTTGGAAAGTGAGGCAGGTTTAAAGGGACAGTCTAGTCTCCAATCTCACTTTGGTGCAAGATGAAGATTACTGCTTGCATAGTGCAAAGGCTTTTTTTTCCCATTGTGATTTGATGCAGGCATTCTGTATCAAATATATCAATATTTTTAATATTTGACTCAAGCTCTTCCCCAGTGATTACTCTTCATGTTTACTGCAGGTGCGGCAGCACTGATTATATAGACACTGTGGAAATAAAGTTTTGTTTCATTCAGTCACTTCCTGTGCTCTTCTAATTTAATACATTGTGTGACCACCGAGTGACCTTGCTCTTGTACACAGTAGGATCTTGTCTGATGACATCGCTAGTTAGACAGGATATTCCATTCATTTGAATGAAATTCTCATTGGTTCCTGCAGCAGAAAAATAAATAAATAAGGAAATTACTTTTACTCAGCGAGTGTGGGGAGTCCTGGCTTCTTACAAACTTCTGTAATATCACAATTTCATCTAGCTATTTTATATTTTAAGAAATTCAAAATGTAAAACATGCATTTTAAAGTACTTTGAAATCACATTAATATACATTAATATTTGGAAGATGCATTTTGGGCACTAGCTAGTCCCTTTAAGAATGTTTCAAACTCAGCAATTAATGCCTGAATCTTGCAGATCACTTGTCAGCCGTGTTGTATTTATGCCTAGGACAATTAGGCCTAGGGAAGGCTGCAGCAGAATGAAACGGGCTATAGCAGAGTCAGCACCACTATTGTTGGTGATATAACCTCCCTCACTGCCTTGTGCTGCCCGCACAGACACCTGCGGTGCAAATTAAGGTATGTGGGAACAATCTGGTATGGTATAAAGGCTATGCGAGGGAGGGTTGTGACATGGGGGTCAGCTTTTTTGAGAAGGTGTTAAAAATGCATAACAAGTAGAAAACTCTTGGCAACACCCAATGAAAATGGAAGAGTTAATCCCTTAACCTCAGCCGGATCCCACGTGTCAGGTAAGGCCACTTTGAGTGCCTGAACACATGAGTGATGCTGGAAGGTCTTTCGATCTTTCGACAGGGATTCCATGATCCTGATCAGGTCTCTATCTCTGTGTCTCTAGCTGGAACAAAGGCAGGAACACAAAATCACCTTTTTATGGGTAATGGATTTAAACCTTGATATTAAAGCAGGTGCAAATATTTCACCAGAAATCTAAAATTTACATTTATCACTGGTAATTGTACTTCCAATAGAAAAGCTGTACATAAAAAGCTATGATACAATGTATCCTAGGGAATAAAGACCCAGGAGTCACAATGAAGCAGGTGGTGTAGGCTCTTTGATTTTAGAAGAGTCACATAAATGAGTCTCTGGTGATTGCAGTGTCAGTCCATCTATTTTGCCCAAAAAAATCCTCT
Source organism: Pelodytes ibericus (assembly GCA_036172795.1). Classification (NCBI taxonomy): domain Eukaryota; kingdom Metazoa; phylum Chordata; class Amphibia; order Anura; family Pelodytidae; genus Pelodytes; species Pelodytes ibericus. The sequence continues at coordinate 149,992,688 of CM069861.1, forward strand.
CTTTGAACAGGTAGTGTCATGTGGAGCACAGCTGTGGAAGTAATGATGGACAGATGCAGGAGAATTTAGAGGATAAGGAGGAAGGAAATGGGTTTGCCCAGTACTGTTAGGGAAGAGGGTGCACTAATACTTAGCAGATGGGTGTGTAAAAAATCGAAGTGTAGTGAGTGTAATTCCAGCACTGGTGATTGACAAGTTCTTTGTAACTATATGCCACTAATAAGCCACAGCTAGTTGCCGGTCTGTCTTTTTTTCACATCCAAGTAATAGACGTAACGCTATTTATAACAGTAGCCAAGCGAAAGTACAGAAGGAGAAGAATGTTCCAACATCATGTGAGGAAAGAAACCTAAACATTAAGTTAATACAAATATCAAAAAGGTATAAGTTAGGTGTATTGAGTTTATCTTGCATGCTCAAGTGCACTCATTGCTACTTAGCAACTGCTTTATTCTCAAAGCAACGATAACCTTCACCGAGTTCTCCGTACAAGAGTTAGGACTCCACCAACTCAGCTCAGAAACTTAACCAAGGGAAACTGACATTAATTCAGGTGATTGTGACCTTTCTCCTATCAAGTTAAGAAATTGTCAGGAGCTGTTTAAAGGGACTGTATCACCTAAGCATCGTTTTACTGGGAATGTAGAAAATAAAAAAATACTGAAAATAATCTATACATTGTATAAGCAAAATGGTAAGCAAATGCCTAAATTAGGAGGAAAATGTGTTTTAAATGCATATGTGGAGTTTCCTGCTTATGACATCACCTGACATCAGTTCATCACTGTTAATTGAATAAACGTTTAATATTTCGGAAAACAGAGTTCCTGCTACATTCCTTTGTAGTTCATTTGTCAGATCTCCACAGTTTAGGTAACGGAGAATAGAGATTTTGGAGTTTGTGCAGTAGGTAAGACTGGGCCTATGGCTGTTCCTTTTCCAGGTGGTAGAGACAGAGGAAATCATCATGAATACATGCAATCACGTCATTATTGTTTGTAATTGCAGATTGACACAAAACCCTTAATTGATACTTATATTGGAAATAATGAATGCTAACCATGCCATTGATAAAAAGAAACATAACTCAAACTAATGATTAATCCCTTTGATTTACAAGGGCGTATTTCTATTTGGATATACCAGTGTATCAGTAGGAGCAACACCACTGCGTATGTTGTGCTGTTTGTAAACAGGTATTCATGAATGCAGGGACTGAAACTGAATGTAATCCAGACTAATATCACAAATATAAACTTGGCAAGAGATCAAAATGTGTTCCCAATGTAAATGAAGTTCCAGATACTATGAATATGAGTCAATATATGAGCTTCACATAAACATCAAAAGGAATAATCATTGTCCTGCATAACCTTGTCCCTGAGGTAGGGAATCTTTATAATTTCAGACACAGGGGCTATAACTATAGTTTACAGCCGTCATCATGCTCTGGCAGTATATGCTGTACTACTCACATGGCCACTTTTGCTGGGCACTGAGCAGAACTTTCAGTACTGGGCCACCTCTTTTCTCAACCCACCTATATTTACAAAAAATTCAAAGTATTTAAAAAAAGGATCTAAACAAACTATTATCTCTCCTCATAAACTCTCTCCATCTCTTCAGTTGATGGGGCCTTAGTGGTGAACTAGCAAAACCATTAACAGATTTATTTAACCAATCATTGGTAATGGGAGTAGTCCCAGAAGATTGGAAATTAGCAAATGTTGTGCATATTCACAAGAAAGGTAGTAGGGAGGAGTCGGGCAACTACAGGCCATAAGCCTTACGTAGTAGTAGTAGTAGTGGGGAAAGTAATGGAAAGCATGTTAAAGGGTAGGATTGTTGAACAACTAAAATCACATGAATTTCAAGATCAGACATAACATGGGTTTACTTCAGGGAGATCATGCCAAACTAATCTTATTGATTTTTTTCAATTGGGTGACTAAAATAATAAATCAGATCAGGGTGGTGCAGTAGACATTGCTTACCTAGATTTCAGTAAGGCTTCTGCCACTGTCAACCATAGAAGACTTGTCAACAAACTGTAATCTTTGAGTCTGGATTTCAATATTGTTGAAAGGATTAGACAATGGCTGAGTGACAGGCAACAGAGGATTGTAGTGAATGCAGTATAATCAAAGCAAGGTCGTGTTACTATCGGGGTACTTCAGGGATCTGTACTTGTTTTGTACCCCTTTTCTGTAATATTTTTATTGGTGATATTGCAGAAGGTCTTGTTGGTAAGGTATTTATGTTTCTGATGATACTAATATTTGCAACAGGGTTACTGTTCCTGGAGATATTTGCCAAATGGAAAATGATTTAGCTAAACTAGAAAAATAGTCATAGCTGTGGCAACTGATATTTAATGTCGTTAAGTGTAAGATGATGCACATTGGGTGTAGAACCAAGTGCAAAATATAGAATATTTAATACAGTTCTAACGTAACAAAAGGAAAGGGATATAGGAGTAATAAATTCAGAAGACTAAAAGGTAGGCAATGTAATAGAGCAGCAGAATGCTTGGTTGCAAAGGGAGAGGTATTAGCAGTAGAAAGAGGGAAGTGCTCATGCCATTGTACAGAGCACTAGTTAGACCTCACTTGGAGTATTGTACGCAGTATGGGAGACCATATCTCCAGAAGGATATTGATACTTTGGAGAGAGTTCAGAGAAGGGCTACTAAACTGGTTCATGGGTTGAAGGATAAAACTTACCAGGAAAGATTAAAGCATCTTAACATGTATAGCTCAAGGTAAGACATAACAGGAGGAATATGATAAAACCTTTTAAATACATAAAGGAAGAGATAAATAAATCAACACCGTAAAAGGGGAGAGTATATTTGAAAGAAGAAAAATTATCACAACAAGAGGGCAAGATTTGGTGCTTGGTGAACAACATTAAGGCAGACATATAGGCCTCAAGGTTCTGAAGAAAAGATTGCCAAATCAATCAAGTATCAGTTCTATAATAGAGTCAGGTGCACATGAAAAGTACAAGCTGGGAGAATTCCCATAATAACCCTGCTATCAAACAACATGTGTTAAAATGGAGCACTATTACATTGATATAAATGAGTGCATAAAACACAGAGCAGCTGGTGCTCTGAAGTTGGCTGGTGTGGTGTATTTTTGAACTGTACCTTATATAAATGGAACACTAATGTGATCCTTTCTTGTTTCAAAAATGTCTAATTCAAGAAGAAAGATTGAAGACATCTGTGACCCCAGTTACTTTTTATAAATATAAGGACATTTTTGCGTTTACACTTTGTGGTGTGCACAGTTTTTATATTAATGTAAAAGCACTCCTTTTTTACATTTTGTATTTTTGTATCATAGCAAATCTTACCTATGCAGCCCCAGTTTTAGTATATTACATTCCCTCCGACAACCTATTAACTCTACATACAGCTTGGTGGTAGTTTCCACAGGATACCTGTCATCCTGGTCAATCCCCTGACCTCCCAACCCCTTCTCCCCTATCCCCCCCACCAGAAATTGAAAGAGGCCCACTGGAGCAGCAGCAATGGAGGGAGAAACAGTAGACTGTTTCCGGTTGGTTTACAAGACATAAAGTGCAGAAAAAAACATATACAAGCAGGGGAGTATAGAAAAAAAGTGTTCATTTAATTATTTGCACCTACTGCTGTCAGAGTGGTTTGATCTGCTCTCTTCCTCCCCCTTAATGAGCTGATCTTGTCCCCATTTACTCTAGCTGCTGCTGCTTTGTATGCATAAAGTCCCCTGGTCAGAGATAAGAAGGTATGGATTATTCAAACATGGATTGCAGCTAGGGTTAGTTAATACCTCAGCTGTTGAGATTACATTTCCCTTGAGTCTCAGCTAGTCTGGGATGTGATGCATAATGAGAAAGTGAGTATTCAACAACTAGAGTGCCAAAGGTTATCTATTATATGATTATGGATTGCTGCAGCAACTGGTGAGGAATGCACAACTCATGATTCACAGCCATCCATTTGGCTGGCTGAACATCATGAGAAATGTAATAACAGCACATGGAATGCAAAAGGTTACCAAGTGTCCTATTTTGGATCCAAACCTGTATGTCCATTTTTACTACCATCTAACTGCCCTCTTTGTTTGTAATACCTCAGAATGACTGCTGTGCATCATAGAGCCGCTCTACACTAAACAACAGTATCTTTTGTTGACTGCAACTCCCATGATAACTATCACACATTATGATAGTTGATTATCATGAAAATAGTAGCTAACTATTGGAGGGGTAGGTGGAAAAGGGGCTACAGTACAAACACTAGGCATTTTATTCATGAAAGAGAGAACTGAGGGCATTGAGATGGGAATTTCAAACTTAAAGAGACTGTCAAGTGCCCAAAATGCATCTTCAAAATATTAATGTATATTAATGTGCTTTCAAAGTACTTTCAAAGTTTATAATGCATATTTTACATTTTGCATTGCTTAAAATATAAAATACTTACAGCTAGATAAAATTGTGAAATTACAGCCGTTTGCAAGAAGACAGGACTGCCCACACTAGATAAGTAAAAGTAATTTCCTTTCCTAATCATCCTGTCATAATTTATCCTGTCTCTCTAGAGATGTCATCAGACACTGTGTTTCACTGTTAAGAGATCCTACTGTGTACTAGAGCAAGGTCACTCAGAGTCCACATAATGTATTCAATTGGAAGAGCACGGGAAGTGACTAAATGAAACAAAATGTTATATCCTAGGGTCTATATAATCAGTGCTGCCGCACCTGCAGTAAACATACGGAGTAATCACTGGGGAGGGCTTGAGTCAAATGTGATTTATGCAGAATGCCTGCATCAAATCACACTGGAAAAAAAGCTTGTGCACTATACGTGCAGTAATCTTCATCTTGCACCAAAGTGAGTTTAGGGACTAGACTGTCCCTTTAAGGCCACAGTAGTTGAAACATTATCTCATTCAACTGAATGGGAGAAGTTTTGTAACTCGCTTACTATACACATTAAGTTTGAAAGTTCCTTGTTAATTCCATGGAAATTCCCTGTTGGATGAATAAAGCCCTAACTTTTGTTCACTGGATATATAATAATAGTCAGCCAGACATATTGATAGCTGAACTTCATGTGAATTGTAGTTATAGCCTAGAGTTTTGAATGATTATACTACACTAAAACTTTGTTGTTGACTGCAGCTCCCATGATATACAGCTATTACTGGCTGAACACCATAGGAATTGCAGACTGGGGTAATTGTAGCTAATCCTTACTAGAGTTGAGCGGACACCTGGATGTTTGGGTTCGGCAGGTTCGGCCGAACTTCGAAAAAATGTCCGGGTCCATGCTCGAACTTGACCCTGAACTTGACCCGGAACCCCATTGAAGTCAATGGGGACACAAACTTTTGGCCACTAAAATGCCTCTAAAAAAGTCCTGGAAAGGGGGTAGAGGGCTGCAAAATGAAGTAAAATGTTGGTAAGAGTAGGACAAGTGCCCTGCAAGCAAATGTGGATAGGGAAATAACCTAAAATAACATAAAATACATACAAATTACAAATACAGCTGAGCCATAAAATAGCACTAGATGGAATCTTTGATTTTAGCTTTGGAAGAACATAAATCTAAAGCATGGCTGCCAGGAGGATCAACAGAATTATCCATTTGAGAGAGGGTTGGAGTGCAGGGTATTCTCTTTCAGTTTATACTAAGTGACCCATAGGTTGAGGAGGCGGTAACCGTGGCGGTGTAGGTGGAAGCGGCGCTGGAGGAGGAGGAGGTAGCCAACACTGTTTTTTATTTGGTTTTGGTTTTTTAAATTGGGGTATCCCCCAAAATATTGGGACATATAACAACAGAAAACAAAGAATAAGTGCATTTGAGTATAACAATGAATGGGTGAGGCCGCTATAAAGGTCTATTCTGCACAAGGTACAGAGAAGTCTGGTGGGATCCATGCCTGGTTCATCTTAATAAACGTGAGCTTGTCCACGTTGGCTGTGGACAGGCGGCTGCGCTTGTCTGTGATAGCGCCCCCTGCCGTGCTAAACACACGTTCAGACAATACACTGGCTGCAGGGCAGGCCAGCACATCCAAGGCATAAAGGGCAAGCTCAGGCCATGTGCCCAATTTGAAGACCCAGAAGTTGAATGGGGCAGACCCATTAGTCAGTACATGTAGGCGTGTGCACACGTACTGTTCCACAATGTTGCTGAAATGCTGCCTCCTGCTAAGACGTTGCATATCAGATGGTGGTGCTGCTAGTTGTGGCGTGCTGACAAAGCTTTTCCACATTTAGGCCATGCTAACCCTGCCTTCTGAGGTGCTGGCGGTGCCCCAGCTGCGTTGGCGACCTCTTCCTCTGCCTTCACCTTGTGCTTCCATTGAGCCCCCGGTGTCATTTTGGAATGCCCTCAGCAGCACGTCTACCAGCGTGCACTTGTAGTCGCGCATCTTACGATCACACTCCAGTGATGGAATTAAGGACGGCACGTTGTCCTTGTAACGGGGATCCAGAAGGGTGGCCACCCAGTAATCAGCACAAGTTAGAATGTGGGCAACTCGGCAGTCATTGTGCAGGCACTGCAGCATGTAGTCGCTCACGTGTGCCAAGCTGCCCATAGGCAAGGACAAGCTGTTCTCTGTGGGAGGTGTATCATCTGTGTCCTCTGTATCCCCCCAGCCACGGTCCAGTGATGCCCATGAGCTGCGTTGGGTGCCACCCTGCTGTGAACACGGTTCCTCCTCCTCCTCCTCATCTTCATCCTCATCATAGAATGTGTCGGCAGATAAGAACCATCTAGCCTGCCCAATTTTTTTTGAGTACTTTTATTAGTCCCCCGTTCCTGGTCTTATAGCTAGGATAGCCTTTTTTCTATCCCACGCATGCTTAAAATCCTTGACTGTGTTTACCTCTACCACTTCTGCTGGAAGGCTATTCCATACATCCACAACCCTCTCAGTAAAGTAATACTTCCTGATATTACTTTTAAATCGTTGCCCCTCTAATTTAAGACTATATCCTCTAGTTGTGGTAGTTTTTCTTCTTTTAAATATACTCTCTTCCTTTACTGTGTTGATTCCCTTTATGTATTTAACTGTTTCTATCATATCCCCCTGTTACATATTTCCTCCAAGCTATACATGTTAAGATGCTTTAACCTTTCCTGGTAAGTTTTATCCTTCAACCCATGAACCAGTTTAGTAGCCCTTCTCTGAACTCTCTCCAAAGTATCAATATCCTTCTGGAGATATGGTCTCCAGTACTGCGTACAATACTCCAAGTGAGGTCTCACCAGTGCTCTGTACAATGGCATGAGCACTTCCCTCTTCCTACTGCTAATACCTCTTCCTATGCAACCAAGCATTCTGCTAGCATTTCCTGCTGCTCTATTGCATTGCCTACCTACCTTAAAGTCCTCTGAAATTATCACTCCTAAATCCCTTTTCCTCAGATGTTGAGGTTAAGACTGTACCAAGTCTATATTCTGCTCCAAAACTGTACCCTGGCTTGAAAGTTGTGTACCTGGCCTATGCTGGTGCAGGAACCCACCCTCCTAGCCACTTGTGAATGACTGGCCTAATAACCGTGGAAATGACCCCTCATCTTCCTCCTCCTCCTCCTCAAAAACTGTGCCCTGGCTTGTCAGTTGTGTACCTGGCCTATGCTGGTGCAGGAACCCACCCTCCAAGCCACTTGTGAATGACTGGCCTGATAACCGTGGAAATGACCCCTCTTCTTCCTCCTTCTCTTCCTCCTCATTGGTGGTGAAGTGGTGCTGTTCCGCAGAGCGACTGACCCGTGCGTGCTGCAGCTGATACTCCACTATCGCCTGCTGCTGCTCGCACAATCTCTCCAGCATGTGCAAGGTGGAGTTCCACCTTGTGGGCACGTCACATATGAGGCGGTGAGCGGGAAGGCCTAAGTTACGCTGCAGCGCAGACAGGCGAGAATGCCTAAAATGCGCACAGACGGCCCGCACTTTCTGCAGCAGCTCTGATATATCTGGGTAGTTTTTCAGGAATTTCTGCACCACCAAATTCAGCACATGCGCCAGGCAAGGGATGTGCGTCAAACCGTCTAGGCCTAGAGCTGCTACGAGATTTCGCCCATTATCGCACACCACCAGGCCGGGCTTGAGGCTCAGTGGCAACAACCACTCATTGATCTGTTGTTCCATGCTCGTCCACAGCTCCTGCGCGCTGTGGGGTTTTTCCCCCAAACATATGAGTTTTAAAAGAGCCTGCTGTCGTTTCCCCCTGGCTGTGCTGAAGTTGGTCGTGAAGGTGTTATGCTGACCGGATGAGGAGTTGGTAGAGGAGGTGGTAGAGGAGAAGGAAGAAGCTGAGTAGGAGGAGGAGGCAACAGGAGGCAAAGAGAAATGCCCTGCTATCGTTGGTGGCGGAAGGACATGCGCCAAACTGCTATCAGGCCCAGCCGACACTACATTTGCCTCTTTGCGACCACCGCCTCTACCTCCAGACTGGACACGTCAATCGCATGACCTTGATTCCATGTGGGGTCTAGGACCTCATCATCCTCCACACCATCTTCCACCCACTCCTAAACCCTGCCCTCCTTGACGGTCTGCACACTGCCGAAAGCCACAGCAGTTGGCACCTGTGTTTCGTCATCATCAGAGACGTGATGCGGTGGTCCTCACATGTCCACATCCTGACACATAAGTGGTTGTGCATCAGTGCACTCAATCTCTTCCACTTCTGGGGCAAGTCTAGGTTTGATGACTCCGCCAGCAGAGTCATCAAAAAGCAAAAGAGACTGCTGCATGACTTGTGGCTCAGACTGCTTGACTGATTTGCAAGGGGGTGAGGTGAAAGACAGATGGCCATTGGCTGCAGGTGTCAACTCTGAGCTTTCAGCAGGGGACCGGGTGGTAGACAATGTGAAGTAACTGGAGCCACTGTCAGCCACCCAATCTACTATCACCTGTACTTGTTCTGGCCTCACCATTCTAAGAGCGACATTCGGGCCTACCAAATAACGCTGAAGGTTCTGTCGCGTACTAGCACCTGAGGAAGGTGTTTCACTTCTGCGTGTAGCTGGCACAGATTGACCACATCCCCTACTTGCAACAGGAGCTCCACCAACACCAGCAGCACCATGACCAGGGCCACGTCCCTTATTTGACGCTCTCCTCATTCTTTGCGGTCACCCACCAAAGAAACATGGTTTATGTCAGGCGACAATGTAACCACCAATAGTCAACAATGTTTATTGGACTGCAAGAAATGCACCGCAAGACATAAATGTACTATTTAGCACCCAAAACAATTAGAATTTTTCAAAGTGCACTGCAAGCAAAGTATTGGACTGTTCTATTTGACTCTCAGATATGAAGTACACCGCAAGACGCAAATGTACTATTTAGCACCCAAAACAATTAGAATTTTTCAAAGTGCACTGTAGCCACAGTATTTCACTGTTCTATTTGACTCTCAGATATGAAGTGCGCCGCAAGACTCAAATGTACTATTTAGCACCCAAAACAATTAGAATTTTTCAAAGTGCACTGTAACCACAGTATTTCACTGTTATATTTGACTCTCAGATATGAAGTGCACCTCAAGACGCAAATGTACTATTTAGCACCCAAAACAATTCGAATTTTTCAAAGTGCGCTGTAAGCACAGTATTGGACTGTTCTATTTGACTCTCAGATATGAAGTGCACCGCAAAACGCAAATGTACTATTTACCACCCAAAACAATTAAAATTTTTCAAAGTGCACTGTAAGCACAGTATTGGACTGTTCTATTTGACTCTCAGATATGAAGTGCACCGCAAGATGCAAATGTACTATTTAGCACCCAAAACAATTCGAATTTTTCAAAGTGCGCTGTAAGCACAGTATTGGACTGTTCTATTTGACTCTCAGATATGAAGTGCACTGCAAGATGCAAATGTTCTATTTAGCACCCAAAACAATTAGAATTTTTCAAAGTGCGCTGTAAGCACAGTATTTGACTGTTCTATTTGACTCTCAGATATGAAGTGCACCGCAAGACTACTATTTACCACCTGAAACAATTAGAATTTTTCAAAGTGCGCTTTAAGCACAGTATTGGACTGTTCTATTTGACTCTCAGATATGAAGTGCACCGCAAGACGCAAATGTACTATTTAGCACCCAAAACAATTATAATTTTTCAAAGTGCACTGTAACCACAGTATTTCACTGTTCTATTTGACTCTCAGATATGAAGTGCACCGCAAGACACAATTGTACTATTTAGCACCCAAAACAATAAGAATTTATCAAAGTGCGCTGTAAGCACAGTATTTGACGGTTCTATTTGACTCTCAGATATGAAGTGCAGGACGCAAATGTAATATTTAACACCAACAAATTGCAGTATTTAAAAATGCCTAGATGTTGCCCACTGAGCTAACAGAACATTATTAAAGTCATGTGCCTGGCACACATGCAGTTGCAAGTGCACTGCACTCTCTGTGGCACTGGGCTCACGGCAGGGTACAAATATGTAGTATAGCACCCACTAGAATAATCACTGTAATTTGAATAATCACTGTAATTTGAATAATCGCTGTAGTTTGGATAATCGCTGTAGTTTGCAGATTCAACACCAGATTTTTTTTTTAATCTGTCCTTCACAGCTGCAGCATCCTCTCCCTACACTAAGAAGAGCTCATGTGCACTGGCCAATCACAGCTATGCCATTAGTAGGCATGGCTGTGATGGCTTCTAAGGGCAAACAAGCCAAACGCTTGTTGATTGGCTGCCCTGTAGCCTTTCAAAATGCGCCATTAAATCACCGAACCCTGAACTCTAACACGAACATACAGTGGAATGTCCGTGTTCTGGTCCGGGGTCCAAAAACCGTAATGTTCGGTACGAACCCGAACAGTGCAGTTCGGGTTGGCTCAACACTAATCCTTACTATTCCTGCTATTGTAATGTTATCATGCTGTGCTGGTTTGTTAGCTACTAATACCATGGTTATACCATTCTTCCAATTAATTAGCATTTGCCTCCCACCAGGTAACCCCTCTTCTGAGCCAACAAATTTAGGCAATGGGGAGGAGGTAAGAAAGTATTGGGATGAGAGAGGGGGAAAATGGAGAGGATATTATGTGCCCCCTGGAAAGTATTCTGCGATGCCCATTCCTGTCATATGCATAAGACTATCCTGAAGAACAAATACATGTGAGATTTTAGTATCAGCATAGTAGATCTGCTTACAACTTATCAGCTTACTACTTATCAGCTTACTACTTATCTGCTTACTACTTATCAAAGTCTATTTTTTTTATCTTGCCAACTACTATGCCAAATACTATGCAAATACAATGGAAAACTATTATGGCTCCAGCAATGACGAGATGGTTTGTTCTCATTGGATTAACACTCCGCTTGCTAATGCAGTGCATTAGATATTGCTATTTTGGTGCTACAGGAAATAAGGATAGGAATTTCTTGTTTTATTTTATCAAACTATTTCCATTTTTTACCAATATATTATCTTCCTAATCCAGTAAATAAGTAATTAAGGAATTTACCATGACACTATATGATCTAATTACAATAGATTTTTAGACTGAATGGGGGAGCAGCATTTAAAAGCCCAGTTGTCTTATGATTCACAGGTATTAAAAGGTGCGGCGACATGCTTCTATGCTTTCATTGGATTTGATATCATAGCAACCACAGGAGAAGAAGCAAAAAGTCCTAATACCTCCATCCCCTATGCTATCACTGCTTCACTGATCACTTGTTTAACGGCGTATGTATCTGTAAGTATTACATTCATGTATTTTCTTGTATGTCTAACTCTAACCACAACATATTTGCATAAGTAGCCTGTCATAATTTATATATTAGAAATATGAGAGGCATTGGGGAAATTAGTTTGCATAGTGTCCCCCCATTAATTCCCCTAATTTGTATATGGGGGGGCCAGGGTCACTTGACCCCATAACAAAAGGGAGCTGGGCAAATACTCCAAACCATAATGTAGCCTGACCTCCCCCTTTCATAACAAATGGAAGTCAAAAACTCCCAGTACTTAATATATATATGGGGGGCCAGTGCAAGTTCCCCCACAGGCCCATAGACCCAATAAAATTAAGTTAAGCCCCCAGACCAGGGGAGCTCCCCAAAGGCTTCCAGGCCAAATAAAATAAATGAATCCCTACCTACCCCCCACACAACTCTATTCTGTGGTAAGTGAGGACAAATCAGTATAAATATACCTGCAGCCCATGGACTCATTGAAGAGAGGGGAATATTATTGTATTATAGGGCCTGGTGACCTATGGGAAAGCCCCTGGACCCAGGTACTTCTTTATACTTAACTGGACTCCAGGCCTTTGGCCAGTCCCTAGCCTTAGTAATACATGGGGGACGTGGAGTCATTTAGGTGGCTCCCAGTCCCGTTTATTATGGGGGGGGGTTGGCCCCCCAATCTGTGCAATTAGGGTCTGGGCTCATTTGCTCACCTCCAAGCCCCATTTATTATAGATGAAGGAGAGACCGTTTAATCTCGCTCCCCTTCATTATGGCAGACTTCACCACATTTCATATGTTTGCAAAATGGTTAGGAAATACCATTTTGCAAAGTCAAAATGGGGCATCTGAGGGGGAGGCACATCTCTCCATGGTTGAAGGGTGAAATTAGTGCTAATGTTGACCTCCAATTATGGACTTTTGTGAATCTTAGTTAAATGTATTATAGTAGCATAAATACCCCTTCTGACATCACCATTATACTAGATGTCAGACAAAGTACCCATGTGCAAGACAACAATGCTCAATATACTTCCTGGACCAGAATGGACTCTATTTCCTGAAACCATGCATGATGTCACTGCAGCATCGTTAGACCCCAAAATAAAATGCAATCCATTCCAAATACAAATATATTTAATGCTAATACCAGTAAATTAGGTATATGTTTAAACTGGTCCAAGTATCAGCTAGTTCACTGAATTAAAAGGTGCCAGGGACTTTTTGGGTTTTGGTAAGTGCATTTGCTAATTTTCTAGTGTCTAAGAGTAATGTGCCTAGGGCTGACGTCTCGCATAGTCTTATTATTATTATATTTACAAAGGAGACCGATAGGAAATGTATTTTAGCAACACTTATTCATGTCTATAGGACAGAGGACAAGGACAATGATATCCCTATTACAGCTATTAGGTTATTAAGGTTACTACTGCATAGCTGCAATTTATTCCATTTTCCTACTTTTTCTACGATAAGAAAGTCAAGGCTTTAAATCTCAGGCATACTCAGAATAAAGAAACAATTCACAGAAAAGCCGGACTCTACCTGACACGTGCTAATGTGGGCGGGTACCCAGAGCGCCCTCTTGATCTTGATGAAATCCACACAATGATTTGCTCGGCACTCCAAAAAATTCCATGGTGCTTTATTCAAAGGTGTGTTCAATAATGCAGCTGAAAAACAAAGGAACCAAAGGACACCTGTGCATTTTGTGTGTAAAACAGTGCTTAATCATAGTTGGGGTTTTTTTGCTGCATGTTTGAACATACCTTTGAATAAAGCACATTTGGATTGAAGAGAAAATGTTATTATACACAGAATAAACACCTCATATTCTGGAGATTCTCCAGTCTATGATTCTAACATTTCTATATTATCATTAGAGAGATTTTGACCAATGATATTTGATTTTATCAACAATACTGTTTTACCTCCATTAAGTGCACAGTTATTATGCTCTTTTTTCAGGGTGATATAAAGAATGAGACTCATGGTTTTATATTATCATTATTACAATTGATATTACAGTGCTACTATTATGTAGTGTACTTGCATGGAAAGCTAGGTTTTGTACTAAACTAAACGCCAATAATTATCACATGTAAGATTTTGTTGATCAATAATTGTAATTTGACTTCTTTGTCTTTTTTAGGTAAGCGTTATATTAACATTAATGGTGCCATACAATATGATCGATACCGAATCACCACTAATGGAGATGTTTGTAGCCCACGGGTTCTACACTGCTAAATTTATTGTAGCTATTGGGTCTGTGGCAGGGCTCACGGTCAGCTTGTTTGGTTCGCTTTTTCCAATGCCTAGGGTCATTTATGCAATGGCTGGCGATGGGCTTTTGTTCAGGTCAGATATGTCTATTTTATTACCTTTTGTTTGCTAAGTTATATGCATGTGTAGCCAGTCTGTGAAAGAAATTAATTGTGTGTATAATGTACCCATTCATTCTTGTTAATTAATGTTACTCCTTTGTGTTTACAGGTTTTTGTCCCATGTGAGTTCCTATACAGAAACACCAGTTGTGGCTTGTGTAGTCTCTGGATTCCTTGCAGCTCTACTATCACTCTTAGTCAGTCTTCAGGACCTTATAGAAATGATGTCCATTGGCACTTTGTTAGCATACACCCTGGTGTCTGTTTGTGTATTATTATTGCGTTACCAGCCTGAAAGTGACATTGATGGCTTTGTCAAGTTTCTTTCTGAAGAACACACCAAAAAAAAGGAAGGAATCCTTGCAGACTGCGAGAAGGATGCTTGCTCACCCATGAGTGATGGTGATGAGTTTAGTGGTCCAGCCACCAACACATGTGGTGCAAAGAATATGCCTTCTCTTGGAGACAACGAAATGTTGATCGGCAAGTCTGATAAATCAAATTATAATATAAATCACCCAAACTATGGAACAGTTGACATGACATCAGGTATTGAGGCAGATGGGTCTGAAAACATCTATCTTATTAAACTGAAGAAACTAATTGGGCCGCGATATTATACGTTAAGGATTCGCCTTGGATTGCCTGGAAAAATGGATCGTCCAACTGTTGCTACTGGCCGTACAGTCACTATCTGTGTTATGCTTTTATTTGTCTTAGTATTCATATTCTGTTCTTTTATCATATTTGGTGCGGACTACATATATGACCAAGTGTGGTGGGCTGTCCTCATAGTCGTTTTGATGGTGCTGCTGATCATTGCATTGGTCTTTGTAATCCTACAACAACCAGAGAACCCTAAAAAATTGCCTTACATGGCACCATGTGTCCCATTTGTGCCTGCATTTGCCATGCTGGTAAACACTTATCTGATGCTGAAACTATCAACCATTACATGGATTCGGTTTGCTGTCTGGTGTTTTGTAGGTAAGTTTGCTTTTTATATTGATTAAAACAAATACAGGCATATTTGATATCCTCAAATAAAGAACCATTCTGAATAATTTGACATGAGGTATTACTCAAGTACAGGTACCAGTGAAAAGAACCCTCTTCTCTAAGACAAGTTGCAAGAATCTGATGTTTATGAATATAACCACCAAAACAATATCTGTAAAGAGAAATATATACTTTATATTACTTATGGCTTGGAGACAATCTGTTGATGTAGAGATCTTGGATACATTAACCCAAACTGCAGCAAGTTCCCCAATAATATGTATCATGCTGGCCTGTAGTTAGCATCTGTGAAGTACCTTAGCATGTAACTTACTGCTTGCCTGCTTGCTAGCATGGGAGTGCTGGCAAAGGAGGCATTCGGGAAATTGCCCCCTGGGCTGCCCTCTACCATAGCTGAATGGGCTGTGCTGCATCACTTTTCACTTCTAAATGCCCTAGTGCCCTAGTGTACAACTGTGGCCCTCCAACTGCTGTTGAACTACAACCCCCAAAATTGTCCACTAGCTTTCTCAAATTGCAGGGAATTATGGTTGTTTTACAGCTAGAGGGCTGCAATTGGATGCCTAGGCACTACTTTTTATCTCAATCTCAATTATCAATCATTCTCTGTACCTCATCTGTCTATGTCTGTCTGCCTCTGTACATTATTTGTCATCATATTTTTTCTTCCTGTCTATCTGTAGACTTGTAAGGTGCATGAAGTTCTAGTAGAATGCTCCTCTCCCACACACAAGGCGTTTCTCCTTATTCAGGCTTTCTCAAGTGTTTGTTTTGTGTGTATTGTATGTACCAGGAGTGAAGCACTGGTTGTGTTTTTGTGCTGCTACTCCCTTCACAGTTAAAGGCGCAGTGTACTCTATTTTTGTTTAATGTACAATTGGTGACATCTAACTTTGGAGAGAGCAGGAACTGTTAGATACTGCTATAAGGATTCTGTAAGGATGCATGCTATAAGGATGGTAGCAGGCAGAAAGGATGATGGAGGCTCTTACTAAGTCAAAAGATGTCTCATGATGGTTCTGGGTTTTAGATTAGACATGTTCTGCCCCAGTAGTTTCTTCGTTTTTTTTCCAGAGAGATTTAGTAGTTGCGTATTTATCCAATAATGGTTCGGAAAGCATTTTAATCACCTCACCATGTTTCTCTTGTTCTCATAAAACATATTTATTCGCCTGATGAACAGTCCATATTTGTTTATGGGTATTCTCCATACTGTTTTGGTGATTCATATTTCTAAACGTATATCCTCTAGTGAGCAAGCCTCTCTTCCTGCAATGTCTCCTTAGCTCCTCTGAGATCTGTTTTAATAAGCCTTGATTCATAAATTGTCCTATAATTACGTCTGAGAGTAAAATGTTCAGTTGATCCACCTCAGTTTAATTCAGTTTTCAGACATAAATCAGCTTTGTGGTAGAACACACAAGCTAAGGGATGATGTCTTTCTGATGTAGTTTCTGCTCAGTGAAGAATTATCAACCTGTATCTCCTTAACTACCGTATTTGCTCGAATATAAGACGAGGTTTTTTTCAGAGCAAATGCTCTGAAAAATCCCCCTCGTCTTACATTCGAGGTCGTCTTATAATCTGACCTCAAATTGAGGTCAGACTATAAGACTGGGATCCAGGTCCCCAGCAGAGCTGCAGGGGACCTGGATCCCCCTCTCTAGCAGCAGGGGATGTCTGCGCAACGAGCGCAGACTCCCCTGCTTCCGCCCGGCACGACCGCCGGGGCTTCTGTGAAGAAGCCGGGAACTTCCGCTTTCGTCACAGAAGTCCCGGCGAGCGTGCCGGGCGGCAGCAGGGGAGGTCTGCGCTCATCGCGCAGACTTCCTCTGCTGCCCCACTAGACACCAGGGAAAAGCGGGCAGCTGGGGGATGTCTGCACTATACGTGCAGATATCCTCCATGCTGCCCGACACCTCCGTCTATTATGACGGACCAGCTGTCCGTCATAATAGACGGAGGTGTCGGGCAGCATGGAGGATATCTGCACGTATAGTGCAGACATCCCCCAGCTGCCCCCACTAGCCACCAGGGAAAGGGGGGAGATGGATAGAGAGAGAGGGGGGGGGGATAGAGAGAGAGGGGGGGGGGATAGAGAGAGAGAGGGGGGGGGATAGAGAGAGAGGGGGGGGGATAGAGAGAGAGGGGGGGGGATAGAGAGAGAGGGGGGGGGATAGAGAGAGAGAGGGGTGGGATAGAGAGAGAGGGGGGGGATAGAGAGAGAGGGGGGGAGAGAGAGAGAGGGGGGGGATAGAGAGAGAGGGGGGGGAGAGAGAGAGGGGGGGGATAGAGAGAGAGAGAGGGGGGAGAGAGAGGGGGGGGGATAGAGAGAGAGGGGGGGGATAGAGAGAGGGGGAGAGAGAGAGAGACTAGGGGAGGGAGGGGGGAGATAGAGAGAGAGACTACACTGGAGGGGGGAGGGAGAGAGGCCGCAAGGAAATAAAAACAAGAAATACATTTGTATAATATCAATTTTTAATTACATATTAAAAAGCAATTTACATATATACAAGTTAAACTTTTTTTTTCCTATAGGGTAGTCTTATATTCAGGCTTTTAGTTTTTTTCCTAAAGGAATATACAAAGTTTGGGGGGTCGTCTTATAATCAGGGTCGTCTTATAATCGAGCAAATACGGTAGTTATCATTTAAATGTCTATCTTGTCATGAAAATGCAACTGATTCAGTTTAATCCCATCTGGTCAGTTCAATCTCTTTTCTTAAATGATGAGTCTCACAATTGCCATTATCCATATATATATATACCGTATTTTTCGCTCCATAAGAAGCACCTAGTTTTTAGAGGAGGAAAACAAGAAAAAAATATTCTGAATCAAATCAGGTGGCACAACATATGGCCGACTATCCTAATACTGCTTTAGAGACAGAAACAAACAAAAAATGGACTTTGTGCATCATATGTTAAATTAATAATTGATAATGGGAGTCGATTGTTACTTTATACATATGATGTACAAAGTTAATTTTTTGTTTGTTTTTGCCCCCTTTTTAACTCAGTAATTCTTTATTTGACTTTTTATCATAAAAAAATGAGACTTACAACATTAAAAACATATATTAACAATAATACGCACATTTTTTTAACTTTGTTTATTAGTTTTATATTTTAATAAGACAGAATACAAGGAAAACCTTTTTTAAACAAGTTTATTTTTCATATATAAAGGTCTACCTACAGTACTTTTGTCAAAGTCGGAGCTTACCCTGTATATGTTGCTAGGCGACGAGCAGGGGGACCCGACACAGGAACCCCAGCAGCCTCCTCTCCTCCACGCTGCACGATCTCCCGAGACTCCAGGGACCACACATTCTCTCCATAAGACGCACAGACATTTCCCCTTACTTTTGAGGAGGAAAACAGTGCGTCTTATGGAGCGAGAAATACGGTATATATTTTAAAAATGAAAGCAATAAGAATTGTGAATGCCTGAATAGAAGGCTAATCATAAAAAGCAGTGTCTGATATTGCAAGGATGCAGATGTTATTTCCACTTTGTAACGTATTTCTTACAAAGTAATATCCACCAGGCATGCAGTATAATCAGTTTCAATCTAACAGCATCTCAGACACGTTCCACATCTTTTCAATCAATCTGCAAAACAGTTGAAATAGGGAATCCCATAGAGTAGTATGTCTTTATGTCTCAACAATATTAGACAGTGTTTATGTATGATTAGCATTCTATTTATCTAATCTCTATGTTTATTTGGTCTGTATGTACATTTGTTGAGGCTGAGCACTGAATAGCATTTTTTTTTTAATTAAGCCCTTCAGTGCTGGTAGAAATTGTCCATATAACCTGGTACTTTACCGGGAGGCCAGTAAAAAAATTGGCTTGAGGCCAATTTTAATTATGTGGAGGCAATTACATGACTGGTATATTAATGAAGAAAAATTCCTATCTGGAATGTAAAGGTGTATGCAATATTTAGAACTCTGGCAACAAAGGGCATCTAAGCACTTCAGTTCCAATAGTTTCTACTATAGAATCTAGTAATTATTCTTTTATTGGCATAAGAATATTATAAACAGGGTAATATATAATAATCTTTTAAGATGTTAATAACAGATACATCTGTATACATATATATAGGATAAATTGGTAATGTTTATATTTTATGTGCTATGAGGTAAAAATATATATTGGCCAAACACTAAGGGGTTTTTCCACTTAAACCCTCTGTGTGCCTTTTTAACCAAGTGCATTGTTTTTAATGTAAAAAAAAGATACTGGAGAAATAACATTAAAAAGCTACTTCATATCGATTGCCCTGGTGAATTTAGAGTTACAGGTTTGGCGATTAATTAAAATTAGAAATCTTCAGGCATTTAATCTCCCTAACGTGCAGCTTTGAATAATGAACTTTGCATTAATAATGTAACATAAGATTGATGATTATAAAAAAGCAATACACACACACACACACACACACATATATATATATATATATATATATATATATATATATATATATTTGTAAAATGTATTGGTTAAATGGTCAGAGCACTCACTCATCAAACATGACCATAGAATATAGTTACCATTGAGTGATGGGGTACAGCACTCTAGGACCAGGATCAACAGAAGCCTTGTTAAATTTTCATGTGCAGAACCTTTTATTCACATACCATCTGCCTGTGTGAGTCCTGAGGCGTCTATCCACATTAAGAGGTAGCTTCAACACTCATCATGCATATTTAATATGTGAAGCTGTCAGTGATAGAAGAATTTAACATCACAAACAGAATAATGCCCTCCTGGTGTGTCTGAATATCACCATAACACTTTGTGATCAGCAAGCAAATATACAGTGGATATAAAAAGTCTTTACACCCCTGTTAAAATGTCCGGTTTCTGTGCTGTAAAAAAATGAGACAAAGATAAATCATTTTAGAACTTTTTCCACCTTTAATGTGACCTATAAACTGTACAACTCAATTGAAAAACAAACTGAAATCTTTTAGATAGAGGGAAGAAAAAAGATTTAAAAAAAATAACGTGGTTGCATAAGTGGGCACACCCTCTTATAACTGGGGATGTAGCTGTGCTCAGAATTAAGCAATCACATTCCAAATCATGTTAAATAGGAGTCAGGAAAAACATCCAAGCCAGGCTACATTTTGCAAAAACACATCTGAAGTCTCCCAAAAGCAATTGGGAAAAGGTGTTATGGTCTGATGAAACCAAGGTTGAACTTTTTGGCCATAATTCTTAAAGATATTTTTGGCGCAAAAACAACACTGCACATCACCAAAAGAACACCATACCCACAGTGAAGCATGGTGGTGGCAACATCATGCTTTGGGGCTGTTTTTCTTCAGCTAGAACTGGGGCCTTAGTTAAGATAGAGGGAATTATGAACAGTTCCAAATACCAGTCAATATTGGCACAAATCCTTCAGGCTTCTGCTAGAAAGCTGAACATGTAGAGGAACTTCATCTTTCAGCATGACAACGACCCAAAGCATACATCCAAATCAACAAAGGAATGGCTTCACCAGAAGAAGATTAAAGTTTTGGAATGGCCCAGCCAGAGCCCAGACCTGAATCTGATTGAAAATCTGTGGGGTGATCTGAAGAGGGCTGTGCACAGGAGATGCCATCGCAATCTGACAGATTTGGAGTGTTTTTGCAAAGAAGAGTGGGCAAATCTTGCCAAGTCAAAATGTGCCATGCTGATAGACTCATACCCAAAAAGAGTGAGTGCTGTAATAAAATCAAAAGGTGCTTCAACAAAGTATTAGTTTAAGGGTGTGCACACTTATGCAACCATATTATTTTATTTTTATATTTTCTACCTAAAAGATTTCAGTTTGTTTTTCAATTGAGTTGTACAGTTTATGGGTCACATTAAAGGTGGAAAAAGTTCTTAAATGATTTATCTTCGTCTCATTTTTTTACAGCACAGAAACCTGACTTTTTAACAGGGGTGTGTAGACTTTTTATATCCACTGTAAGTGCTTAAACAACTAATGAAGAAAAAAATGAAACCAAAGTTTATAGTCTCCTGAACTTTTCACAGTTTTCTGTCTGGATACATTTCAAAGGTCATTCATTATATATATGTGTGGTAACTAAATACAAAGGACATTTGTGGTACTCTAATGTGACATTATCTAGTATCAGGCCAGAGTACTAAGTTTTCATGTTGATTGTAGCATTGCTAGGTCATGTACAGTAATCTCTCTAGGATCAATGGAAAACTGCATCTGATATCTGCTAACAATCAACTAAATAACTGGGGATGATTTGAAACTGGGTTGTCTCTTCTCTGACTTACAGGGTGTCCATTTTTCTGTGTGGAATAAGGCCAATAGAAATGATACACTCAAGGTGTAGAGTTGCAACTATGTTGAATAGCATAGATAGACAATTAACCATAATGGTACAAAATTTCCAAGCAAGCAGTTTACAACCTAAGGAGTCATGACAGATATGACATCTTCCCCATATGTTCTTCATGGCTGTTTGTCAGCTACTGAGTTAAACCTTGTATTAAAACCAAATAAAGTGTTAAACAGATGTTGGGAAATATGATTAATACATATTTACAATTTATAAAAATTTAAAAACTGCGGCAAGAACAGATGAATTCTGGGATGACTGTACCAAAAACCTTGCAATCTTTCTTACATTTTCATTGACTTATGTTTCTATTTCATTTCCAGGTCTGCTCATTTATTTTGGTTATGGGATGTGGAATAGTTCCTTAGAAATAAGCGCAAGAGAAGAGGTGCTCCACCAAAGCACTTACCAGCGCTATGATGTAGATGACACCTTCTCGGTGGATGATGGATTCTCCTATGCTCCCGAAGAAGAAAAATCTCAGGACTGGGAAACTGCAGACACTAAAGGCTACTACTATCAGCAATCAGCAGAGGCACATGACAACAACCAGACAACAAACAACAGATCCAAAAGCAAGAGCAAACACAAACAGGACTCTGATGCATTGATTGCCAATGATGAGTTAGACTACTCTGCAGAGTAAAGGCTTATCCAACGTGTCAGTGATTGACTTTGGCCTAAGATATGACAGCTTCTCGGGCACTGTGTAGGGATTACCTTCTGTCTCTCACAGTTACACTGCTTATTAAGTTGCAACCAAGTGTTTAACATATTTCTGATTTTCACCATCATTTAACACATTTTCCTTAACCTTTAGGTTAAATTATTTATTTTGTTAAGTTATTGAGAGTTAAGAAAAAATGTTGCAAGTTAATCTTTCACTTTTTGTTTTTCCTTCATGGGTATGGGTGTATGTAGTGCATTGGTACTGGAATACGTTTATACATAGATATAAAATAATTCAAAGAGAACTGGACTTTTCAGCCATTCCCCTGGGTATGAGATACTAGGAGGAAAGGGATGTCCAGGTGAAAAAAGTAAACAGTATGTATGGATGATTCAGATCAGATACAGGTGAATGAGGGAGGTGGGCTACACAGGGAAGGAAATATAATAAATTAAATCCCTTATAAAGGAAACATGCATAAACTATATATATAAGTAAAGTGGAAGGAAAGACAGTAAGGTTCTAGATGGAGTGCAGGAGAAGCTAATTGGTCATTCAAATAACCGGTTTCATTGAAAGGTCAAAGAGTGGAGTCTAAGACATTGGGTGACATGTAGGAGTCAGAGATACAAAGTTCTTTAAAGAGGGATACCAATATTGCACAGAGTTAGTTTTAGTACAGAATTAGTACAGCTTTAAGATTGGCTCTTTGGAAAAGGCAGACAGAACATGTCCTATAAAGTGTGAGATACAAGCAAAAATTGTTGGAAGGTTTTCAAAACCTTAATGAAAGCTAATCCCTGAGTTATTTTTCCTTCCTCAACGGCTCTAAAATGTGCCACTTTAACAAGTGCCTACCCTGCAGGTCAAAGTGGGAGGACAAAATAAAGGCAGCAAGACCTTGGAAAGTGATTTGATGTTCAGTACAGTAGTTTAATTGGAAAAGAATGCCTAATATAACAAGATTTACAGAGGAGTATGATATGGGCTTCACCAAATTACTAACAGGGCAAAATGTTGGGCTGTATGTGACAAGTAAAAAGGCTTGTAGAGGAGACACTGGGTGGACCTAAGGTGCAGATTGCCCAGAATGCAGTGCAGTAGACATGGAGTTAAATGAAAACACAAAGTATAATGTAATATCTTAAATTAGGGTTTAGTTATACAAAGGGTTACCGTACTAGTCAATTCCTGGCTTTTAGAGACCTGAGGTTCCAGGTTGTGGCAAAGCAGTGCGGACACCATGTTTATCTACCTATTCTGTAATACCAAGTAAGAAAATCTAATATATGTATGTTATAAATACATATACAACCTGGGAGCTCATGATTCCTCCAAACATGGCATTGTTAATGTATATATTCTATGGTAACATGGAAGACGTGTTATCATTTAGATATTTCAAATTTAGATGTAGGGTGTGTATTGCCCTTTTGCACTGGCCTAACGGAGCTACATTACAAATCATAGAAACATTCACCCACAGAGTGGCTGATAGGACTGTTCATCAAGAAGATACAAGAAGGGCCCAAGGTTGTCATGCAAAGGTCTTTGGGTAATGGAATATAGGGGGTGCAGTCACAGGGCAGCGTCTCCTTCTAAATCACTGCCAAGGTAAATGGACATTTAGCATTATCGTTTTATGGGAGTCATAGTCTGATCAGTGCTAGATAGCTTGTGAACCCATTTGTCTTTCCTTTGATACCAAACTCCGTCTCGAAGATTATTTCGGACTACTAGGTTATACTGTGCTGTACCACACACTACACGAGACTGACGTGTTAAAAGGTCTAAAAGACTAAAAAAAAAAAAAAAAAAGTCTAAAACAAATCAGTGTAAAGAAAAGAGAGAGAAGAGCTGATAAAGCTGATAGCAGGATCTTTGCTTCTTGTGTGCATCCAGTTATGGATACAAGAGGTTCACCTTTCTACATTCCACATTGCTCAGCACTTTGAAGCAGCAGAAATACAGTCTAAATATATTTTCACATGATAGGAGGTATTTTAATTTGTTTCCTGAACTGGTAATATCTGCATGTAATGCTTTTATTTATATATTGTTGTGTGGTTCTCTACCTCTGTTTTAATTGTCCCAATTTGTTTGTTGTGTATATTGTAGCATTGAAATGATCTACACCAGTGATCCCCGAAGAATGCTATTAATATTACTGAATTCTTTATGTATATTGTATTCTTTCCCATGCCATTGTTATATACCGGTAGTGTCTGCAGTGCTTAATAGTTAATTACACAACTAAGGGATCAGCATGTAATGAATGTACTTTAAAAACAGGGGTTGCAACTGTCAGCTGATGGATAAGGGAATCGCATCCTTATAAAACTGTTTATTATTGAGTTCATGAGGAGCTGCTTGTATATAGGCCCAAAAGAAACCTTTCCAGTTCTCATATTCCCATTTTAACTAACCAGTGTCCAAGCAAGAACCAGCATCCAATGCCTTAATGAAAGTTTTTAACTAGAGAATGTCTTATAGTAAATTATTAGAATCTATTACAGTTTACAAGATCTCATTGGGAAGGCTCAGTGATCAGTCTATTCCATATAACACCTCGGGATTCCAAATCTTTATTTTACTGATTACAAGATCTCATTGGGAAGGCTCAGTGATCAGTCTATTCCATATAACACCTCGGGATTCCAAATCTTTATTTTACTGATTACAAGATCTCATTGGGAATGCTCAGTGATCAGTCTATTCCATATAACACCTCGGGATTCCAAATCTTTATTTTACTGATTACAAGATCTCATTGGGAAGGCTCAGTGATCAGTCTATTCCATATAACACCTCGGGATTCCAAATCTTTATTTTACTGATTACAAGATCTCATTGGGAAGGCTCAGTGATCAGTCTATTCCATATAACACCTCGGGATTCCAAATCTTTATTTTACTGATTACAAGATCTCATTGGGAAGGCTCAGTGAGCAGTCTATTCCATATAAAACCTTGGGATTTCAAATCTTATTTTTTTTGATTACAAGATCTCATTGGGAAGGCTCAGTGATCAGTCTATTCCATATAACACCTTGGGATTCCAAATCTTTATTTTACTGATTACAAGATCTCATTGGGAAGGCTGAGTGAGCAGTCTATTCCATATAACACCTTGGGATTCCAAATCTTATTTTTTCTGATTACAAGATCTCATTGGGAAGGCTCAGTGATCAGTCTATTCCATATAACACCTTGGGATTCCGAATCTTTTTTTTTTACTGATTACAAGATCTCATTGGGAATGCTCAGTGAGCAGTCTATTCTATATAACGTCTTATAATTCCGTTTCAGATAAGCAGTTGGACATTCCCAAATATTGATATTTACTAAAGGCAAACATAGGAAATATTACTGAGCTATTGCCAACTCACAATACCGAGATATGGAAAAATCAGAAGAATTCACTTGCAACACAAGTAATTATTACCTTATCTCATGCCAAACATGTGTTTTTGTTTTGTTTTTTTGGAGTATGAAACCTCACACAGAATATTTAGACACAATAGAAAAGTTAGAAGAATAAATAAATCACATTTAAACAGACTTTAGTTGAAGGATCAAGCTGCTTAACATAGATCACTAAAGAGAATAATTTTATAATATCGCAGACTTCCAAAGAACATTTAGACAATCTAACTTTGACTTTAAAGGCGTAAATCTACAGACTCCAATTAACCCTTGCTTCACTATTCATTTTATATTCAAGTCAACATTATGTCATTCCAGATTTGTGTACTGACTTACACACTGGTGTGCTAAGACATAGAAAGTTAGAGTGAAAACACCAGTGTTTGTCTTTATGAACTCACAATTTTCAAGCTGATTCATCCATGTTTATAAAGTAATTGTAGTTTTTCATCTTTCCACTCTCCAGTTTTATGTTTTTGCCATAACAAACTTCCAATGATTGGGGCATTTCGGATTACTCTATTATTAGGTTGACTTTTAAAAGATCAAAAATGCTTTAATTAGAAAGTGTTGTATACTGTTCTTATACACCAAGCCAGATCAGCATCTCAATAAATAAAACCTTGCACATCCTTGTAATCTGCCACTGAAATGGTGGATGCTTCATATTCCAAGGTCATACAGGGCTCATTGGCCTTGATTGTAAATATGAACACATTATAAGAAAATACATCTAAATTACTCTAAAGCTGGAGCCATTTATTACCCTCTCACATTGACTTTTTTGTGATAGGTATACTTGTAGTAAAGTATAGGGTAGCATAAAACAAACAAAAATGTGTCTTATTTATAAATATATTTAGCTGTTCATTTTTTATTATTTTTTAATAAAAGTTTTTAATTTGCATTTTGCATATATTACAGTAATACAATCAGTGTTATCAAGACAATATAACAATTTTCAAAACCCACTAGAGTCACAAATGCTCAAAAGTAGAACTACTATCAAACTAAGAAAGTAATCATTTGTTGAAACAGACTATAGAGTAACCAAACCCAACTAAACACTGGCTTTCTCTTCCTTTTCTACATTTGTGTCTGCTACAGTAGATACATATATTGCTATTTGCTACTTATCTATTTTTGGTATTTTGTGACTTTTGGGTTAGTTTCCTACATTTACTTTAATTCACAAACAAAACGATTTAACCATTCAATTAATATTTGATCAAACTGCATCAATCTTTCTTAGTTTCCCCCATGTTTTAGAAGCAGCATCTCTTAGCATATTTCACTATAATCTTTTTACTTCCTAAGAGGCCTTGGGATGTTTGCGATTCCCCAATCATTATCTTATTCGTGGATAACAAGACATGAACTATTTTTGCTCTAATGTTTAGTCACCCAAAACACCTTTACAGTGCTCATTAAAGCATAACAAAATAAACTATTTGAAATGTTTTGACAGTTTTTTAGATGGCTACGAGAATATTTTTGGCCTGAATATATTCTTGTAGCATTCATGTTTTTAAGTCCTGCAGCAGATAGAGAATAACTTTAAATATGTACAGAAAAATCAGACTGCTTTAGGAATAATCAATTTGTTACATGTTATTTCCACTGGTTGAATGCAAAGTACATCATTAATGAAAACATAGTAACATAAAATAATACAAAGTGTGAAAAAGCTTAACACAACATGCAGACATGTTTATGCTCCAATGATTAAAGAAAAATAGTTTTTAATATGTGATAGGTCTGCCTGAAGGACATTAAAATATCACACAGAAGGTAGTTTAATTTTTCATTCACTGGTTTACTGGGGAGATATTTTACAGCTCAAAGTTGATAGAGGACTCTGTAACAGACCAAAGATTCTACACTGCAATGTCTGTAGTCTTTAGTTTTGTTCTAATGTACAATGTAGATGTAGATACAGTGAATACAATGTGTAAAATCCAAATTACTTATTTAGTGTCCAACTAATGTTTTTTTGCAATTATTGATACATGTCACTTTTCTAATCTATATAGTGCACATAATTACATATTTGAATATTGTGTACAGATACACAGTATACAAATATATGTCAATAAGAGGCACATAAAGATATAAGAAAGGTAAAGGGTACTTCACTTATACAAAGACAGGTTAAATGACCCAGGTTCATCTGAAATGGAAAAGCAAAGCATATCAAAGATAATCAGGAGATTCGCAATCAAGATTCGCAACAAGTCCCTTGTGTATCTTTGATTTTGATGTATATGCATCCCTATATAAATCATTAGATATGGGAAGGGCATCATTGGAATGTGGGTTGGTTGGATCCAAAAGTGGGTGGAACATGGACAGAAATAAGTACTAGAGAGAGGGCAGAAAATATTTAAACACACTCAGTTACCTCCTAACCTAAAAAAGTGAAGCTGTATTGTAGTTTATTCAGGGTGACTAATGGGAATTTTGTCTCTGAAACATATTAGTATATATCTACATATTTAACTTCACTTCTATAGATTAGGATAGAACAAAAAAAAAAAGAAATGGTATTGTAAAAAGTTATTATTTGAAAATAAATTAAAATCTGTATATCTAGATTCAAGAAAGAGATAGGTAACCATTGGCAACCCAGCTTCCATTGATGCTCAGCCAGGTAAGGAACTGCAACACTTATACATGTAAGGGTACTACAACCATGAACTTGTCAAAATCAATTCACTGAAAAAGATTCTTGCCATCTACCTCACATTTACTATGGAGTTAATATTTCACTTTTGTCACCTGTAAACTAAGGCAGCTGAAGGTTTCAGATTTCCCGGTTCAAGCTAAGTAAAAGAAAAAAAAGTGAAAAGGTTCTCATTTTGGCATTTTATTGTAGGATAGTCTGTTTTTATGTTGCAGCCTCAGCTTGCGAAATGTGTTCAGCATTCCTTTTGGTCTGTATCTGGTGTTATTGCAGATGTCCTCTTGTTGTGTTATTTTTGCAGGCCTGGATTGACAATTATGTATTGTTAGCATTCTTCTTTGTGTTTTACAAAATCCCATTGGTGCACTAGACAATGGGATGTTATCTAAAGCAAGGTAGAAAAAAAACCATGCATATAATTATATTATGGAGTGACTTATTTTCAAATGATTGTGTGTTATATCTACTGATTCAAAATCTACTATCTGAAGACACAGTTTACCAAAATGTGTATATTTTAATAAATGCGTACAGCTTTTATGTGTGCCTTGAACTATAGAATTGGCTAAATTGATCTGAACTTTATTATGTTATTATTTGCGTGATCTCTGTTTAAATGCTCCTCACCATACATTATCTTTCTCACAATAACATTCCAATTTCTAAAGGTGCGATACTCCTGACAGCAAAGTAACTTTGGATCATCTGTACATTTTACAGGTGTTCTTCACACAGATACATGCACACATTCATTAGCAATCTCTTGCAAAGGTTCATAGCCCTCCATCTGCTTCTTCTTACTTGCAAGATGAACAGTACAGCTGCACTGAGTTATTAGTTCATGAGCAAAAACAGTAAAAACTATCTTGGGGTTTTTTTTACAGCAGAGATTAAAGAGGCGACTAGTAATATCAGTTGGGTTTTTTTTAATTCAAACATTGTTGTATATATTTTTGTGCCCAGATAATCAGTTATTAGTTGACAGTGGATAAACAACCATCAGTGTAACACTGTCATCATAAGAAAATATACAACATGCTTTGCTTCTTGCCAATCAAATGTATCTATATCCCTATGCCCAACTGAGCATTCCAGCAAACACTGCATTTTCCATGGTTAGCAAGCCCAGACATATACATAATTAAAAGGCAGTACGAAAAACCATAGGATAAAACACATTTTATTATATTTTACACAAGATACTGTATTAAAATGTTTATACATGTTACAAATAATCATTGGAATGTTATTTATTTCTAAAAACAATTTTAAGACACACATTACTCTAATTGGGTGTACACTCAGTATATTTTGTGGAATTGTCATTACTATTTTATTTACATTGCAATTGCATGTATTCCTTGACTTGAAACCTTCACTTCATATCTCCTCCAGCACTGGCAGTCAAATTCAGGCCTCTCAGGTCAATAACTGGTTAGTATTGCCAAGAGTAATCTTCTTGACTACAGGTGGGTCAATCAGAGGTGGGTAATCTTATTTTAGTCAAATCTTAGTTTATTAAAGCAATTGTCAGCAAAAAAAAATAAGTTGTGTTTAACTGAAAGATTGCATCAAGTATACACATTTAAATAGAAAAATGGTTTAATTTATCAGGGAGCAGACATGTTGTTTAGAATCGCTGGTCAGATGAAGGAAGGTCTGACCCATCTGATCTCTACAATATCTACACCCTGATAGTGCTATAAAAGTAGAAAGGGATCAATAAGGTCCTTTATTTGAATTCTTTCATTAAAGCATTTCTAGTTAAAATGCCTACATTTTATGTAATCTGGCAATTAAACATATCTTCATTTTTTCCCTTTAAGTGCACTACAACTTTATAGTTACACAGGGGTTTACGCTTGGCTCTGCCTCAGAGATGATGTTAGCAAGAGATCATTACACAGGGGTTTACGCTTGGCTCTGCCTCAGAGATGATGGCAGCAAGAGATCATTGCCAATTAGAGCCATGCATCTGATCAGGGTCTGTGTTCAGTGGGGTTCTCTCTCTGACAGCTGCAGACCTGACCAGGGAAGCATGGCAGAGGTTGCATTCACTATTAAAAGTACATGCCAGTTTATCCTCATACTTGGGACAATTAATTTGTCACATGTGCTTCTACTTTAGATGCACATTAAAAAGAAAAATAGGTTTAGTTGTCCTTTAACAACACAAGAAAATAAAACAAAATCAGTTTTTTTGGAAACAGGTGAAGTAAAATTATTTCCAACTTTAATGATGCCTGTATGTGCCAAACTTCATAATAAGGTCTATGATCTACTAAGTATCAAGTTTATACAATATTGGTTAATGAGTTTGTTTGTTGCCATAGCAACATATCATTTTGCACAAAGGCAGCTGAAAGTGTTTTTTACCTGTATGTTCCCTTCAAGATGGACTATTACTCATGGGTGGTAATAAACACAAAATACTCAAATCTTTCTTTTGGCATATGAGGCAGGGTTAGCCAACACATAGCTTTCAATCTCCCATGACTGCCAGCTGGTACCAGACTGAATGATAGCTATAAAGCTATGTCAGATTTAAGATTGCAATATGAGTATATGTGGATTTATAATTAGGGCAGAAATAATTAAGCTAAAGTAATTAAATGACTGATTGACACACCTATGATCAAGCAGGTATTCTGTGAAAGCTGATCCATGGTTATTCCCAGCAGCCCCAAACACTGGTTTTCTTAATAATTTTACAAAGTTAATGTTATTACTGAAAACCCACAGTATCACAAGTACTTTACAAAGTATTTACAAATAAAATAGAAATTCAATTTACAAAACTAAATGCAAGTTTGGAAAAATACTACCAGAAGGATTTATGAAACAATTACATAACTCAAAATGCAAAAAGGGACACAATATGCAACAGTGTTTTCAGACTGACATATTTATTTCTGCTAAATATTCATTGCTAATCTTTCAGCAAAAATACAAAAAATTACGTTTGATAAATCCCAGCTACATGTCCATGCCCAAATCTTGCACACATCTCTTTTGGCACACATGATACTGTGATGATTCTGTTACTAATCACGTTATGAATTGGCATTAACTACAAATAAAACACTATTTCATGAATTTTGCACTTGGACCACCCTTATAAATACCCCCCATTATTAATTATTCTGTAGATATCACCAATCTGCTTTCCTCTAGATCAGGGCTCAGTACCAACCATTGTTTATGGTGGACATTTCCTGGACAATGTGACTGACAGTTTAATGATGTCCTATGTACCTTCACAGACCTTGAACAGCCACTGTAGGGACACTTTTCCCTGCTCTAGATGCATCATGGGAGTTGTTGTTCAGTAATAATGAGTATTCTACAGCTTAGCTATTCTTATTGTAGTGTATTATATTGTTCATGAGGGATAAGCCTTGTTAAAGGGCTATATTAACATCACCTGCATCAGATTACAATTTGTTGTTCTCAGATATATCACTATGATCACTTTTAAACAAATGTTTTTTTATTTTACTTTAAAAATGTGAGAGCTACCCACATGTTTACCAGCAATGCATCAGTTACCAAGGATCTATATAGCATCTACTTAAATGCGCTTGGCCAGATATCTGAAATGGACTGCATCATTTCAAAATGAAAAGTGCTCATTACACTGAAATGTCCTGTTCTCAAATGTACAGGCAGATATGAGCTGTCAGAGGACAGTCAATCAACCAAAAAG
The DNA here is from genome assembly GCA_036172795.1 of Pelodytes ibericus. Taxonomy (NCBI): domain Eukaryota; kingdom Metazoa; phylum Chordata; class Amphibia; order Anura; family Pelodytidae; genus Pelodytes; species Pelodytes ibericus. The sequence continues at coordinate 150,024,693 of CM069861.1, forward strand.
TATGTTTTGTTATATATATCAAAATGAGATTTGATCAATTCAAGCCATTGTACTATCTGAGTATAAGACCAGATAATCTGGCTGTTTTTGTGACATGGAGTCCTATGACACTGGTAGCCACCCTGATGGTATGGATGGGAGCTGGCAAGATGCGGAAACAACTGGAAGTACATGTATGGATGCTACAAGTGCATTTGCATACAACATTGAGGGTTTAGACACAGTGCCCTTCATCTCCACCATTGTCCTGGTATCAGTCCAAAACATGGTGAAGTATTAAAACACAATCAGGTATCTGTGCATCATTTCTATATGGGGCAATGTGGTCACCTATAGCACTGCAAGCCTGAGAATATACAAATAATCTGTTTTACTGATCCCAGCAAAAGTTTTGAGTTTACTATCCCTTTTGGAATCATGTGGAACTAGAGATAACCCTAAAGCAGAAGAAACTCAAGCAAGATTACAACTTGTGCGGTAATATGTAAATTACAAGATATTAAAACAAGGATTGGCCATTTTAACTTAGAAGGGATAATGGGTCTCTCTAAGAGACACTGGTGTGGAATAATATATGTATTGTTATTTCAGTATACAGTGCAAGTGTTTGTTTATATGTTGTACTGAAACCCAGCTATTGTAGTTCTCACACACTCACACTATGTTGCCTTTATTTCTCTGTGATGAGCAATGACAATGAATTGTTTGATGGTATGAAGGGCATAATAAACAACAAAGAGTACATGACTCACATTAACTCTTAAAGAGTCATAGTGGTAAACAACACATGGCATGACAGTACACATCCATCTGCAGCTCAGATTATTGAAGGGGGAATATCACAAAATGGGGCTTCCATTCAACAGTGTTTGGAAAGTATTAGATTAGTCCAAAAAATGTTACAATAAGCAAGCGTCGGATATCATTGTTGAGTTTGAAAACAGAAACGGAAATTTGGGGATTGTGGAAAAATTCTAGAAGTGGAACAATGACCACGAAAACTGAATTAAAGTTAGTGTTTCCAGTTCTATTACTGCTGCAGCACAGTGCAGAAGGAATTGAATGTTAGGCCTGAGCACTCACCCAGAATACCATGCAAACAGTCCTGGGATGCATTGTGCAGGGGCTGATTGCATTGCATGCTGGGTGAATTTGCGGGTGCGCTATACACTTCCTTGCACCGTGTGCTGCAGCAGCAATGGATATGGTAAAAGGAATCCACAATTTTAATTTAATCTTACTAACACATGTACAGATGTTAGTTAGTAGACAAACAAGGAATACATTATAATGGAACTTTGTCCTGGTATGGTATATGGGAATGTATGGGGCATTTGATACACCATTTCAAAGAGAAAACAAATACTGTAAAGTAAAAGAATGCTTTAGTTTTAACACTTTCACTGTCAGAACAGTTAGCATTTACCTAGGCTTGGTACTGCTCTGCCTGGCAGGGAATGTGTTACATATATATATTTTTCTCACCTCCAAGCATTCCAGGAGAAGCACCAATAAAATACACTTAGCATGTGCGTGTGTCACAGTAAACCAATACTCAGACTGGAAATACACTTAATCCCAAAAAATGGCACTCATGTTGAAGAACAGTATACAGAGATAAAACTATAGGCACATAAGTTATGTTGGTCCATGAGAAACAGTGTAATAAAGCGTCAGCCTCAAAGAAGCCAGAACATGAGACCACTGGATCCCTACACATTGGCACTTTTAGCGTGAGTTGGTGATCCAGAACCTTGAGATGAGTAATAAAACCGATTCTCCATGAATGCTTGAGACTCTCCAGTACAACACACAATGACTATCCCACCAAAAAGGCAAAATGCTGCTCCGATCCATCCTGCGTAAAGAGAGTATCCAAATGTCACAATGGTGGTCTCTTTGTGAGTGGAAACAGGGAACCAAATGGTGGCAATGATGGTGCTCAGTGCTACGGAGAAGAAGAAAGAAACGTTTTAATGAGACTGTTCTAGATTAGAAATAACACCTACTAGTGTTTTCAACAATAAAAATGTAACAAAAAAAGCTGATATTCAACTAAGACTATGATAATCAAAACAAAACTACCATTAGCAAAAACAACAGTATTCTCTATATTAATATTACCTATATGCTTTGATTATTTTCTTTATTTCTTTTCTTTTTTTCTTTTCTTTATCAGGCTTAAAGTTATTCCACTATTATCATCCACAGGACCATTAACACTAACACTCCATGCCAACCTTAATATATTCTGCATACCATCAGGACATTTCCTGTGTACATGAGAAGCTCTGTATCTGTAGAGCTTTGCAAACACTAAATAAGTTGGATATGTTATGTTTCAATGTGACTTTTGAGACCAAGCTGGTATGATAACATTTTGGAAATATTTCTGAAATCTGTATGTATTTCTACAAGCACTAAAATATTCCACAGTGACCTACAGAAAACGAATTATACAGACTGGAATAAGGATAAAATAGAAAGGATTTATGGTACAAACAGTACACAATATGAGGGGCATGTACTAAAACAACGCAAATATATTTTATGTATATTTTTTTTAGGTTTATGACCTTATTATATGTTTTTGATGCTCATTTATTTGCTCACATTTTACTCTGTCCTTGTGTTATAAGCATTTTATTATGCACAATATTTCTGTGTTTTCACTCTAGTGAAAACTGAGATTTGTTTATATTTCTCCGTTTATGAACAGAATGTAGACACTAACTGCTTACAGTACATTTTTTTCAAGGACAAGAGCTGAAAAACATTTTTTTCTCATAATACAGTGATATTATTGTATTTATGTAGCCCATAATGCAGTCCTCATGTTTTATTAAAATCAAGTGTTCATCACTTTGCATATTATTGAAAATGTAATTTTGTACTGTTATGCTATTTTTGTGTACGATTAAATATAGAGGTCACTATATTTTGTTTATTATTAGAATTAGAATGTCCCTTTGCAGGAAATATGTTAAGATTTGTGAAAATGGATAATATCCTATTATAGCATTGTCTGCCATATCTGCCCCTAGCATGGTGTGCTATAATGTCAATGAATGCCACAACACACTAGATGCCCCATCCAAGGGAGACTTAGTGGAATATTTAGACCATAGAACACCTCCCAAGTGGGGACACTTGAAAAAATACTTCTCTATAAAGTCTATAAATAGACAAAGTAGAGCAGCCTATGACGAAACATGGGCAAAATGGCAGGAGGTGTCGGTCTGATCTCCCCTAGAGGGTCCTGCTGGTCGGATTTGTGCTGACCAGTACAGCCCCAGCGAGTATAAACTGGTGTCTCTTGAGGCTGATGTGACCATACTACAATCTTCGTTTCTCCTAGGTTTCAGTTAATGACACATTGAATCCAGCACCCCCCTCCCCAGACCACCCCCAGCGGCGACAGGATGAGTGATGTTGTGAATGGTGACTGTATGGACCAGTATAGGGGCGGACAAGCTAGGCTCAATGGCACGGAGATACGGGTAGGGCTTTTCCGGCAGGTTGACAAAATGTTATAATGTTAAAATATAGGAATAGAAAATGTTGATATACAACCTTGTGGTAAATGTACCATGAACTCTGGTTACTACTACTACTATTAGTAAGGAATATGTTCGTTTCTATTATGTCTCGCCGGATAACCCTGTCTGTATAACTATAAGATATGTAATGTCCACCCTTGCCTTTTGTATATTGTCTTGTTTGTTTGTTTTGCATATTAATAAAATTATAATATATAAAAAATAAAAAATAAAAGAACACCTCCCAAGTGGGGCTGTCCCAGAGGGGAGTCATTTTTAGGACTGTCATTGTTTGGTCATGCTGGTCTAAAAGGACACCTTTGGCCACAATTGTCCCCCATTACTGATATTGTAAAGGGTGTATTTTGTGATGGTGAGGTTCCCCATAACTTGGTGGATAGGCAGAGTAGATTGGCTCCACCCAGTTTCTATTATTAACATTATAATGGGGGAACTAAGGGAGCTTGGACCACTTCCGACTCACTGTATTTTTACTTGGGAGCTGGAAAAGGCTGTGAAGACCAGACAACATTTTTTATATGCCCCTCCATTATCCCCTGTTAGGCAAGTTAAGCAGAGTTAGAAGCCACACATTAGCCATTAATGGCTATCAAGGCCAAAATGGGTATTCAGTGCCTGATTTTCCCAGGCAAAGTATTTTAGTTCATGTTATACATTTTACATGTTTAATGGGGCTCATTGAATGTATTCATTCTCTTATAAAAAAAAAAAAAGAAGAATGAGTATAGAGATGATTACATAATCATTTAGAAAGCTTTTTGTATAAGACTGTCGTATGGAATCCAAGAAAGCAATTTTCATGAATTTATCTTGCAAGCATTTGAAAAGCCAGAATGCTATCAATGTACTAATTCTTTAATGGAATGAAGTATGCATTACATAATGAATATTTATACAGCAAATTATTTCACAGACAATTTATGGCAGATTTCTTCTAATAACTGGTTTCACATTTCTGTGGAAACTATCAGAATACTTCATTGTGGCAACACTAGATGATGAGGTTAGGATTATCTTTGTATTGATTTAGCTGCTTACACGTATTCAGTTCCCCTACCAATGGTACCTAAACAACGTGTATATTGTGTTTGTAGGGAATACAAAATATCTAGATATTGTGTTTTCAGCACTGCATGCAACGCCACAAACTGATAATAACGTTTTAAATCAGTCTTCGGTGTCTCCAGGATGAAACCCTTTTGGGGTTTTATGTGCAAATGTCACATGTCTCATGGAAAGTTTTTCGCTTGCATATCAAAACACAAGGATAACACATAAACTGCAGATACCGCCGACAAATTTAAAGCACATTTTTCTCCTAGTCTAATTCTGTTAACACAATGTATAGATGATTTTTTTATATTGTTCTCTACACTCACATTATAAACTGTTTTAGGCGACAGAGTTCCTTTAAGACCCCCACTTCTCTTACCTCTCTGGGAAAACTATCTGGCTTCAGGGAACACAAAGTTGGCTTACTCTCCTGAGGATAAGTTTGTATGGTGTAGTGCTACCCCTGAATTTTCCCAAGGTGCACATGGGCCAATAAGGTATCTCTGCATGAGGTCTAACCATGGCCGGCATTCGGGCGTGCTACCTGTGCGACCACTCAGGGCGCAACACCCAGGGGGAACCACTTTTTTTTTTTTTAAAAAGGCAGAAGCACATACTGGGGAGATCAGAAGATCTCCCCCCACCAGCCCTCTGTTTGGCTGCAGTGGAGGATTCGCAGAGGGGGCAAACGGGGTGTGATGTGAAGGTCCACGGCGTGCTTCACTGTGGAGCAGAAGGCAGCATAAGCTATGTGTGTTAAACGCACACAGAGCACAGTAAGTGCTGCTCGCTCTACGCGCGCGTAGTGATGATTCAGAGCATGAAAATACGATGCTCTGCAGCATCACTACAAGCTCAAGTAAAAAGGGAGGGGGAGAGAGAGAACAGATATGGGCGGTTGGGGGAGATAACAGACATGGTGGGGGAAGAACAGATGTGGAGAAGAAGTGATAACAGTTATGGGTGTGGGAGAGAATGGATATGGGGGAGAAAGAACAGATGTGGAGAAGGAGTGATAACAGATATGGGTGGGGGAGAGAATGGATATGGGGGAGAAAGAACAGATGTGGAGAAGGAGTGATAACAGATATCGGTGGGGGAGAGAACGGAAATGGGGGAGAAAGAACAGATATGCGGGAGAGAGAACAGATATGAGGGGAGAACAGATATGGGGAGGGTGAAAGATATAACAACAGATTTTGGGAGGAAGAGAGAGAGAACAGATATGGTGGGTGGGGAGAGGATGGTATATGAAAGGAGGGAGACATACATGGGAAGGTAGAGAGACATAAAATGGGGGTTGGAGAGAGAGACAGACATTGTCTTATTATTATTTTTATTGCAAATGCTAAATTACACTGGAATACCTTAGCATAGAATTATAACAAAGGCGAAGCCTACATCACAGATAGATAATTAGCTTAAAGTAATTGTTAAACTACAGCTTGCCTTAGTACGGTGGAGATCAACAGCTGGAGAACTACAGATTGTCTACTCCAGATTTTTACAATTTTGGCACGTGCCATAACCACTGGCCTGCATAATGAAGACCATTATAAATAAACAATGCATACATTGTAGAAATCACAGCTGCAAGCTGCCAAGAACTGCGATCATGCAAATAAAGGCAGATTAACTTATTACAGAGTTGTCATTATCCACCATTTACTGTACACAGTGCTATTACAGTTTTAGCATTGCTTCAATTAACATATAATTCAAGGAGAATTAGTGCTTCAGACAAAATAAAATATTCAATAAGGGATCATTCTAATCACCATTTTAAATAGAACAGTGTTATTTAAAACAAGGAGTTGTAGAATATAGTTAAAGGAGTGATAGCCCCCTACTGAACATGATTACCGTATTTGCTCGAATATAAGACGACCCTGATTATAAGACGACCCCCCAAACTTTGGATATTCCTTTAGGAAATAGTTTAACTTGTATATATTCACATGTAAATTACTTTTTAATATTCAATAAAATTATATTAAACAAATGCATTTCTTGTATTTATTGTGCCAGTGCTGCCTCTCTCTCCACCCCCCCCCGCATTGTCTCCCTCCCCCCAAACTTTTTTCTCTCTCTCCCTCCTTGTCTTTCTCTGCCCTCTCCCCCCCTCCCCTAGTCTTTCTCTCCCCCCTCCCCTGGTCTTTCTCTCCCCCCTCCCTCCCCTGGTCTTTCTCTCCCCCCTTCCTCCCTCCCCTTGTCTTTCTCTGCCCCCCTCCCTCCCTACCCTTGTCTTTCTTTGTCGTCGTCCGTCCCCCCGGTCATCCTCCATGCTTCCCGACACCACCGTCCATTATGACAGACAGCCGGTCCGTCATAATAGACGGCAGTGTCGGGCAGCATGGAGGATGTCTGCACTATCGTGCAGACATCCCTTGGCTGCCCAATTCTCCCTGGTGCCTAGTGGAGGCAGCGGAGGATGTCTGCACGATATGCGCAGACATCCTCCGCTGCTGCCCGGCACTTCCGCCGGGACTTTTATGTTGAATCCAGAAGGACACGGCTTCATCATAGAAGTCCCGGCGGTCGTGCCGGGCGGCAGCAGGGGAGGATGTCTGTGTCGCGCAGACATCCACCTGCTGTTAGAGAGGGGGATCCAGGTCCCCTGCAGCTCTGCGGGGGACCTGGATCCATGTCTTATAGTCTGACCTCGATTTGAGGTCAGATTATAAAATGACCTCGAATATAAGACTAGGGGTATTTTTCAGAGCATTTGCTCTGAAAAAAACCTTGTCTTATATTCGAGCAAATACGGTACATCTAATGTCTGCAGTGCCTTAATGGACAACTAAACCTTTTTTTCACCTGTGCATGAAAAATCCACTGCCCCTTACTATGAGTATAAACTGGCATGTACTTTTGATAGTACATGCCAATGTGTATTCTCTGACCGTCAGCTTCTCTGGGATGCAGGCAGCCTAGTCAGGTCATTCATTTTCTCTGTCTGCTATTGCAGAGAGAGACCCTTGTTTTCAAAGGGGATACCATGACGTCCCACACAATTTAGATCCAGATGAGCAAGAATAAGCGCATGTCGGATTTACTTGGGACAAGAGTACATTTTTTTTAACCTTTGCTTCCTTCAAGGGTTTAAACAACTTAAGTTGTCCTTTAAGTGCCTAAAGTTGCCTGTCCTTGTTTGTAGAAATTATTCTCATCACAGTGGCTATTTCATCATTTTAGTCACTGTCGAACGAGACCACATAACTTGTAAGCATTTTCCTGTAGCATCACTTTTTTTTACCAGCATCAGAGGTGAGATGTGTGGTAGCTTAACTTTAGATTTGGAAATTCTCAGCAGTTTTGGGTCTGCCTCCACATACTGCCAACAATATCTATGCCTATTTTTTGGCCATGTCACAGTATATTTCCACTGAGATCCTGAATAACATTGCTTTTATGTATTCATTAGTTTATATAAATAAAATGCTTTCTTCATGCTAATTGACTTCATTTGTTACATTAATAACTATTAACAGGATCTAAAATCAACCAAACCCAATTTTTGTCCAACACCAATTTGCAGACTTCAAAGTGCCAACACCTCACACACACACACACACACACACACTCATACTAACACACACACTCTTATACTCATACTCACACACACTTATACTCATACTCACACACACACACTTATACTCATACTCAAACACACATATACGGACACTTATACACATACACACACTTATACTCATACACACTAATACTCATACTTGCACACACACTTATACTGATACTCGCACACATACTTATACTCATACTGGCACACACTCTTATACTCATACTGGCACACACTTTTATACTCATACTCACACACACAATCTTATAATCATACTCGCACACACATTCTTATACTCATACTCGCACACACTCTTATGCTCACACACACACTCTTATACTCATACTCACTCACACTTATACTCATACTCACACACACTTATACTCATACTCACATACACATATACGCACACTTATACACATACACACACTCATACTCACACACACTTATACTCACACACACATATTTATTTATATACACACACACAATTATACTCACACATACTCATACACACACTTATACTCATACTCAAACACACATATGCACACTTATACTCATACACACACACACATACTCATACACACTAATACTCATACTTACACACACACTTATACTCATACTCGCACACACACTTATACTCATACTCGCACACACACTTATACTCATACTGGCACACACTCTTATACTCAAACTGGTACACACTTTTATACTCATACTCACACACACACTCTTATACTCATACTTGCACACACTCTTATACTCATACTCACACACACTCTTATACTATACTCACACACACTTATACTCATACTGACACACACTTATACTCACACACACTCACTTATACTCACACACTCATACTCGCACACGCTTATACTCATACTGACATACACTTAAACTCATACTGACACACACCCATACTTACATACAAGTAAGTAGGTCATACAAACACTTATATTTATACTCACACACACACTTATACTCACACATACTCATACACACACACTTAAACTCATACACACACACACACTTATACATACACATGCACTTATATTCATCCTCACACACACATACACAACCAGGTTCACCTCTCACCACTTGTCTGCTCCGTCTGAGAGGAGCAGATATCAGTGTGCTGCCGGTCATCTGCTTCTTCTCCCGATAATTTGGCACATGCTGTAAGGATTCGGAAGAGCTAGAACCGCTGTGCAGAATAAGATACTGGTATTGGCAACGGACCCAGGCAAAAGAACAGAATTACTCTGCCTGAAGGAAATCCACCTTATGGTTGAGCCGCAGGTTTTATTCCCCCAGGACTTTTGCACTCTGTCAGTTACTAGGACACTGAAGTGTAACCAAGACTGGACAGGAGACGAAGGATCGAGGCTGGCAGCAAACAATCGAAATGAAGGCAGGCAAACTGGTCAGGACAGGCGGCAAACAGACATATTCAGGACTTGGCAGGATTTAGCAATAAAATATCAACAAAAGTACTCAGGAACGCTAGCAAAGGGCACAAGGCACTATCACAGGCAAAGTTCAATACACCAATGAGTGTCTATATAGTGTAGGAAGTGATTGACTGGTCAATAGTAACTTTTGGGAGGGGAAACAGAGCTTTGAATACTGTCCCTTTAACTAGGTGTAAAGGCAGGAAGCCAAACAGCTATCGCGCATGCGCGAAAGACGAAATCAAGCGTGCTCTGTCTTGCCTGGATGACAGCCCATGGAGACACGCAGAGGAAGCGTGCGTCAAGCGGTGGTTGCCGCTGGAACAGCTGGAGACCCCAGTGGTCGGGCCAGGAGGCTGAAGATCCGGGCTCCGGAGAGCCCTAAATAGGTGAGTGGGGTGAGGGTAGGATGTTGTCCTGCAGCGCACATGAGCACTATCTGAAGAAGTGTTCAAGTCGGAAAACAAACAGTTAATTGCTTTCCGACTTCAACACTTCTTCACATAGCACGCATGCACCCGATTATCACTGATGCCTGCTCCTCTCGGATGGAGTAGACAAGCAGTGAGAGCTGAACCTGGCCTCATGCCACAACTGAGGGCACGCATCCCATTGGTTCGCCACCGCTGACCTAAACATTCTTGGAATTACTGGTGGTCCTCAGCATCTAACTAATGGTAAACAGTTATGGAGAGGGGGCAAATAGCTTGCAAGTGCTATTTAGGGAACCCAAAACCTAAAATCACCTCTGCCTATAACCCAAGTGCCCTTCTTTGACAATCTGAAAGCTTTACTGATCAATTTTAGGAATTTTAAATATATTTGTTCTCTATTAGATGTGTAGTTATAGTGTATTAAAGGGACTGTCTGGTGCCCAAAATGCCTCTTCCAAATATCAATGCATATTGATGTGCTTTCAACGTACTTTAAAATGCATATTTTACATCTTGCACTGCTTAAAATAAAAAAAACACTTACAGCTACATGAAACTGTGAAATTACAGCATTTTCCAGAAGCGTTTTATTTTATTTTTTGCTGCAGGAACCAATGAGAATGATTTCATTCAAATGAATGGAATATCCTGTTTCTCTAGTGTCATCATCAGACAATGTGTGGCACTGTTAAGAGATCCTACTGTGTACAAGAGCAGGTTTATCACAGTCCACACAATGTATTATTTTCCAGGAACACAAGAAGTGACAAAATGAAAGAAAACTTTATATGCTCAGTGGCTATATAATCAGTGCTGCCGCACTTGCAATATACATGGAGGATAATCACTGGGGAGGGCTTGAGTCAAATATTAAAAATTTGATATTTGCAGAATGCCTGCATCAAATCACACTGGAAAAAAGGCCTTTGCACTGTACAAGAAGTAATCTTCAACTTGTACCAAAGTGAGTTTGGCGACTAAACTGTGCCTTTAAGTTAAAATAAATGTAATCCTTCTCTCAGTTATTGCAAATTTGCACACCAGATTGTCTATGCAACTAATGGATACACTTCTTCAGTAAAACTGCTTTTTTTTCCCTCTCTCCAATAAAAGTCATCCTTTAAATACTGTATTTTTTCCCATGGAAAAATATAATAATGGAATATCCCACAATGACACTTGAAAAATTCTATACTAGACTGATGCAATAAATGTTTCCATTACACATCACTGTTCTTGCCAGCATGTAAAAATAAGTAACTGTGAAATTCATCAAATAGTTTGTTGTCTTTAACACTGTATATAGATTGATAGATTGCAGTTCAGTGACAAGTGGCTGATAGATCAAAAATGGGAATTGTGAACTCTTAAGTCTGATTCCTCCTTATATATATATATATATATATATATATATATATATATATATATATATGTGTGTGTGTGTGTGTGTGTGTAATATATTTTTTTCTTTAAGGTACACAGAAATGTTATAAATAAGTGTTTGGAAGCGCTAAATTATATGTATACAACTTACTATGATATTTTTAAGCTGTTATATGAAATATCACAAACACGTTTGTATAATAATTGTTTGTGATATTCTTTCATTGAACAAGTCAAAAATGTCACAATTAGATTTATACATAAATTTGTCTCCACGTTTATCTGTATCACAGAGACATGTTAGAGAAAACATCACATCCTGCCTTGCTGTCAGCTCGGGTCACTGGCAGTGAAGAAGTTAAGTTAATTTTCTGAAGGTTAGAATCTGCCAAATGGAAAAGTATCAAATCGCAGGCAGTTGGATTGTGATTCACCCATGAGTCATTCTTTTACATTACCAGTGGCATTACGCATCCCTTTCCTGAGCCCATCATAAAGAATCACAAGTGTAAGTAGAGAGATGATAGCTTGTCTTAAACAGTGATAGGAGACAAAGCAACATCACCAGCAGAGCAGGAATATTATGATTTATTAAAAAGATATAATTATTCTAGGTTCTATAATAGAGGAAAAAGTGCATTGTTACTGACAAACGTAGTGCACTCAGTATAAGGAAGTGTGGCTATCTCCAGTTGTTTGGTACAGGGCATGCTTTTGCCAGGGATATTGAAAAATCTAATCGTTTTTTTTTTCCACTATAGCAAATGTATATGTGGATGTCATTTTGAAAACAAAGACCTGGCTGGTAACATCATAGATTTTCCTAGAGAAGATTGATTGTCTGTGGTTCTTGTACAAAGCTCCCAAACGACAGAGGATGATTCTGCCTCTGGGGCTTACTGTATATATCTTACTGTCTGATATGCGATTCAGATGCCCTTACATATATCTGACAATTCCATTAGGAAGACAGAGGCTGGGTTATTTTAACATTTCTTATGTTATTAGAAATATGCAGTGTGGTTTTATAGTATAGCACTAAATCATTTCTCTTGGTGTCACATGGTCCTGCAGGGCTGCAGATTTCAGAGCCATGATTTTTATGTCCACAAAATTGGACAAATGGCATTTAAAAAAAATGTATATATGCTCTAGTCACACCATGGATAGAAAAACTGTGGAACTCCAGCTGCTGTTGATTTCAGGATGCCTGTTGGCAGGATAAGCATCATGGGATTTATAGTCCACATAGTAACAAAGGTTACCTCTTTATTATATATATCATACAAAGATGAACTTGTGGCCCTTTTGCTATCTACCCTGCTCCATCTTAACCATCTTTTCATTCTGCTGTCTGGTTTAATCTTATACCACAGTTATTTATATATATTTAGACATATAATTTATTTACAGAATTTATTATACCGGGCCCTCTCTAATTCCTTTTAGAATACATTATTAACAAGCCTGGGCCCGCAAACTGTGGCCTCTTGTTAACGTTTTTCTCCTTTTTCGAACCAAGATCCAACCCAAGTGAGGAAAAAAGATGGCGGCTCTGGTCCTTGCAAAAAGGTGCAATAAGTGGAAAATGTGTATTGGAATGGTTTCATTTTAATGGCACAGGATATGTATAAGGCATGGGCGTAAAACATGCGGCCCGCGGACCAAATGCGGTCCGCCAGCCAAAGAGGTGCGGCCCGCTTGAGAGTGGCAGCGGTAGCCACACCTCTGAGCCGCTAAAAATAAGTGCGCGCCGGGATGTCACTGACACCCGGTGCTCCAACAGGGGCAGAGCGTGAGGGGGCTGAGCTTTCTCAGTTCGCGTATGGGAGAAAGCTCCGCCCCCTCGCACTCTGACCCTGTCGGAGTACCTGTGTCAGTGACATACCGGTGCATCGACGGAAGATAGCGGACCACAGATGGGACAATCCCCCTCCCTGCAGTTACAAGTTAAAAGAGCAGGGAGGGGGAACAAACAAGATAACGGTATGTTTTTTTCTTTTGATAAAAAGAAAAGTGTGTGTGTGTGACTGTGTGTGTAAGTGTGACTCTGTGTGGGTGTGTGTGTTAATGGGAGTGGACCACAGAACAATCCCCCTCCCTGCAGATACAAGGTAAATGTGCAGGGAGGGGGAACAAACAAAATAACGTGTTTTTTTCTTTTGTTCTTTAAAAAAAAAAAAAAGGCTCTGTGTGTGTGTGTGTGTGTGTGCAAGTGGGGCTCTGTGTGTGTGTGTAAGTGGGGCTCTGTGTGTGTGTGCAAGTGGGAGTGTGTGTGTGCAAGTGGGAGTGTGTGTGTGTGCGCAAGTGGGAGTGTGTGTGTGTGTGTGTGTGTGCAAGTGGGGCTCTGTGTGTGTGCAAGTGGGACTGTGTGTGTGTAAGTAGGGCTCTGTGTGTGTGTGTGTGTGTGTGCAAGTGGGACTATTTGTGTATGTGTGTGAATGGAAGTGGGACTATTTGTGTATGTGCATGCATTTAGTGTGTGTGTGTATATATATATATATATATATATATATATATATATATATATATATAGAAAATCCAAGGGTGGTGCACTCAGCTTAGGGAGACAGCAAGATCGAAGTGCCCGGGTGCTGTGTAGCAGGAACAAACAGCAGTCCAACAGAGACAGAAAGAACACGCACTCACGGGACCAAATAAAGGCAATATGATCTTTAGTCGATACTCCAGACAACAGCAGGAACACGTAATCGACGTTTCGGTCCCACTCGGGGACCTTTATCAAGATTGATATATTACACACACACACACACACACATTTCCTTTCAATCAAACATGAATGCGGCCCACGCAAAAATACATTTACAGTGAAGTGGCCCACTGCAGAACAAACTTGGACACCCCTGGTATAAGGGTTTGCTCCTTTATTTAATACAATGCTAAGAGTTGCCACTTGTCCTTTAAAATAAAGTGTGTCAGTAATTGTACACACCAAACAGGAACAGCTGTAAACATCCCACATAGACCATTTCCTCTTTGTCTTACCCAAAATGACAATCAACACTCCTCCCAGCAGAAAGCGCTTGTGTTTTTCTGTCCCAGGGTCATGGCCCATGCGAATGCAGGGCAGGGCAGAGAGCAGCAGGAACACGGCCGGAAGTCCCAGGAAAGACCCTGTTATCATCAGGGCTCGGGCTGCTTGGATGTGAGCTGTCAACAGCAACAGGAAGCATGTTAGAGAGTGATAAGCAGTACATCATTTTACATCTCACAGCACACCTGCATGAACTTATAGCAAAAGTAACCCAAAACAGAATTGAGGTGGTAGGTGCGCTAAGTGAACCACTTTTACATAAAAAATACCGGAATATAGTAATTGCCTGGGATAGTAGAATTCTGACACAAATGGATGGTCTTCAGTGTCTTACAGAATATATGTGAAAAGAGAAAACAAAACATAGACCATAGTGCAGTATATCTTGATATCAGTATGGCATAAGTGAGATAAAGTATTGCACTCACAAACCCAGCAGGTTAAAAGGCTCTTCTAATATAGTAGAAAGTCCTCTTTGTTCCTCCTCCAATGCTCATAAATTGAGTAAAAAGGGTCAGGAAGAGAAAAGGATCAGTATATATCCAATTACAATTTATTATAAAAAAACAATAGTATCTTACACATGTGGATGCTCCACTGCTTAATGTGTAGCAAAGTATAATGAATACAATCGGAACCCTTAACATTAATTGGGCATAATATATATGATGGACATATACTTCTTGGTACCTACTTCAGAAATTGATACAAGGAAATTAATGATGAATTCACATTTCTATTTCTGATATTTGATATTGTATTTATCCCAGTAAAAGTTATTAATATATATAGGTTTATCCACCATTGGACCAGTAAGAATGGAGACTTTTTGATACTTTAAAAACTATCAATAATTGTTTTCAAAATAAAACCTTTGGCCTGTTTAAAAAAGAAGAAACTGGTCTTTTATCCCTTATGAAGTCATATAGTGCTTTATAGATAATAAATGTTTTGATTATATTGTCATGGCCCCATGCTGTTTATTTCTCTTGACCACACCCAGCACAGCTTGGAAACAATTTATATGGAATGAACCAGAGTCTAAATCCAGGGCGTTCATGTTTTTTTCTTAATTTGGCCACATGAAGGAATGTGTGTTATGGGTTTAATTCATATTATTATTTACAGTAAAGGAGGTCATTAATAGCTAGTCATAGAAACATGTTTGGTTATTTAACAGCAATACAAAATCAATTAAAAACCAGTTTAAATATATTACATTCAAACAAAACTACTCATTTATAGGGGTAACAAGAATATAGATCAGTTGGGCCACAAGCTGAATGCCACTGCTCAAACTGCCTCACATAAAACAATATGGTATTTAAATAAATTCCCTTTATAATGTCATAGTATTATTTACATGCAATATCAATTATATAACTAAAACTTATGTGAACTTTGATCAGTACTCGTGTTTAAAATTAGTGGAAAATCCTATGGATTTATTTTTTCAGACAAGCCAAACCTTCAGATACTGTTTTTAAGTCTCTTTGCCATACTACATTGACGTGCAGGTATAACAGATAGATAGGCCTTTACATTATAACAAAAAAACACTATACTACAACATAAAAATAATGTTTACTTGTTGGGTGCCCATTTAATAATACATGGGTTTTCATTCTAATATCAGACAATATAAAACATATATTCAATATGTTTATGTGTTTGCGTTGTCTATTCTCATTTATTTACCTTTCATGTTAAGTACGTATTTTGATATTCGTTTTCTGTACTGACTGTATTATATTATTTAATAATAATAATAACTAGTTTTTTTTTACAGGGCTTTCTCACCATGGAAACTGTACTATTTTTCTTCAAATAGTGATCTTTGCCAGCACGATTTACAATGTGAGATGTTTTAACTCACTGCTACACACAGTTGGATTACAATATTAAATCCCCAGAAATACATGTGGTTAAATGAGGTTTATGTTCCAGGCATCATAACTTGAATTATTCTATAGTTACATGCCATGCTACCATTACATGCCTTATGTATTGTCTTCAATATATATTACAGGCTGATTATCCTTTATCCAAAAACCCATTATGCAAAATTATCCGTTATCCCAAAATGTTTTAGGATTTTGCAAATTCTACACACACCTGTCAGAAAGCAAGCACACCGTAGGTACATAGTAGTTTAGGTTGAAAAAAGACCATGGAGTTCAACCATTTTCCTATTTCTTGTTTAGCGCTGTTGATCCAAAAGAGAGCAAATAAAAACCCTTTAGGCAGTGTCCATTGGTTGATAATAAAACAATGGGCTTATGTATAAAATGTCCCACATTGGAAAGGGGAAAAAAGCATAATCACCATTGGTTATGTATCATGGTGATTGCGTCTTTTTTTAGTTATTCATACATCCCGATACTAATCAGTTGCTGAAAAGCATCTATTTATTTATACATGGGTTGCACAGAGTGCCTGAGCAAAACAGGAGGTCAGGACAGGGTAGGCAGCACAGACTCCTGACATAAGTTGGGAGCCTACTAAATACATAGGCCTAATGATGGTGCTATCTCTGTGAGCATCTTGTTTATATATAACTCCAGGTGTGGCAGTGGTACTTTCTGGTTCTCTCTGCATCTCAACAATTTGGTGGGAACCAGCCAACAAAGAAACACAGAATCTTCCCTGAGCTCGACCTTTCTAAAATTCCAGAATGCTAATGACCCTTTGTATTATTGTAATGAAACAAAATAAAGCCATTTTCCATGTATCTCTACAGATATAATTAGGCCTGTAGTCTTTTTAATATACATTGAATTCCTGAGAGAATGACAGTCCGGTAGTCTACAAATACCACACCATTTTTGGTTGAATCTAAATCGTTAAGACCGTTTGATTTATTTGTCTTTCAATTTGTTTCCTGTCACATCTGCTTCAGGGGAAACAGAACCAAGGAAGTCAAATCTGAATGTTCACTGTCTGAGATATTTCCGATTAATGGGCAGGAGTACAGGAAAGTCAGTGCCACCCGTAAAACTCCGGTTCAGTAACATCATATGGTAATCAACTAAACGGACATATGTACAATGATAGGAAGCCAACATGGCATTGGAAACACCAAGTGAAGACCACAAACTGTCTTTGATGATGAGGTACTGATGAAAACTGCCTTTCAATAAACCTTTTAATCTGTATGACGCTCAAGCAACATCTGGGAAAAGGACATGATACAAATGTAACCAAGTAAATTGGCCAAAACAGGCAAGCTATGTCACTTGTTATTTATCATTTGACTGAAACCTGTAAATTGCACATTTTGTATATGTTTTAACAAGTGCATGTATTAATGGATAATGGATAACCATGTACAATTAGATTAATTTTATTTTCTTAACTGAAATGTACAGTTTGTATAGTCTGGTTGTAGAACTTTTCCAGTTTGTTTTGGTACTAAGACTTGTAACTTTTCTGAGTTGTTGGTGCCATTTCCCACCTTGTTCTGTTATTCTGAATGATCAATAAAGTTATTTTATATTCTCTAACACGTGACAAACCTAGTTCATGAAAGGATTACCAGAGTAGCTGACTACACATTTCACACTTGCTTATTGACTGATGTGCTCTCTTACCTAAAAATATTTAATGCCTAATTACTATTAAAAATGAAGAGAGTTTTTTTTACTTATTTTAAAATGAAAAGATTTATAATGTTCAGAACCTCAGTATACATTAATCACTTTTTGTGTATTTAAGAATACATACTAAAAAAAAACAGCATGTGTAATATCAGCCCTTGGGGTTGTGTATTATTGTCAAAATCGAAGGGATCACTTTTTATATAAAACTTTACTAAAAAATACTTTACAGTATTAGTCTCTTTTCTTTGGGGTAGCTGAAAGCAATTTTTGTCAAATAAAAATAAATAAGGTTTTCTTTTAATTTATGATATCTACTCAGTACATTGTAAATCATCAAATAATCCTCATTACACCAAAGAGTCACGCAGTTTATTCTGCATGCGATATCATTTGACTTTGAATTGAAGAAGATAATACACATTGATTAAAGTAATGATGACTAACCTATTTTTTGTATATCTGAAATTAAATTATTGGAAAAGGATTTATTGGAAAATAATGGATGGTGCAATGCACAGTGTTCATGCACATGTCTGGCAAACTGTGCATCACCTCAGTGTGGGGATCCAATGTTCCCTACAGCAAAGATACACAAAATGGTATTGACAAAGAAAATGGCTGCCATCTACGCCATGCACCTCAGAATATAATGATAATATCCCAACAGCATCTTCAACACTTAATTTTTGGCTTTGTTTTAGTGAATTTAAATGACTGTAATGGAATATATGCAGATAAACATCATAGTACATTGATAAAATATATACCCCTTCCATCTGGGAAAACATCCTCAGCTTTAACCACTACTTTGATGTTATCAACTACAACAATGACACAGTAAATTAAGTGCATGACTTTTAACAATGTGCACAAATCACAAGTAGTATTGATTTTGTAATCCAGTTCCATTTAATACATACAGTATAAAGGTACAATGCACTGAGGAGAGTAGACATCCTTTACCTTAGGGGCAAAACTGTGTTTGGGCAAATCAAAAGAAATTCTTTTTTTTTTTTAATCTCACTGAACTATAGATTCTAAGAGACGCTACCAGTACCAGTCTGACAATACTGCCCTAATTCCTTTCTTTACTGTTTTGTATACGGACACATAACTCATTCAGGCAATGTATAAAGCCACAGGAACATGGGAGTAGATCACCAACAGCTGAGAAAGACTTTCTAAAAACTGGTATTGCAAATACAAATGACAAAAGACGAGTGCAGCTTTGGTTACAAAATCGGTAATAAAGTATAGTCATTAAATAGTGGCAGATGCTGAATTTACAAGGGAATTGCAAAATCAGGCCAAAATAGCAAAGGTGGAGATTTTAGTTTTCCTAATGTTCAAACTCCATTATTAATGCCTGATTTGTGCACTTTCCTCATTAGTTTATGCTAGTTTACTGGTAGAGTTCCAAACCTTTCTTCAAAAACATACAGAGCATTCTATTTCCTCCTTAGACTTAACACTGGCTATAGTACAATCTTCTCACCCCTGTCTCCACTCTACCAAAGCAGGTAGGAAAAACAACAGATGAGGGAGAGGATGACAATAAGATGGAATGATTTTGCTTGTCATCTGCTGCTCTGGATTATTGCTCCTATAAGGCACAGACAGTCATAATGTTAATTCAGCATCATGGGAAATGTATGCCACAGTAACAGATGTGCCAGTGGCTAGTTAGAAACAATAGTTCTCATGATGCCTATCTAGTAGTATGACTGACTGAGCATGATGAGAGCTGTAAACTAAGCATAACTTTTGGCATGCTTTCTGTGGTAAACTGGAGTTCCCATCATACCAGACAGTACTTTGGCATGGTGAGAATAAATAGCATTTTAGATCACTGCTTTTGGGTTTTTAAAGGTTCCAGTTGGCTGAGTATAATGGACACTATAAACCATGGCTAACCTTTGGCAGTCAAGATGCTATAAACAGTTCCTTTGATCGTCAACCAAGTTTGACTGTTTAGATCATGGTAACTGTAGATCATTGTATTAGTTCTGGTCAGTTATAAAGCATGGCTAACCTTTGGTACTCCAGCTGCTGTAACTGCAGCAGTTCAGCTGGCTCTGGGGATCTCATTGTGTCTGAGGGCCTATGGCGCTGTGAGTCTGATCCTCTGTACAAATATAGTATAACTTCATGAGTGACATCATCATAAAAGCATGTGACTATAACATTGACAAGTGTAGCCAATACGGGCTGATTTTAACAGATGGTATGAAAAAGCATAACGGTCTATTCAATAAAGAGAGAATTGCAGGGAACTGAGAGGGGATTTCAAACGTTAGGCCAATGTAGCAGAGTTTTCCAAATCAGCTGCTGTGGCCTTTAGTTTGAAATTCCCGCCTCAGTTCCCTACACTATATTGAGTAGACCCTCCATTCTAACATATGAGTTGATACATGAAAAGGTAGATACATCGTGTAACATGTTTTGACAGCCTTTCAAAAGTAACATGTAAATTGTATGTCAAGGCTTTCTAAAATTGAAATACATCACTGGAATTGTTATCCATTATATTAAAGTAAACCTGTCATCTGAAAAATCGGTATCTTAATTGAATTGAGCATTAATCCAGTCTGTATGCTGTGCTAGCATTTCTGTAAAAGATTCAACAAAATAAAATAAATAAATAGGAAATACAGAGTTCATTATCTTGGTACTATTTGAGATACACATGCAGCTTAACACATGAAAAAAGCAATAAACCGTCATAATTATTTTTGTCATGTACACTGGTTTGAGAGCTGAAATGTCTCACAATAGAGTTTCATTGACATCCAAAATCGCTGATCTTTTTTATTCACTTAGGTGTTCATCATTTGTATGGTATCAGTACAGTGTGTATGAGTATATCAGAACATCTTTTACATTGGAGAGATTTATAATGGTGGTGAACACAGAAACTGCACTTAATGGCCAAGGTCAGTGGGCTCCAATGTAGAACGCTGATTCCCCCCCAAAAGTCAGGAGTTTACACTATCTGTACTTGTTCCAAACGTATGGGTTGCTCTAGCTCTATTTGTGCCTTCTGTTCAATGCAGAAGTGTGCCTAAAATTGCACTTTAAATATTGTCCAACCCATGGGTTATAAAAGTGATAAAAGTCATTTAATCTTTTTTTTCACAATCCCGACACCTGAAATTGCAGCTGCTTTTATAAACACCCCCAAAATGTGTAAACTGTCAAAAAACTATACTTTGTTTTTTTAATATAAATTAATAGCTATGTAAGGGTCATATAGTTATCTAAATATTCCCAGTAACGTCCCACATATCAGTCCTACACAGCAACTGCTAAAACAAGTGTTCCTCTTTTGGTCATTTAAAATGTTGGGAGGTATACAGTGACTTAAGAAAGGTTTTCTTCTCCAGTTTAACTGAAATATACTTCTATGTACATATCGGTAACAAACTCTAGGTGTCAGAAATAGGTGTGACATTAAAATGATCTATAAATTGTGCTAGCAGAACTGAAAGTGACATCAGCGTGTGGCACCAGATGCAAATTATTGTTCTCTATTCTACTAGTTCTTATGATTCCATAAGGTAATCTCATGAACAGAAGAACGATTAATACATGTGTATCTTAATCTCCCTTATTGCAATTAGGCCATAATAAATTATAATTATGTTTTTTAACCTTTAGAGTCGAACTGCAAACTGTGTCTCTTTAAAGATAAGGACAAAATGGGCTGTACATGCTGGGTTTTTGATTTATAAAGACATGAGAAAAAATATTTTGTATTTTTTTTCGTGATAATATCATTAATTACAGCTGAAAAGTACAAAATGTGTTAGTTGTGAAAAACTTGCTACAACCATTTCAAGTCAAATAGTATTTTGGGGACATGACCTTATACATTAAAGTGAAGGAGGGCCAAGGCTACCCCTCTTGTTAATCTCTAAATGTTCACATTGTTTGTTAATGTTTTTTTTTTTTTTACTTATTCTTTGTAAATAATGTTATCAGTTTACTGCTACATTATTGTATCATTCCCCTTATTTTTATCCTGTATTCGTATACCCTGTATGTCTCAAAAAAAAAAAAGTCAATAAAAAATAAAGTATGTAGGAAATGCATCCTATCAATGTAATAGCTTGTACACTTAGTATTTATAAAATGTCTTTCTTTAAAGGACTATAATTTTTAGTGGGCTCTTGTTTGACATTTAGGTCAATCATACATACATGTATTATTTGCAGATACTGAAATGGAAATAGAATTAATCCAAATAATGTCATATGATTTTATGATGTTACAAACACTTCTTAATATACCACATGGGTGCAACATTACAAGAATACAAGACTGAACATATACATTTGTATATGTCTGACATATTAAATGCACATGTTACTGTTATACTATTAGGGCGGAGTTGAAAGTTATGTCTGACATATTAAATGCACATGTTACTGATATACTATTAGGCCTGAGTTGAAAGTTAAGTATGTTTTTTAAAATACAAATATTTAAATACATTCCTTAGTCCAAACGTTGGCCAACTCTGGCACTCCAACTGGTCGTAATGGATTATATTTTCCTTTAACACATGGCCTTAAATTGACAGGAATTATAGTCCACAGCCCTCAGAATGCCATAAATGTACTGTACATGGATATTAGTCTCATTGCTGATCTGACTGAGCATTAAAAAAAACAACTATACTTTACTTTGTACTAAATCTATAACTTGACAAAATATACCCATTAAAAGAAATCACAGGCAAAGCAAGATAATGATGGATTACTTCTGGATACTAAAGAGTCTTTAGGTACAACATTATCAAAATCAAACTGCAAAATAACATAAACTATGATACTGCAAACATGTACAACCTTAGCCTAAGTTGTAACAGTATCAGTAGTAAATGCATTTTATATCCTGTAGATTTTACACCTCTACCCTGTATGTCTAACAAATTAATGTGTATTTTAACATTGGTTTAATATTGATCTCTACAATCATTTTGCTCTTTACACATCCCGATTCCTGGCAAATAAACTATTCTGCATTAAATTGGCTGATTTGGGATCTGTTGTGCTGTAACTGAACTTGTACTGAATCTCATCTATCAGTGGGTGGCCTATCTTTCCACAGTGTTCTCCTCTAGTGTTATTTGAAAAAATAAATCATCTAATATCTCTGTATAAATAATTCAGGAGCATGTACAAAGCTGGTGATGTGACCTTTTCCAAAGCTCACAAATAGGTTAAACAGATGTTACATCTCCAAAATCTCTCTCACGCAGCAAGAGAAGTCTCAAGATAGTCATACTCATTAGTTAAACTTTATAATACTTCTGCAGTGCTCCAGTGAAAATGGAAGATTTTGCAATCCTAGACTACAATGGCTCCATATAAAGCGCATTAGTCAGGAGATATTACTTCAGTCATTTTTGAAACAATATCTTTTAAATCTTGTAACTTTTTCTCTAAAACACTTTCAAATATTGACTCAACATATATTCTCCTAAGTGAACCACAGCAGATGGTCTATTCAGACCACAGAAAAAGCTATTGCTTGGTTTAATTAAGGTCTCTAAGACTTCTGATAAGTTAGTAGAGTAATGGCTAAAATCTGTCACTCCAGCTGCATTCTCAGCTATTTACTCTAATGGCTGAGCATAATGGGAAGTGTGGTCCACAAAAACGTTAGAGTGGCATAGGTTAGCCATTGGGTTAGGGTTAGGTAGATGCTGTAAAGTCTCACCAGGTAATGTAAGGATGTCAGCCAGTGGCTTGCAATGGTAGAGTCCAATTGAGATGACACAGTCTGCCCATAGTCCCCGGGACCCCAACTCATCTAGTTTTCTACAAGTGTTGATGCTGTAGTCACAGGTCATCACCCAGTCATTGGTGGTGGTAGCAACAACGACCCCAATCCAGCCAATAAAGCCTGAGATGAAGCCAAAAAACTGCAAGCATGTGCCAGCCATTGCAAGATGTCTCTGTGGTACAGAGGTCTGTCCCGTAAACTCTGCACTGGATCCTTCTGCACGGGGTGCGGGGGATGATATTGGATATCAACCACTAATGTGGACTGTTCCCAATGATCTCGTCCTCAGTACATATCGGGGGCTATCACCCTCCTCTTCCCCCTCCCATAATGAGAAGCAGAGAACCCAAAACACTTCCATCCAATCACAAACAAATGCAGGGGGAGCAGCCAAGATTTGGGGGCTCTGTCCAACCAATCATAAGAAGGAAGCAAGGAGGGAGCTACTGGTAACTGGGAATCACTGTAGTGTAGGGATGGCTCGACTTTGACACTCCAGCTGTTGTGAATTAAAGTTCTTATAACTGTAATGTGCTACTTATTAAAGTTATTATGTCTACCAGCCAGTTGCCAGTAACTGAGCGTCATAGGGGCGTTTTAGTATACATCTAGCGTGACAAATGCTAGCTACAATGTATTAGTGATGTGATAAGACTTACAGAGAATTAGCTAAACCCCTCTTGTACTCAGGGGGTTAATTCTACTTTCATGGTATTAGCGTGATGTTTTCGTGTTTGGTAACGTCAATCACAGAATTGATCCTCCTGCTATATATCCTATGGGGAGAGGTGAAAAAAACGACATTATTTATTTAGCATCTGAATTAGATTACGAAATATTTTGGTACAACTTGCTTAAAGAGCTTGGTAAATATCCCAAACCACACTACCCCTACCATGCATCGACTGCACAAATTTTAATATGACAAAATCTTAACTTGGCTCAGCAGTCAATATAAAGAAGTACAGAGCCCACTAGTGGTCAATAATTCTAATGCAATTAGCATTCTATTATTCATTAAAATAATCCGTTTATATGCAGATGCTGCTCTTTTCCAGTTTAGTCTTAATTCGCACTTCTAAATTGTACAATTCTATCTACATAAATATAGGCAATCCTATTAAATGGGAAGTAGAAGGAAAACAAGTGAAATCATTTCTAAGTATAAATGGGGCTTTCTTTCTATTTGATATATTATAATAACATATTTTAGTGCAAAAAGTACAAAATGGTGGGAAATTGAAAAAAAGAAACATTTTTTTCTTACTGTTTTTTCTTTGACTCAGCTAGGGCTTCAGAATAGATTAAAGAGTTAGTAAACTCTTCTTTTCACTTTTGCTTCTGTCAGATGAGGTTGGTGGCCCTAGTGTAAAGATAAAGTGGTGTGTACTTTTTAAGATGCATGCAATCAGTCTCCATATTTCCCTGCATAGGATTGAGAGCCAGGTCCCATCAACTGATTGCCTTGACACTATGAGGAAGGGTCGGATGTAAATTAAATGTGTATGTGAATAAATAAATGTAAACAGGGGTAGTCACAACATTGCTTATGGTGAACATTTGCTGCTGTCTGTGGTGGCCAAGATAATGATGTTCTTTGGACCTTCACGGACCTTGCCATGGACACTGCCTATCCCTAAATGTAAACCAGGACTATCTGGAAATAAATTTAGCACTCCACTTACCAGTGCCATCTTGCACTTTCTGAGACATTTGGTTACCTCAATCGTTCTGTAGTTTTTGGATTGCTTTGTAAAAGGGGGACTCCACACAGATATTTGGTAATATAGAAGCCAGTTTATCTTCTGACAGAAAGCTGCCATGCGTCCCAATCGCTGTAGCATCTGGGGTAAGAATAGAAATTGCACGCCCTCTAAATATATTTATGTACATACATATATATATATAGTCACATACTGACCGATGCTGGTTGTACAGCATAGTCTACTTCATTATATAAAGTGAGACCGATGCTGCTGTTCAGAAGCGGCTCTCTAATTAGGTAAGTTGGGCGGCCATCTAAGGCCTCGCACTCGCGGGGGCTTCGCGATAGCTTAACTCACCTAATAGCCTTTGATGTGATAGGGGAGCTTAACATTTCTGTTAAGCAAGCTGTGACACTAACCTTGGTGCAGGGATGGGCCAGAGGGGGTCCCGCTGCCCACAACATGTGCCCGCTGCCCGTGTGGCTGTCTCACAAGGAGACAGTCACGATCGGACAGCAGTCGGCAGTCTGCATGCACCCAGTTTTCTTTCACAGCCCCCGGAAATGACGGTAAGTCATATCCGACGGCTGCAATACCACTTCCTGAGTGAGGAGTAGACGATTTGGGACGAGCAGCATGTACTGAGGAAGGGGGGAGGAGGGGGGATTTTGTTTTTAAAATTGGCTGTGGCAAATTAATTTACAAATTATCAGTGACATATTAATGGACAAATTATCAGTGAAATATTAATGAGCAAATTATCAGTGGCATATTAATGGACAAATTATCAGTGGCATATTAATGAGCAAATTATCAGAAGGATATGACAATTTTAAGGAGCACCTGGCTGGGGAATATTTTTAGGGGCACCTGGCTGAGGAATATTTTAATGGACAAACTGTGGCATATTTTAAGGGCAAACTGGCTGTGACTGCAAAGTGACTGCATGTTAATTGGTACCTGAATATGGCTCATTTTAATCAGCAAAAGTTTGCTGTGGCATGGTCTGTGGGGCAAATCAATTGCTAAGTGCATGGAAAGTGCTGTGGGTACTGTATGGTGCTGTGTTAAGTCCTTTAGGTGCAATGTGGGTGCAGAAGAAGTGAATAAAAACAAGAAATGCAATTTTTCAAGAAAGTTTTTATACATCCAAAAATAGTTGAATATGTTATGAAAAAAGTTGAATGTAATATTAAAAAGTGGAGAAGAGATAGATAAATATGTATAGGCATGTGATATGTGTATACATATATAAATATATATATATATATATATATATATATATATATATATATATATATATATTGTTTTATAATTGTCGATGCAATAAATGTGCTTTGGTAAGTCTTGTGGGTATGTTATTGGACTATTGCAATAATAATTGGCAAGTCCTGTGGGTGTTGCAATGTGGTGCAAATGAATGTGTTTATATGTGCTAGTGTATCTGATCAGATGTCCTAAATGTGAACACTAACACATATATACCTACACTCGTATGCTGATCAGATACACATACTATGAGTTTGCTAATGTGTTTATTTGATCAGCATATGAGTGTGTATGTGTGTGCTCATGGGTGTGTATATGCTATTTATACAGTTCATTTTTAGTATCACTTACATATATTTTATTTAAATATACATGTCCGTGAGACCTCACAAAGTCTAGAGCAGCCTCTGCTGCTGTTGGAATACTAGAACCAGGTGCAGATCCTACGTGTGTGCTTAGGGTTGCCACCTGGCCTGTATATTATCGGCAGGCCGATAAAAATTGGCATCAGGCAATGTTAAGCCCAATAATGCCCAATAAAGGCCGGTATTTTTGTGTGCTAGGTGTGTGCCACACAAATAGCACAATGCTGCGCTGTATTTCTGTATTTCCCCAGAAGTAGACAAAACAGAGCGAGAGGCCGATGGCAGCAGCTAATTCGGCATCAGAGTCACTCACTCTGTTGCCAATTCTACCAGCACAAAAAATATATTTTCAGATAAGCCCATCATTATATAATGAACTGACACCAACGGTGGTGCATCATAACTCCCATCATATGTCAGGGCCAGACAAATACAGTGGTGCACTGTAGCTCCCAATATATACTGCTGCTATGGACTGCCCTACCTGTGATGCTCGGCAAGCAAAAAGTCTCCCTTTATGCTGGGTGGGAGGCATGGGAAGGATGGTCTTTTGCAACAGAAATACATTTTACATAATAAATCCAAAATGAGTTCTCCCTGTTCTCTACCTAATTGGGGTGCTGTGCTGCCTTGAGGACTTAGATGTGCCTTGGCAGTCTGAATGGGCACATCTGTGGCTCTGTGGGACCTGCACTTTATGAAGTTGCCATGTGAAGGATTATGATGTGTGGATATGTCATCATATCCCCCATGTTCACCTATAATTGGCCCTGGACGCAGCTTTATTGATGCTCCATGCAAGTCTCTATAAAATTAGGCATAGACTTGCATAGTGATGTGGGAAACCTAATGACAGTTGAGGAATGTTTGCATATTTTATAGCTTGGCTGCTCTTCTAAGAGCTGCTTTTCAAAGAGTATATTTAAGAGATATTCTGGAGATACTCTGGAGGTAGTCTGAGGTATACAAGAGGTGAGAAAAACTAAAAGATCTTTTTGATTTAAATTCTTAAAATGGCAGATTTGGTTTACTGTGATAATTGTTCTGCATTTGTTTCACATTCCATTTTTTGGAGGTTTGGAGGCTGTCTAATCTGTAGACAGTTCTCAAGATTGCAGCAGGAGATTGCATTTTTAAAGTCCGAGATTTGTAATTTATCTGTAAAACAAACTCGGGCTGAGACTGTTGCGAAGTCACTGCCACAGAGGCCACTGCCGCAGAGGCTTCCTAGGAATGGCAGGTGGGTTACTGTTGGATCTGGTAGGCTTAGAGTTGTGGATAAAAGGCATGTCCCGCAGTCTGTGGCTGTCCAGAATTCATTTTCAGCACTTTCAGAGTGCAGTGGTGTTGTGGAGGCAGGTTCAGACGCAGAGTTTGAAGAACCACTCTCCTATGTGGCTAAGTTGTGCAAGGAGAAGGTGAGGCCTGATAGAAAGCAGTTGTTGTTGGGCGATTCTATCATAAGAGGTGCGGAGTTGGACAGTATTGGCTTAGTGAGATGTCTTCCTGGAGCTACTGCTCGCAGAGACAGGAGGCGTATTTCTAATATTGTTAAGCAAGCAAATCAGGAAGGAGAATTGGATGTACTGGTTCATCTAGGGACAAATGATTTGGCTTGCAATGAGGTTTCAGAGGTGAAGGAAGCTTTTCGTGTTCTTGCCAATGATATACGGCAGGTTGTGTCCACACTGTCCTTTTCTGAAGTTATGCCTGTGCATAACATTCAGAATGATAGACGGATGCGTATTAGGGACTTCAACTTGTGGCTTGGAGAATGGTGTCGGGAGCAAGGATTTGGCTTTGTTTCTCATGGAAGTTCACTATGGAATAGAAAGGAACTGTACAAAAAAGATGGTTTGCATCTTTCTCAAAAGGGAACGAATGTTCTCAGTGAGCAGTTCAGAGGTTTTGCTAGGAGGTTTTTAAACTAAAAGAGGGGGGCAAAATGGCGATAAAACATCAATCCAATTGCCCCCCAAAAAAGGGACAGAAGTTACTTGTAGTCACTGTGCTGAAAAATGATAAGCTTAGGGTCATGTCTACAAATGCTCGCAGTTTAGGGAATAAGATCCATGAACTTGTGGCAATATTGGCAACTGAGAATGTAGATGTAGACATGTAGGCATGGTATAATGAAAAACACGACTGGGACATATCAATACCAGGGTACTCTTTATATAGAAAAGACAGAGAGTGTAAAAAAGGGGGAGGGGTGGCCCTGTATGTGAGGGATAGCTTAAAATGTAACGTAATACAAGTTAGTGAGGTGAACATAGAGTCAGTTTGGGTTACATTAGAATTTGGTAATCATATGGTAACTCGGGTAGGTGTGATTTATAGGCCCCCTGGACAAATATAGGAGTTAGATAATCTACTAGTTGAGGAAATAGCTAAAATGACAATGAAGGGAGAAGTGATCATCATGGGTGACTTTAATCTTCCTGATGTGAACTGGAAATACAAAACAGCTACTTGCGCCAGGAGTACGCATATCCTAAACTCCCTACTGGGATTATCTCTAAAACAAGTAGTGGAGGAGCCAACTCGAAAGCAGGCCATACTAGACTTAGTGTTCACAAATGGAGATTTGTTATCAGATATTACTGTAGGTGAAAGTTTAGGATCTAGTGATCACCAGACAGTGTGGTTTAATATAAGAACAGTGACGCAGTCACACCACACAAAAACAAAAGTTTTAGATTTTAGAAAAACAGACTTTTCTAAAATTAGATTAGGTGTAAAGGAGTCATTATCAGACTGGAGCAATTTAAATGGAGTCCAGGAGAAATGGGATTATCTAAAAGTTGCACTACTGAAGGCAACAGAAAATTGCTTAAGGCTTGTCACTAAGAGCAAAAAATTGAAGAAACCACTGTGGTACTCTGCAGAGGTGGCTAAAATAGTAAAAAATAAAAAGCTAGCATTTAGTAATTCTAAAAATACTCAGAGTGAGGAAGATAGAAAGATCTATAAGAGTAGGCAGAAAGAGGCAAAGCAAGCTATAAGAGCTTCCAAAGCACACACAGAAGAGACTATAGCCCAGTCAGTGAAAAAGGGGGATAAAATATTTTTTAGATACATAAATGAGAAAAGGAAAGTAAAACAAGGATTAGTTAGATTAAAAACAAAAGAAGGATGCTATGTAGAAGAGGATAAAGGCTTAGCAGACTGCCTTAATGAATATTTTTGTTCCGTTTTTACAAATGAAAATGAGGGTAAGGGACCTAATTTAGGGAAAAAGACTAATGAGTCTTTTGATGCATGTAAGTTTACAGAGGAAGAGGTTTTACTTCAGCTGTCTAAAGTAAAGACAAATAAGTCGATGGGACCTGATGAGATACATCCAAAGTTATTAAAAGAACTTAGTGGTGTACTAGCAAAACCGTTAACAGATTTATTTAACCAATCATTGTTAACGGGAGTAGTTCCAGAAGATTGGAAATTAGCTAATGTTGTGCCCATTCACAAGAAAGGTAGTAGGGAGGAGGCGGGCAACTATAGACCAGTAAGTCTTACTTCAGTAGTGGGGAAAATAATGGAAACCTTGTTAAAGAATAGGATTGTTGAACATCTAAAGTCGCTTGGATTTCAAGATCAGAGACAGCATGGGTTTACTTCAGGGAGATCATGCCAAACTAATCTTATTGATTTTTTTGATTGGGTAACTAAAATAATAGATCAGGGTGGTGCAGTAGACATTGCTTACCTAGATTTCAGTAAGGCTTTTGACACTGTCGCACATAGAAGGCTTATCAATAAACTGAAATCTTTGAGTTTGGATTTTAATATTGTTGAATGGATTAGACAATGGTTGAGTGACAGGCAACAGAGGGTTGTAGTCAATGGGGTATATTCGATGCAAGGTCTTGTTACTAGTGGGGTACCTCAGGGATCTGTTCTTGGACCCATTCTCTTTAATATTTTTATTAGCGATATTGCAGAAGGTCTTGTTGGCAAAGTATGTCTTTTTGCTGATGATACAAAGATTTGCAGCAGGGTTGATATTCATGGAGGGATAAGCCAAATGGCAAATGATTTAGCTAAACTAGAAAAATGGTCAGAGCAGTGGCAACTGACATTTAATGTGGACAAGCGCAAGATTATGCACCTTGGGCGTAAAAACCCAAAAGCAGAATATAGACTATTTGGTACAGTCCTAACCTCAACATCTGAGGAAAGGGATTTAGGAGTAATAATTTCAGAGGACTTGAAGGTAGGTAGGCAATGCAATAGAGCAGCAGGAAATGCTAGCAGAATGCTTGGTTGCATAGGGAGAGGTATTAGCAGTAGGAAGAGGGAAGTGCTCATGCCATTGTACAGAGCACTGGTGAGACCTCACTTGGAGTATTGTACGCAGTACTGGAGACCGTATATCCAGAAGGATATTGATACTTTGGAGAGAGTTCAGAGAAGGGCTACTAAACTGGTTCATGGGTTGAAGGATAAAACTTACCAGGAAAGGTTAAAGCATCTTAACATGTATAGCTTGGAGGAAAGACGTAACAGGGGGGATATGATAGAAACTTTTAAATACATAAAGGGAATCAACACAGTAAAGGAAGAGAGTATATTTAAAAGAAGAAAAACTACCACAACTAGAGGACATAGTCTTAAATTAGAGGGGCAACGATTTAAAAGTAATATCAGGAAGTATTACTTTACTGAGAGGGTAGTGGATGTATGGAATAGCCTGCCAGCAGAAGTGGTAGAGGTAAACACAGTCAAGGATTTTAAGCATGCGTGGGATAGACACAAGGTTATCCTAGCTATAAGACCGGGAACGGGGGACTAATAAAAGTACTCAAAAAAAAATAAAAAATTTGGGCAGACTAGATGGACCGAATGGTTCTTATCTGCCGACACATTCTATGTTTCTATATAATCAGCACATGACCACACCACCATTTCAGAGCAGGATCAGCAGCCAGCAGCACCTAAAATAGTTTAAAAATATATATATAATTGCAAGCCAGGGATCAGGGCAGGGAGGGGACCAGGGCGAGCTACAGTGCTGGGAATGTGTAAGCCCTCATAGGTTCAATCACAGGATACGTGTGCAGTGGTAGTGGATCAGTTGAGCATATCAGGAGCCCTGCACAATCTGCTGACCCTGATTCGATGATGTCCATGGCCTGGCTGCTGGAGCATATAGTTGTGTTGATAACATCCAACCGCAACTGACCATGATGGTGGGCAATCAAGAACGGTTACATGTCGAGTTGACGGAGACGTTGAAATATATGTCTAGTCAGTTAGGTGGGTTAGTTGTGGTGCAGTGGCTAATGAGAATGATCTACCAGAAGGAATGTGAGGCTAGGGCTGAATACTGTAGCCATATTTAGCAATACAAGTAAGCTAAGTTGGAAATACAGCATATTTTATTAAAGCATACCACTGCTCCTGCAGCAATTCCCGAACCAAATATCGCTCCATAAGCACAGGTGGTTGGAAGTCTGGTGGTGACCATGATACCAACATAACTGGATGGTTGCCCACTATATCATGTTCCTCCTCGTCAGATGCTGATGAGTAAATCACACTGTACCATATTGTTAGTAGCCATGGAACACTTGGTTACTTACCATTCCTGTCACCGGTTGTGCTCCTCCGTTGACATACTCTGCACGCCTTGCCCTCACTGCCGCCTCTCTGGCCTGGGCTTGTTTATTTTTTATTATTATTATTTAAAAAAATAAACATATCCAAATTAAATTTAAACATAAATAAACATATATCAAATTAAATTAATTTGAAATGAAACAGAAATAATTACTGGAAGTTATTTACTTGTGTCTGTGTTTTTATTCAGGTGATGCAGCAGTGGCGGATCCAGAAAGGGGGAGGGGGGGGCAACAGGGAAAATTAAATGGGGGCAGATAAAATGGCAAATACAGGCATATTATTGGGCACATTGGCTGGGGAATATTAAATGGCAAATAATACTGGCATAATATGGGGCAAATTGGCTGGGACATATTAAATGACAATACTGGCATAATATTGAGCAAATTGGCAGGGGCATATTAATGGCAAATAATACTGGCATATTATTGGGCAAATTGGCTGGGGCATATTAAAATGCAAATAATACTGGCATATTATTGGGCAAAGTGGGTGGGGCATATTAAATGGCGAATAATTCTGGCATAATATTGGGCAAATTGGCAGGGGCATATTAAATGGCAAATACTGGCATATTATTGGGCAAATTGGATGGGGTATATTAAATGGCAAATACTGGTATATTATTGGGCACATTGGCTGGGGAATATTAAATGGCAAATAATACTGGCATAATATGGGGCAAATTGGCTGGGACATATTAAATGACAATACTGGCATAATATTGAGCAAATTGGCAGGGGCATATTAATGGCAAATAATACTGGCATATTATTGGGCAAATTGGCTGGGGCATATTAAAATGCAAATAATACTGGCATATTATTGGGCAAAGTGGGTGGGGCATATTAAATGGCGAATAATTCTGGCATAATATTGGGCAAATTGGCAGGGGCATATTAAATGGCAAATACTGGCATATTATTGGGCAAATTGGATGGGGTATATTAAATGGCAAATACTGGTATATTATTGGGCAAATTGGATGGGGCATATTAATTGCACGATAATACTGGCAAAATATTGGTCAAATTGGCAGGGGCAGATTAAATGGCAAAAACTGGCATATTAATGGGCAAATTGGCTGTGTCTTATTAATGGTAAATAATACTGGCATATTATTGGACAAATTGGCTGGAGCATATTAATGGCAAATAATATTGGCAATATGCATGTAAATGGGGTTGGATGGTTGCCCACTATATCATGTTCCTCCTCGTCAGATGCTGATGAGTAAATCACACAGTAGCATCTTGTTAGTAGCCATTGTTATTATGGGCCATGTCCTTGGTGTGCAATGTGGGTTATGGGTCATGTCGTAGGTGTGCATTGTGGGTAGTGGGGAGTGCCCAAATATTGTCTGCCTAGGGCGGCACGAAAACCAAGATACACCACTGGGGGGGGGGGGGGGAGAAAGAGGAGAGAACATGGGGGAGAGGAGAGAACACGGGGGGAAAAGGAAACAACACTGATGGGTGGAGAGAGAGGAGAGAACACTGATGGGGGGGAGAGAGAGGAAATAACACTGATGGGGAGAAGAGAGAACACTGAAGGGAGGAGAAGAGAGAACACTGATGGGTGGGGGAGAAAGGAGAGATCACGGACGGGGGATAAAGGAGAGACACATACATGGGTAGAGGGACAAAGAGACAGTCATAGGAGGTAGAGAGTAGAGAGACATGGGAAGGGAGAAGAGAAATGGGATGGTAGAGGAGAGACAGACTTACATGGAATGTCAGAGGAAAGACAGACAGACATGGGATGGCAGAGGAGAGACAGAGACCTGGGAAATGAGAGGAGAGACAGACGGACATGGGAAAGAAGAGGATACAAAGACGGACGTGGGAAGGAAGAGAGACAGATGGACATTGGGAGTGAGAGGAGTGCGACAGACATGGCAAGGGAGAGGAGCGTGACAGAAGGACATGAGAGAGAGGAAAAGACAGACGGACATGGGAGAGAGGAAAGACAGACGGACCCCTCCCGTGATCAGACTATGGATCCGCCACTGAGATGCAGACAGAGATATTCAGAAAGAGAGTCATACAGACAGACAGAGGTACAGATGTAACTTCTTACCCATCTCAATAGAAAGAGGAAATGCAGCTGGACGTGAAGGTTGGCATGGAAAGGGAACCGGAGTAGCTTAACATGGCTTTCACTCACATGGCTGCAGGGCTGGTGCAAGGATTAAACTTTGTAAACTCTTTGCCCCCAAACAGCCTGCATGTGCCATCTTTGCCCATACACAGCCTGTCTGTGCCATCTTTGCCCCAGTCTGCTTGTGCTATATTTGTCCCAAACAGCTTCAGAGCTTGACTCCTATCTAATGTCCCAATATTACAATTACATAGTTATACACCAGATTTGAAATTGTTTTTGCACAATCTTAAAAATGTGATTCATAACTAAGATGTCCAGATGCATCCAGCCAATATCCAGGAAGCGCTTACCCATTCATGCTAGGGCACTACCTGGCTGCATCACAGACTATTGTTGCCTAAGCGGTGAACAAGTATTGCAAGGGATCATTGATTAACCCTGTTGTGAGTTAATGTATTTGTGTACACCTGGAATGAACACGCACAGCACTGTTTTCTTTCTCTGCATTCAAGTTAATCCACTGAACCTCTAATTTTTTTTTTTTTAAACAGCATGTAAGAGATATTGCAGTATTTAAAAATGTGTTGGCAGATGAGAAATAAGTGGCCTGTCTAGTCTGTCCATATTACTATGGACTATAAGACCCTCATGCTTTGGGGGCATTAAGTGGCACAGTAAAACCCTGGATTACCTGGGAATCAAGATTGTCCTGGATCCCAGACAAACATTATTCCTGAATTATGAAACCCTCATTCAGGACCTTAGAGATCTTTTTCGGCGTTGGAGGGGTATAGAGCCCTCATGGATGGGACGACTCAATATTCTTAAGGCATATGTAGTCCCAAAGGTTTTGTTCCTGATGAGGGCAATACCTATGCGGGCCCCCACTGCTTGCCTAAAACAGCTTACATTATTATTCTCATCCTATGTGTGGGACTCCAAAAAACCTAGAATAGCTAACTCATATTTAAAACAAAGTTTTAGGATGGGGGGACTTGGATTTCCAGATCTTTATAAACTCCAAGAAATCAGCCTGTTTACAAATTTCCTGGCCTGGAAGCATAAGTCGCCCCAAGACACGGTATGGAGTTAGATTGAAACCTTTGAATGTTCGGGACAAAACCCTTATTATTTTTTTTGGAGAAAAAACCTCAACTTCAACAAATCGAAAATCCTCAGTCCTATAGTTATTGATGTGGTTAGAGGCATGTTTAAGTTTAAGAAGATGTTTGCTGAGGTACAGGGTCTTACCAGCCTGGCCCCTCTGGGGGCCCTAACGACCGCTATTCCCGACTTGAATATTATTCATTGGTCACTTTCAGGTCTGCTGGTCATATCTGATATAATGATTGACGGGAGAATTGCCCCTTTTGACACTCTGCGGGAGGCATCGAATTTACCGAGCTCACAGCTGTTTAACTACATAAGAATTAAATCCTATTTGGAGATTAATCCTCTGGTGGAGACATCTCTTTTGGACGAGTCCCTTCACCTCTGTAAGAGGTCGGGGGCGATATCCAGATTACGGTCCCCCCTGGAGGATTCATCTCTAAATGATAAACCTAATCCTATAAATTATTGGGAACTAGATTTGGGGGTCTCTTTTCCTTTGGAAACCTGGGATCAACTATGTCATAATACCAGAGGTGCCTTACATGGTATTAATCTGCAGGAATCATTTTATAAGGTACTCTTCCGATGGTATTTTGTTCCATCCCGTCTTAATAAACTTTTTCCGGACTCTTCAAATCTCTGTTGGAGATGTGGTAGAGGGGAGGGTACCCACCTCCATATTTGGTGGGCGTGACATCTTTTGACCCCTATTAAACTCTTAGTCTCTCAGATACTAAATGCAGTGTTTCAAAGAGATGTCTTATTAACCCCCGAAACTTTTTTATTCCATATTAATTTGGGAGCTAGTAGATCACCAAAACAGATCTTTGCAATAAACGTACTTATGGCAGTAAAACTCTCACTAGCGCGACTTTGGAAGAGTCGGGACCTCCCCAAATGGGCGGACATTGGTAAACAGGTTGATTCTCAGCTTTCAGCCGAGAGGGCTTTTTATTTCTCGAGGGGATCTGAGAGTATGTTTCAAAAGATCTGGGCTCTGTGGGAGGCCAGGAGGCCAACCCTCTCGGTCTAGCTGGATGTAATGACAGCGGGGAGGGCGGGGGCGACATGGTGGGTTCTGGCGGAATGTGTATTATTTTTATTTTTTTTTCCATTTATTTATTTATTTTTTCTCTCCCTCTCTCTTTTCTGTGGTGCGTTTTGGTGTTACGTGTCTCTTGTGAGTTTTAAGATTATCTGTTTTAAATGTTGAATAAAGCCTGACTGATAATTATAAATTACAAACTTTGGATATAATAGACACAAGGATGACCCATTAAACCGTTATACTACTTAAGTACAAACGTCTGTAGGTGTCTGAGTGTCAATAAAAAAAGAAGAAAAAAAAAGACCCTCATGCTTTATTTATCCTCTTGTTCTTATTTTATATTAAGTATGAGCATTTATAATTATGCTCAGGGCCGCCATCAGAAATTTCAGGGCCCCTTACTGAAAAAAATTATGACCCCCATATCTCTCTCTTGCCCCCCTACCGGCCACTGATAATTTGCTCATTAATATGCCACTGATAATTTGCTCATTAATAGCCCCCCTTTTCCCCCTTTTCCTAGAACTTACCTAGATGCTGTCTCCTCCACAGGGTTTCTTCCTGAAGGCACGCTGCGTGCAGGAAATACAGTCACCGAAAATGACTTGCCGTCATTTCTGGCGGCTGTGACAGAAAGGCTCCTGCCCGATCGTGACTGTCTCCACGTGAGACAGTCACATGTGCAGTGGGGGCTCATTGGGCAGCTGTTTTGGGCCTCCAGGAATGAATGGGCCCTGGATAGCTGCCCCATTTGCCCACGCTTTGTTTTTTTACATTTTTTTTTTTTAAAGGGCTGGGGGCCCGACCTGGCCTGTGACGGGTGTATCACCCGTCACCCCCTGATGGCGGCCCTGCTTATCCCTTGCATGATTATTCACCTCTACCACTTCTGCTGGAAGTTTATTCCATGCATCCAAGTAATACTTTCTGATGCACAGAGCTCTAAACAACAGAGCAGATCGGGATCACCAACATTAATCTCAGCTCAAACTAACATATCAAGGTGCAGTGCTTTTAGACCATCAATTTAACTCAGAAGGTAAATGCTTTCATGGTTGTACACTAGTCCAATTTGATTAGTGTATAAACAAAATGTACCAGTATTTACATGGATATTTGAGGTTCGAGATGTCCAGTGCTTGGGGTTTACATATCTGACACTCAAAGAGATAATAATTATGTTCATGCTTTAATTATAAATTTGCATATTCACAAGACTAATTATACATCCTTTGTCAGATGGACCTTTATGAATCGATAGGGAAAGGATGACAAGCTTTGTGATTAGCATAATTATTTACACATACCACAGAGCTAATAATTTCTCGTCACAAACAATGTACCATAAAAAAAATAGATTGTACTCCGCTTTCTATTTATTTACCTCCAGGAGGATTTCTTTTTTTGACTTTCCACTTTTTGTTGATACACAATTCTCATTCTACTAGTGTATAACCATCAGAGGCTTTAACATCCGTGCATCACAATGACAATGTACATCCTGAGGCCTCCCTCTCATACACTTCAAGACAACTTAATGGATATATCAAACATATGCAAATATTTGTAGCAGCTCATACAAATGCTGGAATGTTATATGGATGCATATCCAATGTGTGATAAATGATCTCTCTCTCTTTTTGCACATTTAAAGCCTCACCCCCTTGGGCTATTATTGATTGTGTCATTTTTTTTTAGATGCTTTATTAAACAGATTGGCACCTATGAAGTTTACATTTTCTGTTCAAAATGTATTAAAAACTATACAACATACCTGGTCCACACTACCCAGGCAGTACAATGCGGAGCTGTACAGTCCTCACTGGAATCACTGCCAATTTTTATTGAGCCACTGTTTTGCTCATTTGAAATATTTTTATATTATATTGCTCTCACTGTGTATTTGGTCAGTCAATGGGATAATAAGAAGGATATATGCTGTTTTAAATATATTTGTAAAACTAAAGATTTTTTTAAAAATTGTAATCTCCCTTCTTTATTGTCTTTCCAGATATAGACTACCTTTCTTTCTCACTTTCATTTGTTCAGTAAAATTGCACTGCAAAGCAATTATACATAAACCATGGAGCCTCAATAAAAGATGAAAACAAGTACAAGTATTAAAGAACATATACAAAATGAAAAAATAAGTTAATATATGCATGTTTCGTTTTTGAAATGCATATCTCTAACATCTTTCACATGATTTTTTATTTATTTATTTATTTAGAAAGTGTTTTACCAGGAAGAATACATTGAGATTTCTCTCGTTTTCAAGTATGTCCTGGGGACGGGGATGGGACTCTTCATCGCGGCTGCTTCCGCACAGCCGCTTCACCGCCGACTCTACACAGCAAGACAGATCATTGCTGGAGATTTCATCGCGGGACATTTCATCGCTAAAGGTAAGTATTTTAGCTATTTTAGTTTGGTTAATTAATTAGGGTTTAGGGGGTTACAATTAGGGTTTAGGGGGCTAATTTTAGTATTAGGGCTTGGGGTTAGTATTAGGGTTAGTATTAGGGTTTAGGGGGTTAATTTTAGGGCTCGGGGGTTAGTATTAGGGGTCGGGGGTTAGTATTAGGGTTTAGGGGGTTAATTTTAGTATTAGGGCTCGGGGGTTAGTATTAGGGGTCGGGGTTAGTATTAGGGTTACTATTAGGGTTTAGGGGGTTAACTTTAGTATTAGGGCTCGGGGGTTAGTAATAAAGTTTAGGGGGTTCATTTTAGTATTAGGGCTCGGGGGTTAGTATGAGGGTTAGTATTAGGGTTTAGGTGGTTAATTTTAGTATTAGGGCTCGGGGGTTAGTATTAGGGTCGGGGGTTAGTATTAGGGTTTAGGGGGTTTATTTTAGTATTAGGGCTAGGAGGTTAGTATTAGGGTTAGTATTAGGGTTTAGGGGGTTTATTTTAGTATTAGGGCTAGGAGGTTAGTATTAGGGTTAGTATTAGGGTTTAGGGGGTTAATTTTAGTATTAGGGCTCGGGGGTTAGTATTAGGGTTAGTATTAGGGTTTAGGTGGTTAATTTTAGTATTAGGGCTCGGGGGTTAGTATTAGGGCTCGGGGGTTAGTATTAGGGTTAGTATTAGGGTTTAGGGGGTTAATTTTAGTATTAGGGCTCGGGGGTTAGTATTAGGGTTAGTATTAGGGTTTAGGGGGTTAATTTTTGTGTTGGGGTTAATTTTAGTGTTAGTATTGGGGTTTAGTGTTTAGTGTTAGTATTGGGGTTTGGGAATCATTTATTAGGGGGGGTTATTTTCTTTTTACTTGTACATTTGTAAGAGCTGACAGTTCAGCGCTGAACTGTCAGCTCTTACATAGCCGCGGCCGCGATGAAATGGCCACGTTATTCTTCATTGCTGACAGTTCAGCGTTCTAACTGCCGCGCTGAACTGTCAGCGATGAAAATGGGGCGAAGTGTCCTAGACCCCTGGGGACCCAGTCCAGAATGGAGTTACACAGAGTTACACATTTAACAGTAGATTAAAAATAAATACATACATATATATATTAAACAAGTTGGAAGGAGAACATACAGGGTGAATCATTATTGATACAAAAAAGGAACAACATGTACAGTATAGGAAGGAGTTTGTAAACTAATAACAGGAACAATCTGTTTTGAGGATTTGGGAGACACTTATTTTCAGGGATTTTAGACTAGATGATGATTTGGCAGAAACAGGAAGGCTATTCCACATATGAGGAGCTCTGAAAGAGAACGCACTGCTTCTTTTTTGAAGTGAGGGATCGCTAGTGAAGGGTTGGTGCAGGATCTGAGATTGTAGGATGTGCAGTGAGTAGGAGCGAGCATGCCGCTCAGGTAGGGGGGGGGGGGGGCACACAACGTCTCCATAATCTAAGATCGGCATTAACATTTGCTTCACAATACGTTTCCTTACCATGGAATCTAGGTTTGATTTGTTTCTATATAGAAAGCCAATCCTAGGATATAGCTTTGACACAAGCTTATCAATATGGAAACCAAAAGATAGGTTTGGATCTAGCCACTTGCCAAGATACTTATATGAAAATACCTGGGTCAGGTTATAACTGGATTTGGTCTTGATGTTTATTTGAGGATTGTTTAATTTAAGTAGTTTAGCATTTGTCCCAAACAACATGGACACAGTTTTTTCAGCGTTGAGAAAAATTATGTTGTTAGCTATCCAATTTTCAACTTTAGAAAACTGATCCTGTAGCATGGATTCCACTTGTGATAGTTTAGTACCGCACGTATACATGACGTATCATCAGCACACATATGCACATGATCCAGGTTACACAGTGAGGGTAGAGGCACTCCACACTTGATTGGCAACGGGAGGGAGGCAGTATCAGCAATGGACACAAATTGAGTTCTCTCTGACACGTATGAACAAAACCAGCAGAGCGACCTCTCATTTATACCGGAACAACATTTGCAAAGTCTAGGAAAACTGCACTTGTGAGTTCACCCCTCTCCATACCACTCTGAATGTCATTGCTCACCTTTAAGGGCAGTTATCGTGGAGTGATTTGACCTAAACCCAGATTGAAGCGAGGTTAGATAATTGGACCGTTGATAATACTTGCACAGTTGATCATGGGCACATTTTTCAAGGATTTTAGAAATGATGGGTAGCAGTGAAATAGGCCTGTAGTTTGAGACTAAGTTTAATGATGTCTCCTTTCTTCACCAAAATTGGAGTCCACGAGATCTCATGCATGGATATGCATGCTCCCTTGCAAAAAGTAGACTACATGTTGTCCTGGCGGAAACTAATTCATTAATTAAGAAGTGAATTCCATAGAAACTATCTTGTTTAATTGTATGTAATTGTACTAGTTAAATGTGCTCATGTGTTTGAGAGGCACATCTATTAGGGTAAAAGTAAACAAAAACTGTGTGGGGGGGGGGGGGGGGGTAACTTTGCTTGCAGTTGGCCTTCAAATTAGTTTGAGAGCCAATTATTGTATATACTAGTTGCAGTCACAAGGTGGCAGTATTAGCCTGTACAGATAGCCTACTCCTCGTAAGATTTTTTTTTGTTATTTTTATAAAAAATATTATGGTTATCCCTTAATCCTACGAATTTCTCAGATACATCATTGCTTTACACAATAGTCTACACAATATACACCGATTTGTCCTGAAATGGATTTGGGTCGGGCATATTAGAAGAATTTCACTGATCTCCGAAATGCACTGTATATCAATAGTCACTGTTAATGTGAACACAAACTAGACAGCTAAGTTTTAAAATCTACAATCTACACAGGGTTTACCTGTGTAAATGTTGTGTTCCCATGGTGATCTTGCTAAAACACACTTGTGTAGATGCCAACACTGATTTACAATACAACATAACACACTTGGAAATAAAAGGGTACCATTAACTGTGGAAGTATGTGATGTGTGGCTATACCCGAAAGACAAGACGAGAACAAATAAGTTAAAATTATTATAATTTTATTCATTTTTTTATTTTATTTTATTTTTTGCCTTTTTAACCCCTTTGTGACACATGGTGCTTGCGTCCCGGTTCATTTTTTGATGCCACAACCAAGTGGACAAACAGATTGTTTTCAGTGCTGGCCGTGGTGATCACATGGGAGTGAGGGAGCATGTTGGTGGTTGTATTTCAGATCCGTAGTTTGAACATACAAGGACAGGCCATATGTCTTGATAAAGGCTCCTGTTGGAAACAAAGAGCAACCCTAACTTTTAGAGGACATGTGTCTCAGTGTCTCTGAATCCATGGATTCTTCCAACCATGTAATACTGCCAATAACAGCTATTCTGGGCTTTTTTTTTTTTTTTTTATTAGTATCAGAAAAAATAGTTTTTTATTTTTCTTATAGAAAAAGACAAAAAATACATTATACCGTGCCAATAGACAAAACATTCGGCTTTAAAATTTTTCAAATTAACTTGAAGACTTTAATTTAAGCATATCCCCTATACAACAAACAAAAACTACAAAAAAATATCCTCACATATGCAATAATTAAATATAAAAAAAAATTGAGTCCTGGTGTTGTTTACTTAAGTCATAAAGAGAAAAATATTATAATTTTTACCCCATTCTGGGACCCATCAATGATAACTCAATGCCAATACTGTTTAAACATACTAATTATTAACTCCTTTCCATTAAATATTACTTACATAGTTGGGCATTAATAGCTTTCCATTTAATAATTCCTTGTTTTTTTCAATTCACTATTTTTTTTGCTAGGATAATATGGGTTACTACACGTTTTCTTCTATCATAGCATCGAAGTTTTGGTCAAGACTTGATAATGGTTCCCAAGGGGACCAAAACATCAATGCTATGATATTTATTTCCTATACCTAATATATTGACTATTTTGATACATCAAATCCTGAGTGGGTGATTTTTCTCTTTTTTTGGGATCTACATATTTAAAGCAACACTGCACCTAGAGTTACTTGTATTTAAAGCTGAGTGCACTTATTTTGGATATATATAGTAGCATATTTTGTGGTGAATTTTCGGTTTGATTTCAAGTTCAATTTTTTTTTTTAATTGATTAAACATTGTATCGCATATTACCTAAATTGATTGGCAACGCTACCATATATGTACATATCTGCCAGTTTCTCTTTCACACCTCCTGCATAAGTTTGACTGTTCCGGAAACATTTTGTAAATATGTTCTATATACTAATTTTATAAATGATTATACCAGTCTGAAATTATGCACATCTTTGAATAATTGACTGAGTATATTATATTGCTCTTCTCGTATGATTTTTAGATTAAACTCGTTTCCCCCCATTGGTTTATACTTTTATGTTCCTGTTCCTTATTATTTATCCAAATCATTGTACACAGCCACCTAGTCCTGCCCACTATGATACACAGGAGCCAGTAAGAGAGCAGGGGAACATCTTATGACATCATCATGCAGGTTTTGGCCACAGTTGTAAAGTGAGACTGGTTGGAAGATTTTGGACAATGTTATATCGTGGTAAATATTTACAAAATGGAGTCAGGAGATAAACCGCTAATTTTGTTTTTCCTTTTATATGCAATTAATTCAATCATATATATATATATATAAAAAACAGTGGCATATGATTTATATATGTGTGTGTTTTAAATGACCAGGTTATCTAGTTACATCTTATGTAAGTGGTAGTGTCCCTTTAAAGCAACATTTAGAAGCTGGGTTCTAGTATGATCTGAGAGG
Source organism: Pelodytes ibericus (assembly GCA_036172795.1). Classification (NCBI taxonomy): domain Eukaryota; kingdom Metazoa; phylum Chordata; class Amphibia; order Anura; family Pelodytidae; genus Pelodytes; species Pelodytes ibericus. The sequence continues at coordinate 150,069,022 of CM069861.1, forward strand.
CTTGAAGATGGGAAGTGGCCTGTCAGGCACTGGTATGACACGTAACAGGAGACAAATTGTGGATATGAAATATATGAATGAGCTAGAATTATGTGGCTCCCCATTAGTGCAGTGGTCATTTAACATTTTCTATTACATTGAAGATGTGTTCTGATAACTGATTGTAAACCTCTGGCATTAGAAGAGGAGGTGTAGTTCTTTCCAAGTGAGCTATTAATGCCTGATTTTTGCAGTTCACTTTTGTCACAGAGACATAGGTTTCATATACAGACTGCAGCATAGAAACATAGAATTGGCAGATCAGAACCATTTGGCCCATCTAGTCTGCCCAATTTTCTAAATACTTTTATTAGTCCCTGAACTTATCTTATATCTAGGATAGCCTTATGCATATCCCATGCATGCTTAAACTCCTTCACCATGTTAACCTCTACCACTTCCACCCTCTCAGTAAACCAATACTTCCTGATATTACGTTTAAATCTTTGCCCCTCTAATTTTATACTATGTCCTCTAGTTGTGGTAGTTTTTCTTCTTTTAAATATACTCTCCTCCTTTACTGTGTTGATTCCCTCTATGTATTTAACGCTGTAATTAAGCAATATTTACATCAAAACTGGCTTGCCAGAACCTAACAGCCAACTGCAAAAGAGAATAAACCCCAAGAAAAATCCTACATTTGTATATATCCATGTTGTTGTATTAAACTGTGACATTACATTCATATTTATGTGAGGAAATTCATACTGACGCAACTGCTTGTTGACTCTAAACCCCCAGTATATGTATTTACATTTAACCCTAAGTGCCCACAGCACAACCTGACCGTTTAGAACATAAACAAACCACACAAATAGAAAGTCACCACATTATATTTTTATTAAGATTTGAATCCACCATTGGAATGTCATATTTACAAGGAATGACAATGGAGAACAGCACAAAAATACATTTTGAGGTATAAGCAGAAAGCACAGTATGTAATGTTGCAATATATATATATATATATATTTATATATTATTCCACATTTTGTAAACTGATTGACCAGATATATGTATTTTGTTTTGTTTCCAACCATATAAAAACACCTGTTAATTTCTTGTGAGGTAGAGGACAGTTTTGAATGTAAATCACAATCACAGTTTGCTTAACCCTGTGAGGGCCAGGGAGGTGTGCAATGCACTGTATTCACTCGCCCCCAGAAGTTATAGCATCATCTGTACATCTATGGCAAATACTCTAATACTGAGAAATCACTGCAAACAGAAGGAATCTCAGGTTTAGCCATGTTGCCATATATCACATATAACAAAGACTGCAATGCTTTGCACATGCTTTTTATTCAAAATTTCACATTTTAAAAGTATGTTTTCATGCAACATAAAGAACATTTGAAGAATATGCATGAGAACCTAATATAGCTTTTACTGAAAAATAACTTGTTTACTTCCCCCCTCCCCAGAAACAAACCATTAACTGAAATAGATTTCTTTCATAACAGGCATACCCAATGAAATAACCCCAGTCACAGAGTTTGTAACGAGGATGCATTATTTAATGCAGGAGTGCTGACTAATTGTGCAAATTTGCAACAAAATTGCAGATTGTGTGGAACTTTCAGTGTGGGGAACGCAGCAGTATCTAAGGATCAGTACTTGCTGTACAAGTACAACTTCTCTACATGGATGCCAATTACTAAAGTAGAATAATCTGGCTTCCTCTACCCATTACATGGAGAATATTATAAAAAAAATTTGGAGATAATCAAGATATAGCAATAAAGTTCCCAAGTACAATCAAAATAAAAAAATTGTTATACAAAAGAGACATTTTGTTAGCTCTAGTCCACTTTATGGCTGCATTTTCCCTCAAAATAACCTCTTGACACCTTTTCAACTGGCTTGCTGTGACCTCTTGTATTAAAGCCACTTGTGTCTATAGCTCCAAAATTGTACAGAATAAATAGTTCCACTAAAAATAAATCCCTGGTATAAATACAAGCATAGTCCCAATGTTTAAGGATCTCGCGTTGCAAAACCCATGGGTTGCAATGCTGGTTTGTCTATTCACATTGTAATCATTTTCATGTAATGCTGGTTATTGACTTGTAGTCTTTGAATAAATCGCCATCAGGCTGTCTGCATTCATAAGTGGCATTTGCAGGTACTATTTTTATGAACAGATTTAGTAATTCACTTATAGGATGGGTTGTACGAACTATATGTATGGATAGGTTTTAAAAACAGAAAAATAAATAGTATCTCACCTGTTCCTACTTTGCAATCATAGGGATTTAATGGCATTTCCTTCATATTATAGGAATGGAGAAAATGATGCTAAAAGATTTTAAAATGTTTTCTCGCTTTTAGAAAAAAATATAGAACATGCACAAAGTGGCCGATTGTCATTTAGTGCCAGGATCATGCACAGCACCACTGGGCCTGAATGTCAGTCATTGGAACCAGGAGACCAGAGACAAGAATGGGTCTGTATTAAACACCATCTTCATGCAGGCGATGGTGGGGCAAATGCCAAAGATGGGGCACAGTATACATTTAAAAGTAATAAACCTTTTGTATTGTTCACACAAAGACCTCTGTAGAAAACAAAGTAATGATCAGATTGCTAACTAGCGATTATTTCTCTGCTGTGGTTATCATCTTCTGAAACAAGAGTGCCCCAGGTCCTTGAAATAAGTATTTAAAAGCAGTTAGCTCCCCTCTTTTTAGCTATACAATGGATTGCTTAGATTTAATCTAATGATTATTTGCACCGTTGCAACTACATTTGTGTTGGCGTCTGAAAGATAAGATCTGCATCATCTGTATCTCCAAACTGAATAAGATATTGCTCTGCTACAAACCTACTGTACTCTATTGCATTACATTATGTGAACTAGTAAAGAGAGAAGTGTCTGAATCACTATCAACATCTAATTACCGATGAAGCTTTCAAACTACTCATCCTTGTGAGGAACTGATAAAAGCCCATAAAAAAATTACGTAAACATAGCTAGCCCTAGATTGAGCATCCTCGGAAAAGTAGTACACTGGGAAAAGTAGTCCAAAAGAGCTGGAGTGCCAAAGGTTAGCCAACACTAGGATATACAATATAGCTATTTTGGACTACATTTTCCATGATGCTCTGCTAGTGGTTAGCAGGATTAGTATTTTGGAAAATGTTGTCTGCGACAGCTGGCTGAGGATCACAGAATAATGTAATCTAAACAGTAGGACTGTCTGTCCATTCCTGTGGCATTCTGGACAACATTTACCATAGCTGACTAAACAAAAGATGGGAAAAATAAACTGGTGGAGGAATCCTCCCCAAATATTCCTTACATTTGTGGAGTGAGTGGTAACACAAAACCTGAGAGCTATGGTTCTCCAGCCACAATACAGATGTAGCTGAAATGTGGACCATGGTGGTGGTGAATGTCAAGGAGATTTACTGAACAATGGTGGGTTAACCGGAAACATCAAAGGATAAGGTGTGTGACATCACTATGAGACTATGTTACTATCACAAGAGCTGGATTTGATCAAAGCTATAATGGGTGATTGGAAATTGATAATGTTATCAAGCGATCGTACTTCAGATCGTTTATGAAGAGACTAAAATGACTTCCACCTAGGTTTCTTTAAGCTATGTGTAGTAAACAACTTATAATGCCAGGTGCAATCATGTACATACATATTGTAGGCATCTCCCAAAGTATAATACAAATCTAACATTAAATATTTAGAAATAAAATGGGAATATATTTTTTCAGAAGTTTTTTTTTTTTTAAACAGTTTAAAAATAAATGGATGAAAATTCTAAACAGCTTTTTATAAAAGTAGCATTTGTGATAGTTTTTTTTTTTGATTTTGAATGTTTCTGTCCTGGCTCTACTATTCCTGAGATATTGCAGATTACAATCTGCAGATTTTCTCCCCAACTCTTAATGTCATTTGCTCAGCCTCCTGTGAAGCTTGTGTGAAGTTGGGAACCACTCATAACAATAAATCACTCAAAAATGTTCTAATAGCATTATTGTTTTAAAAAAGAGAAAAAAATTCCTTTGCATTTATAAATGAGTCTATTTTTATATCAGCCGGTTAGCTTTAACTAGATCATTATGTTAGCACATTGTGGTAAAATAGACGTTCTAGGAACTAATTAACAAATTTAAGTCATTGAATTTCGAGCACCTTACAGATTGCCCATAAATACAAATAATGCTTGTAATCTGATACCCTGTAATCTGCTCCTTCTATAAAAACCCTTTTTGGGGGTATTTGCATATTGAATGAACTGACACACATCACACAGAAGAAACAGCTATTATTTTAGAACCTAAAAGATAAAGTAAGTAAATTATATAGAGTAAAAATGGCAACATTCATCAACAAACTGTTTTTTGGAGCAATATTCTCAATCCACTAGATCAAGGTCAACACAAATCTTGTTTAAAGGAAGAACACTGTAGTGGCAAGGAGAGGGACAGTTTTCCATGATGTCTAAGTATTTGTTCTTTAAAAACATTTTGGAAATTACCAGTCAAGTCCTTGAAGAAGACCTGTGTTGTCGATCTCGATCTAATGGATTTCTGTTCTTATACTGACAGATACGTCTCTACCTCTCTGTGGTGAAGTATATACTAAGCAATTATACATCAAGTAAGTGGCTCTGTTTTTTTTGGACTCTACTCAGCTGAGCATCAGCCTGTCTCGCAGTGTGTGTGTGTATATATATATATATATATATATATATATATATATATATATATATACACACATATATATATATATATATATATATATATACACATACACACACAGAGAGAGAATCTGAGGTTCTATTTTGGGGAACAGTAAATGATCTACTACATGTTTACTATAGTTTGTACTACCTGAATTTGCAGTGAGCCAGCTTGCTACAATCTAGATTTTTGTGCAGCTTGATTACCATTCCTGTCCAAGTCTTGGGTCTAGTTAACTCAAACTTGTTCCCATTTACTGATTTTTATTTGGGTAGATAAAAGCATGTAGTACAAAAATTAAATTGAAACCGATTTATCTGCTTGCCAATCTTGGTCATGGTGCTACCAAGTTAGCTAATGTGGAAACCCACTGACTTCAATTTGGACTTTACTGAATTTATAGCTCCTTCTTTCTGAACCGTCAATAGACTTTGCTCTGAGCTTTGCAGGAAATTCAACAAGGTGACACTTCTTGGGCTTCTACTTAACAAGTGTCACTGCAGGTGTGTGCTCTGGCCAAATAGCCTTTTACACATACATCATCAATGTATCTGATAATAATAACATGTATTCTTCTATTAGTTCCACAACCTGAACACTGGCTCCAATGCATTAATCTGTATACCTGTATATTGTCTACTAAGCTTATAATGCGTACGTATTTTAAGAGATAGCGTTTAATAATTGCAAGCTAAATACAAAGCATAATTAATATAATAAATATCCTCTCTCTTTATTTTTGTACATATATATATAGAAACAAAATCTCCAATTAAAATAAATTTAACTATAACAGAACACACGGAATAATAATAATAATAACACACAAAATAGGTAACATAACAGTCTGCAATGGCTGTAACTGCTAGTGGATTAGTGGTAGTTACTGCTTAGAGCTGGAACATGGCCACACTCGGTTCAGAGAGATTCTGGCTACCAGAAGCAAAGTGTCAAATATTAACATAACCTCTTGCAGACCACTGAATAACTATATCATTAAAAACAATCTGATAATGAAAGAGAGTAATTTTTATAATGCTCTGTCTCACTACCCAGATCTCTTAGGTACTTACTTCTTTATATGGCACCATGACATAAGAGAAGAGGGGAGCACACCATGCACTCTCTTTGGGCTGCAGGGTTCCGCACTAAGCGGATGCCATGGATTAGGTTCAACTGTACTTCAAGAGACAACTGCAGTCCTAATTTACCAATATCATAAAACAAAAAGGTTGGAACTAAATAAAATAACTTTACAGTTTTTTTTAATGCTAAGATAGACTTAACCCCATGTTTTCCCTTCCCACAGTGCTAGCTGCATGTGAGAGATCAGCCATATTAGACACCCTTATATAATCTGTCATTTAAATACCCCATTTAGTATTCTACTTATTTAAATACATCATGGCTAAATAGAGCTTTTCACACTGACATCGGTCTTTACAGACCAGATTGTGAAAATGGCATAGAACAGCATTGGTTCTTACAGAGTGACTAGATGCACAATCACTACAACCTCCCCCCGAATCAAAATAATGCTGTGTGTTTATTGCATAGGGTTGCATTATGAGAACAGGGGTCACAAGATCTAGTTTGTAGGGACGCAATAGGATGCAAGGCCAGCCTTACCAATCACCATATATGTAATGCACAAATATCCCTTTTCTGGCATGCATCTATGCAACAGAGTTTTTTTCCTTGTGAGTTACCAACATATTATTCTTTGGGATTTGGGGCAAGACAGCCGCTGTAGTGTTTGTTTACAGTGGCATCTATATGTAGTAACATAATATTGTATCTAAATAGGCTCTATTTTGATATCAATACAAAATGAATGTGGCCCACATACAATCCTACTTTTGAGAAAAGTTGGACTACCCTTTGATTAACCTATTTGAAAGCCCACACTCTACTCACTGCTCTGCCATTCAATAGGTCAAATCAGTATGTTTTTTTTTATTTACTGGGCATCTGAAAGCCTTTAATCCATTACCAATAATTCAGAGTGGACAAAACACATTTAATAGGGACTACAGGACTAAGTAAGTTTAGACAAGGCTATGGCTAAATTGTATCTGAATTATTTTCTTAATAAAATTGATATAACATCTTCTAACCTACACTGGACAAGAAACGTCTTACCAAATTGTACAAAAATAGGAGATATCACAGTCTGTTAATCATTCCGTTCATCTTTTATGTATTTTATTACAAGAACCCTCAAGGGTTTGGGTTTTTTTCTGAATGTAAGTACACCTCAAAGTGCTTAGTTCCTGCATCCCTGAGTAAATCTGTCTTTGCACACTGCAGTTTGGTCAGCTATTACAACACCCTGCAGCACGTTATTGCCATTACAGCTACCAGTAATGTCTTAATATTTTATAGGAGCCTTTACATATATTTAAGACTCATATACAAAAAGCAGGGGGTCTTTTTAACGCTTATAGCAATGGGCAAATTTCAACTATAGTGAAAAATTATAAAATAAAATAAAATTCGAAAGACCTTTTAACTTGTTTCCCAGAAAGCGGAATTAAAGTGTAAAGGAGTCTCATATTATTTGGCTGCATCTTAACACATAGCATCTAATTTAAGGGGTATGTTTTCCAATTCTCTAATTGTCTTTCACCATGCAAAACATTTAGGATATGACCATTTGAAGATCAAGCCAACAGCTTTTTGATAATCTTCAGCCTCAAATCATTGACTCCCAGCACCAAATCATTTTATATTAATATTGTCATATGCAGGACAAATATACATAGAACGTGGGAGCCAGGCAGTTACTCAAGCCAGCCTAATATTTTTTTTTAGGAGTCAGGAAAAACCTACATCCATTAAAATCAATGGCAAAACGAAGGGAGCCAGGGCTAACGGTATCCTGGTATTTGTCCAGTCCTTGTCATGCGTGTTCATATATTGATATAGCGTATTGTGATGACTTTGAAGTCTAAACCTCAAGTCACTCCACAAACAAAGGTCATTAAAGCAAACCCACAAACCAGACAGTGTTCAATCACCCCAGATATTACAGAAATGTGTTATAAAATGTGTTCTCACCTTCCACTAAATTTACAAAATAGGCATGCTGTAACACATACACCACACATAGTATCTTTTTTACAAGTGGTCTGTAGAGGTTGTATCAAACGTAGCAGGTACGCACATAAGCGATCAAAGCAATGATGTGTGATGCTTTCCACGTGAGGCGATCCAGCTAAATCTTTACAATATATACAATTTTACAAAAGAATTGTAATTTTTAAATAAAATTATGGCACTACCAACTATAGTTTTATAAATGTTAATATCTATAAAATTAAACAAAAAGCTTGATATGTAGAATACTTCAGCTATTAAAACTTAAAATATTTCTCTATGTACACACACAAATAAACCAAGTTACCACAATAATGACATACAGTAATAAATAAATATAAAACAGGAGGGGAAAAAAAAAAGTTTTTTCGATATATTAGGAACATTAATATTTCATATATAAACTAGATATTGAACCAAAATAACAGATGTGGAGCAGCTTTTAACATAATGTACTAAACTGAGAGACTATGAAGAGAGAAGCATTACAGGGACTGACACAGTCCAAAACTAGAAAGATCCTGTGGTTCTTCTGTCCAGTGTTCATTGCAGGCATATAATATGATAACGTTGAGGCAGGATGCTTGATAAGGCAGAAAATGAAGAAATATATAAAAGGATTGGGTACTTAAAGTGTTGCACCACATCTTCACCATAATAATTGTGCATATATAGATATTTTAAACATTCACTTAACAATCAGGTAAAGCAACCTCATTGGGCCCAAATAAATGATCAAATAGTGCCCAGTGGAGAGATCACAAAGTATAGGCCAGTAAGTAGCACTCTTTAAAGCCTATTCCCCCATCAAAGTGCCAAGAGCTTTCCAACAAGGGGTCATGCCAACACTTTATTGTCCTATTAATTCTAACTATTGTGAAAAGTACGTTTGCAAATATGGCAATCATTTGCAGTAAATGGCTTTTTTATTCAATAAAATTGAATACGTCAGATTAACGTATTTTAACAATGTTTCAAGAATTTTGGTATAAAATATTAAGTAGAGCTCTAAAAACGGTCATTTTCAAAAAAGAAAAAAAAGGGGGGGGGGGGGGAACAACATCTGGTGTTTTATAGGTCCAGAATAACATATTTCTTTAGCTGTATTGAAATAAACATTTCCTTTTGAAGAAAACTACACAATACGAAAAGCACTACACTAGATACACTAGAAGGTCCAAATCCATGAATTCTATGTATTGTGTACACTAGAATGTAAAAATCCAAGATTTCTATGTATTGTGTACACTAGAATATAGTCACTTTTCTGCTGTCATTGTGCCCGTCATGCAAAGTGATAGGGTGAATAAGAGCTGGTGTACTATATAGATCCATGACAAGGTCAGACAGAGAGAAATGACCCGAGACATGCTGTGTAACAAGGCTTACATTATTTAGCTGCTTTTTAACGCAGGCCTGGGTATTGTACAGATCATATCAATAAGACGTTGCCTTGGCTACTTTGCACCAAGGTCTCCAATGTGTTAAATTTCTGTAGAAAATGAATATATTTGGAAAACATAAAAACATGTGGTTTTTATGTATTACATTAATGTTTTTGAATGGGTTTCTACCCATTATTATGGATGTAGATATACATATTTCACCCACAATGTATTACAGTTATCCTACATATAGTGCACTGTGTCGGACCATGCCATGGCTATACAGCACACCCACTGTCATTTACCTTCCACATCTATTTATGAACTCAGAAACGGTACCTTGTACTGTTTATCAGTAAATTATACACTTCAGACACATACAGCAGACAAGAAATAGCTGTGATTTGAATATTACACTCTATGATTTATTGCTTGCTCGAAGGCAGCATTTCCAATGAGCTATCTCTGCAACACCAGATATGGTTACTAGTAAGGAACTCTCGCTGTAAAAATTGGAATGGGCTAAACGTGTGCGCAGGTCATAATTCCTACACTGATATCCGCTGGCTTGCTGTCTATCAATCAATAATTCAGAAAGCTGGGAGAATTCCCCCCCCCCCCCCCCCCCCACCCCACCCAGTCATCTTAAAGAGGACATTGAATAGTAACTTGGCTAAGAATTAATATAATTAGACGAAAATACCAGCCAATGTGTGCACTCTGACCCCAGAAGCAAAATCAGGGCTTCTCACTTCCGATGCATAGATAATCAGGGCTTCATGTTTTAATAAGATGGATTTAAATACAAAAGAAAATGGGAAAAAAATGCAGAAAAGCATAAAGTATTAAAAAAAAAATTGGAAGAATATCATTGTGTATCAGAAGCCCTAATTTTCATATGGGGCAAATATGATATAGTTCTGTTTCTATATATTTACCTTTTAAAAAGATTATATTCGTAATACGAAATATGTGCTCCACAGAGGAAACAAAAGTCATAGCAGCATTATGGGAGTTAGGGCGTCTAGATTTTCCCACACCATTGCAAACTAGAAAGTGCAGTGAAGATGTGGTACTGAAGCAAAACAAAACACACAACATTAACAACAAATATCCATGTTAAATCTTGTTAGCAAAACAAAATAAATGTGATCCTCAATCTGAGTGCTTTACAACTTCCAACACACGCAAGATCATTAAAAAAAAAAAAACAGAATTCCCTGGGGCTGGTTTGTCATATAACATTTACTGCAGATTGCAAAGGGCAGGATGAATATAGAATGGGGTTGGGGGAATATCCTTTAAATTATATTTAGTACTAATTGGAAGTATTCAAACATGGATGGATATTTCAGCAGCAAAACATATCACAAATTGCACCTCATCTTCTCCCACTTTTTACGCCTAGTTGACAGATAACCACATCACGTAACACCTTGTCATGCAGCAAGAAGAACTGCTCCTGGTTCAGTCCAAGTCACAAAACAAATCCTGTATCAAGCAAATTGACTTGTCTGCAAGGTGGTTTGGTTTTTTTATTCTCCGTTACCAGCCTTTGCCGATTTCAAAATCTGAAGCTTCAGCTCTTTAATCATGAGCTCCAACTTCTCTCTGGCTTCCCGTTCCTTCCTCAGCTCGTCCTGTAGCTCCCGCCTGTCTGCCTCAGCTTGATCCAGTCTCTGCCGCAATTCTGTCAGCTGCATCAATGAAAGCACAATGCATACTAGTTACAGAGCAGAACATCAGATTGTCACTACATGACAAGTTAATTGTGGTAGCAATGGGATCATTCCATTATTGGGAAAATGTTAATGTTATGTTTTCAAAACAGTGACAAGGGCTATGCAAAAGGACTGTGTATTGAAAGCACTGAAGTATAAACAAAACCAAAAACAATGCTGATATTAAATATGAGTTACTCAATGCCTTTAAAATGGCCCTCTGGATTTATCTGTGCTGTGGTTAACATTGGGGGAATGGGGTGACTTACATATTTATTTAAAAAGTACATTAAAGAATTTGATGTTGTGTATCTTGTCACGTTCTGCTTTTATACGAATAGGAAATAAGTGTTTCATTTCGCACCCGCAAGGAAAGCACTTAATGGGAAATTATATTTTATTCAGCCTATGTATTAGCACAAAATCAAATATGGCTGAATTTGGAAAGAATCTTATCAACCAGACTTTTCTTTAGAAGTGGATATTTATAACAGTTTCAAAGATTTTTTGTTGTTATAATTAGATTTCTATTTGGGAAAAACATTCACAAGGCCTCTCTGCATGCCAAAAAATGCTCTTTTTACCCCACAGTCACTCAAACAGTTAACATGAATTAGTGATGAGTGAACATTATACCATTATTACCAGCTTTATTACCTGGTTTGCATACTGTGTCTCTTTGTCCTTTTCCGTATTAGAATCACATGAGCATTTCTGTTTCTTAACTTGTTTCAGCTTCTCCTCTAAATCCCTCTGTTCGTCGTACAATTCTTCCATTTTTTGCATGTGTTCGGTCTGTAACGATTCAAACTCTTTCTGCAAGGTCTGCTGTTCCACACTGAGATCTTTCATAGCTTTCGAGCTGCTCAGCATTTCAACTTCCTAAAAGACAGATTACTTTTTTTTAGGAACCAAAAAAAGCATAGAAATGACAACTGTAATTAGCCACGCAGGCCCTAAATTTGGAGCATGAATAAAGCAAATTTATAAAGGCTCAATGATGTTAAGATGCATTTTTGCTGCAGATCTGAGAGAATAAACTATTTTTTCTTGTAATAAGGCAGAAGGCATCTCTAGCTGTACACCTAATCCAGAATAACCACTGTTACGTGCTTTGTACAAACACCTTAACAATATATGTATGCTGTATGTGCACTTTGCAAGTATAGTTATTTGGGATACTTTGTCGCTTTTTTTTTTTTTTTAAATAATTATTATATTTTATCATAAACAGAGAATAGCCACATTAGCTTGCAAAGTAAAGGAAGAGAGAGTATTTAAAAGAAGAAAAACTACCACAACTAGAGGACATAGTCTTAAATTAGAGGGGCAACGATTTAAAAGTAATATCAGGAAGTATTACTTTACTGAGAGGGTAGTGGATGTATGGAATAGCCTTCCAGCAGAATTGGTAGAGGTAAACACAGTCAAGGATTTTAAGCATGCGTGGGATAGACACAAGGCTATCCTAGCTATAAGACCGGAAACGGGGGACTAATAAAAGTACTCAAAAAAAATTGGGCAGACTAGATGGACCGAATGGTTCTTATCTGCCGACACATTCTATGTTTCTATGTTTCTAAGAAAGACGTGGTGTCAAGTAGCAGGTTTACAAGGCTAAATCATATCTGAGGAGAGGAAATCGAAGTAGTGATATAATAACTTTGTGGCATTTTTTTTAAACACTTTAAATATTTTACTCTCAAGCCCCAACCAAATGCTGGATCTCAATAAATGTATTGAACACCTATTCCAGGTATTGGAAGCGCAGTTCAGGCAAATGTAAAATCTTTCTAAAATCTTAATATTTTAGAACAAAATTGTAATCTAGTAGGTCACATTAAAACAGAAAGGATGGGATTTAACGTAAGAATTTAAGACAGGTTACTGTAGACACACCATCTGAATTTGCTGCTTCTTCTGGAGAATATAATTCAGTTTCTCTTGCTGTTTCAGGAACGTTTTTACAACTTCTTCCATAATTTGACTCTTATCATCTTCGCACACCGTGTCTTTATTACAGATCGGTCCTTTTTTCTCCCCATCTGCAGACCTGGGTTCTGGAACAAGATAAAGACTACAGTGAAACTGGTGGAGCTGAATCAGATCACACGCAACTTCGCACATTAACAGCAGCCAAACAGATCTCTAAAGAACACATGAATGCCCTAGAGGTGTATGGGATTAAAGGAGCAATGCTCTGTATAACACTGAAGGTGACAGAGTTAGGTTAAAGCCATGCTTCTTTTGTGAAATCAATTTCACACACTATGGTCTATTAACCTCTTCATGTCAAAGGCACCACATGTACCTCTAACATGCTTAAATGGCGAGACAAATCTGATTGGCTCTGGAATGTGAGATATATGATCGCTGTGATGGGTGACCATCGGCCCTAGAAGGAGAATGAGGGACTGTCTTGTTTTGAGGTGGTGAAGTTGCCAAGATGCTTTCTTTGTCGGATGTTTATATATTAATAAGGAAAGGAGAAAGCAGTCGGAAACCTCTGTCGGACTTAGTTTGGAAAGAGAGACGTCCTATAATCTGATACTCCTCTCTCTGCATCTCTGGAGTAGCTGGTATTGACAAAAAGAACCCACCTCAGAATCCTTCAATATTCAAAACATAATAATAGCAGTAGTAGCCTTGACATCACTCCATCCAGACACAAAATTCCCAAACTTTCATAAAGCAAAGAAGGAAATCAAAGCTACTCTTTGGGGGGAAAATTTATTTTCATGGTCACGATCAGTATTTTCTAAAGTATCGCAGAAAGAAAAGTGCTCTGATTATTACTAATTGTTACTATATATTATTTTCATTTGTGCTAGTTAATGACCAGCAAATGTAATGATCTCCTATTTTTATAGCAAGAATGGTTACACCATTATTGAGCGTACCAAAGGAAGTATACATTTATGTGCTGCAAAGTACAGGAGGTATAAACAAAACCAGTCCTAAATATAACTTGAGATCTAAATATTGGTTTGCTTTCTGCTGTATAGGTAATTAAAACATTCTCAATAGAATGATGTGGTTTTTCTTACAATATAATAGCTTTTAAGTACAAATTTTCATTGAGCTATGTGACAAATGGAAAATATATATATATTTTTTTGAAACTGTAAATCTTAGGACAACTAAACTTTATTTTTAACTTGTGGTTCTATTATAATTAGTTGCCCCTAGTGTGTGGATAAGCTGGCATATACTTTTGAAAATACATTCCAGTTTATTCTCTGCCGGCAGGCTGCCATGCTTTCCTGGGAAACGTGATGAGCAAAGGTCCACTACTAGGTCCAGTGCAAAAACAAGGGTCTCTCTCTCTGCACTAGCAACCAGCAGAGAGACTTCTGCACACTGCAGACCCCAATCACACTAGCGGTGTGAGCCACCACTCTGATTGGCTATGCACACCCTGACACTGTCAGCACACACCAGCCTCTAGCCCAGCTGTGTTTCAGCTGTGAGACACAGCTCAGAGTAAAACAATATGTATCTATTAAGATACAAGCTGGAGAGCAGGACACCTTTTTTTTAAACCTTTTTAGGTGTCACAAAAGCTGTATGTATCAACAGATGAAAATCAGAATTAAACGAAAGATACCATTTTTGCATTGTCTTCATTGTATATATATATATCCACTGTCACTAGTGCAAATTAACCCTTCTACAAGGATTTTCAATAGGCAAGTATGTATTTGTAATACTATGCAACTGGATGGACATTTTATAAAAGGAAATAGCAAGAACATTTATTTTAGTACTTTAGAGACTGATAATTGAGTACTAGCCATGAACCAAGATTACAATTTAAACAGTGGTTCTGCCTGGCAACGGGTTATTGGAAATGCAATAAAGTGGAAATGCTGGGAGTAATACATTCCCTGCATCTTTTATGACCTATGATTGCTGAAATCTTTTTTTAAATTTATGCCTGAGATTATAGAGTGAACAGTAAACCTGCAAATACTGGGAGACAAGCAGTTTATTTTTTACTGCTGCTGAGTGCGTACGCTCCGTCCTGAGTAATAGCTGGCCTGTGGCAGTTGTGGGACAACAACTCCCAGTATACACAGCCTGGAGAATTTGGAAGTTGTAAATCACATAAAAGATAGATGTTCGGCCAGGTGCAGATGGAGAAAGATGGCACATGGGCTGAGACAAGGTAGGGTAATGAAAGAAAAGCTACGAATATCAATATAAGTGAAGCTCTAATAACAATGTCTACAAACTTGGATCAGTGTTTTATGATGGTTTTTCATCATGTTTATCCTTAGCTTGGACAGGCAGTTTGCAGCAGTATCTAAGTTGATGTATCTACTTTTTTTTCTCTTCCAATAAATATATATCTATCTATATTATATATATATCTATCTATATTATATTCTCATCTATAGGAGGATGAGAAAAAGAATATCAATCTATATATATATATATATATTTTTTTTTTTTTTTCTCATCCTCCTATGTATGGTATGTGTCTTCCTCAACCTCGGTTCCTCTGCCTGAGGCCTGGTAGTTTGAGGGTGAACAGAGTGCCCAGCTTAGGTGTCACATTCCTGAGTGCTCCTATCGCTAGTTTGGCCTACACTTTCCACATCCTCTCTGCTTCCTCTTTCAGGTCCTGATACTTCTCCAGCTTCTCATATTCCACCTTCCTGATGTTGCCATCACTATCACATTCACCATAGCTGTCTTCTGGTGTTTGTCTACTACCACAATGTCAGGTTGATTGGCCAGGACCTGTTGTCGTCTGGATCTTGAAGTCCCCCAGGGAAAAGCCTCGTTATTCTCCACGACCTTGTGCAGAATCTCCCATCTGGATTTTGGAGGGTTTAGCCAATATGCTGTGCAGATGTTCCTGTACACAATGCCAGCTACTTGGTTGTGCTGTTCATTGTATGCTGGCCCTGCCTGCATCTTACACCCTGCCACTATGTGCTGGACTACCTAACCACAGTCTGCACATTGGATCCTGTCTTGTGCGGTAGATCCCTGCTTCTATGGATCTGTACGTGTTGATGGCATTGAACTTGTTCCTCCTTTTGAGCTGGCTCTTCAGGATCCCACTTATCTTATGGTGGTACTTGGACTTTGCAGTCTTCCTGCCCTCCTCTTCGTGATTCCCATGTGTTTGTGGGATACCAAGGTACTTGTAGCTGGTCTGTATGTCTATTTGCCGTGCTGGCAGTTCCAATATATATATATATATATATATAATTTTGGAACTGCCAGCACGGCAAATATATATATATTCTCATACACCCATGCCCAGGTTTAAAGGCATCAGACGTTCATGTTTCATGTTTATAATTAACAGAAAGCTTTGACGTACATGGCAAACACATGTGTTATCCACTGCTCTGACACAAAGGGTTAATGACATTGGGAACATCCAAGATGTATGAATTCCATCTCCTTGGTTTTATCACCCACTTTACAACACATGCCCAGGGACACAACCAATTAGAAATAGATCTACAGATTTTCACAGAAAACTAAGCTGTTAATCAATGAATCTAAGGCTAAGACAGCACAAGGGGAGGTTGACTTACTTTGTCCATTACTGCTCTCTGTATCTGTTTTCAGATCTACTCGCTCTTGCTCCTCTATAGAAAGGTCAGGGTAAGAGTTAACAGATTTATGTTTGCTATTCCTCATCTGCTTTACCGGCTCAGTCAGTAAAGGCTTGCTGGCTTCAGTGTCTTTTCTTAAAGGTTTTGCATCCTTGCACTGTGTCACAGTTGCAGAAAGGGACACGTTTGGTGCGACCACTTTATCATACATGTACAGATAGTAACTGCATAGGGAAAGAGATTCAGTGACATTTACATTTTTATTATGTGAAAAAAATAATGAAATTATAATCTTGTACAAACATATTGGATCCCAGACACTAACCAATAAAAGAACAAAGACATAAAATACATTCCAGGCTATACTTTGCTTTGAGCTGTATTTACACAAGCCTTGTTTTTCCCCAGGTGTCAAATCTCTAATTATTTTCAAGAATCACCTTTGGCCTAATCTTGCATTTCATGTACCAAAATGAGCAGTTGTAATCAATACACTATGTAAATATATGACCTAAATATCTGGTAAGTGCAGCATGAGAGAAAATTAGATTATATAAACAGTATGTGCATCAACTGCAGAATTAAAGGTGTTTTCACACTTATCAACATATAAATTAGTTACAACTGACTAATGGTTAATGTGCAACACATCTGATACTATTTTTAGCATAGCCTGCCAAGCCATGATTGAAATGTTTTTTTTCAGAGACGATAATCTAACAATATTTTGGTGGTCTCCCATATGTAGATCATTTATCAAGACATTATATTACTACTCTAAGTGCTCTAGCTGCTTGATCACACACCTCCAATAATGCCCAGTAATGCTATACAGGCAGATGAAATCTAATGATTACTTTTGCATTTATATAACCTTTCCTGCCAAAAATATTAAAAGATGTTCAATCCTAAAAGCCAGATGAATATGTAATGCATGGATTTTCTCCTACCTTGGATGCAGCATCTGTGTTCGATTTGTAAGATCATCTTCTTGTTTTATGACCGGGTACCAAGATGGTAATTCCAAGGTTTGTACATGCTCAACCTGTAAATATAAGTTGTATAGTGTCAAAGTTTTCTAAAAAAAAATGTATCTTTTAAGCTACAGATACATGTAGTATGCCAAAATTGGTGGCTTAAAATCATTCATTATCATTACTAACCACATTTTTCCTATCCATTGTAGGATCCAAATCAACTTAAAATGTGCTCAGAAAGAGACATGTAGGTTAATGAAAACATTAAAGTCATTTTAAGTCACTCGTATCCTGTATTGGTCAATGCAAGGCACAAATAGAAAATGGAGGAATCACCATGGAAATCAATAGAATGCTCCATTTTCTTCCACATAACTCTGCCACAAAGTTGCCCTTTATGAATAGCCCCCATAGTATTTAAGACAGGCTCTGGAGTCATTACTCAATACAATTTTGAATATCAGAAATTCATACATCCAAGTGGAGGAGAGGAAAAGATGTATAAAATTAAGCTGCACTGTACGCAGGAGTCAGGAAAGCAGACCAAAGTGTCAGGAAGTAAATACCGTATTTTCCGGTGTATAAGACGACTGGGCGTATAAGACGACCCCCAACTTTTCCAGTTAAAATTTAGAGTTTGGGATATACTCGCCGTATAAGACTACCCCTCCTTCAACGAGCATTTTCTTCTACAGTGACATTTACACACACACACCCTTACACTAACACAGTTACACACACACCGTTACACAGAAAGTGACACACTTACACACACACACAGTGACACCAATAGACACTGAGACACACTATTTTGCCCCTCAATATGCCAGTATTTTGCCACTCAATATGCCTTTCTTGTGCCATTTAATATGCCAATATTTTGCCCCTCCAATATGCCAGGATTTTGCCCCCCAACATGCCAGGATTTTGCCTCTCCAATATGCCAGGATTTTGCCCCTCCAATATGCCAGGATTTTGCCCCTCCAATATGCCAGGATTTTGCCCCTCCAATATGCCAGGATTTTGTCCCTCTCCTACCCCCTTCCCAGTACTTACCTCGTTGCTGCTCTGCAGGTGCGCGCGGCTGTGAGGCAAGCGTTGTGCGCTCCCCTCCAGCAGCGCGGCTTCAATAAAGTTTGCATAAAAAAAAGTTTAAACAAACATTATTGAAGTTGCTACTGGAGGGGAGCACACAACGCTTCCCTCACAGCCGCGCGCACCTGCAGAGCAGCAACGAGGTAAGTAAAAAGACGACACCCGGCGTATAAGACGACCCCCGACTTTTGGGAAGATTTTCCTGGGTTAAAAAGTGGTCTTATACGCCAGAAAATACAGTATGTCCATTTTCGCTATAAAAGCATGTTAACATTAGAAAAATATAAAGGTGACAGGAGTAAATAGAAAAAAAATTATATTTCTAACACATATTTGTTCCCTAATTCCCATCTAAATGGAGATTTAACCCTCCCTTGCATATCAAAATGCAATTTTTAACAATTCCACTCTTCTCTCACCACATGCCACCAGTGCTTAAAGCAGGGCTCGACAAACCCCGGGCGCCGAAATCAGACCTGGCGCCCGGGTGCTGTTTGTTACAGGGTGCCCTTGCCGGCTGCCATCCATTTTTCTTTTACTTTCAGCGCGAGAGGAGAAAGTCTGTGCGGATCACACAGACTGTAAAGCTCCGCCCCCTTGCACAACACGCTGTAGTGCAGAGTGTCACGTGACAACACGGCACTTAGCAGGAACCGAAAGAAGATCGGGCTCCAGCATAAATGTCCCCCTCCCCTGCAATGAGGTAAGCAGCAGGGAGGGAGGACAACGTAAGAAAAAAATGTTGTTCTTTAAAAAAAAAAAAATGCTGTGTATGTATGTGTGTATGTAACTGGCTGTGTATGTGGTCTGTGTGTATGTATGAGTGAATGTAACTGGCTGTGTATGTATGTGTGAATGTAACTTGCTTTGTATGTGGTGTGTGTGAATGTAACTGACTGTATGTGGTGTGTGTGAATGTAACTTGCTGTGTATGTGGTGTGTGTGAATGTAACTTGCTGTGTATGTGGTGTGTGTGAATGTAACTTGCTGTGTATGTGGTGTGTGTGAATGTAACTGACTGTATGTGGTGTGTGTGAATGTAACTGACTGTATGTGGTGTGTGTGAATGTAACTGACTGTATGTGGTGTGTGTGAATGTAACTTGCTGTGTATGTGGTGTGTGTGAATGTAACTGACTGTATTTGGTGTGTGTGAATGTAACTGGCTGTGTATGTGGTGTGTGTGTATGTATGTGTGAATGTAACTGGCTGTGTATGTGGTGTATGTGAATGTAACTGGCTGTGTATGTGGTGTGTGTATGTATGTGTGAATGTAACTGGCTGTGTATGTGAGGTGGGTGTATTCGACTGTCTCCGTGCGATTTTGTGATGTGCCGTTGTCTGGCTCCTAAATTTTTTTAGCTGGCTCCTAAAACTAAATTAAATGTGTCAAGCCCTGGCTTAAAAGGCCCTCTATCCTCACATTACTTGTGGCTTGATATGCAAATAAACTGGTTTTCAATAAGAAGTGCATAATTTGCATATCAGGCCGCAGCTGATTTCATAGACAGGAGACTCAGACACATTTAAATTATTTTTTTATTCTCTGCACTCACAGAAACTTTGAAACAAATCTACCAATGTTCTTCACTTTTATTTTAACTATATAGGCTACCTTCCACTCAAAGACGAGTGTAATCTGCATTTCAAATTCCTACTCTATTTATGGAATACACAGCTACATCCATTGACGCAAAACTTGTTTTTACTAAACAAACTTCATCTCAATAAGCCACTATTTTGCTCTGTATATAACCAAAATATTATCTTGCGAAATTAATTCCACATGTTAGATAACACCATGAAGGTTTTGTCACTTCCATTGTGGTTCTTATGCAAAGCCTCTAATGCTATGGATCTCAGTATCAGAAATGGATAAAGTAATAAATAAATAAAAAAGAAAATGTAAAATTGTGGGGGGAATTTGCAAACCATTTGCGGATTATTTGGCTTAACTCAACATACAATCTGCTTATGCAAAACGTTCTTCAAGCAGGTACATTTAAAATAAATGGTTGTCCTTATGTGGTTATATGCTTTTACTATTTTATTTCCGTTTCACTCCCAGAATCCAAGGGTACGTTTCCCAGCAAGCTTCTGACTCTTGTGGGTTTAGGTGAACATTGTCATCCAAAAATTATTTATACCATTTTTGATGTGTGCAGAAGGTTGGGATGAGGGGGCGAACGTTACTCATTTTATTAGGTGATACAATAAAATCAATTGGGATTTTAGCCAGGATAGGACCCACAAAAAAACCTTTAGACGCCACATCTGGCCCACAGACTGTCAGTTTGGTGTCAACAAAAAAATAATCTAAACACTGTTAGCAGAATTATACATAAACTAAGTAAAATGTGTCTCTTGCTTATGACATTACCTATGGTTTGATAAACAAATGAACTACGTTATATGGTTAAATATTAATAATCTAATGTCATTTAAAAGCACATTTTTCTCTTAGCAGAACAGCATGTGAATGCGTAAAGTATCACAATGTGTAGATCATTTCCGATTGTATTTTCTCTACCCACATTACAAACAATGTTTAGGTGACAAACTGGTAATTTTACAATTACAGATCTTGTGCTGGAGATACCAACACTGTTTACTTTTGCCTGTGTTGACCTTTCTTAGGAGCCAGACGAGTTTACCATAATGCCGACTAGTCTAGCTATTTCTGAATCCAATCCCATGTGTTTATTTAATTTTTTTACTATTTCAGTGTGGGTGTGACGTCTGTCTAAGTTTCTGTCTAAGACTCTAAGTACAAACATTGTTACAGTGTGTACAATTATTCAGTATTCCCTATTATGCAACAGGCCAAAAAAAAAAAAAAACCCATAAAAGAAATGAAGAAATAGAGAGAAGAAGAAAGTGTTGGCAGATTGACAAAGATACAGCTCAATAATGTTCCCAAATAACAATTATCACATCCTTTATAAATTCTGAGTGACTTATTCCAATGTACAATATTTTGATCTTACACAGCTAAACAATCAATCCAATGCTGAACCCAAGTTTGTTCTGTCACAAATCGGTCCTGGCCTGATGGAAGTGATCCTGCAATGTTGGATGTGGAAATATAATTTCCCATGGCCAACATGGGAAGCCAACATGGGAATCTAGACAGAAGTCATACGTTTAAATTTGATATTATGAGATGAACTTGTCGCTCACTCTCTCGAAAACAAATATCCTTGTATTAGGTAACATTCTACACAGCCTGTTTACCTTCTCCACCCCTTAATTCAATTCACAAATCTCCTATGAATAGCTGTACTAGAAGTTCAGGGTTTTATTTGGTTTAGCTTTAACCAAACATTTATAACAGCCACAGCCGTACAAAATGAATCTGTTAAATGGTTGCTGTGCAGACGTGCTCTCATTGCTACTAAAATATAGTAATGATCTTTTTTGCAACACAATGTGAACCTGCCTTTGTAAAATGACATGGTGTCAATATAAAGAGAATAATAAGCGGAATTCCTAGTTATTGTTTATATTGAATTGTAATCGGTGTAGAAAATATGATCCATTTACATACACACGGGCAGATTGTAAGGTTGGAGTATTAAGGAGAGAGTAAGAGTACTGACATAATCCGAATTGTGAGAAGCTGGCAGGGTTACTTAAAATAGAGGTTCTTTCCTTACTTTACCAATTTTTAGGCAGTTCTGTTGGCACAATGTATAGATCATTTATGACCCTTTGCATCCTCTGCATTCATAGTATGAGCAATGTTTATTTGTCGAGTTCATTTAATTAATAAATGTGAATAGATTTCCTAAAATGGACTGTGCCACCTAAACATTGTTTTTACTGTGAATGTAGAGAAAGATTGAAAATCATTACAAATAATAGTAATAAACTGTTAGCAAAATGCAAGTAAATGCCTAAGTTAAGAGATAAAAAAAAAAAAAGTGTTTTATTTTTATGTTTTTTCTTTCCTTTTTTTCTTTACTTATTTTCTGATGTCCGCACTCAGCAAAATATCACAGACTTCTCATCGTTAAAAAATATATAGCTATATATTACACAATATTACATTTAGAACAATTACAAACTATACTATACAAGACTAACATAAATAAGATCCAATATATGTGACAAAAACGACCTGCCTATAATCTCGAATGATGTTGTATAAATCAGAACAGGAGAGATGGAAGAGGATGCTATCTTATTTCTGTTATGCATCTGTTACCTTTTGAATCAAATTTGACCACTCATCACATCTTTTGCTGGACAAATTATATTGTGCATCTATCCCCATTTCCATTTCTGGGTTCTTGCTCCGATTATTATATTGCACTTAGATAATAAAAGAGCTAAGTATTTAACCTGTTCTGAGTCTGGTAATGGCAGTTGACCCTGTAGGAAATGTTTAATTCTTATATATAAAATAAAAATTAAAAAAAGATCTCCCCATTGTCTAATTGGATATCTTCTTTTAGCTTCTGGAATGTCATTATTTCCCCCTCTTCTATTAGGTCTTCCACCCTTAGAATTCTTTTTTTTTAACCATCCATCTAATCTTATGTTCCCTATATTAAAGGCCAGCACTTTCAGAGCGCGTATTCCCTAAATGTTGTGAATTATGATATCTTCTTTAAATTTTAACCGAAAGTTTAAAACAGGGCTTGACAAATTTAATTTGATTTTAGGAGCCAGAATTTTTTTTTAGGAGCCAGACAATCACGCAAACATAAACATAATTCATAAACACACACGCCTACTTCACATATATCCAAAACACATCTACTTTACATATACCCATATATCCAAACACATCACACATACCTACTTTACATATACCCATATATCCAAACACATCACACATACCTACTTTACATATACCCATATATCCAAACACATCACACACACCTACTTTACATATACACATATATACAAACACCACACACACACACCTACTTTACATATACCCATATATCCAAACACATCACACATACCTACTTTACATATACACATATATACAAACACCACACACACACACCTACTTTACATACTTACATATATACAAACACCTCACACACACCTACTTTACATATACCCATATATACACAAACACCTCACACACACCTACTTTACAATACATACACACACACACCTCACACAGTCTTTTCTTGGGGGTTTCTTCTTGATGTGTCCCCCTCCCTGCTGCTTTACCTCACTGCAGGGGAAGGGGACATTCGTGCTGCAGCTGAACTCCGTTGGTCGGCGTGCTGAGTGCCAGGATGTCACGTGACGACATCCGGCACTCAGACACGCGTTGCGCGAGGGGGCGGAGCTTGCAGTCTGTGCGGATGGCACAGACTTTACCCCCTCGCGCTGCGGAAAAATCGGATGGCAGCGGCAAGGTGACCATGAGGCTGACAGCACCCAGGCGCCAGGTCTAATTTCCTGGTCGCCATGGCGCCTGGGGTTTGTCGAGCCCTGGTTTAAAATATAGTCCAGGGTTAGTAAACTCCCACACTTCTCCTTTCTGGGGTGGAAAAAAAGGGTTTTAAATGTGTCTGTGGTGTCTCCGGTGTATGACATCATCTGTGGCTTAATATGCAAATTAAACAATGAAAACCAGTTCATTTGAATATCAAGCCACAAGTGATGTCATAAACAGACTCCACAGACAAATTTAAAACACATGTTTCTCCTAATTTAGGCATTTGCTTGCAATTTTGCCAACACAATATATAGATCATTTTTTTATTCTTTGGATTCAAAGTAAAAACCATGTTTAGGCGATGCAGCTGCTTTAACTATATCTTTAAAACACAGAGATACTGCACATATCTCTTACCAGCCTACTTCATGCAATGTTGCATGTACAATGCCTCAAGGTATATACATTTATTTGGTCACAATGCACGGTGGAAGGGTTCAGCACTAGGGCCAATAATGCTTTTAATTAAAAGTGCCCAATATTCATATTAAATCTGTGTACATTATTGAACTTGAATGAGCTACTGCTCAGATGGATGAATTCCTTCCAAAGAAAACCACACTATTGTGAAGCAGTATGGATTCACATATAAGAATTTCCTGACTGTTGATTGAATATAATTTATTGAAGCTCAAGTAGTAATAATAATAATAACTTGATAATAATAATTACCTTGGAGAACTTGAGCACCATCCATAATGAGTCTGACCATGAAATCGTGTCTTATTGTTATGCTTTTGTAATACATGCATGAAGGCACATGCCTAAGTAATAGAATATGGAGCCATCAGGTTCTATATCCCATTTACCTCAGAAACTATATTACATGCTTTATTGCATGGACATGAAAAGTATAAAAACATATACGAGAAATCCTAGGTATAGGTTTTCTTTAAATTAATTTCAATTAATCACTATTTTCTTGTTAAAGCAATGTTGGCTACCTCAATGGAACAAATCACATTGTAATGGACTTCTTTCTGGTTACAGTAAATGGGTCATATATATAATACCAGGCATTGGTGAGGCATCCATTTGTTTTTCTAGCAGACATCACTGCATATAACTGGGATGTAATCACAAATGGGGAAAGATTCTGTCTGCCTCTAGGATTTGTATCATGAACCGTTTAAAGCATTCGCTCTGTGACACTATGTGTCAGGGGCGTTGCTAGGTCAACAAATGATCAGGGGCTTGAGCCCAGATGAGCACAGTCGCACACAATCTCACCCCGTCTCTCTCTCTCTCTGTCTCACGCACCCTGTCTCTCTCTCTCTCACACTCTCTCCGTCTCTCTCTCTCTCACACTCTCTCCGTCTCTCTCTCTCTCACACTCTCTCCGTCTCTCTCTCTCTCTCACACACTCTCCGTCTCTCTCTCTCTCTCACACTCTCCGTCTCTCTCTCTCTCTCTCTCACACTCTCCGTCTCTCTCTCTCTCTCTCACACTCTCCGTCTCTCTCTCTCTCTCACACTCTCCATCTCTCTCTCTCCCACTCTCCATCTCTCTCCCACTCTCCGTCTCTCTCTCTCTCCCACTCTCCGTCTCTCTCTCTCTCACACTCTCCGTCTCTCTCTCTCTCACACTCTCCGTCTCTCTCTCTCTCTCACACTCTCCGTCTCTCTCTCTCTCCCACTCTCCGTCTCTCTCTCTCCCACTCTCCGTCTCTCTCTCTCCCACTCTCCGTCTCTCTCTCTCCCACTCTCCGTCTCTCTCTCTCCCACTCTCCGTCTCTCTCCCTCCCACTCTCCGTCTCTCTCCCTCCCACTCTCCGTCTCTCTCCCTCCCACTCTCCGTCTCTCTCCCTCCCACTCTCCGTCTCTCACACACCCTCATACACTTATGCAAACACCCTGACACACACACACACACTTATACACATTGCTTCACCCACACAGTCACACTTACACACAGACACTAACACACATTTTTTAATATTTAAATAAAAACAATAAAAAAACCTTATAGCGTTGGTCCCCCTCCCTGCTAAATACCTCTGTTTGCAGGGAGGAGGACGGGGCACTCACAATGGGGTACTCACTTTCTTCTGCCGGATGTCACATCCGGCGCGTAGCACTCACAGTGCGACGGGGGCGGAGCTTGCTCCCGTCGCGCTGTCAGTATGGCCAGGAGGTGCGGTCACCGCAGGCACTTGCCTGTGGGCCGCACCTCCGGGAGGAGGGGCCAGCAGCAGCGCCTCTCCTCCTCACCCCCCGCACGAGCAGAAACCTCAGATTCTGGGACTATGTCCCAGACGGGGGAAAGCTCTGCGGGGGAGTTTTTTTTTTTTTTTTTTTTAAACAGTGATAGCCCTGGAGTCTAGGGGCTAAAGTATGCTTTAGCCCCAGAGTCTCCATTCGGGGCTATGCACTGGAGATTCGGGGCTATAGCCCCAGTAGCCCCCCCCCCTAGCGACGCCTCTGCTATGTGTAATGATAGTAACTTTCTGTTAAATGAGTAACGTAAAACAGGAATGAAATGGAAGACTTCACCTCCCAGCTGGTTTTGCATGCCCTGATTTGTTGTTTTATTAAAGCTTAAATTTGGGCCTCCCAGGCACCAGGGAACCATTGTTCCTAAAATCCCTGCTCTTGGCTCCTAACTTTTTGACCTAGAACCCTATGGAAGTTCCTTTTCCCTGGCTCCTAAAAATAGGTAGTCAGTCTTCACAATTGGTCTGTCTGGCTCCCAAAGTCTACAGAAATTTGTCAAGCCCTGAATTAAACAGAAGATTTGGCCTATACACAGTATGGATGATGCCAGAAGATATGATTAAACATGTATTTGGCTACACCCAAGTGCCTACCATGAGGACCTGGAATGGGCAAAATGAGATATTAAATGGCCAATATAAGTCTGTTAAATGAAACATCTGAAAGAAGGGGGCATCTCTTCAGAATACCACAAAATAAGACTTTGGGTACACTTCAGGAAAATTAACTAACCGGTCTTTGCCAAAAGGCACAGCCATTAATGGCAAGCACTTGGTTCTTAAGAAATGATTCCCTCAGTAGTAATGTACACCAGTAAATAGCGACTCTACAACACTATTAGTCATGGAAGGTGTTAATAAAAACACAACTAAGAAAGGTGGGAGAGGAAGGGAAAGGGTAGTTACCATAAAATGCTAAAAAAAAAAAAAAAAATAGCCATGCATACTTTAACAATATGTGTGGATTATCTCTTGTGACCAGGCTGTTTGAACTGCCTGCCAGCACCTCATCTATACGTGAATATGGCATCTTGTGATTGTAGCCCATTACAGAGAAGATAACTTGAGTGATATTTTCTCAATTTAGAAAATGTAGAGACTTATTTTCAAGACCTAGAAAATATGGTCATCAGTGAATCTGAATCACATTAAATGTACTGAAATAGTAACGCTTGCTTTATATGCAGTCTTTGAAAAGGGGATGAGGATTTCTCCCAAGAAAATTATGCTATTAGGAACATTAAACTGAAAATATACCTGTGTAGATATAAATATATTTTTTTTAACAATGTAGATATTAGATTTTTATAAAAACGACAAAGAAATAAACATTCATGTACTTAGAATTTGTTTGTGTTTAGATATTCTCTTTTTCAGTCTTGCTAAAAAAAAACATGAACTAGTATTTTATGGCGTTCATCCACATAGGTTTTAAAACAGATTTCAGTTAGCTTCTTCATGAATGCAATTCATTTGTAGTGATACCACATTCACGACGTTCCATTTTCATGACATTTAACATCTTTATAGAAAATAACCACATATTATATCTGGAAGGATCGATATTCTCTTGTTTTCAAATGCGTCCTGGTAGGCTACCATTGCCTAAACTTCAAGGGATGTGACTATTTTTTTCGAAAATATTTATTTATTTATTTGTGTACATGAGAAAAAATACTGAAGGGTTGGGTGGGGGGGGGGGGGGGGGTTCATAAAGAGGAAGGGGTTGTTAGGGTAGGGGAGTAGCATTATAAAAACAGGGGTAATAACATTTGTCACAAAATACAAATAATAATAAACAGAACATAAATGATTAAACATTACATCCCAGAAAATACTGGTGTCCAGTATAAATTATAATACATGAGGGTTTGTCTGTGCCATTGAAACAAGGGGAAAAAAAGGGGGGGGGGGGGGGGCAAAGACGGGGCCTTAGGTCACACTTAGGATGTGGGTAAAATCGTCGGTGGTTGTGAGTTCCAGTCAGTAGAACCAAGTCTGTCTGTATCTCTCTCCCTGATCTGTGGATGTCAGGGAAATTTGTTCCCACTTTCTCAGCTCTTCTACTTTAATTACCCATTCCTGGAAGGTTGGCACGCAAGAAGATTTTCAATGGAGAGGGATTAATAGCTTAGCAGCATTTAATAAATGTGGTACAATTGATTTTTTGTAATGCGAGGTTGAGCTCTCCGTGTGGTGGAGGAGGTAAGTAGCAGGTGTGAAGGGGGGGTGGTTAGTGGTCAGGTCATTTATCACCTTTCTCACTTTCTCCCAGAAAAATTGTATATGAGTGCATTCCCACCAGATGTGCAGCATAGTACCGACATCCGTTCCGCAGTGCCAGCAGGTATCTGGAATGTCAGGGTTTATTTTATGTAGGAGATAACGAGTTTTGTACCAGAAAGTGAGTATTTTGTATGCATTTTCCTGTACAACATTGAACGTGGAGCATTTTTGAATAAGGAGGAAGATCTTTTCCCACTGGCCAGTTGTCAGGTAGATATTAAGGGCTGCCTCCCATTTATA
Source organism: Pelodytes ibericus (assembly GCA_036172795.1). NCBI lineage: Eukaryota > Metazoa > Chordata > Amphibia > Anura > Pelodytidae > Pelodytes > Pelodytes ibericus. The sequence continues at coordinate 150,097,824 of CM069861.1, forward strand.
GATAAAAGCTGGAGGGAGTAGTTCCCTATAAAGTGTGGAGACCCCATGTCTGAGTGGGTCGGTTCGAGAGCTGAGGTGCTCTATGTACGTGAGGTTTTGGGTTAGGTCATGTTGTTGTGGGTAAGACTGTATGAAATGCTTGAGTTGGGTATATCTGAGAGTGATGAGAAAGTGGTGTGGTGAGTCAGGGATGAGGGAGGATAGCGGTTTGATGGAGGTTGCCCCCATGACTTCTCGCAAATGTCCCCTGGGAGATAAGTTGAATACCGTTCTAAGGCCACCGTCTATCCCAGGGAGAAAAGCTGGGTTGTAAATAATTGGAGTAAGTGGCGAGGGGTGTGTCGTAAGGTTGTGTTTGGGACCTTGTGTGTGCCAGATGTGCATTGTAGCCCTAGTCAGGGGGTGCATTTTAGTTTGGACCTTTGCATATTGTGTTGGTAACCAGGGAAGTAAGGCTAGCGGGGTCTTGAAAAGAGAAGCCTCCAAGTCAGTCCAGAGTTTAGAATCTGGGTGGGTCGCCCAGTCCACTACCCTGTGAAGATGGGATGCCACATAATACTTTTGAGGATCGGGTAGGGCTAGGCCTCCTCGTGGTCTGGGGAGTGTTAGGTATGCATATTGTAGCCTAGGGTGTTTGTCTCGCCAAACAAATTTGGTAATCTTTGGTTTAAGAGTCTAGGTAAAACATTCATTTTGATCGCGTTAATCCTACCATGCCATGTTAGAAAAGTCGCCCCCCATTTTTTCAGATCTTCCCTGATGGACTGGACTATGGGTGTGAAATTAGCCTCCCGCAGATTGGTTTTCACCCACACCCCTAGGTACTTAAGTTTGTCAGTGTTCCATTTGAAAGGGAAGCTATCTCTTAGCGCTAAGTATCGTGGTCTGGGTAGGGTCACTGCCAAAATTTCAGATTTTTGTACATTGATTTTTAAATTTGAGAAGGAGCCATATACTCTGAACTCTTCCATAAGTACTGGTAACGAAACTTCAGGGTGAGTGACAATGAACAGCAGGTCATCTGCGTATGCTGCTACCTTATGGTGACATGTACGCGTTTGTAAGCCAGTAATATCAGGGTTTTTGCGTATGAGTTCCAAAAAAGGCTCTAGAGAGAGAGCAAAAAGCAACGGCGAAAGCGGGCAGCCCTGCCTGGTACCATTAGTAATCTGCAAGGGTTGAGATAGGGTCCCATTCACCCTAACCCTCGCCGTTGGTGAAGTATATAATGCCTTAATCCATTTGAGCATGCTCGGGCCGATACCCATATGTTCCAAAGTCCCCCACAAGAAGGGCCACAATACTTTATCGAAATTCTTCTCTGCGTCCGTAGACAGCAGAAGCATCTTGTGGCCCCCCTTGTGGGCGACATGCACAGCGTTCAAGACACGCATGGTATTTTCTTTGGCCTCTCGGCTGGGTTTGAACCCAACCTGATCAGGATGGATCAGGTCAGTGGCAAAATTTTGGATTCTTGTCGCTAAGATTTTAGCTAACAGCTTAACATCAGCGTTAAGTAGTGAGATAGGTCTGTAATGCTGCGGGTGTCCACTATCCTTCCCTTCTTTCGGGATCACTGTTATGGTGGCTGAGAGAAAATTGTGGTTAAGAGATGCCCCCTGTTGTAACTCATTAAACATATCGACTAGTCTGGGAAGGAGGATGTTTTGGTGTTTCTTGAAATATTGTAGTGGAAATCCATCTGGTCCCAGACATTTGCCAGAAGCAGAGGATTTTAGCGCTTGTGAAAGTTTGTCAATAGTAATCGGTACTTCTAGGGAGTTTGATTGTTCTAAGGAAAGCGTTCGTGTAACTGCTTTATTTAAGTACTCATCTAATCGGGTGCCTGGTGAGTCGGGGTAGGAATCCTGGGCCTTGCTAGGGATGTTGTTCAGGGAGCTGTAGTACTTATGGAAAACATCTGCTATTTCGTCGGGGAGGAAGTGCAGTTTACCTGCTGCATCGTGTAGTTTAGTGATATAATCTTTTTGCTTCCTTTTAAGTAGAGTACGAGCTAGTAGGCGGCCGCACTTACTGCCTTTCTCCTGAAATAGGTGCTTTGTAGTTAGGAATTCCCTTTGGATCTTTGCAATGAGGATCGTGGAGAGTTCTCTCCGGGCCCTGATCAGTTCAGTAAGGGTGGCCAGGTCTAATTCCCTTTTATGCTTGGTCTCAAGGGTCGCTATGTGTTGTGCAAGATCAGATACTCGTTTAGAGTTATGCTTTTTCCTCTGTGATGCTAGGGAGATGAGGACGCCTCGTATCGTACATTTATGGGCCTCCCATGCTACCGGTAGGGGCATCCCTACCTTCAGGTTTTCATTAAAAAAAATTAGTAAGGTGGGTCTGGATTGTCATATGTATGTCAGTGTCGGTCAGGAGGGAGTCATTCAGCCTCCAGGTTGGTTCAGTTGTCGCGCTCATCGGGGATTGTATAGACATTGTCAGGGGGGCGTGGTCACTCCAAGTTATGGAGCCGTATCGTATGTCTCGTACCAGTCGTAGCTGTCCATAAGAAAGGTAGAAGTAATCAAGTCTTGAGTAAGTGTCATGAACGTGTGAGTAAAAAGAAAAGTCTTTGTCCAGGGGGTGTAGCGCCCTCCATGCGTCTGAAAGTATTAGGTTTGCTAATTGTCCTTTCATTTTCCGCAGTGTGCGCAGGGGAGTATGACAATGGCCTTTGGATGTGTCTAGCTTAGGGTTCATAGTCACATTGAGGTCACCCCCAACAATTAGAATTCCTTCAGTAAAATCCCGGGCAATTTTCTCGAAAGCTGCAAGGTGTATGTGTTGATTGGTGTTAGGTAGGTATAAATTTGCAAAGGTGTATATTGTTGATGCTATTTTACCCTTTACCAGAATATATCTACCTTCCTCGTCTGTGTGTGTAGCAATGTGTTCAAACGGGATAGCTTTGGAGAGGAGTATGCCCACACCTTTCAACTTTGAGTTATTGGAGTGGCTGTAGTATCCCAGAGGGTAGTACCCATTAGAGAATCTAGGGGCCACTTGTTTCTGAAAATGCGTCTCCTGCACATAGACCACATCTGCTCTATGTGCCTTAAAATCCCTAAGGGCCTTGGCACGTTTACCAGGTAAGTTTAGACCTTTGGCGTTGATTGTTAAAAATACCAGCTCCTTAAAATCAGCGGGAGAAGGCATTTTAGTAAAAATCAGATAATAATAATTAAAACAACCGAGAGAAAAAAAACAAAAATTAGTAAAAATTAATTTGGGTGGGGAGAGGGTTAGGGATGAGGATACTTAAAACGTGGAAGGGGTTAAATGAGGTGGTTAAGGTTGAATGGGTGGGTAGGAGTATATACACGGCACGGGGTGCCTAAAGTGGGGAAGGTGACTTTTTACTGGCCCTACCTGCAGAGCCTTCGTCGGGCCTGAGGGAACAGTAAATTTCAATGAAGGCACTAAACCCAGTGGGTGTACGTGGTCAACCCTATTCAACAACTGGCTGGCAGTGCGAAGTCAGGTGAAAACGTCATCTGTCTATTCGCTAGCCAACAATACGATTGTCAAAACAAATAGCAAAATGATTTCTGGTGGGGAGGAAGTCCCACTCCCCGCCATAAACGTTGCATCAAACATATAGCAATAAACTCTAACAGAACATAGAATAAAACGTAGTATAAAAAAGGGGGGGTATTTTCAACACCATCGAAAATCCTATCAGGTTATAGCATTCTTTACAGCTTTCCCCAAACCCTCCCCGGGGTAGCATATAATACAGTAAATGTTCATGACCGATACTCATCTGTAGAGTCTAGTTAAGGCCAGATAACTCGGGCCAGGCGGGTGCAGTGCAACTAGGTTGGTAATCCAAAATAATTATTATACGAGTCCTGCAGTGCTTGAGCCAACTATAGAAATAAAACTGGGCGAGTACAGGTCCATGGCATCTCAAGCTGTGTAGAAGGTCCAGTGACCGCTGTGGAGGAGGTCTACTTTATTCCTCTCGCTCTCGGTGCGGATCTTGCTGGGATGGGTGGTTTTGGTAAGGCACCAGTCGTGATAGCGACCTCTGAGCTCGGCTCTCCCTGGGCCGCCGGTCGCTTCTCGTCCGGTGTCCTGGGGGTCCACCACGTCCGGTCAGGTGATTAAGTCCATCCAGTCTGTTATCGGTGCTTCGTGGAGGCCGAGAGCTCTAATAAACTGCGGGACATCTTGGTGGCTCCTGATCGAAAAGAGTCCGGTGCCTTGACGCACAGTGAGTTGAAATGGGTGACCCCACCGGTATGCTATACGCTTCTCTCGCAGTTGGGTAGTGATTGGGGCCAACGCTTTACGGCCTTGAAGCGTATACCAGGATAGGTCTTGGTAGAACTCAATTTGATGGTTATCAAATGTCCATGTGCGTGCTTGTCTGGCGGCGGTCATTATTCGTTCCTTCAGCCCGTAGTTGTGGAGGCAGCAAATCACATCACGTGGTGGACTACCTTCTGGGCCTCTAGGCCGCAGGGCCCTGTGCGCCCGGTCTATTTCGATCTCCGTGTCTCGATTGAAATAGCTCCTTCAAGTCCTCTTTTGAGGCAGTAATCAGGCCGGATTTAGTTTGCGAGGACGGGCCTTCCGTGGGATCCTCCATTTGCGAACTACGGGAGTCCGTGTCTGAGGCCTCATTCGGTTGAGACGCCAGTAGGGCAGGTGTAGCAAAGTATTCCCGTAAGGAAGAAGTTGGGTGCTTTAATCGTTGCCTTGGGGTGTCTTTCTCCTCGTTGGTGCATCTTGGTTTACCCATCTTAGTGTGTTCTGAGGGCTATTATGGCGGGGAGTGGCAGGAGCTCTTTCAACAAGCAGCCATCTTCGAGCAAGGCAAACCACGCCCCCAGGATGTAACTGTATTGCTCAGAATATAGGTTCACAATAATTTAGAACAGTGATGGAGAAAGTTTTTTGGCCCGAGTGCCCAATTTTCTGCATGAAACTAAGTTGCAGACCTCAAAGTGCCAACACCGCATATTAAACATGGAAGTTCACACACACAGTACATGTATACACAAATACACACTGACACACACATATATTACATGTATACACAAACACATACAGACACACAAGCATACAGTACATTTATACACAAATACATACAGTACATCGATACATAAATACACAGTGACACACACATACATATTCAGTACATATATACACACACACATTTACATACATCACGCAGCTTGTTTATAATAGCAAGACAAATATAGGAGTCTATGCGGGGGAATTCAGAAATTTAAAGAATAATCTGCATTATGTTTAAACCTTCTTTTCTAATATTTTAAGGAAGAAAAGAGCAATGACAGCAGATCATGGGGTTCATCCAAGAAGCCACCCAATATCTTGCACCCATCCCCACCATACATTTACATTTCTTCATATTGCTGCACTCACATAACTTGCCCCACACCCAGATTTGCACTCACAGGGCTTACCCAAGCACTCACTTTTGCACTCAGGACTTGCCACAGCACCAGTGAAGTGCACTCTCTGCCTGTCTCACTCTCATGGACAGGGGTTGTATCTGCTTGGCTCTCTGTTCTGTGCCGTGTGCGCTGCTCCCACTCACCCTGCTCTCTTGCCAGTTATAATAGCCATTGATCATGGGTGGTCACCAAATTATTGTTTATACATCACTGAGTGGTGTAGACTGTCTGTATCTCTGATCTGGCCATCATCATAACTTAGGTGTGAGGTTAGTGTATTCATGTCTTGATTTGCTGATTGGTTATCTTGAACAGTAGATTATATATATATATATATATATATATATGTGTGTGTGTAATTAAATGTGACCTCCCACGTATAGTCATCTTATCATAAAGTTGACTTTATATTTATATATTAGTAGGCAACTGTTATAGACATTATAGAATTTCTCATCTTACATAGGATGTTGAAAATGTTTATGTAACTCTCTCGTACAAAACAAAAAACTGAGTCTAGATGTGTTGTTATATGCATCCTGTGATATTCTTGTGATATTCTTTCATATGTCTTACTATAATTTGATGAAACACTGTTTTTGAAGTATATATATTGTTGACTCAATAAAAACTTCAATTTAAAAAAAAATGATGTAATTTGTTTAACAAATGGATAGCCTACATTGTGACCTTGTATTATTATATATTACAAACAAACCTCAAATTCACTATAAACAATATCGCTAAGAGATGACAAGCACCAAACACTTTCAATACCTTTCCATGGTTGTATCACCCTTATAAAAGTTTACAAGTATTTCTACCCCATTAGATGATAATAAAAATATACTTAGCAGTGATAAAACTCTTTGTTGGGAGAAAGCTCTGCTAATTCATTTGGGACTCTATGGACCCTGTGTGTCTATCAATGTTCAGAATATCTTCTAATATGAATACTTGAAGCTGGAAAGGAACCATTTTTATCCATCAGTTTGCTTGTAAAACAATGTACAAACTGAAATCTATGTGATACTAAGCAATACATGATCTACCAGAAAAGTAAGACACCTGCTACTTGTTGGTCCTTGAAAATGGAGAAAATTGAACATGAGAGATAGCTTGGAAATATATACTATCCTAAACACTTCAAGATTAGAATTTACCTTAAACCATTTGAAAGCAAATGGGTTTCACTAGAGCACATAGGCCTAGAAGTGGTGACCCTTGTAATTGCCTTGTTCTTTATTATGGAAAGTAATTAGCAAGGTGGTGTCTCAGAGTCTAAATCAATATCTAAACAGCAATAAATGAACAAAGATGTGCGTACTATAGTAGTGAACCTGTCTGACAATGTCACATGTTCAACCCTTACATGTAAGACTGGGATCACTGTCTCATCCACTTCTAATGTCTTTCTCTACAAACAAGAAACAAGCCAATAATGTTTGCATGTTATTTAATTTCTAATACGGTATGTATAGTGCAAAAGCATAAATAATTTTAATTACCAGAAACTTCAAACCATGCTTTTAAAAAAACAGAGGAATGTTTGTGAAACTTTGACTTGCTTTGTAGAAATAATTTCAATAGTAAAGCTAACCCCAAATCTTCCAAATCCTCAGATTAATATCTGAAACCTTAATTAAAGTAGTTCACTAGATTTATTAAAATCTTGAAAAAAATGGCAACTTAGTTTTGCAGTGGCTTGTCCTTTAGACAGATAGTATTCCCCAGTGAGATTAGGTAATAGGACATCACCATTAGGAATAGGGTGACCGGACTGCCCCTTTAAAAAGTAGTCAAACCCATATTCTAAACACACAGAATATATCTTCTGTGTGATTCGTCTATTTGTACTTCCCCTGGAAATCAGTCTGCCATGAGTGTGTTCTCTGTAACATGACAGCGCTGGATGGTATGCAGTCTATAATTGTGCACTGTCCTTTACTCCCTCTTTAAGATATAATAATATAATGCATCCTGCAGTGCAGCTTTGCTTTAAATGCAACATTGAAGTATTCATATTCTATAACCACCCCCTATTAAAGAAGTAATCTGGTCATCCTCACAGCGGCATGTTAATATAATTTAGAGGACATGCTCACTTTAACCTTGACAACATTGGACGTGCCAAAACATTCCGATCATGAAGGGGTTAAACACTATATTTGTCCCATTCAGCCTACTGCGTTCATTCGCCTATGGCACACACACACACACACACACACACACACACACACACATTGCAATTCGTTACGTATGGAATGCATACCAAGTAATAAATTTCTCTTTAAAAAAAATAATGCTTTGGACATGTTGAAAACCTTTCTGGTCAGTGGGATCAATCTAATAAAAAAAGAATTTATACGTTAATTAATTTTCTGATTAATTACTGTTCCCTGGAGTCATATGAGCTGGGCACTGGACAAATAAATATTGAAAAGTGAATATATTTTTGTCGGGCCAGGAGAAAACAATTACTTATGTGATTGTTAAAATCTCAGACATGGATTACTAACTATCCCTAGGCTATATTCTATATAAGAGTCTTCAAACATTTCAGTCAGATGTTTCAGTTACTCAATACTTCGATATAAAATTCGGTGACTGAAATAATCTGTAAAGATAAGAAACTACCTCAGCCATTAAATATATTTATGGAAAAACCAGTAAACTGGTCTAGGATTCAATTACAAAGCTTCTAATTTCACAGCACATTATTATGGCTTTAAAGAACTTTAATGTCGTTTTAAGTTACTCATGAAGATATAAGGGGAATTTTCCCATGCCCAAGTAAGTGTATTGCTGGCCCAAAGCTGTGCTGTGTAAATACAGGCGCTCATTTTATTACTTGTACATTGCTGAGCTAAAACAAGATGCAACCAATAACAGGAAATGAAAATGTGAGCATGCAAGACAAGTATCCAGGAACCAAGGTGAAAAGGCTATCATGGGACTAAGCCTTGAGCATGCAGAATGTATTTGCCACTGAACCACAAAGGAATAAATCAGGTATCGTGGGACAAGAACCACAGTATGTGAGCCCTGTATACCGTGTAAACAAAAATACATATAAAATAAAAATCACAGTAATACTTCCAAGTTCATTTAAGAAATGGATACACTCCACACATATCCATAACCGCAAGCTGTGTTTTACAGACAGTCTCATGCTTTGGCTCAGTGCCATTATTTCCTGCTATCTATGGTTGCAGTCTAGGATGTTCATTTAACTTGAAGAGCATTTTACATGAATGAACTATGCTCTTTCCAACATGTGCGCTACTAATTTATCAGACACAGCCTGGTGCGACAATGTCTGTTCTGCTACACAAGAGTCAAATGTGTTCTGCAGAAATCCTACACATATCCAGTGACACACAGCAATGTCACTGAACAGAGACACACTGTCCTTGGAAGTGTAGGCAAGTATGCATGTATAGACAGAAACACGCAAACCTCCCACATCCTGTCTGCATAAGTAAGACGTCTAGTTAAAGTCTCAGAGTGCCAGAGGGGTGTGCAAAGCATTAGTCACCTCTTAAGCAGTCAAAGTGTTAAAATGTGTCTATTATGAAGAATGCGCTGGTGTATACATGCAGTCCTGAGAAAGAACTATAAAACACCATAATTATGTTAGTGAATAAGCTGATTTACATTTGTATTGGAGTTAAACTGACATTCTCTACATCGGAGTGGAAGCTTTGAAGGACACTAGTTTTGACTCTTCCTCAGGCACTTAGATGTTCTTTAACACTTGAATTTCTCAGTAAGCCACTTAAAAATGTTACCTGTAGCCCAACTACACAGTGAAGTTTACGCACACTTGATTGATGGTTTGATTTGGTTATTTACAAACATTTTAATATTAATATGTAACATTTTTATTTACCTCTGTACTGTCTTCCCACTGCTTAGATCATTTCTTGTGCCGACTCCTATTTTCTTTATTATTTTTTATTAATTTATGTAGAAAACTCTGTGGAAGTAGCATTTATCTAGCTTACAAAAATACACTGTCTACTGAATTGGTGTATTTGTCTCCTAAAGGCTACAAATGTTTGTCAAGCTCTGCTTATAACCGGAGCTGAGCTGGCTTAAAAACTCCATTTCCATATGAAAGGTGTTGGGATTTAAATCTGTGAGCCTGGCAATAGCCCGGAAAGAGGTATGTCCACATAGGTCCATTTAAAATCCACAAGAATTGTTTGATTTTGGCAGTAAAAATGTTAAAGCCCATGGTTTATAAGCCATGTCCTCACATAGTAACCTGGATATTTCCCCTTTAATTTTTATATTAGTTTACATCAGGGCTTGACAAATTTAATTTAGTTTTAGGAGCCAGCTAAAAAATTTAGGAGCCAGACAACGGCACATCACAAAATCGCATGGAGACAGTCGCATACACCCACCTCACATACACAGCCAGTTACATTCACACATACATACACACACACCACATACACAGCCAGTTACATTCACACATACATACACACACACCACATACACAGCCAGTTACATTCACACATACATACACACACACCACATACACAGCCAGTTACATTCACACATACATACACACACACCACATACACAGCCAGTTACATTCACACATACATACACACACACACCACATACAGTCAGTTACATTCACACACACCACATACACACCACATACAGTCAGTTACATTCACACACAGCACATACAGTCAGTTACATTCACACACAGCACATACAGTCAGTTACATTCACACACAGCACATACAGTCAGTTACATTCACACACAGCACATACAGTCAGTTACATTCACACACAGCACATACAGTCAGTTACATTCACACACACCACATACACAGCAAGTTACATTCACACACAGCACATACACAGCAAGTTACATTCACACATACATACACAGCCAGTTACATTCACACATACATACACACACACAGACCACATACACAGTCAGTGAAAAGTATGAATGGGTCTGCACACTTACAAGTATCGGGTGCCACGAGGGAGCGTCATTCACGCCCATAAAGCAAAAAGAAAAGATAGGAGACTCAGCACACCGTTTAAGGGAGTTTAATCCACCAAAAAAATATCAAATTTTCAGCCCAGCACATACACACATACATACACAGCCAGTTACATACACACATACATACCATTTTTGTGTTGGTTTTTTTTTTTAAAGAACAAAGATGTTTTCTTACGGTGTCCTCCCTCCCTGCTGCTTACCTCATTGCAGGGGAGGGGGACATTTATGCTGGAGCCCGATCTTCTTTCGGTTCCTGCTAAGTGCCGTGTTGTCACGTGACACTCGGCACTACAGAGTGTAGCACGAGGGGGCGGAGCTTACAGTCTGTGTGATCCGCACAGACTTTCTCCCCTCGCTCTGAAAGTAAAAGAAAAACGGATGGCAGCCGGCAAGGGCACCCTGTAACAAACAGCACCCGGGCGCCAGGTCTGATTTCATGGTCGCCATGGCGACCTGGCGCCCGGGGTTTGTCGAGCCCTGGTTTACATTCTCACTATTTGTATCACGGTTGATAACAAATTTTATTTTAGATTGCTCACGTGAATATTGCCAAAATGTGGTGTTCAAGCTGTTGTGCTAATTCTATAACTAGCTAGGCATTGTGGGAGCCAACCGATAGGTGGTAAATCATAAGGCAGTAATTTCTAACCTTTGGCCTCAAACTGTTGAGGACTACATTTCCCATGTGGGTCACCCAATAAGCAAAACCATCAATGAGAGAGGAGACACAGTTCCAAAGTTTAGTCATCAATGAACTCGTGAATAGAGAAATGGATAAAGAGCTGGAGGAGGAAATGGTAAGGTATAAAAAATAATAATAATAAGCTGAAGTGAGCTACAACATTGAAAAGAGTGGTTGAACGCAGGGAAAGAAGATGCATGGTAGATGTGAGTCTGGTCTGTCTAATCTCATACTTACCTAAGGCAACAGGAATTCTCCTGCCAATAAATCTATTGCATATTATGTGAATAAAAAAAATACAATTAAAAAACAAAACACTTGCTAGAGGTTATGGTCTTCTGTCATCTCCTTAATTTGCTTTCTGATTGCCTCTTTGCTAGATTTGCTGCATTCTTTGTTGGAATGAATCCTCAGTCATCTATTGATTAAATAATCTAACTCCTGTTCTATTTCTTCACTATGGTTTAACTACCTTTTATCTATTTATTTGCATGTATACCCCAAGGGTATACTAAAACATACCCAAAACATTAAGAAATTGTTTTTGAGACTTTTTTGATGTTAATTTACTTTGGTGGTTGTAAGTATTATCCTTCTGAAATATGAATCAAACTCGAAAACAGAAAGAGCAATATAAACAGGGATTCTCATTCATTGGCATCAGTTAATTTGTATTTATAAGCTCCTTTAATCAGACAACAACAGTAAGTATTAAACAAATCACAAGAGCCAGGCCGCCATGGCTGATAAGATTTTATTGCGGGTGACTAGCTTTTGGTACTATTTTATATTGATCTCTGTGGATGTATCCCTATCAGACCCATTGGGGGTATATTAGAATTAAATGACAACATTTATAAAAGGCCTTTGTGTGAATTGCTAGACCCAAAACGAGAAATGTTCTGTGATTAATAAAATAAACTTAAACAAGTGTAGAGAGGGGTTATGTACCATATTTCCAAAAATGAACAAACACCTTTTTTCCTTAATGAACAGCTCTCTTGACCTATGACAGATGGGCCTCTGTGGACAACACACAGCATGGAAGCCTTGTGAAATGCGTGGGGTGCATGCAAATTTTTGAGATCAACCATGAGAAAACCATGATCAGACATGATTAGACTTTGAGTATTCTTTTTCAATAACTAAATATCTTTCTTTCCAATTTCAGTAATGAAATTCCAAGCAAGTCCTCTTTCACAGAAATCCACCATTCGAAAGAATATGCATGTTGACAGCCCTGACAGAACATGCTCAGTTTAGTACATACTGCATTATGATCCAACAGCAGCAAATACCTTGATCTTACCATGGTGTCACTCCTGGTGAAATGTATTTCAGTTAGCAACATGTACTCTGATTTCATCACAGATACTGCAAGATGCTGCAAATATGGCACTGAAAAGTGAAGTACAGTTGTTTATATACTTTGAAGTAATGTGGGCAGTTGGTTCAGTTCTTACCAAGATAGACAGTGATAGTCTGGTTAACTAAAATATAAGTGGCAAAAGAAAGTTGTAAAGATTTCCAAAATAATATTAATTTAAAAAAAAGGGGGGCAATTAATAAAGTAAGATATGGGGGTGCTCCAGGAGCTCAAATGCCAATTTCTCAATTACTAGGTCAGAGCTCGACCAACCCGGGTATTGCTTGCCCCCGCATGGTGCCGTCGCAGCTGGGATTTTTTATTTTTTTTACTTTTAAACAGCGGTACGAGAGGAAGCACTGTGTGCACCAGCTGCACAGACGTCCTGCTCCACCCCCTCGCGCACCATGCTGTAGTACCCGAGTGCAAGCAGGGCTAGAAGCAACGATAGTCTGTGCCTGTGTAAGAGGCACGGACCAACCTGGAATGTAAATGCACCCCTTCCTTGCAAAAGGGATAGCAGCAGGGAGGGGGCATATTGACAGACTTTAAAAAAAAACAAAAAAAACTGCTGGCTTGTGTGTATGTGACCGACTGTATACGTGTGTGTGTGTGTGTGTGTGTGTGTGTGTGTGTGTGTGTGTGTGTGTGTGTGTGTGTGTGTGTGTGACAAAGTGTGTGTCTCCTAGATTTTTTTGTTGGCTCCTAAAACTCATTTAAGTTTGTAGAAAGGAAAGTACTAATGGAAAAATGGAGTGTAGTTGGGTTGAAAGTGTAGTTGGGTTGCCATTCAAAATATAAATACCTGCTACTTTATTATGGCTACAGAATTTTAGTACATTTTTACTAGCCTTTCAGAAAAACCACTGGCTCCGTGACAACAATACCTGTAATTAACAGTCTCTTTGAAACATATATCACATACTGTTGCGGTACTTCACGTAGATTTTCTCATTGCTAAAAACTGTAAATGGAGGACTACACTCACAATTAAAAAGCATGTACTGTTAAGATACCTGAACAAAAATTAATAAAAGAAACCAGTGGGAAATAAATACAAGGCTCAATTTATGCTGTAAATATTTACAAGTCAGTCTCCAAATTACGCTTCTAAATTATTATAGTTGATGGATAATGTTCAAAGCTGTCAGTCACCAGACTTAACCCATCTACAAAGCAGAAGCAATTATATCAGTTTGAGACTACAGAGATGTATGTTTCATAAAAATACTCAAACAAAATGCTGTGTTTTCTTTGCTAAATCATACTCTCTGGGAAGCTCATTTGTGTCAGAAGAGTAAAAGTGTTTGTTTTTTTTTTTGTTTTTACTTTAGCAGGTGAGCTGGGTTTTACATAATCAAGGCAAAAAATAAAAATGAAAGAATAAGAAAAAGGATCACTTGCAGTTTACACATGGAGAGTGCAAGAGAGCATTATAGTAATTTAGGTTGAAAAAAAGGCCCAAGTGCATCAAGTTAAACCCTTCTACCTAACCGGGGCAGGAGACGAGACCCCCTAATTAAAACTAAACCATTTGAAAGGTTCTTTTAAACAAATATCACAGGGAGGAGGAAATCATAAAGGTAAGTCATGAATTTTCAAAAGTAAGTAAAATGGAAGACTATGGAAAAAAGGCCATGTATAGAAAAATGGGTGCCAGCAACAAAGTGATCCCCAATAACTACCAACAAATATTGAATATAAACAAGTGAAGCTGCACACCATATAAAGTACAAAAAATATATACATTTTCTTTAAACCAACTATATAAAAAGATACACAAATAACACAGGCAAATGTCAATAAAACAATACCATAAAAAAAACGCGGAAGCACCAAATACATAGATAATATAAATACTCCAGTAGAAGGGTATTGTTCTGAAACACTGGGGTCTGTGGTCATCGTTTAGACTCTAGTCTCACCCATCAGTAAGTCTCTTTTCATGTGGATGCATATTTTCTTGACTTATTTGTAACTACATTATATATGTATTTGGTGGTATGATCTGTGCAGCATTTCACAGAAAAATGCTGACCATTGGGCCACAACGATGAATCAATTATTGTCCAATATTTGATTAAAATATTAGCCCTATTCATGTTTCTGCATTAAAGATTCTGACTATTCTATGAAAAGGGCTACTGTTTTTAATCGAATAGTCGTCTGTAATGGAATGCTGTATCTGGAGTGTTTACCAGCCTCTTGCTCTTTCATAGGCTGAGGGATTGAACTTCATGACCGAGGTGGAAAAAAGGACAGAACACATTGCAAACACATCCTACATGATGGCAGGAATAAGGACGGTGGGTCATCAGCCATGCCACCAAATGTCAGTTCCATATGATGTTAGACTATGCTCATGTCATAGAATAGGAAGGTATCAGAGATGGACTACCTTGCATTTTGCTTAAATTTTTAAATATGCAGACATGTCACCAAAAGAGCAATGGATGTTGCAACAGCTGGACATTTCACAGATCTGCAGTCACTGTAACAATTGATTTAAATGCCTCTATGGTAAAGAGAGTGGGGGCATTGGAAACATTTGTTTTAAACACACTTTTTCTACCCAGTGGTTCTTTTGTTTGCAAATATACATTGTATATTTTTATGTACCTTAGATGTTATCCATTAAGTACATGTATTGTAAATTGCACTGAGGCTGTACACAGGTTACCGTTTTGCTAACAATGTCACTCTTTCATACATGCAGGGCATTTGTTTCACCCTGTGGTTGTATCATACGTGGTATATCTGGCTGCCATATATTATATACGACAATCTCTTGCATTACATACAGAAGCATTTTGACAAACACAAAGATGTGCCAAAACAATTTCACACACACAATCAATACAATGGAAAGACAACCAATTACAAGCTCTAAAACATGTTTCCTATTTAACTTTAAGCACCGTCTAAAGTAGGCGTGTCAAATATGTGACCCATTTGGCCCTTTAAGTCTCTAACCACTTACGCATGCATGGGATATGCATTAACTATCCTGAAAGATAAGGGCAAGGACTAAATAAGGAATGAGAATTCAACAATTGGGATAAACCAAATGGCAGGCTGGATGCACCAAATGGTTCTTACCTGCCAACATATTCTGGTTGACCCAAGAGTAAGAGCAGTGACTGTCCACGCGTGTTCTATGCAGTTGATCATGGCTTAATGTGACTATTGTGTGTTGTACGCCTACTGAGTGTGTATGTCTAATATTGTATAACGTCCATTACAGAATGCTGGAATAGTGTTGGTCATGTAACCATTCAAGAACACAATACCTTCACTACACATGGTATAGTCCATGGACTGCTGCAACAAAAAGATGGGTGGAGAAGGAGTAGGTCGCCAATAGACAGCCTGCAGACCTGTTGGTTCAGTTTACTACAATAATCGGAAAATCACTGGCCCTGCATCATGGTGCACCATACAGCTTAAAAGCATGGGGACTTCTAAAGAGCATGAGTTACATTAATGTTGGGCATATGTTCACTGGGCATCACCATGTATATATATTGAAGCCCTCTGCTTGGCTTTATAGACATGCTGGGTAGTCATATTAAGCAATAGAAGTGGCCCCATTAAGAGCTTGCAAAAGGCAGGTTTAAAAGTTTTGCCAAAACAAATAATGAAAAATACACAAAGCTGCACGGTTTAATATTCATATATAATCTAATTTTTTTTTTACAACTTGGATCTCCCAAGAAAATGTGTTTATAAATTTGACATATCCAAGGTAACAAACCTTTCCACAAAAAAAGCATAACATTTTTACAAATAAAGAAGGTTATAAAAGGGCATTACGTATGATAGAAAAACGATTATATTCAAACTTATTTGCTTATAAATTCTAACTTGTTACTGTCATACTTAAAATACAGACTTACTTTGGGTTGTATCCTCTTAGGTTGATTTTTCCTAATGAATTTTTCTTTCATTTCCTTTAAGAGAGCCTTCATCTTTTTTCCATCAGGTGACTCCATATTCTTTGAATTCAGGTGAATATAGCAGTGCCACTTGGCAGAGTCAAATCCCCAGTGACATGTTCTCTTATCTGGGGACCTATGAGAGTGCATGACAAATGTCTGTGTGGAGAACATACCATAACACTCCAAACACTGAATGCATGGGGCATCTGGCTGGGTGTATAACTGAGGTGCGAATAACCCCTGGCACTTTCCTAAACAATCATGTTCAACTTCAAAGGCACTACCTGTCTCCTTTAATTGAGCCAAAGAGTTCTTTGCAGGCAGCAAGCTACCATTTTGTGGGAAAGTGTGTGGCCGCAGAAGAGCATTGCATAGTCTTTGAGCATCAGTCAGTGTGATCAATCCACATGAAGGGGCATTAAATGGAAGGATTCCCAAAACTTTTAGTATGTGTAGCTGGTCTGAAGTACACCGCGAGCAATAGATGTACATTTCATCACAGACAATATTAATCTGTTGAAGTGAGAAGTCCCGGAGCACAGAATTTAAAACTTGAGGAAGGCAGAGTCTTTTTTCTCCACCAACCATAAAGCATGAGATTGATTCTCCCTCTAGTTCTGTCTGGGTTAGTTCTGTTGAACTGTCTGATGGTATAAGAAGAGGTCCAGGGTGAATCTGAGGAGATGGAAGAGGCAAGAACACGGTAGGGGACATGTTTTCTTGAGAGAATCGAGCAGAGAAGGCAGCAGGTCCACCTAACGAACTTCTACTGCTTAGATTAAACTGTGCCAATGTATGTTTGAGTCCAGGGTTCAGCTCAGAAGATGGGACACCACTAGATTTAACATTGTCCAAATTCTCCACCCCAGGCGTTTCTTTATAATCGTCTATCTCCATCTTTATGGTTATAACCTTGCTCACAACATTAGGTACATCAATGCGAAGATCCATCTCCTTAGCAAGTTTTTTCAGCGGGGGACTTCCATCTTCCTCCATATTTGGTTCCACTATCAACAAAGAACCCAAAGCAAAAAGGTTTGCTCCCCTTTCAACTTCTGGGAGCCAACAACATAGTAATGTTAAAATAGAAATTCGGAATTTCTTGTCAGCACATCAATGAGATATTGGTTTTCCAAATATTTAATTTGCATATTTGACCAAAAATTATCAGCAATAAAAAGAAAATAATATATAGGACAAGAAGGTGTGCACTATGCAAGGTGCCTCTTAATTTCCCTTTGATCAGAAATAGTCTCTATGCAGAGCTTTTGCTTTTTGGTCAAAATATATGTTATGATCTTGCATCCACATATGAAAGAGAGGGGGGAAAAAAGGAAAATCCGAGAGTGAAAACAGTTTGTAGCATGAGCTTTAAATGGCGACAGTGCTTCCAGCAAATGTGTTTTCTAAGACCCAGTTAACACGAGTTACATGTAAAAATCATATCCAGAAAAGAAAAAAGCATGCGGCTTCTGGTGGCATTGTTACATTTCAGTCTGCCATGTACTTATCTGTGGGGGGGAAAAAAAAAAAAGAAAATGATGATAATCTCATACTCAAGGTCAAATTATTAAAACATAAAGCATCAACCTTAAATCCTGCAATGTTTGGATGAATAAACATTACAAAGGACAATCTACTGCCATTTTCACCTTCACAGACATCTGCACATAGCTGTAACAAGGGTTAAATATATATATATAAATGTATTGGCTGGTAAGAGAAGGTCGTGACACTTTTCCTTTGTGTTAACCTTTTAAATGATCATCTCCACAATATCAAGTCGCATGCCAAGCCTCTGTTTCTCTAATCTAACCCGTGCTCTGCATCACGATGGGCACTGACTGCATAAATCGATTGCAAAGACAGACCAGAGAGAGTAACACATCTATTTAATAAGAAAAATGTGAACGTGATAGCAAAATTAAAAAAAAACAGCAAGGAGGAAAAAAAGGAGCGGAAATCTCCCTTATGCATGTCATGTGATAATCCCTATGTAGACAGCTAACAGTTCACTGCAGTCCAGAAGGAGGCTGATAACTCAGCTAGAGATGCTTAAGGCATGACCCCAGAAGCTTCCTCCATCCCTGCCTGACAGTGCAACTGTAAACATCACCCTGGCTTTACTAGCCTCAAGGCTTTTAACCAATTGCATCCCTGACCTAATCAACATATCCACAAGGGCTTTCCAAACAGGATGATACAAATAATTATTGAGATCTGGTTAGTTCTGCCTTTGTCCTGCAAAGACTGCCATCACAAACACACACAAAAAGAATCTAAAAATGTGCTTGTTTACTTCCAGTGATGCAGAAATGTCACATTAATATGGGTTTTAAATGAGACCAAGACTTTAGTAAGACTGTAGTGTAAGATCAGGGTTACTTTTTTTTATTTAGTTAAAATTTAGAATATTTTATCACACTGTTAATTTGAAGATCACAGCATTAATGCAGAGCTAAGCTATAAACATGTGCAAAACCAAACCCCAAAATGCTCCAAAGTAGAATCTTAAAAGTGCCCATGTTAAATTCTGAATTCAAAGGTTTATGTATTAAAATGGTGTGCAACATTATTAGAAAGCAAACTGGTCAAGACTGGAGGATGTGAAAGATACATAAAACGTTTGCACAAAAAACCCAAAATGATAACTAGTGCAGTAGATCAGTATGCTTGCAGCATGCTATAATGTCATTAATAAGGCAGTGAAGGAACAATGGGAAAAGGGAATCCCCATTCTAACCAGATTTTAATTCAGAAGCAGACAATCAATGACTGGTATATGAAACTGTGTGTGATGTCCCCTCACAGAGAGCAAACAAATGGATTTGTCATTCTTTCTTCGGACACAACCAATTCATAGCTTGTAACTGGGCTATGCCAAGGTACCTACATATACATTTGGCTCATGCAAACACCAATGATATATGCCCCTCCAGATGGTGGCCTTATTAGTTTCCACACAAACATTATGCAACCCATATGCCAGATCACTGACAGTTGCCGATGCCTCTTATGCAGTAAAGGCTAACCCTTGGCACTCCAGATGTTGTTGACTACAAGTCCCATGATGGTTGGCTATCATTGGAAATATAGTCCTCATCAGCTTTAATGCTAAGAGAGGTTAACATCACTGTGTATGCGAGTAATTTAATTAACATCAATATCTCATCCCAATCATTCGCTGCCACAAACCAGAGCATATCATCCATACTATAACCACACACTGAACAGCATTACACACTCACACCCCTGCCCCTACTACACTGGCCCTGTGCCCCTCTCCCCACCATGCTTGGCATCACTGTTGACACCAATTGAGATCACAGCCAGTGCACGTCCGTCTCTCTATAAGTCCCTTCATGCCAGAGGTTTGTGTCTGTCCATTGCTGGAATATTTCCTGCTGTGCCTTTGCAGAGTGGGCAGCATGCCAGCACCCATGATGTCCCTTAGTAACCCCTAGGGCAGTGATGGCTATGGGTAGACACTCCAGCTGTTGAAAGGTACAGCTCTCAGGTGTCCAGTGGCAGGGATCACAGACGACATTTACCTTTGCAACCGAGTGTTACACAGCTCTTCCTCCGGTGCCGATGCTGTTCTGGCTCGGTGTCAGCCAGGCTCTCCCCCCCCCCCCCTGCCCCTGGCTTCTGATCCACGGCCGTGATGTCACCGCTGTGCACACGGGCCGCCTCCCTCCTGCCGTCTGTCGGCTCTGTCTGCGGGGCTCCGGGGCGCAGGAAACGGTGACGTCACTGAAAAGGGGAGGAGTCGAGTGAGAGAGAGAGGGGTGGGTGAGTAGGGGGGCAGACGCGCCTGTCACATGATGTGTGTGACTGTCTATATCGCTTTGCCAACTAAAAGTGTGCAGAACGCTGCCTGGAAAAATGTGCATGGCAACTCGTCATTATTTGCTTCTTAGTAGAAATCTTGTGCTATGAGAACAAGTAGAGTTAAATGATATCTTTTATTAGCTAAATAAGAGTTTGAGTACAAGCTTTAAAGAAAATACATATCTAAACTGTATTGGTAAATATCACGTTATTTTGGGTAACTGATTTAAAAACTGGGGCAGTAAGATACAATAAGTCACATTTGGGGTCTATCCATTAAATCTCTGAATTGCATTTAGGATTATTGTTACAGTGCCAACAATTTCCCAGTGAATGACACAAAACTTCAAGGTTGTCACAAGTTCAGAGGAGCACAGAGAGAAACCAGTACATAAGAGAGAATCCTGCTCACAAGCTCACAGTCAGGAGGGAGTGGGAGACAGAAGAAACATAAGGTGTTAAGAGTTTTCAGTTATTCTTGTCAGTGTTCATCCTCCTCCACCAAGTATCATGCAAATGTCCCTACTGTAGTCCTTGGCAATAAATCTTTCAGGCTATGATAATTTACATTTTGTCATATTATCAATGTCTCACATCAGTATTCAATAGTATAAACATTTGCCTTTTATCTACCCTTTTCCTAACCCCTTCACCACTATTCCCCAATGTCCACATGCTACCTGTGTATTTTTTTTGCACAGCGTCACAAAATATTTGTTCCCTACATCTTTAGTTCTCACTTGTCCTGTATAGATTTCGGAACAAGCTCCTTGCAGTTCGGCTTTCCATCTGTTCCCACCTAAAGTCAGATTCACTCCTTTAGTTCTAAAGTTTAGTACATTTGGGCCAAGCTTTGTACAAATGACAGACTGTCAGTGCAACATCATTTCTTCACTATTATTCTAGTTCACGTTGACTGCCTTTCCTACATTGCAATATTTAATAATATTGGATAATAATAATATATTATAGTAATATAATAATAGGTTATTATAATAGTGTCATTCTGCTGCATGGAATGTTAAATATGTATATGCCAAAAAGTCACAAAATTATAATTATTAATGTACACCTGAATGAAAATATTAATAGCGTTCCTCTGAAAATGCACATTTTTGCACCTCTTCACTCATCACCTTAACCTACTTCTATAGCTCTGTTTCACTCCGCTAAATAAATCTCGCTCAATTTTACAGTATACCAGTTGTAGCAAACATATCTAAACTAAAAGGTGGTTGTAAAAGGAAATTAGGAAACACACAATAAGCATTTATCTATTTTATCTTTTTCATTAATTAGTTGAGCCACTATCTGGAAATCTGTTTCACCCCAGCATCTGTCTGTCTGTCTTAACTAGGCCTTTTAATTCCTGCTTCTTTGTTTTCTCTGCATCCTTTTTGTCTGTCAGTCCCTCTCCCTCTCTCTGTTTAAATTGTGTGTATGAATGTGCCTGTGTACGTCTTTGTCCTATTTTATGTCTTTGTCTGCCCTTTACTATCTGAGAATGACATACAAGCACGTGCCACGAACCCAACTGATGAGTAATACAGATACAAGCGGCTTCGAAAAGAGAGAGATAACCAAGGCTTGCATATGTCTTGATGCTACATCTTATAGTTTAAGAATATACAAATAACAAATTTTATAATATTAAAAAAAAAATCCATTAGCAACTGCCATGTACAATCACCAAAGTGATTTGAATTGAAAAGTGTGGTATAAATCCAATATTATTATAACAAGATAGAGCTAACATTCTCAACTAAATAAGCCAGTGTAATTTAACTGCAAACAGATGGGCACATAATCATAAAAAGACCTCTTGGTATACAATGACCACCATTCTGGAAAAGAGACAAAAGGTGCAAAAGCTGAGAACAATACAGGGGTAAACAAAGAATGACAACCTCGTAGGCAAATACAGACACAAAGACAAACAGTGAGGCAAAGGTTGAAAAAAAGCAACCAGCAGTAGGATAGCCCACAGACATAAGCTATGAATACTGTTGTTTTGCATGAAGGCTAGACAGTGTTGGTACAAAATAACCACACTGAATGCCATTGTAAAAAGCTGAATACATTAATGAGGCATCAGCTTAATCAGTTTATCTCATCTCCTCTTGTTTATTGTATGGTGACAGTTTGGATTTTAGAATTACAAAAAATGTGAGATAAAATCCCAATTATATAAAATGTGCACCTGTATTATTCCCCAAACTCTATGGTTACCAAGTGCAAAATCCAAAATGTTATATGTTTTTTTCATATACATAATAACAAAGGCCAAATAATATTAAACAAAATGTAGTGTTTTTACTAAAAAGTAAACTCTGGGGAGCTCACAGGTGAACTT
The DNA here is from genome assembly GCA_036172795.1 of Pelodytes ibericus. Taxonomy (NCBI): domain Eukaryota; kingdom Metazoa; phylum Chordata; class Amphibia; order Anura; family Pelodytidae; genus Pelodytes; species Pelodytes ibericus. Next base: position 150,120,464 of record CM069861.1, read on the forward strand.
CAGGAATCAGTCAAGGGTGGAAAAGTGCTCCAATCTGACTATTTTTCTAACTATCCGTAGCACATTGGGGGTTATGTATAAAATGTGTTCAAAAGTTTTTTTTTTTTTTTTTTTTTTTAACCATATATAAGAACCATTTCTTACACTGTATATATGGATGGTGCCTGTTTATAATATCCAAGACTTCCATGTGTGGAAAATAGCACCTACACCAAAATATATGTGTCACAAGCTTAGAATAATTTTTCCCTGTTTGCACATAGGTGAGATTTTTTTGCTCTTGTTTGTTTGATTGAGGCTTGCTGTCTAGGGGTTAATTCAGGAGGCCTAATTACACTTCCTCCAACACATTAGAAAGTTTTTGGTTGCTGTATAGAGTGCTTTCTGTGCCCACTAGATACTATGGATGCCACAGTTTCTTAAAATAAATATTGGTGATGCTATTGCCACCAAGGAATTAACATAGGCCTCAAGACAATTTTTTACAGGCCTGCTGGTAAAATACCAGCTGGATGACAACTCTGCCCTTTGTGTGATGGGTAAGCTTAATTATGCTTTGGCCAATTCATATAACCAAAAGCAATCAATTATATACATGTTTGGATTTGCAAAAAGACAGAGATAAATTATTACAACCATCTTGACCATCATAAAATGTTTTGCCTGAAGCAGAACTTTGCATTTTATAAGTCATAATTACTTTTTGGACATATACATTTAAAATACTCTGAGACTATTGGTTGTAGCTAAATCATTAGCTTGTAATCATCATTGGCTCCTGAATACAGAAGACCAAGACAATTAATCACAGTATTAGTCAGCATTGAAAGAGGAAATAGACTAAGCAACATAGCTTTCAAATGAGGTTTCTATATTATTTAATATTTAAATTTAGAAAGGACTAATTTAGCCAACTACTCACCCTAGGGCTTGTTGGGTGGGAACTAGCACTATATAGATTGTTGTGGTTTTTTGTATAGTATATTTTCCTTTGTATCTCACTATATTTAACCTATTAAGGGAAAGAATTTTCTTGTGTTTAACTGTAATTTTCTATTTCTCTTTCTATTTTAGTATACTACATACTATATAATGTTTTTTTTTTTTAAAGAAATATATAGCTTTCTTTTGATGCCATATTTATCCAATAAGGCAAACCCAATACATCTTTAAATGGCCACGCTCCTTGTTTTTATTCATGTCGTATGTATACGTCATGTCTCCTTAAGGGGAAATAATTGCCTTGTCACGTTTTCGCTTTTTTTTTACACTGTCGAGTTCAAAAGGGCTATGTTTCAATCATTAGTGATCTTCACCAAAGCTTTTTTCAAAAGTGTTTAATCACCATTTAAAGTGCCACTAAATATCTTTTCAATCTATTATAGCAGCAAACATTTTTGTATTGAACCTAGTATATACCTGTATAATGCCTGACCCAGTCATTGAATGTCAGGGTTCCCACAGTGAAATACCCCTGGGTTGAACTTCAGTTGATAGAGGGGTTTCAAACTAGCTCCCATCCATAAATTCTATATAAAAACAATTGTTTCCCACAGGGTGAGTAGTCTTTCAGTAATATACACTGTGTTCCTGTGTATTACAGAGCTCTGTAACAGTACTCTCCGATTTTATTTCTACAGTCCAGCAAATTATTTTGCACCTGGTCCTGCTCTCCCTAAAAAAGACCTTGAATACAACTCTAACTTGACTGCAGTAATGGTGTAAATACATTTTATTGTGTTCTAATTGACTTCACTAATTGCATTAATTAATACCTGTAGGGTTTAAAACTACCTAACCATTCCTGGAATTACCCCACAAATGGTTACACCCCCTAACCATTCCCCTAAAACCAAAGCATCCCTCTTTGTCTATTTGAAATGTTTCCAATATTGGAGTGACTGGTGCAGACAGGATGAGCAGTCAGTCTGCAAAGTGTGATGGGTGAATAATGATAAATGATTTAAGCTGTATAGTAGCTTTCACTGTATGTCACATAGACAAGTTAGCAGCAGATACCATTCATTCATGATTCACTTGCCCACGGTCTACTTCAGCACCAGTCTGTCTTCTTTGATGCAATGCAGATGGAGTCATGAGCAGTCAGATGGCTGTGACTAAAATAAAGGATTCCACTAAACATCACAGCATCCTCCCATAGAAAGCAAAGCAAATGTCCTTCATTTTTTTCCTGAGCAGAGAGTCCGAGTACTGGGTTGTCCAGGTCAAAACTGGACACCTTGCAATCCTTAATACCAAAGTATGAAAATTGTGATGGTGGGGTTGCAGTTCCAAATCAGGATGGGAGCATGATACAGTACAGAAAACATACAATAGTAAGAACCATATAATCCATTCCTCACCTTCATGTTATTCCTACCCCATGCATGCTTAAACTCCTTTACTGTATTAACATCTACCACTTCTGCTGGAAGGCATTTCCATGCTCATCCTCTCAGTAAAGTAATACTTTCTGATTCTGCTTTTACCCTCTGATTACCCTTTTATAAATGTGGTATTCTCCAAATCCAAATTTTGCATCATTTACTGTTTCTCCTATTCAGCTCTCTAGCTTAACCCCTTCACGACAATGGACGTGTCAGGCACGTCCTGGCGGGATCTCGGTTCCCGACAATGGACGTGCCTGGTGCGTCCTGCGGTGAAACGCGAAAACCGCTTTAACGGGGCTGGTCTATTGCCTCAATGTCAAGGCAATAGCCAGCACTGAAATTTACTATCTGGGGCACCCACGATCGCCCCACAGATCGATCGTGGGAGCCATATTGAGGGAGCAGCATGCTCCGTCAATATGGCTATGCCCTCTGGTGGTCTGAGCTTCGGAAGTGAAAGTAAATTCACTTCCGTCGCTCTAAATATGCTGCTTGACTGCCCCTAGAGGTAGCCAAGCAACATTTCAATGTTAAAAAAAAAAAAAAAAAGATTTAATTAGCTTAAAACTGGTTATATAGTTAGATTAGCCTATATGGTTAAAATGAAATAATTTTTAGCATAAGGGATAGGGTTCAAATTAAATTAAAATTAAGAGATTTCATAAGGGTTAGAGTTGGGGTTAAATTTAGTGTTAGGGTCAAAAGGTCAATATAGGAAAAAACACTATTTTTGGTTTTTGCCCCATAACTGGCAAAAAAATACCAAAAAATATGGAAACATGCATATTTCTAAACTCGGGACAACATTTAGAGACTATTTAGATGGGGTCTTTTTTTAATGATTGTATTTGTGTAAATTATATTTTAGGTCAAGGTTAGAAAAAGTGTTTTGTTTTTTTAATTTTCCTCATATTTTATGATTTTTTTTGTAGTAAATTCTAAGATATGATGAACATAATGGTATCTAATGAAAGCCCTTCTTATGACGATGAAAACATATAATTTGTGTGGGTACAGTATGTGAGAGAGAAGAAAATTACAGCTAAACACAAACACCCCAGAAATGTCAAAACAGCCATTGTCACCAAGGGAAAGTCAAGGTAAAAACGTTGTCACTAAGGGGTTAAGGCAGGGCCGTCTTTAATACTGATTGGACTCAGGACAAGCATTTGCATGGGCCCCCTGGACCCTGCCCCCCAGCATGCAGTCACGCCCTCCATCGCAATATTCCCCCACCAAAAAAAAAACACACAAAAATAAGCACACACACAATTGGAATTTATTGCTGTGAGTACTTTTATCGTAGTGTATAAATGTGTATAAGTGTAACCTAGTTAAGGTCCCCACTGCTGATCTCATACAAAAACGAGGGTCTCTCACTACGCTAGCAGAGAGAGCCGGTTGCCGACCAGGCGACTGCCTGCTTCCTATGGAAACATGGCAGCTGTCGGTCAGAGAATAAACTGGCATGTAATATCAAAAGTACATGCCAGTTCATCCTCATACTGGGGACAACTAACTTTTCATTTGTCCTTCTATATTAGAAGCACAAGAGAAAAAAAAAGTTTAGTGTCCCTTTAAGACTAAAGCTGTGTCGGGTCAAACACATATTTATATACGTCTCAGTTTGATATTATAGTAGTACAGGATGCAGGAAATGATATTGAGTTGTGTCAGGATAGCTATAGAACTTACCAGACTTTTGCTTGTTAGGAGAAATATTGCATTTTATCACGTTCGCACCTGAGAGATTATGATGAATCACATCTTTCCAAGAAACATCCTCAAACAGCAATGGTAATTGTAAAGCACTGAACTGATCTCAACTAATCAGGAGCCATGGGCATTATCTGTAGGTTTTCAACCATGGTGCACCTTTGGGATGGCTGAATGTTGCCTCTGACTACTCTCTCAGAAGACTCCACAGCAATCTGCTATGCCACAGACTTGCCACTTAATATTGCTCATTAGAATTTCCAGCAAAATTTAATGGTGCAGTTTACACTAATGTAGTCAGTTTTGCAGCAGTGACCTGCCCTTTATTGTTTTATAGTAGAAAGATCTAGGAATTGCCAATGACCCTCGTATTTAGCATGTGTCTCATCACCGCATATTTAATTAAAATTTATCAGATCCATAACAGAAAAGACTGGGGATTTATTAAAATTGCAGAGCTGTGACATATTAAAGCATACTTATATTTATGGAGGGGGGAAAAGAAGAAATCTTAACGAAAAAAAACTAAAATAAAAGGATTTACACCTAAAAAGAATATTCTGGTTTCTCCTGTGGAATGTTCATTTGATGTATTATTCTGCTTTCAACTGCATGTGTTCCAAAATGTATTTATGGAGCCATTCTTGGGAAGGAAGTCCCTGCATTCTTTTTATCTACCCTGTAAAATCATGCACTCCACTGATGTAAGCCTCTCATCATTAATGCCTTAACAATGCCTTATGCCGTCTTCTTTTTCACATAAAATGTAGTCATGCATGGACTGTGCCAAAGCAATTACCAGCCCCATATTTCATCAATCAGAATACTAACCTGCACCCAGCTGCCAGTTTTATGTATGCTTTTAATATACACTTCTTGCGCGCACACACAAAAAAAAAAAAATCAGATATATGGTTTTTATGGTTCAAGCATATTGATTTTTTTTTATCTTGCGGCCATATATTTCCATATGCTATTTAAAAAATAACTCTTAACCAAGAAATGTTGCTTGTTAATTAATTAATTAATTTTTGGTCAGCAGGGACAGCGATGGAAAAATGACCATAATAAATGATAGTATCTATCGTTTGCAGAGCTATCTGGGTTATTTTATTTGTGAATCTATCATTAAGCTACCCAGCACACCATGCTTCCTGGAGGAATATACCAGCAATCTGTTAATTCCTAATGTTGGCCTTGGTGGAAAGTTCTTTAGCAGTCCTGTGTTTCCTATTAATATGTAAATATTTTATACCTTGTAACAGATTGTCTAATTAGTTACCGCCTGTAATAAAAACAGATGAATATATAATATTGTACCATTCAGAGGTTTGGCTCGTCCCATATATCCAAATAAATCAAAGGCTGATCCCAGTTTCACCCTGATGGTTTACATTACAATTTAAATGAATCTGTATATGTCTATTCTATCTTGCTGGATAGTGTTGGTTTGGTCTGTAGGCTCTGTTCACTGTTGAATCTGCACTTGGTGCTAATGTATGCTGCACACAGGCACTTCTGAATTTTAGTGTATGGTTACATGAGAAAATATGTAGTCACGTGCATAGACAGACATACCCTGATATACAAGTATATCGAACAGTTGTGAACAAATGGGGAATAAAAGCTTCTACAGGGAACACAAAGGACATAATCATTGGGACATAGTCCATATCTGCAGCAGTAAAATGATTACATAGTGGTGTAAGGTATATATTTTTTTCCAGACGTTTTGGCCTAGAGCTCCCATAAAGCTCATCCCAGCTGTGGAACATCCAATAAAGCTCACCTCATTCTCATTATTGCTGGAGATTTTCTGGCATTTTTATTTCACATTTAGCAAATGATAGTGAAAAGTGGCAATAAACACTCATTTAGTTACCATTTAAAAAAAAAAAGCCATTTTTGAGCCTTGTATTTGACACAATACACTGCCTATTATATATCTTACAATTTCCATCTTGATAGCAGACTTCTTGGGTTTCTAAAAATGCTCATTGTTGGGTCGGTGGGTCTCCATGGTTACCACGTAAAAATGGCTACATGTTGTGGAACTGGTGTGCCATATATAGAAATTAAAGATTCCTGCATGCTTTCGACATGTAAAATGCAAACAGTGAGAAATTATATATATATATATTAAAGATGCATATTCTACAGCACAGTTCAATGATTGAGTAATCAATGAATGAATGAGTAATGTTATAAATGAGAGCATGGTTTACAAATTACCGTAATACGATTTCTGTTGATAATTAATGCTTTGCTAATAAAATGATCATCTAAACATTCCATTATGAAAAGGCTGCACACATCACTTACCTGCTTCTTCCTTCTTCATGGGCTTAGACAATTAGCTCTGTGATGGATAAAGAGAGCACAGCCGTGAACATGCAGTGACCCTTATGTATTTACCATCACAGCAGGGTTCAGCCCTAAACCCTGTTTAAGCCGGTTAGATAAGCTGTGGTTCAGACATCATACCATTTTTCTAAGAAAAAAAAAAATCTTATTGGGTTGACTGTTCCTTTAATTTCACTGTGTCATGACCCCAGAAACTTCATGCGTGTAACGTCTGTGACTGAACTAAGTACTTTGCTATACATACAAACAAGATCAAATGACGCCAATGATATACTAGTGGTTGTATCAGTGTTCATATAAACATTTTTTTATTAAAAAAAAATACAATTACATCTAAGATTCATACACCGATTTCTTTGTACATGCAAATGATCGTATTGTGCTATGGAACAGGCAGCCTGGAGATCAATCGGAATATTACAATGGTGTACACATAACATAATAATGTCAAAACAGTATTTCATCATCTAATATGTTAAATGCGCCCCTGCTACCACATAATCATTCTACTGCCCGTCATCTCAGAGTTTAAGCTGTATTTACTTTCAAACTATCCTCATGAAAAATGAACATGTTTGAAACATCACAAAATAGGTCCCTTTAAAAATTGTTAATGTTGGGCTATTAAGAAACTAGTATATAATCAATAATGACACTCAATAACAAGTCTGGAATGATGTTTAATTTCCCTTTGAAAAGGGGTGAAAATTCCTAGCTACCATCTGTAAAAATCTCTAGTACTCATGCACTAAGATCTCAGCCGTTTCTTCGCTTGAATGTGTAGGTAGCCATTTTCTGAATGTATAGGTAGCCATTTTACCCATTGTCTGAATGCGAAGGTAGCTATTTTACCCATTGTCTGAATGCGAAGGTAGCCATTTTACCCATTGTCTGAATGTGGAAACTTGCAATGAATGCTGCTAATGTGAGAAAGAAGACGTATAAAACGTGATGAAGTGAAACTTATATAAAGGTGATGTGAACATAAAACCAGACCAGGGTTTTCAAGAATGACTTGCTCTAGGTGAACCATTCACTGTAAAATTTTAGCAAACACTGGTCATATAGATCAGGTTATGGCTGCCAACACATCCCACAGCAGATGATGGTTATAGGGCATATGTGCCATAGGAAGTATTTTCAGGCACCATCTGGAAGTACAGACACTGATTAAAATACAACACAAACGTTCATTTTTGTGTTATTAGTTTTCATTTTAAAGATGCCATTTTGAAAGAAAATCCAGCAAGTAAAAACATTTCAAATAGATTAAACATGTTTATTTTTCAGAGGCGATCCTGTACCTATAAAATACTACTTCAAGTCCACTCTAAATTGACTAAATGGCCAATAATGTTTAAAGGATGCTAAACTCACAAATGCCCTTAATATTGCTTGCCACTATGGGCGTAAGGCATTATTAAGTAGTAGCACCCTTTAAGATCACTGGATCCCTGTAACATAACAACCATAGATGTTGGAGTTCATAAAAACAAAAAATCAGTATAAAAATGAAAAGGAATTTGTACAATGAAACCAGTGTAAAAAAAAAAAAAAAAAAAAGCATATAAATTTAACCATCATTTTAAAATAAAAAAAGAGACACTTAAAAACATACAGGAAAAAAAATATCAGTAACATATATCCAAATTTAAGGAAATCAATGTGCAAGCATCAGTTGATTTCTGATATGCTCAGTGATACAGTTTTAAAATTCTACAATGTTCTTCCAGTGACGATTCACTGGCTTATACAACTATGTATTTAAGCAAAGCTACCTAGGTGCCCATTGATCAAATATTCAGATGCTGTGGACTTTACAGAGCCTCAATGTAGAATTTCTCCTATTTAAAGGAATATATTAAACATTCTGCTCCTTCAGAGGGCCTTTAACTCCTATAATTACCTTAGATATAAACATTATGTGACATCATTAAATCTAGTCCTTTGAGATCCTCTGTCAGCAAATGCCCTGCCTAGTTAATATCAGAAGCTCAACAAAGCCATATCTCAATAAATAAGGTCATTCCATTTTAAGGGTCAATTATGGTTGCATACATTGACATCTGTCTTTAAATGATAAAAGGGATGTGGAAAGGGTTAAATATATACTATTACATTACACGATACTGGCGTAATACAAAGTTTTCGTTCATCATCCAAATTAAAAGGTGTTGCTGAAGTAAATCAAAGAGCTGGGTCCCATGCATGGCAGCATGTGAGTTTTCCTCCAAAACTATGGAATTAAACCATATAATGGATGCAGATTTATTTGAATACTTTCATTGGGTAAACAGATTTATGTGGCACAATTGCTAAGGAATTAGAATGCCTGTTTGATTGCATGCCAGCATCCCAAGACCTCGTCTGCCATTGTTTAATCTGTAATACTGTGCATGATTGGACTAGATTAAATAGTTAATAGATTTATTAATGTTGTATTTTTATAGCCAGTATGCCGCACTCCTTAAAATCCATGCCACTGTTTAGGAAAACTCATTAACACTTCTGCTGGAAATCTGACAAGTCAGAACAAAAGTTCATCTATGATGGGAAAATCTTCCTCCCCCAACCTATGCCATTAAAACTAACCTGCTGCAAGGAGTAATGACATTTAATCTTTTGTTGTTGTTTCTATTTCTGTTCAAAATGACATATCTTAGGATACATAAAGATATAGTTATATATATTTATATTTAAATGTGATTTGAATGGTTGAGTTTATGTTCTAGCGAGTTCAGTCTCCAACAGTAAATAATAAAAATAATAAAAGGCAATCAAATTTTCTAAAATCTAGTCAAGCCACCTGTAACCCTATCCTGCCAGCAGATGGCTGAGAGTGATGAGGCTTATGCTGAAGAGTAGGCGTTTTGGCAAATTACGGTGGAACACACAGGACAGATGATGGGTTTCACACTGGAAGGCAGATGTGGAAAAGTTCAGTATTTTCTGAAAACAGGCATTAGAAGAATAAGACATCCAAATCTATTACAACTGTAGGCTGGCTGCGGTACGTATAATAAGCTCAACCAAGCCATGAATGCATGTGGAATCCCATGTAGCGTTCTCTAGGAATACACAAAAAAGACAATCTCGTTTCATTTGGCACCTGCATATGATTGTGTAACCCTTTAAAAGGAAAAAGTTTCCATTTTCTAGGTAGAAACCCCTTAAACACTCAAAGGGTTATTATAGAATGGCAGCTGAGCATAAACTATATGTATTTAATGAACAAGCATTAATGTGCAGGCTCCTTTAACCTAATCATTCCCATTTTCACAACTCTGTGACACAAAGAGGTAAAAATACTTTTTTTTTTTTTATAGCTATAATGCTTTAGTGTTATCAACCAGACTGTTTCAATGTATGAAAACATACGGGTGTTAAAAATCTGGGTGTTGCTATACATATCATGTTGATAGACATATAGGGCCATATTTATCATGCCAAAACTGGTGCTATTTCAGGAAAAGCAACTAAAATAGTAGCAATTACCATGGAAACCAATGAATGTTATGGCAGTTTGCTCCAAACTAAGCATTTTTTTTTTTTTTTTTTTTTTAATTGCAATATTTTTTTGGGCCTTGATAAATCTGGCCCATAATGTGGTCTAGAAAGACCCATCAAAATACCACCATACAGCACCAGGGCGTTTTATGCCATTCACTACGTGAGCTGGATTCTTAAAGCAGAAATTGTGCATTTGAAGACATAACACAACATAAGGTGTACTGAGTGAATGATAGTGCACAGACATCCTTATTTCTCTATCATATTCTCTATCAATCCAGCAGCCATCTAATGAGACGGAGCACAGAGACTATGAAAAGCAACCCAAACGGCACCAGACAACCTAGATATTAGAATAAGCATGGCAGCACATATGAAACGTCATTAAAGCATAAGAAAGCTGCCCCGCACCTTATTACACAAAAGGATAAAAAAAAAAACAAGTTGTAATATTTAAATATATGTTTTTGGCATGTACCACAAATCCTGTACAGGAGTGTTTTCATTCCCTCTAAGACATTGAAATAAAGATGCTAAACAACTTCCACATTAATAATAAAAAAAATCACCTGGAACGGCGGTGAAACAGTAATAGCATTAAGTAATTATAGGACCTGTTTTATATGTACAGACACTAAACAGATCCCATTTCAGTGACTCAGATGTTTAAATAGCAGATATACATTAACACGAAGCAGCACGGCTATATGGTAGACTGTGTTTTCCTGGTTCGTTTTCAAGCACAGGTATCTGTGTAGTAGATGAGCAAGTCGCTGATTAGGCCAATATGTCTTGTAGGATTGTCCAATAGATCATACACATTCTTCAGCAGACATCAAAAGAGGGTTGATATATTCAAAGCCTTCAAATTCAGACTGGTCAATCTTCCTCACCACATCTCTGTTTGGTAAAAAGGAAAAAAAAAGGGGGAATACTTTAATGAGCTGGAAAAGCTTAGTGTGAAATATTCAATAATCACACTATGCGGGGGGCCTGTTATCAAGATCAGATGGAAAGGTGCCATCATTTATTAGAAGGAATCATATTATAGAATGTGGTGTAATGGGCTTTCCCAGATCTATTTAGAAGTCTCCAACAGCGTGCTTTATTTTTAATGAATCTTGCAGAGGATAAGGGGAAGGGGGCTAATCTGCTCTTATCAAATAAGACATTTTGGAAATCATTCATCTTTCTATGTTACAGAAGGGTAATGCCTAACATTTCAGATTAATATTTGATTGGTTGCATAGTGCAGAGTTCATACTGCGTTGATACAGTAGAAACCACGGAATAGGGTTTTTATTGAATAGCTTACATGCTTGTTGGTGGGGTCTGTCAGATGAGCTCTGCATATCTACTTATGTGGTTGAAATAGCTAAATAAAACTTCCCTTAATTACTCTACCCGTATCTGTTTTGCTCTGTACACTAAATACTATGAGCATGCAGAGAGGATGACTGGATGAACCGGGAGTGCACGCTCAACAGGAAACCACCTTGGACCAGTGGTGCGATACCTATTCAATAAAACTATATATGGCAGCGCAATACTTATACAATGGATCATGGGTAATACCAGCATTCAGTTCAGGTAGAGTTATTAAGCCATTTTATTTATTATGCAGTTACAAAAGAAATTAACCTGGTTTCATTGATAGTACCATATTACTTTGCTTGCAGGCAATGCTGTGACATGTACCCAGACCCCTCAAGTTTTATTATATTTTGTCCTTGAATAAATGCACTGTGAAGAGTACGCTTCTATTTTAAAGTGATAGGACACAGCATCTCCATTATGTGAACACTATTGTCTTTATAATATCTACAGCGATTGCTTAAGTGTTGGTAGTCAGCTGGCCTAGATACACAATAATCATGTTCTTGGCATATATATAAAACATTCAAATCCTCTACTTTTAAAAATTGTATTAAAAAGGAAATAAATAGTATAATTTAAAACAATACATGCAGTACCCCTGTAACCAACACACTACATGATTTTTTTTTTATCAGAATCACACAGCAACACATCTATATGCTAATGAAATCCTAATACATTAGCTTGTGATAATGATGCTGCTGAACACCTCCCAAGCATCCACACATAATACACTGAACATCTCAACACAGGACCTATTTGTAGAGCCATCCTTCCCACACCCCTGCAGGAAAAGGTCACTCACTCATCATCAGGAGTAAGCTGGACAGGCTCATTTGTGAACTGTACATCAAAATTATCCAATCCAAATTCTCCACATATGTTAGGCTTAAATGGAGGAACCACTTGTTTTTGCTCCATCTAAATAAACAAAAATATAAAAAATTACAAAATGTCACAAGTATTATAATTTGTGAAGTAGAATCATCTCCCGTACCCCATGATGCAATATCCTAACCCCCCCCCCCCCCCCCCCCCGCGACCACAGTTCACATGTACCCACTATGATATACTTATGGTGTACTTAGTGTAATGCAATTACAATTAAATTAAATTACAATTAAACAAAAATACACGATTCTGGAAAAACTGATCTCCCATATTCCAGATTCTCTTAGATTGCAGATAAACAAAGAAATAAACATATAAAACAGTTGAGGATTACTGTTAAACCTTCTCTGGTGGTATGGAGATTACGGTACTTTCTTGTCAAAGGGACATTGATATAAAGCAACACTGTGCGATAACAGGTAAAAGGCAATCCTTTACACATTGCTGGTGCCTTTCATATGCTATGTGATATGTGTCCTTAAGTCTCCGCCACTGCAGTTACTGTGGACTATACCACCCATCATACTCAGCCAGCAGTAAATGGATGAGTATGATGGTTTCCTATGACATTGACCTAATTTAACATACGTTATATTAATATGGTATTTCCCTACAAGATTTCTATGAGCCCTTGAAAGAAGCACGAAATGTGTACTTGTGTTTCCACCAGGACGTTGGAAATAAGGACCTCTCTTGCTTTAATTATAGGTTTTTAGATTTTTTTTCCCCCTCAATAATTTATGGGCTGACATTTCAGAATCTTCATGAAGCCAGAAAACAAGGTCACGTTCTTCAGTGGGAATTGCATACTAACTGAACTGATTTATCAGCCGTATTTATAATACCATTAAATGGGCAACAACAATTAAATTAATCATAGGTGATCATGATCAAGGGAGAAATCAAGTCCAAGAAGGATTTAGAAAATACAAGCAATTGAATAAAAATGGGAAATAGTTAAAATTATTTTATGTTTTGGTTTGTTTGTTTTTTGATTCTTCTAAAAACAAAGTATAGACACAGCATTTGGAAAGGCTGAACTTGATTTTCAGGTTGGCTATGTAAACACGCACTAACAATCCAGACCAAAACACAGAGCATTTCCTTTTCCAAGGAAAATTGTCTCTTCAATGAGTTATATATAGAAGGTAGTAATACAGACTTCAGCAAGCCATTGAAGCACACCTTCTTCACCTTTCAAGTAATTCCAAAATTCAGTAGAGTGTTGATAAAACATGAAGTTTATTGAAAATAAGTAAAACACAGAGAGGAACAGTGTCACGCGTTTCGCCGTGATGCTTAATCATGGTTTATGATTAAGCCTCACGGTGAAACGCGTGACACTGGTCCTCTCCGGTGTTTTCCATCCAGCGATGTGACCAACCACACAGTAATACTTTTTTATATATAGAAGGTATCACTGCAGAGCTCTTCAGCCATTTTACATCCACAGCTCCTAAGCCATTATTACTCACAAGATCCCAGTCAACGTTGCGGAAGAATTGATGACCCTGAATATCAGCGAAACCAGTTTGTGGGTGACAGCCAAGACGGTCCTTTGGTTCCTGAGAAAAAAGCAAAATGTGAATTTACTGTGGCATTGGTAACGCGAGCAGATAAAGATAGCTAGAGGGAAATCAATAGAATGAAAAAGTAGATGCTCGGTCACTCACTTTGTTGAGAAAACTCTTTAATACGCTAGCCGCCTTCACAGAGAGAGATCTTGGAATACGGATCTGCTTTTCCAGAATGACTAGAAAGTGAAGGGAAAGACACAATCAATGATATAATAAAAGCAAACCTTTAGTAATATACACTGAATGAGAACTCATCATCTTGTCTAAGTTAAAATCTATTTTCTACACTGGCTATAAAACATGTTTCACCAAGTTATAATGTAAAATAAAAGTGAGTCTTGGAAAAGGAGGCAAGGTGCATAGTAGGAAATATCTTGTAACAAATATAAGGAACTGCCTTAATAAGAGGCTGTTTTTGCACCTTAAGTGACCTATCGAATAGATAGGCCTTAAACGCATAGACTGGAGTATCTATGAGACACTCTGCCAACATCATTTTATACTTTCATTCATACAGTTTGATCTGAATCTGCACCGATCTCTGTCACTTGTTATTTTTACTGTTTTTGGCATGAGTGGAGCTCTGGTGTTTTGCTCTCGCCTATTGTTTATGGTTGATATAAGGTATCTGAGGCATTCCCATTGCCCCCTGCCCCCCCCCCCCCCCCGGGGGTACAAGCTCTGTACTGGAACCTTTAGCCACACTTTGTGTCCCACAGCCCCCACCTTTCTTTTAGCAGGGTTCCCTAGACGCTGCTGGTTCTTCCTCAGATGTAGTCCCTTACCCCACTGCCCTTCCTTTTCGTACTATTCTATTCTCCTTCTCTTTTCCCCATTTCCCTGAACTGATTATTCCTATTTCTTTTTTAAATTGACATCCAGATGTATTATGTTGTGACCTTTATTTTGCATATGGACACTGGAGGGCACTACCTGCCCACTTCCTAATGTTTGGTGATGGCAATTAGATCTCCATGTCATAAGATACCGTCATTCTCTGAAATGTTCTAGTTTGATTATTTGGAGACCGCTCATTTTGTGTACTCACTATTACTATGCTCATTTTCCCCAAACATAAATAAGATAAAAAGCGAGTCCTCCATGTTGATAATAGTGAATCAACTGTTCTATACGGTCTTTCTATGTGATGTATAAGTTGATTTCTTGCAACTGTCACAACTCTGTGTCCTCAGTAAAAACTTTAATTTAACATAAAACGTTATAAAGAATATATGTTATTAAATATATATTTGACATAAATGTTAACACAACCAATGACAGTTTTTGCTGCCATAAAATTACTGTATTTGTTTTCAAATGATAGGTCTTCAGTGAGAAAAAAATAAAAATAGAGGTTATGAATCATTCTAAAATATATATTGGTTCTTTTGAATCCTAGTTGAATTCTGTGTCCAACAAAAGTAATTCATTTTGAGAAAAACGAGCGTATTGAAGAGACAATTTACCTTGGAAAAGGAAATCCTCTGTGTTTTGGTCTGGATTATCAGTGCTCCCTACAATATCGAAAGGTGATCTTCCAGCCATCATTTCAAACATCAAGACCCCCAAGGCCCACCAATCCACACTAAAACCTTTAACAAATAGAAAAGCAAGTGTTGAAATACAGATTTAAAATGTTATCTAAATTAATCTGGCATCATTTCTTGTACAAGAACAGCTCTACCTTAGTCCAGGAAACAAATTGTCATGTTTTTAAGCTGGTGCCATTGTGTATTATTCCAGTTTGTAAAAAAACTGGACAAATAAATGCATTTATTTGATCCAGGTTGTTTTCGTTTTTGCTTGGCTGATCTATCCCACCATGACATCAGTAGAGGAAGTAAAAAAACAAAAAGAAAACGAGAAAGCCCTCAGCATCTCCTGGGAGCCAATCATCTGTCTCCCATAAAGACGCACTTGAATGCTCATTGCACAGTAACCTCACACAACTGGTCTGACTCTTCAGTAACTGCTGTTAATCCAAACAAATTTTCGGAATTAAGTAGTTACTGTGCATGCTCATGAACAGAGGACCCAGTGAATCTCCACTGATCTTCTTGTAAGTAATTAAAAGCAGAGAGTAGGGCTAGAGCAGGCACATTTGCAAGAGATTCTAAAGAATATCTATTTGAATTTGTATGCAAAATATACAGGTTAGAAAAAAGAAGAACCAAAGTTTATTTGACACCTCGAGTGAGCCCCAGAGAAAAACAATATTCTAATACAGGTTGAGTATCCCTTACCGACCCCCCCCCCCCCCCCCCCCTCCAAAAAAATTTCGGCTCAAGCTGCAAATTCCACACACATCTGTCGGAATGCAAGCACACAACAGTTTATTCAGTCTCCTTAAGCTGTGTTATAGCTTTTCCATACATGTCCAGATTCCCCCATGCAAGCATGCCCACAAGGGGTAATACAATGGTAATGAATGTGCAGGCCTGATGTGCTGATTGCAGGTTCCAAACGCTGCCTCACATGACACCTACATCACAGTAAAAGTGATTTATTTGTTCTATACAGTATTTGCATTGATAATACTGTATTTCTTGAGTGCTGATAGACTTTAATACATTTTATTGTTGAAAATGACCCACTGTTTGAAATGAATAGTTATCCGAAATACTTCTGGTCCAAATAATTTTGGATAAGGGTTACTCAACCTGTAGCACACAATCATAAATTAATCCTACAAATGTAACCTGTAGGTAATGTTTGCTTTTGTTAAATAAGTATTGCTTTATATATTGTCCCTTTAATCTAAAACACAATTGTCAAAACAAGGTTTTGATGGGAAAACATATACATCACAATAGCCTAGTCTTATCTCTCATATATCTATCTGTTTACTGTGAGCATAGACAGACTCCAAATAATTACCATAATCTTCTCCCCGTAGAATTTCTGGAGCTATGTAATTTGGAGTTCCACAAAAGGTGCTTGTAGTATCTCCTGGCCTTAACCCTTCCTTCAAAACACAAGATCAGACATTCAGAAGACATACAGATACAAGCATTCTCAAATGACCTCTGCATAAGGCCTAAAGGTCACACAGCACTACATCAATTGTCAGCTTTATGGGCTGATAAGAGCAGAGCAGGAATGGTGATTCAGGCAATAAGGACAGATCAGTGGCATCACTAGGGTTGGTTTCACCCACTGGAGTAACTCATGGTATCCCCTTCCGTACAGTGCCCCACAGCACTTTCCACAGGGTGACACTGCCCCATAGCATTTGGCCAGTGTGGCATAGCCCAACAGCATTTGACGCAGACTTATGTGCAGTGAATAACTGTTTCATAGAGCTTCACCAAAATGAAGATCACAGTAATGTGCAGTGTGTACCACAAAGCACCACATTAATATGCAGTGTATGAATGTATCACAGAGCTCCACAGAAATAAAACTCACAGTAACGCACAGTGTCTGTAAAAAAAAAAGTACAATTGTCCCTCCACTCAAAGCTTGCAACAAACTCACGCATTTACCCAATCATGCATTTACATACACACACAGCGATACAGTGTCTTCTACATTTAGTCACAAATTGAGTCACACAGTTCCACACACATGCTGTCACACAGTTTCACACACGATGTAAGGATTATAAAGACTGGCAGACAGGTAGGCAAACTTGCAAACACCACTGACCCAAATGAGTTAGGCGGAAAGGCAAACACTTGGGTAGGAGGGATGGCACTAGAGTCCAGGCAAAGAATAGTTGGTAAATGGTCCAGAGGTCAGAAGGCAGGCATAAATCAGAAAAGGTGATAAAACAAGACAAGGGTCAGAAGCCAGGCACCATAAAACAAGCAGAGGTCAGGTAGCACCAAGGGAAGTCCAGGAGAGCAAAGCAGAGTAAGGAACCAGGAGAAGACCGAAAATGTGTAGGTAATCCAACAAGTACAACAGCACAGGAACACACTCAGAACAACTGAGCACTGGCAGTTCAGTCCGGATGGAATTTATAGGGCTTGTGGGAACAAAGTGAGGCAGCCCCGCCTCCCTTATACCTATATCACACCTTCCTGCAGCATTATGATAATCTCTTGCACCCTTATGACAAGAGGTGGTGTAAAGAGTGTCCACAAGCATCAGTAGACCAGGAACAGCTTAGCGAGCACATGTCCACCAACCAGATGCAAGCATGCATCCGGACACCGCAACACTGGATCAGGCCTCAAGGTAACTTTACACACATGCAGTCACACATGTAGTCATGCACACTTAGTTTCACAGTACCATACTACGTTTTTCTTAAGTTACCTCACCATATGGTTGAAAGTGTGATTTAAAAAAAAAAAAAAAAAAATTAACACTATTACAATGGCCAGTATTTAAGTTCACCTGCCTCAGCTCAGTACTGGTCATTTTGGCGTCACCCAGCACTTTCCTCCCTGGTGATGCCACTGGGATAGATAAGTCAGAGATGAAATGGATACATAATGATGGAGCATGCAGTAATGATCTAATTACTATGGAATGAGAAGTATATCCTCATTTATATTGATGGATCAAACAGGAATAGCGAGAAGAGACTAGTGCAACATTTGCAAATTATATTTCACAAGAGAAAATACCATTTCACAAGTGATGAAAAGATATTTAACCCCCCCCACCCCCCCCCCCCCCCACAATATAGTCTGTCATAATTGCAGTTCCATCCAGTATGTAGCATCATTCACATCTGTATAGAGCTGTAATGTGATTAAATGAATACAAAATGAGACTTTAAGGACTGGTCTTCTAGATGCATTAGCTATCATTGGTACTTAAAGTTAAATACTTAAATACTCTTGCACGCTATATAAATTGAATAATGCCAAACACATTTAGAGGAGTATACACAAATTAAACTAGAGAGTACCCTTAACTCTTTCACTGCCAGAAGTGAAAATTACACTTGAATACGAACACAGCTTATCTTTAATGGCTATCCCTATACATGCAAGTTACTTGGACACATTAACCCACTGAGAGCCAGAGGTATGAGAAACACATTATTGCTGTGTTATTATGGTAATTGTTAAAGGTGGCTTTATAGGGTTCCCATTGATTAAATAGATGGCAAATGTTCCATTAACAAGCAATGGTTCTTTGTGTAATTGGGATACATTATAATATGTTGCTCATGTTTATTTTGATAATAGTAATATTCTCAAAGGCTATTACTATCGGGTTTTTTTTCTAAACCCTATAATTGTGTTTTTCTATTATATGAGAAAGTATATGGGAGAAAGTCAGTCGTGTTGACAGGTGATATAAAACACTATTTCCTCACCTTGCACATGCCGTAGTCAGTAAGTTTTATGTGCCCTTCAGAATCCAATAAGACATTGTCCAGCTTTAAATCCCTATAAATAATTCCCCGCTCGTGAAGGTAGTTTAATGCCAGACTGATTTCTGCAGAATAAAATCTAGAGGGGGAAAAAAAAACACCAGCCTATTACAAAGAAGGAAAGCATGACAGAATAGCTGAATAAA
The DNA here is from genome assembly GCA_036172795.1 of Pelodytes ibericus. NCBI lineage: Eukaryota > Metazoa > Chordata > Amphibia > Anura > Pelodytidae > Pelodytes > Pelodytes ibericus. Next base: position 150,139,770 of record CM069861.1, read on the forward strand.
TCTGCTCGTTTTCAGGCTATAATGTATATCTATATCAAACCAGCATCATTACTAAGGATGTATTCTTTTATCACAATGCACTTTCCATTTCAATCACTGCGCCATTCCACACACAGAACAGTCAATGAAATGCATCCACTGCCTGATTAGGGTAGCACTAATGAATAAAGGCAGTGTAATCAGGCTCTTTGCTCCCAATTAAAAACAGACCTTGCGTGTTCCTCTGGAAGTTTTCTTTGACGTTGCATGTGAAACATCAGATCCCCACCATTTACATACTCAATGACGAAAAAGAGTCTGAAACAAAGCAGAATGGCAATGAATAGAAGAAATATCTAAATCAATATTGGGTGTAACCAGCCTTTGCCTTTTACTATATGGTGATATGGTTCATCCATGTGCAAACACTGCACAGCTTTCTGCCATCTTCACAGAACTCACTGCCTGAATCCGTGAAGGAGGAAGATGCAGATATGTATTTTATCTATCCAATATTGCTATATAAGAAGATGAGCCGGGCTGATAGGCTGGATTGTTAAAGCTAAAATAAAAGAGTTTGTACTGCTACTTTAAGTATAACAGAAAATCAGATAGCCATGGTTAAGAGCAGTATAGTCAAGCGCATTTGCATTTTACATTCTTGGTACTAAGTGGTTCACAGTTGCTGCAATGAACTATTAATCCGTGTATATGTACTCATTACAGACCCAGTTACTCTAGATGGAATGCATGTAATTATAGCACAAATTAGCTCTAAACAGTGAGCAAGAAACAGCTAGGACAGTGTATTTTGATTAAAAATGAGATTTCCAGTAAGGTGGGTAATCCCAATAAACAAAACATTAGTCAGGTGCCATTTACACTATCCAGGGCAGCTGTTCATATGGTGTTTTACCAAGAAAAATACTTGAGATTCTTATGATTTTCAAGTATGTCAAATAACAAGAAATAAATTATAGAACTGGAAAAAGCAATAGTAATAATGAATACAAAATAAATGGAAAGAAAGAATTGTATTATTAGGAGTGTTTAACCAATTGGGGCTATTTGCGTTCAAATAAAGGCATTTTGAATGTGGAATGCTAAAACAGTGATGGCAAACCTTTAACTCTTTAGACACTGTGTGCAGTAAACTGGAGTGAAAGGTCAACCATCGCTGCCGTAGATGGGAATGGCTTGATAACTGGTGTCGAGTATAAAACAAGTGTCTGTCTTTTTTTTGTTTATAGCACAGATCATGGTCACACTGAGCAGGACCCCCTTGCAACGCAAGAAAGCAGTGTGAGAAATCCATGTCAAATAGATCTCTGTTGACAAAAGCATAGATCCACTGCTCTTTCATAGAGAGAAGGAAAACACCCTTAACCTCCTTGTCAGATGCCCAGACCCCAACTACTACTTCAACACAAACCTTTCAGGGAAATTAGGAAATATATTTAATTCTGCGTCAATATCCCTTCACCTGAATTTAAAACAAATTTTCTATTTTAATATTATCCAGTATAATATTTTTATCAATCAAGCAACACAGATGAAAAACATTGTTTATAGCCAATGCTGCTAGTGGCCAATTAGAAGCATTTTAGTTTGATTTACAAACAAGACTCCAATGTGCCAGAGTGTAATAAGCAAATGTTGAGAACTGCTGATGATATAGTGCCCAAGAACAAAAATGACTGGTTACAAAATTTGATAAAGAAGTTTTAGCAATAATTCTACTTTTTGATGTGCAAACTAAATTTCTGATGACAGTCACTTTAAGTTTAATTTGTAAGCATGCAAAGAACGTAGCACAGATCCACAGCCATTAAAAGCTTACCTGCTCTCAGTCTGGAAGCAGGAGTGCAGTCCAACCAGAAATGGGTGGTTTGAAGCCTGTTCAAACACATGTTTTTCTGTCTGAACCCAGTCAATATCCTACACGTCAAATTAAAAAAACAAACAACAAAAAAAAAACTATTGATGATCCAGAAAGTGAAAGAAGCTACCTTACACAGGCAATGCAAGTGCTACTACAGGTTGCACAATGACACTCGTTAAAAGGTCTATATAAAGAATTATGAACGGATTAGGACTTTATCTGATAAGTTTATTTACATATACATTTTTACCACTTCCCAATGATACTTATTAGCTATGGACAAGCTAAATGACTCTAAACTTTAGTAGCAGCAAAAGTTATCCTGGGGAAGGTCTGCCCCTTCCCCAGGATAAGTAAATCCAGATATAGATAGATAGATATTTGGCTGAAGGCGTGCCCTAACACCATTCAAAGCAGGGTTTGCACTGGCATTTTTTTCCAGTGTACCCAGGGCACTGACATTTGTACTTCTACAATAGGAAAACAATTTGAGGGGAAGGGTGGCTCTTTAACCCTTTGGTGACCCAGGCTGTTTAAACTTTTCTGCTGTGTCTGTGTTTAGCTGTTATATACCCACACAATTTATCCAGTCTTTTTTATGGGACAAGAAGGGCTTTCTTTAGATGACTTTATTTTGATCATATAATTTACAATAGAAAAAAATATTAAATATGATTGAATATATTAAAAAAAAACAACACTTTTTCTAACTTTTACTTGAAAAACGCTACAAACGCCAATAAAAAAAACCTACTAAAAAGATTTGCATATTTGTCCTGAGTTTAGAAATACACTGTGTCTACATGTTTTTCTGCTGTTATTTGCAAGTTATAGGGCAATAACCGTAAGTAGCTCATTGCTTTTGCCTAACCCTTTTATCCCCCAAATAACACTGTAGTTACATTGTAACCCTAAACCTAACCTTTCAATACAGTGAATGCGATTGCTCTGGAGAGTGATCACTGCAACTCTCTTGCGGTGGATTTCGGTGTTGCGGAATGCCTCAACATTGAGGCATTGCAGATACACCTACTGAGTCACAGATGTAATTATTGATCGCTTCTGAAATTAATTTAAACAAAGGTCGTACACGTGCACCATCTGTCACCAATGAGTTAAAGGTGAGGCTGTCTTTACCATGGCCCAAAGAGGAAACTGCACAGGGCACTATCATTTCAAAAGACACATAATGGTTGCCACTTTTATCTTCAACCCACACTACCTTCAACCACAAAAGTCCACACGCAGTAGCTGGACCCTCGATAAAGTGAATAGCGTGGCTCAAGTTTTTGTGTTAACAGTGTCAGTGTGCATGGACCCAGCAGATGTATTTAAAGAGAGGGAGGAACATCAAATACACATTACTATTTTATACTGGCACTTGCCTCATCGTCATTAACCAGCTCCTTTTTAACCACTTTCATGGCATAGATGCGTTCAGTTTTCTTCAGCCGCACCAGCAGAACTTTAGCATAACTGCCTCTACCGATAACTCGCAGAAGGTCGAAATCCTGCAGACCCAAACTGGAGGGGGCTTTGCCACTCTCCCTGCTGTTCATTGCCTACAGAAAATGGACAGTTAAAAAAAATAAAAAAAAAACCCATTAAAGGAAATTATCTTTGTAGCTATTGCGTTTCTGCTGGAGAAACTTGATGGAAACTGCAAGGACAATGCATATTATAAGAAAAAAAAAGCTCTGTAAGGACAGACTGAGATTGCCCAGCACATGAAAAGTATTATTGTAGAATCAAAAAGAAAACTTACATAAAGCAGAAACGAAAGGGTACCGGACAATAGCATGTTCATAAATCAATATCTGCTGCATTCAATAAAAGGCTTTTTAAAAAGTACTTTCATCACAGTATGATGGCTCTCTGAAATATGGCTTAGTATTATTTTATATTCTTTCTACATAATACTGCTTAATTGGTCTGATTTGGTTTTCTTTTCACTGCAAGGAAAGAATTCCCCACTGAAGTTAATTTTTCAAACGCCTGGGAAACCTGTTAAACGCATCCTTGTATATGTTTAGTTCTACGAGTGGTTGTTATGTACGTTTCCCGATCCAAGCATGTTTTCTGAAATTATTTTAACCAAATATGCATTTTTTTGTGGTTAAACAAGTAGTGGATTTTGGAGTTGTGCATAACTGATTTTGAAGCTGTCCATGTTTATCCTGTCTCTAAGCCTATGTTGACACTACCTGTAAGCCAACTAAGCCAACATTTTTTGGGGGAAACATGAGTGCAATATATGGCACTACAATATAAATGTAATACTGTCAATATTACACTATTGTTTGTTCCTTCAGTTCTGTTTTTTTGTAGATTCTGTCCTGCATTGATTGGAGACCACATCTATCAATTCATTTTGGTTTCAAAAGTTGGTAATTTTACCTTTTATTATTGTTTTTGGATTTTTGTACCAAGCCCACATTAGTGACTTTTAATCTTTGCCATCCAAATTTATCACACTTGGTAAGTTCTGTATTCCAGAACACTGGAGAAATTTTTGCAATTTACCTCTAAAAGTTATTTTAAAAAATCAGACATATTGTTAAAATGCATAAAATATGTAGCAAAGTTGCATCAGGTGACCAGAGAATGCAAAATGTCTGAACAACTTTACCTCTTTCTCTTCACCAACTTGGTCAAGGTTGTCCTGACTTCTAGGCCTGTATTGCAGTTCTGCAAGTAGAATGTGATTTTCAATTTAGTGAAAAAATAAAAAAAAATAAAGTGTAGTACTGCGTTAGTCATGGAAATAATGAAACGATTAGGAGGTGAAAAGATGCACTTTATTGGCCAACAGAGTTTGATTGTAAGATGCCAAGTCCCTTCAACTAACAAACCTATTTGCCTAACTGTAACAGTTATAAAAAGTAATGACAAAACCCAATTCTTAAATAGAAATGATGTCTCTGTTAAAAATAAATGTTCATCTTGAAATATGCTCTGCATCATACTACATACTGTAACTTGACTTAGTGAATCTAATAGATTTTGCCAGAACTAGGCAGAAGAGAGCCTTGTTGCATGCCAGGCTTTGGACTATAAGCATGGTTAGTAGCACTGTGTAAGAATGTAATCTAGGGGCAGATATTAATCTATAATGGGAGGTATTCAGAAGGATCCTTTGTGTTAGTTTGTCTATAGAAATTGTGTAACAAGCTAATAATAATGAAATAATGAGTGTTTCTTGTGCTCGTCAGACAAGACTAAAGAAACTCAGCAAATGTATCACATCTTGATCCTTTCTTCTGTTAAAACACTAGAGCACAGGATTTTGTGTAACCTTTTATTATACATCTTTTAATGTGAATTAAATATAGAATGAAAAGCAGCTTACAATTAGCTATAATATAGTTTATATCTATAGCTTGGAGGAAAGACGTAACAGGGGGATATGGTAGAAACGTTTAAATACATAAAGGTAATCAACACAGTAAAGGAAGAGGGTATATTTAAAAGAAGAAAAAAAAACTACCACAAGAAGAAGACAGTCTTAAATTAGAGGGGCAAAGATTTAAAAGTAAAATCAGGTAAGTATTACTTTACCTAGAGGGTAGTGGATGTATAGCATAGCCTTCCAGTGGAAGTGGTAGCGTTTAACACTACGTGGGATGAGACAAAGCATGCGTGGGAGAGACAAAAGGCTATCCTAGATATAATATAAGGCCAGGGACTAATAAAAGTATTTAGAAAATTGGGCAGACTAGATGGGCCAAATGGTTCTTATCTGCCGATGCATTCTATTTTTCTATATCTTTTAAAAAATAAAGCAATTAAAAGGCACTATCCCACCTAGCTTAATTTTCTGTATTTTGTACTTGTTAAATACGAGTTAAATTCCCCTAATTCTTACTCTACAATTCTCCTAGTTTTACATTGAAATTAAATTTCAAGTAATTGAATAGTTAGACAGTAACTTAAATTTGACATGCATTTTTTAGGAGATGGGAGTGTTGAAGAAAAAACTGATTTGATACATTGCCATTAAAAAAAAAAAAATTGCACCGCAAGTGGCACTGCCCCTTTAAGCATACAATTCAGCTCAGGACTAGTTCACACAAATATAACATCGACTGCACGAGCAGGATCTATATCCTGGATTTTAATGCCGAGTATGAGAGGTAGCAGCTAATCTGGCGACAGAAAATCAAAAGCAATTCCTATTGGTGTGCTTTATAAGAAAATGCAATCCTTTCTAAATGGAAGCCATTAGCTACTAGTTGATGGATTTCAGTTTCAAAAAAATGAAACATAAAGCCAGGCTCGGCTCCATTAGATTTATATGTAACTAATATGTAATTGCTGCTTTACTAGAACATGTTCAGCCTGCTAACATCAGACAAATATTCCTGCTTAATAAGTGTAATTCATTCTTTTAAAACTGTAACATACTTAGAAATAACATCATATTTCCTAATTAGCAAACACATACTGCAATAATTAGAAGGGAAATGAATGCCTTATTAGAAAGTTATGTTGATTAAAAAGAGAATTATCTCGGTATATACATTGGATGAATGTTTAAGTAGCCTGGATGCAGTTTGTATCTGCTTTTATTGTTATTATGAATTGTATTAACATCTGAAGCATCAACATATACTGCATTGCTTAAAATACAGTTATTTATGCATAAGCTGGATAAGAATTTTAACAATAATCCTGGTTGGGCAGGATTGGTTTGCTGGCAGTGAAAACCACCCTCTTAGTGCCAGAAAGGCGGTATATCCACATTGGGACAGTCCCCCCAATGTATATATGTATATGTATAGGATATACAGGAGTGGAACGGTGTGTCTTTTTTTTTTTTTTTCTCGCTATGATGTTGTTTTTGCCCTTCTCTCTCCCTCTCTCCCTATCTGTCTCACAAGAAAATAATACTGATGCCCGCCAGGGCCTATACGTCACTTATCCTCCCATGTTACGCTGGGAACAATGTTTGAGGCCCGACTGAGGTCCTTTTTGGACCCTAGGTCTGAGCCTGCAAACAAGGGGAGGTATGGCCTTTATAAAAGGCTTTTTCTTTGTGTTTATATGTTATGTGTTTTATATATGTATTGTTTAATTTGTGTTTCGCACTGGGTGGCCTGCTTGTTGATTGCTGCTTCGAGGATCCCTGAATGGCTGCCCCGATAAAAATCCTGACACTTAACGTGCAGGGATTGAACGTCCCGCAAAAACGCTCCTCAATGTTAGATTTCTTAGCTGGTCATCATATTGATGTTTGCTGCTTGCAGGAAACACATCTGTTGGATAATGATATTCAAAGGTTAAACAACAATAGATATACAGTAGTAGAATACTCATCGTTCCCCCTTAAGAAGAAAAGAGGAGTAGCAATTTTAGTTTCTAAAAGCATAAAAACTGAGATCTTATACAAGCAATCCGATAGGATAGGTAGGTTTGCCTTTATTGTGTGTAGATTAGATGACAGGCTTTTTTCAATCCTCAATGTTTACGCTCCTAATACACAACAGATGAGGTTTATAAATAAGATCTTGGGAAAAGTGCAGGATTATATCCAGGGTACTTTTATATTTCTGGGTGATTTTAACTGTGTTGCGGATAATATCATGGACAGATCAAGCAGGAAAGTGGATAGGCTAGATCAAAGGCAGAGGGAGGTGGCAAGATCCTTTCAGGAGATGCTGGGTAAACATAAGCTTTATGATATATGGAGGACTCTGCAACCCACGGAACGAAATTATACATATTTTTCACATAGGCATCAATCTTTCTCTAGGATTGACATGATTCTTGTTAATATTGAATCAGTCCGGGAATGTAAGAGCTCCTATATAGGGGAGTTTGCTTGGTCTGACCATGATCCAGTGTGTCTAGAAATTAATAGGAAGTATGGGAGAGGAGAAGTTACTTGGAAACTAAAAGAATTCCTTGTTTCAAAGGACATTTTAGAGGAACTGGTAAAGGAATCAGAACATTTCTTTGTGGAAAATATCACAGGCGATATAAGTTGGGGAAATGTTTGGTCAGCATATAAGTGTGTGGTGAGGGGCTTCTTTATTAAAAAGGAAGCATACCTCAGGAAAAAATCGGGGAAAAAACTAGCTGACTTATATATTGCTCTGTATGATATAAAAAATAGGTGCACTTCATCCGGGGACACATCACTAGCGAAAGAGATGGAAAGAATCAAAAAAGAAATTTTAGACGTACTGGTTAAGAAAGCAAATAGAAATTTGGTAAAGCTGAAACAAAAAGTTTACTATATGGGAAATAGAGCTGAAAAAATGCTGACCAACCAACTAAAAAAAAGGAACTTAAAAGAACGGATACTTAAAATTGAGGAGGGTGATAAAATATTTCGTAGCCCAGAAGAGGTGGGTAAAGCATTCCAGGATTTCTATGCTAGATTGTATAACATTCCAGACCAGGAACAAGATAGAACCCAGATAAAAAAATATCTGAAAGCTTCTAGCCTAGGGGTGCTCACAAAGGACCAAGCACAATTATTAGAGGCCCCATTTTCTAGCCGGGAAATAACGGAAACCATTAAAAGGCAAAAACCACACAAGGCAGCTGGTCCGGATGGACTGCCGGCCATTTTTTATAAAAAAATGTTGGACATCGTGGCTCCCTACCTACTGGACACATTTAATGAGATCAAATCATCAGGGATATTTCCAACAGATATGCTGAGAGCAGCTATATTGCCCATTCCAAAACAGGGTAAAGATCCAACAAAATTAACAAACTTCCGGCCAATCTCTTTAATTAATACCGACACAAAGATATACTCCGCAATGTTGGCCGAACGCTTGAAACACCTATGTCCTGTCCTGATTAATAAGGACCAAGTCGGGTTTGTCAAGGGGAGACATTCTAGTGATAACGTAAGGAAGTTAATCAATCTTGTCGAGTATTCAACGTTGCAAAAAATACCCACACTATTTGTCTCCCTAGATGCCGAGAAGGCTTTCGACAGAGTTGGTTGGATCTATCTAGAAGAGGTCCTTAAGAACTATGGATGTGGGGACGGATTCACCAGCTCTGTCATGGCCCTATATAGGTACCCGAGGGCGAGAGTAGTCGGACAGGGGATCTGCTCTGGCTGGTTCACAATAGGCAACGGAACTAGACAGGGATGCCCTCTGGCACCCCTGTTGTATGTATTGGCTCTGGAGCCTTTAGCCAACCGGATCCGCCAGAATCCCAACATAATGGGAATAAGGATAGGAGATCTAGAGAGCAAGCTCAGCCTATATGCAGATGATGTTTGTGTGTCACTGTACAACCCTACTGAATCGCTGACTGCATTGTTGAAAGAAATAGGGCTGTTCTCTGGATTTTCTAACTATAAATTGAATACAAATAAAACTCAGGTAATGGCTATTGCTATGACAAAAAAAGAGAGGGAGGAGTTGGCAGCAAAGTATGATTTCCAATGGAGTGAGAGTGGTCTCAACTATTTGGGAATTGTGATCCCAAAAAATATTGATTCAGTAATTGAGGCGAACTATTCAGTCCTTCAGAAAGAGTTTGTCCAGAAAATGTCGGAATGGAAGGGTTTATTTGTTTCTTGGCTGGGAAGACTGAATATAGTGAGATCATACATAATTCCAAAATGGATGTACCTACTCAGGATGATCCCTGTCAGACTACCGACTAGCTGGACAGGCTCTTTCCAACTTGGACTGATGGACTTTATATGGGCTGGTAAGAAGCCGAGAATTGCCAGACACATATTATGTGCCAACCGGAAGAGGGGAGGATTGGGGGCTCCTTGTTTGGAGAGATATGCACAGGCTCACATATTTATCCACGCACTGAAATTACAGGATATGGAATCTAGAAGCCAGGATTGGTTCTATATAGAGCAGACTATATTAGGGATTAACAATCTGGCATGTGTTTTATGGTTACATCAAGATAGACTTGACTCATTAAATAAAGTCGGTTGGCCAACAGCTATAAAAAGCAGTCTGGAATTTTGGTTATATCTAAAAAGGAAGATTGGTTTTAAAGATAAAATTGTCGAGAACTCTCCACTCGAGATTCTCCAAAGCAACATAGTGAATTTAAGTCTGAGAGAGTGGAAACAATTCAGGGAGAAAAGGGTAGCTGATCTTCTTATAGGGGGTAGATTCAAATCCTTTGACCAATTGGCCCTAGACTTCGACCTATCAAATAAGGAGGCATATAAGGTGTTTAGGATAGGGCGCTATATAAAAACCCAAAATTTCCACTGTAAAGCGGATAATGTATCAGGTAGGATTATGGAAATGTTTAATAACAAGATGGGAATAAAAGTTCTCAGGAAGAGCTACGACCTCCTTGAATTATTAGAACCTCCCCCAAAAATTATGGTGTTGAATAGCTGGAAAAAAGAGTTGAACACTAAGATCGAACAAGACCTTTGGGTCCAGAGTTTAATAAACATATCCAAGATTACACACTGCTTGAACATGGTCGAGCTCCACTACAAAATAATGTTTCGTTGGTACTTAGTTCCGACTAAGTTGCATAGATTTTCTCCAAACTGTTCAGATCAATGTTGGAGATGTGAAAGGGAACTAGGTTCTTACGAACATGTTTGGTGGTCATGTAATGGGGTAACTCAGACATGGAGAGATCTCTTCGGCCTACTGTCAAGTGTGTTGAATATTATTGTCCCACTATCTATACAGAGAGCATTGTTACACTTAGATTTAGAATTCCTCCCTTATAGGGATAGATATCTGTGTATACAGGCGTTTCTAGCAATGAAAATTATTATGGCTAGAAACTGGCGGCAACAGGGAACAATACATATTGAGAACGTAGTTAATCAACTGCAACTACAGTGTCTCATGGAAAAAGGTTACGCATACGCCACTGGGGCAATTGAAAGTTTCTCTGATATCTGGGCTAAATGGTTGCATAGATTCCCTGGGAAGGATTAGTTTTGGGGGAAAGTAGATCTTCGGGAGTAGACAATTTGGAGTTTCGGAGTTAGCCGGCCACCCAGTGCGAACTGTCATGTTATGTCATGTATGTTTAGTTTTATTTACATATTCGGGGGATGTGAATGGATAGCTTAAAACAGTCAAAATAGATAACTCATTGTGATTAGCTGTTAATATGGAGAGAAAATGTGTGTATCTTTTTTGGCTGTCATTTTATGTCTGATTTTGATCTCTATCCGTGAAAGAATCTGCCGATATGTACTGTCATATTGTGTAAAATAAAATATAAAAGAATAAAAAAAAAAAAAAAAAAAAAAAAAAAATACAGTTATTTATTACAAATCACGTTGATACGGTACCTTGAATATGTGGAACCACAATTCATTGCAATTGTGGAATTGCACACAAATAATAGAGAATGATCTTACTAGTGTGTGTGATTTTAAATTTGACTGAATTGGGATTATGTGTATTACTTGAGGGCAAGGTAATATAGATGCGGGTCACAAAGATGTCACTTTGGCAACTAAGCTAGTTTTCAGGGCTTCCATATTATCAGCATGAATGGTGCCTCCTGATCTGATCTGATTCTGAGAGTATGTACATGGTGAGATAGTGTGTTTGTTTATCTAACCCAGGGCATCAGGACTGTCAGTATTACAGAATTTCTTTGTTTACTTGCTTATTCTGTTCAGAAACTATATATTGACAGTAAACTCTTAACAGAAGGATTTCAGGGGTTTGCAAACTATGAGGTAAGTGGTAGCAGTACCATGCTAGCCATGGAAACAATTAAAATTATTCATTTGCCTGTCCACCTCCTTTTCCTGCTCTGCTTTATCAACTGTCAGGCTCACCTCTCCCACATGTGTTAACCTCCCTGTCTCCACCTTCAGAGCCCTGCTATCGGTACCTTGACTGATGGAATATCTATCTGGCTTGCCAGTCTGTCCATGTCTATCTCTGATGAGAACAGATCAATGAATGGTGACATTGCAGCATAGGCCACTAAGCTTCGAGGCCTACCTTTTAGTTGGATCAGTCAACCCAACAGAAGGGATGGTGGAAACAGAGGCTCCCTGACCCTGCATGAGATGTGTTTACGGTACAAACACTGTTAAATATACTTATTTAGAGTAAAGGCTTATTTTTATATGTTTGCAAAACAAAGGGGACACTCAACGTTTAAAGTTATTGTGTTTCAAGACAAATTGTGAGTGGTTACCTGGATCATTATGTTCTGAGTGCATGCCTGGTGGATCCATTGGGATAATCGATTCCTGCAATAATAAAGAGATATGGCTTTGGCTTTAGTAATTCATACAAAGCAAATAACGTGCCAACATTGGAGTTCTCCCTTTTGGCAGTTAATTGAGTACATCTTCTGAGAGATGTCTCTTTTATATTGTGTTTTAATGCTGGAATGCATTTGAATGACGACTGTAGCAAAAAAAAAAAAAAAAAGTTTAATTGTAAGATGGCATCAAGGGTAGGCATTTTTATCCAGAAATGCTTTAATGAAAGAATACCAATAAAGTACCTTACTGAGCCATCTTTATTCCATATAGTGATACCAGAAGGAAGACATTTTGTTTAGAATCTTTTGGTCAGATGGGTTGGAGCTTTGTTCATCTGAACCAAGTTTAGTGAGGATCTGACCCAAGATTCTAAACAACATGCCTGCCCCTGAGAGAACTATATGCAATAAAGAAGGCACAATAAGGCACTTAATTGTCACTTTCATTAAATAATTTATTTATAAACCATTTACATTTGATAAAATCTTTCAATTAAACATAAGTAGATTTTGTGCTAAAGTTGTCCTTTAAAAGCAACAGGCAGACATAACCTACTGAAAACTGCAAAAAAAGCAAAGCAAAAACAAAACAAAAACCTGTAATTTGCATTAGTGTAAATATACTTATTTTTTAAAATACTAAAATAAGAACCTTACAAATGCAACAGAATCTTAAACTGGTCACAAATTCTCAACTTCCAAATCTGCATAATCTGGCTGACGACTGCATCACAGAACAGGGCCTGCTGCAGACAATCTCTGGCATCAAACAAGAAGAGTGCCTCTCAACATAGCATAAAAACTGCTTGACTATATGCAATTGGATTATATATTTGTGTTGTTTTAAGGTACTTTCAAATGACTACTTCAAATTATCATCATCCACTTTTTGAAAATGTTCGTGGTGTAGAATCAGAATTTCAATTTGGTCTAAAATGTTATGTTCACAGGCCCCAAGAAAAAAATCACTCAAATGTTGCACTTGCCTGACTCTCTTATTTACAGAAAATACATTTTACAGTTTTACATATAAATTCTATACAACTGTTGCAATTTATTACAAAAAACATATAACCAGTACTTCTACTACAAAGTAAAAAGCATAATTAAAAGGCAAGGGAAAAAAAAATGATACTAAAACTAATTTTAGTGTTTAATATTCATTATTAGTCTTCCTTTGTGCTGGTTTAACACTTATTTGTGGAAAGTATAACCAGTGAAGGGATATCTCCCATTGCCAAGGTATGGCAAGTGCTGCACGGTGACTGACAAGGAAACAGACTGACTGATATCAACATTGCAGTGACAATTGTTACTTACTGCTATGGTGTGACGCCCACACTCTATGGTAACAAGCTTGTGGCACTTCTTATGAACTAGCAGCTTACAGTTGATGCATTTGTAACCCTGTCGCCCCAGCCCCCATATTCGATCGGTACAGATGGCACAGTGTGCTCGCTGTAAGGCATAAAACAGACCGTTAACACAAATGCAACATTTCCTTTCTAACAGATTGCATATATACCAGCCTCGCGAATACACACAGTGAACTCATGCTGAATACTCTATGTCTCCATCATTGAGAAATATCAGACACTAGAGGTGTGAGCTAGACCCCAAATTTGGAGAAATAAGCTCTACTGAGAGGATACAGAATCTTGAACCTTGAATAGGTGAAACTGTAGATTGTAAGTAGACAAAGGATACATAGGTAGAAGCTGTAAAATATGAACATATTGTCATTTTAGAGGCATTATTTTGCCTGGGGAGTAAAGTTGGATTATCCTGCATTCTCTTCTCATCATATACACTTACACTGCCAGAGCGAGTAGGTAGAGCACCTCTAGTGGGGACATATAGGCATCAACTTTAACAGCTGCTATTAAAAACACAACAACAGATTTCTGTAGAGAGTTGTACTTACCCTGTTAAATCGCTTAGCCTGGAAAGTGTGACCATTTGCACAGTACAGCTTTCTCCACCGCCTCGCTCCCCGTCGATAGATGGACTCTAGTTACAATTTAAGAAAAATATTTTTTTAACCTCACAGAGCTCTAGGGTAAATAGTGGGACAATCCAAAAACCACTGAATACCAATATAAGAGAATATTGCTCCTTAGTCATCTTGTTTTATAAATTCAGAACATAAAATAAAATGCAGGACACACCTGCCTTATTAAAGCTGCCTTTTGGATTAAACTCTGTTTGTTTTTACAAAAGGGATGACATGGGGCTGCCATTTCACAGAGCTACGCTGTCTCTATCATTGGTGTGTCGCTGGACACAGTCTATAACTCCAGAGAAGATGCTCATCTCCTCCCAGCTAGAAGTGTGCTGAGTGTGCCAACACGCCAGGCATTGCCGTCAGGTCACAGAGCTGAACACTGGTGGCACAGCAGCCAGAAGGCTATCTTAATCTTCCATATAAACTTATATCTATCTCTTTTGCCCAATGCTCCCCGGAGGTCGACTTCTGATTAAAAGTTGCTTAGGAGGGTTTAGTCCGTCTTTTATATTTACAGAAGGTGCACCTAACAGGCTGTTTTCTTTCTAAAACTGGGCTACAATTTTCAGGATTCTCGGCCAGTCTGACAGATAGTTCAATAACACCTAAAGCGTTACCCAAGGCTGCTCTTGCTCTAAAGTAACTTGTGATAGGTTGTTTCTACTGCTGTCTTAAGTAAACCTGTCATACTGCACCTGCAGGAATCCAGACAGAGGATAAGGAAAGTTCATGGTCTCTGCAGTTTGTTTTTATGTCCTGTTGATCAATGTACATTTCCTTAAGAGACAGGTCTGCTAAAACCAGCTCCTTCTATATATATATATATATATATATATATATATATATATAAACTAAAATGTGTGCATTGCTCTGTCCAAGTTAGTATACTATGGTGTTATATTTAGTCTTTTCTGGCACTTTAACAGAAGTTTAATTTCTGCGTTTTATTTACAGTTTTTATTTGTTTCTTGAAATGTTTTTATGCACTGCTGCCAGTAACGTCAAATGCAGCATATGCCATAATAAAAATAGTCATTATAGTTTACCATGGGTGTCCCAACCATATGCTAGCAGGAGGAAATATGGTTACAGATCTGTAATGTTCATTCTAACATAAGGGTTGCCAAGCAGAATGTAAGAGTCAGACAACACTGTTAGAAGCCGGGGAAGGTGTACCAATCAGCACCATTTACCTGAGCAAACATCTTCCAATCAGATTTGCTCCCAGATCTGAATACATCAGAACATTAACATGGTTATTTGGTAGGTTGGGGATTGGGTAAAATCAAACTGACTCCCCAGTCTCCGTATACACAGCACTGCTTTATACACAGGCGTTGATTTTTGCTTTCTAAGCAAACCCTGTGAACATTCACATCTAACTAACTTAGTCACACCTAAATGATTTATATTGCATTGTTATTTTTGTATATACAGCCACTAAGAATTAGCTTTTCCCCCCCCTCCACTGAAGTTCCTATCAAAGCCTGCAGTTCGTTCTTCAGTTTTCTGGACTACAAGTACCATCATTATCTGCACTTTTTAAAGGATTATGACATTTCCAATTCCATTGTTGGACACCTAGGATCTATGCATACACCATGTGGCTGCATTAATCTAGCACATATAACAAGTCACACAGTGCCTGTGACATCTGTGACACAATGCCATGTACTTACTGTCCTCTCCAGGGCAGGGCATTCCAGGCCTCTCTGGTGTACACGGGAACACTGCAAACAGATATAGAATGACAGCTCAATCACAAACATACATTGCTCAGTTCTGATATTTAACCCATAATATAGGGTTAACAGATTTACAAGATTTACATAAAAAAGCAGTACATGTATGTACACACACACACACACACACACACACACACACACTCGATTATATATATATATATATATATATATATATATATATATATATCTTTATATATACACACCACTGCACAGAAACTTTATCTCAGGGACAGGTTTTAACCAAACAAACATATAAGTCTTTATAAATTTATGTTCCTCAAATCCAGTAAATGAGGTGAATAGCATACACTGTAACAGTGATTTAAAAAGAGACCACGCTAAAAAAAGAAACTCTAGTGACAATTGAGTATAATATTTAAAGTATAAATTTACTAAATATCACAACACAGAAAGATAAGATGTATATACATATAAAACAAGAGAATAGTCTAGTGCCACTTTATTGTTTGATAAGAAGCTGGTCACATGGACAAAAAGTACAGAATATATAAAATATCCTAACATGAATAAGAATCACAAATATACAGAATATAAAAGGGTATACATACAAGAATTCCTTACTCACTGGGTTTGTTCACCTGGCCAGGTATTGAACAAACGCATAAAAAAGCTAGCTGCTAACATTTGTCAGATGAAGACCCTCCCTACAAGGTAAGGAGATCTTTCCCTGCATTTTTGTTTGTGTTCCTCTCCTCCTTCCTTTGGTTTTTGTCTATGTGCATATATTACTGGTTAGTATTTACCATATATTTTCTAGCTCATTTTGTGGTGAAGGGGTCTTTTCTGACACAATCCACATATCTATTAATTATTATTTTTTCTCATCCTAAGCACTGTGCACGGTTTTTCTTTGTACAATGTAACATTGTTAAGTGGGTTGAGCTCACAAAGGTCTAATGCATATCTGTATACATGCAAACAATAACGGTTCCTTTTTTTGTTGAGGAATCTATTAAATCGTATCAATACTCACCATGAATCAGCAGCTCTGAATCTTTGTTAAGTTCATACAACCGAAAAGCTTCTTCCAGCTCTAGTTGTGAAGAAACAGTGCAAGGATCTCCTGATATGAAAACAAACACAAAAAGAATTAAACACTAGACCTTTACAAACGTTCCAAGTATAAATGAGACACCTTCCGTGGAATATTTTTATAAGGTGCATAATAAAGTAATTGCTTCAGACTAAAGCATGGGGACATAAAACAAGCAAGAGAGAATCTCACGAGAAAGAGTACAAAAAAAGGTGGGGAGAAATGGGAAACGGGAAAGAGGAATGTTCTTTGCAATCCCATTTATCCAGGTAGCTGGTGAGAAATCTTTTATAAAGTCAGAAAGGAGAAATACGCTCTACTGAGAGGATATAGACCATGAATAGTTTAAACTGTAGATTGTAAGTAGACAAAGGATACATAGGTAGAAGTTGTAAAATATGAACATATTGTCAATTTAGGGGCATTATTTTGCCTGGGGAGTAAAGTTGGATTATCTGGCAATCTCTTGAAGGTAGAGCTAAATTTGTGGTCCAACCAAAGTTTGCCAGATATCTGAACAGGTGTCTTTCATGCCAAGGTATGGGTTATCATATCGTGGCCTCTTTGGTATGTAATATGTGCATGTTGTTGTAGCCTGTATAGTCGCTTTTGATCAATGAGCATCTAACAGATCCTTGATCATCAGGCCTTAACAAAATGCTAACACCAGGCTTAAGTCATAACATCATATGAGCAGATAAGATCACCAGTGCTGGCCTTAGGGCAGGACATCCTGAGGTGGGTCACCCCTGGGACAGTTACATATTATGACATGTGGAGTGTGTGTGTATATATTGTTAAAAGGTTCAATATCAATATACATTTCAAATATTTTTGGTGCATGCCAAACTCCTGTCATGAGTTACAAGAATGGCTACTTTGCAAGCAGGTAAACACGGCATGTTTGGTGTACAGATATTCACAGACATATGAGGAATGTGATTATGCAATAATAATGAGGTGTGCTGTAAATTGCATGGTTTTGGTAAGCTTTATGTATTTCCAGGTACAATCTTCACTAGTTTCACTAACATTGAATAAGCCGTCAGTCTAAACTTTGATCATCCCTCCCCATAGAACATCCAGGGGGGTGTCTGGCCTCTTGAAATCAACCGTGGTGTATGTATAAAATATGGGTCCTGGATAATTCAATTTTAACAGCATCATGGAGAAATGTACTATCTGAATCTCTCACAACCCCCCCCCCCCCCCTTTTTTTTTAAATTGGTAATTATTTGTAAGAATTTCTCATGTTTTCTCCTATTTTATTTTAAGGACTGGTTTGTAATGTTTATCCCTGTGTTTTGTACGCAACACTATGAACCATTAAATGTTAAATTAATGGTCTTTCTTCTTAAATATGAAGTCACTACTGTGAAGAAAGCTCAGGTAGAAACATAGAATGTGTTGGCAGATAAGAACCATTCGGTCCATCTAGTTAATAAAAGGGTTAATTATATACGTCTGATTGGTAATTAGTTTTAAAAAGCAATTCTATTCTGTTTGGGGTAACCTAAGATGCTCATATATAAAGTCTTGGTGGTGGAGGCAAGTTAATCCTGGTTGCTTGAGAGCGGGGCAGACCAGGATCAACCATTATTATTTTTATTTATTGACGTGATTACTGTGATCAAGATGACTCTCTGAGAAAGAGAGAGAGAAACAGAGTGTGTGTGAGAGACCATGTCCTGAAGAGGTTAAATAACACAAACATAAACGTTTATAAAAATATGCAGTTAATTCACACAGCATTACTGTGTAAATGAACTGCATGTGCACAATGTTAAACACAGAGGACAAGGTCTTGTTTATGATTTATTAGATTATATTGTGAAATATCCCTTCCCTGCTGACCTGCGTTTGCATCAAATACTGCATATGTACTATTTGGGGATGGATTATCCAAGCAATTTTTTTTGTGTGAGTCTAAAATAACGACAGCACAAGGATATTACTGAATATTTGATTTATTTAATTGAGGTATTTTTAGACTAATACTCCCATGATGATGTCTCCGTTTGTTTAGAAAAATGGGCATCTACAGCATAACTTGAGAGATCATCACAAGGCTCCAATGCCGAACCATGAGGATGCCACAGCAGATATCTGAACACCTGCCAAAAGTGGACACATATGGAGACATCACCAAGGGAAGGAAGCAAGGGTTAAAAAAAAAAGTTTGGTTGTCCTTTATCCTTATCAGAATCAGGAAAGGACACTTATCTTCTGTATGTTGTGCATGCTTTTAAATTTAATCAAATTACAATTTTCTTTACTCTCAAACCAATTACAATTCTCCAGTAGCATGAAATTTAAAATTATGTTACTGGATCCTCTGAGTGAGTCCACAATAGGTGGGCTGTCTATGCAGCAGTGTTCATGTGCCCTTCTGAAAAGGTACTGTCATTAGTCAGTACTGTGAAATCAGCATTCTGTTGACATCAGCTGTTTTAAGTGCTTGGAATGCATGGGGGCGGGGTTTCAGCCAGCTCTATGTGCTCTCATACAACACATAAAGGAGGGCTTGAGGAAACAGACAGGATTTGCCATTTTCAGGCAAAAGCAGATATGACTGATCTGTTTCCTTTTTATTACTCAATACACTATACATAACTTATATAAAAATTATTTTTCTGGGCAAAATATACAAAATTGATTTGGCTCCACTACAAAAGATATAGCATTAAAATGAAATGCAAACAAAAATTACCCATAAAATTACATCAGAAAGGAAAAGGGGATTTGTAAAAAGAGTAGTAAATAAAACAAATGGAGAGTGAAGGTCACAAAATACCTAGTAACAAGAACATTTTATAACCAGTGCAAAATACATCTGCCATACTCCATTTACAGTCACAACAATCGCTACCCATCACTCTTCACTGTACATTTTAAACATGCTGGAGTATAACCTATATGCCTGATTCTTTTACACACGGATTGGTAGGGCCACTTGCCCTGGTACCACCATATTTATTATATGTACCGGGAGCATCTGGCAGCTCACGGCACCAATTTTATTAGGGAGGGAGGTCACCGTATATGTTAAAGTTTCTTGGGCCAGATTGGTTTAGATGGGGAGGGGGTATATATATTTTGTTTATGGGGTAAGGCCACGTCCAACTCGACAATGCCTGAAAAGTATTTTTTCTTTCCCCAATGGAATGCATGGGAGTGAGTTTCATCTCGCGCCAATTCGTTTTGGCAGACTTCACCTTATCTTGATCTTTGCAAAAATGGTAATGGTTAGTAACATTTTTCAAGGTCGAGATGTGGCATCCGAGCAGGGAGCGGCAGTCTGCCTGAGGTTGGAGGTCAGGATAAGTGCCAAGCTCGACCTCCATTCTTGGACTTTAGTGAATAGACCCCAGCGTGACTTTAAATTTCCTGCCCCTCAGTGACAGCTATGCACCAGAAATGTGCTTATCAAAATGTATTAGAAAAACTGATAAATCACAGTGCAGATAATTACTGTTACAAGAACTCTTGCTATCCAATTTCACACAGACTCTTACATCCTGCCAGACCTAATTAGTACACACAACATTTGCATTACTCAATATGAATTTGTATCACCAAATAAGCTAAAATGACCATGGCATCTACCTACAATCAAAAAGGAGCCAGTCAGACAGACAAAGGCATTACCCATACTACACATGCATGACAATGACCATTAAAGGAACCTTCTTGTTGCCCCATATTTATTTAATACTATAATTTGGTAAACGCAACACTGATCTCTACATCATTTTCCAATAAATGAGTTTATTTGTTCAAAGATTTTCCGAGTGAAAAACAATTACCTTCTTCATCAATCCATTTCATGGTGAAAAGTTGCTCGTTGTCGAAGGTACACATGTCACGCACTTCATTGCACAGCCCGTCAAAGGTAATGGTGGGGTCAAAATGCGTAATCATGATGTCACTGTAAAGAGAAGCAGGTTGCAGTTCAAAACCAATTTCAAACAGAAGTAAATGGACATGTGTATGACATATGAGTTTTGTCTGTTCCAATATCAAATATGTTAAAGGGTTGATCTTGTTAAAACCCTATAATTCAGACTTCTAAATGTTTTTCTGAAGTAGGCCACATGACCAGATATGCATTAAGTATAGTGCCACATTAAGTTATTTTTTATTTACAGTACTGGTGAAGAACAGCTTGTAAGCTAGTACATTCCATTAACATTCATTTATATAGCGCCAACAGTTTACATAGCACTTGGTACACAGCATAGAGGAAGACTACATACTACGTTAGACAAACCTAGACAGGCGGATACATGAGGTAGAGAGCCCTGATCACAAGCTTACAATCTAGACAGAGTGGGAGCCAGGCTGTAGAAAAAGGTTTGTTTATTTAGCAGTAATACAAAAACTGTCCAAAAACCGTTTAAATTAGCAAAACCACAGATTTATAGTGCTTACGACAGGGCTCGACAAACCCCGGGCGCCAGGTCGCCATGGCGACCAGGAAATCAGACCTGGCGCCCGGGTACTGTTTGTCACAGGGAGCCCTTGCTGGCTGCCATCAGTTTTTCTTTTACTTTCTTTTTCAGCGCGAGGGGAGAAAGTCTGTGCGGATCACACAGACTGTAAGCTCCGCCCCCTCGCGCAACACGCTGTAGTGCCGAGTGTCACATGACAACACGGCACAGGAACCGAAAGAAGATCGGGCTCCAGCATAAATGTCCCCCTCCCCTGCAATGAGGTAAGCAGCAGGGAGGGAGGACACTGTAAGAAATATTTTTTTGTTCTTTAAAAAAAAAACAACAACACAAAAATGGTGTGTATATAACTGGCTGTGTATGTATGTGTGAATGTAACTGGCTGTGTATGTGAATGTAACTGGCTGTATGTGGTATGTGTGAATGTAACTGGCTGTATGTGGTATGTGTGAATGTAACTGGCTGTGTATGTGAATGTAACTGGCTGTATGTGGTATGTGTGTATATAACTGGCTGTGTATGTATGTGTGAATGTAACTGGCTGTGTATGTAACTGGCTGTATGTGGTATGTGTGAATGTAACTGGCTGAATGTGGTAAGTGTGAATGTAACTGGCTGTATGTGGTATGTGTGAATGTAACTGGCTGTATGTGGTATGTGTGAATGTAACTGGCTGTATGTGGTATGTGTGAATGTAACTGGCTGTATGTGGTATGTGTGAATGTAACTGGCTGTGTATGTGGTATGTGTGAATGTAACTGGCTGTCTATGTGGTATGTGTGTATATAACTGGCTGTGTATGTATGTGTGAATGTAACTGGCTGTGTATGTAACTGGCTGTATGTGGTATGTGTGAATGTAACTGGCTGAATGTGGTATGTGTGAATGTAACTCGCTGTATGTGGTATGTGTGAATGTAACTGGCTGTATGTGGTATGTGTGAATGTAACTGGCTGTATGTGGTATGTGTGAATGTAACTGGCTGTATGTGGTATGTGTGAATGTAACTGGCTGTGTATGTGGTATGTGTGAATGTAACTGGCTGTGTATGTGGTATGTGTGAATGTAACTGGCTGTGTATGTGGTATGTGTGAATGTAACTGGCTGTGTATGTGGTATGTGTGAATGTAACTGGCTGTGTATGTGGTATGTGTGAATGTAACTGGCTGTGTATGTGGTGTGTGTGAATGTAACTGGCTGTGTATGTGGTCTGTGTGTATGTATGAGTGAATATAACTGACTGTGTATATGGTCTCTGTGTGTGTGTGTATGTATGTGTGAATGTAACTGGCTGTGTATGTGGTGTGTGTGAATGTAACTTGCTGTGTGTGTGAATGTAACTGACTGTATGTTGTGTGTGTGTGAATGTAACTGGCTGTGTATGTGGTGTGTGTGAATGTAACTGTGTGTGTGTGTGTGTGTGTGTGTGTGTGTGTGTGTGTGTGTGTGTGTGTGTGTGAATGTAACTGGCTGTGTATGTGAGGTGGGTGTATGCCACTGTGTCCGTGCGATTTTGTGATGTGCCGTTGTCTGGCTCCTAAATTTTTTGGCTGGCTCCTAAAACTAAATTAAATTTGTCAAGCCCTGGCTTACGAGAATGGGCCGAAGCCTGCGGTCAGTCTGAAACATGGTGTGCAGGTTGGCACACCTGTACTATACGCTTCAAATAATTAAAAAAATGATATTACTTGTTCAACAACATAGTCTCTTGTCTAGTACTTTGCTGTGTATGTTAAGAGAGACCCTCGTTTTTGCATGGGATCAACAGGGAGGACCTTAACTAGCCCCCCCGCTGATTCCATGCAAAAACAAGGGACTCTCTCTGCGCTAGCAGCGACAGACACTTGCATTCGGCTGTCAGAGCAGGGTGAGCCAGGGGAGACAGCAATTAATAAACCTGTGTGTATCTATTAAGATGCGCGTCGGGTTTCCTTAAATGTCCCAGGACATGTTTTGTTTAACCCTTGCTTCCTTCAAGGAATGTTTAATGTTCCTTTAATGTTTACATGAAATCTGCCTCACTACCAATCGTTATAATGGATCAAACACTAAGGCAGGGCTTGACAAATCTAATTAGATTTTAGGAGCCAGCCAACAAATTTAGGAGCCAGACAATCACGCAAGCATACACGCAATTCATAAACACACACGGCTTCTTCACATATATACACACACACACCTACTTTACATATACACATATATACAAACACCTCACACACATCTACTTTACATATACCCATTTATACAAACACCTCACACACCTACTTTACATATACCCATATATACAAACACCTCACACACCTACTTTACATATACCCATATATACAAACACCTCACACACCTACTTTACATATACCCATATATACAAACACCTCACACACCTACTTTACATATACCCATATATACAAAACACCTCACACACCTACTTTACATATACACATATATCCAAACACCTCACACACACCTACTTTACATATACACATATATCCAAACACCTCACACACACCTACTTTACATATACACATATATCCAAACACCTCACACACACCTACTTTACATATACACATATATACATATATACAAACACCTCACACACACCTACTTTACATATACACATATATACAAACACACACACACACCTCACACAGTCTTTTCTTGATGTGTCCCCCCTCCCTGCTGCTTTACCTCATTGCAGGGGAGGGGGACATCCGTGCAGCAGCATGTCCTGACTCATCGGCCTGCTGAGTGCCAGGATGTCACGTGACGACACCCGGCACTCAGACACGCGTTGCGCGAGGGGGCGGAGCTTGCAGTCTGTGCCATCCGCACAGACTTTACCCCCTCGCGCTACGAAAAAAGAAAAAAAACATCGGATGGCAGCGGCAAGGGGACAGGGAGGGTAACTTCACCCAGGCGCCAGGTCTCATTTCCTGGTCGCCATGGCGACCTGGCGCCTGGGGTTTGTCGAGCCCTGCACTAAGGGTAAGGGTGGAATTTATACAATTCTATTACAGGTAAACTAAGGGAACTGGAGTGTTAAAGTCTCTAGAGTGAAATTTTATCTTCTACTGTGATAACATTGTTTGACATGAGTTATATAACAAGAGGTCTAAATACTGCCAGCTACTGTTCTGTTTATACAGCATTTAACAAACAAAACTTTAACTCTTTATTCTCTGAGCTTGAGGTTGACCCACTAGTACAGCAATTTTAAAAAAAAAAAAATAAACTCATAACTTAAAGGGACACACACCAAAAAATGAAGAGGTTTTATTTATTTTTATTTTGTATTGTTAATTTCACATATAGCTTTTGTTTTTGTTATGTGACTGTATTTAATAAAATATGTAACTAAACAAGTGTGACTGGGTGCTGGCATTTTGTGAAATAGTGTTTTTGGGTGCCCTCCCCTAGTGACTTTACAGCACAAATTTCTCACTTTGGGGCTGAACACACAGAATGCCGTCTATTAGACTTGCATTGAATGGGAGGGTAATGTAACCATTACATCACAAGGGTGCGGAGTTATGATCCTGTTTTCTCAGTTTTATCTCCTTTCTTTGTGTTGGAAAGGAAAGCAGGTAAAGA
This sequence comes from Pelodytes ibericus, assembly GCA_036172795.1. NCBI lineage: Eukaryota > Metazoa > Chordata > Amphibia > Anura > Pelodytidae > Pelodytes > Pelodytes ibericus. Next base: position 150,164,686 of record CM069861.1, read on the forward strand.
AAAGTGGTACACAGCCATCTAGTCCTGCCCGTTATGATACACAAGAGCCAGTAAGAGAGCAGGGGAATATCTTATGACATCATCATGCAGGCTCTGCCCATAGTTGTAAACTGAGACTGGCTGGAAGATTTTGGACGATGTTATATCATGGGAAATATTCACAAAATGGAGCCAGGAGATAAACACATAATTTTATTTTCCCTTTTATATGCAATTTATTCAGTCATAAAAAAAAACCTGTGGCATATGATTTATATATGTGTTTGTTTTGACCAGGTTACCTAGTTACATCTTTTTTAAGCGGTAGTGTCCCTTTAAGGCAGATGCAAAAGAAGTAAACTTACAAAATCACACAGAGGCACAGATGATAAAACCTTAATGAATGTGCTGTGTTTCACTAACAATGCAGCATTCCATAGGCCGGAACAGACTGAGGTGTTTGCCAACACTAAAAATAGAAACCAAATATTGCCAACCAAGCTTACTGCTGACATTTTTTTGAAGACCCAAGATGAAGATTGCATCAGCAAGTATGAACAAAGGCAATTAAATAGTGGCCTGAGAGATTAAGTTGGCTAGCAATGTGTAATTTTGAGAATTAGTCTTCAATCATATGTTAAATATTAGAGAGAAAAAAAGGTTTAGCGAGTTAAAATATTACAGTGTCTAATGTTGATGGATAGCCTGCCTTCAATATGCAGAGAAAAACCAGTTGAACCAGGACTAGAACACATTTCCAATCAGTGAATTTGCAGAGCACGTCCAGCATGCTTTGGGCCCTGCACACGTTACACAATCAATAAGTATGTTTTCCCTTGTAGAATTATCTAGTTGACATGCATTTAGATAAGTGCTATCTGATATTTGCATGAGCTGCCATAAAAGGCTGCCAGAAACATGGTGTTTCCAATGCCCGCTAAGAGACTCTGCACAATAGGAGTGTAATAGATATTGATACCCAGAACTGTATATATTACAGCCCTATCTGCTACACTGCAGGAGCCTAGTTATTACCCAGACTACAAGATCGGCACTTCAGGCAAGAAGCAACATAACAAACGTGCAGATAATATGCATGGATTTACTATGTATACAGAAAGCAGAGGACATTGGAAAGTGATACAAAATATATAATAAAATAAATCCGTCTTAAAAGAACGAAGATCTAATTTTATCACAAACAAAAGCAACAAATGGTAAGACAGACTGTTGTTTTCTGCTACGTTAATAATAATAAATAATAACAAAGTGTTAAGCCAGAGAAGATACACTAAAAAGAGCAAACCAGACTGGGAAACCTGCTTTAACCCCCTATACATTCAATGAAGTATGTTATTTATATCCCAGTTAATGGACGGTGTCATCTAAACATTGTTTTTACTGTGCATGTAGAGAATTTAAAAAAAAAATGGTTGAAGATGATCTATACATTGTGTTAGCAATAATTGCAAGCACATGCCTAAATTAGGAGAAAATGTGTTTTAAATGTGGCTGTGAAGTTGTTTGCTTATGACAACACTGTGGCTTGATATGGAAATGAACTGGTTTTCAATGGGAAATGTGTAATTTGCATATCGAGCTACAGGTGATGTCATAAGAGGTTGACCCCACAGCCACAATTAAAAAAACACATTTTTTCTCTTAATGTTGGCATTTTCTTGCAATTTTGCTAAAACAATATATAAATAATGTTCAACCATTTTGTATTCTCTAAAGTCACAGTATAAGCAATGTGTAGGTGATACAGTCCCTTTAAGCACCTTGCTATAACATGCACTACCCCTATTTAGATGAGCTAGTGAAAACATTAAACTACCGCCTTTCACCAGACAGGTTGTTATGCCTGTGTTCTCTGGCTTAGGGGAGGTATTGATAATATCATTACTAAATAATTAGCTAGATGGGAGAAATGTTTGATGTTGGTTGGAATTAAATTCCTTGCCAAAAGGACAAGGATGTAGCCCATGAACCATACTTACTCAATAGATTTCCTTCAATTTAGTTGCAGACTTTTTCTGCTTTTAAAAATGTACCAAAACCTTCTAAATCTGTGCAGCAAATGTAGCTCAATAATGGTCCATTACAACAATTGAATGTCATGAAAATGACCATAACTATGGCTCATTAATGGCCCTTAAGAAACGTAGCTGGACAGGATGGTATAAAACGCAGAAATAAAGAACACAAAAAAGGTAAATAAATGCTCTTCCCACAATATCTACATCATTTTGTAATTACAATATTAAAAACGTAAAACACACAAATACATCATGTAATAATTGAAAAAAAAAACATGTTCAAAAGCAAAAATTGGAATTTTTCTTAAGACTTGTTCATATGCCTGCTATTAACTTCCAATGGTTTACATACATTTAAAAATGGCACTGGAAGAGAGTAATAAACTTTGTATTTATCTCTGCATGTAGTTATAGGTGAAAACTACCCTAGTAGTCAATGTTACATGATCTATTATTTCTCATGTGATAATCTTGTGTCTACTGTGCAGATACAGGAGCAACAAAGAAAGATACATGAAAACAAACCCATCTGCTAGTGCACATCCAATTACTGCTACTACCCAGGGCAGCAGAGATGGTGCCTCAGAAGCACAGCATGTCTTGACAAGCCTGTTTATTCTACCCCCCACCAGTGTCATCCTCCAAGTGCTGCTCATTTTGCAGAATATCTGCCATGGTAAGCAAGAGTAATTAGTCATTGTTATGCTTTTGGAAAGAGATCAGTACTGGTGTTCCCACTCTTGTTGCGGGCGTTTAATAATCAGAGGTCCTCTGCATGGCAGCTCTGGATTTATCTGCAGAAAATTAATCGCTTTCCTATTCTTTAGCTAGAGCACAATTCCCTGCTAATTCTATGGGCTGTATTATATACCTCTTTAATATTATGCTATGGCTAGAAATATACATGCTGTATACAGAGATTTCTATGTTTATATAATCTATATGTATGTGCACATGTGATAAGGAATAGCATCTAGGGGGAAAAAACAACCCACTAAAAAGTATAGAAAAAAACTCAAATAAATTGTCCATATTGATGGGGGATGTAGTACTAAATGTGAGACAGGACGATCATTGAAAGTGCTAAAGCAAGGGACTGTATGGATTTTTACACAGAGAGGATAGATAATATTCATGGAATAATGAATGTGGATTAACATCGGATATCCATTCTCAAATAATTGCGGGTTTCCCTTAAAAGAACGAAGGCCAGGAAGACACATATTTACTAAAGGTAACCTGGCATGGACGTACATTTTCCAACCCCTTCTAGTACGAACAGTGGCATGTAAACAAAGATGGCTTACATTTTACATTTATTTATAATTTACTCTCTCCGTGCCAGACTGCTAAAGCAATTTACAGTTTAAAAAAAATACATGAACAATATTAAGTAGCCTTTTAATGTAGTCCTTTGTCTTGGTATTAGATTGTGGTTCAGTATTAGTTATGCTGTTATTAATGGATGTTCTGCATCAAAAGTATGACCAATCTTGGATCGCCATTTAGGTGGAAAAGATGGGGCAAATCGAGATACATATAGCAAGGTTGGACATATTTCCTGAAATAGTCACTTAAATCTGCTTTATTGCCATGTTCCACAATGTTTCTTTCCAAATAAAGACAAAGAAATAAACACATCACAGGCATAGTTGGGTCTCAGGTAATCGCTCCTGTCCATTTAAATATGGAATGCAGATTAAACAAAATGTAAACATACATTTACACAATCTCAACACGCTGTTAGGGAAGGATCTGCCAAGATTTCTAAAAAGATCTCAGTATTAATCATGAACCCAACTACATTAAAGCACTACACAATGTGTATACATCATCATCAACAACCAAACCACTGAATGAGTCAGCCTGGGCTGCTCTAAATATCATTACCATTTCAAGGGCAGAGCACAGAAATACTAGTTTGGGATGGGCTGACCTGCTGGGGAAGGAGATCAGATTACCTAGCATGCAGCCTAATACCAAGAGGACTTCAAAACATGACTTGTATTGTCTTCCATATTGATCACACACCGTATTAAGAAAAGAAAAAAAAGCTTGAGAGATTCTTCATTTCATTGTATAAACATGAATCAAGGCAAACAAGCAAAATATATGCCTAGACTGCCCCAGAAAGAAACAACCGTTTTAATAATGCCAATTATTTTCAAGACATTATTTGCCAGTTAGGCGTATATAACAGACATCTGTGCAGATGTCAAGGGACAGGTGGTACAAACACTGTTTATGGCGGACTTAAATTGGGGTCAGTGGCTGACAATTTAATGATCTTCTAGGGACCTTCACAAACCTTGCTAAGGACACTGCCTATCACTGCCAATCCCGGTCGTGGACGTAAGGTGTTCTCACAATTCAGTGCAGACTTATGCTGTCACAAGCAATATATTAGGGGCAATTTTTTTTATGCCAACAGGCAAGCCATCTGTGAAGCGTTGAATTAGGGGCTAAGTTGGAGATGTTTTTCACAGGTCAGCTATAAATGCCAAGTTTATGCAGCTGACTAGCCAGTCACTTACCAGTTTACTTTTAGCAAATAAAATCCTTGATCTCTAAATGTCTTACTGTCTAAAGCAGGTCTTGAGAAATCACAGGAGCCAGGAAGTCATGGATCATAAAATCCCTACTGCTGGCACCTACATTTTTTGGATTGTTTTACATAGAAGTCTGTGGACGAAAGCTCCTGAAGTCTCCAAATATTACTCAAACCCTGTACCAACGCAATAAATAAAATATATAAATACACTTTATGGACTCTCTACATTTCATTAAAAAAGTATCAATGTAATATTTATAATATTGAGTACAATATACTGCATATTGCATACCAATCTACTCTGAATTGCTTCCAGAACTCAAGATTTATACAATAAAAACAGTATTTGTGAGAATTGATTTTTGTTATAACTGACCTTACAGGTAGCATTATACATTAATCAGATGTGTGCAGTCCATGACTAACTAGGGTGTTTAATCCCTCTACAAAACAACCCAAGCATGTGTACAATAATTACACAGAAACACACCTTTTTTTGTTATTTGCTATCAGTTATGTAATTATAGATATATTTAATGTTTCAATTTTCTTACAAAGTTCTGCTGAAATTCACATAAGGGCTTGGTACGGCCTATCATTCATGTTATATTTGCCACTTACCACCTGTTCAGTATAAATGAACGGTCTCCCTAATGTGGTAACGGTCCAGTGCATTTCCCTGAACTAAATTCTAAAACAACCAGAAAACAATATATAGTTGTATATGTCATTTGTATACTATGTGGTCATATGAAACCAAATGACAAAACAGAATGGATTTTTTTTTTCCCGAGAGGGGAGGGGGGCATCGCTGGCTGTACCAAGTACATAGTATACCGCAGCCTGGTTCAATAGCGGGGAAACTTCACTGCAAAATTGCTGTAGCCGATGGAGGGATGATGGACGAGGTCCTCGTATTCGCCACCAGACAGTTGCGGGGATGGCAGATAAGGCCCATCAATAAGGTGCAATCTTCCTCTCTCCTTTTTAGGGCACTTGGATCATCAATAAATAGATATCATACAAGGGCTGCAGAGCAGAAGGTAGAACTCCAGATAAAGAATAGCAGCGGAGGCTGTGAAGAAAGCGGCTGGACATCACACTAAACTCCTCCCACAGGATGTTGCAATACGTCCCATCCTGTGGGAGGAGTTTAGTGTGATGTCGGGTGGCGGATTAGAGGACGTCGTCCATCACCCCTCCATCGGCTACAGCAGTTTTGCTGTTGTTTCCCGCTACTGAACCGGGCTGTGGTAGCTATACTCCAGAGACTGTGTTTGACATTTATATGTGGCTCATCTATTTGTTTTCAGTATGCACTTTATGAACTGTTTGTATGAATGTTCAGCAGCTCATCATTTTTATAGGTGCAGTGGTGTCTCTATCGCTGGTTTTCTGTTATCTCCTTTCCCTAAATCACCATCTTTGTACGGTTGATCTAATACTAACAGGCTCATTTAAATTTTTTTGCTTGCTATAGAGCCTAATGGACAGAGTCATCTGTCCCCTTTAATGCTTATTTTTGCTTGCAGGGCTCTACCTGTACATAGGGCTATTACAGCCACAGCTGAGGACGCATAGCATTCAGCTGATGTATATTTGAGAGCACCCTGAAAGAGTGGCAGCATCATTTGCCTGCTACACTTATTCTCAGAGTGTCTACCTCCATTAACCTGCAGGATTTGCTTTGGTTTTATTGTATTATATTTGTCTAGTCTTTATGTACATGTTGTGATTATGTAATTGGGGTGCGTTATGTGGTTCTCACTCCACAATCCCCTATTCGAAGGATAAACAATACATTTCAGTTTTCTATTTTTGCATATTATGTGTTCACCTTTTTTATGGTTCACGATTGCATACCAACACAGACCCTCTTTGTGGACTGCTGTCCTCTCAGCCATCCGGTAGGCCTGTTTTTCCCAATTTTTGGGGTCTGTAGGCACCCATCCCCCACTATATATTTTTTTGTTAGCGAATAGGATGGTCTATTATAATTAACCTAGGTCTATTATAATTATTGTTGATGCAGGGTAGAAGCCAGGCATTGTGTTAATATTTAATTAGTCCTGCTATAATTTATGGGGGCCTAATTTACATTTTGTTGTATATGGTGGTGTACAGCCATTTTTTCACATGGTCAAATATGCAATATTAGCATGTAAAAAAATAACACACTCCAGCCAATAGTTTTCTTCAGGCTCCCCCTATACCGCTGTACACAGAGAACTTTGCATGGAAAGACATTCTCCCACTGACAATAATGGGGGATTGACTGGGCATGTGTGATGGTGCTATTGTGCATGATGTGCATGCTGCGATGCACACATGCTTAGTGAGTCCATATGCCTCTCCATGGAGTGGACATGAACATTGGGCATTCTAGTGCACGTTTATTGGAGCCCTCTGATTGGTTCCCAGGGAATTGTGTGGTCTTCCATATTTAGAAGTGGCTCCCTGAGAGAAACCCTGCCAATGGTAATGGGAACAATTAGTGATTAATAAGACTAAGAGAATGCAACCTTCCCTGTTATTTGCATAAAATAACTAAAAACAGTCCAAAGTGGCCTTCCAAGCCTAGCATTTAAGCAATGTGACCAATCATGAACAATTCAGGAGACAAATTGCAACTGTGAGGCATCCTTAGACATGGGCCTTTACTTAAAGAGACTGTAAACCTAAACATTGCTATACTGCGAATGTAAAGAATAAAAAAATAATGAAAAAATGATTGGTACATTGTATTAGCAGAACTGCATTCAAATGCATAAAATAATAGGTGTCTGTGCGCTCTGCTGCTTATCACATTACACAATTCCAAGCCACAGGCATAAGCAGGAGATACAACGGACTCTTATAACCTCCTCTGGACTAGATTTCGTTCCTTGCGGACAGATGACCTTCCTGATACATCCTGTCCTCTGCAGCTTATTGTAGCCATGCCGCGATGAGATGAAGCGGGATCACCTTTGTAAGATGAGGCCGTTTTGAGTGGCATCAATCTGACAGGCTAAATGTAACAGACACTCAAAGTGCCAAAAATAAAAGGAATCCCTTATAGCCACATATTTAAAACTATTTAAGGGTCTACTCCATGAAGAACAATGTAGGGATTTGAGATGGGAATTTCAAGCTACAAATTATTCAATTTAGCAGAATCTATTTTGACCAAATGCCAATCTCAATCCCCCTGCAATTCTCTCTATTGAGTAAGACCCTTTAATCTTTGCATATTCCACTAAAATTGGCCAAAATGCTTCAAGGACAACACAATACAGCACAAGGGAAAATGTAGTTGTCCCCAATAGGAGGAGAAACTGGCATGTACGTTTGACAGTACGCACTAGTTTATCCTCTGACTGGCAGCCGTCATGCTTCCATGGGAAGCATGTAGTGTGGTCAGGTCAGCAACTGCCTCTCTCTGCGCTAGCTGAGCCTGACCCCCACACAATTCAGTCCTTGATCGGACAAGCGGGACAAGCCACTGCTCTGATTGGCTGTGCATGAACGGTCATACAACAGGTTCAGCTGCTTATTTACAAAAATGTCATGATCATCAAATAAGGTTAATACTCAATGTCACAGAAAGAGTATATTTACCATTTGGCAGCCTAAGAGCTCAAACTCAATAAGACCATCCCATAGAGCTGGGACCTAAAAATAGTATAGTCCAAAATGTTATCAGCCAATCAAGATCAGAATAGCCACATTAGCCAACAATCACAGCAAATCATCTAAAAAAAAAAAAGGGATGGTCAACCTGCTTAATTGCACTTAATCACCTTGCTGTGGAGTAGTTGTATACATAACATCCACTGAATGTTTTAAATCACTTGCTTGTAAAAAGATTATACAGATGCCACTTGCCATTTCTAAGCAAGTAGGGCCCTCCATGCTGCTGATGCCAACACAAAAAAAAGCATATTCCATGCCAGCATTGGTGTTTATTAAATTAATGGAGAATATTTCTTGCTTTCCAGTAACCGTCTGTCACTCATTGATTTAAGTGAAAAATAAAAAACTTTAGAGCCATATTTTAAAATGTTATATAACAGTGCACACAAAACATTCTGATGACAGATGCACTTAAAACACTGTTGGGCATGCTGATGTACAGTATGAGAGCAGTGCATCAAATAAATTTTAAGAACTCCAACTTTTTCCCCGAGGCCAGAGAGTGGAGTGGTAGATACAGTGCAGGTGGGAGAGGAGGGGAAGATGCTCACAACACACACAAAAGACCAGAAACACATTTTACTGTCAGTTAAATTACCCCTTGAAAATGTGACTGTAATATTAATATGGAGTATCCAACAATATTGCACTATTGTAGGTTTGCTTTTTTTCCTATATTATATACTGACTATATTCTAATGGAAGAAAACATCCTTCATCTTTATAAAATGTTTAAGGTGGTAATTCTACCTATATTTTTAGATTCTACACCAAAGAGCACTTTTTTTTCTTTTGGAAATTATCTATTATACACAGTTTGCAAATGGTTATTATCGGTTTAGTGGTTCTCAGGTTTAAACTATTTATGAAGGTAGAGAACCCTATTTTGTATGGAATTAGGGAAACATAACCATTTACAATGCTCACCCTTTCTGTTCCTTACTGAGCTCGGGACTAACCTCTATTAAGAGGTTTTGTGTGCATGCACGGGGTATCAGGAGCTTGCATGAATTGAACCCTTGCTGCCATGTACCCAGACACAGCCTCAGAATACAGACAGGAGAGACAGGGAATAAGCCTCTTTTTACTGAAATACAACACAGAGGTAGAGCAATGCATTTAGACAGAACCAGAGAAAGAAATGTATACATGGATTCCTAAATGTGGGTCTAAAGCTTCTTTGAAAGTAAGATTTGTCTTGGGAAAACAAATGAGATACAGGACACTTTAGTAGAAATTCGGCAGTTGATGCAGGTGCTTTTGGATGATTAGTATGCATACTGGTTCACAACTTTAAATGCTGTATTTTCTCAAGTATAAGACAACCCCCCAAACTTTGGATATGCCTTTAGGAAATAAACAAAAAAGCTTGAATATAAGACTACCCTTTAGGAAAAAAGTTTAAATTGTATATATTCACATGTAAATTGCTTTGTCATATTTAATAAAAATGAATATAGAAAAAATGCATTTCTTGTGTTTACTTCCTTTTATTTGCCCATCTGCCCCCCAGACGTAGCCAATGCATCGCCCCCACAGCCATTTGCCCACGAGACTTTGCCAATGCTGCCCTTATCACAACGAATGCTGCCTCTTCCCCTTCCCTCCCCCAGACTTACCCAATGCTGCAGACAATACATGCAGACATCCTCCGCTGCCCAACACTCCTGTCTTCTATGACGGACCACAGTCATAGAAGTCTTGGCGGAAGTGTAGGGCAGCAGCAGAGGATGCCCCAATCTCCCTGGTGGCTAGTGGGGGCAGCCAGTGGATGTCTGCGCAACACGTACAGACATCCTCCGCTGCTGCCCAGCACTTCTGCCGGGACTTCTATGACGAACCGCTGGAAGGTCATGTAATCTTCCGGTTTCCGCCATAGACACCCCGGTAGAAGTGCCGGGAAGCAGCAGAGGATGTCTGCCAGCATTGCACAGACCTACACCGTCTCCCCCCACCAGGGAGATTGGGGCATCCTCCGCTGCTGCCCAACACTTCCGCCAGGACTTCTATGATGGTGGTCTGTCATAGAAGCTCTGCAGGGGACCTGGATCCCAGTCTTACAGTCAGACCTCTATTTGAGGCCTGATTTTAAGACGAGCCTCTTATGTAACTTGTCTTATATTCAAGCAAATACGGTACTACCAGCATATTGAAGGCACATGAATACTTGGAATACAATTCATATAAACAGAAAAAAAAGTCAGTAAACTTTAAAATATAGTTTGTGTTATAGCAGAACACTATAGAATTGACTGGATATCTGAAAACACTTCACATCAACCAACTAAAAGAATTGGCAAGATGCTGTTTTAACATTATAATATTGTTATATTTCAAGAGGGATACTGGCTAAAAGTGAAATGACCTGACAAGTGAACACCATCAATACAGAATTTTGTGTAAAAAAAAAAATCAAAAAAAAAATCATATTTTATTTAGCTCACACATAATGTAACTAATGATACCATACAAATATTACCACTTTTTAATCCTCTATAGGCAGGTCTGGGCACTTTCATTTTGTTCTGTTTCAGTGGTGAGATCCAACCAAAGATAAAACAGTTTGCAGGAGCCATTTTGTTTGAGACCGTGAGTCACGAAGGTTACTCGACAGTATCATTATGTTGGGGCATTTCATTATATATTTTGACGGGGTCCAGCTGTCTAAGACCATTTAAAAAAAAAAAAAAAAACAGGACAAAATGAAAGCGGACAGACCTTCCTATAAAAGGATAGAAAAGTTTCTTGAAGTGGTAATATTTGTATAGTATCATAAGAGCGTTACATTATGTTTGGGCTAAATAAAATATGCTGTTTCGTAACAACTGGTATAATTTTTTACACTACAGTTGTGTTTTAAGGCAGTGAGTGATTATTTTGTGCACAATAATGATCCTGCCATGTGTTTCTGACGTGGGACTAGACCATTCGTTGACTCTATCCACTTAGGAATTATTACCATGAATAACTCATACGAATCATCCACAGCTCTAGCGCACACATATATACACATTAAAAACATTCATGCAAAAAAAATACATGAGGATTATTTATAACCATGGCGATCTGACAAATGAACAATCAGGCATGGCAGAGTATGAAAAATTCCCCAATTTGCCTATCATTTTTTCTGACACTTTAGTGTGCAGGAATAAAGCCAGTATAGGTCATTCGCCAATGTCCTATTCATTTGTTGTGCTGGTTTTCAGGGTAACAGAGCATCCTAAAAATGAGGGACATCTGTCAGCAGTTAGTGTTATACCTTGCATATAGAAAGAGCCCCACTATTTTTCCATTATTTTTATTCATAACCCCAAAAGGCTTCAGACTAAAGAGAATACATTTTCAGTCCGAAACTATGTTAGCCAACTTATTACCGTATTTATCGGCGTATAACACGCGCCGGCGTATAACACGCACCGGCGTATAACACGCACCTAATTTTAAGAAGGAAATTTCAGGGAAAAAAACTTAAGAACTTAAATTAAGAACTTTGAAGCCCAATAATCCATTTTAATATGCCAGGATATTGCCCCCAATATGCCATTTAATATGCAGGATATTGCCCCCAATATGCCATTTTAATATGCCAGATATTGCCCCCAATATGCCATTTAATATGCAGGATATTGCCCCCAATATGCCATTTAATATGCAGGATATTGCCCCCAATATGCCATTTAATATGCAGGATATTGCCCCCAATATGCCATTTAATATGCAGGATATTGCCCCCAATATGCCATTTAATATGCAGGATATTGCCCCCAATATGCTATTTAATATGCAGGATATTGCCCCTAATATGCCATTTTAATATGCCAGATATTGCCCCCAATATGCCATTTAATATGCAGGATATTGCCCCCAATATGCCATTTAATATGCAGGATATTGCCCCCAATATGCCATTTTAATATGCCAGATATTGCCCCCAATATGCCAGGATATTGCCCCCAAAATGCCATTTAATATGCAGGATATTGCCCCCAATATGCCAGATATTGCCCCAATATGCCATTTACTATGCAGGATATTGCCCCCAATATGCCAGGATATTGCCCCTAAGTATGCTCGTTATGACCCCCTCCTCCCCCCCCCCCCCTTCCCCAGCACTTACCTTGTTCCTGCTCTGTCCCCCGGTGCTCTGAAGCTGCGTGGCTGTGAGGGAAGCGTTGCGAGCTTCCCTTCAGCCGCGCGGTCAATAAAGTTTGTTTTAAAAAAAACAGACTTTATTGACCGCGCGGCTGGAGGGAAGCTCACAACGCTTCCCTCACAGCCACGCAGCTTCAGAGCACCGGGGGACAGAGCAGGAACGAGGTAAGTTGTAGATTTTTTTTTTTTCGGCGTATAACACGCACACACCATTTTCTCCCTATTTTCAGGGAGAAAAAGTGCGTGTTATACGCCGATAAATACGGTATTTCACTTTTCATGTTCAGCCTATGTCAACCACCTGCGCTAACAGACGCTTACAGTTATAAACTACAACTATGGTTGCACTAGTATAGGATGACAGGTGGGAGGCCTTGTAAAAGATCCTCTTGCAGTGATGTCACAGATAGAGGCGGGGTTTGGGAGAATGGCAGGACTATGTTGCTAAGAAACCTCAGGAACTTTCTATACCTTTTTATTTATTTTTTTAATGGGACAAGGAACACTAGGAAACAAAATAACATTCCAGATATGTTTCTTTAGCTTCCCTTTACATGATGCAGCACTTAGCTGTAGTATTGCCATATGGAACAACACCTTTAAAAACTGGCCGGGTTAAAGCAAGCATGGATGCAATCTTTGTTGCCTAGCAATCTAAACCTGCTAGAATTCATTCTGCCTCTAAATTCCATGTAATTAAATAAACATTGTATATTATTGAGAAAAGTCTTACATTTTATACTTAAAATCGTATTATATAAGTACAGAACAGGAAATTCAAGGAAGCCGACTACTTTTATCGGTTTCTCTCATAACATAATTGTTCATCTTTAAATGAAATACTAAGTGGGCACTAGTATGAAAATACCACTCTAGTTGTGAGCAAGCATTATTCATATCCACTGTAACCATTCTAAAATGGTGGTAAATTATGTATATGGTATAAACCTTGCTATTTGTATGTCTGTTTACTTGCTTGCTAGTACAGCAAGTAGTATAATGCTAAAAACCACCATCTTTAAGCTGTTTGGGGAGTATTCTGATAAATTCCAAATCTGTGATTCCTCTGCCAGCAGAAATTTTTGTCATACATAGTCATGTATGCGATCCACATTAACCAGTGCACTCCCACAGGTGAAAACCTAAACTACAGTGCAGGATAACCACTGCAACATAGAACCACTACATTTTTTTCACTTCTGCTTTTAATATAGAAGCACAAACAAACAAATGAATGGTCCTAGTATGATAAACGGCCACATTCTTTTTTTTAAAGTTCCATACAAGTTTATCCTCTGACCAACAGCCATGATTCTTCCACTACACCAGTAGTGAGAGACCCCAAGGCCACACAGACCCAGATAAGACGAACAGAGCAAGCCAAGATAAAACCTGTGGGTTTACACAGGATCAGGAAAACTAACATTTTAAACATTTTAGTGTATAATAAAAAAAATTAAAAAAAGCTTTGTTTTACTTTAAGTGTGTTAAAAACAAAGAAACTAGTAAACTTTTATACCAGCTGGCAGAATGAAGGCAAGCAGTATGACTTTATAAACCATTTAATTGTAATAGGTTTATACTTAATACAAATGGACTCCTAGGACACTTACAGCAATTTACAGTGGTTATATGGGATAATTATCTTTCAGTATTTACATTCTTGGATGTACATATACATGAATATTCATGTAAACTTTCACAGAAGATTTCATACAATAGTGCCAGATACAATTACAGCAAAAGTGACACTGGTGAAAGTTGTAGAGTCACTGCTCACAATAAAGCTTTGCTTACTGTCACCAGTCAACAAAACATCCAACTTATTCTGGACATTTACCCCCAGAAAAATAGAGAACAGTTTTTTTTTTTTAAGTGCTGGTTTCTTTGTAAGCCTGCATATTACATACCATGTACTACTACATAACATTTCGGTATCCTGTTTTGTCAAGTCACACAATGCTGTTCAGCAGGCTCAACAGAGCAGTGTTCTTTTTGGGGGAAGGATAAAAATTAGTTTTGTTGCAAATCACTATCACAAGTAATGAAAGCAAATTAATTTTCACTGCAATGATAGCCTACAGTTTCATCCAGGGACATGTGATACTATTTTACACAGCTTGCTGTGCATATCATTCCCTGCTCAGGCTTTCCCAGCAGCCCACAATGCACTGTGAGAGTGAAATCATTTCCTTTCCAAAGATGGACACAGTATGACTACAAGCCCCAGCATGTCTTGGATGATAGCTAGACATCGAGATGCAGTAATGGCCCTTTAAGTGGGTCGGAACAGATGAAGACTGTGTGTGAATTGCTTTAATTTCAGTACTCACCCTTTGAAATACGCCTTCACCCGGACCTGGTGGGAATGATCTACTGTCTGGGACATAGTGTTGTCCCGCTGTGTCGGCATGTCCTCCAGGACAAGGCTTTAGTGAGCCTGCTAGGGTGCGGGGCAGACAACAACCAGAGGCACTGTACAGCTCCGTGCGGCCTCACGCCTTTTTCCTTCTTGATACTCCTGAGTCCCAGTAGATCCTGGGAGACCGTACCAAGCCGCACACATCCGGGGGAGGGGACAGCCCTACCCTGAACTCAGCCTCATTGCCAGGATAGGTAGAGAGAGCAGATACATCACTTCACTGCTATGCAATGCATCACCGAAACTCAGAGTGATAACACAGGCAGGGTGTCCCAAAGCCACCCACTCTCAACTACACCACACTCACATTGTACGATTCCCCAAAGAAAGGTCAATAAGATATTAGTAAACAATTTGGATCAACGGAAGAATATTCTACATACGTGCATATACACACACACAATACGTTTGTACATTTTACCACATTGTGCAAACACACGTTTGGGGTTATTTCCCTTTTGCACTTACCCTCCGATAATATAGTATTATATATATATGTATAATTATATATATATATATATATATATATGTGTGTGTGTGTGTAACTAAAGTTAGTTTATCCCCCATTGATATGGATGTACTAACCTAAAAGGTCTAAATAAGACCTTTTAATATTTGATGAATAACCCTTGTCATCTGGCTAACCTTTGACTTGTGGGGTTGTGGTGAAGTTTCTAGGATGCTCAGCCAGGCATATCGAATAAGCGTCACAATGTAGCCATCACTGACCCAGGCTCTATCGTTATTTCTTATAAAGAGTTAAAACAGTAGCCATCCACATGAACCAATTATTTGTAAATAACCGATCACATGAATTCAGGTCTCTATATTAGGTCGTGTACAGTTATCACCATGCCGTGTATATGCACTATTCAACCCATTTGCAGTGCTCTGGTCAAGGAATGGTTAAGAGATCACGTGATAGAGTTAGTCCTGGAATCACTGGGATGTGTCTAGTGATAAAGAATCCTCCTTCACTCCCCCAGTTTCTTTCATCACACGTGATACTTCACAACATTCCTCAGAGTTTACGTCATAGGAGGAAGGTGAAACAGTAAGGTGTTATGGGATTTGTAGTCAGTGCTGGTCCAAGACATTGTGCTGCATGGAGCAAAGACTTAAATACTGCATCCCCCTAAAAATGAAAAAGCCCAAAGTCATGATAATTCAAAGTGAAATTAAGCTTATCAGGAAGTGATCTTGTTTGTATGCAAAATTATATGAAATACTGTATTGGCCTGAGTATAGGCTGGCCATGATTAAAATGTGTGCCCTAAATGTTTCAGCATTTAAATGTAATGTACAATATTTGAAGAAGTTATGTTACAGGTCAGTGGTCACATATTGTGTTTTGGGGAAATTACACAGCCTATTTTCAAAAAAATGTTTTACCATTACTTTCTGTTCACCTCATGGGTGAGCTCTTAGAAAAAAATATTTTATTTTTATGTGCCCACTAAAGCACTTCTTAAATACATAATAATATATGTTTTTCAAAGAGCTCATCCATAAGGTAAAAAAGAAAGTAATGGTAAAATCTTATTATGATAATAGGCTGTGCAATTCCCTAAAACATGTGACTAGTGACCTAAAACAAAACCCAGATAGATATAGGCAGTCAGAGGAGTTAACCCCTGGGGTGCTAGACAGATACAGGCAGTGTCGGAGAAGTTAATCCCTTTATCCATTACACATACATTCACTCACACAGTCTCACACATACACAGTCTGTCACTCACACATACACCGAGACATACACACACACTGTCCTTTCTGACCTGGTGCAGGCATCTCTTGTTTTGAGCTCAATGTGAAGGAGAGACTGAGCCAATCAAGAGAGGCTTCTGAACTCTCAGCCAATCAGGAGAGTTGAGCGGTCTCACCTGATTGGCTGATCAAAACTCTCAATCTGGGACATTGCATAGTCCCGGACTCAGGCTGCCGACACAGGAAGATAACAAAGCAAAACAAAAAATGCCTCAATCTAGCAGCAAAGTGCTGCCCCTGTCAGTGTGCCACCTTGGGCAATTCCCCCAGTCTGCCCCATGGAAGGGACTGCCCTGACTGTCTGATGTCCAAAATGCATCTTCCAAATGTTAATGCATATTAATGTGCTTTCAATTTACTTTAACCCCTTGCCGACAAAGGACGTGCCAGGCACGTCCTGGGAGAAACTTCCTTAACGACAAAGGACGTGCCTGGCACGTCCTGCATTGAATGAAGTGGTTTTCGCGATCAACGATCGCGAAAACCACTTTAACAGTGCTGGTCTATTGCCTCGACATCGAGGCAATAGCCAGCACCGAAATTTCTATTTCGGGACCCCCACGGAGCGATCGTGGGGAGCCATATTGACGGAGCATGCTGCTCCGTCAATATGGCTAAGTCCTCTGCCGGTCTGAGCTTCGGAAGTGAAAGTAACTTCACTTCCGTCGCTCTGAATATGCTACTTGACTACCCCTAGTGGTAGTTTAGTAGCATTGCAATGGGAAATATTTAACCCCTTGGCGACACAGGACGGACTAGGTCCGTCCTGTGTGCCGAGGCGTTAGTGACACAGGACGGACCTAGTCCGTCCTGTGTCAAAACGAGCACTGAAAGCGGAGTTTTTCCGCTTTCAGTGCTCTAAGGGCATTGTAACGATGCTTCCGTGTGGAAGCATCGTACAATGCTAAAAAAAATGCCCGTCGGCATTTCGATCGCTCCGGAGAGCGATCGAAATGCCGGTTTTAAAGGCACAGTGCCTTTAAAACGCGGGCATTTAAAAAATGAGCATAGGAAGCGAATTTTTCGCTTCCTATGCTCAGAAAGTGTTCCTGATTGCCTCGCAAGTCGAGGCAATCAGAAACACTAAAAAAAAATGCACGATCTTGGTCACTAAGTGACCAAGATGGCGCTGCCCTTCTAAGGGCAAGAGCACAGGAGGCAGGAAGTACCTGCTTCCTGTGCTCTCTGGCTGTCACACGATTGCCTCTTCACAGAGGCAATCAGTGACTGCCAGGCACACTGACAGGCAGTGGGGATGCTCTCCTGAACATCCCCACTGACTGGTCAGATCAATATTAACTCTATATTGATCTGACCAGTTATGATCTGTCTCCCTCTCCTCACATTTTTTTTAGTGAGGGAGAGAGACAGATCAAAGTTCTAAAAGTAAGTAAAAGTTAAAAAAAACAATAAATACACAACACACAAATAATAAAACAATAAAAAAAAATTTATTAAAGCAATTCCCTGCGTTTAACCCCTTCCCTGCCACTGATCTTGCATAAGCAGTGATCGTGCACATCAGCGCATTTATTTTTGCTGTTTGTGCATTTTTTAGGGGTTAATTTTTTTGTACTGTAATTTATTACAGTACTAAAAAGGCTCTTCTAAGAGTTATTAACCCCTTATTTGCCGTCGATCACTGCTTACGCAATGATATTGACGCCAAAGCAATTTTTATCTGTCTGCATATTTTTTTTTTTTTTTTTTTTACACATACCCGCTAGGGGATTACATGTAAAGTAAAAATATTTGAGTTTTTTTTTTTTAAGCTGCCTGAGCGCATAGCGATCAGTAACAGCGAATTAGTGGCAAAGGCGGTTTGGTGATTTCTCAATTAGGCTCACCATTCGCCCTGGTCAGATCAAAATTAATCGGATCAATATTCACAAATATTGATCTGCCTCCCTCTCCTCACTTACATTTTTGTGACGGAAAGAGACAGATCAGTATTAGTGATATAAAATAACATTTTATAAAATTAGCAGGTTTTATGAAAGTCTTTCACTGTGTATTAACCCCTTCCCTGCCATTCATCACTGTGTAAGCAGTAATCTTGCACAGCAACAGTATGTTTTGCTGTCTGCACTGTTTTATGGATTAATTTATTTGTACTGTAATGTATTACAGTACTAGATAGGCTCTTCTAAGAGCTATTAACCCCTTCTTTGCTCGAGATCACTGCTTACGCACTGATTCTGAGGCCGCGGACTCAGGGTTCGATTTTGACCCTATTCAGCTTTCTGATACATCATCTAGCGATGTATCGGTGGCTGCTGAGCCCTTGCCACAAGTAGTGATGGGGGTCTACCGATAAAAAAATATATGGTTTGGGGGGGGTAAATTACATTGGCTGGCTTCAAAGATATATCCCATAAAGGACACGGACGCAGGTTGACTACGTCAAAATTCCAAGTTGGAATTTTGAGATGCGCATCTCACAAATGTTGCCTTCTAGCCAAAAACAAACCAACAAACCTATGCATGGGTGCTATCCCTGTACTCGGGAGATGTTGCTGAACACATATTGGGTTGTTGTTTGGCAGTGACATATACCAGAATCTGTGAATTCATGCCTGAAGTACAATGCATGTGGGAAAAAAAACTCCCAAAAAAGTACTACCACAAACTTTTACAAAGGCTGGTGGTAGAATTAGTACCTATACAGTATTAAAATACCACCATTTGAAATACCTTAGGATGTCTATTTTCCAAAAATATATGGTTTGATGGGGTAAAATTCATTGGACGGCTTCAAATATGTTCCAAATGGAACATGGGCGCAGGCTGACTACATGTCAAAATTCCAGGTTGGAATTGCGCACCCCCTAAATGTGGAATTTTAGACCCAATACAAACCAACAAACCTATGCATGGGGGGTATCCCTGTACTCAGGAGATGTTGCTGAACACATATTGAGGTGTTGGTTGGCAGTGGCAAATACCAGAATCTGAAAATTCCTGCCTGAACTACAATGTGTGTGGGGAAAAAATGACATCCCATCCCTTTGACATAGGTTGGTGGTAGAATTAGCACTTGGAAAGTGTTAAAATACCACAATTTTAAATACCCTAGGATGTCTAGTTTTCCAAAATATATGGTTTTATGGGGTAAAATACTTTGACAGGCTTCAAAAGTGTCCCAAATGGAACATGGGCGCAGGCTGACTACATGTCAAAATTCCAAGTTGGAAATGCACCCCCCCCTAAACGTGGCCTTTTAGCCCCCAAATAATCTAACTAACCTACACATGGGTGGTATCCCTGTACTCAGGAGATGTTGCTAAACACATATTAAGGTGTTGTTTGGCACTGACACATAATAGGATCTGTGAATTCATGCCCGATGTACAATGAATGTGAAAAACAAATTACTATCCATAACATTGACATAGGCTGGTGGTAGAATTAGTGCATGAAAAGTGTTAAAATACTACCATTTGAAATACCCTAGGGTGTCTAGTTTTCAAAAATATATGGTTTTGTGGGGTAGAATACACTTTTTGGCTTCAAAAATGTCCCAAATGGGACATGGGCGCAGGTTTTCTGCACGTCAGAATTCCAAGTTGGAAAACCAAAAAGCGCACCTCTCAAATGTGGCCTTTTAACCCCCAAATAACCTAACCAACCTATACATGGGTGGTATCCCTGTACTCAGGAGATGTTGCTGAACACATATTGAGGTGTTGTTTGGCACTGACATATAACAGGATCTGTGAATTCATGCCCAAAGTACTATGTATGTGAAAAAAAATTACTATCCATAACATTGACATAGGCTGGTAGTATAATTAGTGCATGGAAAGTGTTAAAATACTACCATTTGAAATACCCTAGGGTGTCTAGTTTTCAAAAATATATGGTTTTGTGGGATAGAATACACTTTTTGGCTTCAAAAATGTCCCAAATGGGACATGGGCGCAGGTTTTCTGCACGTCAGAATTCCAAGTTGGAAAACCAAAAAGCGCACCTCTCAAATGTGGCCTTTTAACCCCCAAATAACCTAACCAACCTATACATGGTTGGTATCCCTGTACTCAGGAGATGTTGCTGAACACATATTGAGGTGTTGTTTGGCACTGACATATAACAGGATCTGTGAATTCATGCCCAAAGTTCAATGTATGTGAAAAAAAATTACTACCCAAAACATTGACATAGGCTGGTAGTATAATTAGTGCATGGAAAGTGTTAAAATACTACCATTTGAAATACCCTAGGGTGTCTAGTTTAAAAAAATATATGGTTTTGTGGGGTAGAATACACTTTCTGGCTTCAAAAATGTCCCAAATGGGACATGGGCACAAGTTTTCTGCATGTCAGAATTCCAAGTTGGAAAACCAAAATGCGCACCCCCTAAATGTGGCCTTTTAGCCCCAAAACAAACCAACAAACCTATGCATGGGTGGTATCCCTGTACTCAGGAGATGTTGCTGAACACATATTGAGGTGTTATTTGGAAATACCCCTTCACATTTTAAGGTAATGTTTACCTAAATTGCAATATATGTGAAAAATTAAAAAAAAAGATTTTTTGCTGCAAACTTTGGCATAGATTGGTGGTAAAATGGCTACATGAAATGTGTCAAAATACCCCAAGTTAAATGCCCTGAGTTGTCTAGTTTTCAAAAATATGTACATGTTGGGGGTCATTCATGGATTTAGTACAGAAATCAGTGTTACAATGTCACTATCGCTAATTTTGAAAGAAGGGATTTTAAAATAGCTTTGCACCACTTATAGTTCTGGCCCTGTAACATGAATAAAAAAGCACAAAAACATAAAAACATGGGCTATTTCTGAACTCAGGACATATATTAGAAACTTTTTAGCAGTGTTTTTTTGTTGTCTCTTGTACATGAGTATACGATTTTTCAAATAAAAGTCATAAAAAAATAATTTTTTCAATTTTTTTGCCATATTTTATTATTTTTTTTACATCAAATTATATGCTATTATCAAAATAATGGTATCAAAAGAAAGCCCTTCTTATGACGATAAAAACGATATATAGTTTGTGCGGGTACACTAAATGAGACAGAAATAAATTACAGCAAAACACAAACTGCTCAGAAATGTTAAAACAGCCCATGTCACCAAGCGTCGGACAAGCCAAAAAAGTCATGTCACTAAGGGGTTAAAATAAATATTTAATTAATTAAAAACAGGTTATTTAGCTATATTAGCCTATAGGGTTAAAATTAAATATTTTTTAGCATAAGGGATAGGGTTAAAATTAAATTAAAGTTAAAAAATATTAAGGGATATAATAAGGATTAGAGTTGGGGTTAAATTTAGTGTTAGGGTTAAATTTTGGGTTCGGGTTGGGGTCAAAAGATCAATATAGGAAAAAAACAAAAAACACTATTTTTGGTTTTTGCCCCATAACTCGCAAAAAAATACCGAAAAATATGGAAACATGCATATTTTTGAACTCGGGAGAACATTTAGAAACTATTTAGACGGGGTCTTTTTTAATGATTTTATTTGTGTAAATTATATTTTAGGTCAAAGTTAGAAAAAGTGTGTTTTTTTAAATTTTTCATCATATTTTATGATTTTTTTTGTAGTAAATTATAAGATATGATGAACATAATGGTATCTAATGAAAACCGTTCTTATGACGATAAAAACAACATATAATTTGTGTGGGTACTGTATGTGAGAAAGAAAAAAATTACAGCTAAACACAAACACCCTAGAGATGTCAAAACAGCCATTGTCACCAAGGGAAAGTCAAGGTGAAAATGTCTTGTCACTAAGGGGTTAAAGGACAACTAAACCTTTTTTTTTGACTCAGTGTTTTTCATACAGAATTGCATTCCCAACACAGGCTGTCAGCTACACAACTGAGCTAAGGGGTCATAAATGAAAGTAGGAGGGGCTGGGAACTTATTAATCACATAAAGTAAGTTCCAAAACATTTGTAAGTTTAATTAAGTTAATTATTGACTCATTGTTGACAAAACACTGAGTCAAAAAAAAAAAAGGTTAGTTGTCCTTTAAAATGCATGTTTTAGATTTTACATTGCTTAAAAGGTAAAATACTTGCAGCTAGGTGAAATTGTGAAATTACAGTACTAATTTAAATACATAAAGGGAATCAACACAGTAAAGGAAGAGAGACAATTAAAAGAAGAAAAACTACCACAACTAGAGGACATAGTCTTAAATTAGAGGGGAAACGATTTAAAAGTAATACCAGGAAGTATTACTTTAGTGAGAGGGTAGTGGATGTATGGAATAGCCTTCCAGCAGAAGTGGTAGAGGTAAACACAATCAAGGATTGTAAGCATGCCTGGTATAGGCACAAGGCTGTCCTAGATATTAGATAGGAAACTGGGGACTTAACAAAGTATTTCGAAAATTGGGCAGACTAGATGGGCCGAAGGGTTCCTTTCTGCCAACATATTCTGTTTCCTGTCTCTCTAGTGATGTCATTAGACAATGTGTTGCACTGTTAAAAGATCCTTCTGTGTACAAGAGCAAGTCTATCACAGGCCAGATAGTGTATTCTATTGCAGCAGCACAGAAGGTGACTAAATGAAACAAAACTTTACATGCTCAGTGTCTACTGCACCTGCAGTAAACATGCAGAGTAATCACTGGGGGAGGTGAAATATTAAAAATGTGATTTATGCAGATGCCTGCATTAAATCACACTGGAAAAAAAGCCTGTGCGCTATCCAAGCAGTAATCTTCATCTTGCACCATAGTAAGTTTGGGAACTAGACTGTCCCTTTAAATATAGAAAACATTAAAATCCTGATGCCATCAGTGAGCACTTTTGGACTATCTTTAATGCCATATGTCATAGTAGGCTGTTATTAGGGCAAGGGTACAGATGTGATAATCCCCCCTACCTCCAGTCCTTACCATGGAACTTGCTGGATGTGACTAAGCTTTACGACTGGAAGCTACATCTCAGGTCAGATCCATTTTCCCCAGGCAAGCATCATGTACTTCTGCTAAGTCTTCCTATTTTCAACTGGGGCCACGATAAAAACAACATAGCTAAGTGTCTCAATACTGAGACACTTCAGCTATGTTGGCTGAGGCCCCCCCTGAAACATCCGGGCACCATGACAGCCAATCACAGCGCCCAGTTGTTAACCCCTTTGTGACGCATGGTGTTTGCTTCCCAGACGACTCAGCGCCCAGGTGTTAACCCCTTTGTGACACATGGTGTTTGCATCCCAGACGACTCAAGCACCAAAATGTCACGATTGTTTCCTGGCCACTGATCACAAGGAAGTTCAGCCACGGCGTAATTTAGTGAAATGTAGCTGGTGCCCACTTTGAGCACCAGCTACATTTTCCCTGTCAAACTGAGGCCACATCTGACAGGTGGGATCTCGCTGCATATCCGAGCACAGCTCATCGCAGGAAGCATCAATGAGCTGTTTAATGCTGGATGTAATATGCAGTCCTAGCGTCTTTTAGGCACTGTAAAATCAGGATGGCATTGTATGTCCTAGCATCGGGAAGTGGTTAATAGCAGTCAAAACAGGTGCCTGCTTTGACAGCTATAGCCTCTCCCTGCTCCACGCGTTAGGGTTAGAGACCATTAAAATCCTAATCCTAGAGTTAGAATTAGGGTTTATACTAACCCTAGGGTTAAAGTTAGAGATAAATATACATTTTCAAAAAGTAAATAAAACTAACTAAATAAATAATAAAAATTGTTTACTCAAATACTATTAAATTAAAAAAAAAATGAGAAGTTATTCCACAGAGGACCAGTGACATGTTAGGTCTGTTAGTGGTCTTCTTGGGATATATATATATATTTTTAAAAGGGAGTGCAGCAGCTGGATAGCAATGGTAGCAACAATCTGTGCATCCCACTATAGACTACATTCCCTGTGATGCTAAGGTCGCTTTTGGCTTGCTGAACATGATAGGAAATGTAGTCACAAGCATTACATAATAAATACATGTTTTAAAGCTGCAATGAATGTATAGTAAATTTGGCCCTGTACCTGCCACATAACCCTAGCAAACCTATGCACGTGGGGTACCGCAATACTCATGCGAAGTTTTTGAACACATATTGGGGTGTTGTTTGGCAATAAAACAATACAACCCCTTTAAATTAATATCTAAATACAAAGTATGTGGGGGGGAAAAACACACAAGACATTACTATGCCAAAACGTGTCAAAGATTGGTGGTAAAATTACTGCATGAAAAGTGTCAAAATACCACAAGATGAATACCCTGGGATGTCTACTTTATAAAAATGTGTACATGCGGGGGTGATTATTACACTATGACATAAAAAAAGCAAAAAAAATTCAAAAATTTGGTACTTCTAAACTCAGGACCAATATTCGAATCTATTTAGCAGGTTTTTTCATTGGCTTTTGTAACTTAGTAAAATATTGTACAAAAAAAGATCAGGAAATGTGTTGTTTTTATACATTTTTCACCATATTTTTCTATTTTTTTCATAATAAAATAAATGATATTAACAAAATAATGGCATCAAAAGAAAGCCCTTCTTGTCCTTAAAAAAAAAACACAATATATAATATATATTACATGGTACAGGAAATGACAAATAAGAAAATTACAGCTAAACACAAACACCTCAGAAGTGAAAAAACAGTCACGCTCATAACACACAACATTCCAAAAACAGTCTGGTCATGAAGAGGTAAACTAAATAAGCTTATTATAGATTTAGTGATATTATAATATACATAAAACAAAACAAGTCTTATTTGTACCAGAAAGTTTACTATTACTCAGTTCAGATGCTATGCCGGATATCTTTGATATATGTTCAATACTGATTTTTAAACAATTTTTAATATGTTGTGAATGTGAATCAGTAAATATAATAATAAAAAAATGTGTTCAGTTAATACACAGGGTTTGAACTCTCCATACAAAAGAAAAATGTTGATAGATATATTGATTAATGATATCATAGTTGTGGACTGAAAAGGTAGATATTTAATACTGATATGTAAATAGAAAACATAATGCCCATAGTAGGTAATATTTATGCTCCAAAGACCCAAAAGGATGTTGAGAAATTTAACAATTTATATCACTATGGATGAAAAGATTTAATTACATTATTCCTAATCGTGTATAGACTTATTCCTATTAAAAACATTTTTGTTTTATAATGAAGTAGAGTGTAAAATAATGCTTGCTTTATGATCTGATCACCAATTTACCTTTTTTATAAAAAAAAAAAAAAAAAAAATAGAAACCAGATTTGGGGGTGTAATGGGGAGTAATGATGCTGCAATATTTGTGCACATAGCAAAATATATCCATGTTCAGTCAGGCATTCTGTTATGGTAATATTTGGGAAAAGATGGTGTAAAAATATTATAAATGGAATCATTTGAAAAAGTTATAAAGCAACATATTATTCAGGTAGTACATGACTTAAGTAAAATATGGGATGAAATTAAATTAAATTAAATGTTATAGCATTATCAATAGATAATATTAATTTAAAACACTGGACTGTAACGTCTGTTAACAAACTACTTAAGTTGCACCGTTTGTGGAACTATTAGAAAAATGTTACCTCCAATCTAAAGAAACATTTCATTATATGAGGGTCAAAAAATTTGTGGAAAAAATATTTTAAATAAAGTACATCAAGATAATAATGATATAGATAGATTTTTTTAGGAGTGGATGGAAAAATAGATTTGGAAAAGGGTACTTTGATTTTTTGATTTATCCCTAAAATCTTATCCAGTAACTGAAAAATGGGAGAAGGATTTTTTTTTTATAGAAGAAATTGATTGGTTGAATGCTATTAAAACAAATTCAATTGTATAAATCTTCTAGAGGTGTATTATAAATTGTTGTATATATGATATCTGATTTCTAGCTGACTCAACCAAATGTATCCAAATTGTTCAGTTTGTTGGAGATGCAATAAACTGACAGGTACATATATAAACATATTTGGTGGGAGTGTGAAGGAACTGACCATCTATGGAAAAGTGTTTTCTTATTTGTATCTCACTTAAACATACAATAAATGTATTTTATAGATATCTTTATTTCATTTAAGGTTCTCAGAATTAAATTTAAGAAGATGTATCTTAAAATGTGGTAAGATGTATCTTACCACATTTTCTAGGCATTTAAATAATTGATAGTAAAGAAGTGGGAATCAAATTTATGGAATGAGTTTTCTCACAAGTCTAGTTCCAGGCATCCAAGGAACAGGTTTATTAAATGAACAGCTTTGGTAAATTGAACAGTTATTATGAGACAGGATCTCCTTTGTTGGAAACAGTAATGAAGTACTTGTTTTTGTATTTGACTTGCTGTGTCAAAAAAGAAAATAATGCACAGTGTGTTTTATGTATAAAAGAATCCAAAGGGAATGTTTTAACTTTGTAAGTCTTTATTGAATTTTGATTGTTTCTTTATATTTTGTAATAATACAGTGCAATAAATAAAAAAGCAACTAACTTAATTTACTAATAATCAGTATGCTAGAACGAGCTTGTCACCTGTATGATATTTGCAGTTGAAATGTAAAATCATTTATACATTGTTGTGTTAGCAGTATAAAAATATATATTAGAGATGTGTTTGTAACGTCTACTTAGGACATTATCTATTGGCACAATGCACAACTCTAGTATAGCAGATAATAATTAATTAACATGTGTGTGACTTAGTGATGTAATCAGTGGGAACAAGCACATACGAAATCAGAACACACTTTTTTTAATCCTGACCTATGGTTTTTCTTGTAATTATGTTAACGAAAAGCATTACATTCGCACAGCAAACATGGCCTTAGATGATGTAGCTCTAAAGAGACATATCCATTTTAAATATTTTTACGTTCTATAGCTTATACACATTGTAATAATCACAACATGTAGCAATAGAAACACGAGGTAGCAAAACGGAACAAGACAATCTAAACATTCCATATTCAATACGTTTCACTGGCGGTCCAGCTTGGTTAGCAGCCACGTGTGGGGTAATATTCTCTCACCAGCTGACAATCACTTTGAAGCACTGCGCATGCGCAGCGTCGCCTAGTGACGGTCATAGAAAATGGCGGAAGCCCTGTGAGTGTAAGTGAATCTGCGGAGAGTGCGGGGGTCTTTCAGATGTTAGTGGGCGGAGGTGGAAAGTGGGAGTGGGAATGAGCTGTTCTTTGCACAGGAGCCCTAGAGATAGATAATGGTGTGAGTGTTGGCGTGCAAAGGACGGTGAGAGTGCTACAGATGTGATGTCTGTAGAAGTGACTGGATGAGGGTATTTGACAGGAGCAGGTGATGAGTAATATAAGATTGCAGTAATATGGTGACTTGATATAGGACACTTATGGCTAGTTTTTGGCGTTTGCCTGGTTGATCGTCATTGGAAAGGTAGTGTACGACAGCTGGAGTGCCAGTGGTTAGCCATTGCCGATTATCAAATGGATAACTTACTTTAATGATAGGTTGTGCACAGACAGCTATATGCCCGAATTGTATGAGGTTTGTGTGTAGAAGTATTTGCTCAATTTGCACCTACCAAAACATTTTAGAGTTGAATTGTAAAAAATGTTTGGTATTTAAAAAGAAGTAAACCAATATGTAATCATGACCAGTTTATTTAACAAAACTGGTGATGTTTCTTCTAGTACTTTTGCACTATATATTAATTACTATATCCCATGGGCTGTCAATAATACAGATCAGAACTTGACACATATACTTGACACAAAAATACCAATTCAGGAGCTAGCCCTTTTGTTGAAAAATAGCCATTACTAGGGAATTTAGGACCCCTGGTTCTTGGGAGATGTTCTGCCCTGGTAATGATAATTATTAAAATATAGCCTCTTGTCATATGTGAGAAAAATGTGTGCTTTTCAGAAAGCTACTTTCTGCAGTGATTCAGTTTCACCCATGAGAAGCAAAAGCGTTCTGTTAAATGCCAGTATGTTGTAGGATGCTTTAAATGTATGTTATCTGTGTCAGCACTGCAATTTGTCTGCATAACTGGTCAGTTGTAAAATATATTTTGTCAGCAGATATTATTGTGGAATTGCAGTTTGTGTATGCAAAATACATATTTCAACGTAATTCTCCTTTTTGATTTTAAGCCCCTTTGGGCTATGATCTCATAATTTTCTATTCAAGTTTGTCTAATTTGTTAGCATCTCCATTTATTTTATTTTCCATTTTACAGCACTGTGGAATATAATGGTGCTTTAAAAATGAGATCATGATATTGTCCCTTCTGGATTGCATTGTTCCCAGGCTTTTTTTCATGCCTTATTTTATTCTACTCTTTGATTACCTAAAAAAAAATGAGAAACTGATCTATATATCATGTTAGCATAACTGCAAACCACTGCATAGATTAAGAGAAAAAAATGGTGTCTTTCATCTATAATATCACCATGTGGTACTATATGCTAAGTAATGTCATTTGCTTATGGTACCACAATGTACTCAATAGGAGAACTAGGATTTATTATAAGTGGTACTGCTGAAATGACACACAAGGATCAGCACACTAACATTAAACAGGTTATATTAAAGAAACAGTCTACTCCCCAGACTAACTTTGGTGCAAGATGATTACTGCTTGCATGGTGCACATGCTTTTTTTCCAGTTTGATTTGATGCAGGCATTATGCATACATCACATTTTTAATATTTTACTTAAGCCCTCACTCAATGATTACTCTGCATGTATACTAAACGTACTGCAGCAATGATTAAATAGACACTGAGCAAATAAAGTTTTGTTTCATCTAGTCAGTTCCTCTGCTGCTGCAATATAATATTGTACATCACTAGAGAGGCAGGAAATTCCATTCATTTGAATGAAATTATTCTCATTGGTTCCTGCAGCAAAAAAAAAAAAAAAAGGAAATGGACTTTTACTCGGTTAGTGTGGGCAGTCCTGGTTTTATATTTTAAGAAATGCAAAATGTAAAACATGCATTTTAAAGTAAACTTTGAAAGTACATTAATGTGAATTAACATTTGGAAGGTGCATTAACATCTGAAAGATTTGGAAAATAACAATATTATACTTAGCCCACCACTATGCCAAATAGGGTTGCCACCTGGCCGGTATTTTACCGGCAGGCCGGTAAAATATTGGCATCAGGCCAAAGTTAAGTCTATGGAGACAGTACCAAGGCCGGTATTTTTTTGAAGAAAAGGTGGCAACCCTAATGCCAAATCACTCCAATCTTGGTGGATACTTTTATTTATGTAGAAGTTTTATCTCTTCAATTTTATATTACCTATAAAGGACCTTGTTTTACATCTAAGATATTCTCCTGCAAACTGATATATTTCTCTAGACACCAATCAATGTCAGCCCGCAACCCATGTTCAGACTCATCCAGGTTGTATCCAGTTATTTGCCTTGTTTTGCATATTACTTATGCTTTGCATCCCTTTACCTTGCACCTTTCTTGCTCGGCCACGGTGGGGGCCCCCATCCCTTGCTCGGCCACGGTGGGGGCCCCCATCCCTTGCTCGGCCACGGTGGGGGCCCCCATCCCTTGCTCGGCCACGGTGGGGGCCCCCATCCCTTGCTCGGCCGCGGTGGGGGCCCCCATCCCTTGCTCGGCCGCGGTGGGGGCCCCCATCCCTTGCTCGGCCACAGAGTGGAGCCTGCCCAATCCGGCTACAGTTCAGCGCTGTATTGGGCCTGCCCTGTATCCTAAAGCCTTGTCATAGTAAAACCCTGTCAACGCTCAGCCCTGTCTTTGAGTCCTGTTTCGTTCTGCTCTGTCTTAGAAGCTTCCTAATCATTTTATCTGTTTCATGCTTCTGTTCCTTTATTCACTTTCTGAGATTTATTTTTGGTTTCCCTGCTGTCTGTTGTTCTTTGGTTCCATTCCAGGTTTTTGTTCTCTCCTCTTGCTTTGCTCAGTTTCCTCTATTTAAATGTGCAACCATACTCGTTTAGTTCCTTACAAGCTGTCTGTCTGTGCCGTCTACAGGTAGACTCTGTGCCCTGTGTGTCTGTGTAGTGTTAGTCTTTAGATTCTGTTTTTCAAATGCTTGTTTATAATTCAATTTCGGCTTTAGGCACTTGCCTGATTTTGAGGTACCATGATGTTGGTTGGCAAGCTTACATGGTTATAAATACTCCCTGTTTACTATCTCAGAGTATTGGGTTAGTTCCTAGATGCATGGTTGTATATGTTCCCTTGCCCTCTTTCTCTGAAGCACCTGAGGATCTTGACTCGTCTCTATTTCCCAACTTAGTTCCCTTTTGGAAGCATCTGAGGATATGGGCTCCTCACTCAGTCCCTTGTGTTCCTTAGACCTTGCCCTATCCTCTGTATGTTGTCTTGTGTTATATATGTACCTCTGTATATCTCCTTAATTCTGTAGTTATATCTTATGCTTTGCCCTCTTCATGAATGCTTTAGTTCTCCTTTTACTCCGCAGTTTGTCGTATAGCCCTGCATTTCATTCATCTTTTTTCTGCTCTGTTTGTATTCGCTCTGCTCTTCTTGGTTTATTTGCTTCAGTCTGCAGACATCCTGCTATCCTATCAAAGTTATGTCTTATGCCAGCTCCAGGATGTCTGCAGGGCTCCTTCATTACCACCTTTGTTATAACTGGATACAACAGTTGCTATCACAGGGCCTTGGAATGTGACTGCACAAACCTAGAGCCTCAAGTTTCCAGGGGAAGGCAGTTACCCTGCACCAAATCCTGTGTCTCCCAATTTTGCATATTGGAATCCTGCATCCAGGCACTCAAGGTCTCATGTCATCAGGACCTCGTTTGTGACACAATAGGAGACTGCACAGTCACATTTCAAAAACATTCTTTTCTTGACCAATGTATTTTGGAAATCTGCTTGCACGTTGTATAAAAGGTTTTTAAAATCCACATTCACAATGTAAATACTGGGGAGGTCACAGTAGGTGACATAAGCTGGCTCTCCTATCTGTACCAGAAAACTAATGTAGCTGGCTTTTCTAGTGTAAAAATCAGTGTACTAATTAAATACCCCTGAGTCTTACATCACCAATCTACAAATGTCTCAGTGTTTTTAGTGCATATTTCTTTGATACGATATGTTTGGAAATAAATTAAATTTCTTGGCATAATAAGAACCATTTAGCTGCTGTGAAAAGAGAGTGGTGGTTTTTTTTTTTGTTTTTTTTAATAAATCATATTTTCAGTAATTGAAATCTTCATATAATCCACACTAAATTAAAGCAAATCTGGGTCAGATTTTACCACACACTCTACATATTGCAGTGCTATTGATTTACTCATGTTTAGAACACAGCATTTGTATTCATTTCAAATACACATATTTTGGCATTCCAAAGGTTAACCAGCACTGGGTTAATGATTCAAGTCAGAGGGGAGTGAATAAAAATAGTGAAAATTATTCCTGCGCCAGGAACCATTGCCTCCTTGTTCGATGCCTGTTTTTTTTTATGTTCCAGAATCTAGGCACAGCGGGAAGGGCATGTATGTGGTAGTCAAGTATCGAGGGCATGAAGTGTTGTGCTTGTACAGGCAGATAGGCAAGGTTCAAGAACCCCAGAATAAGTGTCAAGGTGTACAGCGGCTCGTACATCATTAAATTGTCACAAAGTCCACTAAATGTTCACCATGATGTTTTGGCGGGAGTATCATGGTGGATCATTTGCCTTTTTCTTATTTCCAGTAAAAAAAGTTTAAAATCTTCAAATGGTACCTGTGTTTTCTAGTATTTTGTATGCACTTTGACATCTCAATTGTTTTGACCAGAATTTTTTGAAAAATGTATTTAAAAAATCATAATTTGTGCAAAAGAAAATTTGTATGCAATTTTTTTTTTTTTTTTTTAATTTAATGTTTTTATCTATTTGAATCTTTGGGTATTTATATGTACTTAAACTGCTGCTCCAGACACATGTTTAATTTGTTTTGTTTTTTTAAAAACACGAACGCCTCTTTTTACTTACAGGTTCACAAAGACATATCCTCACCTGGACCCCACTTTTTACCATAAATTTCATAATCATCCTTTTAAAAAAGGGGCAATTGTTATGTATACAATTTTGATGCCTCTTTGTTTTGGGGGTCGTTCTACAATCCCAGGAAGTCTAGTGGACGTAATCAGATCTGTGAATCCAGTGGCACAATTCTTTTTTTATTTCTTGAGGATTTGTGGCCAGTATATTATGCAGTCACCAGTACCACACCTCATTAAGAAAGAAGAGATCTGAGTCATTGGAAGGACAGCTTTTTCTCCATTAAATTCACCCATATGAAAGAGGGATCAGATAACTGAGAACAGAGTTCTTTTTGGTCTCTGGTTCTGTTTTGTAACTGTATCCCCTATTGTTATGCTATAGTGCAAATGGTTTCTGGACTCAGAATAATTGAAACATTTAAATCTATTAAATTCAGTCCAAGAAATTTAGAGATTATGGAAATGAGTCTGACTCAATAAACACAATTATACAAATTCTATATAATTTTACGTAGACAGTTTTCTGTTATTTTTAAGTTTGTTTTGTTTGTTAAGGGCTATATTTGCTATTACGTAGAATGCAGATTTAACTCCTCACATGTACTTCAAATTTTTTGGTATTACATTAAAGCATTACACAGTGATTTGTTTGGTCTTATATACTATTACTGAATAAGTAATCTTTCTTGTACTAGATACCAATTGACTAGTCAGGATACAAAAAAATTATGGATGTTTTGAACTTTAGTTCCTGTATTCTTATTTATATTTTTACTTCTACCTAATAAAAGTTGTTTAACAGTCTTAACAGGAACACAATATTCAATTGGTATGTAGTATTTGATATTTCTAATATATTACATTTTATCCATGCCCGTAATAATAATTTAAACATTCAGGACATATATTTCTCCTTCCATCAGATTTCTCCAGTCAGAAAGAAAACAGTGTGTGCAAGCCAATACCATTAATTTTATTTTGTTGTAATTATGGCTTGATAAAGCCCAAGACCTTGGGGACTCATGGCTCCTAAAATTCCTATTCCTGGCTCCTAACTTTTTGGATTGTGTTACATACAACTCTATGCGGGTACCATTTACCTGAGTTGCTTGGCTTATAAAGTACACAAATATTTGTCAAGCACTGATGTAGGTGGAAATGGTTTTTGTAAAAACATATTAAACTTCAGAGCTACAAAAACAAATTTGTACAAATCAGTATAGAATTTTTGTAATTGTCATGCAAATACATAGGTACCAGGATTCAAAATGTATATGTATACAGAACCACTCCAGTAACAAGGCAGTTGCGAGGCAGTTTAAAATACTGTCTGAATTATTGACTGTCTCTTCAGTTCAACCGTAGTTTACTGACTCAGATTCACTGACCGTTAAGTGACAGTTTAGTTAAAATAATTATTAATACTATTTCCACATACAATTCTCACACCACTTGCAGCAGGATTGACATATCCTGATATTTGTTGATTTGGACTGCTTTATGAGGGATCTTGGAGATGCACCCTGCAAATTTAGCATGATGCTTCAGCTTTTAATTTCTAATATATGCAATGCATGGAAATAGTTGCCTCTGATGAGCTTGTGACTTGTATTCTTTTTTTAATTTTTTTTTTTTTTAATGAAAATATTTCTTTATTTAATTTTTTTAGAAAGTTAAAAATGTACACATTATATCCTGACATTAGTACAAAAAGCATTTGCGTCCTTAAAATACTGTTATATTTGTTATTATACTTCCCCCCCCTTTTATATATATATAAAAAAAAAATATACAATTCAACATATACTTTTGCCATTTCACACTGTCTATTGAATTTTTTTCACTTCTCTAAAGCTAAGACGAGGGGACACCCACCCCCCATCTCAAATTTTGCCCATCCACATGAGCCCAACGGTCCCCCAAGGATATTCTCATTCAGTGGGCTAAAGTTCCATCAATTTATAACACTCCTCCCAAATTATTTTAGTTCTGTTTGAAGGACAATATCCAGCTCACTCCCTTCTCCATTTTAATCTGGAAACGTAGCTGTTCTTCTACCTGTCTCAATAATAAACTATTGGTTTTCTTCCACTCTTGCGCAATTATTCTTTTTGCTGCCAACAGGCAATGTATAGTTAGAGCAGTCTGGGTGCCTGAGAGCTTTGGCCACCCCTGATGGAGTAACAATAATCTGGGGTTGTTGGGGACTATAATATTCCCTTTGTCCTTCAAGTAGTTACATACTAGTTCCATAGGTTCTGCACCTTCCTACAACCCCACCAATTATGTACAAAGTCTCCCACCGACATATCACAGCGCCAACAGATCCTAGTTTCAGAAGGGTTTAAATGTGATGCTCTTGTGGGGACTAGGTACCATCTATTTGTAATCTTAAAGAAAGTCTCAACCAGCGACAGATCATGTACATACTGTACATATTTACCTTGGAACAGGCGTCAGCCAAGTCTTCTCTCATTATAACAGTCCCCAGATTATTTTCCTACTTAGTCCGAGTATTTTCATTATAATCTTGTTTTGTCCTTAGACATTTCATAAATTTGGCAGCTCCCTTTTTTAAATTAGGCTGAGTCATGTTCAGCAACAGTTTTCTACCTTTATTATATGCGTCAGTGAGAAGATGGTTTCTCAAGAAACTTTCCAATCTTAAAAAATTGAAAATTTGGAATTGCTCCAGAATTCCAAATGCAGTTGGTGGAACGGTTGAAGGTCTTTATTAACCAGCAAATCTATTTTCCCGACTCCTGCTCTTTTCCACACTCTTAGGTCTAAGTTTGTCATGTTATATTCTAGTGTTTCAATTGGTTAAGTGTCTGTAACTTTATTCAAAATACAAAAATATTTTTCTTTGTTTGAACCAAAAGGGGATCAGATGTTCTATTATTAGACGGCTATGAGTTGATTGCTTTGTCCATATTTTAGTATGTATTGTCCAAATCACTTCATTAAGGTCTGTTGTTGCAAGAGAGCTTGCCTCCAACCTATACCACCTTTCCTGCGAAGCCTGTTTCGTTCTAGGTTTATACATGTGCAGTAGCATGTTGGCCTACCATAAGCTATAATGGGGAATGCTTTTCCTCCTTGTGATATTTTTGTTGCTAAACAGTTTCTACTGATTCTCGGCTTTTTGCCTACGAAGTTGTTAAATGCTACCTGGGTCATTTCCAGCCACCCTGTAGGGACCCCCAATGAAATCATGCGAAATGGATAAGTCCACTTCGGCTGGGCTTGACAGGATTAATTTAGTTTTAGGAGCCAGACAACG
Source organism: Pelodytes ibericus (assembly GCA_036172795.1). NCBI lineage: Eukaryota > Metazoa > Chordata > Amphibia > Anura > Pelodytidae > Pelodytes > Pelodytes ibericus. The sequence goes on from CM069861.1 coordinate 150,200,508, forward strand.
GCACATTCACGCAACCGCACACACACACAGTCAGTCAGTCACATTCACGCAGAGACAGACAGTCACATTCACGCAGAGACAGACAGTCACATTCACGCAGAGACAGACAGTCACATTCACGCAGAGACAGACAGTCACATTCATACAGAGAAAGTCAGTCAGTCAGACAGTCACATTCATACAGAGACAGTCAGTCAGACAGTCACATTCATACAGAGACAGTCAGTCACATTCATACAGAGACAGTCAGTCACATACATTTTATCCCTCCCTTCCTGCTGTTTTACCTCTTTGCACGGGAGGGGGGATTTCTGCTGCAGCCTGTTAAATGCCTGTCACACAGGTACAGACCATCTGTGTGCTACTGTTGAGCGGTGGGATGTCACATGACACCTGCCGAGCCAACACTTCATTGCGAGGGGGCGGAGCAGGAAATGTACACTCTGCTTACCCTTGCACTGTGATGGCAAAATACGTAAAAAAAATTTTTTATAAACTAATCACAGGATGAGGAGCCCCATGTGCTGATGAACCTACCGGGGCGCCAGGCACAATTTCCTAGGCCCGGGCTTTGTCGAGCCCTGCACTTCGGTACAATATAGCTCTTAAGGATGTTAATTCTACCCCACCAATAGAATTCCACTCAGCCCCACTCCTTCAACTTTCCGTTCATTTGTTTCAATAGTGCAATAAAATTTACCTCAACTATTTTCTTAATGTTAATTGGTTTTTTAGTACCCAAATATATAACTTCGTTTTTTTTTTTCCATAGTAAAGTGGTATTTAGACTGTTTTTTTTCTACTAATGATTTCGTAATGTTTTTAAAAATTGCCTTTGTTTTAGAGATATTTAATCGATAATTAGAGACCCTTCTGTATTGACTTATTTCTTCCAGAAGAGGAGGAATCGACTGCTCTGGGGAAGTTAGAGTGATCAAAGTATCGTCTGCGTATAGTGATATTTTAAGGTCCCCTCCTACCGCCAGGAAGCCTCTAATCTCCTCATTGTCTCTTATTTTTATGGCGAACGGTTCAATGGCTATAATATAAAGGAGTAGGGAGAGCGGACAGCTCTGGTGGGTTCAATTGTGCAGAGAAAATGAAACTGAACAAAAATTCCCTCTGCTATCTTGGCTGATGGGTTCACATACATAGACATCACTGCCCTCATCATCCAATCACCTATGCCAAATGCACGTAATACCTCCCTCATGTGCCCCCCACCTGACCCTGTCGAAAACCTTTTCGGCATCTAACAGGTTCAGGAGGGGGGTCCATCTCTACACGAGGCGTCCAGAGTATCGATAAATCTTCTCGTGTTGTTAGGTTTTGTCCTGGGGAGGGACTCCGCTATCTGATCTGGATGTATGATAAAGAGAATTATCTCTGCCAGGATAGCTGAAAAGTATAATATCCACATTGATGAGCGAGATGGGTCTATAGCTTGCAACATCTTACCCTTTTTCAAAATAGGCAGGATGTTGGTTGTACTATCTTGTCCAAGCATACCCCACTTGTCGCAATGTCATTAAATACTATTGTCAGATGTTAAGTTATGGGCGACCTTTAGAGTTTTATAAAAGAAATCTCAGAAACCGTCAGGTCCCTGGGTTTTATATTTGACTAATCTATTGATGGCATCCATAACTTCCCTAGTTTCTGTTGGTGTATTTAGGAGCTCTTGTTGATCTGAATTGAATTTTAGACAGTTAAGATTTCTCAGGTAGTCCTCTATTTCTTGATCTGAACCGTCCTCATCTAGGCTATAGAGGTTACGATAGAATTCCCTGAATCTCTCCCCTATTTCCTCTGGATCAGTGAATGTTTTAGTTCCCAGCCTAATTTTATTGATTCTGTTTGTGACTTCTATTCTGACATCATGGGTTCTGATAAAACAGGAACATATTTCTCATATTTGTCGTAACCTTAAGCTTTATTCAACAATACATAAATGTATTCCATTGGTCTTAACAAGACCTACATGTTTTAATCAGTGCATAACTTTGGGAGCGCTTAAAGGGTAATACAATGTCACATGGGTAGGTTGCCAACATTGCCTCAAATCACACATACCTCACCGTAAAAGTGAGTTATTTGTTCTATACAGTATTTGTATTTATACTACTGCATTTCACGAGTACTGGTAGGTTGTAATATATCTTGTTTCTTTTGTTTTGTTTTGTTTTTTGAAATTTTCTCTCATTCTTATCAAAGCAAATACATACATAGACAAGTAAATACACAAGTTCAAAGATTTCAAAGTTGACATCATGACTAAATTTTTTTTTATACATTTTCATCTTAATATCATCATAATAGCCTAAAAATACTCGCACTAAGAAAAAAAGAGAAGGGAAAAAATCATACAGAATATACAAACTTCCCCTAAGTCCCTACACCCAAAGTCCCCCACCAGGACCCCCCCCCCCCCCCCACAACGTAACAAAGTTGGGTCGAGATTCTGTAAAATTGTCTTCTCCCAAGTAGACCTAACCGATTCACATAGATCCCAAATTTCCCTAAATCTTACTCCTAGCCCTTTAGAGTCCTAAAACACTTTTTTGGCAGAAAGTAATATATCTTATTGGTGAAAATGATCCAATATCCAAAATGACCTATTATACAAAATTATTCTGGTCCCAAGCATTTTGGAGAAGGGATACTCAACCTGTACATAACAAGACAGTTGGTGTGACACCTGGTTAGGCAATCTCCTGTTTTATCCAACAATAAAAATATACCAAACTCCAATGACAACAACTATAAGTCTGGAAATAACTTACTATAGAAAAGGCTAGAGCCGTAAGTTATTCTAGGTTGAATCTCATATGTTGTGTTTTTTTTTTTTTTTTTAACAAACACACACTATAGAACAGCCTCACTATGGTTCAGATAGTGTGGGGAAGTCAAACACTCAAATATGCTTGGTAATAACCTTTCTCTATAATGCTCTAAACTTGTATCTGGTTACGTACATGAGGCCAAGTTATATGTCTCTTCTTTTCTACATTTCCTCACTATGATTATCATTACTGCTAGGAACATCTGAATTGCCAACACTTTATGCTCAGATGGTTAAAAACTCGAGAATTAAGTGTAAGAGGGCCTTTTTGGGAGTCAGGGGGGTAATATCTGACAGCACACCAAACACTTCTCTCCATACGCCTGTGATTTTCTCGCACGACCACCAAATATTTTCTAATGATACAATTTAATTATTACAGCTCCAACAATTATCTTGAATTGAATGCTTAATCTTATGTATTTTTTGGGGAACCGTATGCCATCTATATGATAATTTGAAAGAAACATTTTACATATTCAGGCAGTGTATTATTTTCCACAATTCTTATTCCATGCCTTCTCATCTTTTTTCTATAATCAATTCTTCCACCCAACTCTTCTGAGCTGGTGAGACAAACATAAGCCAAACAAGATCTAATAACTTCCTCCATTTACCTGTTGTCCCATACCTATATCTGTTGTCAAAGTGCCCCTCAATACAAACAATCAGATCTGGATTATAATGAGTGAACAAGTTCACTCTCAACTAATTCCACTCTCTATGAATCAAAAAAGTCTCACTAGAGGGCAAGCATGAATAATTTCTCATTTAATTCAGTCCTCAAATCAATTTTATCACCTCATTTTTGTAAGCTAATATCTTAAATATTATATTCTAATATGAACAGTGGAAAAGATAATAATTTATCCTTCATTATTAGTTTTCTTTTAAAACCATACTGGAATAATATTTTTCAAAACAGAAGAAAAGGATAATTTTAGCAGCATATACACCTCTTTTTGGTTAATCCATATTATATACTCCAGATTTTATAGCCCCACTGATTCAGCCTCTATTCTAAACCACTCCTCTTTTTTTGCAGCGGGCATTTGAATTTGATGGAAACGAGTCAATTCACTTGCTTGTAAATAATGCAAGAGTTTCAGAAATTCCACCCCTCCTTCCTTTTTATTGTTATATCATTTGTGTCTAGATATCCTCGGCTTTTCACCTGTCCAAACTTTCTCTATAATTTTCTGAAAGACCTTAATATTATTTTTGGAGGCTGAATCATCCTGAATAGATAGAGGAGTTTTGGCATAATATATGCTTTTATAACATTGACTCGTCCAAAACGCAAAATTCTCCATTCTCTCAAGTTGTTAAGCTCTCTTAATAAAGAAGAATAGTTTACATCAATTAAATTCTGTACATTGGCAGGAATCATAGTCCTCAGATATTTAATGACTCTTCCTGTCCACTGAAATTAAAATTCCCTTTGCATTCTTTCCTTTTGTTTATTATCAAATCCAAATCCCATAATCTGTGATTTCCCCTGTAGTTTGACAGCTCGGCTTGGGGGTTATGTTAGAGATATTCCTCAATCTCTCTCATAACCCCCTTCAACAAGAGTTTATGTTCTGCGATTGTCAGCCTACATACAAAGTTTACACTCCAATGGCGCCACAGTAATTCCCTTTATACCTTGATGCAAGCGGATCCTGGCTGCTAACGGCAGGGGTGGAAAAGGACACCTGTGGCGAGTACCATTATAAATCTGAAACCAGTTGGAGCAAAAACCATGTCCTATCATCCTAGCTGAGGGCAAAGATTTACAAGGCCATGACGAGTCGAGAAGCCCCTCACCCCCCGAAGTTGAAAGTTCTCAATGTCTTTTCAAGGAAGAGCCGGTTAAGCCTGTCATGATCCTTTTCAGCCTCTAAAGAAAGCACCACCAGAGGGACTCAGTTATGTTTCACAAAGTCCAAAATGTCTATGAACTTGCGGGAATTAGAAATAATGAATTTAACACACTGAGATATATAGTAAAATTCTTCAGGACAAATAAGTATTGACCAAACGTGTTTTAGAAGTGCAATATTGTGCAGTGAAAAAGCAGACTTCAGGCTTATTGAGTAAAGTTGAATTTTGCCTTTTTTTCGAAGACTTAAAGAACATTGAGGAACCATGGAGAATGAACAGGTTGTAACAACATGCTCCGCACTTACCACAACTACTACTTCCTCTTCATCCAATCCCACCCCTATCTCCATGTACAGCAGTTCTGATCGACATGCTGTGCAGGTGAGTACAGAAAATTATTTATGGTTACATACTATTTTGTGCAACACACAACTGCGAATGGACATTAATAAAGGAAAGAAATATAATAAATATTTTGTAACACTATTTCAAAAAAAGTTGTTTCTCAACTACATGCTTATGGGCACGATTCTTTTGTTAAAGCTTACTTAGTATATTTTCCATCTGTGTAGTTTGATCCAGACTTGAAATACCGTAACTATGAAGTGTTGTTGTTTTTTCCCCCTCGTGCTTCCATGATTCTATAATCTTTTTATTATACCTATGTAAAAATGAGGGTCTCTTTCTGGCATGAATGAGGGAAAAATGAGGCAGTCAGACCAGATCAGATGCGAGTGTGCTTTGATTTACAGGGCCAGATGAGCTGTGCCTCTGCTGAGTGTTAACCCACAGATCTACACATTGGGTTTACAAAGCACAAGTGGATCAGTACTTTTAGCTTTTGTCTATATTAAATAAGAAACAAAAGCTTTTAGTGCCATTTTAAAAAGAAAACCTATATCCAAGGCAGTGTTGGTGTATTCCTGTGCTTTAATCTAAAACGAAAATAGGAATAAACCCTGCAGAAGGAGAACCCAATAAAAGAAAGCACCAATACTTGCTAGTGTAAAAAAGGGGAAATAATACATACATCAATAAGTACCGTATTTGCTCGATTATAAGACGACCCTGATTATAAGACGACCCCCCAAACTTTGTATATTCCTTTAGGAAAAAAACTAAAAGCCTGAATATAAGACTACCCTATAGGAAAAAAAAAAGTTTAACTTGTATATATGTTAATTGCTTTTTAATATGTAATTAAAAATTGATATTATACAAATGCATTTCTTGTTTTTATTTCCTTGCGGCCTCTCTCCCCCCCAGCGTAGTCTCTCTCTCTCTCTCTCTCTCTCTCTCTCTCTTATCTCTTTATCTCTCTCTCTCTCTTATCTCTTTATCTCTCTCTCTCTCTCTCTCTCTCTCTCTCTCTCTCTCTCTCTCTCTCTCTCTTATCTCTTTATCTCTCTCTCTCTCTTATCTCTTTATCTCTCATCTCTTTATCTCTTTATCTCTCTCTCTCTCTAATCTCCCCCCTTTCCCTGGTGGCTAGTGGGGGTAGCTGGGTGATGTCTGCACGATACGTGCAGGCATCCTCCATGCTGCCCGACACCTCCGTCTATTATGACGGACAGCTGGTCCGTCATAATAGACTGAGGTGTCGGACAGCATGGAGGATGTTTGCACGTATAGTGCAGACATCCCCCAGCTGGCCGATTCCCCCTGGTGGCTAGTGGGGCAGCAGAGGATGTCTGCGCGATGAGCGCAGACCTCCCCTGCTGCCGACTGGCACGCTCGCCGGGATTTCTGTGACGTAGCCGGAAGTACCCGGCTTCTTCATAGAAGCCCCGGCGGTCGTGCCGGGCAGAAGCAGGGGAGTCTGCGCTCATTGCGCAGACATCCCCTGCTGCTAGAGATAGGGAACCAGGTCCCCTGCAGCTCTGCTGGGGACCTGGATCCATGTCTTATAATCTGACCTCTGAAAAAAACCTCGTCTTATATTCGAGCAAATACGGTAATACTTATAATAAAATCTATATTTATTATAGAAAATAGTGTGATATGTTCTCGATAAAAATAAATGTAATAAAAAGAATCGCACTCAAAAGTGGTGCTAAATGTGGAGCAAACATAGCGCCTTTTAAAGGAATATACAAGGACGCCAAGTCCTGACAAAATCTTGCTGTGTGACAAAACAGGTTGATTCTTTCTGGCACCCCAAGGCTCCCTGTCGGCTGGTGATGCCCACATTCACAGCTTTGTCCCTATTGGATTGTACTACATTCTTCCTCTGCTTTCTGAACTTTCCCGACCTATGCTGCATTAAATATCTTGCAGATCTACTTGGCATCCTTGGCTTTAAAAGCATTCCTTGGTTTACTCCACACTAGGCAAAACTTGAGAATGAGATTCTTTTTGTTATATTTCTTTTTATTGAGAACGTATTACACTATTTTCTTTCATTTTTATAGATTCTATTACTACCCATGAGTAAGTATTGTTTCCTGTTATTACACTAGCACATGTTGGTTCTTTTTTAAAGGGGTTCTCCTTTTGTGGGGTTTATTTGTATTATCTCTGTATTTCCAGTAGTTTGGGTGCTATTTCTTTTTTCCTTGCTTCATAGTCCCCATCTATCTTGGCCCCTCATCATACATTCTTTTGTTACTTTAATCTAAAGCACATGAAAAAGATTATCTGTAATACAGCTGAAATTTGTTTGCAGTGCAAACATCTGTAGTAAAATAGATTTTTTTTGCTGTAGATATAGAGGATACCCATGAAGCTCTTTAGCAGCTGTGTTGTCATTTCTGCACCCATGCTTTAGAAAGCTATTGAAGAAATTAAGTAAACAGTTGTGGTTTTTATTATTATTATTAAAAAAACCCTGTTAGCTATTTATTGTGCATTCATTTCTACTGCCTGATTTACTTTCCCTTTAGAATGGAATCTTAAGGCAACTGATTGAGAAAATCATTGTTAATGGCATTGTGCTCTTTATTGCTGAAATATGCATGTACATATTATATCATGGTGAACTTTCTGCATATTTCCACAAGAGAGCACTAATCAGTAACATTTCTAACTTCTCAAAAGTGGTCACTTGCATTTTAATATTTTAATCTCCCACAACCTTTTAATTGTAACAATACATCACAACGCACAATTATACATCATATATAAAATGTGTAGAAGTGATAAAACAAATTTAACACAAACAAATCAAACGTATATGTAAAAAAATGTATTGTGGATGCAGACAACTATTCCTTGTAAATATTACTATTTATTATCGCCTTAAATTCTGAACGACCCTATATTCAGCTTGCCCTTTTATTCTATCTATTAAACCTTTTAACTCCCACTTTTAAAATGAGCATAATCCTTTTAGGCATTTACAATGCAAATGTGGAACAATTCCACTGATGAATGAAGATGTTCTTTAATAAAACATGTTGATTACCATATGGCGGAAAGATGTTTCAGTAGACAATATGTATAAAGAAAGAAGTACTGAAAGTGGAGCAGTCACCATAGAAAGCTAAGATCCCTTTGCTCTTGATCCATTGCCAACTAAGACAAAAAAACAAAGATGTGTTCTCAGCGAGAATGGGCAAAAGCTGAAATAGCCAGCCCTATAGGATGTTACCTACTCGAGAGAGGAATCACCCCTCTTTGCTTGCTTGCACCATTACAGAGGAAACCTCTCCATTAGCATATCAGACTGGTCCCACCCATAACGGCAGGCCAGATCCAAATAGCCTGGCAGGTCTTCTCTGCACGAAGAATACAGCAACCACAGACGTACATCTCAGCCTTCATTGCCAACTATGTGTATTATCCAATCTTTGTAAGAGACTCCTTATTATCTATGTTGCAAATGGGATCTCATGCAGTTTATAGGAACAAACCGTACGTAGTGGGAAATATATCCGTAATTAAGATTTCCTCACCCAAACAACAATTTGGGTGCTGAACATAACTAAAGTTGGGATTCAGTAATCTGGCCTTCAAACTGTCCATCATGGAATGGAGCTAAAATATGCAGCTTTGTCAGTTTTTGAAACAATGTTTTTAAAGTAACACAAAACTAACATGTATCATGCTGTAGGTTATCCAACAGGCTTTAAATCGTCCACCCAGCTCAGCCGCACAATATCTCCAGCAGATGTATGCAGCTCAGCAGCAGCATCTTATGCTCCAGACCACGGCGCTTCAACAGCAGCACCTGAGCAGTGCTCAGCTCCAGAGCCTGGCCTCGGTCCAGCAGGTATATAATTTACTGCATTCACTGCATCTAGAGAACTAATCATCATCTTCTCAGTATGCAGCTTAGGGGAATACATGACTGCGGTAAAGTATATGACAAAATGGGCATTACTTGTGCAACAAAATAATGACTTTTAATTAATTATTACATAATTGTTTGTGTTATGTTAAAGCAACTTTCTAGGCAAATGAAAACAGTTATTTACTTATTGCTGATTATTTCTGCTGATGTGTCAGATGAATATGGCAGCAATAAAAACACATTTGTTTTTTTCTATTTTATCCACCACTTACTAGAATGTGTTGGCCATAATGCAGATTTCAATATTTGTGTATTGTCCAGCATTTACATGAACACTCATCACACTTGCCAAGTGTCATTTCACAAGAACAACAATTGCAAATCTAGGGCCAGATTCTACATTATGTTTAAAAGACTGACTGTAGCAGTTTTGATATTACTGGTCACTAAATGCAAATCAGTTCTGTGTTGTGCACTTTCACATGGTGGGAGCATTGCTATACGACAGAGTTTACATTAAAAAACACAACTTACTAATGAGAGCACATCATGAAATAGGCACAGCGGGTAACCTATTAAAGCTATTGGCTGCTCACAGTCTGTGCTGGCTGAGGACTAAACATCATTCACAGACTAATCAAAAATGTAGGAGCTGATACCCATGTCTGGGGGGAACCACAGTCTGATCTCAACAGGGGCACTGCCAGACTATTTTGAGGCAGAGGAAAATACTGTGTTGCTTACAAAACTGACAATGTTTTATTTAATGTCTAAAACAGTCCCCTAATCACTCTCCACAGCGTCATGCATGCCCCTAATCACTCTCCACAGCGTCATGCATGCCCCTAATCACTCTCCACAGCGTCATGCATGCCCCTAATCACTCTCCACAGCGTCACGCATGCCCCTAATCACTCTCCACAGCGTCATGCATGCCCCTAATCACTCTCCACAGCGTCACGCATGCCCCTAATCACTCTCCACAGCGTCACGCATGCCCCTAATCACTCTCCACAGCATCATGCATGCCCCATATCACACTCCACAGCGTCATGCATGCCCCATATCACTCTCCACAGCATCATGCATGCCCCTAATCACTCTCCACAGCGTCATGCATGCCCCTTATCACTCTCCACAGCACCATGCATGCCCCATATTACTCTCCAGTGTCATGCATGCCCCATATCACTCTCCACAGCGTCACGCATGCCCCATATCACTCTCCACAGCGTCATGCATGCCCCTAATCACTCTCCACAGCGTCACGCTTGCCCCTAATCACTCTCCACAGCGTCATGCATGCCCTTAATCACTCTCCACAGTGTCATGCATGCCCCATATCACACTCCACAGCGTCATGCATGCCCTTAATCACTCTCCACAGTGTCATGCATGCCCCATATCACACTCCACAGTGTCATGCATCCCCCTAGAGGAGTGTTTATTTCTGTCTTATATTATTTTAATTTCAGGTTTTATTGGTGGAAAGTTGACTTTGCATCTGGAAGTCACTTATTATTATTATACAGTACCAAGACAAGGGCACACTTTGATTTGTTAGTATTTTTGACACACCACTAGTAAAATGATTGTGCATTTTTATCTCTCTTTATTACAGGCAAATGTATCTGGTGATAGGCGGTCTGTGTCACCTGCCAGTGCAGCACAGCAATCAAATGTGTCCCAGCCCTCTGTAAGTATCACAGTATTAATATATTCAGTTCATACTTACCTTTTTGGATACATTCTAAAGTGTGAAACATTTATTTGATGCAGATCAAGATATTGTATTTATCTCAAAATTTTTTACAAAATGATATTGTCAGTGCGTTGTGACTTATGATTTAAACACAAATGGTGTCTAAATAGGAAGTGCAAGTAATATTAAATTCATGGGAATAATCCCACCATTATTACTATACTTTTCTTGTGAAATGTGTTTGTCCTGTCTTTTCTTTTGCATAGACAAGAGCTACACAGTCAGTGTGCCATTCTAATGTCAGTTATATTAAAACAGAAGTAGCTTTCTGTTGTCTTAGAAATAATTTTAGGGCTTAGACTCTCTAAGACATTTGACATATTTTTGGAAATGCAGATATTTAGAAACCACAAACATTTTCACTCATGCTTAGCTTCACTATTCTCAGTTGCTTTCAGTATGATTTTTTTTTTTTTTTAAATCAATAGGTACACTGAATGTGTGTCTATCTAATATGAGAGAATGAGGAGGGAAGCCAGAATAGGGGATGCAGAAGAAAAATTAGGAAAAAGCAAATTTGGATGCTCTTTGACTTTAATTAAAATGTAGCTTTTATTATTTTAAAACAATTATCACTATAAGTGTTTATAGTTATAGTGAAACAGTTATCACTGTACGGGTTTATAGTTATAGTGAAACAGTTATCACTGTACGGGTTTATAGTTATAGTGAAACAGTTATCACTGTACGGGTTTATAGTTATAGTGAAACCGTTATCACTGTACGGGTTTATAGTTATAGTGAAACCGTTATCACTGTACGGGTTTATAGTTATAGTGAAACAGTTATCACTGTACGGGTTTATAGTTATAGTGAAACCGTTATCACTGTACGGGTTTATAGTTATAGTGAAACCGTTATCACTGTACGGGTTTATAGTTATAGTGAAACAGTTATCACTGTACGGGTTTATAGTTATAGTGAAACAGTTATCACTGTACGGGTTTATAGTTATAGTGAAACCGTTATCACTGTACGGGTTTATAGTTATAGTGAAACCGTTATCACTGTACGGGTTTATAGTTATAGTGAAACAGTTATCACTGTACGGGTTTATAGTTATAGTGAAACAGTTATCACTGTACGGGTTTATAGTTATATTGAAACAGTTATCACTGTACGGGTTTATAGTTATAGTGAAACCGTTATCACTGTACGGGTTTATAGTTATAGTGAAACCGTTATCACTGTACGTGTTTATCGTAATCTTGAAACCGTTATCACTGTACGTGTTTATAGTTATATTGAAACCGTTATCACTGTACGTGTTTATAGTTATAGTGTAACCATTATCACTGTACTGGTTTATAGTTATAGTGAAACCGTTATCACTGTACGGATTTATAGTTATAGTGAAACCGTTTATAGTTATAGTGAAACCGTTATCACTGTACGGGTTTATAGTTATAGTGAAACCGTTATCACTGTACGGGTTTATGTAAACACGTACAGTGATAACTGTTTCAAAATAACAATTGTCCTGATATATTTTGTCCCAAAACATTTTTATCTTTAGCAATCCAATTATAGTGCAGTTTTATTTCATTTAAGTGTGTGTTCACTGGCTTTCACCATTTCACTTTATACACTTGAAATAATAAATCTTTTATTATAAATAAATACCAAAAAGTATTTTATTTTTATTTTTCATATCTTAATGTAAAATAATAAAAGTTAAGATTTAATTTCAAGGAGCATCCAAGGTGCTTTTTCCTAATTTTGATTTGTTTCTTTGTTTTCAAGAAATGTACATTCTTGTGATAGGACTCAACCATTTATAAACTCTAGAACTTCCACCCTTTGTACAAGGCCACAGTATAGAAATTAGACCATGCCAGTAGCTATACAGGATTATGTAATTATGGCCATACTACCATACAGTATATTATGTAAACATTATGCACCCTTAAATGACCATAATTGGATTACACCTTGTGAAGGGTTATTTTCTTTTGGTGTCCTGATCATGGAGGAGCGCAAGATAATTTTTCAATGTGTTTTTTTACTTTAGATTCTCTCCACTTCCCCTCCCCCTCCTCAAATCATAAGTCGATCACAGACATCCAGCACTACTAGTAGCAGTATCACCCAGAAGACAATGTTGCTAGGAAGTACGTCTCCAACCATAAGCGCCAGCCAGGCTCAAATGTACCTCCGAGCTCAGATGGTGAGTATGAATATTTTAATCTTTGCCCATGTGGATTTAGTACAAAAAAAACAAATGAGGAGTCTTAGTAACTTTATATTTATTCTAAAAAGATTCAGATGATACATAATGAAAAAGAAACTTGTATAACAGTTCCTTGATACACTGTAAAACAATATGAATTAGAAGGCACCATGTGTGAGGAGCAAAACAAACATCAAAAGAATAAGGTTGTTAGGATGATTCAGTAGGCTAACCAGACTAAATGATAATTTGCATTCTTCTCCTACACAAATCCAATATCCACAGTCCCAAATAAGTAACTAAACTGAGGAACATGTTTATTTTCAGTTCTCAGGAATTTAATTCTTATTATTGAACAGATTATACAGATATCCCATATTTGGAACATACACCAGACAAATACCACATTATCACTGTTGATAGAAATGTCTTTTAAACTGAATAAAAAATTATTTGAAGAGAAATGACTAAGGTATTTTGCACTCACTCCATCACCTGTGCCAGAGAGTGCTTCCCACATTCATATCCAAGTACAAAACATATACATGGATTTATGCTATTTTGTTAATTGTCTAAGTACCAGATTGATTTTAGCTGACCACACCAACTGGGCGGAGTTGATCCTACCATCAGTTGGATTTCTAGGTGGAATCTTCATGCATTATCATACAAAAGGGAATTGCCAGCAGCACATTAAGGGTGCTATTAGTTACATTAATGTATATTTGGTGACTGGACTATATCTTTAAGATCAAAAAATGCTTAAAAGGGATTACAAAAAACTGTTGATATAACGTTCCTGAGAGCTTTGAAATTTGCCCTAAATTTCACCCATTAGATTATAATTTTAATCGTAGGAATGTGAATCTGTTAAAGTCTGTCACATTTTTTTGATGTAGGTGATTTTAATAAAAAAAAAAAAGAGGAAATGTATACTTTTTAAAATAACATAATGCTTTTCTTTTGTTGTATTATCAATAACAACTGCATTTAATCACCTCTCTATTTGAATAAAAAAGTGTTTGATGTTTTAAAACTAAAAAAGCTGTTTTTGGTTTATTATAGTTAATATTTACACCTGCTGCTACTGTGACTGCTGTTCAGTCTGATATTCCTGTTATATCCTCATCCTCGTCATCATCCTCTTGCCAGTCGTCAGCAACTCAGGTGAGCAGATTAAAGCATTGTCTCTTCAGTGACATGAGAAATATACACAATATGTACAAAAGTATTGGGACACCTGACCATTACACCCACAGTAACTTTTGTGGCATTGCATTCTAAATACCTAGACATTACTATGTAGTTGGTCCCCCGTTTGTAGCTATAACATCTTCCGCTCTTCTGTGATGGCTTTCCACAAGAGTTTGGAGAGTTTCTGTGGGAATTATTACCCATTCATCCAGTAGAGCAATTGTGAGGTCAGGCTGTGATGTTGGATGAGAAGGCCTGGCTCACAATCTCCATTCCAGTTTATTCCAGAGGTCATTCTGGAATAGAAAAGGACCTCCCCCAAACTGTTCCTCCAACTTTGGAAGCATAGCATTGTCCAAAATGTCTTGGTATACTGAAGCATTACAATTTTCCTTCACTGCCCTAGCCCAACCCTGAAAAACAGCCCCATACCATTATCCTTCCTCCACCAAACTTTACAGTTGGCACAAAGCAGTCAGACAGGTGATGTTCTCCTGGCATTCGCCAATCCCAGACTCACCCATCAGACTGCCAAACAGTGAAGCATGATTCTTGCTTCCTGCTTGCCTTACACCACTTGATCAAACACCTGGCATTGTATTTGGTTATGTGAGGCTTGCATGCAGCTGCTCAGCCATGGAAACCCATTCCATGAAGCTCCTGCCATACAGTTTTTGTGCTGATATAAATGCCAGTGGAAGTTTGGAACTCTTCTCCTGTGGAATTAGCAGACCATTGGCGACTTTTATGCACCATGCACCTCTGCATTCAGTGACCATGCTCTGTGACTTGACGTGGTCTTCTTCTTTGTGGCTGAGTTGCTGCTGTTCCTAAACGCTTCCAATTTCCAATAATTTCACTTACAGTTGACCATGGAATATCTAGCAGGGATGACATTTCACGAACTGACTTATTGCAAAGGTGTCATCCTATCACAGTACCACGCTTGAAATTCACTGAGCTCTTCAGAACGACCCATTTTTTTCACAAATGTGTGTAAATGCCGACTGCATGGCTAGGTGCTTGATTTTTATAAACCGGTGGCACTGGGTCTGATTGAAACACCTGAATTTAGAAATTAAAGGGACTATATAACCTGAACATTGTTTTTATTGTGCATGTAGAGCATGAAAAATGATTGAAAATGATCTATACATTTTATTAGCAAAACTGATAGAAAATGCCTAGTTTAAGTCAAAAATGTGTTTTAAATGTGTCTGTGCAGTCTCTTGACATTGCCTGTGGCACGGTATGCAAATTACATATTCCCACTGAAAAGCACTTTGCCACATGCCACAGAAACAGAGCGATGGATTGTCTTGATTCAGCTCACTACCACCACTCTTGCTGGCATACAGGCAGTGCTGTATTTAGCGCGAGGCGGACAAGGCACCTGCCTTGTATGCCTTTAAGGGGCAGCACAAAACGCACACAAAAAAAAACATTTAAAAAAAAAAAAAGCCGCCCCTTTAGGAAAACAGACAAACCTTGCTTGCCGGCAGAGACAGTGGCTGGGGAGATCCGAAGTTCTCCCCTCACCAACACTCTGCCTGCAAACAGGCTGCACAGGGAGCCAAACCTCTGTGCTGCCTGTTTGGCCCACTGTGCGATATAATGGGGGAAGTGCACACACCGCTGGGGAGCTGAACAGGCAGCATGGTAGGACACCATGCCGCCTGCCACTAGCCACCAGGGACAAGGGTAATGTGGTGATGTGATGGGAGGCATGTAATGTGGTGATGTAATAGGGGGTATGTAATGGGGGTGATGGAGGTATGTGATCGGGTCATATAATGGGGTGTTATGGACTATGGGGCATGTCGTGGGTGTGCAGCGTGGGTAGAGGGGTGCCTGGATTTCGTCACAAAACCAAGATACACCGCTGCATACTGGACAGCACCAGTTAAGAGGGACATTCTCCGATCACCACTTGGGCTGATTGCGTTGCTCTGGTTGGCAAAATTTTGGTGTAACATGATTACTCGATGTCAAGGCATCATAGCCACACCATGAAAGCATTCTGACTGCTGATTGCTGCCTATGCCGGTTTTACCACATGACTTTCCTGGCACTTCAATGGTCACTAAGGGGTTGTGTAACACAACGGCTACCCAAGGCCAGTAGCACCTCTGCCCGTTGTAGAAAATCACCTCCTTAGCCCCCTATTAAAGTTCAGCATCCACACAGCAAGTCTTTCCTGGAACCGTGCTCTTTGTACCCTTTGTAATCTATAGTGAGGAGGCGGTCCATTATTTCGCTCCAAGAGCCCCAGTGATGAAGGGTTCCATCACAGGTTAACAAAAGCAAATGTTACAAATCCTACGCCCCTTCCCCAGTCTAAATCTATTGTGTATCTTCATATTTACATTCAGCTCTGGCTCTCATCTGAGACAGTGCTGGTCTAGATGGTGGACACTGTCAGCACACACTCAGAGTACAGACACTGGAGAATGAAAATCAAGACCACACACTTGCAGTCCTGAATCAGGACTGCCCTGCTTTTAATGTATCTTGATACTTTTTTTTTAAATAATGTATTAATGTTGGGCCACAATGAGCCTTATTTTCAAAAAGCACTATAGAAACAGACACATCATTGTACTCTACTTGACAGACAGCATTCATTACATCTCTTTTTATGTTTTATGGTTTCTGAATATTAGAACAAATGGCTTGGAAAGCTAGCACTCCAGTGCAATTTAATGAGCTAGCTTTTCTACAGCAGACTGTTGTACGTGATCATTGAATAGCTTTTGTTAATCATGTGTCATAGATAGAATTATAAATCTCAGTGACCCTTCAGGACATGAGCACTGATATATTCACAAAATGAACCTTATGTGCACAGTATCATCTAACATTCACATGGTGCTGCAGCAAGGGCTCCTTACAAAAGTACAGGCATGATGCCCGGATACTCTCCATTAATTAATAAAACAAGGATAACTGACTGCATGTGGAAATGGCAGACACATCAGTATATATTGGCTCAATATATTTCCTGTTTGTATAAATAGTACAGGAACAATTTGAACAAATATGTGAATTGTCTCATGGGTTAAATAATAACATGGATGTACCTCTTCATCAGAAGGTTAAATAGACATAGACTCCTTCCCTTTAAACACAAGAATCAACGTTAAGAAATGTTTTCAACACACCGCCTGCTATATGCACTAACAGGCTCAGGGCCGGACCCTATTGTGATATCCAACTAATCGGGACTGTGGGGGCCGCTCTCATGATATCTTTGCTTTAATGTTCCTGATTTGCTAACTGCTGAGTTGGTCGGAACTCTTATGGGGGTTTTACAGCCTAGCCATATACAATCTCACCCTTTCTCATACCGTACTTGATCCACAGGAGCTATTGTTTATGCTGTACTGTTCTTTTTTTTACTTACGATGACATGTATGTACAAGTTCTAATGTTGTTTGGTTTTTGACCCTTTTCAAATCCTTTACCTGAGACCTTCTCGGATATGTCTTATATGATGTTTAACATATACATACTGTACAATTGTAATACTCAATTAAGCATTAAAAAAAAAAGGTTAAATAGATTTACACAACATAATTGGATTGATTTGTTCCTATTTTTTCCCCTGTGTCAGCCCAGATAATATTTTAGAAACAATGATTCTTCTTTGCATAGGTTCAAAATTTAACACTACGAAGCCAACCAATGCTTGATATGTCATGTTCACAAAACAACCCAGTAAAAGTCAGCAACCATGACCAGCCCCTCACTATATGTCAGAAAACCACTGTGACCAGCTCAAAGGCCATTCACACAGACTCTCCTTCTGAGAACAGCCGCAAAGTGGAGAATCCAGGAGCAGAATCTCGCTGCTCAGCTGAGACCCGCACATCAAGTTTGCACCAGCTCATTGCACCAGGCAAGTTAAAAATAGTTTTGTGTTGGAACATATACCCCGTTATCAACATATATGTGTTGGAACCTAATACCCTGATTACAGGCCACACCTCTAATTTAAGGATTTAAATTGAGGAAAAAAATAGTTACGTTTACTGTAAATTACACTATGTATGGCTTCATTACATAAATCTTACATGTATGTAGTTTTCATTTTTTTACTTTTCTACAGGAGTGCGTGGCAATTATTTTTAAATATTCATTTTGAGGCAACTTTCTACAATTGAAGCAGTGAAATGGATCATTCCATTGGTTTCCATGGTGAATGCTCCACTTTTAGAACTTTGCACCAGGAATAACTTTTATACAACAACCACTGTGTTGTAAATAATAACAGTTTAGATTATATTTTGAGGTTGTTGCCTTCCCATGTATCTAATGTAAACACATAGAAGGATTTGTAAGTGAAGGTATTTTCTTTTCTTTCTTACAGTGTCATATTCTCCAATTCATCCACATGCTCTTGGCAAATATCCAGCAATTCCCCTCCATCCTGATCCCACCAAATTGTCCCATCATCAAATGATATTACAGCAACAGCAACAAATTCAACACAGGCATCAAATTCAGACTATCACCCTACACAATCCAAATGTAGAGACCACCTCTACTCAGCACTGTCTACCAATTGCCAGTGTGCCCATGCACAGCAGTGCTCATTCACACCACTGTACCCCTGTTCCAACCCCACCACCTCCATCTCCTACTGTCTCACAGTCCACTCATCAATCTGTGGTAGTTTCTCCTCAATCAAATCACTCTCCATGTCAGTCTCCTACTATAATTATTCACCCACAGGCCCTCATACAATCGCAACCACCTCTGCTTATCCAGTCAACTCTTCCATCAAGAGATAACTGCCATCACACTCTTCAGAATACATTACATTCAGCACCACATCTCGCTCTTCCAGCACATCTTCCACCTGCCCCGTCTCCCGGACCACATAATGGGTCGTTACATCACCAAGCTATAGTTTCATCTGCTCAGCAGTTAATATCTCCAATAATGCAGACACAACACTCTGGAGTCCATTCTCAACCACCACCTGCAGCCTCCTCGTCGCATCTACCAACAACGCCCCCTAACCACCTTCAAGCACTGCCACTACAGTCCATGCAAGCCATTGCTGTGCAGCCTGATGTTTTAACGCCTGGTCAAGTTTTAGTGCAGAACGCATTGCTTTCTGAAGAACTTCCTGCAGCAGAAGCCTTGGTTCAGCTGCCATTCCAGGCTCTTCCACCACCCCAGACTGTTGCAGTAAACCTACACATTGATCCTGCACAGGCAGAGTCACCAGTGGTAAGCATCCATTGTGATGTGTAGAATACAATACAACCAATACAATATGTTCTACTGGTGGAGTCAGTTAGTGTTTTGCATGGCAGAAAATCACAAACAAATTAGTAATCTCAAGTGAGCACCTTATCAACACTACTGGCATGAGTTAAACAAGGAAACTTCCATTAAAATGCTAAAGGTGTAAAAAAAAAGTGTCCTCCGTCTGGTTTTCTCATTTGCTTTATTTTTACCATTTTATGGTAAAATAAAAAAATGAATAGGGCTATGTACAGCGATTTTGTGCCACCCAGAACAGACAAGGAAATATTTTTAAATGACTGACAGATTTTGTCTAATGTGTAGTACTTTGTTGTAAGAGCCTTCTTCCTCACAGGTCTACCAAGTAGAGAATCTGTGTTCTGAAGATATGCCTGTGGTCCAGCCAGACTGTGTCCGTGTAATTACACACACTCCTACACCTCCAACACTTTCTCCACCAGCTCTTCCTGTCGGAAGTGGAGAGGAGCTTCCTGTAGATCACATATTGCAAGGTACTAAGAGACAGGTAAAACAACACGTGATTCCAGTGGACAGTGCATGTGTCTTCCACGTTGAAAGGACAAGTTGATGGCAACCTATTGTTACTTTTATCAAGTGTCACCTGTGTAAATATTGCTTGGAATACTGTGTGAAAGAAAATCCTGGGGTAACCCATGAATTAGAGTTATAAGGCAGATATGTAATTATTGTACATGGTTATGGATACATTCACATCATTTCAGATGGGTCTGCCAAAAATGACAGTGCTATTGATCCAATCTATTATTACCCATGTAACTTAATCCTGGAGCTAGCTATTAAGAAACATGCTACAAAGGTTATAAACAAATAATTGTTTTAATGAAGAGTGGAATCCAAAAACCTACATATAACACTTATTAATATATATACGTTTAACCCCTCAAGTGCTAGATAAGTGAGCAATATGTTAAATGCATGCTCACCTGCTCCTGATATTCAGCTTTGACAACTTCAGATACCTATAACCTCCCAAAATATAATATAACTCAGATAAATGATACACTACTGGAAACCTCAAAAGGATACTATTAGTTCCATAAAAGCTTCAGATGAGTTGAGATCAAATTCCAGTATCAGGGAGCTATTATATTTCTTGAGTTCTAATAGTGATTTTATTCCAGTGGGTTCAATTCAAGAAAGTCCATAAAGAGATGGTTACCCCATGCCAGGGATAGATACGTTGAAAATACAGACGCAGACAGAGAATAAATTAAAGGTGATGTGTAGAGTTTTGTTCTTTTAACCCCACAGGGTTGCCTATAGTGGCATCTTCAGTCAGCGCCTCTGTGATTAAATCACCATCTGACTCTTCCCATGCCTCCATACCAGCACCTCCACTCCTGCTGCCAGCTGCGACCACAAGAAGCAATAGTGCTCTAAAACCCAACAGCATTCCGGGACTACACAACACACTTCCACAGGCCATAGTGAAACCACAGATTCTGACCCACGTTATAGAGGGTTTTGTAATTCAGGAAGGATTGGAACCATTTCCTGTAAGTATTTAAACAGCACTTATAATGATCTGTCGTTATTATTATATAATTAACAATTCATTTTCAGATAGTTTTTGCTCCTGTTGTTACACAATCTTCAATAAGGTACGATGGAGAATAAGTAGATATGTACAGAACTAATAGTATCTATCAGGCAAAGCTGTTGAGAACTTCATGAAAGCAGAGCTAGAGTTACCCTAAAGCTTATCAGGCAATGACTGAGTGTGCTGCAGCCAGATTTACAGCCTCTTTGAAAGAAAATTCATACTCCATGATTCACCCGCCCTCAGGCCCTCAACTGTTATTCAGGGGACTGCAGATTCCTTCTTTTGTGCCAGTCGACACCCCATGATCTTTTTCTGTGTAGCTTTTGTCATGTTGTTAAAGGACCATCGAGTTCCCGAACTTACTTTGGTGTAAAATGAAGACTACTGCTTCTATCGAGCACAGGCTATATTTCCAGTGAAGCCCAGAGTCTCCGGTTAGAGAGACCTTGTGCAGATATTCAGGGGAGGGAGGGGGGGCGGTGGCGCAAGCAGTATTGGCTCTGTGTGTTATTTATTACACTTCTTTCAAATCTGCCACGGGCTCCAGCCCCAGATCTTTTGGAGACCTAGCAACGCCTCTGGTAACTGACTATGTAACTGACTGTGTGTGAGTGTAACTGACTATGTAACTGACTGTGTGTAACAACCAAAGCTAGATGTACCGTGGTTCTGAAGGGGAGCCCCGATAGCAGAATTGGACAGCCCTTGCCAGGTACCAATACTGATAAGGCTATAGCAGGCCTCAGCAAGGATAATAGGCACAAGTTTCTAGATGGTGAGTGGGGGACACGGGTACCTGCACCAGGATGGTCTTGACTTGGGCACGAGAAGTAGCAGAATCCTAAACAGCAGGCTGGGTCCGGAATATAGAGAGATGGGAGGTCGAGGAAACAAGCCAGGTCAGGGAGTATAGAGATCAGCAAGGTCAGTGAAAAAGCCAAATATATCCAGGAGTATGCAAAGAGGGTAATCCAATAACAAGCCGGGTCAGGAGTCCAGAAGTAGGGAAGGTCCAAGAGAAAGCAAGGTCTGGTAACAAGCAATAGATACACAAACGCTGAAACAAGCTAGTAACAATATTCAAGCAATTTGGAATAAGGCGCGCTGCCGTTTTAAAGGGCCGCAGCCACGCCTCCGTGACGTGTGAGATGCGCGCCTCGCTGCCCATCTCCATAGCGACGCCTGAGAGAGAAATGCCATAGAGTTGCGGCGCGCACTTGCTAACAGCCAGCGTCGTATGCGCACTGAACGGAGGACCCGATGTTTAGAGATGTTGGAATTAGCAGGTCCCGGTCGCGGGGTTTGTGTGGTATCAGGGTACTGAGGTGGGTGACGAATGGTGGCAGAGCGAACATTACACTGTGTGTCTGTGTGACTGTCTCTGTGAATGTGAGTGTAACAGACTGTGTGACTGCATGTGTATGTTTGCATGATTGTGTGTATGTGCTGATGCCTGGCTCCTAACAACAGTAAATTACATTTGTCAAGCCTTGGCTTAAGAGACCCCACGCTTACTGTGGTGGGATTCTGTGTCACTGATTTCAAGTGCAAAGATTAAAATAACTAAATATTGATTTCTTAATTTTGGGTTAAAAAAAAAAGTAAGGGCGTCTTATACACAGTATTTGCTTATCTGTAAGTTTTTATAGACTGACATTTAACAAGTACTTGGTGTACAAAGTAATAATTAACACTATTTATTCAATGCATTAAAACAATGTCAAATATTATTTTACCAGTTGGCCTTCTTCAAGAATAAAAATTAATAAAGTATACTAATGCATGGCAACGTTTATTTTCAATATTTTGTAATTTATGACATTAGTAACATTAGTAGTCTGTGAGAAATTTGCAAATAAATCCATATTTATGCATGAAGTAGGTCTTCACATTATGGCTGCGGTCATTCTGAAGCAGCTGAAGATGTATAGGTTGGCTACAGTTAAAAAAAAAACCTTTTGCTTTGTAGGTGAATCGTTCATCACTGTTGATTGAAGAACCTTGCAAAGGACAACCTCCTCCAGAGGAGCACATCATGAACATCACAGAAATTGAACCAGAAATCCAGAGCACAGCAAAACTTCCTGATATCTCCACCGACACAGATATGGAGGACCTGACTGCTGAGGGTTAGTACATGTTATCACATGTGCACAGGTCTTTTTGCCTGTACAAATCGTTAGACATTTTATAGTTCATGATTTTCTGAAGGTGCATGTACAAGGTACAAAATAGCCTAGTCTAGGGTTCTGTGTATTGTTATGATAAGAAGGATCTGTGTTTGCTCATCATTCTCGCAATTGCGATCGCGTAAGTTGCATTGTAAGAAGTGATTACTGACTCACTGTAGTAAATATAACAACATGAAATCCAGTACTTACTAGTTATTTACCAAAACTACTAATGTTGGATGCACCAAGCTACTTAATAGATATATTTGCTAGTATTTTATGTTAATAACTTTTATATATATATTTTAAGCTTTTATAAAGCTAAAAATATTGCTATCCATATATATAAATATTGCTATAATTGGTGAATTATCAATTGTGAATACAAAAGTATTTTGTAAATAGTGAAATATCTCAATTCCCCAATAGTTCTTAATTACTAAGGCTAGCTCTTCAATAGCACAGGGTTTTTCCTAAATTTAATCAGATAATGTCCCTAATCCCGGTCTTAATGGTGTACCCCTAAACAGAAGTGTCAAAATCCAGGCCCAGGAACAAAGAACTACTCTGAAGAACATACGGTGGCATTTAGCAGGTGAGGTGCAGGCAGGTAATGCTATAATTAACAAGAACAGGTCTTGCAGGATCTAATGATTCATTTGAACTTCCTGGTTCCTTTATTTTTCACTACTGGATGAAGTCAAAAGTGTACGACTAAATTCCTTACTGCTTGTTCCAAATGTAACCGGTTTAATTAATAAAATAAGGTTTAAAAAAATGTATTATTATTTTCAACAAAAAATGAAGGATGATGCAGAAACAAATACAGATATGTTGTGTGGTTTTGCAGAAAATGTTAGACTCATGCAGCACTCACATAATAGGGAGTATGTCGACTGGACATCACAAAGCATACACATCTAAAACATGGATTTCTAGCCTAGCGCACAGCAACCAAACACCAATAAGAACAAGCAAAAATCAAACAATGTTATTCTAACAAATGTTGCTAACTCCAAAGTGGGTGCATTCTCTAGTTCTAGCACCAACCATGAAACGCCATGAAGATGTCTTATCACATTGCCTTATGACATGCATTCTCCTCCTTTCTGTAAAAACTTACTTACTTTTATTTTCACTGTCATCCTTAACTTATATACTTCATTCAACTGACCACTTTTTGCACCAAAAAGGAAATGATAGTGTGCATTGTCCACTCTGCATCCCATCTTCTTTCTTCACCAGGAATGTTGCTTCTGGTCAGGTTTCATAGACTACAATATTCATCAGCATTGTATAATTGGATAAAGAAGTATTTAACATCAGTAAACAAATATAAAATTCAGTCATATTCTACTTTTGTAAGTGCAATGCAAGAATCTAGAAACATAGAATGTGTCAGAAGATAAGGTCCATTCGGCCCATCTAGTCTGTCCTTTTTTTTGTTTGTATGCCCAACTTTTTAGTCCCTGGCCTTATCTAATATGTAGGATAGCCCTATGACTATCCCATGGCTGCATAAACTTCTTCACTGTATTAATCTTTACCACTTCTGCTGGAAGGCGATTCAATGCATCCACTACTCTCTCAGTAAAGTAATACTTCTTGATATTACTTTTATACCTCTGCCTTCTAATTTAAGACTATGTCCTATTGTTGTGGTAGCTTTTCTTCTTTTAAAAATACTCTCCTCCGGGGGCAGAACAAGCTCAGCTACAGCAAGCATAACATAGGAGCTCCTGCAATAGAGACCAAAAAAGTACTCATTTTCCATCCAAATCAGGCCAGAGAGACTTTTTCGAGTCTCTTCTGCAGATATGGGGCAGAGAAAGAAGAAAAAAAGAAATGTCCCAAAAATATAAAGAACAGTAAATTGGTTTGTTTGTTGTCTAGGCCTACTAGGTATGCATCCACTGCACCTCTACTAAAACAAACTACCTGGCAGTGAAGATTCTTCAGAGCAGCCTGATTTATCACAGAGTCCGGCAATATATTGTCGCTTTACAGAACAAAGAGGACACAGCGGACATGGAAATGGCCCAGCTGAAGAAAAAACTCGCCAATCAGAAAGACATGATGGCGTGTATGGTGAAGCAGGTTTGTGACCTACATCAGCAATTGAACCTTAGAATCTGAGGTGGTTGGGCTTGCCGACCTCTAAGGACACATGTATAAACTGGTCTTATACTTACAGATGAATTTACCAGTACCAGATAACACAATTTTGGACTTTGTAAAGCACTGAAGGCTCCCCAAACTGCACCACGAGAAATATTTCTTAAATTGAGCTCCATGGCAGACAAGATGTCTTTATTATATGTCTCTCGACATATAATCTACGATGGTACTGACATACAAATGTTTGGTGACATATCACCATCACCTTTGGCATGTAGAAAATCAATAGAGCCCCTAACCTCACATCTCAGAGCCCTAGGGGTGAAGTACTGTTTAACTATTTAGAGAGACGGCAACGTTGTGTGGATAAACAGCATGGAAAACACACTGGACGTCTTGGAGGCATTAGGACTTCCAAAGCTGAAAGGACCAGCAAGACCTAGCATGAAATTTGCAGGTGGAAACATTTTGAACTTGGACAGAAAATACACACAACATGCATTGACGGCTTAAAACAGAAAAACCCTCTGTTTACTCTGGACATTTTAACACTAACAATGTATCGGCAACTTCTATGGATATGCCTTAAAATTGAGCATTGTGCATTAATGGACTGCGATCTAGAGATCTACCTTGAGTAAACTAGCTGACATGATGACTCTCAGTCAAGATATAGTTTTGGAACATTGGCTGTCTTGAAAATACCAGACACCCAGCTCTGTGATGCTGGACAGGACTCGTACCTTTTAATCATGATAGTTATAGTATGAAAACCCAGACGGGACAGCACTGCCTGAAGAAGTTGCAACTTATGTTCCCTGTGAAAGTTCATCAGGCATGTACCCCCTAGGACACCCTTTTCTGTGCAATCCCTTTTCTTCGCCACCCTGAGTGGTTTAAGGACCTTTTTTCGTCAGTAAACCCTAGCGACTGCCCCCAGACCCTCTCTTGGGCTGCCTGTTCTCTCTCCATCCTCCTTTTTTTTTATTAATACATAATTTGTATTATCTCTTTTTTGTTCTCCTTTTACTTTACTTAATTTTCTACCTCCCTACGCTTTTCTCAGTTTACTGTTTTATGTGTTTTGCATGAGGATCAGGGTAACACTCACCATAAGAGGGCACTGCCCCATAATTATTAGCAAAATTTTGCTTACCTAACAGGATTCGTCTTTTATAGATGTAAAAAGGATAACATTGTATTAGATTAACGGACTCATACCAGAGTCTAAATAATAACTGATATACACACTATTTATGAAGGTTAGTCATGTTTTTACCATACCCTACAGTGGAATTTTGAACCTGGTCATGTGTTTAAAAGCTTTAATATGTTTGAATGTTATATTTTAATTTGCAGCTTCTGCCTAACTAAATGCCTTTTGAAAAGTGCTTTTTGCTGCACAAGATAATTTGTTAATCGCAAAAAAACAAACAAAGGCTTCTGGGCTGACATCTCACAGGTCTGTCTTTGGTTTGTGGGAGCAACAGTCCTGTATTGACGGTAATTAACACCCCTCCAGCTACTACAAGATTAACATGACTGACATGCTGAAATACCAACTTACCTGCCATCAGTCCTTCATTTACCGGAAAAGTCCCTTTTTTGGCATACTATCTGATCTATTCTTGCCATGTCGTGCATGGTTGCTGTCTTGGCACTGTAAAAGATCTATGTGGACCTACAGAAAGAAAGGTTTGTTATTTAAGACCGTAAGACTGGTGGGTGCAAGCAAGTCATCACAGACTCATGCAGTACCAACCACACCAAGTTGTCACTTACCAGTAAGAGCATGCACATTGCTGGCTTGTATGATAATGAAAGCTCCTATCATGTCACAGAGCTTCAGCTCCATGACATGACAAGCTGGGAAGACTTAGATTGATTACAAATTGCAATTTAAAATGGTGAAGCTAGGTTTTTAGACCAGCGGAAGATTGTCCCGTTGAGCATTTTATCAATTACTGAGTATCTGTGACGGGAGGGTTCCCATGAAAACAGCTTACATATATTTCCTTGTAGTGATGTGCATGCTAAAACACTTAATGCACAATGAGGTCACTAGCTGCAACTGACTCACTATACTGGGTAAAGTCACTAACCTACATGCACTCTGTACCAAGGAATTCTGTAGGACCCTGGCTAGCACCAGCCGCTAAAGGCAGCTAGGTGCTGACTTGGTAGGACTGCTGCAGCACATGGGAGCAGTAGTGGAGTATGATAAAGCTGCCTGGGTGAAATGGGCTGGATTGAGACTTATCATGAGTAAGGGTGAGGAGAATGGCGGCCATTTGAAGGGGGACAAGCAAGTAAAAATGTAGATGGACACACATAGGTGAACATCCGAGCTGGAATGAAAAAGGTGCATAGGAGGTTAGCAGCATAGTAGAATGGGTCGTGGCTGAATGAAGAAGAGGTGCAAGAGGGCACTGAAATTGTCAGTTTGAGATAAATGCTTAAAGTGTTCAGAAATTGGCAAAGAACTACAAGTAGTAACAGGCAGAGGTTGGAAAATTGAACAAAGTGTACAAAAGGAAGTGTTAATAGATATGTAATGTGGGAAGAAGACTGCTAAGAGAAGATGGAGAGGGTTGGTGTAGGAGAAGCCTATGATTTATTATTTCAATCATCAAGCGGCCTTTCATCCACTGTGTGCATCTTTCAAAAGCACTGGTGGTCAGCATCACGTACAATAGAGTATACATTATGGTTGTGTTTGTAACCCAAGTCTGTGGGCATTGATCGGTGGAAGCTATTATCCCTGGATGAAATATTGGTAATACCCATTAATACTTATGATTCTACAACTGTATAAATCTAACAACAGAAAGAGTGGACTGGAGCGTGACATAAATAGTGAGATAATCTGAAAAAATATTGAAATAATTCTTGAAATTAAACCTCTATCAATGAAAGGTCACAGAAATGTAATAATAAGATAGCAAAAAATACTGATAAAATATTTATATCTTAAATATACTTAAAGCAATAGATGTATGTAGAGGATAATAGATGTTTGTAGAGGATCAGTCAGTGTATTTCAAATGGCCCAGATGAATATAAAAGAAAACAAAACAATTAAACCATAGTGTAATCTGTATGCAGACAAACTTAAGAGTCAATAATTTGCATAAAATAGATGAAAAAAGTATACCAAATTAATACATATAATATAGACAAATACAAAAATTATAAGTCTCACAAAATAGCCAATTTGCTGTAAAGGAAGACTACCACTATGGGGTAACCCTAAATAATAAAACAGAGTTTAAATAGACGTAAGTGGCGTCTGGGAATTAAATCATAACTTTTATTTAGATTAAATAAAAACTAGTAAAATAGAAAGCGCTGTACATAAAGACAAACAGGTGAGAACGTGAATAAAGGTGAAAATAAAATCAGACTTGCATACCCTTATTGATAGTTTATATAACTGTGTATGATTTTTTTTTTTTTTTAATTATTAGATCAGGAAGCAAGTTCAGTGATCAAAAAATATAGGTAGTAGCTATATATTTCTGTCCATATCAGACAGTAGTAGTAATAAAAGAGAAAATGATCACTGAATAAAGGTCCTAAAGTACTACTGCCTGTAATATTAACACTGTGTAAAGGTAATATACATAGTATGTAGATAAGGTAATGAAATAATTACACCCAAGGTTAGGAAAAAAATAGCCCACTGTTTCTTTAAATGTTAAATCTATTATGAAATAAGGAAATAACTGACCCTGGAGGTGCAGTATGTAAAGTGCCTGAAACAGTCAAGGACAGAATGAAGTAGTTTCCTGTGTTAGTGTGTATTCCACAGTAGTAAAAATTCCTGTGTATATTACTAGAAGTTCATATAGCTGCAAATGAAATGAAGTCTTGGTTAATGGTGCAGCCAGGTCTGCCCAGAGATAAAGGTAATACATTTGTTAACTAATTAAAGGCTAGGGCTGGCACCACAAACGCCAGTAAAACAAGCAGTAAGAACTAAATATAAAACACAGGAGACAGGCAGGAGGACAATAGGACCCTAACCCGACGCGCTTTTCGCCACCTTAGTGGCTTCGTCACCCCCTGAGGGTATGCAAGTCTGATTTTATTTTCACCTTTATTCACGTTTTCTCACCTGTTTGTCTTTATGTACACCGCTTTCTATTTTACTAGTTTTTACTTAATCTAAATAAAAGTTATGTTTGAATTCCCAGACACCACTTACGTCTATTTAAACTCTAATATAGACAAATTAGAAATGGTTCATGAGCCAACAAAATAATAAACAATATAAAAAGACAGACAATGAACAAATAAATATATACTAAAAACAGGAAAGCTAGATAAAATATCTGATAAAGTGGCAGCAATGAACCCAATGAGATCCAATGAAGGGAATCCACTAGTAGCGCCTTGTGTCTATTAGTCTACACTGACTCTAAAACGATATCCCGAGAAGTAGCCGTACAGAGTGCAGGGACTTGGATGAATCAATTCATCAAAGTTGTTGTTGAAAATAGACGAGCAGCAAGTGATGAACTTCAGATGAATGGATGTCTTTGAATGAATTTGTCCAAACTGCTGTATGTAGAGATGAAATGCTTTAGAGACGAAAAGATCCAAGAGTATACCTCAGCCGATGAATTCGGATGAACTGGAGTCGCCAACTACAAAATGGTGACGAGCTCACGCCGACTACCAACACTACATGGTCCAGTTAGGACAGAGACAGAAAGCACTACGTGTTTCAACGGTAAGTCGGCTTCATCAAGGTGCATATGGTTCATGTTTAGAGCTGCGCTTATACAGTGCCTACTCTAAATTGGATCATTTAACCCTGTGATGAACCTGCAGTATTCACATTCAATCAAACATATTAAGGGATATAACAGACTATCACATTTTTATATTATAAATATATAATAAATATATTTACTATATAAATGACAGTTTTGCATGTGTCAGAAGACCTATTGCCTAATTACTGTAAAAGCATTATGATAATGTTTTACATCATATTGCTACTATATGTAACGATTCTGACAAATGCAAAACTGCTTGTTACATTCTTTAATATGTTTGATTGAATGTGAATACTGCAGGTTCATCATAGGGTTAAATGATCCAATTTAGAGTAGGCACTGTATAAGTGCAGCTCTAAACATAAACCATATGCACCTTGATGAAGCCGACTCATCGGTGAAATACGTAGTGATTTCTGTATATATCCTAACTGGACTCGGTAGCTGTTGGTAATCGGCATGAGCTCGTCACAATTTTCTATCTGGTCCCTCCAGTTCATCCCAATTCATCGGCTGACATATATTCTCGGATCTGTTCGACTCTAAAGCCTTTCACCTCTACATACAGCAGTTTGGACGAATTCATTCAAAGACATCCATTCATCTGAAGTTCATCACTTGCTGCTTGTCTATTATTGACAACGACTTTGACAAATTCATTCATCTGAGTCCCTGCACTACCTGTATGGCTACCTCTCCAGCGGGATATTGTTTTAGAGTCAGTGTTGACTAATAGACACAAGGCGCTACTAGTGGGTTCCTTCATTGGGTCTCACCACCACACTCTGTAAGGATTCATTGCTGCCACTTTA
Organism: Pelodytes ibericus; assembly: GCA_036172795.1. NCBI lineage: Eukaryota > Metazoa > Chordata > Amphibia > Anura > Pelodytidae > Pelodytes > Pelodytes ibericus. The sequence continues at coordinate 150,231,299 of CM069861.1, forward strand.
TCAGATTTTTTTTATCTAGCTCTCCTGTTTTTTTTTTTTCATTTTCTGTGTTTTTATATTGTTTATTATTTTTTTGACTCATGAACCATTTTTAATAAATTATTTGTCAATATTATATATATATTAAATCGGTATACTTTTTTCATCTATTTTATGCACATTATTGACTCTTAATTTTGTCTGCATACAGATTACACTATGGTTTAATTGTTTTGTTTTCTTTTATATTTGTCTGGGCCATTTGAAATACACCGACGGATCCTCTACATACATCTATTGGTTTAAGTATATTTAACATAATAATATTTTATCAGTATTTTTTGCTATTTTATTATTACATTTCTGTGACCTTTTATTGATAGAGGTTTTATTTCTATAATTATTTCTATATATATATATTTTTTTATTATTTCACTATTTATGTAGCGCTCCAGTCCATTTTCTTTCTGTGTTTTACACTTTAATTGGAGGATATTGGTTGCCTCCTTTTTTTCCGTGAGCAGCTTTACGCATATTTTTTCATTTTATTTTATTTATTTTTTATAATTATTTTATCTGTGGCGCCGTCACTATCACACTCTGTTCCTTTTTTGTATAAATCTTACAAGCCATGAATTCTTCTACAAAAAACATTAAACATGGAATGATTTAAGTGGGGTTTTCCATATACAGCCTTTCTCAGAAATTGTAGCGTTCTAATATATCGCTCTTGCTCTGTAGTTACTGCAGTTCAGTTTTTATATCACTGCTTTATGTTTTTATGTCATAGTGCTGATTTCACTACCATTCTAGTTTATTATGGACAGTCTAGTACACATATCTGTCATGAGTATGATATAGTTACCGGTATGACAGGTAAAACTATGATTATGTTACAAGTTACTATTGTCTTGTGTTTTAGATTTGATTAAAGTCTGCTTTATTAATTATTTTATTTTATAAAGAAAGTGTGCACATCGCACATTGTACTTGAGAGTTCTCCATACAACTTGTTTAAATATTGTTTCATATGTCCACACTGGAAGATGTATTTTTTTTTACCTTTCTGTTTTGGTAGAAGGCATAGATGAGCCAGAAGGCGAGATCTTGGAGTGTGAATTTTGTGGGAAGACTGGATATCCTGATACGTTCCTGAGATCAAGAAGATTCTGTTCTCAGTCATGTTCAAAGAGGTGAAATTGTTAAAATGTTTTAGTACAATACTGCTGCTGTGTTTGCTAAATTAACAGTCCTCTGTATAGCAAAATAATTATTTTGTCAGAATTATATATGAAATCAATCCTGGATTGCTCATTGCTTTAATTGCCAGAAATGTAAAACAATTATGAAAGGACCACACTGATGAGATGTACTATTGCCAAAGTTAGTAAGCAACACAATAAGGTATAGGTACTAAGTGTGAGAAACCTGGCCGCCCTCAGTATGTGACCAGCGATACACCTGTCACGGGCCTGGAGTGTCCACTCAATCCACTCAAAAAAAAAAAAAGGCTTGATGGCAGAGCTGCTGGCTGGAGATATCAAAAGATCTCCCCTTACGAGCCTTTCTGCCGGTGAGCAGGCAGCTTGATGTCTGTGCGCCGTGCAGACGCACAGACATCCTCCATGCTGCCTCTCCCGCAATTGTTCTGAGGTCAGAGTGCCGGGGTTCACGTGACCTGCCAGACTTCAGACCATGCGGGCAGCGCGAGAGGCCGCATGGTAGGATGTATGTGCGGTTAAACAATGCACAGACATCCAGCGTCCTACGACTAGAAACCAGGCCATTTGTTCTGTAAGGGGCCCCAAAATGTTATATTCCTGTGGAAATCTTATACCCTGTTGAATAAATTAAGAAAATAGAGTTGTTTCTCTCACAAGATGCATATATACAATATCTCCCACTGTAGTTCAACACCTTCCTGTGTCAATTAGTGTTAAAATTATAAATCTAAAAATAAAAAGGTACCTTCACAAGCTCACAGCATCTGGGTACTGACTGCTCCTCTTTAGAGATTATTGTCATGGCCACCTTGTCTAGAGCTTATCACAAACGAAGGATGTTGTCAAGGCAGGAATCAGGTCTACTGTAAATAATATGTCATTATTGCAATCTTGTGTAATAATCAAGACAGCTGGGTAATTAGTGCCATTTGTTATTTTGGGCATGGACAGGTGTGAAAAATCTCTCTTGTATTTGTTAACGTAGCGTCACCTGGGAACCATATTGAAAGATTTTAAATGCAAATAGAATGAAATCTTTGTTCACCCATTGAATTCATTGTTGTTATTGGTCCAGTCCACTTAAATATATAGAAGACAACATCCACCTAAAGGTATACCTGTGTGTTGGGGACAGTGTATAAGCACTAAATGACATCCTTGCAACCTTCAATAAAGCAACGTGCGAGTTCTATGTAATTACTGCTGTGTAATTAGTACAGCTATTTATTTTGAATAGGGACAGGTGGGGCTTCCTGGAAATATCTCTGTTGTATTTTTTTTTTAAACTGCTGTTTTCTTTTTTTGTTAGTGCATGTAAACGTAACACAAAATATTCATAGTATACAGAGGAGCATGAACTTTAAGTTGTATTATAAAATATGCATATTTGAGCCATATATACCAGATAGCTCAAACAATTGGCATTTACTGCTCCTGTAAAAACTTTTTTGCTTCTTGAGCAGTTAACCTGAAAGCGAAAAAATAAATAAGGATAATTCATATTTGATTTCATGGCTCTCATCCAGAAAGCAACCTAAACATTTATTAATAACATCAGATCCATCATATCACCTGGATGTCAGGAGCATCTAAATATCAAGAAGGAAAGCATGATGTATAACAGTAAACAGTCATGTTATTTTAATAGTGGCCATGTCACCATTTTGAGATTGTTCTTGGACTTACTAATTCAGTAATACAACAAAGAACAATATTTTTCTTTCAGATACAATGTAAATAGTACAAAAAGAATCGGACTCTTCAAACCTGACAAAAGTAGTAGGTGGAGCAAAAAGATGGAAGGAAATTTTGGTCGACGAGGGAAACGCCCAACTGTCACTGGAGGATCAATCAGAGAACATTACCATAGACAGGTATGTACACTATAAGGAACTGTGCAATGCCACAGGATGTATAACTTTTCACTAATATGCTTTTCCATGGATTGTCACAGCTGTCATCTGCCTATTCATGCACTGATGAAGTATTAGAAGATTCCCAGGTAGACTCTGTTCCTGTCGCTATGACCACACGTCTTAGACGTCAGAGTGAGAGAGAGCAAGAATTACGGCTTCTCCAAACAAGAAAACCAGCACTCAATTCTGAGCTGCCTCCAGATAACCAGACAGAACCATCTCAGTGGACAGTTGAAGATGTCTGGGCTTTCATTCATTCTTTACCAGGTACATTATTGATGGATGGATCAAAACTCTAAGGGGTCTATTTGAAGACGCTCCAAATAGGTGCTGAATTTGCCAAATTCAGGGAAAATCACAGAATTTGGAAATTTTTGGTTTGAGGGAAAACTTCGGGGAACTTCACCTGTTAATGAATAGGATTTACTCTATTCATAGAGCCCCGAATTGATCTGAATTTGAAGATTTGTAAATTACTGGGATTTCAATTTGTCAAATAAAATTTGTAGAATTGAACATTATAGTACAGTAAAAAAATATTTCAAAGTGGTTAATTGATATGGAACTTCCTAAATATATGCCATAATAGCATAACAAAATTGATGATTGGAACATTAATTAAAAATATGCTATTTTGGTATAAATGTTAATCACCCTGTTCTGTATTGAAGCACACATGGATCCCATATGCCAGTTAGAAACCCCAAAAAAAGTTAGGGAACTCCAATGTTATTATAGTGCTTCCAACCCCAAACAGAAATAACCCCCCTACTGCTGATATTAATAACCAGAAATGTATAAACAATAAAACATATTTACTGTGGGGAATTCTCCTCTTGGGACTCTTACATTGCAGTTCAGATAAACCCCATCTGAATCGGGAAACGGGAGCTGCGAGTCCAGTACAAAGTCTGTAGCGTCCACTCTATTCAGACCTGGCTAAGTCCCATACACTGCCAATCCTCACTCTCAAGTTCCGATGTCTGATGTCACACACCGTGCATTTCGCGCATAATGAGGCTTCTTGTAAGTTCATACTTGGAGGAGTCCTATACCGCCTTATCTACTCTACTTATTGTGCAAATACACTGAAATCACATTCAGTGATTAACCCCACAATCTGCATTTAGAGAACTTTTTAGAGAACTTCACAATCAATCAATGCATAGCTATAAATTCAAATTCATTAATAAACTAAAATTATTATTCCTACTTTCTACCTGCCATTATATAATATAAATAATTGAAAGAGCTATTGTGGCACTTTACTTCATTCTATTTAGTGCTCATATTTTTTATTACATATATTTAATTAGATTAGCAATTCTACAAAACCCTAATCCATTCATATACATTTACTATTATTAGTTATATTATTTAAAGTGTTCTTGTTATTATTTTTTTGATATTAATAATTACAATGAATTATTATCATTAACTGCCAATACTGATATAGTTTATTAATTCTCTATATATTTAAAAAATTTACTATAGTGCAGAAAATATTATATTATTACATGTTATCAATTCTGTCTATATCTACCTTACTTTATATACATTGTTCCATCATTATACACTTATATTGGATATTCTTCAAACTCACGCTATTTTAAAGTTTATTTCAAAAGCATATTGCAACGTTTCTATCTTCCATTGCCTCTTTTCTACACAAAATCAGTTGCAAAAAATATATAGAATATAAAAATATATATACATGTAGAAACACAGAATATGTATCTCAATGAAGCTTTTTTTTTTTATTTCTTATTGTGCATATGGTCTCCCCCACTCCAGTGTCTAAATACCAAATATGTTCATTAATTATAATAGTCAGTTTCCAGTTTGTCCTCCTGATATAATGAAGTCTGCAGGGGCTACAGAGCAAATAGATAGCTTTAGTTGTCTATAGGGTTGCCATCTGGCTGGTATTTTACCGGCAGGCCGGTAAAATATTGTCATCAGGCCAATGTTAAGTCTAGGGAGACAGTACCAAGGCTGGTGTTTTTTTGAAGAAAAGGTTGCAACCCTAGTTGTTTAGCAGGTAGCCACATTTTTTATGTGGTAGGTTTTATTAGGAATCATGGATGTAAAAGTTTTTTGTGTTCTATCATTTGCATGCCTGACACCTCCCGCAAGGAAAGAAACCGTTAAGTATATATAAAAAAAATCTGTTCCTCACCTAATTTTAAATTGGTTGTATATCTATATGTCAGCTTATCTTTAAAGCTAGCGGCTTCTCTAGAGGTTGCTGTTGGATCATTTCCCTTACTTCAACCTCTCTCTCTAATATGTGCATCTTCCAAATGTTAATTTTAATTTGCTTTCAAAGTACTTAAAGTGCATGTTTTACATTTTCCATTGCTTAAACTCTGAAATACTTACAGCTAGATGAAATTACAGGAGTTTACAAGAAACCAGGACTGCCCACAATAGCAGAGTAAAAGTAATTTCCTTTTTTGTTGTCGTTGATAGGAACCAATGCGAGAGCCATTCAAATTAATTGAATATACTGTCTCTCTAGTGATTTCATCAGACAATGTTTTTACTGTTAAGAGATCCTACTATGTACAAGTGCAAGGTCAGTTAGAGTCCACACAATGTATTAAATTCCAGAAGCACAGGAAGTGACTAAATGAAACAAAACTTTATATCCTCAGTGTCTATATAATCAGTGCTGCTGTACCTGCAGAAAACAGGCAGAGTAATCACTTTGGAGGGCTTGTGTCACATATTAAAAATGTGATTTATACAGAATGCCTGCATCAAAAAGCTTGTGCACTGTACAAGCAGTAATCTTTAGCTTGCACCAAAGTGAGGCTGGGAACTAGACTGTCCTTTAAGGTCCAGAAATTGAACTTCACTTTTACTAATGGCTGAAGTAAGTTTAATGTCCCTATCATTATCATTAAACTGGTTCAATGTATATGTCCCTTTCCATATAAACATGTCTTTATATAATAAAGATAGTACAAGAAAAACCAACACGTGTCTCATACGCCAATTAGTAACCCCAATCAAAGTCAGGGAATTGCTATATAGAAATATATACAGTAACATATATCAATTTACACACTGACATAACAGCTCTTGAAGTATAACCATATCGGTGATGTCATGTCAGCTAACCGGTTATTTTTCATCATCGACAGTACCATTTCATGGCCACAGTGTGGATGCCAACATTGACTGACAATGCACCATTCTCCACTGTGGAAATGAAAGGGTACCTTTACATATAGGAGTGTATGGCAGGGGATTTACTAGAAACCACCAGGACATGGTGGTAAAACTGCCACTTGCCCCCTTACCATGTACTACCATTACAATGCACCCCAACTTTCCACCATACCAAATTAGTCCCGACATAACTTGTAAGTGGAGGGGTGGCCGCTGTAACTGAACACACCACCCTATTGGTATTTATCTTTAATAAATGTTATATATTTATATGTATATTAATATATATTTATATGCTTTTGTATTGTTATTATTATGTGATTGTACATATTTTACTATTTAATAATGTATTATTTTTTAATATATGTATTTCTTAAATATTTATTTAGGGCCATTTTAAAAAAATGTAATCAAGGCACTTCCTGGCTATTTTGGTTTGATTCAGTGAACTGAAAGAATAGCCTTGAATTATCCTTTTTTCATAAGGCTCACTTTAGAGGCATTTCAGTGATGCCTGAATAGCCTACAATGATCCGAACACGGCCAACATTCTTAGCTTTGGTTTTCTCATTGAAAATCAGAGATGCATAATTAAAGGCAATTATGGAAGGTTTCACTGTAAAACAAAATGAATGCCCTTTTACTCAGGTGTTACTGGTGATTACAGCACCAAAAAGGGTACAATAGAATGAAGGGTGCACAGTGATATATTCAGGTTTTGCACAGTCCTAGGCCTAACTAAACTCATGTACCCAGGGCCGGCCTTAAGTTTTCCGGCGCCCTGTGCGGGCCTCCCCCATGGCGCCCCCCCCCCCCCCCGTCTTTCAACCCCCTATGTATGTGTCCCTTTCCTCTTCCTTGCCATGTCTGTCTCCCCCCCCCCTCCACCTGTTCTGTCTCTCTCCCACCTCCTGTCTCTCTCTCTTCCCCCTCACTTGTTCTGTCTATCTCTCTCTCTCTCCCCTCCAACCTGTTCTGTCTCCCTCCCCCCTCCCCCTGTTGTCTCCCTCCCCCTGTTGTCTCCCTCTGCCCCCTATTGTCTCCCTCTGCCCCCTATTGTCTCTCTCTGCCCCCTGTTCTGTCCTTCTCTCACCCCCTGTTCTGCCTCTCTCTCCCCCCTCCCCCTGTTCTGTCTCTCTCTCCCCCCTCCCCCTGTTCTGTCTCTCTCTGCCCCCTGTTCTGTCTCTCTCTGCCCCCTGTTCTGTCCTCCTCTCACCCCCTGTTCTGCCTCTCTCTCCCCCCTCCCCCTGTTATGCCTCTCTCTCCCCCCTCCCCCTGTTCTGCCTCTCACCCCCTGTTCTGCCTCTCACCCCCTGTTCTGTCTCTCACCCCCTGTTCTGTCCTTCTCTCACCACCTGTTCTGCCTCTCTCTCCCCCCTCCCCCTGTTCTGTCTCTCTCTGCCCCTGTTCTGTCCTCCTCTCACCCCCTGTTCTGTCCTTCTCTCACCCCCCTCTCCCTGTTCTGCCTCTCTTCCCCCCCTCCCCTGCCTCTCTCTCCCACCTCCCCCTGTTCTGCCTCTCACCCCCTGTTCTGTCCTTCTCTCACCCCCTGTTCTGCCTCTCTCTCCCCCCCCTCCTGTACCTCTCTCACCCCCTGTTGTCTCTCCTCCCCCCCCTTGCCTGCAAATGTGGTTCAAGGGAGGGTGCGGGGCTAACCGGCTCAGTGGTGTAGCTCCGCCCCCACCCTGTGAAGCAGAGCTGCGTCTGCTTCACAGGGAGCCACAGACAGCAATAGAAGGTGCTGCTCGGCTCCCCATGCTTAATGCAGGCTCCATGCTTAATGCAGGCATGGGGAGCCGAGAAGCACTTTCTATTGCTGTCTGTGGCTCCCTGTGAAGCAGACGCTGCTCTGCTTCACAGGGTGGGGGCGGAGGTACACCACTGAGCCGGTTAGCGCCGCCCCCTCCCCGGACCCAGCACAGCATGCCGAGCAGAGGGCTGGTGAGGGGGGATCTTTTGATCTCCCCCAGCCAGTGCCACTACCGGCTTTTTTTTCCTCTTTATTTTTCCAACGGCCGGGCAGGCGCCCCCTGGAGTGTTGCGCCCTGTGCGATCGCACAGGTCGCACACCCCTAAGGCCGGCCCTGCATGTACCTCCCAACCCTCATTTCTCGCAAACCTTCCTCGCATATTCTTTCAACCCTGTCTACGGTGCTGTGCCAGATTGCCCCCTTATACCTATTCACAGTGTCAAATTGTCCCACATCCCCATGCACAGCACCAGATAGCTCCCTGGTGATCTAGTGAAGGCAGCTCAGATATCTTTGGAAGGCAGTGAGGGAGGATGTACCACCAATGATAGCACTGATTCTGAGTTGCCAGTTAAGCTTGCTGCTACCCCCTTCAGTCTGTTACCCTAGGCCTAGACCTATCCACTTTAGGCACAAATACAACACTGAGGATGCTTCATCATTTGGCAGTAGGGAAAGTTTAGAACGGCACACTTAGTGGTTATTGCAATGCAGTGCTAGGGCAGGGGTAGATAACTGTCTCCACTCCAAATGTTGTTGTTGACTAAATTTCTCTCTAATGCTTTGCCAGCATTATGGCGGTAAGAGCATTATGGGAGATATAGTCTTCATCATGCAGAGTTCAAAAGGTTGTCTACCACTGTGCCAGGGTATTCAATACAGAAATAAAGCTTCATAGGGATTTTGTTTTCTATTACAATTTTTATTTCTGTTCATTGTCTTGTAGGATGTCATGATATTGCGGATGAGTTCAGAATGCAGGAAATTGATGGACAGGCTCTTCTCTTACTTAAAGAAGACCATCTTATGTGCACAATGAATATTAAACTAGGGCCAGCCTTAAAGATCTGTGCTCAGATTAATACACTGAAGGAGACCTAGTCTGCAGCAGAGCTGCACTGACTGTATGGAAGGTAAATAAGTAGCGACCTTTCCAAGTAAGTTGCATTTAACGGAATGTGTAGTTTTGTAACTTTGTATGCCTCTATGTTTAATGCTTTTTCACATTCATTAGTGAAAGTGATTGCCAAACTAGGTTTTTACATGAAATGTGCACACTATAGTAGGAAACCATCCAGTATGAGGGAGTGATGTAAAAAAAAAAATAGACATCCTGTATCCAACAAAATACATGATAATACTTTGGATTACTGTGTAAGGTCTTCACCTTCAAGGCGTAAGGAGTTCTGAGTTCCTCCTCAAAGAGCAAGCAAATTACCATATGTATTTTCATAGAGTTTTCTATACCTGTTGTTTTATTTTCATTCTTTTATAATCTTTCCTCTTTTGCAATGAACGTGATGTAAATAATATTTTCTGTTAAAAAGATAACCTGAGCTATTGTATTGCTAAATCAATCTTCATTTCCCATGTAAACTAAATACTATTTAACTGGAACTGCAACGGTATTGACCATTTTATGACAAAGGACATACCTGGTACTCTCCATGCACTGGGTGACAAAGGATGTACACTGTACTTCCTGTGTTTAAATGAGCTTTGGAAGCAATCTGAATTCCGCTGCCTGTGTAGCTTGCAAAAAACAACAGAAAAACAAATAAACATTTCATATTTTTAAACTCAGAACAAATATTAGACTCTAATTAGCATGTATTTGTAGATTTGTGTAATAGATTTTTCAAGTAAAAAGTAGAAAAAGTTAAATTTTTCATCATATTTTATTATTTTATGTATGATACGATCAAAATAATGATATCTAAAGAAAGGCCTTCTTATGCCGATAAAAACAATCTATAGTATGTATTAAATTATGTACATTAAAGAGGAGAATTACAGCTAAAGACAAACATGGCTAGTAAGACAGTAGACACAGATAAAGTATTTCGATGAGACACAGAGAAAGCATATTGTAAATATACATTGTGGTTATAATCAAGCATGTTTCCCTATGTGAATATGAAAATGGCCTGTGAGATTTCAAGAAAATGTAATTTTGTGGGTACATTGTAGTGCCTAGCGTTTGAAAGAAAAGATCCGGGCTCCACCGAAGCAAAAAGGTATAACACACCGTCCAGGTGAGCAAAAACTGGGAAAGGTAATCCAGGTGCAGTCCTCATACGCTAACCAGGCGTCAGTAACATGCAGCAGCAGGGAGAAAAAGGAAAGTTGCACTCCGGATTCCAGTGAAAAAAGGTTGTTTTAATGGCAAAAAAGAGGAACAATACAGCAAATAAATATAATGTACATGGCAAAAAGAGGGGAGAAACACTTGACGTGTTTCGCGTGCTTAACACGCTTAATCATAAGACTTATGATTAAGCGTGTTAAGCACACTTAACGCGTCAAGTGTTTCTCCCCTCTTTTTGCCATGTACATTATATTTATTTGCTGTATTGTTCCTCTTTTTTGCCATTAAAACAACCTTTTTTCACTGGAATCCGGAGTGCAACTTTCCTTTTTCTCCCTGCTGCTGCATACATTGTAGTGCCTACTTAAAAAAGTTCAGTGTTAATGAATACTAATATGGATATTTCATCACACAGGTAGATTTGGTTTAACAACATACCACCCAATTTATTTATTTTTTGACACTCAGACTCCAAAACACATATATATACCGTATTTGCTCGAATATAAGACGACCCTAATTATAGACGACCCCCCAAACTTTGCATATTCCTTTAGGGAAAAAAAATAAAAGCCTGAATATAAGAAAAAAGTTTAACTTGTATATATTCACATGTAAATTGCTTTTTAATATTTAATAAAAATGATAAAAAAATGCATTTCTTGTTTTTATTTCCTTTTATGTGCCAATGCTGCCTCTCTCTCCCCCAAGCGTTGTCTCTCTCCCCCCTTAGTGTTGTCTCTATCTCTCCCCCCAGTGTTATCTCTCTCCCCCTGCCTCCCACATTGTCTCTCCCTCCCCCCAAACTTCTCTCTCTCTCCCCCTGCCTCCCTCCTTTTCTCTCTCTCCCCCCAACCTTTTTTCTCTCTCCTCCCTCCCCTTGTCTCTCCCCCCCCCTCACCTTGTCTCTCTCTCCCCCCTCACCTTATCTCTCTCTCCCCTCCTCCCTCCCCCTCACCTTGTCTCTCTCTCCCTGGTGGCTAATGGGGGGCAGCCGGGGGATGTCTGCACAATACGTGCAGACATCCTCCATGCTGCCCAACACTTCCGTCTATTATGACGGTCAGCCGGTCCGTCATAATAGACGGAAGTGTTGGGCAGCATGGAGGATGTCTGCACTATCAATACGAGCAGACATCCTTCGCTGATGCCCGGCACTTCCACCAGGACTTCTATGATGAACCCGGGCAGGTCCGGCTTCATCATAAAAGTCCCGACGGATGTGCCGGGCAGCATCGGAGGGTGTCTGCGCGAGGCTGTTAGCGAGGGGAATCCAGGTCCCCTGCAGCTCTCGATTTGAGGTCAGACTATAAGACGACCTCGATTATAAGACAAGGGGTCTTTTTCAGAGCATTTTCTCTAAAAAAAAAAAAAAAACTTGTTTTATATTAAAGCAAATACGGTAAATAGGTTTGTTTATTTTTCAACTTCATTGTGTTTTCAGATCATCCTTGTGTCCTTTTCATCTTATTTTTTTTATATTTATATTTCTTAGTTTCGCATCATTTAAGTTTCCAGAAAAAAGAAAAAGATGTATAGAGCACGAAGAAGCAATACTCCTTGTGTATAGCTACATATGAATAAGAAAAATAAGGAGTAATAATGAATCTAATATAGTAAGCAAGAATAAGAAGTCAAATGTACAAACTAGTATTACAAGCTAGATACCCATAACCAACTATACCCATTACTTTTGTAATAAGTATTTTCATCAAATGTCATGGCCCGAACAAAATCTAACACAATATTTTTTAAGCTGCATTGAATAAATTGTTATATGACGTGTAACAGTGCCTCAGATGTGTGGCAGAGCAGCACTTAAACCACAGTGTATTTGCATCTAATAAACATGCAGCTAGAGTCTCTCTATAGTAGTTGAATACCAATTTTCATGAATGTCTGAAGGATTAAAATATATATATATATATATATATATATATAAATATCCTTTCCCTTCTCCCACTCCAATACCGCCTTACCTTCTCCCCATTGCCTACCTTTGTTGGCTCAGGAGTGAGGATTCCTAATGGGATTCAAGTGTTAAAGGGACTTAATCACCCAAACATTGTTTTGACTGTGAATGAAGAGCATAAATATGATTGAAAATGATCTATACATTTATGACATCACCTGTGGCACTGTATGCAAATTAACTGCTTTTCAATGGGAAATGTGTAATTAGCATATCTTGGCCCAAGGTGATTTAATAAACAGGAGACTCCACAGTCACATTTCCCTTACAAATTGGAGAAGTTTCTCATAGTGGAATGAAAAAGCTTCAATATATCCCATGATAGTCAAGCTCCCTTGTGACTTGTGCCAAGATGCCACAAGGTCTTCCCTATAGAGGTTTCTTCTGTAACAAGTCTTGTTTCTAACACAACTGCAATTCTGAAGGTTTAATGAAAACACATTTACCATAGTTATCTCCGTTATGAGGCTGGATGCTGGTTTAGCCCATTGTCAGTATAAGGTCAACATATAACATTTTCCACACAAATTGTACAGTTATGTAGCAACATACCCAGGGTCAGTAAAGAATTGTTACTTTTATAGTACAAATGTAAAAAATAAATAAATATACCCTTTATACAAAACTCCCAGTGTGCTTCACATCTTTTTCATTGTGTGATGTTGTTACCATCAGAATCGTAGTGCAATTATGCCGTCAAAATTGTCTACCTTTATATTTAACAGGATTTGCACTAAAATAAGTGATCCAATTATTGTTTAATAATTTTGCTGCATTCAGTGTATGTGTATATATATAAAAAAGAAAAAATGTCACAAAATTGCACCTATTTTGGTTCACTTTATTGAACTACAATTCACCTCCAGTAATAATAAAAAGGATTCCCCCCCCCTTTTTTTTATACATAACATGCATGTGCAAAAACCTGACTGCTCCATTATCTATACATAACACCCATTGTATTTTTTTTTATTTTTTTTATAAAAAAGAAAATAAAAAAGGTAGAGTCAAACAGATGGAAGGCTTATGCTTTTTGTTTACAAAATCTCAGCATTGTTTTCTGCAAGGTACTTGCTCCTTACAAATTTAGTCTAGCGCAATCTACTTCCACCGGACAACGGATAGTCCAAATTGTGCAGACCATGTGTACAGATTGACAGTGTGCAGCCAGAGGCGCGTGTTCAATGACCACAAGATATGAAAGAGCATTTTAAAATGGGGTGCAATTTAAAGTACATGTTCAAAATAAGGAATTGGTTTGGTTTTCCTTTCTATGATTTTAGTGTGAATACATTTAAGATGTTTGGCTATATTACTCTCACTTTACAGGTACAATTTCGCATGCATATATTGATAAACATAAGACATTGTTCAAGTCAGATTTTCATACTTCTAGCATGGAGTTTAGTAGAAAAGGGTACATTTCAATTTGTTAGCGTTTAATAATGGCAATATTAGCACCTTATTTATTCTGCTGCTTACAGCTGTGATTGTACCATCATTTCCCAAACTTGTACTCTGCTACCACTTGTGAAACATCATGTCTGGTTGAAAATGTTAACTTAAACACTGGTAATGTGTACAGTGCTTTATCAATAAACCACTCTTCCATGTGAACATGGTTTCGGATTTTTCATTAAGCCTTTCTTTGTGTTTTTTATATTTTATGGGGTGTGGTTAACATGGGGGAGCAACAATTCCATCCAAGTACATTTTCTTCTTTCTATGTGTTACACTAATCTGAATTAAATATATAAGACAAAATTCCCAAAATGTTGCATTCTGAAAGTGTAGTGCTAAAGACAAAATAAATGTATCAAGCATTATCCCCAAACTAATCATTAAAAACATTCTATTGGTATTTTAAAAGTTAAAGAAAAGTGGTCCCAATACACAGAGGATAATAAATTGTTAATAATCCCATGAGAGGTTAATTTTATTACGATGAAAGACTTGACACAATGTCATGATTTCTAACAGGATATCAAAAATCTAATTTTTGCCCTATAGATAATGGATTGTGGGGACACTTCTAAACACATTAAGGAAACCATCTATGGATACATCTTAGAAAGAATAGAATTCTGTCCCATGAAGTGGATGAGATCCATACAATATTTCGGTAAGTCACCTGTATGGAGTATACTGAAAAGAACAACCATCTGTGAATTCTTATGCGCCTTTCACATGCACATCTTTTCATTAACTAACTACCAGTGGTTTGACTTCACACCCACATTTTATAGTATAGTAAAGTTTGCCCTCTCAGGTGCTCACTGCCTGATTCCCCCACAGCATCCTCTTGGGAGCCGCAGTCGACGCGATAGTCAGCTATACAAACTATATTCTGTTAGACTAAACATAATCATAGTTTCCTTTTAAGATCAGAATAATTTCCTGTAATAGACTGGAGTGGTTTGCGAGACTCATCCCGAAATCTGAACCTCATAAGAACTTAATATTGCTCCTGCAAAAAATGTGCTGGCTTTAACCTATAATTATACCAGTGTTGGTTGGAATATTGGTTTATCATTGTGAGAAAGTAGACTACACAAGTGGGCTTCACTGTGAATTTTAATATCAAATTGTATAAATTCAAAAAAACAGGACATGTTTACAGATCTGTGACAATGCACAGTCAAGTACATATATATAAAAAATATTATTTTTACATGTAACCATAAAGGGGTTAAATACATCATAAAAATCAGTACCTATGCTGTCAACTGCTGTAGGGAATCAAAAAATCCCCAAAAATAAAAATATCACTGGCATATATGCAACTTGATACTTATGTTTTAATAACCATAGTAAAAGGCCAAAACATATTTAACATACTGTGCGACATATAGTTCAAATTTATATTATAACTTCCGGAGACATTTCCTTTAAACCACTGTCTGTTCCTTTAGGTTTAGGTTCTGTATCAATAAAAGGGAGAACAGAGAATTTCCATTCAATGAAGGGATCTACTGAAAGTGCTGTCTTAGTCAGATGTAGGTTGGGATACTTGAGGCTGTAAAATAATCCCACTAGAAAGCTGTTAATAAAATACAGCCATGGGACATTCAGGTCCATGTATCCTGGGATACTAGCACACAGAGATAGTAAGATCACTTGAAGGATAACAAATGGTGCCCATGTCACCAAGAATGAAAACAGAAGGGTGGTCAGGAAAAATTTAAGTCCTCGGATAGGCCATTCATGTGCGTATGAAAACAAAATCACTTTTTTGTTCATGTAGGAAGTCACCTTCATGGATTTCATGAAAGCCACGATCTCAAAAAAACAGATTGCAAGAACTATGAAGATTGTGACCAATAAGGCAGCTGATAAGTAAAAACTCTGTTTACTGATGTAAAAAGTGCATTCATAGGATGTTTGTCTACTCTCCCACTCCGAAGAGGTTACAGGAGAACGGAGTACATGTAAAAAGGCAACTATCCATAAGAGCAGAACAGCAGCAATGTACAGAATGCCAGCACAGATCCTGGGGAGATTTATAGACCTCACAATAGTCAAATAGTAATCCAGCCCGCTGGCTAAAAAAACAGGATAGTGCAAGATGCCATACACATGGGACAGAATCTGTGTCAACAGACAAATATGGTAATTTGTAAACCTAATACCCCAGATTGCAAAATCTTGAAAGTAGTGAATGCTGGAAATTAAAATCAAAAGAAGAAAGTCTGCAAAAGCCAGAGACAGGCAAAAATATCCCAGGAAGCTACCACAGTGATGTCTTTGCCTTGCACCAAACATAAAAATGTTCATTATGATCTTGCCAGTTATGATGAGAATTAGTATACAGCTGGGTTCAAAGAGTTGTGCTTTAGGCTGGATCAGCTCATGTCCATTCATCACATACAGGTCTGACAAGTTCTCTCCAGACAGAGGTCTAATAAAAATGTTGCTGTTCGCCATTTTGTAACAGAGTTTTCCAATAGGTTTCTCTTCTTTCTGCAAATTCAGGAAACAGAATGTTAGGGTGTCTTACTTCAAAATGATTCTTTTCTGCCTCTTAAGTACAATAATGTGTGTGGGTCTGCTCTGTAATATACAATACATTTGTGGGGGGGGGGGGGGGGGGTGTTCACATTTTGAGACATTCTTTAGGCTTTTAGGACGTACAATAATATTTAACCATGATTCAGATGGTTTTCAAGTGCCTCCTAGTGATGTTGCCTTTGCCCAATGTACACTACTTTTCTTTGGCTTAGTCAACAACAAGAATGAACCTGCAACCCTCAGGATTGAACAGATACTACTGATGGTGTGTTAGCTCACCAAGCCGTCTCTTACTATTCCTAGATTTCAGAAAAGATTTTGCCAGTGACATAATAGCACATGTAATGTAAATCACAACCAATGGTGTTGTGCGGTCACAAAAACGTGTGCAGATCTCCATGTAAAGACTGTACATATAATAGTAATGTTTTGCAAACCAATGGTCTTACAAGTCAAATGATTTCAGTGATTGAAAAAGAGAGAAAAAACAGTAACATTTCCAGAAACAGAACTGGCAGACTGTACATTACAACACTGCAATGCGATAAAATATTAATGTGAAAATATCCAATAGAAAAATGTATGAGCGGTTTTAGACAAAATACACAGGGAAAATGTGACAATACTATGTTACATTAAGAATAGTAGATGTTATCTACTAGTAGACGTACTAAAGGCAATACAGGTTGAGTATCCCTGATCCAAAATGCTTGTTACCAGAAGTATTTTTGATAACTGGTCATTTTCACTAATAAAACATATCAAAGCCCCTCAGCACTCATAATATACAGTAGTATCAATGCAAATACCGTATAGAGCAAATAACTCACTTATACTATGATGTAGCTGCGATGTGAGACATTCTTGGGAATCTGCTGTTGGCGCATCATGTATTACCCTTTGTGGGCGTGGGGGGAATCTAAACAGTCTGGTTTAGCAAGTTTTGTTTGCTTTGTACATTTCTGTAGGTATTGTCTGTCTATAAGTAATGTAATCATAGAACGTAGTTGCTTAAATTTTGACCATAAAGTGAGCTGGTTTGAAAGGTAGATTCACTGACTTCAGCTGAGAAGCACGGACAAAAATATCTGCACATTCCAGATATCTCAGAGAAAGGCACCAACATTGTTCATGTTGGACATTAACATGTTGTATGGACCTTCTAATACTAGACCACAAAAAAACCAAACAACATGTTACTGCCTCTGGAAGCAAGTTTTAGAAATTTGTTTCTCAGTTTGTCTAAAATAGGAACATTTTAACCAGAGTGTTAGTTTCCAGTATACCAGGGGCACTCAAGTAGGTAAATTAATACCGTATTTGCTCGAATATAAGACGACCCTAATTATAAGACGACCCCCCAAACTAACGATATTCTTTTAGGAAAAAACTAAAAGCCTGAATATAAGACTACCCTATAGGAAAAAAGTTTAGCTTGTATATATTCACATGTAAATTGCTTTTTCATATTAAATAAAAAGTTATTTACCTTTCATGTGCCAATGCTGCCCCTACCCCCCCATACTTACCCAATGCTCCCCCCAATGTTGTCTGTCTCTCTCCCCCACCCTCCCCCCAATGTTGTTTTTTGCTTTGCCTTTTTGGTCCGTTTGGGGTCTTCAATTCTTGAATTAGTGTGGGTGTTTGTTGCAAAAGGGTACCATGGTTTCCCCTCTTTGTATCCTTTATATCTCAGTTGGTCTAGACTATGCATATCTAACGTGTGACCCCCGGGCCAAATGTGGTTCATAGAATGTTTTTACATTAGGCTCTATAGTGGCTAGATGTCCACAGGTTCTATTGTATTACATATTTAAGTTAATTATATCCCGCCATCCAACCCAACACTCTTACCTACAATTGTGAGAAAAATGCAGTGAAATCCGAGAGTTAGTCAGTTATCACATATCTTGGCAGATGTGCTGCACCAATATGTCCAAGTTGTCCATGTGATTTAGCATTTATCAACACTGCAAGAAAACAAATGAAAAAAAAAAAACAACAACACTTTACATATCCAGCTGCTTCAGTTTAAATAAAAAATAAAAAAACATTTGTCCTTAACCCTTTAGTGACGTGATCTTTTGACCTTGTCATTCTCTTGGAAACAAGGGCTGTTTTGACATTTCTGTGGTGTTTGTGTTTAGCTGCAATTTTCTTTTTTCTCACATACTGTACCCACACCAATTATATGTTTTTATCGGCATAAGAAGGGCTTTCATTAGATACCATTAGGTTCATCAAATCACAAAATATGATTAAAAAAAAAACACACTTTTCTAACTTTGACCTAAATTTTTTTACACAAATACAATCATTAAAAAAGACCCCATCTAAATTTTGTTCAGAAATATGCTTGATCCATGTTTTTTGCAAGTCATAGGGTAAAAAACAAAAAGTGTTTTTTTCTTTACAGTGACATTTTGACCCCAATCCTAAATTTAACCCCAACTCTAACCCTTAATACATTCTAATTTAATTGTAACTATCGCTTATACTAACCCTCATTTAATTTTAACCCAAACAACTATGCTAACCCTAGATTTTAGCTAATTAAGTCTTTTTTCCCCCCTACTCCCAACACTCTACCCACAAGAGGGCAGCAGCCATATTGGAAGAGCATGCTGCTCTCCAATATGGCGCCCACGATCGCTCCATGGATCGATTGTGGGTGCCCCAGATTCAAAATTTCGGTGCTGCCTAATGCCTCGACAAACTGTGATGGAAAATGGAGATATGAAGAAAGGTAATACTGGTTTTGGAACAGCAACGGTGTATTAGAGGATTTATAATGATAGTGCTGATTTGTACTTTTGAGCAGAACCCAAAAGCACACATTATGTAAATTAGGAATTTATAGAGAGTCTTACCTGGTGCTTCTGCAGTTTACATTTAGCTACGTGAAGGAGGGTCTCATCCATTCAGTAGAAACTTCTGAACTCTCTGTTGAGATGTCTTTCCTGATTGGCCAAGCCCTCCTTCACGCAGAGCTCTCAATATGGCACTTTGCATTGCACAAGACATAAAATCCCATTGTGGGACCGTCCCAGGCAATCCAGCCCATGTGGTCACCCTAGCTGTCACTGTCCCTGGAGACTGTGAAGAAGCAATGCATGATCTTTGTAAAATCAGACAGAACTGGGCTTCTGTCTGATTTTGTGTCTGTGGTCACCCTAGCTGTCACTGTCCTTGGACACTGAAGAAGCAATGCATGATCTTTGTAAAATCAGACAGAACTGGGATTCTGTCTGATTAAAAGTTGACAGAGGCTTTATTCCCTCTTTGAAAGGCTGTTTTGGATATAGATATATATGTATATAGTGACCGAAAACAAGGAATGTGCATAATGGGATATAGAATCCAGATCTAGTGTTCCAGCAGTCTGATTTACCACACCTGAAAAAGATAATTAATGGCAGGTGCTGTTGAATACTCCCCTGCCAGGAAGGACAGCAGATTGTGTTTTGCATCCTATGAGGTGTAACAGGAGCTACTAAAACAAACCAAGACAGAAAGGTGAATATATTTCTGTTGGGAATTACTTTTGTTTGTTTATTTGAATTATATATGTATACTTTGCTGTAAGCTTATGAGTCTTGGAGCTACAATAAAAAGCTAACTTTACCTGGACCAGCGTGTGGATTGTCTCTGAAACACGAAAAGACTGTGCGTGGAACCGTAATCCCAGGACAGGGTACTCACGAAAGAAGTACCTTTTGTCAATAATAATTTATATATATATATATCACACACATTTTCAAAATAAGCTAATTACTCAAAAGGAGTAGTAAAGTCCTGGGAGCCACCTGGCCATTATTTTACCGGCAGGCCGGTAAAAAAAAATGGTTTATCACCAATGTTAAGTCTATGAAGCCAGTGGCATGGCCGGTATTTTTTTTAAGCAAAGGTGAAAACCCTAGGGGCAGGTCATGTTAGTGCAATAAAATAGCTGGGGTGGGTGATGGGGCAATATCATTATACCCATACTGCTGCTCCAGGTTGCCTTCATATACAAAGATTTTACATATGCTGCTGTATAATGAGTAAATGAGGGCAATCTGGAGCAGCAGCACTGGCGTTCTGCGGGGGGTGCGGACCGCACCGGGTGTCCGATGCTCCAGCGGATGCCGAAAAAAATTATAAAAAAAAAAAAAAGCTCAGCAACAGCATCGGACAGTGCGGGTGTCACCCCCGCTGGGGGTTTCACCAGGTAAAAAAAATTTAAAAAAATAAATGCTCAGCAACACAGGTGTCACCCCCACTGGAGGTTTCGATTAAAAAAAAACCCAGTGCCACCGGATATCCAGTGACTATTTCACTCCTCCGTGCAGTAGGAAGAATGCACGGAGGAGACAGCCAGGAGGTGAGTACATGGGAAGGGGTGGCATATTAATGGGTAAATTGTCTGGGGCATAATAATGGCAAAATAACTGGCATATTAATGGGTAAATTGTCTGGGGCATAATAATAGCAAAATAACTGGCATATTACTTGGCAAATTGTCTGGGGCATATTAATGGCAAAATAACTGGCATATTAATGGGTAAATTGTCTGGAGCATAATAATGGCAAAATAACTGGCATATTACTTGGCAAATTGTCTGGGGCCTATTAATGGCAAAATAACTCATTTTACTGGGGAAATTGTCTGGGCCATGATAATCGCAAAATAACATTGGCATATTACTGGGCAAATTGTCTGGTGCATAATAATGGCAAAATAACTGGCATATTACTGGGCAAATTATCTGGGGCATAATAATGGCAAAATAATACTGGCATATTACTGGGCAAGTTGTCTGGGGCATAATGATGGTAAAAAAATAAAAATAAATAAATGCTCAGCAACACAGGTGTCACCCCCACTGGAGGTTTCACCCGATTAAGAAAAAAACCCAGTGCCACCGGATATCCAGTGACTATTTCACACCTCCGTGCAGTAGGAAGAATGCACGGAGGAGACAGCCAGGAGGTGAGTACATGGGAAGGGGTGGCATATTAATGGGTAAATTGTCTGGGGCATAATAATGGCAAAATAACTGGCATATTACTTGGCAAATTGTCTGGGGCATAATAATGGCAAAATAACTGGCATATTACTTGGCAAATTGTCTGGGGCATATTAATGGGCAAATTGTCTGGGGCATAATAATGGCAAAATAACTTGCATATTACTTGGCAAATTGTCTGGGGCATATTAATGGCAAAATAACTGGCATATTACTTGGCAAATTGTCTGGGGCATATTAATGGCAAAATAACTGGTATTTTACTGGGCAAATTATCTGGGGCATAATAATGGCAAAATAATACTGGCATATTACTGGGCAAATTGTCTGGGGCATAATAATGGCAAAATAATACTGGCATATTACTGGGCAAATTGTCTGGGGCACAATGATGAGAAAAAAAATAAAAATAAATAAATGCTCAGCAACACAGGTGTCACCCCCACTGGAGGTTTCACCCGATTAAAAAAAAACCCAGTGCCACCGGATATCCAGTGACTATTTCACTCCTCCATGCAGTAGGAAGAATGCACAGAGGAGACAGTCAGGAGGTGAGTACATGGGAAGGGGTGGCATATTAATGGGTAAATTGTCTGGAGCATAATAATGGCAAAATAACTGGCATATTACTTGGCAAATTGTCTGGGGCATAATAATAGCAAAATAACATTGGCATATTACTGGGTAAATTGGGGCATATTAATGGGCAAATTGTCTGGGGCATAATATGGGCAAAATAACTGGCATATTACTAGGCAAATTGTCTGGGGCCTATTAATGGCAATATAACTGGCATTTTACTGGGGAAATTGGGCCATAATAATCGCAAAATAACATTGGCATATTACTGGGCAAATTATCTGGTGAATAATAATGGCAAAATAACATTGGCATATTACTGGGCAAATTATCTGGGGCATAATAATGGCAAAATAATACTGGCATATTACTGGGCAAATTGGGGCATAATGATGGTAAAATAATATGGGCATGTTAAATGGTAAAATACTGGCATATTACTGGGCAAATTGGCTGTGACATAATAATGGCAAAATAATACTGGCATATTATTGGGCAAATTGGCTGTGGCTTATTAATTGGAATGCTGGCTATGGCATTTAATGGACAAACAGTGGTATATTTTAAACGACAAACTGGCTGTTGCATATGTTAATGACAACATGACTGTGGTATGTTAATTGATAACCAATAGTGGCTTATTTTAATTGGCAAAGTGATGCTGTGGGGCAAAGCAACACTGTGGCATGCCATATTGTGTGGGTGCAATATGGGTGCAAGCCAAGTGCTGTGGGTGCAATATACGTGCATGGCAAGTGCTGTGGGTACTGTATGGTGCTGTGTTAAGTCCTTTAGGTGCAATCTGGGTGCAGCGGAAGGGAATAAAAACAAGGAATGCAATTTTTCAATAACATTTTTATTACAAATGAAATAGTTGAATATAATATTAAAAGGTTCATATAAGTATAAATGCAACTAGTGAGAAAGATTTGTATAGGTATTTATTGTTTTAGAATTGTACATTTGTCACCTTGCGGGGTTCTTCTGTGTAGGGTTCGCCACCTTTTCTTCAAAAAAATACCGGCCTTGGTACTGTCTCCATAGACTTAACATTGGCCTGATGCCAATATTTTACCGGCCTGCCGGTAAAATACCGGCCAGGTGGCAACCCTACTTCTGTGTGGCATAACTATGGGGCTCCCGTGTGAGGCATAATTTATGGGGCTCCGTGTGAGGCATAATTTATGGGGCTCCCGTGTGAGGCATTATTAATGGGGCTCCTGTGTGAGGCATATTTTGTGGGTCTTCTGTATGGCATATTTAAAGGGCCATCTGACATTACTAAGGAATCTGTTTGGCATGGTATTGGAGGAAATCCAGGGAGTGACACCTTGAGTTACCGCACCGGGTGACACCAACCCTAGTGACGCCTCTGAGCAGCAGCACAGGTATAATCTGTGTATTTGAAGTGCATTTTCAGAGATTATACCTATGCTGCTGCTCAACTAACTGGTATGATTTAGTTGTGGAAATAATTAGTGCCCTCCCTATATATTGTTCCTAGAGTTGCCACTGTACGTACAGCACCCAACAATACAAGGAAGTGCTCTCTATTTTCATACAGATCTAATCTACAAAGCTAAGATTCAACATATGTCTGGCTCTGTTCTATAAGCTTAGTTTCTGGTAATTTGCAGTGGGAATTTAATTTTACATACTTAGGTGGGTGTTGATTCTGTACTGACTTTGATCATAAAATTTGCAATTCCACAAAAAGAGCTACACATGTACGAGTAAGTAATAGTAGAATTGTATTTTAAGTGGTCAGCCCGTGGAGTTGCAGCTTGAAAAGGTGCACCACACTAGGACATCATTTCTTCTCTATAAATGAGGCTAGTTTACACCTTGCATGCATCGTTTTACACCTTAACGGGCATCTCAACCATATTAGACTGATTTACTAAACACCAATCCCCACAAACATCATATTATGGCCATGCAATCCCTAACATCCAGCTACCCGCCACATGCAATGCCTAGCATCCAAAGTAGTTATAATAAGCCTAAAATATACCAGTATATAATCACCGACCTGTTTGTGACGACACATCCAGGAACGTTTCGACTACTTCCAATCCTCTGACAACCCACATTAAATGGAAACAAGAGGTTCCTTACTATTACTACTACTACAGCCTTAGCACCTGAGTCGGCTATGAAGGTCCCTCCCTGGGCGGGGCGGTCAAACCGCTTATACATAACAATAATAATTCGTGTTCCTGGGGTTCAAACAGACAGCTCATAATAATGCTTGTGAACTATCTCCTATTTCTTTACTAGAAAGAGTGTCTCCTCATGTACAATCTTTGAGCTTTGCTTGCAAGACATCCTTTAGTACAGGTAACCTATTACAGGTCTTCATGCACAGCATTGGTATAGCCAGGATCTCTCTGATCTTGGAGAGTCTAGGTTTTATGACGTCATAGGAATGAAAGGCGACCATACAAGAGTGGCCGATGTATAGGTTGATACTATATATTCAAAGTCTGTACAATTAAAAAAAAAAAAAACAAGTATAGTTCAGGGCTGCAATCCATAATACAAACATCATTCTACATCCCTGAAGGTGTGATGTAATCACCATACTGTTGCTTGAGGGGTGCCACGGAACAACGCTATGTAATAAAGGGCAATTGTTAGTAAATAGGTCGCAATCAAAAACAATAACACCCTGCAAATTGTACTTAAAAAACAACTAAGAATTCACCTTATAAAAAGGCTGTCCTGATCACCCTGCCAAAAGCATGGACCTTTTACCTTTCTAAATATTAAACATACCAGGTTACTACTGGTGGCCATGGTATTCTTCATTTGCATAGTTCTTCCTTCTTGTCGTTTAGTTTCTTTTCTCTGGTGGAAGATGATTGGTCCTAGCAGCTTCTGGTGTGTAATTTATGTGTATTTCATGTGACTATGCATATGTGAATCAGTGTGAATGTGATATGTATTATATATGCTTGTGTGTGGTCTAATCAGAAATAGTAAACATAGTCCCTATTTTTGGCCTAAATCCCTCTGCTCCTCCTCATTAAGATATGCACGAGTATATCACAGAGCTGCAAAGCAATAAAACTCATCATTTAGTGTATTTAAAATGCAGTAAAAGTGTTTCAAATAAAATGCAATATTGCTATTCTAAATGGCTTTACAAATTACATAAATAGCTCTCAATTGGCCTGAAGTCACCTAAAATGCCACACTGCACAAAAAACAAGTGTCCCTTTTTGGTCATTTGAAATCTTTGAATCGCTTCTCGGCCTTTTGGCTAAGATCAAGTGTTGCGATGGCAGTAAAGCTCTTGTCGGAGCGCACTGATCTGGCCAAGAGGCCGGCGGGTGATGATTGAGGCCCAATTTTAACATTGCACCACAGGGTGGCCTTCCCCTGTGTGGTGTTTCACTCATGCACTTAAGTGTGGCAATCCACTTGAGGTGATGTGATTCACTAGGCACATGTTTTAAGAAGGCTTTTTATCTTCACTCGTTTTTATTTCTTTCACCCGCCCTGGCCTTTTGGCTGGTGGGATGGAAAATTTTTTATCATCGGCCGAAAGGCTGGGGCCTTAAAGGCACTTTATTTATTTGGACTATGTGCACTTTTTTTTGCACTGTCACTTCACGTTTGAGCACATGATTTTCATTTTGTTTTTGTTTGCTCACGTTTGTTTTTGTATTTTGCACGTTTTTTGTCACTGGAAGGCCACAGTGGGGCAAACATTTGCCTTTGGTGGGCCCAGTAGGCGACGGCCTTTTGGCCACTACTGGGCTCTACGGTGGGCCGCTCCTCCCCGGAGGAAGGCCTTTTTGTAACCCCAGGTGTCCGGACGGTGGCAGCTGAAGGCCCTGGGGAAGGTTTCGGAACTCCTGCAGGCCTTCTGGCCGGGGAGGGAAGATCAAAGGGGTCCCCTACGCCGTGAGGCAAGGGGGACCTGAAGACCCGACCCACCCTTCGGGGTGGGCAGGGAGCGAGGGGTTCCCAACCCACAAGGGAAGGGGCCCTGAGCACAATGGCTCCATAGTGGCCCTTATTGTGCACTGCACTTAAGGGTTTGGCACGGGGGCACACAGATTTGCAGACACGGTATGGGCTTCAATCCAAAAAATGATGTCCTTGATCATTCACCCCTCCTTCCTATTGCTGTATTTCCTGCGAAGCAACCTAGGCAAGTGCCTAGGGTGGTGTTCGCCAGTGAGGGTGGCTTAAAACGCACCACTTTTTTTTTAAAAAAAGCAGCAGCAGGTAGGCAGTATCGTGTCTGTGTGATGCCTAGGCACTCTGACATCCTAAAATGCTGCCTCCTGTGCTCCCCGTGCTTGTCTTAGGTGAGGGTGTCACAAAACTGGATGGTGCTCTAACCTCAGAAGACGCATGCAGAATGCGAGAGTCAGCATGGTAAGAAATTTGTGTGCCTAGGCAGTGCACAATCACCATGCTGCCTACCATTAGACACCAGGGAGCTGTGGGTACTGGCTGAGGTAAGTCCTGTGTCTGCAGTATGGCAGATGGGACATGTCCTGGGGTGCTGGGGTAAGTGCCTGAATGTGCAATGTGGTTGAAGGGAAATGTACTGAGGTAAGTCTTTGGTGTGTAATGTGGGTGATAGGGCATGTCCTGGGGAATTGAGGTATGTCCTGGGTGTGCAATGTTGGTGATGGGGCATGTCCTGGGGAACGGAGGTAAGCCCTGGGTGTGTAATGTCAGTGTTTGGGCCAACATACACCACTGCTCCTTCCAGTCTCTTGTAGTCTGGGCTGTAGAGTTTCTGCTTGTTAAATTACCTATATTTAGGTTGACAACATTGTTGTTTTATTTAGGGCTGTTTATGAAAAATGCATACCTCAGGGCTGCAGTAAGTAAACTGTAGACTTCACAATCCATATTCTACCCAATGCAGCCCAGGAGCTTTCAATGACACTGCACAAAATGGAACTGTGGTCACCATGCCTACATATCAGCCTCACGGAATTAGAGCAACCAAATTAGAGGATACAAGCGTGCCTGTAATAGACATTAGGGTAATCTTCCAAGCCACAGCTTGCTGTCACTTAGGTCATAAGCTGATATGTAAATGATTGTATCTTAACACAAGACATGAATACACACAACATTGTGTGCGCTCTACTCAGCTGATCCTAGTATTGTACTTTTACACTTATATTTTAAATAGTTAAAAACACAGCGCTCCTTCTCTTGTGCAGTATGTGTACTTTGGAATACTTGAGGGTGCAATATGTGTGCAGTGTGTAATCTATTTGTTTTGGCAATGCCTGTGAGTGCTCTGGCTAGACCTGTCGGTGCAAGCTGGATTCTCTGGCAAGACCTGTGGGGGCATGCTGAGTGCAATATAGGTGCCAGACTGAGTGGGTGCAAACTAGGCGCTATAGCAAAACCTGTGTAAGCAAGCTGGGTGCTCTGGCAAGACCTATGGGAATGGTAATGGAGCTTGTTTTGAGGGGCCCCTTTGATGGTGTACCCTAAGCACATGCCCACATTGCCCATTGTATTATGCGGTTCTGACTGTCCAGGTCAAAAATTGGAACCCAGAAACCCTTAAGGGATTATTGGAAAAAAGCACCCGTTCATGTTTGTCTGTATCTACGTGTGTGTTTGTGTATATATATATATATATATATATATATATATATATATATATATACACCTAATATTATATAACTATATATTTATAGTTGCTCAGGCTACACTTGTGGGTGCAGTATGGAAGTGTTGGGAGTACTTGAGTGTGCAATATGTGTGTAGAGTGCAATGTGGGTGCCCTTGCAAGACACTTGGGTGCAAGCTGGGTTCTCTGGCAAGACCTGTGGGTGCAACTTGGTTGAAACATAAGAAAATGCATGTTTTTTTACATTTTTGCCAGCACTGATTTTGATTAGAACTGTGGGTTCATTTTCATTTTTTTTATTTAATGGATGGTCCCATTCCCTGAGCCGGAAGCTGAGGATCTAGGGCAGGGATGTCCAAGTTTTTTTCTGTAAAGGGCCACTTTATTAGAAATGAATGTGTGCGTGGGCCACATTCATTTGTCATTTATTAAGAGAATTATATATATAAACATATATATATATATAAAATGTGTGTGTATAATATGTATATTTCAAACCGATGTGCAGTGTGTAAGTGTATCACAGACTCCACAGCTATAAAAAAAAAAAAAATCACACAGAAAACCTTCACATTTACTACACACACAGCCACACAAATACACACAATCACACTTACACAAATACACACACAGTCACACACACACTGTCAAAGGCACACTTACACACAGTCACACTTACCTTACACACTGTCCCACTGCCACACTTACACAGAGTAACACACTTACAAACACAGTTACACTTACACACACAAACTCAGTTACATTTACCCACACACATTCACAAAGTTACACAAACACTGTCACACACACACACAAACACAGAGTTACACTTACACACACTGTCACACTTACACACACACACAAACAAACAGAGTTAAACTTGCCCACACAAACACAGAGTAACATTTGCCCACACAAACACAGAGTAACACTTGCCCACACAAACACATGTTTGTTTTTTTTAAACAGGCTTGCTGCAGGTGGGTCCCTCCTCCACTTAGCTTTTGAGCAGTGTTGTGTTCAATTTTTCGGTGCACTTCTCCCCTCCCTCTGACCCTTGCACATAACCTCACGCGCAGTACAGTGGAGGGGTTGTGCGCACTGTAGCTGTCAGTGTAGGGAACTTCATTCCCCGACACTCCTACCCGCGTGGTCCACAGTTGGAGGTGCGGCTACTGGAGCAGAGCTCTCATGGGCTGCACCTCGATGCCCAGCGGGCCTCATGTTGGACACCTCTGATCTAGGGAGTTGTCGATCGTCGCTGGACACCTAAGACAGGTATTTTATTTCACAGTATTTGTACAGGTTTTTTGATTGTCCCCCTACCTGGGCGAGGTAGTGAGGTAGGTAGGGGATATGTTTAATTTATTGTTCTAGGAGCATTTGACTAATCCCTGGCACATGGAAAAAGGGGGGGCTATTTATTTTAATGAATTTAATTTATTTTAATTGGTTCAAATTGAGGGCTATAATAATTGAATATTGGGTGGTAATGTTTTTTTTAATTTTTTTTTTTTATTGTGACCGCAGACATAGTGCTGGCCCACAGTCAGTAGGGGTCACATTTTTTATTTATTTCATGGGGCGAGAGACAATCATTTTGGTAATGGTAATATTTTTAATTTTTTTTTTTACCGCACCTGTTAATGGCATTAGTGGTGGGCATTGAATCAAAATACTGCACTTTTACAAATAACTGAGGCCATAGCCCCATTATTTTTAAAGCTTTATCATGTCAAGTAAACTATGATATTACAGTGCATCTCTCTTACTAGATTACCTTCTTCAAACTTCTTCTACTATCTAGGTCAGTGATGGCGAACCTTTTTGAGCCCGAGTGCCCAATCAGCAATACATGCCAAATTTTATTCCTCAAAGTGCCAACACGGCAATTAAACCTGAATACTGAGGTTTAAGTTTAGAAAAAACATCTCTAACAGTTGTCCGAACTAATTAACATCTGTTGTTTTAAAAGAAGAACAAAACAAGAGAGAGTTCAACGATACAGTTTTTTTTTATTGAAAAATCATAAATTCTAGTAAATTAAAAAACACTGGTGTTCGGTGGTGCTTTACCTTATTAAGGACCTATTCCCACCTATCCACCTGCAGTTTGCATGCATCTTACATGCTGCTTTGGCACAGTTTACATCAGAATTCCATCTGTCTTACATCCGGTTTTGGTGCAGCTTTCCATGTATGTCAATGGACATGCATTTTTCATCAGGTTTCTGTTCATCCAGCTGCACCAAAACTGCATGTAAACTGTGCCAAAGATGCGTACAAGGGGATATGTCTGTGTATGTGTACTCAGCTGCCTGTGTGTGTACTCAGCAGTCTGCTGAATACACACACTGCTGAATACACACACACACAGTCCATTGAATACACACACACACAGTCCGCTGAATAGACACACACACAGTCCGCTGAATACAAACACACACACTGCTGAAACACACACATGCACGCTGCTGAATACACACACACACACAGTCCGCTGAATACAAACACACACACTGCTGAAACACACGCACGCTGCTGAATACACACACACACAGAATGCCGAGTACACACTGTCTGCTGAATACACACACACAGACCGCTGAGTACACACACACAGACCACTGAGTACACACACACAGACCTCTGAGGGGTGCAGTGTATGTGTTTGTGTGTGAGGTGTGCTGTGTGAGTGGAGGTGCTGTGTGTGAGTGGGGTGGTGCTGTTTGTGAGTGGGTGGGGGGTGTTATGTGAGGGGGGTGCTGTGTGAGAGTGGGGGAGGTGCTGTGTGAGAGTGGGGGGAGGGGTGCTGTGTGTAGGGGGGTGATATGTGTAAAGGGGGGGTGCTGCAGGTAGATTTTTTTTTTTTAATAATCATTAAAAAAAAAAATATTTTTTTTTTATCCCCCCCCTCCTTCTTACCTTTGGTGAAGGAAGGGGGGACACAGTCGCTGTCTTCCTCAGCTCTTCTGTCCTCCCGCGCGAAACTGTGTGGAGCGTTGCCATGGGAACGCGCGGCAACGCTCCCCACAGCCTTTTCGCGGGAGGATCTGCTTCTCAGATCCCTCCCCTTGCCGCCTGCCTCCATGTCCTCGGAAGTGGAAGCAGAGTAGGCGCCTGTCGTTTTGAGCAGGCAGGCGCCTACTCTGCATTAATGCCGACCAGGGCCAGCCGCCTCCCAGCGACCTATGGCCGCGTGCCCACAGAAAGGGCCACGCGTGCCACCTGTGGCACGCATGCCATAGGTTCGCCATCACTGATCTAGGTATTTCTCTTAATACTTTCGGAACAAGCCGAACCGTCTAACATTCTTCCCCTGAAGCACAAGTTTGCCATATAACTGTGGACAACAAGGACCTTCAAGGCTAAAGGAGAACAATGATGAGGCAAAACAGTGCAGAATGCTTGATAAACCAGTAAAGCCGGTTTACAAGAAAACAGAAAAACATAAGCTTTGTTTTGGTGATTCAGAACAGGTGTTTCTGCTGGGACATCATATTTTGTTGATAAAAATAACTGATATGAGCATGGAGAGAATCTCTCATTTAAAGGGAAATGATTATAAAATTATTATTAAAATTGAGCACACAGGATCACAAAAGGAGTTAATTATTATTTATTTTCTCAGATGCTCAGCTCCTATTACCTACATGACATAGGAATAGCAAATATTGATGACCAATTACATAAAACACAAGAGACCTGCTGGATTAGAAAAAGTCACAGATTTATTTAAAGGAAACCTACAACATAAATGTAAATAATAATATATTAACAAATTAGCATAAGCTAGCTTACCAGGATGGGGTCCCTAAGGATATGAAGTCGATGTGAGTTTATTTGATTGACAATTTCATTGTCAGGTGAATGGTAGATTTTTTTAAAAGGAGTTTCCTTCAGTTACACACTCCTGGTGATAAACAAATCTTGCATGGACTTCCAAATCTCCCTCCTTGCCCTTAAGCTTTTTAAAATTAGTAAGGGGCTCAATTACCAATTTTCCAAGTGCCATGCCTTTGTTATGACCACCTTTACGATGATGTGCAAACAGTGCACAGTAATTGCAAAACAAACCCTTCTTGGCAGCTGAATACACTAGCCAATGAAAACTGTCACTATGTTGTTTCGACAAATATTGTTTAATTGTCCGCGTTTCTCCATTCTTGGACGTCATGTTCTGAACAGATAAAGGTAGTTAATATCCAGGAAGAGCTTGCCATAGATTTTCCAACAGCGAGCATTTGGTGAAGTCATTGAGTGTTCTACCAAGATGTGTGCCAATGTCATTCATTATGATGCTGCTGCAGACAGTGGCGACACATTAGGATCTGTTTGACAAGGTACTACCTCTACATGTGTACTAGAACAAGATGGGAGGCTTGTGTCATTTTCCAGACTTAAAGTGCTTTCTCCTGTTGACTGTGCTGATGATGATTTTTTGCACTAGTACTGAAGAAGGAATCTATAGTCCTGCAGTTCACCCTTTTCTTTTAGTGTGTGTGTGAGTGTGAATTAGTGTGTGTGTGTGTGTGTGTATTACAGATAGATGTGAACTGAGGGTTTAAATATCCCTCTCTAGCCAAATCCCACCCCACTATCAATCAACAAGAAATTATAAATATGGTCCTTTAAGCCATACCTGTTCTCACATAGTGGACATTGCCGCGCATGTGCAAAGAATACCACAACGCTCTCCGGACGACTGGAGGATACCACAGGACACCAGACCAGGGGGTAACACCATCGACACCTGGAGGTACAGGAGGAGTGCCCGCAGCTTGGGGGACTGCCGAGGTAAGGGGTTCTGAGAGGCGCAATGATGCGATAATGACACAGTGCCATCGTTGCCCTCAGCCTCTCCATGCCATCTTTTGCCCACAGCCTCTCAGTACTATCACTATCACAAGACTATCAGGGTCATCCCCCAGCCTCTGCCCCATTACCAGTCCATCAGTACCATCACTGCCCAAATGTCTGGGTGTGATTTCTGTTCGGAGCCTCTCCCAGACTCCACACTCTCCCAACCTTTGCCCCATCACCAGCCTCTCAGAGCAATCTCCCGGCCTCTGCCCCATCACCAGCCTTTTAGAGCAATCTCCCGGCCTCTGCGAGCAATCTCCCAACTGCTGCCCCATCACCAGCCACTCAGGGCCATCTCCCAGTGTGATATCTTCCCCCAGCCACTCTGCCCCTACACTCAATGCTATCTTTGCTCCCAGTCTCTCTGTGCCATTTTACCTTGTTCATGATGATCTGCTCCTGCATATGATGTGCGATGCATGCTAGCGGGTACTAGGCACTAAATATGACTTATGGTCACAACCGGTGACACTGCATCGCCGTGAGAATACAGAAGAGAATATATCTCTTAGCAACTGCCCAGAGTATGTGCAGGTCAAAAGAACTAACAGTATGAGGAGTGGCTGCAAGTGTAAACAAATGCTAAAAATGTTCTCCATTCCAGTTCTGCATCAAAGCTGAGTGAATAACATTTCCACATTTACCCAAATAATAATCATAATAATATAATTACAAGTTCATGCAAAAGAGAGCCTCTAAACATGTTCCGTGTGGAAATTAGCTTGAGGTACAAATACCTGTATATTCTAAACATTTCTTAGATGTGTTTGCAGACAAGAATGACAGGACTGTTTTACATTTTTTGGCTGCTCTGGATAATGGCTGTTTTAACATTTCTGTAGTGTTTGTGTTTTTACTTGTTATCCTGAAAAATATATACATATAATTTCTGTACCCACACAAATTATATGTATATATTTTTCAGGATAACAATGAATATCTTTAGATACCATTATTTTTATCATATCATTGGGACAGGTCTGCCAACTGTTGGGGCAAAATCAAGTTGGATTTGGTGCCACTTCCTCAGCTCACCTGATATCATCAGAAATACATATGCTAGACAGATAAAATACAGAGATTGACAGGAAGACAGGACAATTGGAGAGAAAGTGTTACAGATAGGCCATTTAAAAGTGAAAAGTGGTGCAGCCCCAGTCAATTAGGATAGATTAGAGAGCAGCCCAGCAGGCAACTTCAAGACACATGTGTACATATTTTTAACAAGTTGACAATCCAGGTGTGAGGAACTAACAGGTATAGATACCAGTATCCAGGGCATGGTACAGGTATCAGAGTAATCATGTTTATAGTAGACAGAGATGCAGTATTACAGCACAGGCATAATTCTGACATCTGGATGATATGAATATAGCGGTGTAAGGCTGGCACAATATTTACTATCCACAGGACAGTTCATATGCAGACAGCAAACAGTAAAGTTGTAATCCACAATCCAAAATGAAGGAAACAGTTAATTTGTAGTGTTGAGCGAACCCGAACCGCACTGTTCCGGTTCGTACCGAACATTACGGTGTTCGGACCCCGGACCCGAACACGGACTGAAAGTCTATAAACCGAAAGACATTCGGTTTATAGACTTTCGGTTTATAGAATAGCAATAGCATTACATGTATTCTATAAACCGAATGTCTATAAACCGAATGTCTATAAACCGAAAGACATTCGGTTTATAGACTTTTGTTTTATAGAATACATGTAATGCTATTGCTATTCTATAAAAAGAAAGTCTATAAACAGAACGTCGTTCGGTTTATAGACTTTAGGCTTATGGAATCCATGTAATACTATTGGCTTTCTATAAACCGAACTAGAGTCCCCATTCATAAGAAATTCTTATGAATGGGGACTCTAGTTCGGTTTATAGAAAGCCAATAGTATTACATGGATTCCATAAACCGAAAGACATTCTGTTTATAGACTTTCTTTTTATAGAATAGCAATAGCATTACATGTATTCTATAAAACGAAAGTCTATAAACCGAATGTCTTTCGGTTTTTAGACTTTTGGTTTATGGAATACATGTAATGCTATTGCTATTCTATAAACCGAAATAGAGTCCCCATTCATACGAATAGGTCAATTGACCTATTCGTATGAATGGGGACACTCACCCACATTTTACTTCATTTTTCAGCCCTCTAGCCCTTTCCAGGACTTTTTTAGAGGCATTTTAGTGGCCAAAAGTTCAACCCCGAACCCAGACTTTTTCTTGAAGTTCGGCCGAACGCACCGAACCCGAACATCCAGGTGTTCGCTCAACTCTATTCATATGTAGATGGCGCGCAGTAAGCAGCACAGCTTAAGGTAGATAGGCTAGCTCAGTCAGTATGTGAGCAATAATACAGCAGGAACAGCAGAGTAACAAATAGTCACAATATAGAGAATACCTGTAGTGGTCAGAATGAGGGTATCCAGGAGGCAAGCCAGAAGTCAGGGGAGCATGAAGAGACAGAATCCAAGCAGGTCCACAAGCACAACAGTAGGCGGAAGCCAGAGTCATGAGAACAGGCCAAAAATCGTCAACAGGAATCAGCACAAGGAATATCTGCTAAGTAGGCACAGAAATCACCAAGCACCATACAGAGAGCAGAGATTCATTTTAAACCATAGGGGGAGAATGCTTTTTTCATTGCAATGTTGCTGACTGCCTCTAGAGGCAGTCAAGCAACATATCCAGAGTGATGGAAGTGAATTTTTGTTCACTTCCGAAGCTCTGACCACAAGAGGGCACAGCCATATTGCAGGAGCATGCCGCTACTGCAATATGGCACCCACGATCGGCCCCAGAGCCCGAATTTCGTTGCTGGCTATTGCAAGGCAATAGACCAACACTGTCAGAGCGGTTTTCGCAGTCGTTGATCGCGAAAACTGCTCGTTTCACCGGTGGACGTGTCAGGCACGTCCATTGTCAGAAATGGAGTTCCCAGCTGGACATGCCTGACACATCCATTGTCACAAAGGGGTTAAAGCATTTATATTTAAAATACCTACACTTGATGCAATCTTTAAATTGAACATAAAGAACTGTTGGCAAACAGTTAAATTAATGGGTTGATGTGTCCACATAACATAAAAAAAAAATGCTGCCAGCGCGGACACCTCTTCGAGCAGAATGTTGGCGGCCACGGGGGGAGGAGCATGACATCAGGGGTGGGCGGAGCAACAGC
Source organism: Pelodytes ibericus (assembly GCA_036172795.1). Lineage (NCBI taxonomy): Eukaryota > Metazoa > Chordata > Amphibia > Anura > Pelodytidae > Pelodytes > Pelodytes ibericus. The sequence goes on from CM069861.1 coordinate 150,266,895, forward strand.
ATTATGCAGGGGAAGCTTACGTCTTAATGCCAAGTTGTGTAATGTATGTGTTATATATATATATATATAAGCCTAATGTATTTATGAACATGTGTATTGTAAAAGTAAGCCCTTTATTACGAAAATAAACAAGAGCTCCACCTATCAGTAAATCATATTATAGCTACAATATTTCTATGCTTATAATATTTGCAGGCAATCATTCAACCCCTGCCTCCATTTCTAGGGGTACCGACCAGAATTCACTTGGAATTTTCCTAAATCATTAGCTCTATGACTGTACCTTTACTCTTCAACCCTCCTTCCTCATATTTAACCACTATTTCAACTGTTATTATAGGTATTGCAGTGAAATACATCAAACGCGAATACCAAATTAGAGACCTGTTAGCTTTGTGTATTAATGGTGATTGTGACAGTATTTGTATTAAAGCTAGCACTCCTTAAAATACATTTCTACAAAAGAAGTCTGATTAGGGACATGAATATATGAACTTACTGATATCTATTTACCAGCATCTAGTTTTCTCTCCCAGAAGTCTTGTATAGTCCTGTATAGATGCAGTCCTCTTCTGTAGATCATCAAATTAAGGATGCGGTGGATTAGAAAAGCTTTTATTATCCTCTGGTTTACCAACTTTTATGATGTCCAATGTGAATGCCCCAAAAATAAATATGTAAACTCATTCTTATGACCTACAACAGGGTGTCCTCAAGGTCTCCCAGGGAACCACACCAGGTGTTAAACATATTCTTATTTAAACACAGCTGCGTAATGCCCAAATTCAGTGGTGGGATTCAGCCGGTTTGCACAAACAAGTTCGTTGAACCGGTGCAAGCCGGAGATCTCTTTAAAAAAAAACAAAAAACATTCTGTCAAAAAAAAAAGCGGGGCAAATGGGGCAAGCTTCCCAGGACCCATTCATTCCTGGGGGCCCATGACAGCTGCCCCGTGTGCCCCTGCTGCCCGTGTGTCTGTCTCACACAGAGACAGTCACGATCAGGCAGGAGCTGGGTCCGCATCCGCTGCCAGAAATGACGGCAGCTGTATTTCCTGCACGAAGCACTGCGGAGAAGACTGGCGACGAGAAAAGGGATACTTTGATCACCTTTAAAAACACCCACTTGAGAAAGGTGTATTTAGCTCAAGAGTTGAGGGTTTGGTTGATCAGTTTGGCCAGTTCTCTGTTGTACTTGTACTATTGGTTAATGGAACTTATTTAATATGTTTGCATTTTTTGCGTTGGTTAGAAATTACTATCCTTGTTCTCACAAACATTGATATTGTGTTTGGGCTTATATGCTGAGTTTTTTGTTTTGCTATATATTTAATACATTTTTCATTTCTTTATTATATTTGTGATTATCCTGCATATTTCTTTTCTATGTTATATTTATATATATATATATATATATATATATATATATATATATATATATATATATATATTGTCTTGGGACTGGGTTGGTGGCACTGGCATTTATTTTGCATTTGATAAGAGTTTTTTTGAATGGTCTCTTTTATATTTTTGGCAAATAAATACAACAAAGAAAATAAACCTCCAAACATCCCAAGAGATCCTACACAGGTGGCCTGTTTAAATAACTAGCCCACCACTTGGTTTTTATGCATTTTTTAAACAAACATTATAATCAAACCACCTCACCCATACATGTGGGTCTGTGTGTGTCTAAGTGTGTGTGTGTGTGTGGGGGGGGTCTCTTTAGTGAACTGGAATTTAAGACCAGAGTATGCAAACTGAAAGCATAGTTTGCTTAGAGAATTCTTCCAGCTCGTCTACTTTGGCCTTAACTTTAAATTTCACTTTAAATAACCCACATGATATAAATTGTAGAAAACCTTTTGCGGTTTAGCAAAAAGCAAGTAGGTTTTATTTTATTTGACATAAGAGAAAAATATATTACACCATGCTTGAAAGTCGGAACTGGTTACTAAATTTTTTGAATCCCACCACTGGATTCTGGAACATTGGGGTCTTTGAGGACTGGTTTAAGAAGCACACATGTGGCCTTCTTGTTTGAATTACAGCTCCAACAAATGCTGTTCTGCGGAACCATGTTCAAGTTTCAAGTTCTATGAAAACGTTATGCTCCATATGGAGCTCCTTGCCCTTGTGGGTGTCACGACTTCTCAATGCTTACCTGGACTTCAAGCAAAGATTTCTGCAGAAATATTCCCCCTCCCCTGCAATGAGGTAATGCAGCAGGGACATGACCAGGAGAAGAGTGAAGACATCCAAACTGTGAATCCAGCTTTCCCCAAACCCCTTTAGTAGTTGAATTGGGGAAGACATCCCCAATCTCTCTGTATGCTAAGTACATTTGTAAGTACATACAAATTTTTAAATAGGCAGCTGTTTAGTATATATAAACACTACACAGATAGTTCTGTGGGGTTGTCTACTTGCATTGATGTGTTTGGCTATCAGAAGTATGGTGATCTGATGTCCCCTCTGACAGTGATCCACATCAGCATATCAATTTCCCTTCATATTCCACAGGTGATTGGGAATAACTGTGGCGTTGTTTTTTGACATGGCCATAAGTCCGTATATGTCCAAATAATATTTTGTTTTTGTTGGATAGTTGTTTGGGAAATGATATTAGGGTATAGCGATGTACATTTGAAAAAAATTGGTTTAAAATGTTTTGTAGTGTACGTTAAAGTTGAATACTCCTTCTCAGATCAGGACAATTGGACTGGGCAAATTCCGCCAGTCTTCATTGAATTCAGAGAATGTTTGGAAGTGATTTACCGATAATGTATGCTTTTTATTACCAAAATGTCCTCATCCGGACACCTGGAATGCATCTGATTCTGAACGGACCTGACTGCCAATTCGGACCAGAGTTCAGGGATATTGACTGGCCACATCTTTGAGAATTGTGAAATTCGGTTAACTTGCCCTACCCGAGTCCAGTTCAGGACAAATTGGTGTATACTGAGTCGACCCATTTCCATGTTCTATTTAAGTGGGAAATGACAAATGTGTTGCTATTTTATATGAGCAGGAAGTGTTTTCTAGGGGCAAGTCACAGCTTCCACAGAGCAAACGAAAATCACATTATCTGAATTTACAGCAGCTTCAGGAACACTAAGGCTTCACTTTCACACATGATGTAATCATCTGAAATATAGTTGTCCCAGTCTGTTCATGCGAAACTACTAGGCTACAAGTGTTTAATAGAAGCAGTGAAACTGTTGTGCTTTAATATTCATTACTAGAATATTTTCATTTTACTTAGAGGGTTTAATCTCCAAGCAACCTAATGTGTTAATTTTCACAAACATCTGCTAGTTACTAACCCCTTAGAGAAACTCTACAAGATAAACCAGCTATGGTGAACATTTTAGAACTTAAATGCCCAATCGTCTGTAGGAAGACAAAATGAAGCTCTCAATGTGCCAGTGTTTCAGCCATTAATTTGGCCATCACTATCAGCCACCCTGCACATTCTTGCTCTGTTTCTTCCTATCATTTCTCTTGCACCAGTGAGTTCAAGTAACAGCTGTGAACTAAAGTGCCCAATATACACAAATGTCAGTGTTAGATCATAACATTTACTGGGTGTTCCCTAACGGATTGTGATATTGTAGCCACATGCAGAGTGCCATGTTTGAGGTCTCAGAGCACCACTTGTGGCTCCTATGCCATAGGTTTGACCTAAACACTGTTTTTACTGTGAAAGTAGAGCATATAAAATTACTGAAAATGATCTATACATTGAAAGCAAATGAATATATTAGGACAAAAGTCTCTGTGGAGTCTGCTCGTTATGACATCACCTGTGCCTGGAATGGCAAATTAACTGTTTTTCAATGTGTTTGGAAAAACACATTAGAGTCTACTCAATAAAGTTAATTTATCTCATGTCATTGAATCCTATAGACTGCAGTAGAAAAAGTCGAGTTAAAAACCATTAGGGTCATTGAATGGGACCCATTGTCTCCTGAGGAAGCAAAACAGTATATTATCCCTTTACAAGCACAGTGCACTATTTGCCTAAACCAGCTTGGAAATATATTATACCTAGGATACCCCTGTCTATTCTCCTGTAGGACGCTTTAAACCAAACCACTGTAATCTATTGACACCAAAAATAAATGAAGGACTTCACAGTACACATACAAACAGCAGTATTTTGTCACCTTTACGTTTAATAAGCATAGTTTTACTTATACTTACATACATGGAATGTTGGCACAAAACTAAGCTGTGAAAATCTCTCTCTCACAGTCTTTCTGATTAAGGGCTTTCTTTCCCTGAAAAGAAACATGTATTAAATGCCTGAAACCCCCTGTTTAAGTTCTGAATCTGACTGATGTACATCATGGAGTCACGCCCTGCAGGCATCTTCAATTTAGCAAGGTAGATTGCACCAATCTGAATAACCAGCATCAAGATCTATGTTCTGCAACCTGAAACTCTATGCAATAAAAGGCTTGCAATTCCCATTATCCATGCCATCTCCTTAACATCTCTGAATTGTGTACTTCAACCCCAAGAATGCTAGAGAACATAGCAGTTCACAGCAGCAGGTGTACAATAGATTAGCAAATCTTGTCAATGAAAATGGGATATGCAGCCTTGATTTTGATTATTTAAAGAAAAAAAACACACTAACGTGCGTACAAAATATATAACAGATGTATAGGAAGATTCTTCTTTTATAGAAAAGCTTTACAGTAATTCTATTTCCTCTTCACTGGCGACTAATTAATTAATTAAGGTGCTGTCAAGCTTGGTTTTACATAGAGTTGTTCCATCAGGACAATATAAACTCCTCCACCCATGACACATGTATAATTCTTGAATAAAATTAATCTGCATGCCAAATCCAGAGGCTAAAACAAGATTTCACTTTAAATTAATCAATAGATTATGATGACAGTTACCCAGCACTATAGGTCTGTGCATCACACATTCTGCTCCTTAGTAGGTCTATCTATATTAGATGTACATGCTGGTTGAAATATATCAATTATTTTAACAAACATTTGAAACAACCACCAATATCATAGTTTATTGAATTACAACCAAATTGTTTGCAAAGATTTTTTAGTTTTATATATATATATTTTTCTTTTTGCAGGACAATATATTTTAGAATGTATCTTCAAGGTGCACAAACTCCTACATATCTCATAAAAATCCTTACTTCTCTACCTAGTCACTTTTTAGAATTAAAATATTTTAAACAAATCAGCCCTTAAAACCACCATAGAATTGTCTCCCATCTAGGCCCATGAGGTGACATTCATTTACACACATAACAGCTACATACACTAAACTGTAGGTATTCATGATGGTAGGGAGGGAGAGCATAGAACGAGCATTCGAGAGATACCCACGGGATGTGTCAATGACGGGTCAATTATCATATGCTCAAGTGATTCACGTTAAAGGACCAACAATGCTGTTACTACAATTAATAGGAATTTTGACAAATTCTACAAAAAAAAAAACAAATGCACCCTTTACTGCTGCAGGCTTTACTGGGGCAGCAGTGACATTTTAATTTGGTTAGATCAAGAGAAGGCATGAGAATTATTATCCTAAAAAAAGTGCAGCGGCTTCAAAAAGTAAATAGAGCTCTTTTTCAAACTCTTAACCAGCTTGTGTTATGGCAAATAACCAAGTACCATCAATACCAGAAAAATACACAGTACTTTTTAGTATCATGCGGACTATATACGGCATCTCAACTGTTAGATAGAAGGGCTGCCAATAAAATATAAAGACTGTATATAAAAAAAAATACACTATATGGACAAAAGTATAGGGACACACCACTTTATTACTTAATCAGACCCATTGTCACAGGTGTATAAAATCAAGCACCTAGCCATGCAGTCGGCATTTACACGCATTTGTGTAAAAAAAAAAAAAAAAAAAGGGGGTCATTCTGAAGAGCTCAGTGAATTCAAGCGTGGTACTGTGATAGGATGCCACCTTTGCAATAAGTCAGTTCATGAAATCTTATCCCTGCAAGATGTTCCACGATCAACTGTAAGGGATATTATTGGAAAGTGTAAGTATTTAGGAACACGAGCAACTCAGCCACGAAGCGGAAAACCACGTAAACTCACATGGTGCTCTACTGATTCCAGAGCTGAAGAGTTCCAAACTTCCACTGGCATTAATATCAGCCCAAAAACTGTGGCAGGAGCTTCATGAAATGAGTTTCCATGGCCAAGCAGCTGCATCCAAGCCTCACATCACCAAGTACAATGTGTTGGATTGAGTGGTGTAAAGCACTCTGCACTGGACTCTGGAGAAATGAAAAGGTGTTCTCTAGAGTTTTCACAGTCTGATGGGTAAGTACGTTACCTGCCTAACTGCACTGTGCCAACAGTTTGGTGGAGGATAAATAATGGCATGGGGCTGTTTTGCTGTAGTTAGGCTAAGCCCCTTACTTCCAGTGAAGGGAAATCTTAATTCTTCAGCATACCAAGATATTTTGTACAACAGTTTGGAGAAGGCCCTTTTCTATTCCAGCATGACTGTGCCCAAGTGCACAAAGCAAGGTCCATAAAGACATGGTTGGTTTACTTAGGTGTGGAAGAACTTGACTGGCCCACACAGAGCCCTGACCTCAACCCTATTGAACACCTTTGGGATGAGCTGGAACTGAGATTGCGAGCTAGGATCTACTCGATGAATGGGCAAATATTCCCACAATAACACTGCAAAATCTTGAGCCTTCTCAGAAGAGTGAAAGCTGTTAAGGTTGCAAAGGGGGTACCAACTACATATTAATATCTATGTATTTATAATGCATCCAAGCTCCTGATGGTTTAATGGTCAGGTGTCCCAATACTTTTGTCCATATAATGTATCAACAATTCACTATATATAAGGGACAAATATAATAATATTGTCTACATTTAATTAGGGATCATCAAAATCATTATAAACAAAAAAAGGGGAAAAGAACACTTTTTGGAACATAAATATGGAAAGCAAATGATATCGCCAGCTGCTTGCGCAGACATACAAGACAGGCAAAAGATAGTTGTAGAAGATACAAAAGGTGGAACACGCCTTAAAAATAGATTTCTAAATTGTATGCATTATTTGCTACAAGTGAGAACTGCTGAGGTTTTATCATACGCTTCCTGAAATGAACAGACCTATTGCATTAGCATGCACCAGACAGGCAGCAGTGTGTGAGCAGCATGCAGATGTCAGAATGCCGTAAGCTAACCCCACACAGCATGGATTTTAAAGTTGATCACTTATTCTACACTGAACCATTGCAAATTTCTGAAAGGAACAAATAGGATTATAAAAGTGAACATATACCACTTTGTGTTTTGGTCTTATTTTTACAGTGACAGTGGGTAGGTTGTAATTTGCAATATTCAGTTAGGAACTTTCTTTAAAAAGCATTTCCTATTTCTGATATACTGTTTTTTTTGAATCGCCTAACGAATTTGATGATCCTTACAGATCCTGCATATCAGAAAGAAGACAGTGAAGAAATGTGTGTAATGTTTTGGTGATCACTCCACAGAAATCCATTCATTACATAAAATCAGTCCAAAGATGTTTTTGAGCCTTTACGATTTCTCACATAGAGGCTTTGATTCAGCCATTTCTCCATCTTCGTTATCTTCCTCCTCACAATCTCCTTCGTCTGTTTGCTGCTCAAGTTCCTCTTTCGTGATCATTTCAAAATCATTCCCATTGCCGCTGCTATGTTGTGAACCTTCGTCGTCTCGCCTGTCACTGTCGGTGTCAGATTGCCTTTCTGCCCCGGATCCTTCAGTACCAGATCCTTCTGCTGCCTCACCTTTTTGATCTTCCTCTTCCTTTTTCTCACTGTCAGACTTATCCTCGCTGTCTGTTTTCACTGGCTTTTTGATCTCTGACTTTTCCTCTTTCTTTTGGTCAGCCTTTGGTCCTTTGTACTCATGGGTATAAAGAGGTCGGAAGGAATCGATAAAGCCTACGTCTGCTGTCAAGTTGGGCAGGAACCAGAAGTGATGTCTTCCTCCGGTCAAGAGCCAAATGATGAGGAAGAGAATGCACCTTGCTAAAAACAGAACACAAGCAGGAAATTGTAGCACATAGATTACATTGGAAAGATATGAAATATGAAACAAATATAGCAATCCATCCTCTAGGGCCAAAGAAGTATATAAAAAAATAAAAAAAAAATAAATAAATAAAAGTGCTGTATTTACAATACTTCAAACCATTAATTATAGTAGTAGAAATTTGAAAACAAAGACGTTTAGGGTAACCTATTAATGTTGCTATCTCAGGGGAGCAGATGTCCAGTGTGAGGTTATTTTTGCCATCACATTTCACCGAAATGTTAAGTCAAGATGAAGCAGACACTATTTTGTAAAATAAAAATAAAGTTTTTGGATTAAAAGTGGATCTGCCATTGAAACTTTTCTATGACCAATGGTAAAATACCTAAACTTAGTTTTCATCAATTTTACATATATCAATATAAAAGATTTGTTACAATTTTTCTAGTCTGTAATTTCAAACATCAGTTATAAATTTAAATTCCAATGGTATCTAAATTTACTACTTGTAAGTAAATTTACATTTAAAAAAGGGGTGACTGCAGTCTCTCTTCGAAATTAGACAACAGAATTATACAATAAGGAATACTGAATTGCAGTTTGCAAATGACACCAAGGGGGCAGTTTACTAAAAGGTGAGTTGCAGTGAGATAAACATTTCCTCTCACTAGTTTAACTTAATATCATGCAGGGACAAACCTGATGGGTTTGCTTAGCAGGGGAAAACACACCAGGTTTGTCCCTGCACAGTGTTTAGCTAAACTGGGGAGACTATATGTTTATCTCACTGCAACTCACCTTTTAGTGAATAGCGCCCCCAAGTGTTCCTATCAGACAGCACTGAATTACATAAAATATTAGTGTTAATATACAGATTGCTAAAGTGACCTATACATACCAACAGCAAGAAGAAGAATACTGGCAACAAAACATCCTGCTCCGACACTGAGGTAATAAACACCGACACGCATCTCTGCTGGCCATAGCGGAAAGAGGGTCGCAGCTATCACTGCAATTACTGCAACAGAGAAACAATCAAATCAGCTGCACTGGGTGCAAAATATAGAAACCATCGGAGTGCAAGAACAACTAAGTGGATGATTAGTCCGCTCAGCGAGGAGTAACTCCTAAAATATCTCTGGTTCCAGAGAAACCTCAGCTCAGTGATGGCCACTAAGCCGGCTACATTTTCAAAATATCAATGTAAAATGTGAAAATCTTGGTTAGCTATGAATAGCTCACTTTCTGTAGCCACGAAACAGCTTAACAAAAAGACATATGAATTTGCCCCATGGTTTTCAATGGAAATTTTGCAAGGGAGGCAACCGATACCCTAGTTGTGGAATTGTACCTGATTTTTCATCAAAACAAATCACTGAAGAATGTCGAACGATTAGGGCCTCTTTGTTACATTGTTATATAAAAAGAAATGAAATGAATAAATCTGTAAGATAATTTCACTACAGTTTTAAACTGGACAGACCACAAAGCTGAGAACTGTCTTCTGAAATATGATCAAAGTGATTATGTCATTCACCCACATTTTCAGATGTGACATTTTTATTAAGAATTCAACTCACTAACTAAAAAAAAATTACAATTTTGTGAATGACAACTCATAATTCCAGAGTCCGTTTACCAGCTTCATATAAAAACATTGGCATGTGCACCTGTTGATAACTATCAAAATGATTGCTGTTTAAGATGTCATTGGGAGATTGTGTCATGTTATTGGAAAAACAAGATGGCTGTCTCATATGATTCAATTTATGTGATGCATATATGGATACAAAATGTTCAATACGAAAAGCAATACATAACACTGGATGATTGTCGAGCTGTAATCAATAAAACATGTAACATGTTAGCTGTGATATGGTATTCCTCAGTCAAAGCAGTCTTGGAAACATTTAAAGAAATACACTAAGCAACACTTTTTTTCAGTGGATGGGCAAAGCAGGGACAATATTAACGCAAATTGCCAGGGCAAAGTACCCCTCGCCCAGAATTACTAAACTGTCCACCTCAGACGGCCCCACAACTGACCCGCAACACATTAACAGAATATTTACAGATTACTTCACCATTAAGACACCATGCACCTATCACCAAGAGAGAAGTCCTTCATTCCATTATCACCTTACCCAATTCCAAGGCTCTGGGCCTTGATTGCTTCACAGCAGACCGCTTCAAAATTGTGTAGCAGGAAATGGCCCCCACTCTCACATCCCTTTAGAACGCCATATATTTTTGGACCATGCCCCAACTACCACATTAACAGAAGCAAAAAAAAAAAAAACATTTTACTGCCTAAACCTGACAAAGAACATACACAATCAATCCAAGAGGCCGATCACCTTATTAAGTACAGAAATGACCAAGATAATAGCATCCCGATTGAATTCCATGCTACCCTCCATTTTATCACAAAACCAAATATGATTTATCAGATCACACAATTCAGTGAAGCAGTTTCTGCCACTTTATTTGCTACAACACAAACCACAACCAACACAAACCACAATAACACCTTAGTGTTTAGTTTAGATGCACACAAAACTTTTGACGCCATTGCATGGCCCCACACCACACATGACATTGTTTGAAAAACAACTTTAATTGTTTAGAATGTCCTGGCTGACCTCAGAACGAAATAAATACTGCATCAAGTTTCATCTCACAGTGGCAAGAATACATACATTGCTCTCCCCGTACCTACCCGGAAATGAGTGAAAATTACATTTCACAAATACAGCATGAATCAAATACTGTAACATAAAGACCCGATTCTAGACCAATCTAAACATAATAATAATAATAACAATCGCAGGATTACAACAGTGGGAAACTCTCACATGATCTGCAATTTCAGAACACAACATACCCTAACACAACAGTCCAACACATATACACACCTCTCCAATTTGTCTTCATTATATAAACAAGCTTCCCATATAAATGAATTATATCATACTCAACAAATAAATAAAAACAAAAACACAGATGCAATAGAGCTGGCCGGACAGTTAATAAGCTTTTTTTTTTAAAACTTCTATTTACTGAATTATATGTTATACAGCTGTATACATGCAGTAATAAAAATAAATAAATGTAAGCTTTGTTTACTTACCAAGGATCAGCCCCATAGCAAATGTTTTAAAATGGACTGGGTCATATATCCACACATAGACCTGAAATATTTTGAAAAAGGATATACGAAAAAGCACAGGATGAAATATTGACAATAAAGCACTTGTAATTTTTTGTAGACAAAGTAGATTAAGTATAAATACACATATGCAAACAGAAAAGAGAACCGCAATAACCAAAGTAATTTAATAAACATAAAAGATCAAATACACAAAAGATTGGTGGGAAAATTACTGCATGAAAAGTGTCAAAATACCGCTAGATGAATACCATGGGATGTCAACTTTATAAAAATGTGTACATGTGGGGCTGATTCAGCGATTCATGACCGATATCAGTGTTACAATATCAGTAACGCTAATTTTGGAAAAAATGGTTTTGAAACAGCTATGTGCTACTTGTATTTATTACACTATAACATAAAAAAAAAAGCAAAGGCATCATTTTTTTTTTTTAATATTGGGACATTTTATTCACTCATTTTCTGTTTGAGTGTCAGTTGATGATACTATTGTTATTTTGTTTGTGGCAGCACCCCCTTCTTTTCTGCATTTTTTTGTATCATTTTTGTTGCTTCATTGAATTTTTTATTTAATTTACTATTTAACCCCCGAGCTCACCATGGTGACTAGAATCTGGCTCCTGGAACATGCTATATGTTTGCTATACTGACAAACAGCAGAGAGAAGACAGGCAGATAAGTCCTCACCCCACTTTCTGTTACTCCTGCTTACCAGACCTTGCTGCAGCAGTGGAATGCATCTGTGAAGAATGAAGGGAGAGCCTTACAGGCGCTGCTGCTGTGCTTGAGGAGGATAGAGGAAGGATGCAAGGTTCAGTTACCCCACCATTCTTCAAATGCCAGTATCTAAAGGAGAGGGACATGGATGCGGCCCTGTCTCCACTGCAGCGATGGACTCGCTGCTCTGCTATCAATATAAGTCATGGTCTTAATGATTACACAAATAATGTTGCCAGCTGCACATAGAGGTCAACCTCTATGTGGGCGCGCATCAGCACCTCTGTGCGTATGAGTGGGCGTGCGTCAGCACCTCTGTGCGTACCAGTGGGCGCGCGTCAGCTCACTTGTACGAACAGAGGTACACGTAGGTGTGAAATTGTAAACCTAACCCTAGATAATCGTTTTGATCACATCCAAAGCTCTTCCCTAATACAGGGCAGCACCATATCGCTCCATGGAACAATTGCATTGTGCCCTGGAGCAAATTTGGGTGCTGCTATATGCCTCAATGTTGAGGCATTGTAGCAACACCCGCTGAGTATAGGAAGAAACTTTTGATCGCTTCCTATACTTGTTTCATGGCATGACGTGCCAGGCAGTTGACCCTTTTCCTTTCATGTTATATAGCAGGTGCAAAATCCCCACGTTTTGAAAGGTTTAATGCAGTTATCGTGATTTTTATTTCCCAAAAGACAAGGACAGAAAACAATTTCCAATTTTGAATGCCAGGCAAAGTTATCTGCCTTATGTTGTCGCACCTCATTACCGTCCAGGAAAACTTGATCCTCATGTGGTTCCAGCTTAAACTTTCTCTTGGTTTCCTTTTTCTTTGGTGACCCAGGTGGCTCATCCTATAAAAATACAAGACAGAACTGCTTATAAACAGAAGGGCCTACACTCATTTTATTGTTTTGAACTGAGCAAACAGCAATCTTAGATGAAACTTGAATTCATGTCAGACTAATATGTTACATGTGTTCAATGCCAGATAGCCGGTGGCTTCTCCCCATTTTTGACAAACACACACCAAACTGTTTCATAGGCTTAGCGCTCACATACTTTATGCCACGTGCACATGTGCACTAACCTGCTCTCTTCCTTCATCGTTAGTTTCATTTATTGAACCCATGACAGATGAGGAAGAAGAAAGGCAAGAGATTTTGCAGTGAGGAAGATTTTAATGATTACACAAATAATGTTGCCAGCGGCACATAGGGGTCAACGATTCAAAAAAGATAATAGAACCACAGAGCTTTTAACCCTTTGGTGGCCGTACTGTTTTGGCCACGTTGTACCGTCCAGGGCAGAAGCTATTTTTTTTTCTTTTCTGTGGTGTTTCTTTTTAGCTGTAATTTCTTCTCTCTTATTTACTGTACCCACACAAAATTCATATTTTTTTTCCCCCCCAGAAAAGAAGGGCTTTTTTTTAGATACCATAATTTTAAACATATAATTTACTATCTGACAAATCGTTAACACATCTACAAACACTGCTAAATTGATTATAATATTTTGAGTTTTCTGTCCCTTATAAAGGCAATAAGTAAAAGCAGTGCATGGCTTTTTCCTAAGCATTTTATTTCAACCCTAACCCTCCTCCAAACAAACCCCAAAACATAATGATGTAATCTGGGGGGATTCAGAGTGCTTGGGGCACATGGGCAAGGTGTAACATTGTACTTAGTTTCTCCCTGCCCCACGAATGCTGTGGGACAGAGAGAGACTAAAACCTGGCTTTGACAGCTAAACCCGAGCTCGATAGAGGCATCCAGATTTAGCATTAAAAGCCACTGATTACGCTCTAAAGAGAGCACAGTGACTTAATACATGACATTCCGTGCTGTCATGTGGTCCTCAAGGCACGGCACATCACCTGGTCATCAAGCGGTTAAATCATGCTGGTGTCTTTAGTTCCAGTGCAGCAAACGACAAACAACAGAGCTTGACAGACTTAATGTGCTTACTCATAAGCTAAACTGCCAAGTCCCCCAAAACACCTAAATACCCTTATAATTAAAACACTAGATTCATTTGTGAAAAATAAAACATGTTAATGTATTAGATCCAACGAAGAAATCCTTCAACATAAATCTGGACTAATGAAAAAGACAAACATATAATACTTATTAGTTTTGTTTTTTTAAGATAATGTTTACAATACTTTGTTGTTGTATGCATTCCACAATGGAACTAAAAACCGACATCAATATAGGGGAAAAAGAATTGGGTCTACAGCCAAAGTGATCATCAATCATGGGACAGCATAATGCAACCAGAACTTCAGCAAACAAAGCAAGGAGTGCAGAAAGCAGTGTAAGATCACATTACCTTTACAATTTAAATTTAGGGGCAAACATTCTAAACTGGCAGTTCATAATTTACAATACCCATCAAATATGCCAACATAATTCTGCAGCAGATAAAGATATACCGTATTTGCTCGAATATAAGACGACCCCCCAAACTTTGGATATTTCTTTACAAAAAAAACTATAAGCCTGAATATAAGATTACCCTATAGGAAAAAAAGTTCAACTTGTATATATTCACATGTAAATTGCTTTTTAATAATTAATAAAAATTAGGATACAAAAAAAAATGCATTTCTTGTTTTTATTTCCTTTTATGTGCCAATGCTTCCTCTCTCTTTCCCCCCTTCCACCCATCATTGTCTCTCTCTCCCCCCCTTAGTGTTGTCTCTGTCTGCCCCCCCAGCATTATATTATCTCTCTCCTCCTCGTTCTCTCCCTCCCCCCAAACATTTGTCTCTCTCCCCCTCCCTCCCCCTCCCTCCCCCTTGTGTGTCTCTCCCCCTCCCTGCCCCTTGTGTGTCTCTCTCCCCCTCCCTCCCCCTTGTGTGTCTCTCTCCCCCTCCGTCCCCCTTGTGTGTCTCTCTCCCCCTCCCTCCCCCTTGTGTGTCTCTCTCCCCCTCCCTCCCCCTTGTGTGTCTCTCTCCCCCACCCCTCCCTCCTTTTGTGTCTCTCTCCCCCACCCCTCCCTCCTTTTGTGTCTCTCTCCCCCACCCCTCCCTCCTTTTGTGTGTCTCTCTCCCCCACCCCTCCCTCCTTTTGTGTGTCTCTCTCCCCCACCCCTCCCTCCTTTTGTGTGTCTCTCTCCCCCACCCCTCCCTCCTTTTGTGTGTCTCTCTCCCCCACCCCTCCCTCCTTTTGTGTGTCTCTTCCCCCCACCCCTCCCTCCTTTTGTGTGTCTCTTCCCCCCACCCCTCCCTCCTTTTGTGTGTCTCTTCCCCCCACCCCTCCCTCCTTTTGTGTGTCTCTTCCCCCCACCCCTCCCTCCTTTTGTGTGTCTCTTCCCCCCACCCCTCCCTCCTTTTGTGTGTCTCTTCCCCCCACCCCTCCCTCCTTTTGTGTGTCTCTTCCCCCCACCCCTCCCTCCTTTTGTGTGTCTCTTCCCCCCCACCCCTCCCTCCTTTTGTGTGTCTCTTCCCCCACCCCTCCCTCATTTTGTGTGTCTCTCCCCCCACCCCACCTCACCTTGTATCTCCCTGGTGGCTAGTGGGGGCAGCTGGTCCGTCATGATAGACGGAAGTGTCGGGCAGCATGGAGGATGTCTGCACTATCGTCCAGCTCTGCAGGGGACCTAGATCCCAGTCTTATAATCTGACCTCGATTTGAGGTCAGATTATAAGACGACCTCGAATATAAGACGAATATAATTTGCTCTGAAAAAAAACTTGTCTTATATTCAAGCAAATACAGTAATTTCAGCAACAGAAAATGACACAGAAATGAATCATTCTGTCATTGATTCAAGTGTTGTTGTTTTTTAAAAGTAGTTGTATACTTAACTTGGTCTCCTGTAAAGGAATGGGCACTCGGGCTCAAAACTGTCCGCCATCACTGTTCTAGAAGATTATAACTAAGAAATTTGCAGCAAACAAGTCATTTGACATCATCTTGTTATGAGCATTATAGACATATGATAATAATCTCTTTTATTTTACCTTTTTAGCTTCATCTTTATCAGTTTCTTTTTTCTTCTCTTTCTTGACCTTTTCCTCTTTTGCCACCTCTTTCTTGCTCTTTTTCTCTTCTTCCTTTCCACTATCCGTCTTTCCTTTCTCCTTGTCCTTCTTAATTTCTTTCTCAGGCTTCATCTTCATCACCTTTAATGCACGGTGAAAGAACTGCTTCTTTAAGAGCCTTTAAAATATATAAAAAGGCATGTTTAAAAAGAGGAACTGCTTCACATACAAAGGAACAACCGCAACCTAAAGCCAAATGTTGTCTAATTTGAATAGTGCACTAACTGACTACCAGCGCTCTCTTGGATTGGTGTGAGTCTTCACTGGTTGGAACTGTGTCTAGTGTCATATATGCCACACACCAATCAGCCCTACTACGCATCTCAAAAGAATTTCTGCGACATGATAGCCAATGATTAAGCGCTGCCTAGCGAGAAACGCATAAGGTGATTGAACTTTAATCCCTGCACTTGCCAATATTTTTTATATATCTTGGAATAAAGTTTTTTTGCTAGAAATCTGGCATCTTCTGGTCTTTGGAGAGAACAAAGTTTGTTTTTTGTAGATTACACAACAGGTGACACAGAACCTCAAGAATCCAGAGTGGAAGTCAATTAATGTACATGATCAAAATGGGTAGCCAACATTGGTGAATGTTCTTTTCAGCGAAATCCAGCTGATTACAAGCATCTATGTTTGATGAAACAAGTAAAAATGCCTTCTGTGTGATTAAAACTTCATATAGAGCAGGGGTCCCCAAGCACCGGTCCGCGGCCTCTGTTCAGCCGTGCCATGTGCTGTGAGGGAAGCATTCTGCGCTCCCCTCCGGATATGACCTTACGTCATATCCGGTGGCTGTGTTTCCCTCCTCCATGCAGGAGAGAAGACGGCACGGAGGAGACTACCGGGGACACGGGGCAGCAAGGAGGTAAGTACTGGGAAACAGGTGGAGGAGGGTGGTATATAACGAGCAAAATACTGGCATACTGAGTGGCAAAATACTGGCATATTGAGTGGCAAAATACACCCCCATATTTTTAATTTCTTCCTGCAGAATAAAATAAGGGAACTCATGTTGCTGGGTAGTTCTGCATTCACTGATTACTAACACTGCATAAAACATATATTATTGTCACTCGCTAAAGCCCTTCAAGGACATACAGATGTAAATGAGGTGAGGGATTCTGTATCAAAGACCTGCTGTTGAAGAAGAGTATGCAATACAGTATGTTCCAACAAGATGAAAAAGAATACTTTTTAATAGAATGAACAAAATGTGCTTTTAGTGTATACATCAAGGTAACGCATGATTAATATTATTCACTTGTTCGCAAATGAATACAACCTATATGACATTATAATCTGTAGAAAATACCAAGAGCAATCACAACAGCCCCAAACTGCAAAGTAAATAAACCAGTTTAAAAAAAAACTATCCACAATACAATAAGTGCAAATCTATTTGCAATGAAAGAAGCATATTGCTTTTCCTGCAGGAATGTATGATTATTATAAGTGCTTTACATTTCTATGTGGTTTTACTAAATTGGAATGTAAAAACATGTATTTCCTATATACTGCTATAACGGGGCATAACAAATTCCAGGAGCTGGAGCTCCTAAAACCTCTGCTATTGGACAACTGTTTGACATTGAACTCTATGGAAGTACCATTTCCTTGGCTCCTAAAGTCTACAAATATGTGTCAAGTCACAAGAAATATTTGATTTTTTGTGCACTTTCCAGTTTTCCCCTTTGTGTAATATTAGGGAATGTTTATGCAGCATATGAATGACAGTGCCTGCAGAGTTGTGGATTTAATGGTACATACAACAAGTTGTCACACAAGTCTACAACCATATCATATGCACTTGTTCCTCACACAAACCTTGTAATAAGACAGCTGAGTCGGAAAGCTTTATGATGACAAACTACAACTGATAAAATAAGCATCCTGTGAATTATTGTTTTATTCATAAAGTAAAGCTGTATCATAGTTCATAAAATGGCTTCAGCCACGGTGCATATTACCGCTGAAGAGATAGCTACATGTGTGATGTTATAAAGGCTCGAGCTTGTGCCTACAGAACAGGAAGATTTGAAACAAAGTGCAACCTTCAAACCCAAATCATAGATTATCTGTGCTACCTGTTCCCAGGATAAAAATATATAAGCGATCAAAGTCATTCAGTGCTCTTACCCCATAATTGTTGCTTTTTGCACTACAACACATACCTGTTACAAAATTCAACCACAGACTCTCTATTAGTGAATAAGGCTTCTTCTCCTTTCTTTGCTTTAGCCCATTTGGAGTCAAGAAGACAGTCTACTGCTTTGGAAGCTAAAAAAAAAAAAAAAAAAAAAAATCTGATTATTTATGTGTTAAGGGAGCCATTCATGGCTAAACATACTGATGTCATTGTTATGTCCCTGTAGCACGCACACTGATTTGCAGATTTGTATTATGTGTTTAAGGACTACAATATTTATGTTATTTTGTGTACTCTCCACAACCAATTGTATTGCTCTCTGCGCTAGCAGAGAGAGCCAGTTGCCGACCAGCTCATCCTCATACTAGGGACAACTAACTTTTCACTTGTACTTCTATTAGTCCCTTTAAGTTTATGAGAGTATTGAATTTGGAACAGAGACAAAAGTAGTTGATACACAAAGTTTTCAGATCAATATAACATGAGGTGAGATCTGGCTGTTACTGGACTACTTAAACCTGAAAAACCACATTAGTTTCTTGAAGATACATTCATTTGATGTATGAACCAATTTCACCGATACATTGTTAAAATTCTTCAAACAATATACATTGATAACATGTAAATAACTACACTGGTTATAAATAGATAATTACAAAAGATAAATAAGCACACATGAAATTATATAAGATAGTATCAGATGCTTCCAAAATAAAAGCAATATATATTTATGGATTCTCTAAAGGTAATGGGGGAGTTTAACGTTGTTAAAAAAAAAAAAAAAAAAGGCAATAACATGATTTATTTACATTCTGATAAAACGTTATATTTTCAGTGAAGTTTTTGTTTTGTTTTCTGTATGGTTAATACATGGAGGGTCTGAACTTGATATATGGGTGTGTGTTATGTAAAAGTGCTTAGGCCATGCTGATGTATAATTACTACAGGAGTAAAAAATAAGATTGTGGCCTTAAAGTAATAGTAACTTGAAATGCACAATGAACTTGCTTAATTTTCAATTTCTTCAACTCCTTGGTGCCTAATTGTGCTTTTGTCCCCAAGAACAAAGGCACCAAAAAGTGTTGTGCTACTGGATCCGACCACAAAGTGAACAGGAGACAGACACACGGAGGCAGAAACCTGATCGGAGTTGTTACAGACCCTGTGGGTCTCTGCCAAAAGAGTCCACGTTGGACAGCGCAGAAACACTCAGGAGTGACGTAACAGGTTCCAAAAGTATATGAAATGAACAAAAAGTCCAGCATTTCGACGTGAGGTCATGTCTGACAGGTTTGAAACTTTGCCGCTTGTGGTTGGATAAAAAACACCTCACGCTGGACTTTTAGTTTATTTCATCTGCCACAAGATTGCGATACCATGCCAAATCACTTGTGATGTTCTCTGCAGCAGGATCCACCACATAGAAAATTAGTGCTGCTGTTCAGAAGATGTTCTATGCTGTCCTCATGGCTATGTGGGTCATGTATTTTAGGACAACGTAGAATGTCCAAATGTGTGAAGAGGTTAAATAGTATGGCAGAACGAATCCCTGTTAACATTGCATCTCATGAGCCCTGTCAATTAGGAGGAATGTAATAAATAAAAGGTAAACCAATGCACAGTAAGTGATGTATACTGAAATGATTGGAAAGGTTCTTACCAATAAAGTAATCAACTCTGTGGCCCATCATATTAGTTGACTTTGAAGGGCAGTTAAAGCGTAGGTACTTTGCTATGGCCTTTTCATCTTTGGTTGGCTCACCAACTTCCTGCAGAAAAGAGAAAACACTTGTTAGTATGTTAATTGTTTAAAAACATTAGTAATCAGATTTTGCTTCACGTTTTTCATTAAAATATTAGTGGTCATTATTAAATAACCCTGTGCAAGCAGTATATTAACACAGAAGTGCTGACATCTGCACAAAGAAAATGCATATTAAATCTGACCAATTACAAATAATCTCTGCGTTCCAGTTTTGTTTAGCATTTTTTTTTTCATTTTTGCAAAATGAAATTTGAAAAAGTAATTTTTGCAGGATTTGAGGACTACAGTGATCTCTACCTCTGTACAAGAATAGAGATTTCAACTGCAGCTGGAAAAGACTGTTCTCTGCACATGCTCACAAAATTCCTGCTCTAGATTGTCCAGTTCAGATGAATGGTCCTTTTGCAATTTAAACAACTACACATAGGTGGGGGGCTAGGGATCCTAACTTGTAAACAGATTCCCAAGAATGTGATGCCTGAAGTATACCTTTAATGATTCAAACTTTTGGGAAAGCCATACATTGGGTTAGGTGTATTTTATGTGGTAATCCACACAATGCACAATGAAACATGGTAGCAATCATCTTTCCGATGTTCAAAGCAGTCTTTTCAAATTGTATACTGGTTAGACCAGGGCTTGACAAATTTAATTTAGTTTTAGGAGCCAGCTAAAAAATTTAGGAGCCAGACAACGGCACATCACAAACGCACGGAGACAGTCACATACACCAACCTCGCATACACAGAAAGTTACATTCACACATACGCCACAAACACAGCCAGTTACATTCACACATGCCACATACACAGCCAGTTACATTCACACATACATACACACAGACCACATAGACAGCCAGTTACATTCACACATACATACACACAGACCACATAGACAGCCAGTTACATTCACACATACACGGCCAGTTACATTCACACACACACACACACACACACACACCACATACACAGCCAGTTACATTCACACACACACACACACACACACACACACACCACATACACAGCCAGTTACATTCACACACACACACACACCACATACACAGCCAGTTACATTCACACACACACACACACACCACATACACAGCCAGTTACATTCACACACGGACACACACACACCACATACACAGCCAGTTACATTCACACACGGACACACACACCACATACACAGCCAGTTACATTCACTCATACATACACACAGACCCCATAGACAGCCAGTTACATTCACTCATACATACACACAGACCCCATACACAGCCAGTTACATTCACTCATACATACACACAGACCACATAGACAGCCAGTTACATTCACTCATACATACACACAGACCACATAGACAGCCAGTTACATTCACACATACATACACACAGACCACATAGACAGCCAGTTACATTCACACATACATACACACAGACCACATAGACAGCCAGTTACATTCACACATACATACACACAGACCACATAGACAGCCAGTTACATTCACACATACATACACACAGACCACATAGACAGCCAGTTACATTCACACATACATACACATAGACCACATAGACAGCCAGTTACATTCACTCATACATACACACAGACCACATAGACAGCCAGTTACATTCACTCATACATACACACAGACCACATAGACAGCCAGTTACATTCACACATACATACACACAGACCACATACACAGCCAGTTACATTCACACATTTTTGTTCTTTAAAAAAAACACAAACATGGTATCTCTTACGGTGTCCTCCCTCCCTGCTGCTTACCACAGTGCAGGGGAGGGGGACATTAATGCTGGAGCCCGATCCTCTTTCGGTTTCTGCTAAGTGCCGAGTTGTCACGTGACACTCGGCACTACAATGTGTTGCGCGAGGGGGCGGAGCTTACAGTCTGTGTGATCCACACAGACTTTCTCCCCTCGCGCTGCATGTAACAGATGGCAGCCGGCAAGGGCTCCCTGTGACAAACAGCACCCGGGCGCCAGGTCTGATTTCCTGGTCGCCATGGCGACCTGGCGCCCGGGGTTTGTCGAGCCCTGGGTTAGACTGCAAGCCACCTCGTCTGTTCAAGTTTGTAACCACCCATATTTTTTGTATACCTCATTGTACAGGATTGCACATTAGGATGATGCTTTTTGAATAAAATAACAGTTGGCCAAGCGCAAAGCAAAAAATTCCAGCAAAAAAGGGTCATTGTTTGAAAATTGAAAATACATTGTTTGGGTTTTCTTTTTTACATTGAATGATACTGCTACAATTTTCAAATACAGGTCACAGAGGTATCAGTGGAATTTTCAAAAAACCTCCACTCTATAACATATAAACAAACATTAGCGTCATCCATGGGCCACGATATTAAGATAATCCTGGATAGTTACATCTAGTGGTTACAAGATAGCGAGGTCTGCCAGCTTTCTTTTTTTTTTTTTTTTTTTTTAAAACATTTTTATTTAGACATATATCGGGTTACATAGACCAATAATGTATATAAAAATACAGATGGTATTGCAGGTTACAATAACAGGTATCAAGTTCACAATCTATAGTTATATCAATTTAAACATTTAGGTTTTTTGTTTTGGAGAGACAGTACCAGATTGGCAATCCAGTGTGTGAATAAAACATCAATTATGGGTAAAACATTGAACTATAATATAAAAATATCATTCAAGAAGATATACAATTTTAGTCGTGTATTTGACGTGGTTATCAAGATCTACGCTTGTTATCTTTAGCCTATGTAAACCTGTGTTTTTTGTTTATTTTATTTCTGATTCAGATGTTTTTTTTTTTTGTTTTTTTTTTAAAGAAACGGGTAAACCAACATAAACAAACATATAAACTCGTCTCCTGATATCGGATGACCAAGAGGCTTATCAAGTTAGCAGGGGCTCCCTGTTGTGAGGTATGGTGGGATTTAAAATTGGGTAAGATCTCATCTGGAACTTTAGGTCAAGCAGTACAGATTTGGTCTAATTAAGGTATAGGGTCTTTTCCTTGCAAGATTTGGTCCATGTACCATGGCGAATGTTGAAAAGAGGATTTAATTTGTTGTTTGATAGTCGGGGATAGAGAGTTAATATAGCGTTGCCAATTTTCGAAAAAGCCTCTTGTAGCTTGATTTGAGTTTTGGCGTGCTGTGAGCCAATTCATTCTAAATAGTTGGAATAGCTTGTCTTTAAACATGTGAAGAGAAGGTTCCTCATTTTTTATCCATACTTGTAGAATGGTTTTATTGGCCACGGCCATCAGCACCCTGGCCATCTTCACTCCCGGAAACGGGTTGTGGGTCAGGCCAAAGAGCGCGAAGGCTGCGGTCAATGGGAACCTAATCCCAAGTGTGGTTTTCGCATAATGTTGGACCCTAGCTCGGAATTTACATACAATTTTACATTGCCATAGGCAGTGGTTAAGATCAGCCTGCGTCTTGTTACATTTTGGGCAATTATCTTGGGTGTTGTTGAACATAAGTTTACTCTGGGCCGGGGATATGTATGCTCTGTGAAAAAGTTTTAGGAACATATCCCTGTATGCTGTGGCTTTAATTGTTGTGAGTAGGGTGTTATGTGCCTTAAGTAGATCCTCTGTGGACACATTTGGCATAATCGGCAGCCATTTATTGGGGCCTGACGTCATGGTGGAATAGTCTATAGGTTTTTCTAGGAAACGTCGTATATGAGTCGTCGAATATTTGGATATCTTTGCTCTTTCGATAAAATCATCTAATGGGTTATCCCAGTCAGTCTCGGAGAAACTCGCTGTGACCTGTGTTGTGAAGCTTTTCACCTGGGCATATGCTAGGAAATGTATAGGTATATTAGGAAGCTTTTCTGTGATACTAGTTAGACTTAGTGGTTCTCTTCTGGGAAGGCAAAGTATGTGTCTTATGTTGTGTATATTAAATTTGTGCCATTGGGTAAGGGGATATTGGGTTTGTCCGTGTTGAAAGCGTGGATTTCGTAGAAGAGGTATAAAGGTAGTATTTGTAAAGCTTAAACCTATTTGTGTGCGTATGAGTTGCCACGCCCTTATAGAGCCAAATAGTAATGGGGAGTTACGTACCTCTCTAGGTAGTAGACCGACCGGTGTGTGTAGCAGTTCTGCTAGATTGATTGCTGGATAAAGATTTTGGTCTAGTGTAGGGTCTGTGTAATATGTTCTCATATTAATCCAGTCAATTGCGTATCTCATCAGAGCTGCCAAATTATAGGCACGAACATCAGGCATGTTTAGGCCCCCTAATGATGTTGGCTGTTGTAATTTGGTTAGGCTTATCCTAGGACGTTTTCCTTCCCAAATAAAGTGGCGGAATGCTGAATTCAGGAGTTTGGTGTCTTTGTGTCGAAGTATTAAGGGTAGTGATTGTAGCGGGTACAGGAGTCGGGGGAAACTGATCATCTTGATCAGGGCCACCCGGCCAGTGTAGGATAATTTCAACAGGTGCCATGACTTAAGCTCGTTGATAATTTTGGATATTACTGGGGTATAGTTGAGGGAGTATAGTTTATGTTGTTTCTTAGGGATGTGAACCCCCAAATATTGTATAGAGTTGGCTGCCCATCTCAGGGGGGTTGGGGGCATGTGTGGAGGGGTGAGTGTGTTTCCTAGATATAAAGCTTCGGATTTAGCGTAATCAATGGAGAATCCGCTAACCGTACCAAAACAGTCTATGGTATTTTTAATGACTGGCCAATCTCTACCGGGATCATTCACATATAGGAATATATCATCTGCGAACGCCGTTGTTTTTAGTGTCGAAGAGCCTAGTGTTATTCCCGGGATGTTCGGATGTTTATGAAATATGTGTAATAGGGGGTCTAGTGCTAGATTGAAGAGAAGGGGTGACAGGGGGCATCCCTGGCGTACTCCTCTCTCAATGGGGATGGGAGACGAGGGATAACCGTTTATCATTAACGTGGTAGCAGGGTTAGAATAAAGGTTTCGGAAAAAGGATAAAAAGTTGGCTCCAAAGAATCTAAATTTCAGAATCCGGACTATGTGTACCCAGGCGATACTGTCAAAGGCCTTGGTGGCATCCAGATGTATCAGTGTGTTATGGTGAGGCGTTTGTGTTAAGGAAGCTTGGGTGGCGACGGCTAACGCCGATCTAATACCCACCGTCGGGGAACGGCCATGTAAAAATCCTAATTGGGCATGATGAAGCGATGTGGGCAGGATATGTTGTAGTCTATTTGCCAGAATTTTTGTGAGTATTTTAATATCTGAGTTCAATAATGTGATGGGGCGGTAGGATTCCATAGATTCCCTGTCTTTGTTTGGTTTAAGTATTAGGATGGTTCTAGAGTCAAGTAGGGAAGAAGCCGGGGCCTGTTCAATATATATGGCGTTAAACAGGGCTGTGAGAGTGTTTATGAGATCTGGTTTAAGCATTTTGTAGTATTCTGTGGTGAATCCATCTGGGCCCGGTGATTTCTGATTTGGTAAAAGAGTGATCGTGGAGGCCACCTCCATTGGTGTTATTGGTTTGTTTAAGAGGTCCCTGTGTGCATTGGAAATACGTTGCAATTTTGCCTGTTGGAGTATGGAAATACCCAAATCTTTATTATCTAAGTCTGCCTGGAATAGGTTTGTATAATATTTAGTGAATTCCGAAAGGATGGCGGTCTGGTCAGTAATGAGTCTGTCGTTAGTACGAATACCAAGGATGTGGGTACGAGGTTGTCTGGTTTTTGCCATTTTAGATAATAATCTACCTGCCTTCCCACCCCATTGGAAGAAACGTTGCTTGCTTCTCTCTATTAGTCTGGTGGCTTTTTCCGTTAGAAATGTTTCTAATAATTGTCTAGTGTTTGTGTATATCTGCTTGTCTTCCCCGGATTTTGTGGAGAAAAATTGTCTTTGAGTTCGTGCCACCGCTCTCAGTAGTGAGTCGTATTTTTGCCTCCGAGCTTTGCCCAAACTTGCAGTGTATCCCAAAATGTGTCCCCGTAACACCGCCTTAGAGGTGTTCCACAAAAGTACTGGGTCATCCACATGGGCCAAGTTGTCGTCTACAAAGTTGGCCCACGTGGATGACAGGAACGTCTTGAAGTCAGCACTCGTGGATAGCCATGAGGGGAATTTCCAACTACCTGGACGGTGTGTGGTTTGTCCTACGGATAGGGTGAGGGAGATTGGAGAATGGTCGGATAGTACTCTCGTGTGTATTATGGCTTTGGTGGTAAGTGACAATAGGTGATCCGATATCAGAAGATAATCTATGCGAGATTCAGAATTGTGTACTTGGGAGAAATGTGTGTACTCTTTAGAATTAGAATTTAGTATACGCCATATGTCAGTCAACCCTAAATGCCCCATTACAAAATTAATCCCTTCATCAGAGTGTGTAGGATGCGTTCTATGTCCAGTGGACGTATCTATAGAACTATCAGAGACCGTGTTGAAGTCTCCCCCCACGACTAGCGGCAGATCCGGTAAATTCGAGAGGACGTTCACCAGGGATGCAAAAAATTCCTGGTTAGGTTGGTTTGGTGCGTAGATATTGGCCAATAATAATCTCTGTCCATCGATAGTAGCTTCTAATATAATGTATCGTCCGCGTGGATCTTTAGTAAGGTGATGGACCTCATGTTGGATTGAGTTGCTAATGAGGATGGCAACTCCTCTAATTTTTCTTTTGTGATTTGCAGTGAGGCATTCAGCTATCCAGGAGTCCCTCAAAATTGTGGTGCATGATTGTGACCAGTGTGTTTCTTGTAGGAATGTGATTGCCGGGTTTAGTTTTTTTAGGTGGGTTGTTATCTTTCTTCTTTTCACCGGGGAATTGAGACCATTTACGTTCCAGGATATGACTTTGAGGTTCTGTTGAGTGCGAGAGCCTGAAGTATTAGATGAAGTCGTGGGTTGATTAGCCAATTCCTGTGGCTATGTATGGGTATATTTGAGAAGATTTCTTGTGTGTGGGGTCGCTTCCATCCCAGCAAGCAGAAACGAAAACCCCGTAGATCTTGGTCGATACTACGTGTGTAATAAACGGAGACTTGAACCAACGAATTAACTTAACTTTCGTGTTAACAACGTAAAGGTTCATGTTCAGTGGTGTCTTCGCACCAAGCTTCTGGGCAGTATTGCCCATGAGGATCCTAGGGTTGGCCATCAGGAGCCACCGTTGACAATAAAACTGGAGTTGTTACAAAACCTGAGAGCCTCCACTCCTGTTGCGTAACATTTGAAGGAAATCATGAGCCTGTTGAGGCGTTTCAAGAATTTCCGTGTGGCCTTCATGAGATATCCGAAGTCTGGCCGGATACAGTAGGGCAAAGCGGATTTTCAATGAGAAAAGATCCTTACATACTTGTGAAAATTCTCTACGTTTGGTTGAGACCGCTGCTGAGTAATCTTGGAATATGAGAATTTTTTTATTCCTGAAAACCAGCTCTCTCAGCTTACGGTAGCCGATTAGGACCGCCTCCTTGTCAGCGAAGTTTAAAAACTTTGCGATCACGGCTCTGGGTCTGCCAGATTTGTCCGGAGGTTCTGGTCCGATTCTGTGTGCTCGTTCAATTATCATTTTGTCGTGTGGCCTAGGTAGGGCCAAGGCATCTGGGAGCCATTGTTGTAAAAGGTGAGAGAGCTCCGATACCGGTATAGACTCAGGTAGTCCCAGGAAACGTAGGTTGTTCCTTCTCCCTCTATTTTCAAGATCATCAATCTTGTCTTGGAGAGTGGATATCAGTGTTTGCTGATTTTGGAGTTCAAGCTGGACATGCTGGGTTTGTTCCTCGGCAGCCCCTTGTCTAGTCTCCAGTTCGGAGATCTTTGCCGCGTTGGCGTTGATAGATACTGTGGTCGATGGCTGCTTTGAGCTCTGCAAAACTGGCATCTAGCAGTGGCATCAAGGTTTTAGTGACCTCCAGAGCGGTTATTGTGGCTTGAGAGGGTATCATTTCGTCTTGTGAGGAATTCATTTCCGCTATGACTGATGAGAGAGGTTTCTGCAAGGTGCGGTCTTCTTTGCTTTGTTTTTGTTTGCCTTTGCCTTTGTCTTTATCTGTATCTTTGTTTTTTTGAGGACGTTTTTGGGAGTCCACAAATTTGTCCATAGTAGATTTCGCTGACTTCGGGGAGGAGTGGAGGTTTGTATTGTGGCCAAACTACATGGTAGAAATAAAGCCCTGTGTGGGAAAGTGGTCCAGTAAAATTTAGCAGTAAGTATTAGGCAGTATCAAAAATATCCGAAGAGTTTTTGGGAAAAAGAGGGAGTGCGTCCCCAAGCTCTTTTGACTGCACACTAGTCGTGGGGGGAGAGGACAACGAATGGGTCTCAATAGGGTTTGTTTAAAAGAGTGGTTGTCTTATCTAGGTGTGGATAGAAAATTGCAGTTGTCGCTTTATGTGTGGGATACGTTCCAAATACCCTTTTTTTTTTTTTTAAATTTTTGTGGGAAGATATATTTGGGGTGGAGTATAGGATGAGTTTTAGTGCCAATAGGGCGAGGTTTTGGATACCAAGGTATTACGTTTCTGACTGAGCGGTATGTAAATAACAAAACACCCTAACCGATTGTGTCAGATATCAAAATATTAGATTTATGACTAGACTGTATGTAAGTAACTGACACCCTAGACAATTGTGACAGCGTATCGTTACCACAAGTTTGATAAAAATGTGTCTTTGCCGTGAAGATAAAGTATCAACAAATAAGGTCCAATGCCTTAAGGAGGAAATTAATAGATAGATTCCTATTGATGATCTCTATCACAGTTTTGCTGTAAGTGAGAGATATTTGGAATCTAATAGATATTGGTTAATTTGGTTGTCAGTATGCCCTCCACCGAAAGCTTGGTGGTGCCTGTAGATATGGTGGCAGGGCGTGAGTTGCTATAGTATAAGTGGGTTTATAGAATAATGTTGATACTATTTATCTTGGAGCATATAATAACATTTTTTACATGACCATTATAGTGGCATTCAACAAACAAATACACATTAACAGTATCCCCTTATATTCAGTACATGGTATGGTATGGTATGGTAATATACGTTCCCTTTTAATACTAGCCCCCCCTCTTTTTTTTTCTTTTTTATCTTCCCCCACCTTTCCCCCCTTTTCTGTTGAAACCCTCCCTGTGTCCCACCCTGCCCCACTTATGTCTTGAGACTAATACGAAAATTACACCCAGTAGCAATCAAATGTATCCCCCCTTCCCCAAGAGGTAAATGTATACTTAGCCCAATGTAGGGGCACTGGTTTTCCTGAGGATGGAGGTTTATGCACGAGCTTTAGCATATAATTGTCCTGTTCTTATCTTCGGGTTTCAAGTTGGTGGTGCAGCAGGCTGCAAAATATCACCAATGATAGTTATTGGGCTTCAATTGTCCAGGAAGGTTCTTTAACACTTCGATTCCCAGGTCCTATGGCGATCAAGGTCTCTGGTAAAGGTGCCCCAATGTGGTTAAGGAATTTTGTGCTGTGTCTGGTCCAGTCTGTAGGAAGAAGTCTGTAGTCCCCCAAGGTCTAGATAAATATCCGAATGAGGTGGAGGTCGATCCTTGTCCGGTGGAAATCCGCTTGTCTAAAAGGCCTCTGTGCGTTTTTGACAGGAGTACCAAGATGTCCTCTGCGCGGGAGATTTTCCCGCCGAAACCTCCGTGAAGAAGATTCAATGGCGGCTTTCCGAGAACCAAACGGGGCGAAGCGGGGGTTGGTCCGGAAAGCTCCCCGTCTCAGATCTGTCTCCTCCGACACGTTAGGGTCACAAGCGGTGTGGTCTTCTTCCGCCGCAGATATCGAGGGCGGCTGCTGGCTGGCGTCCGATCTTTTGAGGACGTACACGCTCTGAAGTCCTTTGGAGACTCGTCTTCGTTGCTCCGGGGGAGTTTGCCTGTTCGGTGTTGGTAAGTCTGAATGACCTAAGGGCGTTCAGAACCGACAGGGTCGCCTTGTTAGCGTTTCAGGCGCGGAGCTCTTCCAAAGTACGTCTAGCCATGTTGGTAGTTGGCCACGCCCCCCTCTGCCAGCTTTCAAATCTGGCCTTTAAGCACTGCCATTTCAAATAATGCTGCCACTACTACTCCTTTATTATAGCTATTCAAATACCCACTACTGTTACACTATACATCCAAAGTGTTTAATTTTAAAATGTCTATGAGGTAAAGGTTAAAATGACTGACATAATGTAAAAAGCATATTGCAAACAAAGAACACAGACATTCTATATAGTGACAGGGCTTGACAAATTTCTGTAGACTTTAGGAGCCAGGCTGACCTATTCAGGAGCCAGGGAAATGGCTCCTGGGATTTATCAAGCCTTGTATTAGCAGGCAATGCAAGAAAACAAATTGTGTATTACAATTGTCTGTGTGGTCTTCTATATATGACATCAAATGCAAACAAAACTACTAAAGGGGAAAGTTACTTGCTTGTCACCACAGGATTATACAAAACATGTGAAACTGAAAAAAGAATTTGCCCACAGTATATAAACCCATATCTATAGAAGCAATGAACCTCTCCCCTGCAATGAGGCAAAGCATCAGGGAGCGGGGACACATTTAGAAACCATTTGTTTACAAAATCTGCTGACTTGTTGGTGTGTGTAAGTGAGGTGTGTGTGCGTATCTGACTATCGGTCCGTGTGTGTATGTGTGCGTATGTGACTGTCAGTCCATGTATGTCAGGTGTGTGTGACTGTCTCTGTGTGTGATTATGTGTGTATGTTTCCATGATATGCTGGCTCCTAAAAGTAAATTAAGTTTGTCAAGCCCTGGAATACAATGTTCCACAATTTAAGATTAAACAGAACATAACATATCATGAGAGCACAGAGATTAACATTTCTAGCTCAGTAAACATTTGACTTCTTACTGCCAACACACCAAACACTTTCTATCATTCATTAACCATAATTAAAGGAAAACTAGAAATTATAATGGTTCATAGAAATATCGCAATTTCCAAACATAAAGCCTGATATGACACAATGGCCTTCCACTCTCCTTATCAGTGACAGAGAGAGAGAGAGAGAAACAAACAAGTCCTTTTCTTTTTTTATGTTGCTGTGTCTTTCACGGTCATAAATATTAATTTGCATGTATGTCAGATGGTAGAAACCTACAGTTATCTAAGCAACCTGCAGAAAAATAAGACTGCAGAGACTAACAAAGATTAACTTTAAAAGCTTCAAAGATTGCTTTCTCAATAACTTCTTCGTATATCAACAAATGGCTTGCTAACTGTAATTGGTAGTTATACTGTAACATTAATATACTGTATGCCGATTATAACTATATCATACTCCCAAAGAGACTGGCTAACTGCATACTCATACATGCCAATTGTCTACAGATGGTAACAATAGTGATACGACATTTAATAAGTTGAAAATGAAAATGATCATTCACATGGTCTTATGTGTGAGCAAAGATGAGAATTTGTACTATGTAACTTACCACCCAACTCACCCTAATGGCTTGGTGTAGGGCTTGACAAATCCGCATAGGAGTCACTTCTCCTAAAATCCCTGCAGCAACTTGGATTGTATTATACAGATTTATATGGAAGTACCACTTTCCAGGCTCCCAGTTAGAACTAAGCTGGCTCCTAAAGTCTAGAAATATTTGTTCAGTTATGTCCAGACAATTAACCCAAAAGGATATGCTTGCAGACACCCTGTAAACTAATATTCCTGCATGTCTATGTGAGGAAATATTACTTTTTAGAAGGTTAAATAATGGAACTTAATACAAAAACCTATTATAAATAAGCACACTTTCATTAACATTGGATGACTGGTCCTATAAATGTAACTGTGTAGCATGTAACTATAATAATATGTTGGGGCCAACATGAAGACAAGCTCAAAATAACTTTACATGTGGTTTGGAATAACTCAAAATAAAGTGACCTGTGTTTCCCCTCAGGGAAGTAAAAAAAGAAATATTTATTGTAATATTCCCTAAAATTATGAAGGTATAAAAAAAAAAAAATGTGTTTCCCGAAATGTTTTTTTTTTTTCTCCTGACAGATTATTTGGGAATATCTAAATATCTAATTTTGTGTACTGAATATGAATGTTCTGCAGTTTTATAAACAAATATTCTAATAAGAAAATAATCATTTAATTTGCAACAGTATTATTAGACACCAACGTGAGGGTCTAATTAATATTTAGCCAATTTCCTCTGGCCGAGGTTCACGAACTGACCACATGCCCCAAACCTCTTAATATCAACAGATGCCCCCTGGAGTTGAAGGGCTGCCCAAATGTCCCTGCACCACAAAATAAATATTAAATAATTCCCTACCTATTCCCTCCACCCCCTCACCGATACCTTGCCCAGCTAAGGGGGCACAAATCTTATAAAAATACTTGTAAATTAAGTCCACTAAAATGCTTTTTAATAGTGCTTCTAAATCAGTGCTGGATTTTGGGGATTTAATATTTATGCCAAAAGTCTCAATGCTGCCTGAGCCATTTTTCTTCAAAACTCATATTTTATCTACATCCCTAGTGTTTTTGTCATGATCACTGCACATTTCTACAAATCATTGAAAGTTTGACAGAAGAGTGCGGAAATCTTTTTTTTTTTTTTTTGAGGACCCAATTTTTATCATTTGTAGTGTAAAACATCATGTCTTTCATCTTCTAATCTGTTTATTCAGAAACAAGCAAACATTGCATGAACCACACATTATGGTTCGCCATCTTTGGTCCACTGCCATTTTAGAAGATCAAACAACTGTTGATATTATAAAATAATCATCTCACCAAACAAACCATTCCAGCTGTCTGACTGTTACTAGTGCCACACAATAATTAAAAATAATCTCTCAAATATCATTCAATGACTTATACATTCATTGCTGCAATCAAGTGTACACAAGCACATTGCAAAATACCATGTATACTGTACACCTGTTAACATTAGTGGTTAAGAGTGCTGGTGGTTAAGTGGTTGAATGCTGACACTCAAAGGATTCATTTTTCATTAAAGGCATAAAATAATGCATAATTGGACACCAGTGGCAAATATTCTGTCCAATTATATAAAATATTGTTTTTAAATTTGAAAAAGACAAAATAAAATCTATGAAAAAAAATCTGTGAATCGTAAAAGATGTTCTTTAACAATGGTTATACACTCATTTGCAAGTAGAAGAAACGTGCACTATTTGCAGTGAATCAAACGGGGATAGAAGATTGATTATCCAACCTCACATTACATCTGATACAATAACATAGTAATCTACACTTAGATAGTAGATAAGAACACCAAGGCTCATTGTCAGTTCAAATTTTTACTAATAATATCTAGAATTCCCCTCTTTAGTGTCATTTACTGTTGGAGCACTAGCTATATTTACTAATTCAGTACCAGTTACTAATCATCTGGCTTACACAGCAAGTTCTTATGTAGTTTCTTGAAAAGTGTAAACCCTGCATATTTGCATTAATTAGCAATATAAAATGCTGTGCACTCTTGCACCCTGCAATGAATACAGATGCCACATACACAAATTGTCATACAGAAAAATAATAATACATAAGAAATAGCTGGCAGGTTCCTTAGAATGCATCAACAGTGTCTAAGGGTATCATATATTACTTACCATGCAATGAACAGAGACCTTTAACAATATAGGACTATAGATTGGGGTTAACCCACAGCATGAACTACACTTTTGATCATATACTTGCATAGTTCACAGCAAATCCTGGGTAGTACACATGGCCATGGGCCAGCAAAATATATTTGACACATAAATGACTTCCCAAAAGTAAACAGAGTGAAATGGGTCCATAGCTCAGAGTCAAATTGTATATGACCAGGAACATCGACACAGTCTATAAACACAAGGCAACATATACAAAATTTGACATACACAATGGTCTAAGGTACCAAGAAGACAAACAGTGCATTCCCATTGGTGTGTACATGCATTGTACACAAAACACAAAGCAAACACGTGGACAAATCCCCGGGTATATATACAGGATGCAGGCATTAGAAATGCAGCATTTGATCCTGGGTATACAAGCAGAGCATAACAATAGTAAGATGGGTCAATATCACACATTAGGAATGTCTGGAGTAATATTGATGATATGTATATATAATATATATTTTCACACGTGAGTTGTATAAATACACAAACATTATGGCGTATTTCAGCAAAGCAATTAGAAAGCAGCTTAGCCTATACCAGTGATGGCTACATATTTGACACTCCAAAGCCTATGGGCAACGATTCCTATAATGCTCCGACACCCAAATGTGTCTGACCATCGTGGGAAAAGTATTCCTTAACAGATGGAGAGGCACAACAGATTAACCATCACTGGGTCAGGTGAGTTCTACATAGAGATCTTGCATGCAGTAACTGAGGCTCCGTGCTCATCATATTAGAAGTCACATAAGATATACGGCCTCCTCCTCTTTCCGGTGCAGTAAGAGGGTACACAGACCACCTCATCTTCCCCATGTATCTATACTGCCCCCAAAAAAGACAATAAACACCTTTCTACACACAGCCCACGTGCCGTTGCTAGAACTGCTAACACAATATATGCTAGTGGGATATGTACATATTTACTCCCTATAGTCCTGGTTACCTGGATCCGCTTCTTGTGTCTTCTACGCTCCGCCATGTCTTCCCCCGGCCTGTCTGGTGACGTGGAGGGGGCGGGGCCTAGGTAGCGTTTGTGTGTGACGGAGCACAGGCGGACAAACGCGAGCGCGCTCCCGGATGTTAACTGACTTCCGGGGAGGGCGAGGACAGGGCTGGATGTCAAGATATCGGAATTTTCCGAATTTTGAAACATGTACTGACACAACGCGTCAAAGTCAGATATTAAAGACGGACTAAAATCTAAATAATTCATTTAATGAGGCAGAATACCACTTGTGCTTCATTTTAGTTACAACTTGAATGGTGCTCGAATCATATTACGTGCTCCCCTACATAAGGTAGAATGCACGTGTGTCCATAGGTGACCAGTTATTTAGTGAATGTGGTGTCCAAGTGGGCCATATATTCAGAAATATTAACCCCTTAAGGACAGCCCCTTTGAAACATTTTTGTTCATTCTGGATTGTGCTGTTTGTGTTTAGCTGTAATTTTCCTCTTTGTCATTTGCTGTACCCACACAAATTATATACTGTTTGTATCGGGACAAATAAAAGGCTTTCTTTAGATACCATCATTTTCATATTATGCTATAGTATACTATCAAAAACAAAAAATAATATAGTGAAAAAAAACTAATTTTCAGGCTTTTATTTGTAAAATCTTTTACTCATCTACAAAAGCTAAAGAAACAACCTGCTAAGTACATTTTACTATTTCTCCCGAGTATGGGGACACCACCAAAGCAGAGTCTTCTTGCAATGTATGTATGTTTACTTGTGCTGTATGTGTGTGGGTATTTTTTAATGCTTTTAAAAATTAATTTATCATAAACAAATAATACAATACCGACATACATTGTTAGGTAACCCCATGAGCATAAAACTGAAAAATACATAAATAGTGATGTATGTGTATACGTGTGCTGTATGTGTGGGTTTTTTTTTTTTTTATTTAAATTAATTTATCATAAACAAATAATACTATAAAGACATACATTGTTGTTAACCCCAAGAGCATAAAATGTAAAAATACACAAATAGTGTTGTTAGTGTGTATAGTTGTGCTGTGTGTTAGTGTGTATAGTTGTGCTGTGTGTTAGTGTGTATAGTTGTGCTGTGTGTTAGTGTGTATAGTTGTGCTGTGTGTGTTAGTGTGTATACATGTGCTGTGTGTATTAGTATGTGTATGTGGGTATTCATGTGCTGTGTGTGAGAGTATGTATGTGGGTCTTCAGGTACTGAGTGTGTGAGGTTACTGAGCATAATATAAAGCGGTGTTGGCAATTTGAGTTCAGGAACTTGATTGCATGCAGAAAATTGGGCACTCGGGTCCAAAAAGGTTCGCCATCACTGCCCTAGGCTATTTCAAATGGTTGTATTTTAACACTTTCCATGTACTAATGCTACCACTGACTAATTCTACTCTGTTGCCGACTAAGGATGTGCCTGGCACCTCCTGCTGTGGAACGTGCGTTTTTCAAGGGATCGTAAAAAACACTCTGACGGTGCTGCTCTATTGCCCGATGTTGAGGCATTAGGCAGCACCAACATTTTTAATCAGGGGCACCCACGATCTCTCCACGCAGCGACCGTGGGCACCGTTTTGTAGAGCAGCATGCTGCTGTTGCTAGACTGCCCCTTGTGCCCTCCCCCTAGTTGATGTCAAATTTGTCTGTATATAAGTAAATGCTGTTTTACAAATAAATGTTCATTCTTGCTGTACCCAACTGATAGTTCTGTCTGCTATTTGGGAAAAAAGAGCAAGGTTCCAGTGAAGATTTGCTGGGTGAATGCTGAGCTTTAATCAGGGGCTAAGGAGGTGATTTCCTACAATGGGCAGAGGTGCTACCAGCCTTGGGAACCCGCCCCGTTGCCCTCCACCCTGATTATAATGCAACCCCCCCCCCCCTGCCCATTGCAGCACCCAGAGGTCTTGCCCCTGTATCACTTTGCAACACCCACAGGACTTGCCCCTGCAACACATTGCAGCACCCACTGGACTTGTGTCTTCACCACATTGCAGCACACACTAGATTTGCCCTTGCACCTATTGAACTTGCCTTTGCAGCCACTAGACTTTACTTGCTCCTCCAGTACCTGCCTTTGACTAGGATTTCTCCTTGGTGGCTAGTGGGGCAGCTAGATGTATGTTCTTCTCGGTGCACACAGACATCCTCCAGTGCTGCCTGACGCTTCCAACACAACTTCTGAGCTGGAGCACAGGGAGGTCACATTACCCCAGGACCTATAATCAGACATCTGTTTGAGGTCTGTTTTAAGGTGACCTTGAATATAAGGCAAGGGCACTTTCTCTATCGTACCTCTTTCAGGTTCTGGTCATGGTACAGCATGAGCTGCAAGGAAGATAATGATGGGACTATGCACTCGCTTGGCGCATGCCGTGGAATTGACATCCTTGTAGTCATTGCCCAGGAGCCAATTGCACAGCATGCTGGGTGAGTGCACAGATGCACCATCCACTTCCTGGCAGATGAAGTGATAAGAGGCGGTGCTATGGGGTGGCTAGAGGCGCTGAATCCCTGATTCTTAGGTCTGTGGGCCCAAAATGGAGACTCTGGGGCTAAAGTATGCCTTAGCCCTAGGTCTCCAGAGCAGCCATCGTCTTCTTTCTTTTAGTTTATTCCCACACACGCAGAGTATCTCCTCTTTCCAGGACATAATCAAAGCATTAAACTCTCATTCAGACTCCTTGATAATGTCGGATGCGTGAAAATGGTCTCACAAGGGGACAGCAGTCAGCATACACCACCATGGTCTCTCTGCTTTGGCTGTTGCAGTTAGTGTGATTGGAAAGTTTGCTGAGATTCAGATGCTGGGATTGAGATCAATGAATTGTGGGTGCTTAGGGGGGGCGTTGTGAGCTTCCCTCCAGCCGCGCGGTCAATAAAGTGTGTTTTTTTTTAAACAAACTTTATTGACCGCGCGGCTGAAGGGAAGCTCACAATGCTTCCCTCACAGCCACGCAGCTTCAGAGCACCGGGGGACAGAGCAGCAAAGAGGTAAGTACTGGGGTCTGGGAAGGGGGGGGGAGGAGGGTGGCATAACGAGCATACTAAGGGACAATATCCTGGCATATTGGGGGCAATATCATGGCATAATAAATGGCATATTGGCTGCAATATCTGGCATATAAAAATGGCATATTAGGGGCAATATCCTGCATATTAAATGGCATATTGGGGGCAATATCCTGGCATATTAAAATGGCATATTGGGCTTCAAAGTTCTTAATTTAAGTTCTTAAGTTTTTTTTCCTGAAATTTCCTTCTTAAAATTAGGTGCGTGTTATACGCCGGCGCGTGTTATACGCCGATAAATACAGTATAAACTGAGTAGAATCAATTTGTCATTTTTACAAAAAAACAGAGCTGGGGGAGGATTAGGCCTACCAGACTTTATCCATTACTACCATGCAACAAATGCAGCAGTGGCCCTTAAATTTAATTTGAACTCACATAAACCCCAATGGTTGGAAATGGAATCAACAAAAACATACCCACTCTCAATTAAAGAAATTCTATGGATTCCCACAGATTTGAGACCTAAACTATATTCATTATTTCCAGCCACAAAAACAACTATTAAAGCATGGCATTTAATTTTCTAATTGATCAGTCCAAAAACAAATTTATCAAGAGTAACTCCCTTATCAATTTTAACCAAAGATATACCCAATTTTTTTACTCTGCATATTAGTCCTCTCATTCTATTAAACATTGATAATAAATTCATACCCTTTAACCAATTAAAAGAAAGTCATAATTTAGATAATTCGGACATTTATTTTTCGGATCCGGGAAGGAAACATACTATATCTATTTTTTACTCAACTTTTGGAAACAACAACGAGAAATCAGACTTCATGCCACATTGTGAGTGGGACTTAGGCCTGGCCTTTGATTTGGATGATTGGAATGCTTTTATTCATTGAAAGGTACATTATAAAGTATTATTCAGATGCTACCTAACCCCCTCAAAATTACACAAATTCAAATTATTAAATTCAAACAAATGTTGGGGGCATTATGGACAAGTGGGGTCCTTTAGGGGAGGCCTTATAAAACCTCCCCCAAATTTACCCAAAAGCTTTAATAATAAAACTGTAAAAAAAAAATATCTGAAATAGCATCATGAGTGGGCAATGTGGGAAGAGGACATAGTAAAAATAAAAGTACAGTCTGGGGTGATGCCCCGCAGTCGACCAACATTTTTTTTTTAAATGTATTGTTATTTTTATTGTATTGCATTTTTATATATTATTATTATCTTCTGTACATATACTTATGATATTATATTAGTTTTTATATTTTATGTCAAAACTTATGAATGATATTCTAATCAATATTCAACATTTTTAAAAATAATTTCTGTAACTTGTTATGTCTTTTCAAACTCAATAAAAATTATTTGCAGAGATATATCAATGTATGATTGTGTATTTAAAGTTCCAATGTCATGTTTTAGCACCAGATCTTTAGATAGAGCCATTATGAGTAGGAGGCTGCAATAAGACACAAACACTGAATGTTTACATGACAATATCTTCCTCCAGTCTGCTGAAAAGTAATCTAGGGTTAAATTGTACCAATAGTAAAGGTGTGAATTATTTTCATATACATAGTTGCAGCCTGTATTTCACATATTTCAAGTCTTTTAGCATGTTAAGAAAGGTCACAAACGGAGTAATATCCATACCTCCACGAATAGTATAGATGTCTAGTTAGGATAAATAAGAGTTACAAACTAGATTACACACCAATAAATAAGAAATGATACATAAGGTAGGTAGAGCTCTGCTCCCAAGCTTACAATTAAAAGTAACTATAAATAATTTAAACATTATTTAATTTAATTGCTCTACTGTAGAATCTAGTAGATAGGGGCATGTAAGATATAATTCCACATGAAGTGGAAGAAGAGTTTAAGCTCAGTGCTGTGCAAATAAACCTCATCTTTTGTGTAATAAATATAGATGGAGACAGATCTTTAATGGAGATGAGGATCTGCCTATTATAAACTGCAGTTAGTTATTGTCATGTATTCCTCTGGGCTCTCCACTTGTTTAGTTTTTGAGATAGTTCATATGAAACTCTGTTTGTGCCAGTGATAAATCACACGGGTTCTCTTTGTTTTCGCATGTAATTTCTGTAGGCTTTAGGATATCTGAATCATTGATGCGGGGACTTGGCACCGTGTCGGCACTGCTATTACATTGAAGAGGTGACACTGCTTCTGAAGGCTGGTCTGTTGTTACTTGGGTAGCAGGTGGCATGGGGCCTGCCATTGGGAGATTCGTCATGTGAAATATATTTCCTAAACGGCATGAGATCTGTAGATAACAAAGCAGAAAAATTAATCATATTTAACATCTCAACTAAAATGTAAATCCTCTATGATTCCCCACACCTCATACATTGCTGCTAAGTACTGCCCTGCTAGGCCTCCATGTTTTTCATGTCACTGATGGCTCACCACATCACCTATTCCCAAACACGCCTCTGTAGGGCAGAATCTTCTTCTCTCTCAGTCTGCTGTATGTCCCACCAAACCCATCAAATTACTAAACTACTGCACCCATCAAATCCAATATCATACTTACCTCCATGACACAATCATCAATGCACTCTCCACCACCACACTCAAGGCCTCAACTGTCTCCAACGTCCTTTGCCTAACGTAACAGTGCATTTCTGCCTGTCTATATGAGTTTTATAACACCCTTTAACTTCTACTACATAAACATTTGGCGCTAAGCAATTAAACATTCAAATCCAATACCATGACAATGTACCAAGATATAACAAAACTAGAGATACTTCAATCAATATGAATACAGGAAATGTACAGGCAAACCATATGATATTGACTGCTAAGTATATCCATCCCTATCTCCACACAATCAATAATAGACAGCATCTAAAAATCTACATACACAGTGACGTATACAGAAATGGATAGTGGCTACCTGAAATCATTTTGGAGATGCGGTATTATGTAATAGTGGGGTCTGGTCTAAAATGTGAACTGCAAAATCAGGTATTAATAGCTGAGCTGGAAAATTCTGCTATAAATGCCTGTTTTGTTGTTAGTTCATTTGTCAGTTCATCGTGTTATTGTAATGATCTATGAACCATTGGATGGAAATCCTGAATAAAATGTGATCACAGACAAATTAGTGGTGAACCATGAATGTGGATTGATGACTAAATAGAACATTCATAGGGAAAACTTGCTATTTTGTGTTACACCCAAACCAAGGGAGAGAAAGCAGATAATATACAGAATGTTTTATCAAAAGAAACATAAATGCTTGACTCAGCATAAAGAGCGTAACTCACCACATTATATAGAACAACATATAAGAAGCACTCACAGGACGTGTTTCAAGGAAAATGGTTTTATTCAATCAAAATAAAAATCATTAAATACAAAAATATATACATATATAAACGTATATATATATATATATATATATATATATATATATATAGATGAAAATTTATCCATACTTACCGTAATTTTCCTTTCCTGGTCATAGGCCATGGCAGCACTACAATGGGTTAGCTCCTCCCTATCCCTAATTAGACAGGAAACAGAATTAATTCAGGGGTATAAGTACCCCCTCCCACCAATGGTCCCTTAGTCTTGTTAACAGCAATATCCCAGGGCGGGATCTAAGTGCTGCCATGGCCTATGACCAGGAAAGGAAAATTACGGTAAGTATGGATAAATTTTCATCTTTCCTGGCCATATCCATGGCAGCACTACAATGGGTAATACCCAAGCAATAACCCAGGGAGGGAAAAAGAAAAACCACAGACTCAAGAATCCTTTTAAATGCTGGTGTATTAGAAATCACACGTGCAATAGAAACAATCAAGAAGAGTTAACTGCGGATAAGACAGATTTGCCAAAAGAGTCTGAATGGCCGGCTTTAACGTCAATCTGGTAATGCCTTATAAACGTGTTTGGAGAAGACCAAGTGGCTGCTTTGCAAATCAGATCAGGAGACAATTTAGCAGCTGCTGCCCAAGATGAGGACAGGGATCTCGTGGAGTGAGCCCTGAGACCATCAGGAACTCTCGTCCCTGAAGCCTGGTAAGCCTGAATGATGGCGGCAACAATCCATCTACTGATGGTCATCTTAGAAGCTTGAAGCCCTCTTCTGGGGCCGTTGGGGATGACGAATAGACTTTGAGAGGTCCGCCAAGCTGAAGATCTCTTTAGATAGATAGACAGACCTCGAACAAGATCCAACGGAGAAGGCAGAGGTTCAGTATCCTCAGTAGAAGACTCGGAATGAAGAGCCGGGAGTACTATTTCCGCGTTGATGTGAAAAGCTGACACCACTTTAATGCGAAATTCGGGAACAGTCCGTAAAACAACTCTGTCCCTATGAAAAACTGTAAAGGGCTCTTTAGCAGACAAGGCATGGAGTTCAGATACTCGTCTACCTGAGGCTAAGGCCACCAATAGAACCGTCTTAATGGTGAGCAACTGAGGAGAGATGGTTTCAAGAGGTTCAAAAGGAGAAACGCTCAGGGCTTTTAATACCAAGGGAAGATCCCATGGTGGGGTGAAGGGCTTGATAGGAGGCTTGATTTTCAACACAGCAGCCATAAATCTGATCACGTCTGCGTTCAAGGCCCATCTGTGATCCGTAAGGGCCGAAAGCGCGGAGATATGTACCTTCAGGGTATTGTAGCTCAGACCCTTATCAAGACCAGATTGTAGAAATTCAAGGATCTCCTTGGTGGAGATAGACTGAATATTCCTGCGGTTGGAAGCAGCCCAGGAGGAAAAGGCGTCCCAGATTCTGTAGTATGTGGAAGATGTAGAGCGTTTCCTTGCTTGCAGTAGAGTATCAATGACAGCGTGAGAAAATCCCTTGCCGTTCAACCTTTCCCTTTCAATCTCCATGCCATCAGCTTGAGGGAGACAGGGTCTGGGTGGAGGACAGGACCCTGATGTAGAAGGGAAGGAACATTCGGAAGCCGCCAGGGTTCTGCACGGCAAAGGCTCAACAATAGAGGAAACCAAGGCCTGCGAGGCCAACAGGGGGCTATGAGGATAATGGATACCTTCTCCTGCCTCAATCGTCTCAGAAGAGGAAAGATGAGGGGTGTAGGAGGAAATGCGTAGCCCAGGTGAAATTCCCAATCGATTGAAAGAGCATCCCTTCCTGATGCTTGGGGATCGATGCTCTTCGAAAAGAAGCGCTTCACCTTCTTGTTCTTGTGTGTAGCCATAAGGTCGACTTGTGGCATGCCCCATACTCGAGTGATGTCGTCGAACACCTCGTGTGACAGACTCCATTCCCCCGGATCTAATTCCACTCTGCTCAGGTAATCCGCAATGGAATTCTGGATTCCCGGAAGATGAATTGCTGATAGGCCTGCAAGATGCTTCTGGGAGAAGGACATCAGGGGCTTCATAATGGACATCAAACTCCGACTCCGTGTTCCCCCTTGGTGGTTTATGTAGGCAACCACAGTGGAATTGTCTGATCTGATCTTGACCCACTTGAAGCGTATGAGGGGAAGGAGGATTTCCAGAGCTTTTAGAACTGCCAGAAGCTCCAATTGGTTGGAGGGAGTCTCTGTTACCGGAAAAGACCATTTCCCTTGGATAAACTGATCGCGTAGGTGAGCCCCCCATCCCCACTGGCTTGCGTCCGTGGTAATGACTGTCCATGTGATGTTCCCTAATGGAAACCCTCTGAACAGGTATTTCGTCTGTAACCACCAAATCAGAGATTGATGGACCAGAGGGGGAAGCTTGATAGGCTGAAACGGATTTCCCGTTCTGAATTGCAGGATGAAATTCTTCTGGGAAATCCTCATCCTCCATTGGGCCCATCTTGTCAGTCCGATGGTGGAGGACATTGATACTAACAGGCTCATGCATCTTTCTGCTGAGGTCACATTGGATACCAACATGTCTCTGACTCTGTTCCTCAACTTCGTACCTCTTTCTGGAGACAGACTCACTGTGCCTGTTAAGGTGTTGAATATGGCCCCCAAATATTTCATCTCCTGAGTCGGCTGTAATTGGCTCTTGTTCTTGTTTATCATCCAACCATGACGGCGTAGAAAACGTAGACAAACCTGCCCATGGGTCTGAAGGGTATCTGTGTCTTCTGCCAAGATGAGGATGTCGTCTAGGTAATGGTAAATGGCTATGCCCATTTTCCTGAGCTCTGC
The DNA here is from genome assembly GCA_036172795.1 of Pelodytes ibericus. Classification (NCBI taxonomy): domain Eukaryota; kingdom Metazoa; phylum Chordata; class Amphibia; order Anura; family Pelodytidae; genus Pelodytes; species Pelodytes ibericus. The sequence goes on from CM069861.1 coordinate 150,310,648, forward strand.
AATCAAAACAACCAAGACTTTGGAGAATGTTCTTGGAGCAGTGCTGAGACCGAACGGTAGGGCTCGGAATTGAAAATGCCCTTGTTCCACCGCAAACCGAAGGAATTGCTGATGTTCCGGAGCAATGGGGATGTGGAAATAAGCGTCTGCCAAGTCGATAGAAATCATCCATTGGTGTGGAAAAACGACTTTTATGATGGATTGAATAGACTCCATCTTGAACTTCCGGACGAGGAGATGATGATTTAGTCTGCTTAGGTCTAAGATAGGTCTCCAACCACCTGAAGCTTTTCTGGTGAGAAACAGGTGAGAGTAAAACCCCTGACCTTGCTGTCGCAGGGGAACTGGAACGATGACATTTCCTTCCTGGAGTGTCGAGATAAAATCCTTTAAGGCCCGTCTTTTTTCTGCTTCTCCTGGCCATTTGGTCGTTTGAAAGGAGCAAGCTGGAGGGGGTCTGAAGAATTCTAATCGATATCCTCTTTTTATGATATCCAACACCCATACGTCTGTGGTGGATAGTTCCCATACGTCTCGGAAGAGTAACAGACGTGCCCCCACACCTACGGACTGGGGAGGGGACCAGTCATAAAGATCTGGGGTTCTTGTGGAACGAGGCGCCTCTAGTTTTACCGCCTCTGGAAGATGACTGTCCACCTCTCCAAGGCTGGGATCTTCCATGCTCTCTTCCAGGCTTGTAGGATCTGGCATCACGAAAGGAAAAATAGTCCGGATATTGTCTGGATCGAAAGGAACCTCTGGGTTTGCGATCCTGCGGAAGAAAAGCTCTTTTGCCCTCGGCTGCTCTCTTAATACATTCATCCAAGTTTTTTCCAAACAACATGTCGCCGTGGAAAGGTAAGGCACATAAGCTAGATTTAGAAGAGGTATCTGCTGTCCAGGACCTCAACCATAAAGCCCTTCTGGCTGAGACAGAAAGGGCCATATTTCTGGCAAAGGCTTTAACCAGATCCACCGAAGCATCAGAAGTAAAGTCTACTGCAAGCTTGATATCTTTCAGACTTTCCAGAAGACTGGATCTGCTCCTGCCTCTTTGGATGTCTGCCTCTAGACTTTCCGTCCAGATTTTTAAAGCTCTGGAAACCGAAGTGAGAGCGACTGCTGGATGGAGGCCTGTGCCTGCAGCCACGTAGGCCTTGGCGAGGTTCAGATCCATTTTCTTATCCATAGGATCTCTAAACGAACCTGCGTCGTCAACCGGAAGGGTAGTGTGTTTGGCCAGTCTTACTACGGCCGCATCCACCTTGGGAGCTGAATCCCAACAGGAGGAGTCTTTCCTTTCAAAAGGATAAAGACGAGCAACTCTGCCCTGGGATGTCAGTTTCTTACGAGTATTAGACCATTCGTCTCCAATCAGCTCCTTGATTGTTTCATGAGCTGGAAATGTGGCTCTCTTTTTCTTCAGATCAGCAAAATATCTACTGGAAGTAGAGGGTTGCTCCGAGGCTATTTCCTTGAGACTCAAGGATTTGCGCACTCTGGAAATCAAATGGTCAACCTGGGCAGGCTCCATGAATTCTGGGGCATAAGATTCTTCTTCTGAAGAGGACAGCCCGTCCCTGTAGGAGTCCATGGACTCGTCTGAGGATTCTTCCCGAGAGAACCCCAAGGGTTCCGCGAATCTGGGCCTCTTGTGGGATTTCCCCGCCTCTGTGATGCCCTGGAAGACCGCCTGCTTGATAAACTCTATCATATCCGGAGTAGGGGCAGTAGTAGGAGTGCCATCGGCTGCAGACAGGCATTCCGCGCAGAGACGTTTGCCTTCTAGCGGTTTATTGCTGCAGGCTTCGCATCTTTTCTTCATAGGCGACTTGCCTTTGGAAGTTCTGGATGCTTTAATTCCCGTAGAGCTGTCATAATAGGGAAATACAATTAGACCAGGCACTCTTTTGTTTGGTATATAAAAAAAAGAAAAAAAAAAAGAATGATGGCTTTACCTATAACCTTTGGATTGTGACCTTTGTTTATGGACGGATGCCTCAGAGTCCGATGAAAAAGACTTGTCCATCTTCCCTGTTCATGATATAGGAAGGAATTGAATAATTTATACCCAAAAAAGCATAAAATTCAATTTGTGAGAAAAAAAAAAAAAAAGGGATGTGCCTTTAAGAAAGAAAACCATACCTGAGTAACAGAAAACTGGATGTTGAGAAAAACGCTGAAAAACTGGAACAAAAGATGCTGTAAGAGCTCCCTGGAGTCCAAGCAACCTGCAACAGGTAAAGAAAATCGAATTCGGCGCCTTTTTAAATCGATGACGTCACCGCGAACCCGGAAGAACGTCCCGCACATGCGCGCAATTACTCCGCGCATGCGCGGAAGCGCGCATGACGCGTCCCGATCCGCGCATGCGCGGAAAACGTCCCGAGACGTAGCTACCGGACTGCGCATGCGCGGGGACCCGGAATGACACGCCCGCAGTCCGCGCAGGCGCAGAGCGCCAGGAGGACGCCGGCAAGATGGCGGCCGCCCCAACAAAAAACGGTAAATATGGCACAACAAGAGGTGGAAGGGGGAACCTGACAGCCATCAGCAAAATAAATACCAAATCTTCTCCTGCCTCTGCATTTCAACTTACTGTGCCTGCCAGGTAGAGGTAAGAAGAATCTTTTGAAGATGAGGTTCTTCTGCCACTTCCTGCTACCGCTTGGTTACTGCAGGGAACGTTCCGTACTGGCAATACTTTTCCTTGCTACCCCTAGGGTCACTGCAAGTGGCTCCCGGTCACTAAAGGAGCATCTCCAGGGGGAAATCCTTTGCGCAGGGCCACGTACTGGAGACTTCCCAAGGAAGAGAGGCTGAACTCCCTTGAGGCCGAAGGTAAAAACCCTCAGGTAAGCCAGAAAAAAAAAAATATGTTCACAGTCCAAAACGACTGGAGTGCTATAGGGATAGGACAGGAAAAAAAGACTAAGGGACCATTGGTGGGAGGGGGTACTTATACCCCTGAATTAATTCTGTTTCCTGTCTAATTAGGGATAGGGAGGAGCTAACCCATTGTAGTGCTGCCATGGATATGGCCAGGAAATATATATATGTATATATATATATATATATATATACATTTCTTGTCACAAGAATAGCTCAGTTTGGTGAGTAATGCAGGATTGAAACCTTTTCCAATCACTAGGAAATAACCTTGTTCATTGTTGATTTTGTCACAAATACTGGGGTTATTGTATGGATACTTTGTCTATACCTGCTTATACCCACAGTGTCATAGGAGAGTTGATAGACTACAACTACCAGCATCACTAGCAATTACTAGTGTATCAACCAATCACAGACGTATCCACTGCAATATTATAACCAAGTATAGAGCACAGAAAATCCGCCTAGGTAAATTTTTATCTCAAAGCATGATCAGTGTTTTTACATGATACATTGTATCCTCAGGAGACTGAAACACTGAAGGGTCAGTTAGAAATTAGCAAAATCTCTAAGCCAGCAAACTTGTTTTCTAAACACTTAAATCAATACCTGTGAGCGGATTTTGAGTGCAGGTCCAAGCTTTAAACCCATTGTATCTAAGAGATGGTCCTCTGTCACTAATGGTAATGTTAACCCATCAATATCGTGGTCCTTAAACACCTAAAAGAGAACAAAATGATAAAAGTAGTTATGTAGGACATTCATAAATTTTTTTGCTAGTCTCTATCAGTCTTCAGTGAACTGTATTTCCCCTATAACTCAGAATATGCAATTTGAACAGTGTCAGGATCTGCCAGGACTTTAAATCCTGGCCTCTATGTTTCATGCCATTGCATCCATTGATAACAGCATGCCTCTGTGACAGTAGGATCTATGCTTGAGTCTCGCACACCTATTGGTTCAGTGGTCAGTGTTCCTCATCCATGTTATCAATATTTTGTATTACTTAAACAGACACTCCCACCAAAAAATAAAAAGGTTTTATTTATTTTGTATTATTGATTTTAGATGTCTTTTGTTATGTTATTGTATTTATTAAAATATGTAACTAAACAAGTGTGACTAAGCGCCACCATTTGGTGAAATATAGTGTTTTTGGGTGCCAACCCCTAGTGACTTTACAGCACAAATGTCTCACTTTGGGGATGGGCACGCAGAATGTAGTCTATAAGTCAAAATTCTGATCATAGACTTGCACTGAATGGGAGGGTAATATAACTATTACATCACAAGGGGCGGAGTCATGATCCTGTTCGATCAGGCCAATATCCTCTCTTTGTGTTGGAAGCAGGTAAAAAAAAAAATTGTACACAGCCATCTAGTCCTGCCCACTATGATTCACAGGAGCCAGTAAGAGAGCAGGGTAGTGATCTTATGACATCATCATGTATGCTTTGGCCACAGTTGTAAAGTGAGACTGGCTGGAAGATTATGGGCGATGTTGCATCATGGGAAATATTCACAAAATGGAACACCTAATGGAGATAAACGCCTAATTTTATTTTTCCTTTTATATGAAATTAATTCAATCATACAAAAAAAAAACCTTTATGATTTATGTATGAAACACCTAATGTTTGTTTTAAATGTCCAGGCTATATAGTTGCATCTTATGTAGGTGGTAGTGTCCCTTTAAGCACCATCCTTCCAGTACTCAGTGCCGGTACATTTTGCCTTCCCTGTTGGACATGCTGTATGCTGTTTGTTACTGTATACATGGCTTAGATGCTGACCTATTACTTGTGACCCCGAGTTTTTATTTTGTTATCTTTTCTTGGAAATGACACCAGGAAAAACTGCAAAGACTTGTGCTTGTTGATCTGACTACTAAAAACTGTTGGCTCTCTCATAAATAAATATGTGGAGCAGAACATGTATTTAAATAGAATCATTTTGGTTTGTAGATATTTCTAAATTGCTGGGTGTGCAAAGAATTGCATATAGTGTGTCTTTAAGTAGCAGGCTGAACAGGATTTTAGACAGGATACAGGATACTCTTCACTGGCATGCATGACAAATACACCTGGCATAATGGATGAGGGAATTGCAGCATTTGGTGGCAGGAATTTCATCACAGCTGGAAGATTAATCTGTCTACAAGTGTGGCTGTTTTTCACTGTCACAGTTACTGTTTGTTTGTGTGGGTGTATATTTCACTATTATTTGCAGTCAGTGTTTTGCCTTACTGTCGTATGGTTTAGTCACAACTATCAGGGGTCATCCAGCCATTGATTATTAGCAGTACCTGTTTTACTGTTTGACTGGTCCTCTGATGTATACTGGCAATCTTTTTTTTTTTTTTTGCCTCCAGAGACATAACTAAAATAGTGGCATCTTAAATAAAACCATTTCGTATGTACAAAAAGTTCCAGCTGACTAAAATGTTTAAAAATGGCATTCCATAATTCTAATGAGGTAAACAACTTTCACAGTGAGACATACGAGGGTGGAAATATACTTCATTCCTGGTTGCCCACTGAATCTGACACCTAAATGATGTTTGAACTGATAATGTAGAGTTAATAAAAACAATCTCTAAATTGTGTTAGCTGAATCGCAAAAATACACAAACTAAGAAAACATAGGCTAGATTCAGTTCCAGTTGTTAAGTTAGACAAGAATGCTTGCAGACCATGGTTGAAATAGTCACCCCCAGTCTCTTAGCATCCCTCTCCCTAAAATCAGTGGCCAAGGCTGGCAAAATGCTCCAGGGACTGATCGCATGTCATTCTGGTGGCAGATCAACATTGAGGCATTTCAGCAACACCTGTGATGTCACTTCCGCCATCAATTAGCCACAGGATGTGCCAGGCAATTCCTTTGTGCCTGACACATCCTCTGTCAGAATATTTCTGTGCTGCACATTTCCTATTATTTGCTGATGTGTTAATTGTGGAAATAAAATATTTACTTGGAGATGCCTGAGGACTAAAGCTGTTTTAATTTTAGCTGAAACAGCTGAAGTTCTCCTGAAATGGCCCGAAGTGTAATAAAATTAAAATTATATGATAATGTTATATAAATATGTACAGAGCAAGGGTGTTACTAGGGTTGGTGTCACCCAGTGCGGAAACTCATGGATTTCCTCCAATACAATGCCAAACAGATTCCTTAGTAATGCCAGTTAGATGGCCTATTAACTATGCCACACACAGGAGCCCCATAACTATGCCACACACACAAGAGCCCCATAAATTATGCCACAACAAAGGCCCATAAATTATGCCACACCAGAGCCCCATAAATTATGCCACACCAGAGCCCCACTATTTATGCCTCACCTCTGCCCAATTAATTATGCCACACACACAGGTGCCCCATAATTATGCCACACACACACACAGGTGCCCCATAATTATGTCAAACAAAAGAGTCCCTTAATTATGCCACACATGGGGCCCGATAAATATGCCACACACAAGCGCCCCATAATTATGCACACATGGGACCGCCATTAATTATGCAACACACAGGGGCTCCACGAGGTGACAATTATACAATTCTAAAACAATACATATCTATACATACAGACATCTCTCTCTCTCTCTCTCTCTCTCTCTCTCTCTCTCTATAATAGCCAATTTACCCAATTATATGCCAGTATCATTTTGTCATTAATAAGCCACATCCAATGTGCCCATTAATATGCCAGTATTGTGCCAGATGCCAATACCATTGTGCCATTAAGATGCCAGTATTATTGTGCCATTCATATACCAGTAATATTGTGCGATTCAGATACCAGTAATATTGTGCCATTCAAATACCAGTAATATTGTGCCATTCAAATACCAGTAATATTGTGCCATTCAGATACCAGGAATATTGTGCCATTCAAATACCAGTAATATTATGCCATTCAAATACCAGTAATATTGTGCCATTTAGATACCAGGAATATTGTGCCATTCAGAAACCAGGAATATTGTGCCTTTCAAATACCAGTAATATTGTGCCATTCAGATGCCATAATTATTGTGCCATTCAGATGCCAGTAATATTGTGCCATTCAGATGCCAGTAATATTGTGCCATTCAGAGCCCAGTAATATTGTGCCATTCAGAGCCCAGTAATATTGTGCCAGTCAGATACCAGGAATATTGTGCCATTCAGAGCCCAGTAATATTGTGCCAGTCAGATACCAGTAATATTGTGCCATTCAGATACCAGAAATATTGTGCCAGTCAGATAAGAGTAATATTGTGCCAGTCAGATACCAGTAATATTGTGACATTCAGAGCCCAGTAATATTGTGCCATTCAGAGCCCAGTAATATTGTACCATTCAGATACCAGTAATATTGTGCCAGTCAGATACCAGGAATATTGTGCCATTCAGATACCAGGAATATTGTGCCAGTCAGATACCAATAATATTGTGCCATTCAGAGCCCAGTAATATTGTGCCAGTCAGAAACCAGTAATATTGTGCCATTCCAGTGCTTTTCTTCCTCCCTCCTCCCCCCTTTCCCATCACTCACTGCCTGGCTGCTGCTCCGTGTCCCCAGCCTGCTGTCTTCGTGCAGTGTTCGGAGGAGGGAAACACAGTCACCGGATGTGACGTTACGTCACATCCGGTCGCAGTGATTTTTTTTCTTTTTTCTGGCAGACGAATCCAGCGGATGCGGCTGCCAGGAAGAAAAAGAAAAGTTAAGCAGCGCGGTGCGGCGCTGGAGGTGACCCCCCTCGGGACGCCACTGGTACAGAGCCCATAGGAAGGGTTTTCTAAAGACCAGTTCATTATCAGAACGATACAAAGGACAAGAGGTCACCCGCTAAGACTTGAAGAAAGAAGATTTAGTCTACGACAGTGGAAGGGACTCTTTATGGTAAGGATAATAAAGTTATGAAATGTACTGCCTGAATGACTTTCCTAGGGTGACAAGGGCTGTTTTGACATTTCTGGGGTGTTTGTGTTTAGCTGTAATTTTCTTCTCTCTCACATACTGTACCCACACAAATTATATGTTGTTTTTATCGTCATAAGTAGGGCTTTTCATTAGATAACATTATGTTCATCATATCTTATATTTAAGGTTGAAGGAAGCAAGGGTTAAACAAGTTGTAATGTCCCTTTAAGGCAAGAGATACATTTGTACACTGGTGGACTGCAAAACAGCAATCTAAATTCATGGAGTGAGATACTGCACACAGTTTGAATATAAAGCAAATAATTTGAAGATAAATATATTTACTGCTGGATGTAACTGAAACCTAAACAGATGTAGAAATGTGCACCTGTGCGTAAGCAGAACAGCCTGGCAGGTTACTTATAAAATTATATACATCTTGAGAGGTCCATTTACGGATATCCTGGATCGCTGGGAGGTCTTCTCTATTCAGAAAGATGCTGTGTGCTTCTTTGGGAACAATGTAAATAGAAAAATAATGCAATTACTAATACAATATTACAATAGTAGCATATTTTTGTTGCCATTTATAAAAGTATTTGTTTGTTTAACTGGAATGATCGGCCTTGTCATGTGCTGCACAATACAATAAAAGGACTCTATTACCTAAACATTGTTTTTAATGTTTATGTAGATAATAATACATGACTGAAAATGATCTATTAGTAATATTGCATGCAAATGCCAAAATTTGGAGAAAAATGTGTTTAAATGTCTGTGGAGTCTCCTGTTCAGGGCCGCCATCAGGGGGTGATGGGCGATACCTGCCCAGGGCCCATGGCAGCTGCCCCAATATGTCAAGCAATCCAGGGGTTAAATCCTCTGACAGTGAGGTGAAGCCCCCCCCCCCTTGATAGTTTATCAATTAACATGTGACATCCAGCGGATGCGGACCCTGACTTTTAGTCACATATTAATTTATCTGGGGGGGGGGGCAGAATTTTTTTCAGTAAGGGGACCTGAAATTTCTGATGGCGGCCCTGCTCCTGTTTATGACATTACCTGTAGCTTGATATGCAAATCATACATTTTTCACAGAAAAACAGTTCATTTGCATATTCATTCATAGGTGATGTCATAAACAGGAGACACAACAGACACATTTAATTTTGGCAGTGCATGCAATTTTGCTAACACAATGTATAGATTAATTTGAATATTTATTTACATTGACAGTAAAAACAATATTTAGGTGATAGAGTCCCTGTAAGGGAATCTTTTTGTAAAATACTGATCAGATTATAAAATGTATTATTTTAATATCTCCTAATACATTTATTTTAGACAGTTGGTTTAAAAAGCACAATTGAAACAAAGTACATAACCATACATAAAAAATCAATTATTCAGTATATAATTATAAGCTGGAGAGTGTGTTAAAGCCTACAGAATAGCACATAAGATTTTACTGGAGAGGGGTATCTGCAAATATCATCCCCAGTGATTACTCTGCATGATCACTAGACAGCACTGATTATATAGAGCTGAGGATATAAAGTTGTGTTTCATTTAGTTACTTCCTGTGCTCTACCAATTGAATACATTATGCGGACTCTGAGTGACCTTGCTCTTATACACAGTAGGATCTCTTAACAGTGCAACACATTATCTTATGACATTACTAGAGAGACAGGATATTCCATTAATTTGAATGAAATTATTCTCATTAGTACCTGCAACTAAAAAAAGGAAATTACTTGTACTCAGCTAGTGTGGGCAGCACTTTAAAGCAAAGATGATTTCTCCTGAGGAAGCCATCACTTTTTATGCATTACTGCGTAATGGTTTTTCTATATATCTTTTAGGCCGTGAAAATAAATCAGAAGATTTTATACTTTGATGAGCCTTATATCCTCCTCTGTTTGTGAGTGCAACAACTATACATTACCAGCTGACACATTGTTCCTGTACTGTATTATACTATATAAGTTTCTTTTTTCTCCTGTACATGCTTTGGTGTTTTTTGTAATTTGAGGTGCCCGAGGAGCCCTTATCTGAGAGCTGCAGTACTATAAGAGGAGTATTTATTCTATTCACTGTTTTTACCTGTAGTATTGTTGTTTTTTATTTCACTAAAGTTTCTCATCATGAACATACCTGAAAGCATTGGAGAGTTCATAGTCACTGGAAAACTATATGGAGATGCTGAAAGATGGACTGGAGGTTGGTAAATATATCTATCTTGAAATGCTGCAGTTGTGTTAGCCAGCTCCTTGTCTGTCCCACTACAGTTGCCGTTTCTTTCTCTGGGAATGCAATGATTGCTACTGGCTTTAGGTTGGCTCTCTTGGAGTGCCATATGATTTTTATCCATCACAGGATCCACAGGTATCTTTCCTTGATCACATTTATCAAACATCTCTGTTTCCTCCTCTTTTTTCTCATCCTTCTCATCATCAGCAGTTGCAGGTGAGACATGGGACTTATTATCCATCTGGGTTTTGGAAGCTGCAATAGTGCTATCTGTGGTCTTTTGATTGCTAGCTCTTCTGCCAGGTCTCCTGACTCTCTCTCTTTGCAAGTTGTTAATGGCAGGGTATGGCATTGTGCTGCCCTGAATGCTCTCCAAGGCATTGCGATAGACCAGGACATCAGAGTGAATTTGGCCTTCTGGAAGCATGTGTCTATTTCTGAAAGCTGCAGGGTTGGCAATTCCATTGTAAAGGAATGGTGAATCCAGCTCCACAAAACCCTTCCTGTGTGCTTTGTCAATATCTCTTGGATGATAAATGCCACTCATTTCCATTTCCATCCTGCCAATACAAATAAGAACAAACCTTTTCACACTCCAGCTTTCTGAATCCACACTAAGTAACTAGCACCTTACTATTAGTTGAACAGACAGACATGAAAGCACACTTATCTTGCTCTTCTAATTATTTTTTGTTCATTCCAATTTACCAGATCTTTTTTTTTTTTTAAATGAGGATAGGGTTGGAAGATTAAATGTATTTCAAAATGTTATGGAAAATAAATACTTCAGAGCTACATTAAAATTGTTCACATTTTTATAAGCATTCTTCCATAAAGGGGCTATTTGGTCACTCCATCCTAAATAAACAAAAAACTTTGACTATCAATATTGAATACTATATTGAGTTTCTTCGATTCATAAAGAACTATCAGGGGGCTAACATGTTGTTTAGAGTCTTATATAGATATCAATCCCCTGCTCAGCATCAATAGGATACTATATATATATTATTTCTATAAAGCAATTCTATTCCAAATACCACACTTAATGCAATATGTAAATTAAACCTAACATCATTGTTTGCCAACAGTTGTTTTTTAACTGGGGAAGCCCTGGGCATGTGTAATTCTGAGGATTTGGCTGTAGGCCCAGAGTATTTAAAGGAGATGGTGCTTATATGTTTTGCATGTTCAATTATGCAAAAAGTATAAAGAAATATATATGTAAATATTTGGGATGGCTCTTTTTAAGATGCACAGTTTGTTAAAGAGAAATTTGTAGACAATTTACATGGTCTTTATGTGGCCTGCTAACTATTAAAATAGCTGAGCAGTTTTTAGGATGTGATCAGTGATTAGAGATACAGATTGCAATAAGTAGAATTCATGTGTGTTCAGAAGGAACCAATTAATTAATGGAGAGGTAATTCCCAGGCCACAGAAGATCCTAGAGAGATGGTGGATTAATTAGCAGGTGTACCATACGAATAATTAATTGAAAAGCATTAATAAAAATGGATTTAGTACTGTGGAATCATTTTAAAAGCTAAATAAATCTTCTCTGTTGCTCAAGGTTTTTTTTCTTGGAAAGGAAAATGCTTTAACACAAATTAAAGATGCTCTGTTGTGAGCAAAATACATTTAGGAAACAAATATTGTAGTTGGATCTTCTTAATAAAACACATTATTTTCCTTTTAATAAGACATTGTTCATCTGTTGCAGGCAGCTGTGCTTTTCAATGAATTTATATACATGTCAAAACATACATCAGTCAATGGTCAGGGTTGGGTTGCCAGAACACACACCTTCTATATGATGACATGTGTAAGGTTGCCACCTAGCTGGTATATTACCGGAAGGCTGGTTAAAAAAAATTGGCTTGAGGTCAATGTTAAGTCTATAGAGGCAACAGCATGGCCGGTATTTTTATGACGAAAAGCAATCCTAGACATGCGGTATGATGAATTCATAGATCGGCAGATGGAAACCAATTCATCAATCAAGAGAATCATATGGATTCACTTTCTTGATTTATTACTGGCTCCATCTGGACCCATGAACACAACATACCACAGGGGATGATTTAAAAGCTATATGGGTTCATCAAAAATGGCTGGCCTGGTAACCCTGTAGTAGGCAGAGAAAATGCTTTGATAGCTAGAGATACTATCATCATCTAGACTTAAATTGTAGCCTTGGTGATGCACCCCCTTGTGGGGAACTGTGTTTTCATACAATAGTTGTTTATAAAGACACACCATCTTTTATATCCTGCGTACAAGTGAAAGACATATTGTTTTGATATAAGCACATACTGCGTAAAGGATGTTGTCATTTAGTGTCTATGATAATGTCAGGCTATATCACTCATGCAGGATCATAACATGTCCAGTCATCCAGTATAAATCCAGTTTCCTTTCTGTCCTTGCTGTTCTGTTTATTATTTATGCTTGCTCCTGCCATTCCTTTGTGTCCTGCTTCTGTCCCTTCCTTGTTCCCCTATCCTGAGCCCTTTTAGTGGGCTGTCCTGAGTCCTGTTAAGGGGCTGTCCAGACCCTTGTCCTGGAACCCTGCTGAGGGTTCTCCTGTCCTGAGTCTTGTTAATGGACTATCCTGCTAGGGGCCCTCCTGTATCCCTGTGCTGAGCCCTGTTAAAGGGGCTGCCCTGAGCCTTGTTAAGAGACTGTCCTATCCTGAACCATGTCCTGTACTCTGAAATCCTGGCCTAGAACCCTGTTAATGGCCATGCCCTTTAAGAGGGCTTTCCACAGCCATGCCCTCCCAGAGGGATTCCACTGGCCCTGCCCCCAACAGAGGGATTCCCCTGACCATATCCTACCAGAGTGATTCCCCTGGTCATGCCCTACTATTGGGCTTCTCCCACCTGTAAAGGCAATTTCAGCTCCTGTGTCATATTAGGGCTATTCCAGCTCCTGCACCCTGTTAGAGCAATTCCTGCACATGTGCCCTGTTAGGGGCTTCCCTATCATGTACCCGTCAGTAGTCCTCCAGTTCCTTTCTCTTCTATTATAATCCATTTCTGGTTTCCTGGCTGTCTGCTATTATGTTCTGTTCCATTCCAGGTTTTCTATGCTTCCCTCTGCCTTGTTTCATTGCTTCTTTTTAAATGTTGCCATACCCAGGGCTGGCACCACCTGTTAGGCGACCTAGGCAGCCGCCTAGGGCGCAACTAAGCAGGGGGCGCCGGAACCGTGCGTAAAAAAAAAAAAATCCTCCCCCTTACTTACCTCCTCGCTGCTGCTGTTTTCCGGTGCTGCAGGTCCGTGGCTGTGAGGGAAGCGTTGTGTGCTCCCCTCCAGTCGATGCGGATTCAATAAAGTTTGTTTAAACTGTTTTTTTTAAAACAAACTTTATTGAAGCCGTATTGGCTGGACAGGAGCGCACAACGCTTCCCTCACAGCCACGGACCTGCAGCACCGGGAGACAGAGCAGCAGCGAGGAGGTAATTAAGGGGGAAGGGGGGAGGAAGAGGGTGGCTAAATCCTGGCACATTGAGAGGCATAATTCTGGCATATTGAGGGGCATAACCCTGGCATATTGAGGGGCATAATAATCCTGGCATATTGGGTGGCTAACTCCTGGCATATTGAAGGGCATAATCCTGGCATATTGGGTGGCTAAGTCCTGGCATATTGAGAGGCATAATCCTGGCATATTGAGGGGGAAAATCCTGGCATATTGAGGGGCATAATCCTGGCATATTGAGGGGCAAAATCCTGGGATATTGAGGGGCAAAATCCTGGGATATTAAGGGGGAAAATCCTGGCATATTAAGTGGCAAATCCTGGCATATTGTGGGGGAAAATCCTGGCATATTGTGGGGGAAAATCCTGGCATATTGAGTGGCATAATAATAATGGCATATTGGGTGGCTAAGTCCTGGCATATTGAGGGGCATAATCCTGGCATATTGAGGGGCAAATTCCTGCAATATTGAGGGGCATAATCCTGGCATATTGAGTGGCATAATAATCCTGGCATATTGAGGGGCATAATCCTGGCATATTGTGGGGGGAAATCCTGGCATATTAAGTGGCAAATCCTGGCATTTTGTGGGGGAAAATCCTGGCATATTGTGGGGGAAAATCCTGGCATATTGAGTGGCATAATAATCCTGGCATATTGGGTGGCTAAGTCCTGGCATATTGAGGGGCATAATCCTGGCATATTGAGGGGCAAAATCCTGGGATATTGAGGAGCATAATCATGGCATATTGTGGGGGAAGATCCTGGCATATTGAGTGGCATAATAATCCTGGCATATTGGGTGGCTAAATCCTGGCATATTGGGGGCAGATAATATGATAATGTGGGGGGTGGGGGCGCGGCAATTTTTATTTTGCCTAGGGCGGCAAAAATCCTTGCACCGGCCATGGCCATACCCATTGCGTTTGTTTCAGCTTTCAGTCTGTGCAGCTATGTAGTTTACAGGTATGTGTCTTGGTGTCTGTGTTTATGTTAATAGATTCCGTTATAAATGTAATTATTTAGTTTTAGTTTAGACACTTGCCATTGTGAGATACCTTAATGTTGGTTGGCAAGCTTATCATCTTATGGCCACCAGGTCAGCTAAAGTCTCATTGTATACCATCTCAGAGTATTAGGCTTGTTCCTGTATTTATGTTTGCATGTTCTCCTACCCTCTTCCTTGAAGCACACGAGAATTCCAGCTCCTCTGTCCTCTCCCCATATCCATTTTTTTGGTTTCCACTTATGAAGCGCCTGAACATTCTGACTCCTCACTCAGTCCCTTATGCCGTAGCCCTGTCCTCTGTTTGTTTTATGTTTGTGTCTGTGCCTGGTTATGTCTCCTTAGTTCTGTAGTATTGTCTTATGCTTTACCAAGCCCATGTATGTGTTAGTTCTGCCTTTGTTTATTAGTCTATCCTGTAGCCCTGGACTCTGTATTATCTTATTCTTGTATTATCTGCTTGGCTATTTTGTTTGTCTCAGCACTCAGCACCTTGTAAATCATGTCAGAGTTCTGTTTCATGCCTGCTCCAGGGTGACTGCAGGGTTTCTTCAGTTTTGGTTCTTGCTCTGCCTATACTAGAAACAGCAGCTGCTACCACAGGACCCTGGAACGTGGCCACATAAACCTGGGGCATCAAGCCTGCACCAGGCCCTGTGTCATCAAATCCTGCACAATGAACTCCTGTACAACATCAATGGGCGTCTTATGTCATCTGGACCCCCCTGACAGTAAAATCATTAGCATGATGGATACATAACATACTAGACATACTTAATTTTAGTAATGCAGTTTATTTTCAGATGAGCGGCCTGATAATTATTTTGTATTAGTCAGGGCCAAACCATACCTGGACATGTTTTGTTTCTGTATAAGTTCCTGTCTCCTTGTTACAAAATCTAATGGCTCTGTTTGCAGGTAGCTGTAGCCTTAAAAATGAAGAGAATAGAATTCATGCATTTAGTCACATGCACAGCAAATCATTCTCATTGTCTGAAAAAAGACAATACACTAAATAAACAAACAAGTTACATCTATGAAATAACTATCATTACCATCTATTTTTATATATAGTGATACTGTCAGAGAATCAAAAATACTGAAAAATCCTCTATATGTTGTATATATTACATTAACATTTATTTCTATATTGTTAACAATTTCCGTAGAGCTTGGTATAGACCATAAAAGGGATCTATATATACAGTCAGATAGACAGATACATGAGGTAGAGAGCTCTATTCGCAAGTATTAGCAGAATTGCAAGCAAATGTAAAATAAAATAATAGAAATGTTTCTATGTAACTACAAATAACACACATCCCACTGAAAAGTAGTTAATTTGCTTATAAAGCCACAAATGTTAAACATAACACAACACAATAACTTCTCTGTTATTTTATGCTTGCAATTTTGCTAACACAATGTATAGATATTTTTTAATAATTTTCTATTCTATATGTTTACAGTATAAGTCATGTTTAGGTTGACAAAGTCCCTTTAAAACATATATTTCTCTTAATGTATGCATTGGCATGCAATTTTGCAGTGTTCACAGGCACCATCTTGGAGAGCAGCATTCTTCTCCAATATGGCGCGTGCCTGTAATTCAGCAAGAAAAACGGAAGTGATCAGAAATCATTTCCGGTGTCTGGTGCTGTTGTTTGACTGCCCCTAGGGACAGTCAGCAACATTATATTGAAAAAGAAAAAAAATGACAAAACTAACCCTAGATCTATGAATCCTAGATCTATGGTTAGGGTTAAGTTTTCATGCAGGGTTACAGATGAGCTAGGGTTAGATTTAGGATTAGGATTGGGGTAACAATATCACACTACTTTTGGTTATTGCCCTATAACTTGCAAAAAACAACATGTAACATGTAAACATGCATGTTTCAAAACTCAGATCAAACGTTAGAAACTATTAACTATAACTGTTTGTAATTGTGTAAACCATTTTTCAGGTCACAGTTAAACTAAAATGATTTTTTTCTTCAATTTTTTATAGTAAATTATATGATATGACCAAGATAATGGTATCTAAAGAAAGCCCTTTTATGGTGATACAAACCGTAAATAATATGGGTGGGTAAATTAAATGAGAAAGAGAAAATTACAGCTAAACATAAACACCACAGAAATGTTAAAATAGCGATTCTCATGAAGGGTACAAACATTTCAAAATGGTCCTATCACTAAGGTTAATGAATATATCCCCATTTGCATTGAATGTCCTTTCTCTTTACCATCAGGTGCTCTACATAGCCTTGCTGACTCTTATGCAGATAGAACAACCCAGGGCAACGGCCTGGAAGCAGGAGCAGAAAACTTGGCAAGAGATTCCTAAGGAATGTCTGCGTGCATTTGTATATGAAAAAAAAAATGTACAGATAAAGACTAACAGATGAAACAATGTTAGTTTAATGCCAAGAGTGTCCATTTGAACACAGCTGTAGACTAGAACATATTTTGCATGTTTTCTGGTTGCATGTAGACATATTCAGTAGTGATCCTAAACGAAAGTCATATATCAGCTTAAACTCATCTGTCTTTAGAAGAGCACAATCTAATTTTATAGAACAATGTATACACCGGTTCCCAAACCACTCCTCAAATTACCCAGTTGTGTCTAAGGTATTAAAAAAAAACAAAAAAACAATAACAAACAATTTACACACAACTGGTTAATCCCTAAATCCTGGCCTATTGGGTGGGGCTTGAGGACTGGTCTAGGAACCACCACACTAGAACATCAAGAATATATCAGTTATGATTGTACTTATACTAGTTGAACTATTTTATATTAATCAGCATTACCTGGACCTGAGAAGACTCTGTTGGAAAGAAGGCCTGCATGCGCCGGAAGTGAAGCCATATGGACTTGTCTTGTTTCACTGGGAATGATTAGCTCTGCTGATGGAAGCAAATCTCTAACCAAACAGAAGAGATCAGTGTTTGCTTGACAAAATCCTTATTAAAGAGACTCCATCACCTAAACATTGTTTATTCTGGGAATGTAGGAAATATACAAATGGTCTATGCATTGTGTTATTGCAGAGTTGAAAGCAAATGCATAGACTAAAAGAAAACTATTTTAAATATGGATGTTGGTATCTTTTGCATATCAAGCCACAATGTGATGTCATAAACAGGCGACACTATATATATATATATATATATATATTGTTATTATTCTCTACATTCCCAGTAAATTTAGGTATAGGAGTCCATTTCAGTGTTTATGTTTTAATAACCTGAAATTTATTTTTTTAAATAATGAAGACTTTATATTAAAAGTAAGTTCAAATGCTGCAAATCTGAAAACCACGGTATTTGTGTCTGTTTAAGGGGTCTCCGTAACCAAAACATTGTGAATGTGGAGAATTTGAAATAGCTGATCTATACATTGTGTTCACTGAAATGCAAACAAATGTGTTTTTTATGACATCATCTTGTGTCTTGATATAGCATATAAGATATGGGGATCACCCCTTTTTTTATACTTCCCCAAACTTTTATGTGGGGGACTTTTTTAAATAACACCATTTTTATTAATGTCAAGCACAGGATGTTAATGATAAGATCAGCTTATATAGTAAAATAGGTTGTGGATCAAACAAGACAAATAAGGAAGTTTACCTGTCCATCAACCGAGGTTCAAACTGTGAAGGCATTAGGGGCATCCTCTGTTGTGTTGGCATCACGACTTGCGGGTTTACAGCCATCATCTGATTCCTCATTATCATTTCTTGCCTCTGACGCAATTCTTGGTCAGATGTGAAAAAAGGAAAATTATTCAGAAAAACATACTTTACGCAAGTTAGCTCATAAATCATACCCAGCATAAGTATCTTAATGCATAATTCCTGTGAATTAATTAAGCTTGGTTCCAAATTTCAATGAGATATAATTCTCAGCAAATGTTATTTAATCGGAAACCATGAATATAGTAATAGATGTCAAATGCAAATAAAGCAGAATTTGGAAATATCCTGGATGATTTGGTCTTCTCAACACAAACTAACAATTTCAGTTTCATAAAATTCTTCATTACAAAAAAACTAAAATTTGATGGTTCATTAGTCCAAGTGCCATCATATGCTCATGTTGTTTTTTGCTTTCCTAGTAGCTAAAGAAATAGGAAAACCTTGTGTTTTACAATTCATATTTTATGGGTCTACAAACTGCAGAATTTACAGAAATTACAGATGTACACATAACAAATTTGTTAATTTGTATAAAGGCAATAATGAATGTTACTGCTTTCAGGAAGCCATTAAAAGGTCCACTTCAGGCAATTTTCACAAATGAATATTTGATGCTACATTGAGCATGCCATAAGTTTTCAACATGCTTAGTTATGCATAGTTGACATGCTCCAGCCTATGTCTATATTTGAACAATTCTTCTCATACAGCTGGGAATAATGCAGACGACACTGGATTTTCACACTGGTGAAAACAAATATCTGATGCTCATTATCATGTATCGCTATGGGATCCTCCCAAAAACTGCTGGGTTACACACTTTGAAAACAAGAGGTAAAGTGGTAAAGGTAGTTAGCTGGAGAGAGCCTTTACACTTTCTGAAATAATGTAGGAAGATGGGTTTCCAACATTTTGTTCTGTGTAATAATAATTATTTGGATTGTCTTATCACTCTGCACAATTCTGACACTTCGTAATGCACACTTGTCTGAAATTATGGAAGATAAGTGTAGACGTTTTGACAAGGGTTTGTACACATCCAAAGTTTTTTCCAGTGCTAGGTTAATCATGTGTCTAGGAAAGTCTGATTGATAGAGTGTATAAACCCTTCCGTCAAACAAGGCACCAAGGGGTAAAAACCTTCAAATAATGGCAATAAAAAGCAGGCCTATGCCATTTTGCCTGCAATGCAGTGGCAGCAGCTGCACAGGATATTCCAGAAATCTAATTAGGCAAGTTTAAAAAGTAAATTTTTGTTTCTGTTATTTGCTGTTTAATAAGCTGTAAGTCATTTAGAAGATATAACTACCCCATTTGCTCGAATAAAAGACAAGGTTTTTTTCAGAGCAAATGTTCTGAAAAAGTCCCCTCACCTTACATTCAAAGATTGTCTTATAATCAGACCTCAAATCAAGTTCTGACTATAAGACTGGGATCTAGGTCCTTGCGGGGCTGCATAGGACCTGAATCCCCCTCACAAGCAGCTGGTGGATGTCTGGGCAATGTGTGCAGACATCCTCTGCTGCTGCCTGGCACATCTGTCATGGAGGTCCTGGAGGAAGTGCTGGGCAGCAGTGGAGGATGTCTGTGCATGTTGTGCAGACATCCACTGACTGCCCCCACTACCCACCAGGGAGATTGGGGCAGCTGGTGGATGTCTGCACATATGTGCAGACTGTAACTGCTGTTGGGATTGAACCATGGACCTCTATGTTTCTGTTACCTATTCCAGTTCTGCTTGCCACCAGTGGGCTTCGTTTTTCATAATTGCTTTGTCTGTCTACCTCCTGCCATACTTAATTCAGCTCAGGTGTTCCCTGTCCTTCGTTACTGCCTTATTTAAACGCTCTCCTCCCAGCACTCTTTGCTGGAACATTTTGCCTGCCTGTCCTTTGATTGTACTACTGTTACGTTCCCTGACATACTGGAATTTATTCGGCCTGTACCCTGACTACTCCACTCCTGACTCGGCTAGTACCATGGCTTCTCTGTCCTTCTCCAGTCCCAACCTTTTGGCTTGTGACCCCGGCTACATTTTCTGATTTGCCCGTTTGTTCCTGTTTATCAAGATGCCCAAAAGAAGGCCTCAAACCCCTGATTGTGGCCACTCAAAGCCTGGGGCTCCACCCTTGGTGGAGAGTGGTCACCCTGCACAGGGTATATCACCTGCTCCGGCCCCTGCACCTGGACTCCAGCTGGAACTGACATCCATGCCAGTGACACAGACATCCTTTACTGCCAGGACTTCTATGACGTAAGCCGGAAAGTCAAATGACCTTCCGGAGGTCCGTCATAATAGACTGAAGTGTCGGGCAGCATCGGGCAAGTCTGGGGAGGGAGGGAGAGGCAGCATTGGGAAAGTCAGGGGGGGAGGCAGCATTGGGCAAGTCTGGGGGAGGGGGGGTAGGCAGCATTGGGCAAGTCTGGGAGAGGGAGGGAGAGGCAGCATTGGGCAAGTCTGGGAGAGGGAGGGAGAGGCAGCATTGGAAAAGTCAGGGGGGGAGGCAGCATTGGGCAAGTCTGGGGGAGGGGGGGTAGGCAGCATTGGGCAAGTCTGGGAGAGGGAGGGAGAGGCAGCATTGGAAAAGTCAGGGGGGGAGGTAGCATTAGGTAAGTCTGGTGGGCAAATGGCTGTGGGGGGCAGATGGGCAAAAAAAGAGATAAAAACAAGAAATGCATTTTTTTTATATCCTAATTTTTATTAAATATGAAAAGCTATTTACATGTGAATATATACAAGTTAAACTTTTTTCCTATAGGGTAGTCTTATATTCAGGCTTTTAGTTTTTTTCCTAAAGGAATATCCAAATTTTGGGGGGTCGTCTTATAATCAGGGTTGTCTTATATTCGAGCAAATACGGTAGTTTTATAGACACCAAGCTGTCAGAGATTTGCTTCCTGGAGTCTTTAAAAGAGAAACACGTCACGGAATCAAAAATGTGGTCATCTTATAGCCCACTAACAACAATCAAGCTTGTGTACCTGCTGCAGACATGCAACCAGGTATTTGGTACATGTGCTTTCCTTCCAGATTTGCTTGCTCACCAATCATTGACATTTTTTGAAGCTGTCCACGTGAGGTCATCCCACAAGAAAATAGGACTTTCTTACCCTTCAAAAAAAAAAAACCATGTTCACCATAATTATGGAAATATTTCATTTAGAGGGGCATGTACTAAAAAAACACAAAAATATTTTATGTGCAAAACTATTTTTGCAATATACTAAACATTTAAAACACACAAAAAACAGGCAAGTTTGCAAATATTTTTTCTACCTCTTTTGATGGCACTTGCTAAAAGCTGGTGTAATCGCAATATATTAACGCAACCGGAAAAATGTACACTACGTAAAAATAAACGGAAGAGGCGCAACTCGGAAAATAAAAGCACAAAATGTTACAAATATTCGCAAATTGCTCCTTACTCATGTTTTACCCACTTTTTCCCCCCACTGAACTTGTTTAGTACATGGCGCAGTTAGTATCATGTAGTATTACACATATGAATTTCAAAACTCTAAAAAGTTGCTAAATCCCCTCATGTGGGGTTCTTTTGTCTGCTATATGTCCCCCTCACCTTAGCTTACTTCCTCAGAGGGGATCTTGAAGCAAGAGGAGGCCCTAAGCTGCTGCTAAATTACAACGCTTTGTTCTAGATTTTATCCTCTTTTTATTGTATACCTCAAACATACACGCATTGCATACTTGTTTTAAAGTTTTTGTGAATCAGCTTCTAATGGGAAAGGGCAAGTTTGGCCAAGTGGAGCTGTAGGAATGTTTGCACAGAGCTCTCAAGCAAAAATATAGGAACTGGCTGCTTCATTGGAATAGAATGTGTGTGTTTGTGGCTTTGTAGAAACAAAGTTTACCATATCCTTCTTGAATGGACATCAATAGAACTTTTCTCCTCAGGAAAGTAAACAAATAACATTACTATTTATTACTAAAGCAAATCATCAGATAGGTGAGAGAATTAAATAACTTCCATGAAAAAGCATCCTGGAACATGTGAATATGTGAAAGTGTGCATGTGTGTGTGTATTTGTGGCTGTATATGTATGTGTATAAGTGTGAATGCGTGTGTAATGAATGTGAGGTTTTTTTTTCTTGTGAATTTTCTTGTGTATTGTGAGAAAGTAATATGCAGTATGAGTTTTATTGCTGATACATGCACACAATGCACATGAATGTGAATTATACATAGGTATATATGTGTGTGTATATGTGTATAATTATATATATATATATATGTATATATGAAAAATTACAGTGGCCCACACACACACACACACATATATATATATATATATATATGAAAAATTACAGTGACCCACACATATATAGAGATATATATACATACATACAACATACTCACCCAAGCAATTTGATGAAGAGCCATGGTGCCATCTAGTGGCTACCACTAGATTTCAAGAACCAATAATAAATGTTTCAGTTAAAGTTAAACTTTGAAAGAGAAGGAGGGTCCAGTTGCAGAATTATCCAGTCATGGGGAGTGTGTGAATAGAACATTGCCCACACACAGGCCCAATTCACATTAGGTGGCAGGTTTATATTGCAGCACAGCCAGGCAATTTAGAGGCACAATCTTTGACAATTGCTGTTCTATAATTAGTAGCACAAAATGTTCAGTTATAAAGTGATTGCATTCTATAATGAGCAGATATAACTTATAAATGAACTACATTCTCTTCACAATGGTGGCCATGGCTTGATTTATTTTAAAATGTTCTATA
The DNA here is from genome assembly GCA_036172795.1 of Pelodytes ibericus. Lineage (NCBI taxonomy): Eukaryota > Metazoa > Chordata > Amphibia > Anura > Pelodytidae > Pelodytes > Pelodytes ibericus. The sequence continues at coordinate 150,333,659 of CM069861.1, forward strand.
CCTTCACAGTATAAACAATGTTTAGGTAACAGAGAACCTTTAACAATTGCTTCACCTGGTGTTGGTCATTTTTACATCTGTATTCTAATATTTTTATTAAAGTTTTAAAATAATATAACATACAACATTGATCAGCAGAATTTGAATAAAATTAAAAATAATATTAACAACTTTGTGTTTCCTCTCATTTGTTTCTGGGTACAGAGGGCATATTGAATCATTTGGAATGGTGGGAATAGTCACCTCAGAAGAGCAGATTTCAGGCTTTTTTTCCAGTTAGAATTTTTTTTGAGTCCCAAACGTAATATAATGATATCGGTACAGGGTGTTACAACTGTTAAATCATTAATTGCATGTCAACACCAGTGTACAACTATTTTTTATATTTATTGATCATGGTAACTTGCTATCGTACAGGTCAGTAAAGTACTAAAAATAACTTGCTATCGCACTGTACCATAAGTATTAAAGAAGGGAAATCTAGAATCTTGGATTCTTTTGTATTGTCAAACTAGTAGGTGGCCTTGTATATAATATGCACCCTCTAGTGGGCTCTTATAAAACTTCACCATAATAATTGAAGAAGAAGAAAAAAAAATTGGAATTATTGCACCAGCAAGTAGTTACTGCACTTAGGAATCCCTACACATACATCTACCTACACATACATCTACTATATGTATTGGTGAAAGAGATGATGCAAAGTCAAGATCGGAGAGAGGGATAGGTGGAGTGTGAAAGTAAAGAGTAGGGGAATCAGAGTTCTACCTAAGGGAGTGATAACCAGCTTGCATCAGTGTGCTTCACAAAAGCAAAGAGGGGGCAAATCCCTCTATGAAGTAAACTATCTAGTTTACCTGCTAAAAGAGTTTGTGGGAAAAGCCACGTGGAGGGGGCCATATTGTGGCATGACTAGCAGCTTTTTAATGATTAAACAGTTTATGTCTATGAGAAGGGTGTGATTTGATTCAAAGGTACCCACTTCCACATGAAAAGCCATCATTTTTAGTGCTGGTCTAATCGAATTGGCAGCTGCCGTTGGCCCCATGGATCTCTTCTTTCACTAGCTGTGATTAAGAGCTATTCAGCACTGCGGTTTTTCTGAATTTGCTTCTCCCTTAAATTTTCCTAATGTATTGGAATGAATGAAGCATATATCATCTACATTAAATGTGACTCTAGCGTTGCATTTGTGACCTTTTGGTAGGTGAATTTATCCAAAAGTGGAATATATACTAAGGTTTGACCCTCCTAAGACAAGATACAGGTGAAAGCAGATGTCACAAAATGTACAGACTCAAAGTCAATTCATCAGCATCTCATACACGTCAGTGACTGACATGCTAGTGCATTGTGTGACATTTCTCACCATCTGCTCAGTGTTGATTTAGGAGGACCTAAGTCTCTTCTGATTCCGCCTTGTAAATCCACTGCTTTTTGGTACTTTGTAAGGATGAAAAGAAGGTAATCTCTGCTAACAGAGTTTTAGCCTCAGGGAACCCTCCTAGCCAGAAACCTGCATTAAATCTTGTATTATCCCTTATTACCTCTCATCAGATTGTCACTTGACTGCATCTAGAACAAAAATAAGAATATGACATGTTCCTTCTAAAAATTCTTCTCTGTAGCTTTCTGTGAAAGGTTAGTTAAACTGCAGCTATTGGCAGGGGAGAGTGACTGTGTAAAAGCATGTTACCCTTGTACAGCACAGGGGAATATGATGCTGGTTTACAAATAAAGAACAGTTTATAATGTTCAAGCCTTTAAATGGTGCATAATGTGGAGTGTATTGCTGATTGTTCTGTGATTGTAGAGAGCTGTTGTCCCTGGTTCTACTGTACATTTTACTTACCTTATATATGAATTCTGCTGTTAGAATAGCTAAATGTGTAAAAAGCTGTTTAGAATCTACCTCCTTATTGAAAATCACAGCCTGATTTCACTTTAAAAATACACAAAAATCCCAATTATTATAATAAATTTGTGCGTATGGCTGCTTTACACGCTGGTAATTCACCTGTTTTGTTTACTGATCACTTTAAAATGTATGAAACGGGTTATATAAATAAAATGTATTATGAAACATAATGCAAAAAAACCTATTATGTTTTTGCATAGTTTAGTCCTTATTCAGTCTCTTGTATTTGTTAAAAGGAGCATTTCATGTCCAGCTATGGACAAAGTTTTAGCCAGAAGGCTATCACTGATAAGAACGTGAATCTTCACATATTATATGAGTATTGGGCTAGTATTTTTAGAATTAACCAACTTGGCAACTGAAATAATAGATGTTATTATGAAGGGCTGAGTTGACCTTGCTGGACTTGAGGTTTGAACAGGCTTTGCAGTCAGGGCATTTACCAACTAAGATTTTATGATGTCATAAACAGGAGACACCACATACACATTTAAAACACTTTTTTTTTTTAAAGTTAGGCATTTGCTTACAACTTTGTTAACACAATGTATAAAACAATTTGGATATTTTTTATTCTCTGCATTCGCAGTGAAAACAATATTCGGTGAAATATTCATTTTAAGTAATTAACACATAGAAAAGCTTACATTGTTTTAAAAAAAAAAGCATATTACTTTTTTTTTTTTAAATCTGAAAAAAAAAAAAAGTTCTTTCTGCAAGTATTCTTCCTCCTGGCTGTGCTATGAAAGGGGCATGCCCACACACCTCTTAGATAGGCATAAGGACTCAAAGTCATAGAAATAAGAATGCAAATGGAGAGGTAGGGCTAGCAGAGCATATCACCTCTGAGATCTCCTGCTCTTCCTCTATTATTTCTAATGAGGAAGCAGCTGGGAAGTGTTATCACTGCTGTGCATGATCTGCACTTGTTAATTACATTTAATGGGTTGAAGTGCAGGGTATGTACAGCTCCGTACTCAGAATATGTTAAATGCAGGCTGTAGACCAGGCATTTTTTAATACAAGCAAGAACAGGATATTTCAGTATGTTTAGTACAAAGAGGGGACTCTGAGGAATCTCTAGATTGTAAGCTTGAGAGCAGGGCTCTCTACCTCATGTAGAGTCTGTTCTAGTGTGTCTTACTTAGTATCAGGGGCTTACCTAGAGCATTTGGTACCTGCGACGGACCCCGTATTTGTCTATCCGTTTCAAGAATATTTATTGCACGCATTTGTAAACTTACACACAGAGACACATGTACATACTCACACTTACACACATAGACATGCACAGAGTCACACTTACACACAGACTGTGTGAGTCTGTGTGTGTGAGAGTATGTGCATGTAAGTGTGACTGTGTGTGAAGTGTGAGTCTCACAGACACACACACACACACACATTTACAGACATACACATACATTTACAGACTCACACACACACACACATTTACAGACTCACTCACACTTACACACACAGTGACATGCACACAGTCACACTTACACACACACAAACACAGACTTACACACACAGACTCACACTTACGCACACAAACAGACTCATACTTTCACACATAAACACAGTCCCACAAACACACACAGACTCCCATTTGCACACACACTCCCACTTACACACACACAGACTCGCATACAGTCACACAGACTCCCACTTACAGACACACACACACACAGTCACACTTACACACACACACAGTCACACTTACACACACACACACACACACAGTCACACATACACACACACACCGACTCCCACTTACACACACACTCACTCCCACTTACACACACAAACACACACAGTCACACGTACACACACAGACTCACACACAGTCACACAGACTCCAACTCACACACACACAGACTCACACATACACACTTACACGCACAAACTCACACATACACAGAGAGAGAGAGAGACTCCCACTTACACACACACAGACTCCCACTTACACACATAACGACTTGAACTTGAGATTCACTATGAATAGTTCTCAGGAAAGTACAGATTTTTTGGATTTAACTCTAAAGGGCAACTCGGTGACCAAAATGATAGATACTGTGTCATATAGGAAACCTACAGCAGGCAATACAGTACTACATGCAACGAGCTGCCACTCAAGAACTGTAGTTAAAAACATACCAGTAGGCCTCTTCATTACACTGAGGAGGAACTGTTCTGATCTTTTAACCTTTAATCAACAATATCAGGAACTCAGAAATAGACTTCTGGCCTGAGGTTACAAATGATGGATGATAAACAGGGCGATAAAATATCGCCACATCCGGAGATCATACTACATTACTTGGCAACAATTTGATGACTCCAAGTAGTTCTATTGGGAAATGTAGAAACACAAATAATTCACGTAATTCTCAAACAAAATCTCAAACATCATTTGTGACTCCACACAGTCTGGAGTTTGCTCAGATTACTGATATTATTAAGATATCTCCCTATCTTGACAGCAGACAAAACATATAAAGAAGTTCTATCTCCGCTTCTCAGCCAAGAGAACCGGAACTCTCAAGAGTCTACTTTCACCCAGTCTTTTTCAACAGGACAAGAGGGAACATACTCGAGCCAATTGGTCATAAAATTTGTAAAACATGGAATTATGTAACTAAACAGAAACCAATTACTCCTTACAGGGGTGGTAATACTTATTCTATTCAGGAATGTACAAACTAGACATGTGCAAAACTAACATTTTCGTTTCGTTTTCGTCCATTCAGAAGAAAATGTTATTTATTTTGTCTCAAACGAATTTCGTTCATTACTGCATTCGTTTCAGATGAAATTCGTTCATTATTTTTGTTTTGTTTTATTCGTTCGTACGAATCAATTGACCTACACACATTCCATAAACTGAAAGTCTATAAACCGAAGGTCGTTTGGTTTAAAGACTTTCGGCTTATGGAATACATGTAATGCTATTGGCTTTGTATAAACCGAACTAGAGTCCCCATTCATAAGAAATTCGGTTTATACAAAGCCAATAGTATTACATGTATTCTATAAGCCGAAAGTCTATAAACCAAACGACCTTCGGTTTATAGACTTTCGGTTTATAGAATACATGTAATGCCATTGCTGTTCTATAAGCCGAAAGTCTATAAACCGAATGAAATATGGAATGTATGTAATGCTATTGGTATTCTATAAACCGACTCTGTTTCGGTTTATAGAATGTCAATAGCACGAATGGACGAATGGACTAATTATTTTCGTTTATTAACCATTCGTTCATTCGGCTTTCGTTAGTTTAGCATTTTCATTATTCGTTTTTCGGACGAATAGATGAAAATGCTATTTTGGGACGAAAATGCATTCGTCCGAAAACGAATGCACATGTCTAATACAAACTGCAATACCACAGATGTGGTTTATGCTATCACGTGCACGAAATGCAAAAAACAATATGTAGGAGTGACTAGTAGGAAACTCAAATGCAGGGTCAGGGAACATCTTAATGACATTGAAACCAAGACCAATACATCAGTTTCCAGACATTTTCAAGCATGTGACCATGGTAAACCTAGATTCTTCTCTGTCACCATATTAGAAAAGATCAGAGGTGGCCCTAGAGGAGGAAGTTTGCATAAAAAGTTGTGCCAGCAAGAAACATATTGCATCTTCAAATTAGGGACTATATTAATTATACTATTATACTAATATGTTCAAATTATTCATTAGTTCCATGTTTTCCTCCTCATTTTCTCTTTAACTACATAGGTCCACAGTAGTACAAGTCCTACAAGAACGGTCCAAGACCAGCGAGTGCGGTACATCTAGCTATACAACTTTACGTCCTTAAGATTTTCTTGACAATTAATTCATAGTATATACAAGAAACAATTTCTCTCTTTTTCTTTTAAGGTCATTTTGCTTCACTTCTCAGGGACATTTTTTCCCCTTTTAATGAATAAAGTGATAGCGTTTTGGATGTTTTTAAACTGACCATGTTTTTTAACAGGTCATGTTTAAGAACACTGGCCCTTGTTGGAACACGTAAACCTTTCTAAGCTTATAAGATTTATATTTACATTTAGACACAATATATTTATTTTATTTTTCGTGTATACTTATTTGATTAGTTTTTATTTCCTCACTGGTATATTATTTATAGATTATCTATAATAAACACTAATATTTTGTGTTTATTATTGTTTTTCTTATTACATTCTGTTTTACCACATTCAGTCAACTTGCACATGACACTTATATTGTTTATATTCTAAATTATTTCATTTTATTTGTGTACAATACATCCATGTATCCATTCACTTTGTGTATTGAAATATTCATCATCACCAATGGCAACATTAGTTTACTCTGGTATTAAATCATATCTATTGATTTTACATTTTTATGTACTATTGGTTTTATTCAGTACATGCAGCATGTTGCTTATTTGTGTTTATTTAGGTATATTTTTTGTATATTTTTTGTGTATATTGATTGTTGAAATAATGTATTTTTATCACATAAAACACTACATATTTGTATTCACATGTTTTAATTAATGCACGCACAGCTGTTTAGCTGTGACCTTTCTGACCATTGGCTGACACTTTGTATTTAATGGTATTGTGTTCACTGAGTGACCCACCTATGATCAAGCGTGGAAAGACGCGAAGCGCGTAAGGGGGTCTTCCTTCCCATTCCACAGTCTGTTTAGCGTTACTTGGTCTATACTTTTGGCACTAAATGAATCACTTTTCTATTTGCAACTACTGGAGAGCGGAGTGCACATTTTTTCTTATTGTTGCATCACTTACTCACAGACTGGTACTTACACACAGACTCCCACTTACACACACAAAGTCACACTTACACACATAGAGTCACTTACACACAGTCACACACACTTACACAGACACTTACTCTCACACACACACTTACACACAAACACACATTTACACACACAGTGACAAACACACACTTACACAGACACTTACACACACTAACACACACACAGACTCCCACTTACACACACACAGTCACACTTACACACAGTGACACACTTACACAGACACACACAGACACTTACACAAACAGTCACTTACACACACAGTCACACTTACACAGTCACACTTACACACACACATAGATACTTACACACACTGACACACACACATACTCCCACTTACACACATACAGTCACACTTACACAGACACTTACACACACACAGACACTTACACACACACAGTCACTTACACACACACAGTTACACACTTAAACAGACACACACACACACTTACATAGACACTTACACACACACAGTCACCCACTTAACACACACACAGTCACACTTACACACACAGAGAGATTTAAAAGAAAGTTTACCGGTCTGCAGGCTTTGGCTTTAGATGGGACAATGCTTAATGCTGTCCCGTATTCCTGTCTTCCCGCCCCCTCTGACCCTAGTGCATAATGTCACACGTAGGGTCGATGAGGAAGGGATTATGCAGCATCAGGGAAACTTAGTTTCCTGACGCTGTCTCACGTGGGGGGGGGGGGGGGGGGGGGGATTGCGGTTAACGCTGCAGACAGGGCACACCTCCATGTCCAGCAGGCTGCATTAGAGGGGTGCCATTGGCTGGGGTGCCTAGGGACTAATAAACTGTTTTAGACCCTGGGCACCCCAGCAAGTGACACCCCTCTAATGAGTGGCACCCGGGGCGGACCACCCCCCCCCCCCTTAGTCTGCCACTGCTTACATAGTATGTAGTTCCCTTCTATGCTCTGTACCTATTTTTTTTACATAGACCCTGAGTTTTAAGCCCTCAAAGTTACAAATTCAAAATCACTAATGTTTTCTTTCTATTACCAAAAATAGCTCTTAGCCTAAATCCACCAACCATCTGAATTGTACGTTTTTCAGCAATGCAGCTGAATGCCAGGTGGCTAACCTTTGGTGTGCCCTAATATAAGAAAATAAATGTGAATAAAACATAGCTAGAAAACAAATACGGAAATGTATGAACAGCTTAGTTCAGCAGCTGATAACTGTCTTCCTGTCTATATTTTATAGGGTATGAGGGGCAGGACAGTTGTGGCATGTCCCTTCAACATTGCTATTTTCCTGCACATATGCAATAGGCATCCAATTGCATCTCCATAGGAGACGTCATGGGAGTGCCCAAGAAATTGTGGGGATATCCATTATTTGCTTGTGTTACAGTAACAAATTTAAATTAAACATGGCTAGAAAACCAAGACGACCTTTTAAGCATATGGACTGCTAGGACTATTGGAAGATTATTACGATTGCTGCTTCTTTTTTCAAATAAGGTGTAATAAATACTTGCTTTGCTTATACCTGCTTGTACATATTAAAATTCCCAAACAGCTTGCAGGTGCAGGACAGCTAGCATGTCAATGGTGACAATACTGATATCCTACACATGTGCAGTGGGCATCCCTATGCATCTCTCTCAAAGATGTCATGGGAGCGCTCTTGTGCTACAGCTGTCTTTGTGGGAAAGATGAATTCTCAGGAGAGTCCTGCACAGTTTTCAAATTAAGTATTAAAAAAAAACTAAAAATTGGAACAAACAAATGGATATTTATCTCTAACGTGTCTGCTTTAATACACATTTATATGTCCCTTTTTTGCCAGACTACAGTGATCTTTTATTACATTACATTACATTAACATTTATTTATATAGCGCCAACAATTTACGTAGTGCTGGGTACAGAACATCGAGGGGAACTATATACTAAGTTAGACAAACTAGAACAGACTGGTACATGAGGCAGAGAACCCTGCTCGCAAGCTTACAATCTAGAGGGAATGGGGTACATGAAACACATAGGGGATTACAGAGGGAATGTAGTTGTGGTAACAGTAATGTGGATGGTTGGCACAGGTGGGATTGGCCAAGGAATGTGAGGTACACTCACATGCACTGTGGTGTATAAGAAGTATATAAAGAAATTTAAAATGTTGTTAATCTTTTCACAGAATTAAACTAAACTTTTCACTACTCCAACAGTAAAAGTATGGTGAGAAAAAAATATAAATAAAGCCACCTCAACCAAAGTGTCCTATAAAAACATTGCGCATGAATGGTCATGCATCTAAAATATTTCAGGATTATTGCTGCTCTGTTATTGTAATGTCATATAAATATTAGATCAAATCTAAAGTTTTAAAACAGGTCTCGTCACTATGGAATATTTGTGCTGTTTAAATCACTTTTAGAAATTTGTCCCAGAAATGATCTTTATATATAACACCCAAATGTCCAATAGCAGCCAGCCTCCTACTCACGCGTATACCTATCAAATGTTGCCGTCTTTGTTGGTATAAACACTCTTAATTTATTTCTGTAGATACATTTGTTGTGCTTAGCTGTTAGGCAGTGAATTAATCATTACAGCAGTGGATTATTTGTGAGTTTAAGAAAAAAGCAGGTTTCCCAGAAATATGTAATGTTCTAACTGGTGAAAAGATTACTGAGCAGAGGATTCAGTTAGCTAAGCAGTATCCAGAACATTAAAGAGTTAATAAAATAAATATGTACATTTATGCTGTAGTACAGATTCCATAAAATCATCCAGATACATTTTAAATTTCACATAAGCACAAAGTTTTTATGTAAAACTGGCAAAAGTTTTATACAAGAAAATATTTAAAATGCATCCTGTAATTAGTTTAATTTAATAGAGTTCCCCAGCGACACTGGAATGCTGTATTTGTACTTACATGTGTATTTGTAGTCCTACAGAAAGCAGCTTTTCACAGTAGTCGATGGCTGTGCTCTCCCAGGATTCTGATATCCAGAGAGTTACACCACATGATGAGCAGATTAAAGACCCTACCATCCATGGATTAACAGAAACCTGCTTTCAAATCTCAGTCTACATAATAGCATAGATTGGACTTCCCATAAACTGAACTGACATTCAACTCAGTCATATAATAGTATAATGTGCCATTTTATCCTAGATCATAAAGGTCCCATAGACCATCTTCAGATTTTAAATTACCAAGACATCTTCCTTTACTGTGTCTCTTTTTTTTTTTTGTAGAGGCTTTGAAACTATAACCTTTTCTAGTTTATCAAAAGACTCACTTAGAAATGTTTAACTACAATGTGTAGTTCTCAACTGGTTAAGTGGCAAAAGGTAACCATCATTGAATTAAAAACGAAGCAAAATGGTTTGAGATCGAAATTCAAAAATGAAAAAAAATAAACACATGTCCTCTTTACTATAATTCCATGTGTTGTAGGGAATAAATAAAAAATGAGTGGGGTCCACTACTCTTCCATTAACATTGACTCCCAATACCACAATTACCCACATCTGTTAGATAGATAGATAATTGAGTTCCCCACCTCCACTTCTTAACTCATGGGTGCTAATCCTTGGCAATGAAATGCATTTACCTCCCTGGGGGCACTTGACAAATTCAAGGAAAATCCTTTTATTGTCTGTGTCATCATGTAACGTTAAAATAAGAAAGTAATTCACATTAATAAAACCACAGGCGCAGAATTAAATACAATTTGCCCCAAATGTCATAAAAGATGGCTGCATTGTAAAGCAGAAGGGTACATACATGACTGTAGTAGTCACACCCATGTCTGCATTGTAATTGGAGGGGGTGAGTTTAACTAGCTAGTCCCAATTTCCTCTCGGACACTATATCTATCTGGTTTGTTTTTTTGTATTCCTGTTCCCTTAAAACTGCATATAAAGTGTGAGTTATTGCAGTTGCTATAGCTAAAGTGCTGACTATCTCCCCAAGCCCTTTTTTTGTGCTACATCAAGCAGAGCTTGCTGAAACCACTCCCCCTGCATTCCAAGCACTTGCAACAGTGGAGTTCTATAGAAAGAGGCTCACCCTATGGAAATAACAAATACCAGCACGTTGTCAGATAGGAACACAGTGCTCTTTGATTTTTGGGGTATTTTATTTTTACATTTGCCCTGCTCTGTGGGAGAATCATCTAGGAGGTACATGCTGCATATCCGGAAGCAATGTCAGAGCTGATTGGCTACAGGCTAACTGTGGCTATTGACAAGTGGTCTCTCACTCTACTGGTCAGGCAGTAAAGGGGTGCTAGTCAGCATCCCCTCAATTGTCATAGCCGTAGCTAGCACTTTCTATGTCCAATGCAAGAAAATAAATTGTGCCCTCAACATATTGTCACGTACCACCCTATATGCAGGCTCATCCAGGCTGTATCCAGTTATTCCTGTTCTCTTTATTATATTGCCTTCTTTTCTCTTGCGCTGATTCATTCCTGTTTTTTTCCTTTAACTTTTTTCTCTGCTTCTATAAAATGTACCCCATGCATTTCTGTTCTGTGGTTCAGTTATTTACTAGCTCCCAGGATGTGCAATCCTGCTTCAGGTAAATCCTGTGGGTCTATTTAGTTCAGTCATATAGTTTCAGTTATTATATTTAGTTATAATAGTAATGGACAGTGGTAGGACTTGCCATATCGTGGAGTACCTTGATGTGGTTTGCAAGCTTATCATCATTTGGCGTAACAATACCCTCACCATTACTATTGCAGCTTTCTACGCTAGTTCCTGTATTTATGTCTGTATCTATATGTTACCTAAGCCCTTAGACATGTCCTTTGTTTGTTGTCATTTGTTTATAAATGTGTTTGTGTATGCCTTTAAGTTCTGTGGCAATGCCCTTTCTACGTGCCCTTTCTGTATTTGCCATGTACTCATGCCTTAGCCCTTTGTCATGTATTCCTCATCCTTTCTCTTGCTTTTGCCCTGCCATAAATTAGTTCTGTCCTTGTATTGTCCTTTAGTCCTGAACCCTTTTGACTGTCTTTCATTTTGCTCTGCTTGGCCTTGCCTTATCATGTCAGCTGTGTTATATTCCATGCCTGCTCCAGGATGTCTGCAGGGTTTCTTTAGCTTCAGAAAAGAAGCAAGGTGATCGGGGCTGCCCAGGTGAGCAAAATCGTTTAGGTGTAGAAAATCCCCGCTAGTTCAACTCTGGTGCCTTTTGCTGGCGTGAGACCCACACCAGTGATAACATATGAGAGAAAAAAAGAGAGGTAGCAAAAAATGGCACTCTCGAGATGGTAAGTGTAAAAACTAGTAATTTTAATTGGAATGAAAAAATATTTACCACCGTTATACTGGATATTTTTTCATTCCAATTAAAATTACTAGTTTTTTTAGCTTCAGCTTTGGTTACACTGGATACAGCAGCTGCTTCCACAGGGCTCTGGTATGTGGTCACATAGAATATCTACCATCAGTATATAGTTAGCCAGATATACCCTGTTCATCATAGTTCCCATAATAAAATAGTGAGCCATATATAGAGGATGGTACACTGTAGCTTCCATCAGTTTAAGGTTAACCAGATGTAGATAGTGGCATAATGTAACTTTCATGAGTATATACCTAGCAAAACATGAACAATGGTATAGTGGTGTTCCCAATCAATATATAGTTAACCAGATTGATATTAATGGTAGTTGATGAGCATCATGTATGATTTTTGAGAATCACAGGAACTGAAGTTCACCATTAATATTTTCATCTACTGATATCTATATATCCCATGAGACTGAGCTGAACCCCCTTTAATTGTGTGCACCTGCAGCAAGTACCTCAGTCTCCTCAACTTCGTTACTACCCTGGCCTGAGTATGTAAACCAGTTTCATTCACTGCAGGCACAGACTGAAGTATAATAGTTAAAATGTGAAAATAACCTTTATTTTTATATGAGAAGCAATGTTTAGTGGCCCTTTAATATTGCATTACATAACACATGTACATGTTTACATGAATAAGGAAACAGCAGGCAAAAAAATATTTTTTAGACTTTTACTGAATGCTTAGGAATTTCAGTGTGGAGTCCAATTCTGTAAAAAAAAATAGGTGCATTGGAAGACGTGCTGGGTGTTTTTCTACTCAAAATGTCTTGTGTGATCAAATGTTAGAGATAATCTTCAACATGAAAGTTAATTTTATACTCCCTATGTTTTGTAGAATGTAACCGGACAGCTACCCAAGGCCAGTAGCACCTCTGTCCATTGTAGGAAATCACCTCCCTAGCCCCCGATTATAGCTCAGCATCCACCCAGCAAGTCTTTCCTGGAGCCTTGCTCTTTGTACCGAAATGGCAGACAGGACCACTAGCAGTTAGGTACAGCAAGGAACAACCTTTATTTGAAAGCAGCACAGATTTATATACAGACAAACTCTATACAGACATCAACTAGGGGGGAGGCACAGGGGAACGAATTATAACATGGTAAACCTCAAACAAGAGAAAACCCAATTTAAAACAGGTAATTAAACACAGTATAACTTAACATAATTAAACATGTTACCTTTTGATCCAGACATTCAGACTACAAGAGACAATAGATGGCTCACAGGACTGTAAACACTTAATGATTAGATATTTAACACATTTCTACACTAACATATAATAACATTGCAAACACTACTTGCAATAGCTGTACCTGGGCACCTTGTGTTGAATTCCTTGCTGCACTGAATGGGTGCCTACCAAATTGTGTAAATGCCCTGGGTACTGACAGGCTCTTGGTGCTCCTTCCTTGACCCTAGGAGGGTCCATAGTCCGCAGGGAGGTGTTTGGGCCTCAGGGCACCCAAGAACCCCAGTCACGCAGGCTGTCATGATTCACTTTGTGACAGCAGCCGTGACATATGGTGTAACTAAATAGCAGAATAAATCAGAGTTGTGCTGGAGATAAATCAAACTATATCACATATCAAAATACAGTTTGAGTATCCCTTAACCAAAGTGCTTGGAACCAAAAGTATCTTGCATAACAAGTAATTTCAGGTGACTCCCTTCCGCAGAGCATCCAGCTCTTTCCCCCCTTTTCAAACTTTAAAAAGTATCTCAAAACTCATCTCTTTAAGGAAGCTTACTACCCAACTCACTAGAATACCGGCCACTTTACCTCTAACTGAGCCCACCTAGCTGGAACACACATAATTCATCTTTGACCTATCCCACCACGTGCCACCCATCCACACTACTGTTACCACAACTTCGATCCCTCTGACCTCTTCAATCCCTTATGTGTCTCATGTACCCCATTCCCTCTAGATTGTAAGCTCGCGAGCAGGGTTCTCTACCTCATGTACCAATCTGTTCTAGGTTGTCTAACTTAGTATGTAGTTCCCTTCTATGCTCTGTACCTAGTGCTACGTAAATTGTTGGCGCTATATAAATAAATGTTAACGTAATGTTATGTAATGTAAAAGGTAACAGATCCTTTTCACCAATAAGATGTGTATGATACTGTAATACTGTGTAGAGCAAATAACTCACTTTGAATGTGATGTAGCTGTGACGTGAGGCATTGTTGAAACATAAATGCGTCTGGACTGCACATGTAGTATTGTATTACTCTTTGTGGGTGTGGGGAAATCTGGACATGCATAGGAAGGTTATATTGCAGCTGAAGGTGGCTGGACACTGAATAACCTGTTGTGTGCTTGCATTTTCACAGGTATGTGTGCAATGTGCAACTTGTGGCAAAATCCAAGATTTTTTTTGGATAAGGGATACTCAACCTGTAATGCTTGTAGTGAGTACTGAACCCAATCAATAGAATACATCTCCATTGTTTCTTGCAAACATATATTTGGACACTTTTGGTGTGTACTAGATCCCAATTAACATCTGTCCATTTCTTTAAATATTAGACCAAGAGAATTTTCAGAATTAAACACTCGAATGTTTAGAGCTGAAAAATTCCAACTTTATTTCATGTGATAGTGACACTCTCACAGCCATTGCACTTGCTATACTTTGTTGTCTTTTTGGGTGATTTCAGTTGGTACTTACAGCATCTAAAGGATTGTGTTGTCGATTCCTTCCTGAATCTTGCTGAACTAATCTTCCTAATGGTTTTAATACCTTGTAATGCGTATCTGATATTAAAGAGTCACAATGAGGCAAAGTACCAAAATCCAAGTTAATCTTTTAAGTTTTAACAATAACTGTAAAGCAGGGTAATTTTTTAACAACTTTGTTATAATAGGATTTAGTCTATAAATGTATTGAGCACTGTGTAGGTTTAGTTAGCAATTAACTTTCCAATTTTAACATGTTACATCTGGTGACTTAGTGATTAGTGATGTATAATTATTAGTAAGTTCTGTCGTAATCTTGTAATTCAGTTATTTGCTGCATGCAGGTTTCTGCATTCACCCTGACATTTGTCAAGAGTAATGTGGATTCTCTTATTTTACAAAGTATATATTAATAGAATTAGTGAATTCACAGATTGTTTTTAAATTTAATTTCTACTTTTTACTAGCTCAAGTCACCCATATCAGATAAAATACAATACAGTTGTTAAAAAAAGAAACCTTCATCCTGAAATCAATCGCACATTAATTTTAACTTAAAATTTTTTTTCCCATATTCTGACCCTTGAAAAAATGTATTTGAGCTATGCGTTGATTTGAAATCCCTCGATGACCAGCATGCATAAACCATGATCCCATTTAGATGGCAGTTCAGAGACACATTGAGGGTCCATAGTATATTGAGTTATATTTAAATATATATTTTAAAAATATTTTGAAACAACATTAGATCCCCATTCCCAGTTTTACTGCCCCTATACTTCATTGTTAATCCAGCTTGGCATGACTATATGCAAGGCCAAAGATGGTGTTATATTGCCTTGCAACCCACAGCACATAGGTTTGCCCTATCCAATTACCAGTACTTTGACCCTTACTCACAGGTTGGAGAAAAAGTGGAGCACCTGTAGGCAGTGGTGTATCTTGGTTTTGTACTGCCCTAGGCAGAACATATTCGAGCACCCCCCTAGCTACGTTTCACACCCACGGCATGCTCCATAACCCCCACTGCACACCCAGAACATGCCCCATCACTCGGATGACATGACTCCATCCCCCCATTACACGCCCCATCACCCCATTACATGACTCTATCACCCCCATTATATGCCTCCATCATCCCCATCACATGCCTCCATCATCCCCATTACATACCTCCATCAACCCCATTACAAGAGCACCATCACCCCATCACATGCCCCCATCACCCCATTACATGCCCCTATCACCCCATTACATGCCTCAATCACCCCCATTACATTCCTCCATCACGCCCATTACATGCCTCCATCAACCCCATTACACGCCTCCATCAACCCTATTACAAGACCACCATCACCCCACTACATGCCTCCATCACCCCACTACATGCCTCCATCACCCCATTACATGCCTCCATCATCCCCATTACATGACCCCATCCCCCCATTACATGCCTCCAGCACCCGATTACATGCCCCCATCACCCCATTACATGCCTTCATCACCCCCATTACATTCCTCCATACATGCCCACATCAATCTAGGACTTACCCTGGTCAATGGTGGCTAGTGACAGGCAGCATGGTGTCCTACCACCTCTCTGTGCTGCCTGTTTGGCTCCCCCTGCTGCCTGCTTACAAGCAGAGAGGTGGTCTTCCGATCTCCCCAGCCACTGTCTCTACCGGCAAGCATGTTTTTTTTTTTCCTTAAAGGCATGACTTTTTTTTGTGCCGCCCCCCAGAGGCAGACAAGGCAAGTGCCGCCCTTAAAAACATGCCTAAATTAGGAGAAAATGTGTTTTAAATGTATTTGTGGAGGGTCCTGATTATGACATCACCTGTGGTTTAATTTGCAAACTACATATCACTGGGAAATGTGTCAATTGCATTTCAAGCCACAGGTGATATCATCAACGGGAGACTCCACAGAGACATTTAAATCATGTCTTTCTCCTAAGTTTGGCATTCCTTTGCAATTTTGCTAACAAAATGTATAGATCATTTTCAATAACTGTTTAATCTCTACATGTTAGCGTGATAAGGTTATTTTAATAAATGGGCATTACTACACTATAAAGATTTCTTACTGGCTTTCTCTTTTTGAGACAGTGCTAAGAGTACATGCCATTTAAAAAAAAAAAATTCTCACTTTGTAAGTTAAAAAAAATAACAAACATTGTTTGCTAAACACCCTTATAAAGTGCACTGTGCATGTCACATAGCACTATGCCATATTTACTTTTTTCCTTTTACCTAATTCTGTAACCTGAGCTAATGTATGACTCACACTATCAAAGTATTAAACACATTCTTCATGCTAGCCGTAGCCTATTAGGAAGCTCCAAGCCAAAGTCCACCTGTTGCACACTTCCTTGGTAGTTATTTACCTGTGTATGCCTAGCTCTTCTCATGTAAGTTTGCAGGAATGCTATCTTGTACTAGAGAATCTGGTTTGGTTACTAAATCCAACAATTGTAATTGGATCTTTTCAACTCCTAAGCTGACGTTTTAATACAGACGCAGCATGGTGTGTGCACAGAGTATGCACTTAATATTTATATACTGTTAATATAGATGGGAATAACGAAGGAACAGCTACCCACGTAAAGTGCAATTTAAATATACAGAGGAGTGGATTAATCACTACTGTATGCTGGGGACTGAACCAGCAGCCTGAAGGGGAACCAGATGGACAGCAAAGGTTTGTTACATTTTTGTTTCTTCATTTATTGTAGTCTTGTACTGTACTCATACAGATCATTACTGAGATCTAATGGCTTTTAAGATGAATTCAGAAAGAAATGAAATGTGTGCACTCACCACGTACCTGTGTGAATCATTGAATATATATATATATATATATATATATACATACATACACATCATTACATTCACTGTTAGCTTAGTTCTGCAAATCATGCATCATCATAATGCAAACATGGGATAACACATTTAGTTTCCAATCCACCAAAGTTGAATTCTAACTCCATACCCTATGCAGATGTATTGTAGCAAAGGCTAATTTACTTGCAAAGATGTAGAACTACATCTAGAACTTAGAACTTAGTAAGCAGACAATACAAGGGAGTTTTATTTACTAAAGCAGGACTACAGTTACTCTCTAAATTGTGGGTATCCCTGTATTATTGCTTAAATTACATTTCTTATTTGGTAAATATACATTTTGTTTAAATTACAATTCTAAAACTAGACACTATTTCGATTGTCATATATGTCATACTGTCTGAGTTTTCAGAATCAATTGTTAATGTAAAATGTGTTGTAGTTTAATCAGCATAAACACAATACTAGCATTGGTAATGCAATGAATGGCATAGCTAGTCTTTAAGTAATTCCAGGTATCACATAAGATGCTAATGTAAAAAAAATAATGTTTTTTTTCTTCTTCAGAAAAAGTAAAAGAGGGCGATGTTCAAAAAAGGTCGGCATTTGATATGATTTTTAACCCGCTACAAAGGAAAAAGTCCAATATTCCCAATAATAGCAATAAGACGAAAAGTGACATTTTCCAAGTGAACAGGTTTTTCAAAGGATTTGAGAGAAAAAAGCCAAAGGCTGAGAAGGAAAATGAACCAGAAGAGGAAGTAGCTGTTGGTCCCACCGCAGAGAATGTGGATGTGATTCCTGCTGCAGGTAATTAAAGCCTTTTTTTAAGCCACACGGATACTGATGTAAGAGTTGTATAAACTTTGATTGGTTGTTTATGATTGGTTCTGTCATAAGCATCATAAATGTGATATTAGCAATGGACATATCTATAAACTTTTTTTTTAACTCAACAAATTTCAATTGCAGCCTATGGCATTTAATAATGATAAAATAAGCCAGGTTGGTGAACAGAGCTGAATATGTGTGTTTGTGTGAATATATGTGCTGCGGCAGATCAAGTGACAATAACAGACAGGCAGCGCCCACATGGGCCCAGTCCTCTGTATTCAATGCAAACCAAAATAAAACTTGGCTTACTTCAGCACATAAAATAATATTCTGCACTGCCCCTTTAAGGGAGAAACCAGTCTTTATGGGGTCTTTTAATCCCAGCAACACCAGTATTTGTCAGAGAGGTGTGGCTTATATTCCTGGCTTTCAAGGAGACATCTCTTAGTTCTATTAAGCTCAGCCATTTCTTCATTTAGCAAGGTATATTCAGCCAGCTCACTGCTAGCTAGTACAGTATACTTTACACAGCCCTGATAGGGTTGCCACCTGGCCGGTATTTTACCGGCAGGCCGGTAAAAAATTGGCATCAGGCCAATGTTAAGTCTATGGAGTTAGTACCAAGGCCGGTATTTTTTTGAAGAAAAGGTGGACACCCTAAGCCCTGACTGTCAATCAGTACATATGTATTCTGTTACTGGCCCCCTACACCATGATAAAAATAGAATTTGAAAACTTCAAATTCCGATATATGTACTTGTTACAGAAAAGTGATTGTTTAATCAAAGGCTCTTCAAAGTACAGATCTCAATCCAGTATTGATGTGCTACAAGATAAAAAAAAAATGTCGGTGGTGGCAGGTGAGCCCTTGCCATCTGCAGAAAGATGAGATGCATGCTTTGTATTGTACCAGGTACCATGATAACATTATGCACATTCTCTTCCCATTGAATATTCCACACCTCACAGAAGAATCCAGTCTGCACAGGTGTCATTAGTAGAAGCCAAATGGTTTTAGTGGTGCAGTCAGGCTGCAGCATCAGGCCCAGGCCCAGTAACTCTCATCAAAGGCAGCTCACACTCACTGGCACCTGAATAATTTAATATTGATTAAATATAGCATATATTACTATGTGTAAATGCAAAAATTCAATTATCTATATTTGCAAATTATGTGCATTTCTCGGTTTTTATATTTCAAAAAAAAAAAAGAACAATTAACTTTCAAGATGTGTAGAGTTCTGTGCCACCATTCTTGGTGACATATTTGTACATGGTCAGTCTAGGACCTAGTCCGCTGGGATAAAAAAGGGCACGAGAGAGGAGCTATATATAACACAATTAAAAATGAGGTATGACTGTTGCATTAATTTTAAGTTCTTCCTTAGATAAATAAATATCCCAAAATATTAAATAGACAGTGATGCGTCAGTATATTCAGTTTGCCATTGCTAGAGTATAAATACTTTCAGATAACTCACTTTTCCTCCCTTCCACACATTATCATATCCTTTGTTCAATTTTGAGATTGCTATTGAGCTCATGTTCTTTCTTTATTGCAATTTGAATAATTTGCATTTTGGATTGTATATCTGCATTTTGGATGATCTGTCCAAGTAACCTTAGAAGGTGACTATCCTAATCAATATGCTGATCCAATCACACTAGCACTTATGCACAAGAACAAAACACAGCCAATGAATACCATAAGTACCAGCACTTTATATACATTCTATAAGTACATACACATTATCAGAAAATGTCAGGATAGATGGGCTTGACTGTCCTAGTGATAATTCCAGCACATTTTGGAATAATATACAAGTACTGCCGTTTATTTTACACACAATAGCCAGATTTAGAGGAACTGATTTCTCTCTCTCTCCTTATCTCCTGATAAAAAAAGTTTTTCATGCAACATTTGTTTATCTTTTCAGTAGCGGAAACAGAACCTGAGTCATCTGGATGGTGGAAAGTGGAGCAGTTTGTGCAGAAATTTGGGAAAAAAATAGAACAGAATTGTATAAACCTGAACAACTGTGATCTGACGGCTGCTGATATGAAAGAGCTCAGTAGGTCAAATGTTGATTGGCTAATTTTTATTTGTATTATATTAATATTACCTTAACAAGATGATAACAAGCTGATCCTGATAATAATGGGAAGTTTAGTAGAGTTTAAAAAGTTAGCCATCACTATTCTACGTACTGCATGTGATGTATACATCTGTTTACGTATCTACCTGTCTAAAAAGCGGGTTTAATGATGGGGGAATTGTGATGATGGGCTAAGCTGCAGGGTTGGTAGGAAAGGCATTGTGCTGTTGCAAAGGGACTGAATCAGGAGACATCTGGAGGCATGGGGTGCCCCATAAACAGAGGCTTGCCAGTTGCCACATGTTCAATTGACAATAAAGACAGAATGCGTAGTGAGGCATCAAAAGAAGCCAAACCACTGGACCACTGGAAACTATGTACATGGTACATTTTTATACATGTAAGCTTTTAAGTTTTTTCCTAACTGATGTCTGTGTCCTTTTGCGGATGTTTCTAGTATCTAGAGTGGATCATCATTTAGGATAAGTTCAGTCAGTGACTTTCCTAGACGGTGACATCAATATTGTCCTGTTAAGGGTCTTCTTGCTATATGAAGTCCAATCAGGGTGCTAATGTCAAGGAGAACTTGGAAAGTGTGATGTCAGGTCTGCTGACCAGTCTGTGAGATGTATAAATATTCATTTGTGTATCTTGGTTTTGTGCCCTAGGCAGACAAACATTGGGCAACTCCTCCCCCCCCCCATGTTGCACACTCACGAAATGCCCCATCACCCACATTGCACACACATTAAATGCCGAATCACCCACATTGCACACACATCAAAAGCCCCTAATTACATGCCCCATCATCCCATTGATGTCAGAGCGCCGGGTCTTGTGACCTGTCGGCATTCCCCTTTATACTGCACGGAGAGATGAACAGGCAGCATGGAGGATTGTGTGTGCTGCCTGTTCAGCTCATATGCCGCCCTAAATACTCCTCTGTATATACTACATATATTGCATATGATATATATTATTATATATTTTCCACAGTTCTCTGCAGACTCTTGCTAAATATATAGCGGAGCCATTTGCCGTTGTCCTTACCCCATTCGTCCTGATGTTGTGTGTGCTTTTTATGGTATTACACTATAACAACTCTTCACTAAAAGGTGAGTTGAGGTGAGATGAGGTGAAGGTACAAACATGGTGGCTTTTTCCCCGCTAAGAAAACTCACCAGGTTTGTCCCTGCACAATATATAGCTAAACTGGTGAGAGGAAATGTTCATCTCACGTCAACTCACCTGCAACTCACCTTTTAGTAAATAGCCCTCTATGTGGCTCTTAGTTGTTCTTTTGATACACCTTATTAAATAGTTACCTTGATTTTGGAGGCATTTTTCTTTTCCTTTGACACATCATAATACTTTTTATAGTAGTGATATATATTTATAAATGGTTATAAACAGCACTAGGTTGTTTTATAGTTTATATTGTATTTTTGTGTGGAAGGAACTTCATTAAAATAGGTACTTTTGGGAAATACTGAGTATCCTTGGGGCGTATTCCCTTTTATAATATTTTAATACCATGTGACCTATTATTAAGGTAATTGTACCTTTTTCTTTTTCTCAGGTTCACTTATGTCTTTTCTTCAAGACGTTGAAGAAATTGATCTATCATGGAATGACATGATTGGTGGCTCCATACATCAAGTGACCTCACAACTCCACCATGTCACCAACCTGAAAATACTCAGTTTAAGCAACTGTGGTCTGACAGAAGACGACTGTCGTGCCATAGGTAAGATACTCTGTTTTCATCTTCCAATATCATTTGTTTAATAACTAATGTAGTCCAAAAGCCAATAATAAACCAGTATCTTGGAGGTATACTGTTTCAGCTCTGATAACTTTTAAAAGCACAGGGATGTATTAAACTGTGTCTCCCTTTAGCTTTATATACCTGCTACATGGCATCATGCTCCATGCTAAGATCACCAAGGTCATTGCCTGCCAATATTGACAAGAAAAAATGCCAATAAACATAATAAAACTTAGTAGGAGCTGGAAACATTGCTCTTGGACACACAGGGGTGTTCTTACACTGAAATCTGTTATTCTTATACACAAGATTATTGAAACTTTTTAATCTCATTCCCTATAGCTCACAGACTCCAACATTTAGAAACATAGAATGTGTCTGCAGAAACCATTTGGCCCATCTAGTCTACCCAATTTTCTAAATACTTTTATTAGTCCCTGGTCTTATCTTATATCTAGGATAGCCTTGTGCCTATCCCACGCATGCTTAAACTCCTTAACTGTGTTTACCTCTACCACTTCCGCTGGAAGGCTATTCCATGCATCCACCACCCTTTCAGTATAGTAATACCACCTGATATTACATTTTAAATCTTTGCCCCTCTAATTTAAGACAATGTCCTCTTGTTGTGGTAGTTTTTCTTCGTTTAAATATACTCTCCTCCTTTACTGTTTTTCTTTTTCATGCATATTAAAGTTAAATAATTATAAAAATGCATGTGTTCATTAAAATTTTAAAATCTCAGTTATGAAAATGTTTCATTTACTCAGGCTAGTAGCTTCTAATAACCCTCCCACTCAGCTCTCAGGATTTGACTGGAATCTAGTAGGAAAAGAGCAACATAATGTGTTAAAAAAAATGTATCAAACAAGGTATCCCAACTGATACCTATATGTGCAATGAACAGAAGCCTTTATGGAACCCCCACAGGTGTACAACTAGGATTGCTAGAGCAGCAAGATTATTTTTGCTGGACACATAACTGTTACATGCTCTCCTGTCCTGCAGAATGTAAATGCAAGGGTGTCAAGGGGGAATCGGTAAATTAATGGAACTACTTTGGTTAAATCATTGATTTCCCTCTGGACACATAGGAATTGTACTTTCTGCAGGCCACAGTGTAAAATGTATATGTGTCCAAAACAAAGGCAGATCAAATGCAGTATGCTTGGATGCAGAGAGTAGATAAAGTTAAAGACTCCTATTGCAACAAAAATCTTAAAATTAAAATGAATCAGAATAATTTCATATATTTCAGAATAAGTTAAAAGGAATTGGAAAATTCTGTAACATAAAAGCCATATCAAAACATTCAACTTGAATTATGATTTTACTTATTTTGTCATACTTGTACACAAACATAGTGTTAAGAATGTGGATGACATGCCAACAAAAATGAAAGAGCAGAGTAGCCCATGGTGAGTTATATAATAAGGAAATCACTCTTTCTTTCAAACAACAATATATATGTTCCAAAAGAACAACGCCCTACATGTATACATAAAAGTACAACAAGACTTATTACCATACTTACTACTTTGCTGATTCTGGATCTACCACATCATTTAATGAACACACGTGGTTTTTGTGGAGCATTTATGATGTTCACTGTGTCAGGTGGGAAAACATAGAAGTGTGTTGGCCTGAAAAAATAGTCCCCAATGATTACAATATGTCAAGAAATAAATTGATTGACTTTATTTCTTCTGGACTTATATTGGTGAAAGAAGGTGCCCTTCTCCTTTAAAGGCAGCCATGGTAAGGAGTATAGTATAATGTATAGGGCTTGACCTCTTTTTAAAAAGAGGGTACAATGCAGCAAATGTTAAGTAACTGTATTGAAAGTACATAGGATCACATATAAGTAAGGGTAAGCATGGCACATGGTTGTAAAAAATGATTTACTGCCACCTCCCCATGAGCACAGTTACTTTTTTTTAGCCTCCCCTTATATAAGTCACACATATAGCCATTTGCTCACACCGTAACTTGCTGACATAAACATATGTGGTCAGTTTCTGACACATTGTGACTAACACACTTAAACCCTCACAGTCACACTCACACATGGTCAACTACACATAGCCACACATGCAGCCATTCTCTGATATACACAGTAACACACTGAGTCAGTCATAGCCAGTAACTCTCATACACATACATACCAACAACCCTTTTTTGGATTAATATGGAGGACACAATATTTTACATTATTGGCACAAACCATCTACATGAGTTAAAGAATTGTAGTACAAGGATGTCACATGACCCTCCAGTGCTCTACCTCATATGGAAGCTCAGAAGTGTGGGCAGACTAGATGGACTGAATGGATCTCTTGACACATTCTATGTTTCTATGATTATATTTAAAGGAGAAGAAGATTCTTGCTTGTAGGCCTTCCAAGACTGCATGATCCTTTGGGAATGTGTTGGGCTCATGGAGACACTACATGTTTAACCATTAGACATCATTAATTTGCATTTGTTTACATTTAAGGTGTGGGAGTACAATTCTCATTGCTGTAGACATTTCACTGAACCTGCCAACTCCCTGAAGATAAATAGAAGACTGTATAGTGCAGAATCATTTTCATTTGTCCCTTTACACTAGGTAGCTGGATTATATCTAGGAAGACTGCCAGGATTCAGTTAAGCAGTCATGTGATACACACTATACAACAGGGAACTAAACACCTCTGACATAACACTGATTAAACCACCAAATACGTGCAAAATGTATCTCCACAGAAATATTGTGCATTTTGGATGACATCTTTTCTTGTAAGACAGATGACGGTTTGCTTTATTCCAGGCCTTTCCATGAAGTCAATTCCTAATTTAGAACAACTGGATTTATCATGGAATAGTCATTTGGGAGGGAATCTGTTCAAGGTCACCCAAGATTTATTAATTCCATCTGGCATAAAAGTCCTGAATTTAACAGAATGTAACCTCAAATTAGCTGATGGGGATCCTTTAGGTAAGTGAAAATTGTTTTTTGTTTTTTTTGAATATACTTTTTAAAGCCCTTCATTACATTTTTATCATAATGTATGGCAGTGCTTATTGCAATTCATAAAATAAAAAGAACTACGTAACAGAGAAAGCCATGAAGCACTAGCGTTCCAAGACCATCAGACAAACTGTACAGTTTGCTTCAGTCTGCAAGTCTACCAATAGGTCACCAGCATGGCAATACTAATTCAATGAGGAGTAAAATGAGCACCAACGAACAGTAAGGAGAGCTGAGTGACAATGTAGGAAGAGCAAGTCTATTGTTGGTAAGGACACATGGGAAGCAGAAGTACTGGTCCCGCATGCAGTCGGCAATAAGAGTTTTCTAATCAGTAAGGATCAGCACATCAAGCCACAAGCCAAGAGAAATCTTTAAAATCAGATAAGACTTTAACCTTTTAAGCTGCACTGTAACCCCCATCTGAGGAACAAAATATATCAGAGGAACAATCTCTTATATCCACCTCAAATCAGTAATCACACACACTAGAAAAGATCCATCACTCACAAACCACGTTACAGACAACAACCTGTTCAAAATACCCTGTTAGTTACCTGACAAGCATCATCGCAGAAACCAATCCAGCGTCATATAAATTTTACCCTTGTCCAATAAGACTCTTGTGCTCAGAAATCATTGCACTGCCCCATGTTGTACCGTTGACTCTCATAGACAATGAGACAGTCTCACCTATACAACGATAACCAGGTGACTGAAGGAAGTGTCTGCTTTTTAGGTCACATCTTTCCTGACCGACTGTATAAAAGCTATAAATATGGGACACATTGCAGAACTGTTTATCAAAGTGAGATTCAGAGTTTAATGTTTGTAGGGGCTTACTTACTAATTCATTCCAGAATGAGTCACTTTTGCACCAGAAGCATAATGAGTTTCACTGGTGAGGCTCGCTATGCCGCATTGTGTGATAATTATATACAGGGCCGCCATCAGGGAGGGACGGGCAATACACCTTTTTTTTCTTTAAAAAGAAAATGTAAAATAAAAAGCGTAGGCAAACGGGGCAGCTACCAGGCTCATTCATTCCTGGGGGCCCAAAGCAGCTGCCCTGTGTGCCCCCGCTGCCCATGTGTCTCAAATGGAGCCAGTCACGATCGGGCAGCAGACGGCAGATCTGCATCCAGCAGATGCAGACCCGGTTTTCTGTCACAGCCGCTGGAAATGACGGCATGTCATATCTGGTGGCTGTATTTCCTGCACGCAGCGTGCATGCAGGAAGAATCTCAGCAGAGGGGACTGCAGAGGACGAGCAGCATCCAGGTAAGTACTGGGGAAGGGGGGAGGATTGGCTGTAACATATTAATGGGCAAATTATCAGTGGCGATTGATGGACAAATTATCAGTGGCATATTAATGGACAAATTATCAGTGGCTATTGATGGACAAATTATCAGTGGCTATTAATGGACAAATTATCAGTGGCTATTGATGGACAAATTATCAGTGGCTATTGATGGACAAATTATCAGTGGGCTATTAATGGACAAATTATCAGTGGCTACTGATGGACAAATTATCAGTGGGCTATTAATGGACAACTTAACAGTGGCTAATAATGGACAAATTATCAGTAGTATATTAATGAGCAAATTATCAGTGGCTATTAATGGACAAATTATCAGTGGCTATTATTTGACTTACTCTTTATACATAATCTCCAATGTCTAAAATACAATCTTCTGTGATTGGTGTCACTGCTGTGCATGACAGTCCTTTTTTTATCTTTTAGCCCAGGCTGTGAGTAAGATGCCCAAACTAGAAGTGTTGGATCTGTCAGCGAATGCAGAGCTTGGGTTCATTATAAACAGATTTACAGAGGAACTGAAGAAGTGTTCATGTTTACGTGACTTACGACTACACGCCACTGGATTACAGCAGGAAAGCATCCAATACCTAAGTCAGTATCACAAAATAGCTTCATTAGTGTTCATGGGTAAACATTTCATGTATAACCCACATGGCGTTCCAGTTGCTAGTGACTCTCATTATGCTCAGTCACCAGCTGGAGTGCAAAGCATTGCTTACGGCTGTCTTACGGTGCAATTTCAGCATATTGCCTACACATCGGTAGACCAGTTATAAAATACTAGTGCATGACTACAGCATATTGGTGAAAGTATATTATATGCAGATACCATTATGTCAGGAGGAGAGTGAGATGCATTAAAATTTACAATATATTAGAACTATTTCATTTTTAAACTGACAAGTGTGTTGTGGGTTCAGCGAATAAACTTAGGAAGAAAGCCCAGAGCATGATGGGAGTAGTACTGCATTAACACACTAATTTACCTCTGTTTGTAGCATTGGTAATTTTGTAACTTACCATAGTTATAAAACATATTCTGTAATTCCTTACTACAGCATTGCATCTATTGCTACTTTTTCTATGTAGAAAAGGTTCAGTAGTTGCTGAGGACTAAATTCAAGTAAAATTATTATTGTTGTTCAACTACATTTCTACATTTCTTTTTTTTTGTCTGATTAACTGAGCTGCCTCAAGTATGAGATAACAGGACAAACCAGCTTCTTGTAATATTTGTGTTACTTGCTATTGTGCTCAGGTATTTTGCTGTAAGACCGTGCCTCAAGAGTAACAGCTTAATGCTTTTTATGCTGTTATTAATCTGGAATCCCTGTTTCTTGTGACTGATTAGATGTTATGTATAATATCTACTCTATAGCCCCAGAATTGCTCTTAATGTATAAACCACAGTTTGGTTTCTAGTCATGAAAGAGGGATTGACAAGGAATTGAAAAAGGCGTGTCCAACTTAAGACCAAAAAAAGCAAGTTGGAAAAATTGTCCAATCAGATGATATGGAGAATATTTCCAACTCCGCTACTTTGGCCTTAAGTTTTAAATTCCCTTGCCAATTCTCTGAAACTTTATCTTTCATGAATAAAGCACATTTTCTTTAACATATTATATTTCTAGGTCTTATTTGTGGACACCATATTGAGTTGCTCTTAAATGATGTTTCTGGCGTTACTACGCTTCTTTTTTAAAAGAATAGTACCTTGTAGGCCATAGAATTTCCCTGAGAATTTGATAACAAGCTTTCAAGATGATACAAATCTCCTAATTATACAGGAAAATGCACACCTATAAAAAATGATGAAGGGGGAGTTTTCCTATCTGGTTTACATAAACTAGTACACTCTGTCTTACTAGGATACCCACATGTCCTGGATTGCCTGGGACAGCCCCGCTATCAGACTTTATCTCCCAGGTCCTGGGCAGCCTCAGTCTGGGACATTTCAAAGTCCCAGAATGAAAAAAAGTACGTCTCACCCAATCAGGATTGGCGTCTAAACTCTCTTGAATGGCTGAGAGTTTTGTAGCCTCTACTGATAGGCAATGAGTCCCTCCTTCAAACAGAACTCATTGTAAGCTGCTGTAGCCTACCATCAGCTAGCACAAGGTAAAAAACCCATACTTTGTGACTGTGAGTATGTGACTATGTGTGTCTGTTTGTGAGATTGTGTGAATGTGTGTTTTTTTGTGACTGGGTGTGTCTGACTTTGTGTGACTGTGTATGACTGTGACTTTGTGTTACTGTATGTGTATATGTCACTATGTCTGTGTTTCATCTTCTTGTGACAGTATGTGCTCTACTTTTACAGGGATACACACACACACTGATTCACATATGCTCTGACAGTCTCATATACATTATGTATTAATATTATTTATATTATATAAATTATTATGCGTTTTTGGGAACTAGATCCATATATACACACTCTATGGAGAAAACTACTGGGACCCCCCCCCCCCCCCCAACTAGCCATGTAGTCTGCATTTAGCTTGGTGAATTCAAGCGTGGTACTGTGATAGGATGCCACCATTGCCATAAGTCAGTTCATGAAAGACCAGGTAAAGTCACAGAGCCAGGTCACCGAGGGCTGAGGTGCATGGTGAATAAAAGTCGCCAATGCTCTGCTGATTCTATAGCTGAAGAGTTCCAAAGTTCCACTGGCATTAATATCAGCACAAACACTGTGAGGCAGGCGATTAATGGAAAGGGTTTCCATGGCCGAGCAGCTGCATGCAAGTCTCACATTATCAAGTACAATGCCAAGAATTGGATCATGTGGTGTAAAGCACACCGCCACTGGACTCCGGAGCAGTGGAAATATGTACTGTGGATAGACAAGTCACGCTTTACTGTTTGGCAGCCTGATGGGCAAGTCTGGATTTGGGGAATGCCAGGATAACGTTACCAGCCTGACTGCATTGTGCTACCTGTAAAGTCTGGTGGAAGAGGGATAATGGTATGGGGCTGTTTTTCAGGGGTTGGGCTAGGTCCCTTACTTCCATTGAAAGGAAATCTTAATCCTTCAGCATACATTTAAACAATGCTATGCTTCCAAATTTGTGGGAACAGTTTGGAGAAGGCCCTATTCCAGCATGACTGTGCCCCAGTGCACAAAGCAAGGTTCACAAAGACATGACTGGTTTAGTTAGGTGTGGAAGAACTTGACTGGCCCACACAGAGCCCTGACCTCAACCCTATTGAACACTTTGGGATGAACTAGAACAGAGATTGTGAGCCAGGCATTCTCGTCCAACAACAGTGCCTGACCTTAAAAAAGCTCTAATGGATGAATGGGATACAATTTCCTCAGAAACACTCCAAAATCTTGCGAAAAGGCTTCCTAGAATAGTGGAAGCTGTTATAGCTACAGAGGGGGGACCAGCTACGGATAATGTCTATGTATTTGGAATGAAATGTCGTAAAAGTCCCCGTTGGTGTAATTACCAGGTGTCCCAATACTTCTGTCCATATAGTGTATATATGCGTATATGTGTGTGTGTGTAAACAGTCACAAACATAATCTATAATTTGACTTTATGTACTATATATTGTAATCTAAATATATTATTAAATCACAAATCTACATGATTCTTATAATAATTTATGTAACATAAAATGCATTTCATGTATATGTGCATAATTGCATCAATGTATATGTTATATATATATATATATATATATATATATATATATATATATATACACACACACACACACACACACCTGCATGAGTATTCTCATCCGTGACATATTGTGCCCCTGAAGGGTAGATATAAAATGTGGTTACGCTTTATATAATTGATATTGTGCCTGCCTGAGAAACTACAAATCCGCACAACCAATAATCCTGGTGCCGAGGTACAGGGATGTCACCCAAATCCTCAAACGTAATAAAGAAAATACACAACCCAGCACTCAGTGTATAAAGTGGGAGTTTAATCCAAACGCAGGCATCTGTGAGTGATTGTGTGCTGACTGAGTGTGATTGTGAGTCCTTTCTCGCTGTGTGTCTGTGAGTGAATGTGTGCTAGCTGAGTGTGCCTGTGCTGGCTGAGTGTTAGTGTGTACTGGCTGATTGTGTGATTGTGTCTGTGAGGGAGTGTGTGCTGGCTGAGAGTATCTTTGAGTGTGTGCTAGCTGAGTGTGATTGTGTGCGGGATGATTGTGTCTCTGCTGGCTGAGTGTATCTGTGAGTGAGTGTGTGCTGGCTGAGTGTATCTGTGAGTAAGTGTGTTCTGACTGAGTGTGTCTATGAATAAGTGTGTGCTGGCTGAGTGTGTTTGATAGTGTATCTATGAGTATCTTCTGGCTGAGTGTGATTGTGTGCTGGCTGATTGTGTCTGTGAGTCTGTTCTGGTTGAGTGTGTCTGTGAGTGAATGAATGATGGCGTGTGAGTATGTGTGTCTGTGAGTATGCTTGTGTCTGTGAGTCTGTGCTGGCTGAGTTTTAGTGTGTGCTGGCTGAGTGTATCTCTGAGTGAGTGTGTGCTGGCTGATTGTGTCTGTGAGTCTGTTCTGGCTGAGTGTGTCTGTGTGCAAATGTATGCTGGCTGAGTGTATCTGTGAGACTGCGCTGCCTGAGTGTGTCTGTAAGTGTGTGTGATAAGCTGTTTGGGGACAGATATGGCCCTACCAAGCTATTTGGGGACAGAGAGGGCAGTCTCACGTTTAAGCACAATGAGAGCAGCGTTATCTGTTTGGGGACACTGATGGCAGTAATTAGCTGCCTGGGCATAAATATGGCACTGATAAGATGTTTAGGCACACATATGGCATTGACAAGGTGTTTGAGGACAATGATAGCCTTGACCAGCTTCTTGGGCACATAGATGGCATTGGAAAAGCTGTTCGTCAGAGATGGCACTGATAAGTTGTTTGTGAGTGCAGTTTTGGTGCAGTTGTCAAGTCCTTGTAGGTGCAATATGGGTGCTGTGGTGAATCCCTGTGGATGAAATAAGTATGCTATGGTAATGCTTTGGTGTGGGTGCATTATTGGACTATTGCAATAATAATTGGCAAGTCCGGTGGGTGCTGCAATGCGGTGCTGTGATGTGTGTATTTGATCAGCATATGAATGTGTTTATTTATGTATCAGATGTCTCCTAAATGTGAACACTAACACACATATACTGACACTTGTACACTGATCAGATACATATATTCTAATTGCTGTGATTTAAGGCTTGTCTTAAAATGACATTTATACAAATCATTTTGATTTTCTATTTTATAAATTTTATTTAATTGTGAGCGTCTGGGAGGGCCTCATGTTCAAGTTTCACCTAAGGCCTCACAAAGTCTAGAGCCGCCTTTGTTTGTAGGAATTTTTATTGAGCGCAATGAAGTCATGGCTCCTGGAATTCTATTTTTCCGCTTCAAACCAATGACAGTCTACTGAACCCCAATATGTATTTTGTTCCTCTGCATTTCCCCCCTTGTGTTTCTGAACCCTGAACCACAAAATTTGCAAAAATACAAATCTGACTTGTATTCTCTTCTATTAATAAACCAAGGTAGTTAGTATAGCTGCCTCATATACCTTGGTCATATTTTAACATTTCTGATTATATTGAGATCATTTGTCAGCTATCTCATCATGTTCTTTTCATTGTTATATTATTTAAGGCTCTGCATTTCAATACTGGCCATCTTTAAGAAAACTGGACTTGTCCTGTAATAAGGAAGCAGGAGGAGGGTTCCGAGAAGCTGCTGCCCGTCTTACATCATTCAAATACTTAGAACACTTGGATATTCACCAATGTTTCCTATCCAAAGATGATGTTGCTTCCCTGAGTAATATAATTTTGATTTTATATACTTTGACAAATCAAATCTGTAATTAAAATTGTAGGGTCAACATTATCTCTGTGAGAAGCGCGACATGCAATTTCAGCTGTCTAGATTTATTGGATGATCTAGAACATGTATGGCCCTTTTGGAGAAATAAACATATTAAGTGGTTAATTTTCCCTTAAAGAAATAACATGTTTATCAATTAGATGATCTTAAGGTCTTCAAATGTCCAAAGAGATGTGCAATTCATTACATCCAGGGCTACATATGCCGATGGTGTAGCACTGAAGATATAATTGCTGATAGTCTAGTACCGGTAGTGCTGCACAGTATAAAAAATAACTTTAATTTACTCCCCGGGTCATATCACACATACCAGAACCATTACATACATTCAAATTCACTTATTTTTCCATAATATGTTAGATACTGGTGTGTGTCTTCTTTTGGAACCCCATAATTAAAGTTGTTGTGACTAACCCCATTAATATTTTTTTTGTGCTTTTAGTATGATAATTGCCTTTTTGTTCAAATCATTCTTTTTTTTTTTTAAAGCCCAGGTCATACCTTTGCTATCCAATCTTCATGTATTGAACATATCATCAAATAAAATGATTGGACAGTCCCCGGCTCATCTTTTCAGCAGACTTCGGTTTTTGCCAAAACTCATGTCGGTGATTGCCAGCAACTGTGCCTTAAAGGGAGAATCCTTTGCTGCACTAGGTATGTTTTCTTTTTAATATGGCAAACATTTCTAAGGGTTATAGAAAGTTATTATTTATTCAATTATTTTTAGGATTACAAACAATTGCGAATATTTTTTACATGCCAATGTTTCCTAATTATTTATGACTTACTGAATACCCATTAAATTTGATGTGCAGGGATACAAAAAAATTAAAGGGACAGCATCACCTACAGTCAGGTCCATAAATATTGGGACATCGACACAATTCTAATCTTTTTGGCTCTATACACCACCACAATGGATTTGAAATGAAATGAACAAGATGTGCTTTAACTGCAGACTTTCAGCTTTAATTTGAGGGTATTTACATCCAAATCAGGTGAACGGTGTAGGAATTACAACAGTTTGTATATGTGCCTCCCACTTTTCAAGGGACCAAAAGTAATGGGACAGATTAACAGTCATAAATCAAACTTTCAGTTTTTAATACATGGTTGCAAATCCTTTGCAGTCAATTACAGCCTGAAGTCTGGAACGCATAGACATCACCAGACGCTGGGTTTCATCCCTGGTGATGCTCTGCCAGGCTTCTACTGCAACTGTCTTCAATTCCTGCTTGTTCTTGGGGCATTTTCCCTTCAGTTTTGTCTTCATCAAGTGAAATGCATGCTCAATAGGATTCAGGTCAGGTGATTGACTTGGCCTTTGCATAACATTCCACTTCTTTCCCTTAAAAAACTCTTTGGTTGCTTTTGCAGTATGCTTCGGGTCATTGTCCATCTGTACTGGGAAGCGCCGTCCAATGAGTTCTGAAGCATCTGGCTGAATCTGAGCAGATAATATTGCCCGAAACACTTCAGAATTCATCCTGCTGCTTTTGTCAGCAGTCACATCATCAATAAATACAAGAGAACCAGTTCCATTGGCAGCCATACATGCCCACGCCATGACACTACCACCACCATGCTTCACTGATGAGGTGGTATGCTTTGGATCATGAGCAGTTCCTTTCCTTCTCCATACTCTTCTCTTCCCATCACTCTGGTACAAGTTGATCTTGGTCTCATCTGTCCATAGGATGTTGTTCCAGAACTGTGAAGGCTTTTTTAGATGTTGTTTGGCAAACTCTAATCTGGCCTTCCTGTTTTTGAGGCTCACCAATGGTTTATATCTTGTGGTGAACCCTGTGTATTCACTCTGGTGAAGTCTTCTCTTGATTGTTGACTCTGACACACATACACCTACCTCCTGGAGAGTGTTCTTGATCTGGCCAACTGTTGTGAAGGGTGTTTTCTTCACCACGGAAAGAATTCTTCTGTCATCCACCAAAGTTGTTTTCCGTGGTCTTCTGGGTCTTTTGGTGTTGCTGAGCCCACCGGTGCGTTCTTTCTTTTTAAGGATGTTCCAAACAGTTGATTTGGCCACACCTAATGTTTTTGCTATCTCTCTGATGGGTTTGTTTTTTCAGCCTAATGATGGCTTGCTTCACTGATAGTGACAGCTCTTTGGATCTCATATTGAGAGTTGACAGCAACAGATTCCAAATGCAAATAGCACACTTGAAATTAACTCTGGACCTTTTATTTGCTCCTTGTAAATGGGATAATGAGGGAATAACACACACCTGGCCATGGAACAGCTCAGCAGCCAATTGTCCCATTACTTTTGGTCCCTTGAAAAGTGGGAGGCACATATACAAACTGTTGTAATTCCTACACCGTTCACCTGATTTGGATGTAAATACCCTCAAATTAAAGCTGAAACTCTGCAGTTAAAGCACATCTTGTTCATTTCATTTCAAATCCATTGTGGTGGTGTATGGAGCCAAAAAGATTAGAATTGTGTCGATGTCCCAATATTTATGGACCTGACTGTAAATATTGCTTATCCGTGCAAGCAAAGTTTTATTGAAAAATGCAAACAGTTTGTTTAAAAAATGATTAACGAATATTTCTAACTTAAAGCCGAGGCCTCCCATTATCTCTTGGATCTTCAAATTTTGGATCTTTCTTGGAATAAGTGTGTCGGAGGAAACCTCCAACTGTTTTCAGAGACTCTGAAGAAGACAACAGCTCTCCATAGTCTAATCCTTAGTAGCTGTAACCTGGTGATGCATGATCTGGCAACCTTAGGTATGTATCACAACTATCAGCAGTTAATGGAAGTGTGTCTTTTCTGATCAGGGATATTATCTGACCTGAAAAATAATTACTTTAACAAAGTGCTATTTGGAAATAGCAAAATATTTTTTTGCATTGGCTTACACATACTTTTTGAAGCTATTCCATATTTTATTTATATTGCCTATAGCGTTCAGAATTCATGAGCATGTTGCGTGTGTGTTATTCTATTGTTTCACATTCTAGTAGACATTAAAAATGTTAGGTGTATTTTGTGTTATTATTTTTTTTATTTTTATAAAAGTCTGGAGATGCCCTACCTGGTTTCTCTATCCTTCTCACTAGTATCTGTCCTCCAAGGATTATATTTTGCTATCGGCCCTATCCAGGATACGATGTGATGTCATAGATCACATTTACAATGCATCTTGAATAGTATACACAACGAGGAGAAACCACACATCCAAATGACAAAGATCATGTTCCTTTACTTTGTGCATCTGCCTTAGTGTTAAAAATGCACAAAACACCTGGGTTTGTTCATCCAGCACTGGTAATTTAAAGGTGGCTGTTTGCATAACTTCATAAAGATCCAACCCTGGTAAAAAGTTCCCCACTTATGTATTTACATGTTTCTGGCTTCTGTACTATGGTTTAAAACATGATATTTATTTGGGTATACGAGAGGTTTTTTGTATTGTTGTACAAATTTTGCCCTGTCAGCGATAGTCAAAAACCTGCAATCTTTTCTTGTGGATTTTCCAGCAAGGCCTTACCCCGTAAGCGTTAAGTTGGGAATTAATAATGTATGGACCCTCAAGCTAAGCTTCTGCATGGTATCTGGCCCAATACATTAAGAAGTAGGACAGCACTGATCTAGATTGTGTGTCCTGTCCTTCAAGTTTATGGTCCTGTTCGCTTAATCTCTCAGATGGTACCATTAAACCATGGCAAATGGTGGTAAGCTTTGATAGGGCTAATGCGTGCTGGAGTCGCCCACTAGGATGGAGTTAGATATATAGATATTTGACTTTGGGACCGGGGCAAAGCGTGGCCAGTTTCGATTAAGGAAATCTGACTTTTTGGGGTGCTACTGAGGACAGTAAACAACATTAACAACATAGAACAATATAAAAATTAGAAGAGATGTCACAAATTATGGTTTGGGGATCTGAAGCATCTTTCTGCATTTTGAGAATTGCCTCAATTCAGTTTGCTTGGATGCTTTTCAGATTCCATTGCCAGAATTTTTAACAATGTTGCAAAAATGAACTGATTGTGTATAACAGTAATTTGCATTGCAAAATGCTCATAAAACAATATTAAAATATGATTTAAATTAACAACTCATTTATTCATTTATTTAAGTGCAAATGTATGCATGTCTGTTGAAATAGAAATACTTTTACCAGTGGTAGCTCAAATATGTCTAAAATGTCTTTCAGCATCATTGATACAGAATGGACATTTGCTCAGTTTGCAGCAGTTGGATCTTGCCTACAACGATGCAATCTCTGATGAAGGATGGGGTCTCCTCTTTGAGAGTTTATGTTCTTTGAAGAGCATTGCTGAATTAGATATTAGTCTACGACCAGCTTCCAGTCGTAATTGTGGTCCATGGTTCATTCATTTATTGTCAAGCTTGTTAAAATTACCTCAACTGAAAGAGCTAGGAATGCAGCGATGGGTGCTCTCAGGAGCAGAACAGCAGCAACTGGACCGTGTTTGTAAAGAAAGTCACATTAATATTACTTTGGACTGATCTGCTCTCCAGCTGATATAACAATCTTAAAGGGACAGTAACACCTACAGATGGCAGATATTTGAGGGCCACTTAAATAGAGTGTCTAGAAGTGAGTTAAAACATTTCTCTTCTTAGGAATGTGTTGGTGGCCAATGATAAAATGATTGCTTATGCAAATGTTTATTCACGTATCAGCAAGTTATATGAGGGCCTATATGTCTGCAGTAATGGACATAAAACAAAACCTGAAGCAATTATATATTTTTTCAGACTTATCACTAGTGTAACAAACAGGATTATTGTACATATATGGAAAATGTCTGATTTGATTATATGACTGTTGCACCAAGTGCGGCTGGTACCCTTTTAATAGTATGAATGACAGATTAACTGCACCTGAACAATTATTCAAATTACCTAAAAAAAAACACACACAATAAAATTCTGATTACAACATTGGATGTTATGTTTTAGTATTTTTTTGTGTGTGCCAAGATTAATTGCAAATGATATGAATTTTCATGAGTACTAACTAAAGATTAAATTAATTTTAACAGTTAATGCAGGGTGTAATTTTCCTTGAATGCAGGCAGTGACACCATCAGGGCAGTCCGGTCTGTAGCCCAGTAAGGCCAGAGTGTCCTGGAGGGTCTGCAGCTAGACAATAAACATTTAGCCCTGGTATTATTTTGGGGAAGACGCAATTGCGGTCCCTGCTGCCATTAAATCACACAATATTCTGATAGGAAAACACGTCATAAAAAAAAACACTTTAACTTCAGTCAAATGTAGTGGCCGGCATTAAGTCTGGGCCGTAGGTAACTTGGGAACATAAATGCCTGGTGACATGGTTTGATGAACCATGTCACAGGTATGCGTTGGGCCACTGTCCCCTTACTGCGTTGCGATTGCTCTTTGCGGACAAACAAAAAAAGACAAA
The DNA here is from genome assembly GCA_036172795.1 of Pelodytes ibericus. NCBI lineage: Eukaryota > Metazoa > Chordata > Amphibia > Anura > Pelodytidae > Pelodytes > Pelodytes ibericus. The sequence continues at coordinate 150,371,610 of CM069861.1, forward strand.
GAAACAAGAAACAAAGGAAGATAGAATTTAAATATAAAGCTTATCAAATGGTGGTATATTACAGTAATATGTCCTTAGGCAGTGGTGTATCTTGATTTTGTGCTGCCCTAGGCACCCCCCAAGAATTTCTTATGAATGGGGACTCTAGTTCGGTTTATAGAAAGCCAATAGTATTACATGTATTCCATAAGCCAAAAGTCTATAAACCGAATGACATTCGGTTTATAGACTTTTGGTTTATAGAATAGCAATAGCATTACATGTATTCTATAAACCAAAAGTCTATAAACCGAAATAGAGTCCCCATTCATAAGAATAGGTCAATTGACCTATTCTTATGAATGGGGACTCTATTTCGGTTTATAGAAAGCCAATAGCATTACATGGCTATTGGCTTTCTATAAACCGAAATAGAGTCCCCATTCATACGATTGTCCCACATTTTACTTCATTTTGCAGCCCTCTAGCCCTTTCCAGGACTTTTTTAGAGGCATTTTAGTGGCCAAAAGTTCGGGTCCCCATATTGACTTCAATGGGGTTTGGATTCGGGGTCAAGTTCGGGGTCAAGTTCGACCCCGACCCCGGACTTTTTTTTACGAAGTTCGGCCGAACCCACCGAACCCGAACATCCAGGTGTCCGCTCAAAATATGTTTCAAGTAAAGGTTATAAAAGTGTGTGGTTTTTTTTATTATCCACAATATTTTATTATTCTTGTATAGTAAATTATATGATATGAATAAAATAATGGTAGAAATCCCTTCTTATTCCAAATGAAAACAATATAACATTTATGTGAGTACAGTAAATGAGAAAAAGGGAAACTACAGCTAAACACCAAACACCGCATAAGTGTTAAAAAGGTTGCCGCAAAATTATCCAGTCTGGTTACAAAGTTAATAAACACATGAAAATACAGGAAGAAACCTTTTTTCTTTTAATAATTGATGGAAATAAAATATTACATAAGATAGTAAATTTGTAAGAAAAAATAAATGCAAGCTGAAATCAGTGACATGTCATTTTTAATCAGTAGTAATTATGGCATCAATTCCAGATCGAACGTACAGCTACTTTGGATGTATTAATACCAACTCCTCCAGTGTAAATTTGACTAACACTATAAACATATCATAATGGTGCGTTTGGCCATGTATTTTGATTTCTGGAACCAATACTAGAAAGATGCCCGTCATATTCACTTGTTCTTCTTTCCTTTTGCTTTACCTTTCTTCCCTTTGCTCTTTTTCTTATCTTTTTTCTTTCCCTTTTGATGGACATTAAGTAGGTAAGCAAAAGGTCCAAATCCTTTCCGTACCATAAGACCTCGCCACCAGGCCTGGATCTAAAGCAGAGAGCACAAAACTATCAACAAATTAGTGTAAATGCTGTTTCCATATTTCTTAAACATTCTAAAGAATTGTAAAGAATGCGGATAACAATTCCTGTTCCAGCTGCATGTATTGAAATCTCCTTCTCAGAGCTAAAATAGATCATTCAATAAAGTGAATATAAAACATGTTTTGCTGGGAACAGTGAAGTAGACCTAGCCTTTCTGAATTGTTGTTTGAGGCAAAGATGGCACAAAGAGGCTGTTTGGGAGAGAGGGGCTAGGATGTCACAAAGAGATTGTTGACTAAGATGGCACAGAGAGGCTGTTTGGGGGGCTACGATGGCACAGAGAGGCTGCTTGGGGGCATATATGGCACAGGGTGGCTGGGGGACTAAAATGGCACAAAGAGGTTGGCAAAGCTGGCACTGTGTCACATGTTATTTGGGGATGGGGAAAAAGGAGCCCAGAGGACAATGTTTGCATCTGGGCCTAGTGCTTCCTAGATGTACCCCTGTTGGAGGCTCAAGATTAAAGTCTCAGTTAACATTCAGAAATCTAAAAGTACAGACTATAATGCTGTTATTTACCAAAATAACACAGACAATTTATTGAGGTTCTCTAAAAATGTTTCTTTAAAACTGAGTTGGAAGTGTCATGTAGAAGATGGTGCACACGTTTATCATTTACCTTTGTTGCCAATTTATTTCTGCGTCTCTTTTCTTTCAAGTATTCCCAGACAGCAGTTTTACCAAGGTTGCACAGCTCGATGGGTGGATCTACCAAAGGATTTCCCTCTAGAGACAGCAAATCTAGCTTCTGCAACATGTCCAGGTTGTCTGGGAGACATGATAATTGATTGTTCTGAAGTAGCAATTTTTGTAAGCCTGTAAGGAAACCAGTAAACTGATAAATCAGGTGTTTGTGTAACAATGATTTAAAACAAGTAATGTGCTTGTTATTTGGGTAGTAAAACTGCAAAGCCTGTTTATCAGTATTTGAAAGACTATTTTTTTCACCACTTCACTTGTTATATAACATGATCCTTACAATAAACAAATACAAAATGTACTTCTCACTTGTACTTCTGGCTATTTTAAGAGAGTTACATAGTTACAGATAAATAAAATGTTTTTCAAATGTAGTTTCTGTGATATACTATTCTTGAGAAACTATGTTTTATTGAAGCAATCAACTAGTTGCAGTGCTTCATTTGACAACAGTACAGCTGCAGAGATTTTACTGATCAACAGTGTTGTTCCCTCAGTGGTCTCTCACGTCACAGCTCCAAATATTTTGGTTTTAAACTGCTAGCTTTTACCAGGAAATAAAATCTGCCAGCACCCTGCTGCGTTCATTTTATTATTTTTATTTATTTATTTTAATTTTTTTTGCTGCGTTCATTTTAGAGCCCACCCATTTATATGAGATAAACACCGCATTTTTTCCTATCCACCAGCAGATAAAATTGCAAGGCAAATGATATAGACCTCAGTCAAAACCTTGATCAAATGTTCTAATATTCTCTGTTACTTTAAAAAAAATGTGGATATCCAGTCTTTATCTGCCAACATTTGTAAGACGGAAGCTCAAAAAAGACTGTAAAAAAAATTGTAAACAGCATATTATTTCTTCAATTTGTTTCTTGTGTAAACAAAATAGTTTTAGAAAATTCTATTTTTAAGATTCCAAAATGCACATAATTTTTTTTAATAATATTCCAGTTAAACATTTTCCAAAAGGTGTCTTCCAAATAAACACGTCTTACTGAATTTACCTTGTAGTTGGCAGATCGCTTCTGGCAGTTGTTTAAGTAAGTTGTTATGACAATTGAGAACAACCAAATTTTGCAGTTGGTTTATGGTTGATGGAAGAAATTCCAGATTGTTGTTTTCAATGTACAATTCCTTCAAATTCTAATAGAATAAAATGGTGACATATTGGAAAAAAATTAATAATTTAACATTCTTCCTGCTAATGAGCTGGCTGAAACTCCTCTGATCTATCCCATTCTAAAAATGCAGAATTCACTCTAATTTGAATTCCATGCTTAATTAATTCCAAGGGCTTACAGACTACGAGGGTTATGGTGTAAGCACTCACATTTTCTCAGGGATTTATCTAAGGAGTCTTTATAATAGGCACAATGAGCCATGTCTCATTTCTCAACTTAATCCAGAAGGCTACACTGGCAATATGTGGAGTATAGTTGCCAACAGCAGGGCCGATCCTGGGCGGGTGCACGGGGTGCACCGCGCCCAGGCGCACGGGAGGAGAGGCGCTGAAGCAGGGAGCTCTCTCCCTGCCGTCCTCCTCCTTGTTAAAGCAAGCACAGCGCGACGGGTGCAAGCTCCGCCCCCGTCGCGTTCTGTGATTGGCTGCTGCCGGGAGATGGACGTTCTCTAAAGTATCTGCCAAGACACCATAGAGAACATCCTCCTCCCTGCAGCCAATCACAGAACGTGACGGGGGCGGAGCTTTCCCCCGTTGCTCTGTGCTTGGATTAACAAGAAGGAGGAGGTAATAACAGTTGGGGGGGTGTTAAAATATAAAATAAAAAAAGAAAGAAAGTGTGGAAGTGTCTGTGAATGTGTATAAGTGTGTCAATGTGTATAACTATGTGTGTGTTACTGTCTGTGTAAGTGTGTGTGTATGAGTATAAGTGTGTATGTGTGTGTCAATGTGTATAACTATGTGTGTGTGTGTTACTGTCTGTGTAAGTGTTTGTGTATGTGTATAAGTGTGTATGTGTGTGTCAATGTGTATAACTATGTGTGTGTATGTGTATAAGTGTGTATGTGTGTGTCAATGTGTATAACTATGTGTGTGTGTTACTGTCTGTGTAAGTGTTTGTGTATGTGTATAAGTGTGTATGTGTGTGTCAATGTGTATAACTATGTGTGTGTTACTGTCTGTGTAAGTGTGTGTGTATGTGTATAAGTGTGTATGTGTGTGTCAATGTGTATAAGTATGTGTGTGTTACTGTCTGTGTAAGTGTGTGTACATGAGTGTCTGTGCAAGTGTATCCTATGTCTAAGTGTGTAAAGGTGGCTGTGTTTGTATTTATGTACGTGTGACAGTGTGTATAAGGGTGTCTGTGTAAATGTATGTCTGTGAGGGTGACTAAATGTGTAACTGTGTTTGTGTGACTGTGTGTATTTATGTATGACTGTGTGTATTTATGTATGTGTGTATAAGGGTGTCTGTGTAAATGTATGTCTGTGAGGGTGACTAAGTGTGTAATTGTGTTTGTGTGACTTTGTGTATTTATGTATGACTGTGTGTATTTATGTATGTGTGTGACAGTGTGTATAAGGGTGTTTGTGTAAATGTATGTCTGTGAGGGTGACTAAGTGTGTAACTGTGTTTGTGTGACTGTGTGTGTTTATGTATGACTGTGTGTACAAGAGGCCAGCATGGAGAACAGAAAGATAGAGATGGAAAAAGATATAAGGGATGAGGGGAGAGACAGACATGGGGTATGAGTGGAGAGAGAGAGAGACAGACATGGGGTATGAGTGGCGAGAGAGAGACAGACATGGGGTATGAGTGGCGAGAGAGACAGACATGGGGTATGAGTGGAGAGAGACAGACCGACATGGAGCATGAATGGAGAGAGAGACATGGAGCATGAGTGGAGAGAGAGACAGACATGAGGGAATAGGGAGAGAGAGACAGACATGAGGGTACGGGGAGAGAGAGACAGACATGAGGGAATGGGGAGAAAGAGACAGACATGAGGGTATGGGGAAGAGACAGACAGACACAAGGGTATGGGGAGAGATAGACATGAGGGTACGGGGAGAGACAGACAGACATGAGGGTATGGGGAGAGACAGACAGACATGAGGGTATGGGGAGAGAGAGAGACACGTGAGTGACTGACTTGGTGGAATATTATTTATCACTCCTTATGTACTTCTTTTCCAATGATGCTCAGCCAGACTAATGAGAGACTTTGGCTGGTTGGGAATCATGGGAACGGTAGTTAAAACTAATTTTGCTAGCCAGCAAAAAGTCTCCCATATTGCTGGCTGAGCATCATAGAAATAAATAAAACCACTACACAGTATTATGGCAAAATATATATCTTTATTTAAAATAAACGTTGGTCCTTTACATTAAAATACAGTTTTCTCCCTCCCCCTCTCCCTAATATTGAAATGGGCATGTCTGGAACAGAAATGTCTAAAGGGGAGGAGTTCATAATATAGCCACGCCCACCCTTGGGCGCCAAAGGAAAACCTGCACCCAGGCGCCCGTCACCCTAGGATCGGCCCTGGCCAACAGTACTTTATCTGCCAGGACAGTCACTTTTTTCGGGTGGTGCTATCCCACCAACTTCATTTTCGTCCACCATGTCCTAGGACATTGGCAAGTATACCAATAGGCTCTTGTGTAAATGATCTCTGCTAATTTCACAAATCTGTTCTTTTAAACAGTGGCGTGAGGTTGTTTTTTATTTGTCTGTTGTCACTATTTACTGATTTACATATCATTTTACTGGTACATATTTTACACATTTATCTTACCTTTAGCAGACATATATTTTCAGGTAAATTTTGAAGTCTGATGCCTTGATCTTGTCCAATATACAACTTCTCCAAAGACTCCATCCGGCAAATATCCCCTGGGAAAGTAGCAAACCTGTTTCCACTTATTCCCAAGTATTTAAGTTTGGCAAGAAACTTCACATCAGGAGTAATCTATATTGACAACAACATATTTCAATAATAGCAGACAAGATAAATAACAGTCGTAAATAAAAATGAAATGATCAAAAAATAAGCTCCATACAAACAAGATGTAAGTTGATGATAAAAATGATCATTGTTTTTGAATAAGTGCAAGTTACACAAAACTGTCTCAAAAAAGACAACTTCTGCATCCTCAAAAGCAGGATTCTAGTTGTACTCCAGGACAAGACTTGACAAAGAGCCCACAGGGTTGAAATGTTGCCACTTTGGTGAAAATAAACACCCCACTTAATTGAGTGCTGTGTGGCTCGTTGTTTTTCTATTGTTATTATATGGGACCTGGTGGAGTTCTACACTCAGCACCATTTGAAGAGTGACTGCTGATAGACCTTATTTGCTTTTATAGTTGTGTAGTCAGTCTGCATATGTACACACTTCTACATATGCAGACTCTGTTTTCATCTCCAGTGTCCCAGAAAACTGGATCAAATAAGCAATAAGCAGGGCCAATATATAAAAATATTTAGCATTTAGCTCTTACTCCTTTTGAATGTTTTAAATGTCTTGGTTAACAACATCTTTTTCCCTTTATTTTTTTAAAACTGACTATTTTATACTTACAACACATACTAAATTGTCATCCAGGGATAGCATTTGGAGTTCTTTTAGTCCACAGATCATGGCCGGAAAATCAGTGAGATTATTTTGACTAAGATCTAGTATCTTGAGAAATGTCATCTTGCTAAATGCAGTCGGTAATGTTTTTAGGCCATTATTTTTCAAGTAGAGAACACACAGGGACTGCAATTGACACACTGGCGATGGAAGTACTCTGAGATCATTATTCGACAGTGCCAGCTCATTAAGTTTGTTCAGACAACTGAATTTATGAGGAAGTTTCTGAAGATGGTTACCAGATATGTCAAACACAGATAGTTTCGTACAATGATAAAGGGACTTTGGGACGAAAGAAAGATGATTAAAACCTACAAAAAGTTTGTCAAGTTTTGATAAAGAGCTAATTTGAAGAGGTATTGATTTTAGTACATTTCTTTCAAGATCAACAACTTCTAGATTCAAAAGTGAACAGATCTCAATTGGAAAATCTGCTAATTCATTGTTCTGCAAGTAAATTTCTTTCAGTTGTGTTAAATTAACTACTTCCGGTGGAAGAGATCTTAAGTGGTTGCTGGATAGGCCAAGAAGTTGCAGATGATGAAGTTTTTTGCATAACTCAACTGGGAGAATTTTAAGGTTAATGCTATAGAGTCTAAGTTCTCGGAGATTATGCACTTTGCTTATGTTACTCAAGGTGTCCAAAGAAAGGGGATTGTTGCTGAGATCCAAACTGTAAAGATTCTGCAGTTCGCCAAGCTCCTCACAAACACATGTGATCTTATTGTTATTCAGGTAGAGGACCTTAACATTCCGGAGTCGACTAATCTCCTTTGGGATGACATCAATCTGGTTCTTCTCTAAGTGTAGTTCTTCAAGTTCTTCCAGGTGTAAAATTGGAGGGGGGATTTTGGTATATTCTTTTTGTGCTGAATCCATGAAAAGTACTCGATGTTGCAGCTGCTTTGGTAACTCATCCTTTGGCTCAGACTCTTGTTTGACTTGAAAAGTCTCCAAGAATGGCTCATTAGTACCCGATGAAACTGATGTGACAGCATTTAAAAAGCGAACATTCAACATCTTGCCAGTGGTGTTTTGACTAATCTCCCGCATTCTCACATTCAGATGGTACGATCTCAAAAACAAAACATTAAAAGAGAATTAATACACACTGACATCAATACCGATATATACTTATGGCAAATTTATTTTATTTGTTATAATTTGTGTACATAAGTGTAAACACCAGTAATATGTGTACAACCAATAATAATGTGGTATCATAAAAGAGTAGTAAGTGACTTACATATAAAAGAGAGTTGATTACTTAAAGAATGTACTTTCAATATTAAAGCTAGAAAGAAAACAAATCAAAAGGTTGTGAAATCTATAAACTCTCAGGAAATGTGTTCGTCCAGTTCCTCGTAGGTACTTAAAGTGCCTAAAGGTTTTAAATATTTGAGCATATATAATAAAAGAGCCTGTTCCAGATTCTTACAGCGCATACATATTTCGGCTTCAATTCAGGTAACCCAGATGTATCTCTGTTGGAATCCCATCATTCACAATCCAAGGTGGATTATACGGTATATATACTCTTTTGTGGATCTATATGAAAAAGACACAAAAGACCATGTGGCACAGTAGCCTATGGACTACCAGGGAATGTATCCTGGTATGTCCCTGTGATGTCCATGTGACCAAAAGTATGGCCCCTTCTTTTCTCTTTTTCTTTCTCATTGCTGATTATTTTATTCTGTCCCTTGATATGCTTAATCACTGATATATAATTGCTAACTATTTTACATTATAATGTAGCTTATTGTTGTAGTAAGATTTTGATAAAAGTATATACTAATATCTCCAAAAAAATGAATAAATAAAATAATAATGACAAATAAATGTAAATCTAAAATATATGTATACATGTACTTGCATATACAATTAATACACAGAGTCCGTGACTGAAGTTAAAATCCAGAATATTCCCTCCAGTATTTTCCAGGAGATAGAAAACAAGGAGAAATCGAAATTAGTGTGATATAGTGTGATTGTGTTAAAATCTAATAAATAAAAAAAATTGTGAACGCATATGTGAAAGCTCTTATTCAAATCTAGAACAAAGGTACAGCGTGTGGATTCAACCATCTCCAGGGCTGGTTCTCAATTCTGTTACATTAACTTCTCCAAGAAACAAACTGTCCATTGCCCAATATAGCTTTAATTTAATTGTAAAAACAAATAAGGTGCCAACTTACATGGCTTTGCTCTATAAAGCCACCTGGAGCAAAGTATACAGGAATAAGGCTGCTCACTCTTTGTGTGAAGCAGAGGCAGCTTGCTGTTGCTTTGTAGTTTGGAGTTCCGTGGTCTACATGCTGGAGTGCCTGTGTGGCCTCCAGTATATGGGCCGGACTAGTAGTCCCTTTAAGAGAAGACTCTGTGAGCACTGGTATAATATCCAAAGATGATATGAACAACATTTGTTGTCAAAACATTTTTGTGAAGTCCACAAGAAAGATCTAAAACAGTTGAAAGTCCTGTAATTGAACAGGTAGCCTTGGGTCACAGAGGGGATAAGAGAATTTAAAAAATATGCCAACGTGAGACTCATTGGATCTTTGAACTTGGCACTCTGTTTCCACATGGTGTGAATGACAATTTTGATAATATCTGCTTCCAATAAAACAACCTTGTAATTTTACTATATTTCTTTAAATTCAAATGGGTAATATTTTTAAAATACTATGCCAGATCAGATTCATTTGATTTTTGAACTTAGGACCCTTTTTTCATATGGTTTCAATGACTATTTTGACAACAGTTGTTTTTCAATAATAAAACTGGGTGTCTCTATATTTAAAAGTTTTTCTTCTTCTTTTGGAGCTATATATGGTGAAATATGCGGATAAGGTTTTACTTCTTTTCTATATAGAATCATATATGTCTGTTTTAATATAAATGGGTCTTGACTGTGGTTTATTGTGTTACATAGTAGTTATTATGTAACATTTGTTTGTACATGTTTGTGATATTCTAATTTGAAGTCCTTTATGGGACATTGAACCTATTTATATTTTAACATTTGTAGATTTTGTACATATCTTCACAATTATATCTGTTGCGGTGAGCTCGCTGTCAGGTGTGACTAGTCCGTGTGGCTGCTATGCAGATTGGCTAGCACATTGACAGGGATGTCAGTGACTGTTCCTGCTTTGGGCATTAACTGCATTAGCATGTGGCTATCTAATATTCTTTTTGCGGGAGTTCAAAGTATGCTCATTACTTTTTGCCTGCTTGAAAAAGGTGCTTTACAGTGGACTGAAACACATTGCTTTGCTCGAAAGAATACAGTATTACAGTGATGGAGTTTCTCCCGGCCAGGTTATTACTATTCTCCTCCATCTTTACAAGTGAGTTTTTTATAGCTTTTCCTCTTCAGTTTGAGGATGTCACTCTAAATATATTTGTGATTTTTAAACATTTTATTGTTTTGTTGTAATTTAACCATATAATTTTTGCAACATAATGATTTAGTGTACATGAAGATACATGTGCATAATTAGGTTCGTTTTTATTTACCACCGATGGGATCCGATAGGATGTGAAAATCAGAACTTCCTGAGCAGACCCTATTGTTTTTTTTTAGCTTCTTTATAATTCATAGACACCAGCACTGAGTAAGGGGGCAGATAGTATTACACTGCACATATAAATGTGATGTTGCATTGGAAGTATGCATGAATGTGTGCCTTATACATTCTTGATATATAAAAAGAGATAATTAGAAAGTAGTGTAAAATAAAAATGTAGCTCATGCTTTACTGTTCTTTTAAACATGTGTTTGTGATAATTGGTAAGATCATTTTAGAAATCTGAAATGTTAATTCAATCTGACAGTCCTTTACTTCAGGCTCAGAAAGTGCAATCAGATAATGCACAGTTTCAGGTATCATTTAGCTGGGGTTAAAAAAGGTCCTACAAAGGGTCAAGCCACAGATGTCTGCTACTGAGTGTGACTTCCAATAATTGCCATACTTCTTAAAAATGTTTTAGTGATATTATTGACTCACTACCAATAAATATGTTGAGCTACCTTAAGTGACAGGCAGCCCCAATAAATAAAATGGTCTTCTGAAAAATATGTGTCTCTCATAGGGCATATATTTACTACAGTAGAACCTGCATTGATTGGCAGTCACTCTGAATATCTGTGACAGGCAGCCAATAATCATTTCACTCAAAGAAAAATATGATAACATCCCATTAATACTGTGAGTGTTGCAAATTGAGCAAATTATTATTTCCCATTTAACACTTTAGTGAAAAGGTGAGAATTCCATTAATATAAATATACTCAGATAAGTTTACATCTACAGTACACTATGTAAACATTATGGAGCTAGGCCGACCTATTACTTAAGAAAAAAAAAACTATCATTTACAAAAAAACAGACAAGAAGCATGACAAAGACACACAGCAGTAAAACACAACTAACGTTTACAAAAACAATCAGTTTCTTGGTGTTTTAAAACATTCATATTATAACTAGTATAACACTGTGAGAATAAACTAAAGTCATCCTAACTTTTACATATATTTACATTTGTATTGGAGCATCACTAAATGTTTTTGTATGCACTGAACTTAAGGTGAGAGTAATGCTTTGGAAGAAAAAAAAAACCTTCCAAAATAAACCTTATTTTACTATTTAAATCTGGGGGTGGGGGGGGACACGGTCCAGCAAATAAACATATTTCCTTGTGAAACATCCTAAAAACTGTGACACACTGCAAAACAACTGATATTATAGTGCAGGTTGCTGAGCCCCAGCTAGTTATGTGCTTTCCGTACTTCCTGTCCAATAAGTTCCACTCTCATATAAAAAGCGTCATTGTGTAGTAGGTAACCAATGATCATATCTGATATCTATATCTGGTATCTATTAAAGTACCTGTAGATGGCCGGATCTCACTAATTCACTCCTAAGGTCATTGAATGCAAAGTTGTTGTTACAGATGCATGAGCTGGGCCTGAGCACAGAGTCTCCATTCGAATGGGGCAGATACAATACGGTGTCCATGGCAACCAAGAGTCAACAACAAGGAGACAGTCACACAGAAAAGCAACAGACTGTGTTTACAGCAACAGACAGGTATTATTTAATATCACGTTAATACTAATACAGTGCTTTACACATACATATGGTGTACTATATGTGTGTTCACATGTATTTTCTATTGTGTGTATATACAGTATGAGTATTACTATACACTTATAACTGTGTTCATTAAGCTGACATACGGTAGTTATAACTGTTACAATAACATGTTATTATGAGTGTATGATAATTTATAATTATTACACATGCATTACACATGCATCAATATATGTATATGTATATTTATATGCATAATCAAAAATGCCATAAAAATCGACCCTATGTTTGGATGCAAACATTATGCTCTGTATAAAGTGCACTTGACATTAAAAGATGATAGGAGAGCACCTTAACAAGAAGACATATATATTACAAGTATACATATTTTTGTAGCAATAATATAGGTCAAAATGTATTTCCTGGTAACAGTTCTTTTTTACTTATACAAGCAATTTGATTAGTAATATATACATGATTTTATTTATACTTTTTTTTATACTTCAAAAGGAGAGAGACCTCTAATGATGCATGTTTAGCAGAAGCAAAATGACAAAAAAAAAACACATTATATAATACAAATCTTTATCAGTAGTACCAAAACGATTCATTCATTTTCTTAGTAAACATCAATGTATGTGTGTATTGATAGGTAAAACAAACACTTGCATACATGTTTATTTTATTAATATTTTATCAATTGTGAGTGACATGTATTAGGGATTTATTAAATTAACAATAACTAACTTTAATTAAACCATCATGTTGAACACACATAAACCTCAAATCCTTTAACCACTCCGCCCCCAAAGCCAGGAACTGCCCAGTTTAAATACCACCACAATCCCCACCACAAAAGTCACCCAGGAGTCAGTTTATCAGATCATGTATTTGCAAAATAATGTGTAACATTTTTAATTTAATACATTTATGGCTATATAATTTCCATGTGTAACTTTTAGAACAATTTGCAAAACCCTGAAAAATATAGAAGCTGTAGACCCCATAATTAATGAATATATGCACCTTGAACACTGAATAACACAACTGCATGTGAGCAATATTTTGTATACTATAGAGTAGCATCACTAACATCAGGTATGCACATATACAGACGATTTAGAGGTAGCATTTACTTCTTTATGGTTGTCTGTATAATTACAGAAAGCAGGATTTAGACTGGCCATTAAAATGATGCTGACTCACATAGTCTGATATATAATGTTGCAAACTTGGATGGTATGCTGTGTGGACAAATTGTAATATTTATTTCCTACTATTTAGCCATGTCAAGAAATCTGAAGCAGCAATATATAGCTGCGTGCGCTGAACGAAACCAACCAGTAAACTCGTTCATTGCGGAAATGTTCGTGCAAGTAGACCTTCCACAGTAAGTATGTGCTATAAGCGTGTGTATCAGTGTGCCATGTCCAACTTTGAATTTGTGTTGTTTTATGAAAAACCATAACTATTGTACAAGTCGGTAACATAGTGATGTCATTTTGCCTCTGGTGTACTTACATATCGTATTCAAAGTCTCTAGGTAATAATGCTACAATATATCCTAATATGTTAATATTCTTTTCACATTCCAGTAGCATAAAAATACAGAACAACATGGCGTCTGGTATAATGAAAATAAAATAACCAACTGAAAGAAAATTTGGAACTAAGACTCAGCACAGAATCATTATTACGGGTTTCCAGAGAGGTGGAACTATAAGGGACATTACATTATAAAATAAATACATACATACAATGTATATTTATTTTTAATGTGAAATGTCCTACGCATATATACTTGTGATATTTGAGAATATAGATGTATGCTCAGGGTTGCAGTGGACAGGCTTGGGGGCGTTCACTGGGGTTCTTGCAGAGAAATAATGGCCTGCCTCCTCCCTATAGATTATGGGTCCTGGCTTTAAAAAGAGCATTGACTTTACAATATATATGCTGTTGTTTCCCATTTAATCATGTCCCCAGATTGTGCCCTCTGTCATCCTGATTCGTTCTGGCTTATGTGCTATCACGGTATATTTAATGTGGTTATTAAGTCAGATTTAATGTGGTTGTTTAGTCAGATTTTATCCAGTGGATAATTCTGAGTGGAGAGCACTCTGATTGATTACAGTGTGTCACAGGGGAGTCAGGGACAATGACTGATAGTTTACTCCCTCCTCCATTGTTCTGTTAATTGAATTTACTGTTACATTAATTGAGATGTGTTATTGTATATCTGTAGCAGGTCTGGTTAATTGCTTTTTAGTTCCTGTTGTTTTGCATGTTAATATATGGGTTGAGTTATGTTAACTTGATTGTCTGTTTATAAGACTCTGTTTTAGTTCAAATAAAGTTATTATTCTTCATCCTGCACTAAGTCTCGGCAGTGATTTGGATGGCTGGAGAGATCAGGAGATCCCAGGGCTAAAATCACTGTTCTCAGCCCTTGTGAGGGCTGAGGGCAGTGCCATCTTTCCGCATGGGCTGTTTGGCGATTGCCCAGGGGCCCCCGAGTTCTAGGGGGCCCCGTCCGAATTGTTGAAGAAAAAAAAAAAATTTACTTTTATTTTTTTTTTTTCGTATTTTTCGCTCCATAAGACGCACCTTTTTCCTCTGTGCGTCTTATGGAGCGAATGTATGTGCATACTTACCTCCATCCTGCTCTCCGTTGCTTCCTCTGTGCAGTCTAACCTCCTGCACGGAGGAAGGAAGATCCGGTCTCTTTTTTCCCCTTCTTAACTCTATTGACGTTGCGCGACTTCAATAAAGTTAAGAAGAAGAAAAAAAAAAAGCGCCCAGATCTTATTTCCTCCGTGCAGGAGATTAGACTGCACAGAGGAAGCAACGGAGAGCAGCATGGAGGTAAGTGCTAGGGAAGGGGGGAGGAGGGTGGAACAAAACAAGCAAAGCCTGGCATATTATGTGGCTAACTAATGGCATAAAGGGGCAAAATCCTATCATATTATGTGGCTAACTCCTGGCATAAAGTGGCAAAATCCTGTAATATTATGTGGCTAACTCCTGGCATAAAGTGGCAAAATCCTATCATATTATGTGGCTAACTCCTGGCATAAAGTGGCAAAATCCTGTAATATTATGTGGCTAACTCCTGGCATAAAGTGGCAAAATCCTATCATATTATGTGGCTAACTCCTGGCATAAAGTGGCAAAATCCTATCATATTATGTGGCTAACTCCTGGCATAGAGGGGCAAAATCCTATCATATTATGTGGCTAACTCCTGGCATAAAGTGGCAAAATCCTATCATATTATGTGGCTAACTCCTGGCATAAAGTGGCAAAATCCTATCATATTATGTGGCTAACTCCTGGCATAGAGGGGCAAAATCCTATCATATTATGACGGCTAACTCCTGGCATAAAGTGGCAAAATCCTATCATATTATGTGGCTAACTCCTGGCATAAAGTGGCAAAATCCTATCATATTATGTGGCTAACTCCTGGCATAAAGTGGCAAAATCCTATCATATTATGTGGCTAACTCCTGGCATAAAGTGGCAAAATCCTATCATATTATGTGGCTAACTCCTGGCATAAAGTGGCAAAATCCTATCATATTATGTGGCTAACTCCTGGCATAAAGTGGCAAAATCCTATCATATTATGTGGCTAACTCCTGGCATAAAGTGGCAAAATCCTATCATATTATGTGGCTAACTCCTGGCATAAAGTGGCAAAATCCTATCATATTATGTGGCTAACTCCTGGCATAAAGTGGCAAAATCCTATCATATTATGTGGCTAACTCCTGGCATAAAGTGGCAAAATCCTGTAATATTATGTGGCTAACTCCTGGCATAAAGTGGCAAAATCCTATCATATTATGTGGCTAACTCCTGGCATAAAGTGGCAAAATCCTATCATATTATGTGGCTAACTCCTGGCATAAAGTGGCAAAATCCTATCATATTATGTGGCTAACTCCTGGCATAAAGTGGCAAAATCCTATCATATTATGTGGCTAACTCCTGGCATAGAGTGGCAAAATCCTATCATATTATGTGGCTAACTCCTGGCATAGAGTGGCAAAATCCTATCATATTATGTGGCTAACTCCTGGCATAAAGTGGCAAAATCCTATCATATTATGTGGCTAACTCCTGGCATAAAGTGGCAACATCCTATCATATTATGTGGCTAACTCCTGGCATAAAGTGGCAAAATCCTATCATATTATGTGGCTAACTCCTGGCATAAAGTGGCAAAATCCTATCATATTATGTGGCTAACTCCTGGCATAAAGTGGCAAAATCCTATCATATTATGTGGCTAACTCCTGGCATAGAGGGGCAAAATCCTATCATATTATGTGGCTAACTCCTGGCATAAAGTGGCAAAATCCTATCATATTATGTGGCTAACTCCTGGCATAAAGTGGCAAAATCCTATCATATTATGTGGCTAACTCCTGGCATAGAGGGGCAAAATCCTATCATATTATGTGGCTAACTCCTGGCATATTGAGTGGCAAAATCCTATCATATTATGTGGCTAACTCCTGGCATATTGAGTGGCAAAACCCTGGCATATTATGTGGCTAACTCCAGGTATATTATGTGGCTAACTCCTGGTATATTATGTGGCTAACTCCTGGTATATTATGTGGCTAACTCCTGGCATGTTATGTGGCTAACTCCTGACATATTATGTGGCTAACTCCTGGCATATTATGTGGCTAACTCCTGGCAAATTATGTGGCTAACTCCTGGTATATTATGTGGCTAACTCCTGGCATATTATGTGGCTAACTCCTGGCATATTATGTGGCTAACTCCTGGTATATTATGTGGCTAACTCCTGGTATATTATGTGGCTAACTCCTGGCATATTATGTGGCTAACTCCTGGTATATTATGTGGCTAACTCCTGGTATGTTATGTGGCTAACTCCTGGCATATTATGTGGCTAACGCCTGGCATATTATGTGGCTAACTCCTGGTATATTATGTGGCTAACTCCTGGTATATTATGTGGCTAACTCCTGGCATGTTATGTGGCTAACTCCTGGCATGTTATGTGGCTAACTCCTGGTATATTATGTGGCTAACTCCTGGTATATTATGTGGCTAACTCCTGGCATATTATGTGGCTAACTCCTGGCATATTATGTGGCTAACTCCTGACATATTATGTGGCTAACTCCTGGTATATTATGTGGCTAACTCCTGGCATATTATGTGGCTAACTCCTGGTATATTATGTGGCTAACTCCTGACATATTATGTGGCTAACTCCTGGTATATTATGTGGCTAACTGCTGGTATATTATGTGGCTAACTCCTGGTATATTATGTGGCTAACTCCTGGTATATTATGTGGCTAACTCCTGGCATATTATGTGGCTAACTCCTGGCATATTATGTGGCTAACTCCTGACATATTATGTGGCTAACTCCTGGTATATTATGTGGCTAACTCCTGGCATATTATGTGGCTAACTCCTGGTATATTATGTGGCTAACTCCTGACATATTATGTGGCTAACTCCTGGTATATTATGTGGCTAACTGCTGGTATATTATGTGGCTAACTCCTGGTATATTATGTGGCTAACTCCTGGTATATTATGTGGCTAACTCCTGGCATAAAGTGGCAAAATCCTATCATATTATGTGGCTAACTCCTGGCATAAAGTGGCAAAATCCTATCATATTATGTGGCTAACTCCTGGCATAGAGGGGCAAAATCCTATCATATTATGACGGCTAACTCCTGGCATAAAGTGGCAAAATCCTATCATATTATGTGGCTAACTCCTGGCATAAAGTGGCAAAATCCTATCATATTATGTGGCTAACTCCTGGCATAAAGTGGCAAAATCCTATCATATTATGTGGCTAACTCCTAGCATAAAGTGGCAAAATCCTATCATATTATGTGGCTAACTCCTGGCATAAAGTGGCAAAATCCTATCATATTATGTGGCTAACTCCTGGCATAAAGTGGCAAAATCCTATCATATTATGTGGCTAACTCCTGGCATAAAGTGGCAAAATCCTATCATATTATGTGGCTAACTCCTGGCATAGAGTGGCAAAATCCTAGCATATTATGTGGCTAACTCCTGGCATAAAGTGGCAAAATCCTATCATATTATGTGGCTAACTCCTGGCATAAAGTGGCAAAATCCTATCATATTATGTGGCTAACTCCTGGCATAAAGTGGCAAAATCCTGTAATATTATGTGGCTAACTCCTGGCATAAAGTGGCAAAATCCTATCATATTATGTGGCTAACTCCTGGCATAAAGTGGCAAAATCCTATCATATTATGTGGCTAACTCCTGGCATAAAGTGGCAAAATCCTATCATATTATGTGGCTAACTCCTGGCATAAAGTGGCAAAATCCTATCATATTATGTGGCTAACTCCTGGCATAGAGTGGCAAAATCCTATCATATTATGTGGCTAACTCCTGGCATAAAGTGGCAAAATCCTATCATATTATGTGGCTAACTCCTGGCATAAAGTGGCAACATCCTATCATATTATGTGGCTAACTCCTGGCATAAAGTGGCAAAATCCTATCATATTATGTGGCTAACTCCTGGCATAAAGTGGCAAAATCCTATCATATTATGTGGCTAACTCCTGGCATAAAGTGGCAAAATCCTATCATATTATGTGGCTAACTCCTGGCATAAAGTGGCAAAATCCTATCATATTATGTGGCTAACTCCTGGCATAAAGTGGCAAAATCCTATCATATTATGTGGCTAACTCCTGGCATAGAGGGGCAAAATCCTATCATATTATGTGGCTAACTCCTGGCATAAAGTGGCAAAATCCTATCATATTATGTGGCTAACTCCTGGCATAAAGTGGCAAAATCCTATCATATTATGTGGCTAACTCCTGGCATAGAGGGGCAAAATCCTATCATATTATGTGGCTAACTCCTGGCATATTGAGTGGCAAAATCCTATCATATTATGTGGCTAACTCCTGGCATATTGAGTGGCAAAACCCTGGCATATTATGTGGCTAACTCCAGGTATATTATGTGGCTAACTCCTGGTATATTATGTGGCTAACTCCTGGCATGTTATTTGGCTAACTCCTGACATATTATGTGGCTAACTCCTGGCATATTATGTGGCTAACTCCTGGCAAATTATGTGGCTAACTCCTGGTATATTATGTGGCTAACTCCTGGCATATTATGTGGCTAACTCCTGGCATATTATGTGGCTAACTCCTGGTATATTATGTGGCTAACTCCTGGTATATTATGTGGCTAACTCCTGGCATATTATGTGGCTAACTCCTGGTATATTATGTGGCTAACTCCTGGTATGTTATGTGGCTAACTCCTGGCATATTATGTGGCTAACGCCTGGCATATTATGTGGCTAACTCCTGGTATATTATGTGGCTAACTCCTGGTATATTATGTGGCTAACTCCTGGCATGTTATGTGGCTAACTCCTGGCATGTTATGTGGCTAACTCCTGGTATATTATGTGGCTAACTCCTGGTATATTATGTGGCTAACTCCTGGTATATTATGTGGCTAACTCCTGGCATATTATGTGGCTAACTCCTGGCATATTATGTGGCTAACTCCTGGCATATTATGTGGCTAACTCCTGACATATTATGTGGCTAACTCCTGGTATATTATGTGGCTAACTCCTGGCATATTATGTGGCTAACTCCTGGTATATTATGTGGCTAACTCCTGACATATTATGTGGCTAACTCCTGGTATATTATGTGGCTAACTCCTGGTATATTATGTGGCTAACTCCTGGTATATTATGTGGCTAACTCCTGGTATATTATGTGGCTAACTCCTGGTATATTATGTGGCTAACTCCTGGTATATTATGTGGCTAACTCCCGGAGGAAGAACAAAGTGTGGTCTGTGAGACTACTTTCAACATTGAGCACCTTTCCTCCTGGCTCAGTGTTTCTGTTAGTGTGTGAGTGTGTATGTATGTATGTATACATGTATATGACTGACTACCTGAGTGAGTGTGACTACGTGTGATTTAGTGTAGTCTAGATTTTTTTGCTGGTTCCTTAAACTCTGCTAAGTTTGTCAAGCCCTGTTAAGTCCTTTTAGGTGCAATGTGGGTGCAGAGGAATGGAAAAAAAAACAAGAAATGCAATTTTTCAATAATCTTTTTATTACATATGAAAATAGTTGAATATTAAAAAACTCACAATCAAATAAGTATAAATGCAACTAATTGTATTAATAGATATCATATATTATCATATATAGAGAGAGATGTTAGTGTGTATAGATAGGCTTGTGATATGTGTGTAAATATATATTTTCGTTGTTTTATAATTGTACTATAGATGAATGTGGCCTGCAGTCACCTCACGGGGCTCCTGTGTATGGCATATTTATTGGGCTCCCATGTGTGGCATAATTAAAGAGCTCTGGTCTGTGGCATATTTAATGGCCCTGTGTGTTACTGAGAGGGTAGTGGATGGATGGAATAGTCTTTCAGTTGAAGTGGTAGAGGTTAATACAGTGAAAGAGTTTAAGCATGCATGGGATAGGTATAAGGCTTTCCTAGATATAAGATAAGGCCAGAGACTAATGAAAGTATTACATTACTGAGAGGGTAGTGGATGTATGGAATAGTCTTTCAGTAGAAGTGGTATATGTTAATACAGTGAAGGCGTTTAAGCATGCATGGGATAGGTATAAGGCTATCCTAGATATAAGATAAGGCCAGAGACTAATGAAAGTTTTACTTTACTGAGAGGGTAGTGGATGCATGGAATAGTCTTCCAGTAGAAGTGGTAGAGGTTAATACAGTGAAGGAGGTTAAACATGTGTGGGATAGGTATACGGCTATCCTAGAAATAAGATAAGGCCAGGGACTAATGAAAGGATTACTTTACTGAGAGGGTAGTGGATGTACAATGCAGCGAGGGAGAGGCTCACATTTCTCAGCAAGAATCATGTAGTTCTTGATGAGAAACATTAGGTGACCAGGATTATTCTTCACAAAGTTTTAAACATTACAAGGCTTGAAAAGCACACACATTTCAACATATATATGGTAATGACAACTGCTGGCCTATAATGAAGTTCTGTTACATTGAAGGATTGCATAAAGCAAAGACATTTAACATAGAATGTTGTAATGAAAGAATATAAAGACGGCACCATGACCTCTTTGCTCCATTTAGTGCCATTAGGGAGCAGGCATGTTAGAATATTTGGAGACAGATTTCTAGTTGCCCTAACATGCCTGCTCCCTAATGGCACTAAATGGAGCAAAGAGGTCTTGGTGCTGCTTTTATATTCTTTCATTACAACATTCTATGTTAAATGTCTTTGCTCTATGCAATCATTCAATGTAACAGAACTTCATTATAGGCCAGCAGTTGTCATTGCCATATATATGTTGAAATGTTTGTTCCTAAACCAACTTACTGATGATTAATTGTTTAATATACGCAATTAATAAATAATTATAATTTAACAATTAAACTACATAGTTTTGGGTGATTTTTCGGTGATGCACATCCATTGTGGGCGGGGTCATGTTGTTATGGGCGGGGTCATGTTGTTATGGGCGGATCAAGGGGAGGGGCCATGGGGGCCCCATTGGCTTGTTTTGCCCAGGGGCCCACACAGTTCAAAAGACAGCCCTGGCTGAGGGTCCCTAGGAACTAGAGACTGTCAATATGTCAGATTGTCACAATATTGCTTTTATGTAAAAGAATGAACTTTGTTTTTTTTGTGACTCTGATATGTGTCAATGTATTTCTACATAGAGAGCATGGTTCCTCCTTAAAAATCTGTGGAAATAATCGACTTGTGAAAGTGGAAAGAGTGACAGATGAAGATTTCCAGATTATTGCTTGTGTTCTAGAGCAAAACAGTTTTATAAGACGTATGTATTATTTTTATGATTATAGTAATATCAATTGTTAATTTATATTACGAATTATATTTTATTTATTTTTTATATTTTTTTTAATTATAAACATTTTGGGGTGTGCATAAAACACATAGGAGTCTACTAACTACAATGTGAACTGCATTAATCATTAATCGTGAAAATTTGTCAACATGCCCATCTCTCCAGCCACATTTCACAGTTTACTAACTAGACTCATACATTGTGTACATTAAGCATTTGCAATTACAGGTAATTATTTAAAGTGGCAGCACCCATTACCAGTGTCTCCTGGCAGAGATAAGTTGATTTTACGTATTGATTTCATGCTGCATGACGGTCCTTTCTGGACTAAACCCCTCAAAGGACATTGACACTTGGCCTATTTCACTAAACCATGTACTTGAATCTACCATACTGAAATGAATACAATATGAACCATCAAAACCAAATACATGACAAATAATCCTTAATGTGCTCTATAAAACAAATGCCAGTGAAACCTAAATCATACACTGTCTTTATGAGAAACCGTTTTCTTCCAGATCTTGATCTGAGGTACAACAATGTAACAGATAATGGGGCGGTTTATATTGCAAACTTTCTTAAGGTATGTATTCCTATTTAAACCTCCAGTCTTTGTATAAACATTGAAAAATGCAATTGAAAATGGTATTCTTGTACATAACCCTTTTAATGGCAGTGTGCTTATTAATGGGAGGTAACTGTAATCTTTTCTATTTCACAGGATAACTCATCTTTACTTAGTTTAAATCTCATGGGAAATGACATTGGAACTGATGGTGCTGAACAAATTGCTAAAGCCTTGTATGTAAGTGACTTAGCAGTGTACTGTGGATTTGTTTGGCTATATTTCATAGTGGCTGTATTAACTAATTTATTAGCAAAAATGCTGCATTCACTTCTCTTGCTATAATCACTTTGTAATTAATAATTGTTAATCTATATGAGCAATGCTATTTTCTTTAATGCTCACCTTTGGTAGTGAATTGGTCTAGGTCAATAGCTGACAAGTGAAGTTAACTGTTTTTCATGCTAGCTCAGCTAAATACTCACATAGATCCCAATTTATAGCAATATATTAGGTGGGTTTTGTAACTCTAATTATTCATAGTACAGATTTTTTGTCACCCAGATAAAATGATAAAGTAAACCCTGATCTAAACGCATCATGATTTGTTGCTCTGTTTTTCTCCAATGTAGTGGTTGGAATTAGATAATTAATGCTGGCACGTGAGCCAGGGGTAGAGAGATATGTCACAATGTTCCTTGACAGCCATTTCTGTACATTTCCAGCTTCTGTGGTAATGAGTTTGACTAACTACCTCAAATCACAGTCACTTTCCATGTATACCTGTATGTAGGGTTTTATGACCCTAGATTGCAATTTGAAACACCTAATTTCCGTTCATCATTCTAGTTAAAACACCATCTAATTTCAATTACCTCTTTCACAGGATAATGAAACGCTTAAGAGCCTGAGGATGACTGGTAATAAAATTGGAAACAAAGGTGGGATGTTTTTTGCTTCCATGTTGCAAATTAATTCAACTCTTGAAGAGGTGGATCTTGGAGATTGTGACTTGGTATGTACACAGGGATGCCTACACCCCCAATATAATTTTGAAGCATTTAGACTTGTTCTAATGTACATACATGAAAGGGCTACATTACATATTAAGAGCAACTGCTTTTAACCTCTTGAGATCAAAGGCATGGCACCTTTGACCAATTCTAAATGTTTGTGACAAAACCAATGGGCTTTGACATCGGCGACATTCTCCCGGAAGACGACCTTCTTTTGAGACTCAGTCTTTTTCTGGAAGCTGACGGGTACCAGGGCACCCGCTACTCAGAGTGACAGGCAGTGGTTTATCTTGGTTTTGTGCTAGGCTTAAGCTTGCTGAACGGTGGGGGAGGGATCGAAAATGTTTGAAGCACCAGAAGTGTGCTTTAACACCCTATGGCAAAGAACCGCCCTCTGGCAAAGTACGGCCCCAGACGAGTGCCTTTTGGAAGATACACTACTGGTGACAGGATGTATAAATAGACCCACATAGTCCTTAAGGACCATCCTATTGTGGATGTAAATATACATCTGGTTGTGTGAAGGGATTAATAAAGCTGTGATGTGTTTTTAAATAACAAAGTTAAAACACCTTTTAAAAATACATAAACACAACAAAGGGGGACAAAGAAGGGGCTTCAAAATGAGGGGCTATATATATTCATCATGTTGAGTGATAGATTTTTATTAATGATGGTTTTCCTCAGTGATCTGATGTCTTTTTTTACAGGGTATACAAAGTCTACTAGCATTCTCTACTGTTCTACAGCAAAACAGATCAGTACAATCTATAAATCTAAATCGACCTTTATTATATGCATTACAGGTATGTAGAAATTATGGATTTTATATATTATATTTACCAACTGTTCAGTTTAATCATTTTCCAGCATAACAAATTAAAAAATGTTGAGTAATAAGCATGCATATTCCCATCTTCAGCAGGTTTGCCTGGGAAATCATATTCCTTGCAGTATATTTTGCAAATTAACAAAAAACATAACTCTCTTTCTTAAGGAAGACACTACAGTCCATATGTCCATGATGTTAAAAGTAAATAACACTCTTCAAGAACTCCATCTTTCGAAACATGAGATGACGGATGTTGGTGTTGAACGTCTCTGTGAAGGATTGTATAAAAACATCACTCTGAAATATCTTGATCTAAGCTGGTAGGAAACCTTTTTATGTCAATAATGACTTACTTACACATGTGTTTAATGTATGTCACCGGTGGTTTATAAAGAACCTCTTCAGTGTCCCCTTCAAGTAGGAAATGCAATTTAATTTTCAGTAGACATATATAAATTGTCAGCATACCATATCAGTTTGCGTATTGGCTTGCACAATGTGTGAATGAAATGTTATTATGCTTGAAGTGACACAATGTCATTTTGAACTTTAAGTAGTATAGTAGCGCAGTGCAGACCAATACACACACACACGTATATATATATATATATATATATATATATATATATATATACACACACACATATATATATATATATATATATATATGTATGTACTTAGTATGCTTGTGTATTATTTTTACATTTAGCTAGAAACTTTGTAAAGACGGGTCCTTTAGATGTCTGAGCCACAGTAAGGTACAATGGCATTAGGACAATTCGGTTCTGTTACTGAGACTGTAACAACGATAGCTAATTTTTAACATTTGATGTTGCGCTAGGAGAGACAGTTGCCGAGCAGACGGCTGCCTTCCTGTGGAAGCATGGCAGCTGTCGGTCAGAGGCGTGTTCTATCAAACGTACACGTCAGTTCATCCTCATACTAGGGACGACTAACTTTTCACTTGTGCTTCTATATTAGAAGCACAAGTGAAAAAAAAAATGTTTAGTGTCCCTTTAAAGGGTTGTATATACTAATCCCACCTATAAATATATTGCCTGTGAAATAACTTCCCTCCATGGCTTTCATTGAAAAGTACTATGGTTAGACAATAACACAATCTTAACTAAAACTATTGATATTTTATCATTATAGCAATAAAATAACTCGCGATGGAGTTAAATGGTTGGCAGAACTACTAAAAACAAATACAGTATTGGAAATCTTAGACCTCACATCAAACAGAATGGAAGATGATGGGGCAATCTATCTTGCTGAAGCCATTGGTATGCATAATCAAAGCCTTAAGGCGTAAGTATTTATTGTAATGCACATAATGCAAAATATTTAATAGAACAGAGACACCATCCCTGCTGTATAGAGGGATATTATTATCAAAATCACCTGTGATATTCTCTCCATATACCACAAAAATAACATTAAAACCCAAAAACAATAAAAGTGTAATGTGCTGTGAAAATTGAAATAAAATATTCAACATGGCATAAGCAGGGCACAAATTGTCCATAAATGGGGTAAGCATGGATAAATTATCTTTGTCTTTTATTTTGTCTGCTAGATTATCAATTGTAAGTAACAATATTACTGGAAAAGGACTAAAAGCCTTGGCAGCCTCGATTAAAGCAAACAAGTGTCTGCATTATATCTACATTTGGGGGAATAAGCTTGATGGAGATACATGTGTGGTATGTCATGGATTTTATTCAATATATTGGTGACCATTTAATTTGTATGAAAATGTTTATTTCTTTATTTAGCATTGTTGATTTCTGATGTATTTTATTTATGTTATGCAAGTTTATTTTATCAAATATTTTACTGAACAAGTGTGACTGGGCGCTGCCATTTTGTGAAATATAGTGTTTTTGGGTGCCACCCCCAGACACTTTCCAGCACTAGTATCTCACTTTGCGACTGGGGACACATAATGCAGTTTATAAGTCAGAATTCTGATCATAGACTTGCACTGAATGGGAGGGTAATGTAACTATAACTTAACAAGGGATTGGAGTTTTGATCCTGTTTGATCAGGTCAAACTCTTTGTCCTCTCTTTGTGATGGAAGGCAGGTTAAAAAAGTTGTACACAGCCACCTAGTCCTGTCCACAATGATGCACAGGAGCCAGTAAGAGAGATGGGTGTATCTTATGACATCATCATGCAGGCTTTGGCCACAGTTGTAAAGTGAGACTTGCTGGAAGGTTTTGGAGAATGTTGCATCATGGGTGCAATTCTCAAAATGGATGCTGGAGATAAACACCTAATTTTATAATTACTTTTATATGCAATGAACTCAAACTGAAAAAAACAGTGGCATATGTCTTATAAATGTGTTTGTTTTAAATGCACAGGTAATCTAGTTCAGGGCTTGACAAATTTAATTTACTTTTAGGAGCCAGAAAAAAAAATCTAGGAGCCAGACAACAGCACATTCACAAAACCACACACAGAGACAGTCAGCCAGTCACCTTCATACAGAGACAGTCAGTCACATTCATACAAAGACAGTAAGTCAGTCACATTCATACAAAGACAGTCATATTCATACAAAGAGAGTCAGTCAGTCACATTCATACAAAGACAGTCACATTCATACAAAAACAGTCGTCAGTCACATTTATACAAAAACAGTCGTCAGTCACATTTATACAAAGACAGTCGTCAGTCAAATTCATACAAAGACATTCAGTCAGTCACATTCATACAAAGACATTCAGTCAATCACATTCATACAAAGACAGTCAGTCAGATCCACACACATCCAGAGACAGTCAGTCAGATCCACACACATCCAGAGACAGTCAGTCAGATCCACACACATCCAGAGACAGTCAGTCAGATCCACACACATCCAGAGACAGTCAGTCAGATCCACAATTAGCCAGACCCACACACACATCCACACTTAGCCAGGCACACACACACATCCACACTTAGCCAGGCACACATACACACATCCACATTTAGCCAGGCACACACACACATCCACATTTAGCCAGGCACACACACACACACATCCACATTTAGCCAGGCACACACACACATCCACACTTAGCCAGGCACACACACACACACACATCCACACTTAGCCAGGCACACACACACATCCACACTTAGCCAGGCACACACACGCTTAAAAGAAAAGAGAAAGGAAAAAAAAAAAAAAAGAGAATGACTCCCCCTCCCTGCTGTTTTACCTTATTACACGGGAGGGGGATTTCTACTGCAGCTTGGTCCATGGCACAGACCGTTCTGCACGCTACTGCTGATCGGTGGGATGTCACGTGACACACGCCGATCAGACACTACAGCGCGAGGGGGCGGAGCAGGAAGCGCACACTCTGCTTACCCTCTCGCTGCGAAAGAATAATACCGGTACTTTTTATTTTTTTTTAATCTAACCTCAGGATGGTGGAGCGCCATGTGCTGCTGATCATACTCGGGCGCCAGGTACAATTTCCTAGTCGCCATGGCGACCTGGCGCCCGGGCTTTGTCGAGCCCTGATCTAGTTACATCTTATGTAAGTGGTAGTGTCCCTTTAAGCTTCTTTGTTGTGTACACACATATATTATAACTGTGTTTTAGCTGACATTGCATTTGAATGGGAAAATCTCTAAAAGTTATAGGAACTTTATCTACACATTGTTTATACTGTGAGTGTAGGGAAACAAAATAATCCTTAAATTGTGTTAGCAGAATTGCAAACAAATGTATGAATTAACAGAAAATGGTTTGAAATGTGGTTTCTCCTGTTTATGACATCACCTGACATTTAAAATGCAAATTAAATAATTTCAATGTTAAACCACAGGTGATGTCATAAACAGGAGAAACCTTTTTTTACATTTTTTTAAACAACACATTTTTCTCTTTATTTATTTATGCATTTGCTTGCAATTCTGCTAACACAATGTATAATGTATGTTTTTATTCTGTACATTAACAGTAAAATCGAATACGTTCTTTTCATATTTATATTATATTATCTTGTTAGGGAAAGCTTTTCAGATTACCAATTAATAATAAATATTTTAATTAACTTCATGTTATAGAAATTCGCAGACCTCTTCTACTCTGGTCGCCTAAGCCCTTCCTCTACAGATGTACGACCGTATATTGTAGATGGATGTATATATCTGGCTGAGCTATTTCATGGACTCAAAAAGCATTACTACTGGACACCAAGCTACAGAAATGCAGATAGAACAGTTTGCAATTCCGCATTAGCTATACAAAATTATTAAATCCTGTCAAGATGCTAAAGATTTGTATATATATCTTTAAAACAACACTTGATTTAACATACTGAAAATGTATTGCAATTTTAATTCAATAAAATAAACTTTTTTTTGGCAAAATACCTTTTACTTTTCTTTGTAGCGCCTGTCATTAAGCTCCATTTTATTCGAATCCAAATAAACAAAATAGATTTAGCACTCAGGCGTCTCCTTGTGAGCAGTTTGTTTCAACAAGTGAAACATCAGTGAAAAGTTAATCATATAACACAACACACAACATATAACACAGTGGGAACTTTACAAATAAGCCTTATGCGTTTTGCGCGCCAGGCGCTTAGTTAAATGTTAAGTGAAAAAAAAGATGTGCATTAAACATGATGGGTACATATACATCCCATACGGTCTATTCACAGTGAAACACTGCATTCTGTCGAGTATTCTGCACTACATCCATAGCAGCTGCCCAAGACTTTGTTTTGTTAATTCCATTCCACTTTAACCCCACTTGGAGTGGCCTCAGTATGACAGGGAAAATGTAGCTGATGCTCAAAGCGAGCACTGGCTACATTTTACAAAATTGTGCCTTTGGGCACGCCTCCATGACATCACATGTGATGTCGGGAGGTCTCGCGATTTATTGGCAGAGACCCACAGTGCTTGTGATCGGTGGCAGGAACATAAAGTGGCATTTTGATGCTCGGTTCGTCTGGGACGGAAGCACCACGCGTCACGAAGGAAGTTAATCTTAGTATTAATGAGTACTAAATTAGGAACAATAATTAACACAGTGGGGGGAAAAAAGCACCTTTATTTAAAACAATAAAAATGCAGAGAAAACACCCAAATCTACACAGCCACTAAAGAATATCCATAGAACACATTCAAAATGTTCATCTTAAAACAGATTTCTGTATTCCTAGTGTAAGGGAAAAAAAATTTAATATTGTGTAGTGAATATAGTTTATGAAACTGTTTATTGCACAATAATTCCAAGACAGATTTTAAAACAGCATGTAAAATATCATATTTCGTTTTTTGAATTGTTAAAACTGTGATACTAAAATGTATTTCTGAGTTCTACTTGAATAGTGTTATATTAATGCCATTTCCAGGGTGAAAATATAAGATGTGACAAATAGCAACTTCTACCTCCAACCTGAGTTAAATGCAATAAGGCACCTAGGATAACTCGTTGAAACACTTACGTGTTGTCACAGTGACAGGAGGGAGCGAGGCACATTGCTATACAGTGCTGTGATTGGGCAAGGAGCAGAGGGGAAAACAGATGAGATCTTAATGATTGTACTGTCAAACTATGTGATTTGCATGCTGAAATAGGTGTCATCAACTATACATAACTCCATTCAAAATATAGTCACAATAACACAAATTAGTGCTATGTATGAAACCTCTCTAGACCACCTGGTGGTATTCTCATACAGCTATGTACCAAAGAAAAGTTATGTGGTAGAAAAGTGCCATGACGGATAACCATAGCTGTGCAGTTACCTACTTAAATGTTGATGCTAACCACAAATCTAGGCACCTGTAATACAATCACACAATAGCTGTAATTAACTGCCATTTGTCTATCTCCAAAGCTCAGTCTTGTGTGAGGTTATGTATATTGCATGTAGACCTACACCTCTCTATTCTAACACATCACTGCAACCAATAATCCTTTTCCTAATGAATAACACTGGCACACATCCAAAGCACTGGTAATATCTTACACGTAAAATGTACTTGGATATAATTCAGAATTTCTCTCTAGTTCTAATAAAGTGAAACAAAAATAAATAATTGTATTTTGTTAAAAACAGAGAAATCGCCATAGTAGATCTAAAAGGAATCCTTATTATGTATATCATATCGCAATGCTATTCCAGAAGTTCCTCCTTTACATAAACACATATTTTGTGTCAGTACATCTGCTGTAAAAAAATAAATTGTGGTTCTGAGTAATTGGTCACTGACGTCCTTAGCAGGGTCTCTGAAGACATCTGGTTATCTGATACAGGCAGTAGCATCTGATGGTCTTCTGGACCAATGTGAAGCGTTAGTGGTAGGAACAGCTCTGATGGTTTCAGATCAATGTTGTCTTGCTCTGGGCTTTTCTTTGCAACATCATCACTACTGAATGTATTATCCAGTGTTTCCATTTCCACTGTTTCCTCTGTACCTGAGCAATACAATGAAATAAGTACATTTTGATAAAATATGTCCTTTGTATATCGCCAAATTTGTAGTGGAAACCACAACACTGTCATTGTAGTATTCAGTGTAGCAGATCCATGATGGAAAAATTTCACCAAATTAATTTATTTTACACTAAAAAAAACATTTTTTTAACCCCAATAGCAGTTAACGGACCTATTAATCTTATGGTTATTTATTTTAAACTAATATTATACTTATTCCAAAACAAAGCAAAATATATGTGTTACTTATACAAAGACATTATTGTTGACCGAAATTGGTACACAAGAAAAACTAGATTCTGATACATTTTTAGTAGGTGCAATAATTCAGTACTGTATCTGCCAATGACACTTATAATAAGTAAAATATTCTTACCACTGTGCATTTTTAATTTGTGCTTCTTCAAGTTTTTTACATCAGTGTAAGAATTTCCACACAATTCGCATACAAAAGGTCTTTCCCCTGAAATCAATATGGTAAAATAGAGCAAAAAAAAAAGAAAACTTGTGAAGTTAATCAATTGTCACTTAATAAATATATATTCACAAAAGGTATGCATTAGATAATGTACTGCTTATAAATACACACGAGGTAGTGAACATATTTTGAAATATGTTTGTATAGGACTTGAACATACCTAAGCACAGGAATCTGAGGTCGATTCAAAAAAATGTCCAGCTTAAACATTCTCAATTTGCATGGAATCAGTGTTGCTGTCCTTCTCGGCATGGTTTACTATTCTGTTGCTTTTTAAGGAACTGTAAATTTCTGGGCCACATGTAAGCAGACTCATACAGTACAGCATGTGATCTACATATTAAGCCATGCAAACCTTGTGAATGTAGTTGTCCATTCTACATACAATATTCCTCCGATCAACACAATTCAAATCTTTGAAACCTTTTTTTAAAATGTTTTTTTATTTAATAAATCCAGAGACTACACTACGTCATGTCTGGCTGCAGATTTCTGCAGACATGTTCACATTTTAATCCTCAAATAATATATATCATACACGTTTCTAATTCTGATATTTATTGGAGGTATCATCTGTGTCTGGACAACTATATACTGATAAACACTTCTACTTTTAAAATGTAATCATTTAATCGCTAGCTACATCCATAGTGATGGAAACTATAGAACAGCACAGTCAGTGTCTGGCTACCAAATATACTGACGGAAACTATGTTATACCACTGTCAATGTGTAGCTAACTATATAATGATGGGAGGTATGCTATCAATAGGAGCTACAAAATATCACCAAATCGCCAGTTATTTACTTACAGGAGTCATTCGTTACTAGACATTCATTTTCCTGCTATTTATGCACTTTCAAATACCTGGCGTAAAATTATACGGAGATTGTGCGAGGAGGAGAGCGGTACCAATTGTCTATTCCTGCCAT
The DNA here is from genome assembly GCA_036172795.1 of Pelodytes ibericus. Taxonomy (NCBI): domain Eukaryota; kingdom Metazoa; phylum Chordata; class Amphibia; order Anura; family Pelodytidae; genus Pelodytes; species Pelodytes ibericus. Next base: position 150,403,618 of record CM069861.1, read on the forward strand.
GGCCACAGAAAAAAAAATAGCTACAGCTCAGTATGGCATTAAAGCAGGGATTACCTATATAATGGAATTTCGGGAAATCATACATTCACTTACCAATATGCTAAACAATGTATCACAATTCTGACAGACAACCAATGAGACACACACTAACGTTACGCTATTTAGTAAGTAAAGCCCAGGAAACACATTCTACTAACCTGTATGCGACCGGAAGTGTTTGTTAAGTTCTCCAGACGAAATGAAATTCTTTCCGCAAACTCCACATATATATGGTTTCTCCCCTGTGTCAAGCACATTATATCATTCATCAAAATGGGAAAAGGCAAACACTTCAATGTAACAAACGGTGAAAAAAATACAATCGGTAAAAAGCATTTTGATCACTTGCTCTGCTGCTAATCCTAACACTCAGTCCTATGCTGCCTGCCTCCGGTACCTAAACATTGTTTGTACTGTGACTGAATGAGACATATTGTGTTATCAGAATTGCAAGCAAATGTATAGATTAAGAGAATTTTTTTTTTTTTATCCATGCAAATTACACCTCTGCCACTGAAAGTAGTTCATTGGCAAAGTTTAACCCAGTGAGTGCCAGAGGAGCTATACCGGAGAAAGGACAACATAAATTATAATATTTAGTGTATTTAGAATTAGGGCTAATCATCACCTTTAATACTCTTGTCTTTGTTTTGGTTTCATGTATTGGCCAGTGGCATGTCACTTTATATTTGGCATTATTTGAAACTTGCCAGTGCCTCGTGATTTGTACCTCCTAATTTCCCTGTCTAAATCTGGCACCAATCTACATTGTGTGCGATGGTAGATTTTGTATTACTGTATTACTATAATAGCTTATAAACCTAAAGTTAACGCTAGAATGGCAACAAGCAGTATCCAAGCAAACAATTGGTGAGACAAAATTCCATATCAGACAACCAGGAAATCAAAACTGATAAAAACATCATGTCAAGGAGTTTTATAACAAAAATGAATGAATTAAGTATTAAGTATGAATAATGACCTAATTCTTGAAATATAATTATCTGTAGCTTTACTTATGGCCAGGCTGCATTTTCAATCAGTGTAACAGTACAAGGAATTTCTAAAGTTGAATTTCTTCATTTTGACTCATTCACTGTATTTTACCTGTGTGCTTCCTTGCATGGGTTATAAGAGAACTTGAGACAGCAAAAGCTTTACCACAAGTGTCACAAACATAAGGCTTCTCTCCTGTGTGCCGACGTACATGGTAAGTCAGGGTGCTCGCCTGTGCAAATCTTTGGCCACATCTATCACAGACATACGGCTTTTCACCACTGTGTTTTCTGGTAAGAGACAAACAGCAAGTTAAGATGAGCAACACATGCAAATGCAAAGCACCACGGGCAAACTGTACCTTTCTAGCTGTTGATTCCCATCTCAATTCCCCGTAATTCTCTGTTTATCGAGTAGACCCTTTAGCTTTTTATTTAAAGGGACTCTGTGATCGAAACATTGTTTATACAGTGAGAGAATGATCTATACATTGTATTAGCAGAACTGCAAGCAAATGCATAAATTAAGAGGAAAATGTGATTTAAATGTTATGACATCACCTGTGGCTTGATATGCAAATGACCTACTCAATATTTGCATATCTCACTATTCAATGGGAAATGTATAATTTGCATATCAAGCCACAAGGTGATGTCATAAACGGAAGACATCAAAGACACATGTAAAACAAATTAATGTATGGATGTGCTTGCAAATTTGCTATTACAATGTATTTTGTTCCTTTCTTTGTTTTATAATTTATGCTTTATTTATTTTGATCACATATACAAAAAAAAAAGAATTACCACAAATTGTTAATCCTTATAAATTGCATAAAATACATTATAGAATACATAAAATAATTAGTCAAGGTTAGTTTATGCTATTAAACTTCGAGTAAGAGGGATAAGCTTGAATGAATACAGCAATAAAGGGTACCAAATGGGTAATCTTCCTGTTGACCAAACTCACATACACATCCCATTCATATAAAGACACTACGTCTTTATATGAATGGGATGTATATGTGAGTACATACGCACTACGCTCATTGGTAGAGAAAAATAAAGAGAAAGAAAGGAAAAAGAAAAGATAAAAAACAAACAAACAATGTATAAATCATTTTATATAATTGTATATTCTCTACTTTCACAGTATAAGCAATGTTTATGTGACAAAGTCCCTTTAAGCACCTATTTCTGTTAAAGATGCCATGTTAAAAAAGTAGTGCTTAATAAGAGAATTTCCTGACACCCGGTCCCTACCGAAATTTTATAATGTTGCAATATTCACCATTTCAGCTCACAGTGACCTGCATACAATGTATTCTGTTACACAGGCAGTAATGTTTTGTGATGCTAATGAACTTTCAGCTCAAATTGGGAATTTTGATACATTCAGAGAGATCACTGAGAGAGCAAAACTGTCACTCGCTCGACAGAATCTCTTCTCACAGCTCAGCTGTCAGATTTGTAGAATTAATCTTCCCTAGTGTTTAGAAATGTCTAGAGTAAAGATAGTGATATATTAAATCGGCAATCATAAGTGATGGTGGTAAATTTTTTGTTTGCTCCCTCTTTAATGGCTGATACATGGTTCATGAGTGTATTACCGACCTTGCATGTATCTTTAAGTTGCTGGAGGTTGCAAACTGCAGATTACATGCGTCACATTTGTATGGTTTCTCTTCTCCATGATGCATTCGACTGTGAAAAACCAACTGGCACTTCTGAGCGAAACCTTTATCACAGAGTTTGCACTGATATGGCTTTTCTCCTGAAGTTCAATCAGTTTGTAAAAGACAGAGAGGTAGCAATTAATATCAAACTATTATCGGATTAAGAATACTAGTAAAATTGTGGGATCTTTAGCTTAAAAATAGAAAAAAAAAACATTAAATACAAGTAGTATGGTGCTGCTAAAAGAGAGTCGCACAAAAGCAAATGGTGGGGCAAAAATGCTGTTGATAATCTCTCTGTTGAGAGCACACTTTTCAGAGAATGGGCTATTTTTAACTCAGGTCATTGTTTACAACAGTAGTGTATCTTCCACAAGGCAGAAAAGGCACTCGCCTAGGGCGGAACTTTGCCAGAGGGTCTTAAACCACACTTCTGGTGCTTGACACATTTTTGCTCCCTCCCCCACTGTTCAGCAAGCTTTAGCTCCTTCCAGTTAATCAGGGTGATGGGGGCATGTAATGGACGTGGTGGGGGTATGAAATGAGGGTGATGGCCTTTCATTAGTGTGCAACATGGGTGATGGGGCATGTCGTAGGTGTGCAACGTGAGTGGTGGGGTTCCCGAATTTTGTCTGCCTAGGGCAGCACAAAACCAAGATACACCACTGGGTACCATAGACTGCAATAGGTTAATATGAGTTGAAAACCTATGAGAAGTGATAACTCATGTCATAGTATAGAAATAACCAGGCTAATTTATAGGTGACAAAGGTCCTTACCTGTATGAGTACGTACATGAGTTTTCAGCTGGTTACACTGAGTAAACGCTTTGCCACACAGATGACAAACATACGGTTTAACACCTTTATGGATCCGCATGTGTCGCCTGAGACTACTGGCCTCGGAGAAAATCTTGCCGCAAGTATTGCACGCAGGCTTATTTTTTCCATATTCTTTTTCAGAGTTCGCCATCTTGCACACATTCCTCATGCTTGCTATATTAGCCATTTTGTGTTCTTTAAGAGCACAGTCCTGCTGTGACTTTGTCTGTTTCCGCTTTACGTGTGCTGTTTGTACAGTGACATCTTGAGGCAAGTAAGTCTCACAGTCTAATGCTGATGTAAACTGCAGCAAGCAATTACCATGATCCAGAGTGCCCTGCTCTGCTATGCTCTCTGCAAGTGTACCTGTATCCAAGCTGACATCTGATGGGATTACAGGGGAGGAATTTTGAAAAAGCACTAACTTTTTCTGAACTTTTTGGTGAGAACGGATTACTCTTTTCCATCTCTTGCTTTTAGTGCCCTTTTTTCTTGTAATCACTTTTTTGGCTTCTACCTGTAGGTATGCAGTGTTATCTATGCTAGCTTCACTTGCAGACTGGGTCAGAGACGTCTGTTGACTGCTGTCCAGGATATCCTCAGTACTGCGCAGATCTGCAATGCAGGGTGTGGCCAGCGTGGGAGAGTTCTTTTTGATTTTGCATAATGAGACAACTTCCTCTAGCTTAAGATGTTCTGCCGCTTGATGAATTTCCTCTATATCACAACTGCAAGAAATAATTATACAGTTGTATTAATGGTTTCAAGATATTCACATTTTGAGATCAATGGTGCTCAACAAAGGGAGTGAGCAGCTCCCACAAATACATATGCAAAAAATGATAATCTAGAAGAGCTCACATTCGAGAAACATGGAGTACGGTGTAAATCCCAATTTCTTTTAAAGGGACACGCCCACCAAAAATGTAAACAGTTTTATTTTTATTTTAAATTTTGCCACATTGTTTCAGATGTCTTTTGTGTTTATGTGAATTTATTTAACCCCTTCATGACCAAACTGTTTTTGGAATGTTGTGCGTTAGTGACCGAGGCTGTTTTAACACTTCTGAGGTGTTTGTGTTAAGCTTTAATTTTCTTCTTTGTCGGTTGCTGTACCCACACATATTATATATTGTTTTTTTCAGGACAAGAAGGGCCTTCCTTTCATGACATTATTTTGTTCATATCATTTATTGTATTGTGAAAAAAATAGTAAAATATGGTTAAAATAAAAAAAATAAACACTTTTCCTGACTTTTCTTTGTAAATTATTTTACTAAGCTCCAAAAGCGAATGAAAAAACCTGCTAAATAGATTCAACTATACGTCCTTAGTTCAGAAATACCCAATGTTTATATTTTTTTTTGCATGTTTTAGGTTAATAAATACAAGTAGCATATAGCTATATAGTTTCAAAACCATTTTTTTTTTTTTAAATTAGCGTTAGTGACACTGTAACACCGATATCGGACATGAATCGCTGAATAACCCTCCACATGTACACATTTTTTATAAAGTAGACATCCCAGGGCATTCAACTTGGGGTAATTTGACACTTTTCACTCTGTAATTTTACCACCAATCTTTGACAAGTTTTGGCGTAGTAATTTTGTGTGTGTTTTATTTCCACACACTTTGAAACTTAGGTATGAATTTAAAGGGGCTGTTCTATTTTATTGGCAAACAAAACCCCAATATATGTTCAGCAACTTCCCCTGAGTATAGCGGTACCCCACAAGTATAGGTTTGCTAGGTTTATGTGGCAGGTACAGGGCAAAATTTAGGATACGGTTATTGCAGCTTTAAAACGTGTATTTATTATGTAATGCTTGAGACTACATTTCCTATCATGCTCAGCCAGCCAAAAGCTACCGTAGAAGAATAGGAAATGTAGTCTATAGTAGGAAGCACCGATTTTTGCTATCCTTGCTATCCTGCGGCTGCATGGATCATATATCCAGCTGCTGCGGGCCCCTATCTACTGCTGGGGGCCAATGCAAAGCACTGGCCCCACTAGCAGTTTAAAAAAAAAAAAATATCCCTAGAGGACCACAGACAGACATAACATGTCATTGGTCCTCTTCGGAATAACTTCTTATTTTTATACAATTTATTATTATTATTTTTAATTTATAAAATTTTTAATTTTTTTATTTATGTAACTCTAACCTTAACCCTATGGTTTGGGTTAGTAGAAACCCTAATTCTAACTCTAGGATTAGGGTTTTGATGAACTCTAAGCCTAACCCAAGAGTTATGATTAGCACAATAGAAAAAAATAAATAAAAAAAAAAACCAGGGGGAGACTTGACACACTTGTTCTTGCTGCTTTGGACAACACAAGTGCTTTATGTGGAGACCTAACCACATTATAGCTTAAGCCTTTTTTTTCAGCAGATGCTCTATATCTTTGGGCTATTATTATATTTGATATGTTCGTATAAAATTGTTGAATGTTCATTTCTTCTTCGGGGACAATTTCTATATTCACTCTGTGGAGTGAGATATGTGCTTAAACTACTGTGTGATGCTTTTATTTCATTACTTACAGTTAGATCTGGACACTATGAGCAGTCATTTCTAACAAACCACTATAGACACAATATATACATCTCTCTCTTACCTCTTAAAATGTATGTCTCCACTGTAGATAAAATCCAGAAGTGTTTGAAATCCAGGGGCTGTTACCTGTTCCTTATCCAGTACAATGCTGTCCAGGGCATCCTTGAAGAGGGTGCTGAAATATTCACTAAATGAAGCGAGCACATTTCTGTGTGCCTTAAACTGGAACTCACCAATAAAAACAGTACAGTCACACAGGAACCCAGCCTCTCGCTGTCTGTTTAATTTGTCCAATAGCTGTTTGCAGTGCTCAACATGTGCCATGATGGCAGGGATTGCATACCCATGCCTAGCAAGTAAAAAAGGAGACAAGAATGTGATATGATTTTATATAATTAATAAGAATCAACAGAGTAATGGAGGAGAGTATCTATAAGAGGAGGACAACGACCAGAACAACAGTGCATAGTCTTAATGGGACTCAGTCACCTACATTTTGTATATATTGTAAATGTATATACCGTATTTTTCGCTTCATAAGACGCACTTTTTTCCTCCTCAAAAGTGAGGGGAAATGTCTGTGCGTCTTATGGATATATAAAGCCTGGCATAATGAGTGGATAAAGCCTGGCATAGTGAGGGGCAAAATCCTGGCACAGTGAGGGGCAAAAGACTGGCATAGTGAGGGGCAAAAGCCTGGCATAATGAGTGGCTAAAGCCTGGCATAGTGAGGGGCAAAATCCTGGCACAGTGAGGGGCAAAATCCTGGCATAGTGAGGGGCAAAAGCCTGGCATAGTGAGGGGCAAAATACTGGCACAGTGAGGGGCAAAATCCTGGCACAGTGAGGGGCAAAATCCTGGCATAGTGAGGGGCAAAATCCTGGCATAGTGAGGGGCAAAAGCCTGGCATAGTGAGTGGCTAAAGCCTAACATAGTGAGGGGCAAAATCCTGGCATAGTGGGGGGCATAATCCTGGCATATTGAATGGCTAAATCCTGGAATAGTGAGGGGGAAAATCCTGGCATAGTGAGGGGAAAAATCCTGGCATAGTGAGGGGAAAAATCCTGGCATATTGAATGGCTAAATCCTGGCATAATGAGGTTTTTTTTTTCTTGTTTTCCTCCTCTAAAAACTGGGTGCGTCTTATGGTCAGGTGCGTCTTATGAGGCGAAAAATACGGTAATAGAAAAGGATAAAAACATTATTCATATACTGTATAATTGGAATTGCAAGCACTTTTATAAATTGAGAAAAATATATGTTCTAAATGTGTCTGAGGTGTCTGCTTATCATATAACCTTGTGGCTTGATATCTAAATTACACCTTTCCCTTTAGTATGAAAGAAAGAGCACAAACAGCTTGCTCACCATTCCATAGAATAGTGAGTCCCACTCGGTGTGCTTCAATTAAAAATCCATATTGTATTTCATTGATTAAAATCCTGATGCAGAAGCATAACAAAACAAGTAAGTGATGGACAAAAGCTGGTGCAAACGCGATCAGCTCACCTGACATGTTTTGTCTCAGTGACTTATACGTAGGAATGATAAGGTGTGAATGCACCCCTCTATTTAAAGGGAAGTTGGAAGGGGCAAATAAATAAGCCAGACAATAAAATTGTAACCTTAAATCCAACCCACATATAACAGACCACTAAAATACAAAAGAAAAGAGTGCTATTACAGGACCAGGTCACACTTAGAGCACTAGTGGGACCATACAAGAGAAACAATTGCACCAGAAGTTGTCCACACACACAAATACTGTACATTTTTATAGATAATTGTACAATTATATAAATAGTTGGTTTCACAGATGTACAAATATGTACAAAGCAATGTAAGGGATTGGATAACCTAGATCAAGGAAGGAATTAAAATATACACCTGATGGTTAAATATATAGTTTGCGAGGACATTTGTAAGTTCCCAAATATGAACATAAACATACTCAATAGATAATATCATACATGCCATTCTGAGTTTAACCCAGCAGGCTGCCAAGTTCCCAGCATTAAGACCCAGTAAGTTTCATGCTGGCATAGTTTTCTATGTAAATCTCCAGCTCGTACAGGTAGGGTAACCTTCTCAGTTATTTGACAGCTAAAGTATTCCAAACCATCCGGGTGACTCTGAAAATGTTTCCTTAGAGGAGATGTTGTGCCCCTAAATGTTCATGCATGCGGCATTTAAACACACGACCTGTATGACCGACATATTGGGTACTGCAATATCCACAGGTTAAAAGGTAGATAACTCCCCGGGTATTGCAGTTAGCATAAAATCGAAAAGGGGAATGAGGTATCAGTGAATGTAGATCTAAACACATTTGAAGTCACTAAATAGGAGCAGAACATACAGTGTTTACTGCCACATCGGAAATTACAGTTGTCATGTAACCAAATACTAGATCTTTTGGGTTGATTTTTAAGCATGCTGGAGCCCAATATATATTGCCTAATGTGGTAGCTTTTCCAGCTGAGAACCTGCATCCTACAACTACAATAGATTTCAAACTTTCATCATTATATAAAATGACAGGCATGACTTGATATCACAAATCTGATTTTACTCTGTACTATAAGAACAAAGGTTATTTTAGTATCCCCCTTCCTATAGTCTACCAATCTCTTAGTGCAGGGCTCGGCAAGTTTAATTTGATTTTAGGAGCCAGCAAAAAATTTTAGGAGCCAGACAGTCACGCAAACATAAACACACACACACACCTACTTCACATATAGACACCCACACATATACACCTCACACATACACAGTTTTTTTTTTCTTTCTTAACGTGTCTGAGTGCTCGGTATCGTCCCTTAATATTATCAATACATAATATTGATAATATTAGGATGACTAGATTTTTGGTAGACCATTTGGAAATGAGAGATCGTCTCAGGAATAAATTCTCTAAGACAAACTCTGGGCGCCAAGTCGCCATTAAACCAGGCACCCGGGTGCCATTAGCCACATGGTCCCCTTACCGCTGCCATTCGTTTGAGGTTTTTTTGCAGCGCAAGGGGGGAAAGTTTGCAGACATCAAGCTCCGCACCCTCATGCAAGGCGTGTGTGAGTGCTGGGTGTCGTCACTTGACAACCCGGTAAGGGGACCATGAGGCTAACTGGGGTTTGTCGACCAAAAAATCTGGCCTTCCTAATATTATTCCTAGGATAGCCCCTAGCTAGAAGTCTAGTGGTCAGCTCATCTGCATGATGCCAATACAACTCCATAGTGGAGAAATTCCAGCAGAGGCAGATGAACATGACCCTCCTTTAGGGATACCTAAATGGAAGTGGGTGGCGGGGGGTGTGACACAATGAGGCATGCAAGATGGTATTACCTGATATTGGCTTCCTGAAAACCTCTGTAGGTAATAGTTCATCTTCTACACTCAAGGTCACATCTAAACAAATTACACTACATGTGTCAGATTCAGAGGTGAATTTCAGATTGATTGGTATTTAAGTATGCAACAAACTCAGTAGCCTACTTCTATCCACCTTCCCATACAAATATCAGATCATCAATAAACATTGAATATGAAATGATATTCCCCAGCAACATGGATTTTAGGAGCCATTACTCCCTGGCTTCAAATATTTGTATGGAGAACACTAGGAGTAAAATTACAAACATTTGTGTTGGTCCAATAATAACTGAAATGACAATTAGAATATCAATTACTTGGTTTTCACAAAGATTGACTCAGAGACAAGTTAGGAAATAAAAACAAATCCGACCCCATCACAACCTTATATGCCAACAAGTTAAATATGAATTGTTTTGTAATCTAGTCACCCAATTCATCCAGCAAATCAGGTTACCTCCAACTTAAAGCTTAACATACAGTGAACCTTATGAGGTTAGGGCGTTGTGGTATTGATATCAAAGTAGGTAATATATAGTCTACCCTTGGTCCCTAAAAAATATTTAGATAAAAACTGGGTAGGTGCTGTTAGAAAATACAACAGCCCCTTAAAACTAAGGATTAGGTTAGGTGTAAGATCCCACTATTTTAAAATTTGGTTCTGAATAAAGCATTTTATTTTAATCTGTTTAACTACATTCCATCTCTAAAATTTGACTGCTCAAGTAGCCTTTTTGCAAATTTTTTTTTTTTTACCCTATTCATAATTATACAAGTAATGTGAATAAAAGTTAGTTCCAGTTGCAAGGGTGTTAACAGCAAATGGAGCTTTTCACTAAAACTGAGATGAATAAAACAAGGTAAGTTCTCCTGCTAGAAAAGAAATACCGGTATACATTTCTTGCATATTGAAGAAATGTTTATTTCACCTCGACTGGCTTTAGTAAGTACATTCCATAGGTATACAGTTATCTAGACTTTATTCTATAGGTAGCTCAAGACTTTAAGAAATAACTAGTATGCTACTCCTTTGTGAGAATAAATAACTGATTGTGGCTTGATATATGTTTCAACACAATAGTAGTTCAAGTGACCGTCACCAGTACTGCTTGTGAGATCAGATCCAGGATTAGTTTCTCATTACTACTGCAGTAAGTGGCAAGGGAATGCTGGTTTGAGATACCTTGGAACCATTCTACCCTTTTTAATGTTATCGGCCAGGTCTCCTTTTACAGGTTATTCTATTTTAATTAAAAGATAAGCAAAAGACATGCTATTCCTCAATAAAGTATACTCAAATACTAACATATCTAACACCACCATTTTACTAGACTGTAGTAAACAAAATTACTCTTAGGTTTCAATATTCAAGAGGGACAATTTGACTATATAAGCTATATACACACTGCACAAATGCCTGCTATAAATAATAACTACTTGCTCATAGAAACTATATTTTCATGCTGGGTTTGTGTAAATGATGTTATAACTTAAGTAACTAATCATGAATGTTTAAGAAATAATCATACATGGCCAAAATAAATGGCTAACAACGTGTATCATCAGTCCTATATGTGATGTTAAAATAGAAGGAGAGGGCCTGTCCAATTGTATCTACGTCCAAGCCAATGCTATCTATACTCACGATGACCTTCTGGCAACCTTGTTCAAAACGCATTTGTATTCGATAAACTATACATTTATACTGTCAATAGAATAATGTTAACATGTACATGATACTTTAACAAACAAAATGCACCATTCAGTATAATGCAGTGAAGCGATTCCATGCACTCCTGCTTTAACCTGAATTTTATTATGTACAGATTCAGTATATTGTGCATACATCAATAAATGCAGTACAGTATAGCTGGCACTCGCTCTCTCCCTTGAGCGTTACACTGACACAGCGACGATTCAATAAGACACTTACCTCTTTATCCAGCCATTGCACTACATACGTCAGACGTAAGGCACGCTTCCATTGAGCCACGTGACGTCACCCAGTGTCTTAACACTTTCCCTCCTGCAGCAGAACGTATTGGACACAGAGTGGATAGCGTTGTTTTAGTGATTGAAGTTTTTGGTAAAACCGCTGCTGTAGTCTAAAGATCTAATGATGCTTAACCAGCCGAGAGACAGCAGCATTAGGAATGCCAAGGGTAGCCATCACTGTGGTACAGAATCCTGTCTAGGCACGTACATGGCTTTTAATGTACGCGTGTCAAAACACAATAATTTGTGGCAATCAGATAAAAATGTATTTTTAAATTGAACTGGTGATACAGAGATCATTTAAACATGCTCAACGATAAGTAATTGAAATAAAAGATAAAATATGTTTCCGCCCGGTTTCGAACCGGGGACCTTTCGCGTGTTAGGCGAACGTGATAACCACTACACTACGGAAACTTTCATGCCATGCTTAATTGCATGGGATCCTTGTCTTGTTTTGGGATGGGTCAGAATTCTCTGTTGCATTGTATAGATTAATTTAGATCTGAAATTAACAGAACTATTTTTGCACTCTTTACATATAACAATAACATTTGTCATTCTGCAGAACTTGGAGGACCACTTTGACATGTATATTATGGTTAAATAATTCCAAAAATGTATGATTTCATTACTATTTGAATATATCTCTGCTACATATGTTTAATTTATTTACAAACAGGGCTCACATCAGGGAGGTGCAGTTGGTACCACAGTGACGGGTCTGAAGGAAGCAAGGGTTAAACAAGTTGGAATGTCCCTTTAAATACGCCATAAAGGAGCCCCATAAATTATACCACAATCAGGAGCCCCATTGGTTATGCCACACACAGAAGCCCCATAAATATGCCACACACAAGAGCCCCATAATTATGTCACACACTGGACACCTATTAATTATGCAACACATGGGAGCCCCTTAATTATACCACACATGGGGGCCCAAAAAATATGCCACACACGGGACCCCTATTAATTATGCGACACACGGGAGCCCCACAAAGTGACAGCGGTCCACATTCATCTATTGTACAATTACATTACATTACCATTTATTTATATAGCATCAACAATTTACGTAACGCTAGGTACAGAGCATAGAAGAGAACTACATACTAAGTTAGACAAACTAGAAACAGACTGGTACATGAGGTAGAGAACCCTGCTCGCAAGCTTACAATCTAGAGGGAATTATAAATTACAATTATAAAACAATAAATATATATATTAATACAAAAACATATCACATGCCTATCTATACACACAGACATTTCTCCCATAGTACATTTGCCCACAGAACATGCCACAGAATCACTTGCATTGTACAGATTAATTTAGATCTGAAATTAACAGAACTATTTTTGCACTCTTTACATATAACAATAACATTTGTCATTCTGCAGAACTTGGAGGACCACTTTGACATGTATATTATGGTTAAATAATTCCAAAAATGTATGATTTCATTACTATTTGAATATATCTCTGCTACATATGTTTAATTTATTTACAAACAGGGCTCACATCAGGGAGGTGCAGTTGGTACCACAGTGACGGGTCTGAAGGAAGCAAGGGTTAAACAAGTTGGAATGTCCCTTTAAATACGCCATAAAGGAGCCCCATAAATTATACCACAATCAGGAGCCCCATTGGTTATGCCACACACAGAAGCCCCATAATTATGTCACACACTGGACACCTATTAATTATGCAACACATGGGAGCCCCTTAATTATACCACACATGGGGGCCCAAAAAATATGCCACACACGGGACCCCTATTAATTATGCGACACACGGGAGCCCCACAAAGTGACAGCGGTCCACATTCATCTATTGTACAATTACATTACATTACCATTTATTTATATAGCATCAACAATTTACGTAACGCTAGGTACAGAGCATAGAAGAGAACTACATACTAAGTTAGACAAACTAGAAACAGACTGGTACATGAGGTAGAGAACCCTGCTCGCAAGCTTACAATCTAGAGGGAATTATAAATTACAATTATAAAACAATAAATATATATATTAATACAAAAACATATCACAAGCCTATCTATACACACAGACATTTCTCCCATAGTACATTTGCCCACAGAACATGCCACAGAATCACTTTGGAATTAAACATGCCAGTCACTTTGTCATTAACATATGCAACAGCCAGTTTGCCTAGTAAAATATGCCACAGTCTGCCCATTAATATGCCAATGTTAGTTTGCCCATAAATATGCCACCGCTAGATTGCCAATTAATATGCCACCGCCAATTTTCCCATTAATATGCCACTTTTAGTTTGCACATTAACATGCCAGTGTTTGTTTGTCCATTAATATATCACAGCCAATTTGACCATTAATAAGCTAGTTTTATTTTGACCATTAATATGCCAGTGTTATTTTGTCCATTAATATTCCACAGCCAGTTTGCCCATTAACATGGCACAGCCAATTTACCCATTAATATGCCAATGTTATTTTGCCCATCTATATGCCACAGCCAATTTGCCCATTAATATGCCAGTTTTATTTTGCCCATTAATATGCCAGTGTTATTTTGTCCATTAATATTCCACAGCCAATGTGTCCATTAATATGCCACTGACAATTTGCCCATAGTACATGTTATTTTGTCCCACAGAACATGCCACGGCATCACTTTGCAAATTAAAATAAGCCACTGTCAGGTACCAATTAATATGCCAGTGTTATCTTGCCCATTAACCCCTTAAGGACCAGGGATTTACTGAACCAAGGACCAGATCGATTTTTCAATTTTGAACATGTGGTTGTTGAAACGTAATTTTTCTCTCTGTCATTTAACGTACCAATACAAATTATATGGTTTTTTTTAAAGGACAGTTAGAGCTTTCTTTTGACCCTATACATAAAACAAAATGAGGGCCATAAAGTAGGAAGGAAACTGATCACAGTAACAAACTGTGATCAGCAAGGAAAGGGTTAACTTTTTTTTGCAGTATGTATTTTATTTATTTACTTTTTACCCAGCGGTCACTCTTTGTGCTTCACTATCAGTACGTGAAGTACAGGGAGTGAATTAGAGGCAAAGTCAATGTGATCTAATTTGCACATTAGCCCGGAAACATGCTGATTGGGTCCAGGAGCTTTGCCTCTGGTTCGAGGCATAGTCCGGGACCCGTTTCAGACCAGCTGGTGGTGCGCTCAGCTTAACTACATGACGAGTTAACTCGTCAAAATGGCCACGAAGGAGTTAATATTCCACTGCCAATTTGCCCATTAATATGCCAGTGCTATTTTGCCCATTAATATGACACAGCCAATTTGCCAATTAATATCTCAGTGTTAGTCTGCCCATTAATATATCCCCCTCCTCCCCCCTTCCCCAGTACTCATCTAGCTGCTCCGTGTCCCTGGACGTCTCCTCCGCGCAGTCTTCCCTCCTGCACACGGAGGAGGGAAATACAGCCACCAGATATGACGTACTGTCATATCCGTTGGCAATTGGTTTGTGTTTTTTTCTAACTCTTTGTTTTTTTCTGCCAAATCCAGGGGATGCAGAAGAAAAAAAAAGGTTAAGGATACGACAGCATGGGTGTCACCAGGTGTGATCCGCACCCCTGTGGAACGCCACTGCTACCAGGGACAGCCAGATGCCAACCATGTGTAGCTGTTCAAAGTTAATAAGACTCAGTTATCCCCACTCCAAGGTACTTCCAAAATCCTCAGCACATGGTCATGTTGGATACATGATAGCTGTAAAGTGTCCCTGGATATTTTTTTCAAATGTTGGCAACTATGCTAGCGGCATACAAAAAAAAACCTCTCAAAGGCTGGACCATAAAATGTCACAAGTAAAAAACAATAAATCCACCAACACAGCAATACAACAGTGTATAGAAGTGAAAATGCTGCCTTACTCCCACCTAACGCGTGTTACCCACAAAGACAGCTTAAGCATATGTACACCCTGCAAGCTCTGTGTTGTACTCTCTTGCTTACTACCGTCCAGAGCTCTGCTACCTGCTGTTTCCTGTAATGTGCAGGTTCTGTTACATAATGTAACTGTAAGCTCTGTGTTACATGCTCCTGTCTGTGCAAGCTCTGCATTGCACTCTTCTGCCTGCTGTTATATCCAGCAAAGTGCAAACTCTGTGTTACTCTCTGGGGCCTTTTATTCCATCCAGTAAAGTGCAAACTCACTTACACACTTCTGTCTGTGCAAGCTCTGCATTACAATTTACTACCTGCTATTGCATCCAGTGAATGCAAAACATGGGTTCATACTACTACTTGTCTTAGTTTCTGTTATCTTATAGACTGTGCCATTTTAGCGGTCTGTATCTGGCTTTCTCCATTAGTGATCATCTAAATACTGGGCTGACCGATCCTCTGGGCTCAACCTTGGAGGCTAGGCTGGTTTCGGGTGAAACACTCCGGCTCTGTTTTTATTTAACTTTGTTATTTCAATTCACTAAAAAAAAGCAAATTGAAATGTCTGTAATGCGGCAATCATCCCTGAATCTGAACCGTGCTAGGGGTCGAACACCGTATATAGTGTAGCCAAAAACCTATTGGTCTTATGGTGAAAATGTATTGATCCGAATGTGTCTGATGAATTGGTTTCCGAATGGCCAGAATCAGACCCGAAATGGGCCATATTGTGTAACCGAATTTCGAGGATCCCTTCGATTTGGCTATCATGTCAGATCTGAATCCATCTCATAACGGATTGGGCTATATTGTGAAGACCCTTTTGTATCAGTCGATCTCTGTTCATTTAGCATTGTAAGTAGTTCCCTTCCTTTCTCGTTACCAAGCATTATGTAAATTGTTGGCGTTATATGAATAAATGTTAACGTAACAACGAATGCAGGAGAAAGGACCCAAATGTGTGAGGTCTGTTCAGTAAACACTTGTGAATGGACAAAAAAGTAAAACTAGATGAATTTGAAAAACTGTTTAACCTGCCTGTCTCAGCTAGTATTTTTTTTACTTACCCCTTGTTAGTTCACAACAGTTTATTGATCAGTAAAGAGATTCCTATAGCGAATAATGTTCACATCCACTTTCTGAACAAATAAACCCTATGGAATCATAATTAAGTAATTAATTATTGTCCATGTAGCATCCCATATGTGGCCGAACCTTACCTGAGAAACACTGTTGGTTCTGATTATTAGGAGATCATTAATGTAGACTACAGTGCACAAGTCTTTACAACAATGCCTTCATTATCTCAAGGGAGCTATTTGTGACACGTGATTATTACATCACACCTTACTCTCTGCAACCAAATGAACCAGCAGAGATAGTATACTTGGATCAGGAAAAATCTGCTGCTATCAGTTCTCAGATGTTACCATAACAGCGGCAGGTAAGATGGTTGATCAGCCAACCGACCACCTTCTGCCTGCGGTAGTTATAGACAACGGCTCAGGACTAATTAAAATCGGATTTTCAGGAGAGAAAGAACCACGGTTTTCATACAGCAACATCATAGGCAGGGCAAAATCGAAGCCCATTCTGATTGGAGCAGGACAAAGAGACTATTATATTGGAGAGGAAGCACAAGTTAGAAGGGGTGTCCTGTCAATAAAGTACCCTGTGGAACATGGAGTTGTAACATCTTGGGATGACATGGAACTCATATGGAGGCATGTGTATCAAAATGATCTAAAGATGAACTCAGGTGAAAGACCAGCCCTGGTCACAGAAGCACCTCTCAACCCTCTTACCAACAGAGAAAAGATGATAGCAATATTTTTTGATGAACTTGGTGTTCCTGCCACATATGTTGCAATTCAAGCAGTGTTGGCGCTCTATTCTTCTGGTAGAACAACTGGTTGCGTGGTAGACTCTGGTGATGGCGTGACACACACTGTGCCTATCTTTGAAGGATACTGTCTTCCCCATGCTGTGCTTAGGCTTGACCTAGGAGGCAGAGACCTAACTGATTACCTGATGAGAATATTGAATGAAAGTAGCATTTCTTTAGTTAGTACGGCAGAGAGAGAAATTGTCAAAGAAATCAAAGAAATGATTTGCTATGTGGCATTTGATATTGACATAGAGATGTCAAAGGGACCACAGGAAGTGGAGAAAGACTACAGGCTTCCGGATGGAAAGATAGTCAGAATCCATAACCAAAGGTTTCGATGCCCAGAAACACTTTTTGCACCAAATAACATTGGCATGGAAGCACCAGGCATTGACAAGCTGTGCTTTAATACCATAATGAAGTGTGACATTGATCTTAGAGCCCACTTTTACAGCAATGTGATAATGTCTGGGGGATCCAGCCTATTTGCAGGAATTGGTGAGCGCATGGCCAAGGAACTGGTCAAACTTGTTCCAGAGGATTGTGCAGTGAAAGTCTTTACACCACCCGAAAGGATGTTCTCAGTGTGGATGGGGGGTTCCATACTGTCTTCACTATCTGCCTTTCAGCAAATGTGGATCACACAAGCAGAATACAGTGAAGTGGGGCCAAATATTGTGCACAGAAAATGTTTTTAATGCATTGCTTAAACCAGTACACTGAGAACTACATGAATAAAAGAGTCTGTGTCACAATGTAAAAGTTGTTGTTCTTTTCCCAAGTATTGTTTACCTTGGGACAAAAGCCTAGAACAGAATATAGTGTATAAATTAAATCCTGCATGAAATACCCACAGGTAGGAAAATTAAATTTGCTCAAACATGTATTTATTATTTGAACGTGCTTCATTAATTTGCAATAAATGGGGGAATTAAATACATCCGCTGTTTCTAGACCTGTATTTTATAATGATTATAACTAAGAATCAATCTTGTGGCTACTAATATCTCTAGGTGTTCCCTGGCACTTCACGCAGGAACTACTATAAAATGTGTTTGTTTCAACCGTTGCCACAGAAACGCATTCAAACAAAACATTCTATGGTCAGCCGCTTCCTAAACGTTTCGTTGGTTAAACTGTTCCCGCCTTTACCTAGCAGATGGCCAAGGCAGCCAATGAGAGTGGCCCGTGGGTCTTACCTGATATATAAATAACACACCAGCGGCACTGTGAGATTGACCTGGGGGTGGGAGGTTCTTGCATTATGACTAACCCTAATGGTATTTCCCGGAGCTCTTTAACGGGCGCTCGTTGTTTTGTGGCTGATTTTCAGCGAGCGTAAAGAGCAAGCAGTCGCGGACTAAAAAACATCAGCCAGGGGGGCCTCCCTCCCCCATAGCCTTTTCCCGCACCCGTGTGCCCTGGGCTGTTCGCCGTGTGCTCCGCTGCTGCTTTCATTCCAGGCCGTGGTCAGCCCGCTTCGGCATTGCTGCCGCGAAGAGTTCGTCTCTGCTAGCCGTGTGGGGCAGCGGAGCGGGTGGGATAGTCCGGGAGATGTAAAGGGACAAGGAGAGTAATGGAGCCATGCTTTCCCCACGCTGTTTGTCTTCTCTGAGCTGTGAGATGTACAGACCCTGCTCTGGCTCCGACACGTCTAATAGGGACTGGGAACATGGGCGAGAGTGGTGGACGTGGGGTGTTTGAAAGTGTCGCCTTGTATAAGGCTGTATGTGTGTAATATGCATCGAGCATACAAACACGCGGTTGGAACTGGTTAGTACGAGCTGGTTGGTTTGTATTGACTCCTCTAACTTCCCCGCGCAAAGCCTATAGTACTGTGTGTGTGTTTTTTTTTTTTTTTCTCAGTCCTGCAGACTAGTTTATATTCTGGGATATTTGAGTCGTACTGTGAGGGTTAGGGCACCACTTTCAACGTTTACTGTGTGAGCCCACACCAATGTCCGCCCTGATCATCTCTCCGAGTATATAGCTGTGTCTTGTGCTTGCACTGATTCTGCCAGGGATAATTGTTTTTTTTTTTTTTTCTCTAATGACTTTTCTAATTTTAAAGTTATGGTTTTAATAATGCACATTCTTGAGTGCTTTTATTTATGACTAGGTGAATTGAAAAGAGCATTTCACACATGAGGACAAAGTAGCTAGTCTCTTGCCCAAAATGCATCTTCCAAATATTTAATGTGCATTCTGAGTACTTTAAATGTCTGCATTGCTTACAATGTAAAATACTTACAGCAGTGTGCAAGAAAACCGGGCTGCCCACACTACCTGAGTATAAGTCAGTTTCCTTTTAAAACCAATGAGAATTATTTAATGGAATTTCCTGTCTCTAGTGATGACCTCATTAATGTGATGCACTGTAAAAGGGACACTCCCACCAAAATGAAAAGGTTTTACTTTTTTTACATTTTCTATTGTTGATTTCAGATATGTATTTTTGTGACTGTAGTTAATAAAACAAATAACTAAACAATTGTGGCTGGGTGCTGCCATTTTGTGAAATAGTGTTTGGATGGTACCCCTTCAGCCTTTACAGCACAAATTTCTTGCTTGGGACACAGAATGCAGTCTATAAGACAGAATTCTGATCATAGACTTGCATTGAATGGGAGGGTTGTGTAACTTACATCACTATGTGGCAGTTATGATCAGGTTAATTTATCTTTGTGTTGTAAGGCAGGTTTAAAAAAAAAAAGTGTACAAAGCCACCTAGGCCTGCCTGCTATTATATACAGGAGCCAGTAAGAGAGCAGGGAAGTATCTTATGACATCATCATTCAGCCTTTGGCAACAGTTGTAAAGTGAGACTGGCTGGAAGATTTTGGATGATGTTGCATCATGGGAAATATTAGAAAAATGGATGCTGGTGACAAACACCCAATCATATTTTTCCTTCTATATGCAATTAATTCAATCATATAAAAAAGTGGCATATGATTTGTTTGTTTTAAATTACCAGGTTATCTAGTTAAATCATTTGCTAGTGCACAAGAGATCCTGCTGTGTACAAGGCAAAGGTTACTCAGAGCCCACACAATGTATTCAATTTGAGCACAAGAAGTGACTAAATGAAACAACTTGATAGCACTGGTGTCTATATAATTAGTGCTGCTCAACATGCAGGGTAATCATTGGAAAGGGCTTGAGTCACATATTAAAAATGTGATTTATACAGAATGCCTGCATCAACTCACACTGGGGGAAAAAAAGCCTGTGCACTATACAAGCAGTAATCTTCATCTTGCACCGAAGTGAGTTTGAGGACTGGACTGTCCCTTTCAGGTACTTTAAAATGCATTTTGATTGCTTAAAAAAAAAAAACTTTTAAATTGTTGAAATTACAACAGTTTGCACCAATTCACGAATGCCCCCTTGGCAGTATGTATGTGTATATACAAATACACACACACTCACCCACCCCAACAATAGCTTAAAGTGAGGTGGAAATTTTGTATGAACAGACCAGTAACAAATGTATCACTCTATAGCTGGCAGAGGTACTCACATTAAGGGACAAGCCAAGGTCCTCTAGTATCAAAATGAAGGGCAATCTTAGGTTAGGTCCACAAGCAAGAGGCAATAAGTAAAGTTGAAAAATCACACCAGGGTATCCAAATAGAATCAATGGCACAAGAACTACTAGTACACATTAAGGTGAATGGTTGTATTTTGCTCACATTTGTGTTTACACAGGATTAGATGAGCATTTGTGAAGCTAGATGGGAATGCTGAGATAAGAATGATAATTATCCCACTAGTGATTACAAACAGGGCTGGGTAGATCCCAGCCCTGTTTGCCATTATGGCTCCCATAATCTGAAGTGGGGACAGGTTTGTTTTTTTTTCATTTATTTGGCCAGCGGTGAACTTTTAATTTTAGTAACTTTTAATCCATTTTAATTTTAACTCACCTCAGAGAATGGGCTATTTTACCCAATTTCAGCCATGTTTGGGGTTGATCAGAACATATTGTGTAGCTGAAAACCTTGGGTTTTCATGTCAAAATGCCCCAATCCGAACTCCTCTGATTCTTTTTTTAAAAACAAATGCCTGTGTGATTACAAATTTGGGGCCTACAACTTGCACTGAAGGTAAAAGAAACATGGTGGAGAGGGAATTGGAGATGATGCGTGAAGTAAACCAATATTAATGAAATTAAATGGTTATGCACAACCTCGAAGGTAAGCTAGGGAGGATGATTTTGGGGGGTGTCGAGTCTTTCGTTTATGACATCACCTGTGGCTTAATATGCAAATGACACATTTCAAATGAAAAAGCAGTTAATTTACATATTATGTCAGGGCTCGACAAACCCCGGGCGCCGGGAAATCAGACCTGGCACCCAGGTATCATTAGCTTTGCATGGCACGCTCTCTGTTGTGATTTTTTTTCCTTTATTCCAGCGGTGCGTGAGGGAGCAGTGTGTGTGTGCACCGGCTGCACAGACTTCCTGCTCCGCACCCTCATGCACTGTGATATAGGGCCAAGCACCAGGTGTGCTCAGCAGGGCTGGAAGGTGAGCTGCTTTGTGCCACCAGGCTGAAACAGACACCCCTTCCCTGCAATGAGATATAGCAGCATGGAGTGGAGGAGGGACATATTAACAAATTAACTTCATTTTATCTTTAAACCCCCCCCTCCAAAAACAACACACCTGCTGCCTTGTATTTGAGATATGTTTGTATGTGTGTGTATGCGTCTGACTCAGGGCCGGTGGAAGGATTTTTTGA
This sequence comes from Pelodytes ibericus, assembly GCA_036172795.1. Lineage (NCBI taxonomy): Eukaryota > Metazoa > Chordata > Amphibia > Anura > Pelodytidae > Pelodytes > Pelodytes ibericus. Next base: position 150,425,635 of record CM069861.1, read on the forward strand.
TACACAAGTGAAAGTGCTTTTTGGTGCTCCCCATAACCCTTATCTATCCGCCTTCTCCCTATATCTCTGTTCTCCCCCCCCCCCATCTGTTTTCTCCCCCATCTGTTCTCGACCCCTCCTCCCCATCTCTGTTCTCTTCCCCTCCTACTCCATCTCTGTTCTCTTCCCCTCTTCCTCTGTTCTCTCCTCCTCCTACCCCATCTCTGTTCTCTCCCCCATTTCCGTTTTCTCCCCCTCCTCGGTTCTCCCCTTCCACCCCATCTCTGTTCTCTATCTCCCCCCTCCCCTGTTCTCTTTCTCCCCCCTCCTCTCCTGTTCTTTCTCCCCCCTCCTCTCCTGTTCTCTCCCCCCCCCCCCCCCGTTCTCTCCCCTCCCCCCCCATTCTCTCTCTCCTCCCCCTCCCAGACAGACCCTGGGAGGGGGCGGATCTCACCAGGTGCGAGGTCCGCCCCCTCCCCTTGAAGCAGAGTGGTGTGTGATAGAGCTCAGTAAGAACTGCTCGGGCTCCCCGTGTGGAGTGATAATGCAGGGCATCGAATTTCCGTTTGTGTGTGTGTGTGGAAGTGTGACTTTGTGTGTGCATGTATGTGTGTGACTGTGTGTAAGAGTGACTGGATCTTTGTGTATGCCGTGTGAATGTTTGTGCATTTAATGTGAGTATTTTTTTATTTCTGGGGAATCTGTAATACACTCACACATTGCACATCACCGTGAGATATATATATATATATATATATATCCAAATTGTATGAGTACTCAACTTTAATTCAGCCTCAAAATGCAAATGCCTGGGTGCTGATTTGTCTGCATATACAAATCCTCCAACGAAATGAACGCACTCACAGGACTTAGAAACAATACACTGTAAATGTTTTTATCTTTACATTGCGACGTTTCGGGCAGTTGCACTGCCTTTTGTCAAGCATGACAAAGGGCAGTGCAACTGCCCGAAATGTCGCTATGTTAAGATAAATAAATTTACAGCTTATTGTTTCTAGGTTCCGTGAGTGCGTTCATTTCGTTGGAGGATTTATATATATATATATATATATATATATATATATATATATATATACATACTTACATATATTTTATTTCAATGAAACATAAATGCGGCCCACGCACAAATAGATTTATGGTGAAGTGGCCCACTGCAGAACAAACTTGGACACCCCTATTCTGAGGTATTTATTTCCCCTGTAGCAGCCAATAGGAATGTGATTTCCTGTTTCATGATGTCAGGCAGTGCAGTCACCCCATAAATGCCATATTGGCTGAGCATGATAGGCAGTGCGGTTGCCCCATAAATGCCTTATTGGCTTAGCATGATAGGCAGTGTAGTCCCCCCATAAATGCTAACTTGGCAGTGCAGTCCCCCATATAAGTACCACACACATCACTCAATCCACTCTCCACTCATCAAACACACAGTCACGCCACTTACCACTTACACACATCAGTCACTCCACTCACATCACACACACACTTGGGGGGAGTAATAGTGAGGGGCTGCAGCAGCTGCTACAGCTGAGGGAAATTTGGGTTAGATTAGGTTGGGTCAGCTCAGTGTGCCTGTTACCGTGGAGACACGTGTATACGCGTGTCTCCAACTAAATAGACAGCTACGGCATGGGGGTAGCTAGGGAAATTGTGAACTGTGCATGGGCAAGAGCGGTGCTGCCACACCATTGCTATTCCAAGAACTGCCGCTTGGGGGAGGACTTCCATAGGTAAGTATTTATTTAATTTTATATAGAATAGAAAGGGAAAAAACAAAACTGAAAGTGACAGTCTAGTTCACACTTTGGTGCCTATAAGTTACACCAAAGTCATATAGGTGACTAGACTGTCCCTTTAAGTTTGAAATTCCCTTCTCAATTCTCTGGAATTTTTTTGTGCAGCACAGTGTCATTTTAGCTTGTAAAATACCAATGGATGATCAGTTAAAAAAGTGACTAAAACACTAGAGCATGCTCCATACCCCTACAAAAATTACTTTCCTTAGGCACAGTTCTATATTAATTTCCAGCAGATGGCGATGTTTTGTCAGGTAAAAAACCACTATAACTTGAAAATTACCTATTTTTTTCTTCTATGCAAAATGTTTCCAAGTATTTAAATGTTGATGTCTTTATTCTATGTATATTTTGTTTACTCAAAACTATAAGGTTTGCACCTTCTACTGACTCTCCCACTCTCAGTGTTTGGCTGAAGTCTAGGAGGGAAAAAAAGCAACATTTTTAAAAGTTTAAACCTTGTAAAAAAGCAGAGACTCCCAAATGATAACTATACTTGCAATGTGTGCATAACTATATTGCACAGGATCCTTTCAAAGCACACATCTGCAGGTTCTTCCCTTCATGTGTAGAGCTAGGAGTGCTAGGCAACTTTCACCTGCTCCCCTTCAGAATGTAAAATGGAAGTGTGTTCAGGAGGAGCCAGTTAATTAAGGAGTGAATCGCATATTAACTACCTTGTTTAATTAACTGATTAATTTATTAAGCACATACAAACTATACATTGTGCAGGGCAGCATGACAAAGTTACGTCAAAAGAATCGCTGGGCATACATACATGTGCATGAAATGAAAGTTGGAGGAGTTAATGTAAATTCCATTCAGTTTACTAGCAATTCAGAATGTATGATTGAGAGAGGTGGTTGTTTAGGGTAAATGTAATAAAACAGTGTAAAAATATTGTTTGCTTGGAATGGGTAATCGGAAATAAAAGAAATAAAACAATGATGGGGTTTGTTTGTAAATAAGGGTTTCTAACTGAGGATCATTGCCGTTTCTAACTGATGATCTTTTTTGTCTCCATGCCTGTTCATTATGTATAAAGTTGACTGCAAGGGTGTTTTACATGTCAGAGGTTCTTTGTCTCATTTTTTAACTGCACAGTACAGCTAACACAAGAATGGGATAATGAAAAATTAGTGCTCAATAAATATGTATTATATATATGGCTTAAAAATGTCAAGGAATAGTTAGAATTTTGGAGCATTTTGTTCATCTTCCTTGTGAAAACCATTTTATAGAAATATTAATTGTGTGATAGTCACATTTTTCCACCTTTGCACTTTTATATGTGTTTTTTTAAATACTTATCCCAAGTATATATATATATATATATATATATATATTACTTAGAGCAGTTTACTAGACTTTACTTCCTTTTACTCGGCTTTACTCCTATTCTACCTAGTCTGAGGTTAGCTAAGTTGAGAATACACAATGAGACAGGGTTCCAATGAGCACCACTGCTCATACAATAATGGAGAGGCGGACATTGGAGTATCTGGCAGATACAGTGAACACTGGTTGAATTCCTTAGCAGAGTCCTTGGAATTACCAATCTCCACAGAGTTCATATTACAGGGTCCACACCTGCACCCATAATTCAGGGTCATCTGTCCATCAACCTGAGGCCTGGATGTTCAGTGGAAGAACATCAAGCTAAAGGCATCTCCTAGGCAGTTGTAGAGTGAAGACGTAGATAATGGTGTGATTTATATAATATAGCTGGATGTAAACAAATTTGCTATAGTGAATAGGAGTATGTCAGATGTATCTTTCCTTTGGCCAATCTTTCTATTTTGGGTCACATTTGACCTTCAGTGTTCAGACTCTCTTGTCAAATTAACGTATGTTTATCTACAATGCAAAGGCTTATTGAGCAGGCCTTAAAAGAACCCTCTATTGATGATACTTGTTTGTTCATTTGATTGTAATATGCTATCAGTTTTCTATTATGTTTAGTTTATGTGGTATAAAGCACTAAACTATAATACGTAAGAAAGCAGCTCAAAACATTAGAAGGTGTAGATGAACCTAGAACACCAAAAAATAGAAGGGTGGAACCCAAACATCCAACGGGGTAATAGTAAATGAAAAAGAGCACCTTGTTTTAAATAGGTTGGTCCTTATACATGTCGGAGCTTCTTGTAGGTAAAGACTTGGCAAGACGAACAAATGCTGAGAAAAGAAACCGCAACGACTGTAGATGTAGGAGTCCATAAAACATAATACTCTATTCTAAATAGGTTAAAAAGCAGCACATCGTGAAAAATAGACAATACAAAAGAGGATAGAGCACATAGTCATAAGCTGAAGGAAGAAACTTTGATTGCAAATTAAGTAGGTAAGGATTCATTAGAAACTCCACCTCATTGCAAGTGGGTTCATTAGATGCTAAATCATAGTGCATTCAAAACAAAGTAGACTGCCATTCATATAATTAAATGAATGAATGACAGATGTGTCTTAAACATTATTCAAAAAGGAAATGGAGGTTCCGAAATGTACCCAAAAAAAATCCTATTTGGAACTCCCAGTTAAAGATCAGCGAAGACCTCATGTAATGTCCCTCATTTTCATAAAATATAAGAAAAGGTCTTAATATATACATTTCGGTTAATATTTATCACTATTACCGCTCCATTGTTTTTTCACTCCATTTTTTTTCTAGGGTGTTCTAGGTTCAACTACTCCTTCTATTGTTTTGAGATGCTTTTTTAAGTGTTATCGTTTAGTGCTTTTTACCACATATCTTAATTTCTAATGATGAGAATGGACTATTCTGTAAACGTTCTAGATTTAAAATTTTCTACATTTCAAAATGTCTTATTTTTATTGTTACAAACTTGTCCTATGCATGTCTTGTTTAAGTAAAGCTGATAGTGTTTAACGCTGCTCAACTTTTCTGGAAATCTGAGAGGCTTTGATAGCTCCACTTTAGCACTTTCCTTCAGGCTAAGACCTCTTCCCAAGAGCTGAATTCCATCAGTTCTTTCATCACATTAATATTCTTTTAAACAACTGCATCATGGGATCTGATGTACTTAAAGCAGCTACAACGTGTCTGCGCTACAACCATTATGTTTTTCATCACAGGAAACAGCTTGAATTGCTCTCTAACACAACAGTATACATTCTCCTGTCTCATAACAGCATTCTGCAGTTCTCGCAGCATTTTTTTTTTTTTTTTTGCTTCTTCCATACTTGAAGGCCAGTAGGCTAAAACATATAATCAGGGTCTGATCCTGAATCAACAAAGGAGAGTAATGATGGATTGTGCTAATTTTTGTCACTTTTCTTCCTTATCGTGTTCTCATGGGTACATAACTTTATCTCCAACTTTTCCGAGAAGGTTTTCAATTACCAGCATGTAGATATTTAACCAGATACAATCTTTCTATGTGCTAGCCTGCCTGCCTTCCTTTGGAGCAAAGTGCGATTAAAAAAACACATCCATTCCTTAATGTTTATTCTAGCGATTTCTTTCCTTATTCTACCCGACTCAGAAATCGCCCTCAGGAAATTATTACAGATAGCAGAGGGCATTAGAAGCTGTCCTTATTGTCTGAACATTAGGAAGTTTTCTTTATTTAGCTCAATGCAGCCTGTTGATACAGCTATCACTGTGAAGCAAAAAAACACAAAGCAAGAAAGATAAAAATCTGTGCTCTTGATTTATGTATTTTTAACCCCATTCCGGGATAGGATTTTTTTTTTAGTGTTGTAAGTCTCAAAAGACAAGAGAGTTTTTTCCATTTTTGACATGTGGTTGTTTAAATGTAATTTCCCTCTATGTCATTTAACACACATTTACAAATTACATGTTTTTAAAAGGACACAGGTTTTTCTGTAGATACTACATAAATATATAATAAGTATATAATCTACATTTTACTTTAACAAAAAGTGCAATTTAAAACTAGTGCAGCTACAGAAATAGACTCAAAAGTAGATTGATGTATTTGTCCTGAGTCTTGGAATGCTTAATATTTCGGGGACTTTGATATATTTTTGGCAGTTGCGTGCCACCTAATATCATGGGTTTATCTTTGTTTTTGTTTTGGTGTGCTGTGCCTCTCCGTTTAATACCAGCAGGGGCATTGCTAGGTTTAAAAAAGATCCAGGACTAGCATCTGTGGTGCACATTAACACTTCACATAAATATGTGACATATACTACACACACACACACACACACACACACATATATATATATATATATATATATATATATATATATTCTATATAAACTAGACATGTGCAAAACTAACATTTTCGTTTTCGTCCATTCGGACGAAAATGTTATTTATTTAGTCTAAAACGAATTTCGTTCATTACTGCATTCGTTTCAGAAGAAATTTGTTCATTATTTTCGTTTCTTTTCGTTTTATTCGTTCGTTTTATAGAATACGTGTAATACTATTGGCTTTCTATAAACCGAACGAGAGCCCCATTCATAAGAAATTCTTATGAATGGGGCTCTCTTTCGGTTCGTAGAAAAGCAATAGTACTACACGTTTTCTATAAGCCGAAAGTCTATAAACCGAAGGTCGTTCTATATTCTATAAACCGAAAGTTTATAAACCGAAGACCTTTTATGAATGGAGACTCTGTCTCTGTGTAGTGAGAGCCAATAGTACTATTACATTCATTACAAATGTCGAAAGTCTATAAACCGAACGTTCGGTTTATAGACTTTTGGCTTATGGAATACATATAATCCTATTGCTATTCTATAAACCGAATGTTCGGTTTATAGAATAGCAATAGGATTACATGTATTTCATAAGTCGAAAGTCTATAAACCGAATGTTCGGTTTATAGACTTTCGGCTTATGGAATACATGTAATACTATGGGCTTTCTATAAACCGAACTAGAGTTCCCATTCATAAAAATTTATGAATGGGGACTCTGTTTCGGTTTATAGAAAGCTAAGAAGTTGAACGAATGGTTTAATATAAGCGAAAATCATTCGTCCATTCGTGCTATAGTATTGGCATTACTATAAACCGAAATAGAGACGGTTTATAGAATGCCAATAGACTTACATGCATTCCATAAACCGAAAGTCGTTCATTATGTCGGTTTATGGAATGTAGTGTACTATGCTATTGTATTCTATAAACCGAATCTATTTCGGCTTATAGAATGCCAATAGTACTACGAATGGACGAATGAACAAATGATTTTTGTTTATTAACCATTCGTTCATTCGGCTTTCGTTAGCTTAGCATTTTCGTATTTCGTTTTTCAGATGAATGAACGAAAATGCTATTTTCGGACGAAAATGCATTCGTCCGAAAACGAATGCACATGTCTAATATAAACCCATAATTTTTTTATGACATTTCACTCCTATTAACTCCTCAATCCCAATGACTTTGCCAGAAAGCATGTTACATATTGTAGGGAGAAAAACAAACAGGGAGTTGCAATCGGTCAGAAAGAGTCAGACTGTCAGAGAAAATCAGTAGAAAAGACAGAGGCATAACTAGAAACCACAGGGCACTGGAACAAAAATTGCCCAGAGGTTCCCCAACTTCACCAAGCTACATGTGCAACGGTGCCAGCTTTGCCCTTAAACAGCTTATCGTTGTCATCTTAGACCCCAAACAGTTTTTCGGTGCCGTTGTTGTACCGAAAATATTGAATGTGCCAATGTTTGTCCCCAAACATTTAACAGTGAAAAAATGATCGGCGCTATTATAGTTCCAAAAATCTGAATAATGCAGCATACACAAGTGCAGTTTCTCCAAAACAGACACAGCAAACAGTGATAAAAAAAATGTGTTGCGCAAACAAATACTTATCTGGAATACAATACATCTCAGAGGAAATACATGTGAAAAAAGCATAAAGACAAATAAAAAACAATGTGTAGTAAAGTATAAATAATACACAATATGAAGATATGTCCCCCAATAGAAATACACTCACATATTAGTGAGCCTGAAAACCGGCTCTGAGTATAGATGGCCTAGAGGACTCTAAGTCCTATGATTCACAGGTGGATGTGGTCTCTTATTGGTGACTCGATGGTAGATGGATACACGACCAATCAGGAGGTGTAGATTTATAACGGAAAGCCAAATCCAGTATAAGGCAGTATATAAATCTTTAATTCCTTCTGAACATAAAAGCAAATAAAAACTCGTATAGGAGTAAAAACAGTATAAAAATATCACCAGTCCATCCAGTTGTATGTAGTACGAAGACGGAAGTCTTAGGTTACAAGGGACATCTGGTGAAGCAAACTCCGGTATCGGGAGAAAAGACTTCCGCGTTGAAATCTCGTACAGCGTCACCAACTCTCGCGATGCGTTTCGCCCAATAGGGCTTCTTCAAGGCAACAAAGATCATGGGTTTATCTTTGTTTTTGTTTTGGTGTGCTGTGCCTGTCCGTTTAATACCAGCAGGGGCATTGCTAGGTTTAAAAAAGATCCAGGACTAGCATCTGTGGTGCACATTAACACTTCACATATTTATGTGACATATACTACACACACACACATATATATATATATATATATATATATATATATATATATATATATATATATATATATATATATATATATATATATTCTATATAAACCCATAATTTTATGTTACATATTGTAGGGAGAAAACCAAACAGGGAGTTGCAATCGGTCAGAAAGAGTCAGACTGTCAGAGAAAATCAGTAGAAAAGACAGAGGCATAGCTAGAAACCACAGGGCACTGGAACAAAAATTGCCCAGAGGTTCCCCAACTTCACCAAGTTACATGTGCCACAGTGCCAGCTTTGCCCTTAAACAGCTTATCGTTGTCATCTTAGACCCCAAACAGTTTTTCTGTGCCAATGTTTGTCCCCAAACAGCTTGTCTGTACCATATTTTCCCCATACAGCCTGCCTGTTCCACCTTTTGCCCCAAAACAACTTGTCTGTGCCATATTTTTCCTAAAACACCAAATCAATCACCCCTAAAAAAAGCTTGTATATGCCACCTTTGCCCCAATAGATTGTCTGTGACATATTCATTCCCAAACAGTTTTACTGTGCCATCTTTGTGCATCACTGTAATCTTTGTCCCCAAGCAGCTTGTATGTGCCATCTTTGCCTCTAAACACCATACCTGTGCCTAAAAAGCTTTTTTTGAGCAATTTTTCTCCCCAAATAGTTTGCCCATGCCCTCAAACAGCTTGCATGTGCCATCTTGACTACCAAACAGCTTCCCTGTCCCATCTATGCCCCAAACAGTTTATCTATGCCATATTTTTCCCCAAAACAGCTTGTGTATGCCAGTTTTGCCACAACAGCTTGTCGGTGCCATCTTTGTATGCAACCATGCAAATCATGATTGTTTCTCCATGGCATGCCAAGCACATCCATTGTTTATAATGGACTTTTCTGCATGATGTGCCTGGCACAACAAATGTCACAAATGGGTTAATGTAATATTTGTTTTTGTAAACACTTTTACTTGTTTGCAGTATAAAAATATATCTTATTTGCACACTACATTTAGAGATCTGACATTTCTATTATTTTCTAAATGCTTATTTTTCTTCATCATGAGAAATTAGACATTTAAAATGAAATTTAAAAAGCCAAAGCTGCACTGAGTTCTGTTATGTAGTAGGGGGCCAGATTCATCATTTGCCATACCTGGCTCTTGCCTAATTTGCCACTTTTATAAGGGATAACGTGTGGGAAATAAATGGGTAGCAGATACCTTTCTATTAAGAACCCTCTTATCCTCTTATCTGACTGGTCTATAGTCCATGGATATATCTAACACAGAGCAAAAAAAGACTTAAAACTGGGTACAATCCTGAGAGTTCACAATTATGCTTATATGTGGAAATATATTAAACATTATGGGGCAGGGTAGTAACAAGGGTTAGGCGACTGAGGCTCTTGCAACTGAGGGGGGGGGGGGGTGCGCAGACAAGTCTTGTGGGAAGTATAAAGATCAGTAGATATGAACTGTATACTTGATGCTCAGCTGCCACCACAAATATCTGGTTAACCATATACTGATTAGGAACTCTGCTGTACCAATGTTTATTTTTTGTTAGGGAAACAAAGGGCATATTTACAACACACAGAGGCCAGGCTAAGGAACACAGGGAACATGCAAAGGAACAAACATAAAAACAGGATGCAAAGTGGGTGCTGGCTGGGGTAAGTCTTTGGTGTGCAATGTGGTGCCATGGCAAAGAATGTAGGGCAATAATAAAATGAGAAATGGAGTGGGGGAAGTGAGGGTTCCAGACCAGTTTGTCTGTAAGGGCCCCCACAATTTTTGATGGTGTCCCTCTATGTACTTGTGATATGGGTATGTGTGATTGTGTGTATGTACTTTGGAATGTGTATGTGTATTTGTGATTGTGCAAGTTGACCATGTATGGGTATTTGTGTATGTGTGGCTGTATGGCATGGTCTACAGACTGAATCTGAACAATCTGATCATGCCCCTCCCAAGACCAGACTCTAGATCCCCCACTGCCTTCAGTTTGAAGTTCCTATCTCAATTCCCTGCAATTCTCTCTTTATTGAGTTGACCCTTTAGTTTATGAACTGAAATTAAGCCAGATCGTTATAGGTGGGTTGTGAATAACAAAAGAATATTGTCTTAAAATGTCTCAGCTGCTCAATATAATATACATATTGCAACAGCCTATGTACAAAAGGCAGAGTGTTGGTTTCAAAGCGCTCCTCTTATTTTTGTGCCATGACCTTGCTAAGTGTAATCCGAGATTCATTAGACCCGATTGAAGCTTGAGAATACTTATTTGCATTGTTCCAATTAGTTGTCACTTAGATTTTCTACACATATCCATGGCACTTGGATTCCTGAGGCCAAACGAGGCAGCACATGTTGGTGATGGTGTGCAGCTGCTGAATGTTTTTTTTTTCCTATATAAGACAATATAGCACTTTGCTGTGCAATGTTTATATTAATGCAGTTCCTTTAAACTCACCCAACAAATATGGGTAAATTAACCACTTAAGGACCAGTGTCCACCTGTGCCATCATCACATACCTGACCTTAAAGATTCTATTCCACAGGATGTTCCCAATGCATTCTCTAGTGTGGCAGTGCCCACAAATACAGCTTTGGAGCCACCTGTATATGTCATCATAAGATGACCTAATAATGCACTAAAGTAAGAGACTAAAACTCATAAATATTAGTGAATCTTTAAATATGCTATGACCTAGAGTATGTTGGATCCTCTCGGGTATCAGATAATTCTTACCAAAAACAGAACGTGTTAGAAGCACACATTATACAGCATTTGCTGTTTAGTAAGCATCATATGTATAATAATAGAACCTATGATATTCTTCTTTTCCCATCATTCTTATTTTAGGATAAATTGGAGGGTGTTGAAACTGAATCCTCAAGACACACTGGCTTTTAAACATAATACTGTCCAGCAATGTGTTGGATTTTGTGTTAATTATCCGACATCTCTGTTAGCGATACTGACTCCGGGGACTGATGTGTAAATGTAAAGGAGGGAAGGAATTATTTTGTATAGTCAGGTTATGTATAGTGTAGTCAGATTATGTACAGTATATAGTCAGGTTATGTATAGTGTAGTCAGGATATATATAGTATAGTCAGGTTATGTATAGTGTAGTCAGGTTATGTACAGTATATAGTAAGATTATGTATAGTGTAGTCAGGATATGTATAGTATAGTCAGGTTATGTATAGTGTAGTCAGGATATGTACAGTATAGTCAGGTTATGTATAGTGTAGTCAGGATATATATAGTATAGTCAGGTTATGTATAGTGTAGTCAGGTTATGTACAGTATATAGTAAGGTTATAAAAAAACAACAAATAACTGGAGCGCTTCACAATAATGAATAAATATTAAATAGTGCAAATAAGTGATATTGTTATAAAATGGAAAAAAGATACTTATGAATAGATATTGATAGTTGAGGTCTCTCTTGAACGAGGGCAGGGTCCAATTGAACGCAGAAAATACATGCAAAAAATATAGAAAGTATATCGCTTTGTATTATCTGAATAGAAATATAACTTAGTTTAGAAGTGCAAACCAAATGTATAATAATGTTTAGAATTAACTAAAAATAGCACTTCTCGGAATGTAAATAAATTCTAAAAATATATTCATTTATTTAAACAATATAGATAAAATAGTAATGTTTATCACCCATATATATTAAAAGGTAATAATGACAACAGCTGTACTGGCCACAAGTAACTAAAATGTAACAAATGCTGATACTTTGCACCCAGCAAAATGCACATATAAAACGAATTAATAAAATCAAATGTCGACAATAGAATATAGCCGATACTTCAACCAAAAGAGCTTAAACTCTTGGCCGGTGGGACCTGCTTCGCAGGATCCCACAAAAAAACTTCGGGCTTTTCAATTGCTCTACCCGGTGGTTGGATTAAGTAGGTATGTGATCCCTCTATGGTAGCAACCTCCCCAGTCCTTCTATGCTGGGCTGCAGTTGAAAAGCCCGAAGTTGTTTTGTGGGATCCTGCGAAGCAGGTCGCACCGCCCAAGAGTGTAAGCTCTTTTGTTTGTTCAAGAGAGACCCCAACTATCAATATCTATTCATAAGTATCTTTTTTCCATTTTATAACAATATCACTTATTTGCACTATTTAATATTTATTTATTATTGTGAAGCGCTCCAGTTATTTGTTGTTTTTTTGTTATCTTAAGAACTGTGGATGAAGTTGCATTTTTCTTTACTGTGAGCTGCTAGATTATTTGAGTTTTATATTTCTGTAGCGCCACGTTAGTTTCACGATTTGTATACATGTATAGTGTAGTCAGGATATGTATTGTATATAGTCAGGTTATGTATGTTAAAGTCAGGTTATGTATAGTGTAGTCAGGTTATGTATAGTAAATAGTCAGGTTATGTATAGTGTAGTCAGGTTATGTATAGTGTATAGTCAGGTTATGTATAGTGTAGTCAGGTTATGTATAGTAAATAGTCAGGTTATGTATAGTGTAGTCAGGTTATGTATAGTGTATAGTCAGGTTATGTATAGTAAATAGTCAGGTTATGTATAGTGTAGTCAGGTTATGTATAGTGTATAGTCAGGTTATGTATAGTAAATAGTCAGGTTATGTATAGTGTATAGTCAGGTTATGTATAGTAAATAGTCAGGTTATGTATAGTGTATAGTCAGGTTATGTATAGTATATATGTTTGTTTTGTTTTCTTGCACATGCATTTCCATTTAATATATTGACATCCTAACTACACATGGAATTGAAGAAAATGGATACTTTATATTAATTTAGTAAATGTTAGCACTTTATACATAAACTACGAATAAAAATGTATACCTCTCTCTAAATAATTGTCTATAGAAATATTAATTGACCACAATTTTTCAGTCCATGGTTTTGTAAACCTAATAGTTAAAACAAATGTGTAGGTTCTTACATTTGTATTAAATATATTTTAGGGTAATCAATTTCAGTGTGGCTTTACTTCCTGTAACATGCTCCAGGACAGAACAATACTGAACACTTCTCTTTTACACCAGCAGTTTTTTTTTAATGTTGCAGAAATTGGAACAACCACTGATTTGAATGTGTGTAGAGTGTCAGCTAGGTTGACTCAGGGACTTTACATCTATATTGGAGTGTAGGATTTACATCAAATTACTGGGGGTGTCAGGGGCTTTTTGTCAGCAGTTTATTGAAAACAGTTGCTCTCAGAAAGATGAATGGCACAGCCCTGGGCTGATACATCACAGTTCCCACAGTCTGGAGTCCAGATCATGGTAAACAATTGGTGTCTTGCAAGGGGCTTCTGGATGTGTCTTGGACCCATTAAAGAAATCCATCCTTGCTGACAATTTGATGGCTTATAACAGTTTTTTTGCTGTTAGTGGGGAAATGTGGCAAAAATAAATAAGGTTTAATGAACTGCTTCTTTTCTTCTCCTTTTTACATTTTAGCAACTTTACCAAGACAAGGATGCAGGAAGAGGCTATGCTGCTTTTGTGGCTGAAACTGTAATGATTATACATCCAAACCTCTCAAATTCTTTCCCTGGCAATGAGGGACACTGGAGGGTGGACGCGGGGCTGTTGTGGGTCATGCGTGGTAACACTGTTGCTCAATATGATAGCGCTACTATGAATGCGCAGACCTCTGTGCAATATTCATTGTCCTGTGTCCCAGACATCGGAGAATGAAAATCAGAACCTTGGCATGTACTTGCTTTGCTATGTGTTAAAGGGACACTCCCATCAAAAGATGAAAAGGGTTTATTTATTTTTTTACTTTGCATTGTTGATTTCAGATCTGTCTTTTGTTTTTGTTATGTGAGTTTATTTTATGAAATATTGTGTGACTGGGCACTGCCATTTTGTGTAATATAGTGTTTTTTGGTGCCACCCCTCACTGGCTTTACTACACTAATATCTCACTTTTGGGCTGGGGACACAGAATGTAGTCTATAAGTCAGGATTCTGATTATAGACTTGCATTGAATGGGAGGGTAATGTAACTATTACATCACAAGGGGTGGAGTTATGATCCTCTTTGTGTTGGAAGGTAGGTAAAAAAAAAAAGTGTACACAGCCACCTAATTCTGCCCCACTATGATACGCAGGAGCCAGTAAGAGAGCAAGGGTCTATCTTATGACATCATCATGCAGGCTCTGGCCACAGTTGTAAAGTGAGACTTGTTGGAAGATTTTGGAGATTGCATCATGGATGCTCAAAATGGATGCTGGAGATAAACACATAATTGTATTTTTACTTTTATATGCAATTAATTCAAACACAGAAGAAGAAGAAAAAAACAGTGGCATATGTCTTATATATATGTGTTTGTATTAAATGTACAGGTAATCTAGTTACAGCTTGTGTAAGTGTAGTGTCCCTTTAATGGCAGAAGAATGACTCTTACAGGTAACCTGTACAAAAATAAAATGTTGTCCATACTCAATATAACAATGTTTTTGTCCAAATTGAATCTTGGTCTAACACAGATTTATTACCTGAATTATATTTTGTCAGAATAGTGCCATCTCTGGCTTTAGGTTATCTATTAGTAGAATACACTTATTATCCCCCTTCTTTGGAATGGTCCCCGATGCTCAGGATCGTTTATAATGGATATAAACAGATATAACTGGATAAATGATAACTATAAAATCCTCCTCAATGCTCCTGTCAAACCAATATAAGAACCACACCCCTATGAAAGAACAACCATAAAAAGAACACAATACTGTGACATAACCTTCAGGATGTCTCCCACCCGGGATAACATCCTGCTAGCAAGTTCTGTCATGATAAGACATGATTAATACATTATCTTGTGGACATTAAGAGTCTATATGGTAATACTAAACAACATACTCTAGAAAAGACCAAAATGGGTAGAAATGGGCACACTGCTTCATGGTCCTGTTAATATCATTAACAAGTTATTCTATTTTTTCTGTCAGTGCTTCTATCCAACATCACAGAACAAGACTATTCGTTATTAAATACATATACTATTATTGTTTGTGTCACTGATTGAGTTGGGGTTGTACAGTCGGCAAATAGACTGTATGCTGTATAGTAGTAGGCTATCCTGAAAATAAATGCATACAATATGTTTAACATTTCACTATGGGAAGGCTATATGGTTTTATCTGCCATATTAGTTTAAATTATTTCCGATTTTTTTTTTAACCCTTTGAGGATGAATGATGTGCTAGGAACATCATGAAAACATTTCCTTATGCACAGTACAGGCATGCCATGTGTTAGTGACCACTACTTGCCACTGTTGCCTGCCTGTAGCTATTGCAGTCCAGTAAGTGCTAATCAGAACGTGTCCAGCCTGCTGGTAGAATACCTAGGTGCAGTGGTGTATCTTGATTTTGTGCTGCCCTAGGCAGACAAAATCTGGGCACCCCCCTACCCAAGCTGCACATCCACGTTACACACATAAGACATGCCCCATCATTCACACTTACATCAAGCTCACACTCCCATCACACTCAGTCACACACTCCTACTCCTTATGCACATTTCCTTATGCACAGTACAGGCATGCCATGTGTTAGTGACCACTACTTGCCACTGTTGCCTGCCTGTAGCTATTGCAGTCCAGTAAGTGCTAATCAGAACGTGTCCAGCCTGCTGGTAGAATACCTAGGTGCAGTGGTGTATCTTGATTTTGTGCTGCCCTAGGCAGACAAAATCTGGGCACCCCCCTACCCAAGCTGCACATCCACGTTACACACATAAGACATGCCCCATCATTCACACTTACATCAAGCTCACACTCCCATCACACTCAGTCACACACTCCTACTCCCATCACGCACACTCCGACTCCCATCACACTCAGTCACACACACTGTCTCCCATCACACACACTCCGACTCCCATCACACTCAGTCACACACAGTCTCCCATCACACACACTCTGACTCCCGTCACACTCAGTCACACACAGTCTCCCATCACACACACTCTGACTCCCATCACACTCAGTCACACACACACACACAGTCTCCCATCAGCACTTACCTTTCCCTGGCAGGCAGGCAGCATGGTCCCTCCATGCTGCCTGTTCAGCTTCCCGGCGATTGTGCCGACAGGTCACGTGACCGGGCACGCGTATGACGTCAGCGCGCCCGTCACGTGAATGTCGGGACTTCCGTGTCGGCACACTGCACGGGGAGCCGAACAGGCAGCACGGAGGTTTCTCTGTGCTGCCTGTTCGGCTCCCCGTGCAGCCTGGCAGGCAGAGCGTTGGTGAGGGGGGATCTTCCGATCCCTTCTCACCTCTGTCTCTGGCTGCAAGCGCGGTCTATTTTTTTTTTTTTAAAGGGCCGCCCCCCCAAAATTTGCCGCCATAGGCATCCGCCTAGGATTCCTCGCGGTAAATACAGCACTGCCTGGGTGGCAACCCGATATGTCTAATGGCTGCCCTGAGTGAGGCATAACAGGGAACACTTGCTCCCTCCCTAACCCATTCATGCACATAGATGTCCTAAAATGCATGGCCTAAACAACCATGATGAGAACACAGAATCTCCTCTGGACAGCAGATGCACTATGCTGAGGATCCTTCTGCAGTGACCCTACCTGTCAGATAAGGACACTTTCAGCAAGGTTTTTGTGATCTCCTGGGAAAGACGTGCAGGGTCTATAAAGTCTCTGTGTCCCTGGCTCCCTATTACTCTGTGATCAGATCCAGTAACACAAAAACGCCTTTTGGGTACTTTTGTACAAAAGGAGCAAAGCCACCCTTCCTATCCATAAGGAAAAAAGCACCATCAGCAATTAAAAATCTGTCAAACATGAACTTGTTTTTATAATGCTGGGGTAGGGAGACAGATCTTCCCAAACCAACTCTGTTTTGTGCAGCACAAGATGCAGGATGGGTGTCTAGCAGACCTCACCTTATGTTCTTACTATTTGTATGTTTTGTATGCTTATTTACTGCTGCTATATAAATAAAGCAAACATGCATTTATGAGTCTGCCCTTTTAAATGTGAAATATATATTTATGACATGTAAAATCATATGTTTGCAACATGTTTATTTTCTGATTATGTTCCTTTTAATTCATAATACAAAGCACACCTCTATATTCTAAAGATATTTTCTTTATTGTTTTCAATTTTCTTTATATTTTATTTAAACCATGAAACACTAGGTACCTATTTTACTGTCTTATTTTAGAAGCCGTAATTTCTGTTATCACGTGTGCACAATGAGTCAAGTTATGGTATCCATCTGATAATAAAAAATACAAGTCAAAGGACAACCGTAAGCAAAAAATCAAGTTATGTTAAATTGAAAAGATTGCATCACGCTGACATCTTGGGTCAGATGTTACAATACATGACCCATCTGACAAAAGAGTCTAAACAAGATGTCAACCACCTGGTAGACCTAAATGGAGCAAAGAGGGCTCAGTAATGTACGTTATTTGTATTCTTTCATTAAAACATTTATATTTGAAATGTCTATACTGCATGGGTGTATCGTGCACCTGAGGGACATATGTGACACATGGTCAAGTGACCTAGGAAATCAACTTCATATTCTGAGCTCCAGGACATCTTATAACAGCACAACAACATTTAGATCTGGTGACTGATGAGGCTACGAAAAGCATTTACACTTATTTCGGTGTTCATGAAATCACTTGCATTTATTTAGTAGTGCGCACTCCAACTTGGTTACTTTTCTAACTCAACTATTTAGGTCTGTTTTTAACACAATTCATTATTTAGGGGATAAACCTCCACAAACAATTGTTCAGTTGTATTAAAATAAATAGTGCACTTATTTCTAAACGATGGCTTAGCTGTGTAATGTCCATTACAAACGTACTGCTTGTTTGTCATTTCATTCTGTGCTGACATGTGAATCTAAACCCCCGTGTGTGGTACACTGTAGTGTCAGCTATTCACAGGTAAGTGATCAGGTGATGTTATTAATCATGTACTCATGTCCTTCAAAAGAACTTTCAGGTGGGAACAAAGTATGCTTACTATGGTTAACTATTGCAGCTCTGGTTCACACTCATGCAGTAGGGGAGATCTATCACTAAAGTTGATAAATAAAACGTACCTGTGTTGATTATTTGTGATTGGTGAGATGTAATTACACTTTTCGTAATATGACCATAATTGATGATTAGTTGGAATAAAGCTTTAATGCATCTCTTGATCCACTACAATCATTCTCAGGGCATAGGACCCAATAACCTTACCCTCAGCCAAACGCTTGAACTACACTCATATCACTTTCTAAAAGTTACTTTATAGACATCATGCATCAATATACACATAAGAAACCTCTGTCAGGAAAACCCACACCCTAACTGAGGGTAATTTGTATAGCCCAGACAACTCTCTCTCTCTCTCTCTCTCTGCTAAGGAGTTCATTTAAGTCTAGAAGATAAGGGCTAGACCCAACACTACTAGCAGGTCTTAGTGGCATCACTTAATGTTACAAGTTTCTACTTAAGAGATTAGTGGACTTTTTCCTCTACCATTTGAAATGGCAATTCCCATGAATTCAGTATTAGTATGCAACCATTGCTATTATCAGCATCTATTAATATTACATCATAATGCAGAAAGGAACGAGTCCCCTGTAAGAATACCACCCTTTCCACACCAGGAGGAAACTGCTCACCGTCCTGGCACCCAAAGTTGTGGTCGATTCCTCATCTTCTGCCCATAGCAAGGGGCCACACAAAAAGAAAAATGAATCCACCTATTACTAAAAATGATTATTGTTCTTTATCAACAGCTGTTCTGTCAGTGCAATAATATATGCAGGGGTATAATTCTTTATTTGTGTGAGCAATGGAGAGGAGAATGGTTCAGTTAGGGGTAATTTTGCCTTTAGCATTGCTATTGAGTGTAAAAAGGTAAGACATCAACTGGAGAAGAGGGAAGAGCTCACCAACAGAAGAGGAAAGACATCAACAAGTGAGAAACGCAATCACCAGGCAATCAGTGAATCCAGCTTTACTGACATCGGTACACCAGACCCAGACATCATTGTCACAGTGCATTCTTTGAATGACAGGTACATTGTAGATACTCAATGTTGCTGAAACTCTGTGCACCTGCAATTACCTAGCCTGTCGCAACCCTAATCAATGTATCCTTGGTAACTTAATGGCTACCCAAGTCTGGAAGACTGAAAGACTAGTACCTATACATAAAGGTGGAGACCAATACTTTGGTATCTAACTACTGTTCAATATCATTGCTTCCTGTATTTTCCAAAATCCTTGAAATTTGTTCACACGCAATTATGTATTATTAAAAATCAAATTATCAAACCGCAGATCTATCAGGCTTCCATTCAAATTTAACTATGACTGCAGTGACATCCCAACTGGTATGGAACGAGAACACCTAACTGAAGCCATTTTCCTTTATTGTGCAAGGCTTTAGACACAGTATGGCATTATATTGCAAAAACATAAAAACTAAGGTTTTGATGCTCATCCGCTAACCTTAATCAGTTTTATGTATCAGACCAATCACAATATGTGTCCATAATTGACACTGCCTCCCTCCCTCTCCCAGTCACGTGTAGTGTACCCCAATGCTCAATACTCAGCCCACTGCTATTCACATTCATCATAAATGATCTGCCTAACACCTGGAAAGCCTCAGCTGTTCACATGTATGCAGATGACACCAGTGGTGTCCCAAGGGGGCTACTGACCGCACCGGGTGACACCCCCAGTGGGGGTGACACCTGTACTGCCAACATCCTCTTCGCAGCCCATAGTGCTGTTGAACTTTTTTTTTTTCCGGCAAGCTGCATCTACTGGATTAGTATGTCATATCCAGTGGCTGTATTTGCCTCCTCCATGCAGGAGGGAAGACTGCACGGAGGACATGGCTGGGGATACAGAACACCCAGCAGGTGAGTACTGGGGAGTGTGGTATATTAAGGGCAAATAAAACTGGCATACTAATGGCTTATGGGCAAATTGACTGTGGAATATTAATGGACAAAAATAACTGGCATATTAATGGGAAAATTGTCTGTGGCATATTAATGAGCAAATTGACTGTCACATATTAATGGACAAAAATAACACTGGCATATTAATGAGAAAATTGTCTGTGGCATATTAATGGACAAAATAACACTGTCATATTGATGGGCAAATAACATGGCATATTAATGGGAAAATTGGCTGTGGCATATTAATGGGAAAATTGGCTGGTGCATATTTATGGACAAACTAACACTGACATATTAACTGGCTGTTGCATATTAATGGACAAACTAACACTGGCATTTTAATGGACACACTAACACTGGCATATTAAAGGGCAAAATGGCTGTGACATATTAATAGGCAAATTGGCTGTGGTATATTAATGTGCAAACTAATAGTGGCATATTAATGGACAAACTAACAGTGGCATATTAATGGGAAATTTGGCTGTGGAATATTAATTTGCAAGCTGGCTGTAGCATATTAATGGGCAAACAGTGGCATACTTATGGGCAAATGTTGTTAATGAAAAAGTGACTGTGCCATGTTAATTGGTACCTGACAGTGGCTTATTTTAATTGGAAAAGTGATGCTGTGGCATGTTCTGTGGTGGGAAATAACATGTACTATGGGGAAAGTGACACTGTGGCTTGTTCTGCAGGGGTAGTTCTGTGGGGCAAAGTGACACTGTGGTATGTTCTTTGGGGCAAATTGACACTATGCCATGCCAAATTGTGTGAGTGCGATATGAGTGCCATGCCAAGTGCTGTGGGTGCAATATAGGTGCATGGCAAGGGCTGTGGGTACTGTATGGTGCTGTGTTAAGTCCTTTAGGTGCAACGTGGATGCAGAGGAAGGGAATAAAAACAAGAAAGGCAATTGTTCAACAACATTTTCATTACATGTGAAAATAGTTGAATATAATACTAAAAAGTTCATATGAGTATAAATGCAACTAGTTAAATATATATATAGAGAGAGTGAGAAAGAGAGAGAGAGAGAGAGAGAGAGAGAGAGAGAGAGAGAGAGAGAGAGAGAGAGAGATGTCTATGTGTATAGATAGACTTGTGATGTGTGTGTGTGTGTGTGTATAAATAAATATGTTTATTGTTTCATAATTGTACAATAGATAAATGTGACCCGCTGTCTCCTTGCGGGGCTCCCATATGTGGCATAATTATGGGGCTCTTTTGTGTGGCATAATTATGGGACTCTTGTGTGTGGCATATTTATGGGGCTCCTGTGTGTGGCATGATTAAGGGGTTCCTGTGTGTGGCATGATTAAGGGGTTCTTGTGTGTGGCATAATTAATGGGGCTCCTGTGTGAGGCATAATTAATAGGGCTCATGTGTGTGGCATATCTATGGGGCTCCTGTGTGCAGCATTATTAATGTGGCTCCTGTGTGTGGCATAGTTAATGAACTCCTGTATGTGGCACCATTTGTGGGGCTTCTGTATGTGGCATAATTTATGGGGCTCCTGTATGCAGTGACAGACTGGCCAGGGTGTCACCTTGCCCAATGGCAAGTGGGCACGTCAGCCCGTGATGAATTGGGCCCCCTTAGTAAAAAAACAAAAAAAACCCATCCTTTTTAAGCTGCTCTAGGCAATGTCTCCATCAGGGGGTGACGGGCGATACACCCGTCACGGGCTGGGCCAGCCCAAGGGCCAGCTGCCCAGGGCCTATTCATTCCTGGAGGCCCAAAGGAGTTGCCCAGTGGGCCCCCACTGCCTTCATGACTGTCTCACACAGAGACAGTCACATTTGGGCAGCAGCCGGCAGTCCCGGCTTTCTGTCACAGTCATTTCCGGCGGCTGTATTTCCTTCATGCAGGAAGAAACGCTGCAGGAGAGACTGCAGGGGATGAACAGCATCCAGGTAAGTTCTGGGGAAGGGGATAATGTTGGAATGTTGTTCAGAAATATGCATGTTTCCATATTTTTTGGTATTTTTTTGCGAGTTATGGGGCAAAAAATAGTGTTTTTTGTTTTTTTCCTATGTTGACCTTTTGACCCCAACCCTAAATTTAACCCTAAAACTAAATCTAACCCCAACTCTAACCCTTATGCTATCCCTTAATATATTTTAATTTAATTTTAACCCTATCCCTTATGCTAAAAATTATTTAATTTTAACCCTATAGGCTAATCTAACATAAAACTAGTTTTAAGCTTATTAAATCTTTTTTTTTAACATTGAAATGTTGCTTGGCTACCCCTAGGGGCAGTCAAGCAGCATATTCAGAGCGATGGAAGTGAATTTACTTTCACTTCCGAAGCTCAGACCAACAGAGGGCATAGCCATATTGACAGAGCATGCTGCTCCGTCAATATGGCTCCCACGATCGCTCCGTGGGGCGATCGTTGGTGCCCCAGATAGGAAATTTCGGTGAAAATGGCAGTACTTTTTTGGAACACAACATGTGGCCCCATCCTTTTTTTGGCTTCACTGCCAGGTGGCCTCCTCTCCTTTACTTACTCCTTCTCTTACTTACTCCCTCTTAAATCTGTTTATTTATTCTCTTTCAGTATTTATTCGTGCCTTAATCCTCTCTTCCATACTCTTCCATTTGAATAGTTAATTTTAAGTATAGGACTCTGCACTATTTGTTTGCTCTGTATTCCTTACTGTTATGATAAGTGTCATGACAGTGAACATTATTAGGTCGACCGAATAACGGAGATTCTAATCCAAGAAGATAGTTATGGGGTTTGGACCACATTAAGTCTGTAGTAGATATTATGCCATACATACAGACCTGACATATGTTATCATAGAGGTAAAGATACAGTTCATCATTTGGTATGTGCAATATACTATTTATATGCCTATTTTTTATATGTCAAGTTCCAGTTTAATGAAATTACAATATTTTTCTTAAAGTAACAGAAATTTTGACCATATTTTATGTAAAAATGTGAAATAATATATTCTAATGCTTCAGAATTTATGTTTCAAAAACCTTGAAATGGCTTTTGTTGTACTTTTATATTTTTGTGAATGGCTGTGAAGATGCCAAATTAATTTTAATTAAAAAATAAAAATAAACACCATTTATTTAAAATTAAAAAAAATATTTCAAAATGAAATCATAACAATATGTATTTACATTTAGTATCTACTGTATACCGCCACTAATATGTACACTGTAATTACTAAAAAATATATTTAAAATAATCCCCAAAATTTTAATAGTACATTTTTTCCTCTTGTTTATTTTTAAAAAAATGTATTTATTTATTATAAAAATTAAATTATAGCCTTATGTTGGTTGTTGGTGGGCCCCTTCTGTCTCCTACCAACCAATATTTTTAGACCCAGTCCGCCACTACCTGTATAGCATATTTAATGGGCCATCTGACATTACTAAGGAATCTGTTTGGCATGGTATTGGAGGAAATCCAGGGGGTGACACCATGAGTTACCGCACCAGGTGATACCAACCCAAGGTATGTGACTTGACCCCTGTCTATATTTTCACCTCCACATTAAAAAACTGTCATTAAAACTTTATCCAAAAATATCCGAAAGCCCCTCAGCAAGGGAACTGATAGTACAACAAATGCTAAAGCCAGGTATTTAATGTATTAATCTGCACCCAAATCCTCTTGCATAAACATATTACAAAGTTTAGTTCATTCTGCTGCTCTGTGCTACAATGTAATTACACGGCCCACCACTGTGACATGCTAAAAAAAAGTTAAACTTTTATCAGCTGGATTCCAGATGCACCCTTCACCTTCCCAGCCCTGTGTTTAAAAGCTTTTCTGGGAAGTTCCCACCCTACCTCAATAGCATACGCACCCCAACTCTTCCCACCTTTCCTACAGAGAACCTCAACTGTGAAATAACCTCCCAGACAACATCAAATCTTCCTCCAGGCTTGATGACAGAGATGTATATTGACCGAGATGTCTGTCAATCAACCTCAACACAGAATGCACCTGTAATCATAGCTGATTACATTTCACTTGTTTTCCTACCCGTTTATGTTCTACATTAAATATTTTTTCAGAATTTGTCCCTTGCGGAAATACCATTCTAGTTGTTTACTTATAAAACACAAGCTACGGACTGACATACAGTACTGCAGTATATATGTTGCATAGCTGTCCCCTTTAAAGACATCTGATAATGCTACAACATGTTATATTGACTTTAAAGGTGCAGTACACATAAAGTACAAAAATACACCCAATCAACCCATCAGCCCTGCTTGTTCTCAGTCTATCCTTGTTTGACAGGTGCTTGCACAAAATGAAGTACTTTCACTAATGATTGTTTTAGTTTTGCTATGATAAAGATGGCCCTATGGAGTGTTTCTCTTGCTTTTCTCTTATTGGTTGCATGGTGTTCTATATTTGAGTGTTGAAATCTAGATTAGAACAATTATCAAGAAAATAATATATTTGTTGTGGTAACAATAGGAATACATTGCAAGAACATGTTTAGTTGGCAGGAACTACTGAAAGTTCAAATTAAATCAGTGAGATTGCAGCCCAGGATGAATCAGCATGGTCTTTGTACAATTCTATATATTGAATCTATCAAATTGTACATTATACCCTGGCTCAGCTTAGCGGGGGCAGGAGTTTTAGCTGCCAATTGTACAAGGTAAATTTAAAAAACCCTTTATAACTAACACTAAACATGAGCGTCTTACTTTTATTTGGTTTCTTTGCTTTTTGTCATTTATAAAGTTGTCGGATATTTTTTGTCTGGGTTTTGTAAACAATTCCAAAGTCACAATTGCCACACAGAGCAGCATATATGTATAAAGAACAATTTTCAGTTACAACACTGTAATACAAGCATCTCTATATCTGTCCCATGTTGCACGAGACACGCTTTACATTCAATGTTATAGCACATATCTTACATCATACTTCTATTTTCTCAAAGCGGGTGCAGTATTGACAGTTTCCACTGGGTGGCGCTACAGACCGTCTAACTCTCAAAAGCTTCCAATGTACCCGCAGTCTATGAAAACTCAACTCATCTTACAGAATCCTTCATGCCCATCCTATTTAATTTGGCTCCATTTTTGAAGATTTACCTTCTCTATAATGTATACCTGCATAAAATGATTTCCACTCCACTTCTTATGGACTACATTTACCATATTGGTGATGTAGGATATCTGAGCACCAGATGATTATGTAAGTTGTATCAGTAACATAATAACATCTTTTAAAGTGTTCCTTTCTCGAACCCTTTAGAAAACATCTGTGAATGAATATCCTTGAAACGTTGTAGCATTATTCAAGGCCTATTAGATAGGACACTGTACACTGTAGCCACACTGTAACCAGGGGAGTTGCTAGGTCTTCGGATGATCTGGGGCTAGAGCCCAGATGAGCTTGGTCACACACACACACGCCGTCTCTCTTTCTCACACGCCGTCTCTCTCTCTCTCTCTCTCTTTCTCACAAGCTGTCTCTCTCTCTCTCTTTCTCACATACCGTCTCTCTGTCTCTCTCTTATACCGTCTCTCTCTCTTTCTCACACATACCGTCTCTCTTTCTCACACACACCGTATCTCTCTTTCTCACACACACCGTCTATCTCTTTCTCACACACACCATCTCTCTTTCTCACACACACCGTCTCGCTCTCACACACTCACACTGTCTCTCTCTCACACACAACGTCTCTCTCTTTCTCACACACAAACACCCTGAGACACACTCACACTTATGCACCATTACACACACACACACACTTACGTAAACACCCTGACACACACATGTAGACACCCAGATGCACACATTGAGACACCCACACACACTCACACACATTGAGACACCCACACACACTCACACACATTAAGACACCCACACACATTCACACACACTGAGGTTCCCACACACATTCACACATGGAGACACCCAGATACACACTTAAACATATGGAGACACCCAGACACACACTTACACACATTGAGACACCCAGACACACACTTACACAGATTGAGACACCCACACACTTACACACACTAAGACACCCTGACACACACACCTAGACACCCACACACATTCACACATTTCTTCTATTTTTTTTTTTACTTACCTTACAGTTGGTCAATTATCAAG
Source organism: Pelodytes ibericus (assembly GCA_036172795.1). NCBI lineage: Eukaryota > Metazoa > Chordata > Amphibia > Anura > Pelodytidae > Pelodytes > Pelodytes ibericus. The sequence goes on from CM069861.1 coordinate 150,452,035, forward strand.
GATCTTCTGCCGGAGCAGCTCACACAGCGCGACGGGGGCGGAGCTTGCACCCGTCGCGCTGTGCTCAGTATGGCCAAGAGGTGCGGTCATGCCTGTGGACTGCACCTCGAGGCGGAGAGGCTAGGTAGAGAGCTCCTTATAGCAGCCTCTCCTCCCGATTGGCCTTCACCCCCGTGTGAGGTTAATCCTCCGATTCTGGGACCATGTCCCAGACGCAGGAAAGCTCACCGGGGATTTTTTTTTTTTTAAACAATTAGAGCCCTGGAGTCTTGGGGCTAAAGAATACTTTAGCCCCAGAGTCTCCATTCGGGGCTATGAAGGGGGGACTCGGGGCTATAGCCCCAGTAGCCCACCCCTAGCGACGCCTCTGACTGTTACACACTGTAGCCCTCATACTAGGAACTTTACTGAGAGGGTAGTGGATGTATGGAATAGCCATCCAGTGGAAGTGGTAGAAATAAACACAATGAAGGAGTTTTATAGGCACATTGCTATCCTAGATTTAAGATAGGGAACTGGGGACTAATAAAAGTATTTAGATAATTGGGCAGACTAGATGGACCGAATGATTCTTATCTGCCGACACATTCTATGTTTCTGTGTTTCAGCCAGTGTGTCTTCCTAGCCTGTTTCCGTTTTTGCACCATTAGCAATTAACCATGTTACCAGCATGTACTTAAAGCTAAATGGACCCTCTGCTCCAAGCTGTTTAGAGCATGCAAAATAGGTTTAGAACTTTGTTGATGTCGGGAATGGGCCTGTTCTTAACGGTTGCTTAAACGCAGCCGTTTCACTGTGACCTCTAGCGTGATGGCCAGTTCATTGCGTGAGAGGTAATCGCTGGACCTTTCTTCATAGGATAGTTCATTGTGGGATTGCATACATGGTGATTATTATTAGGGGTTAGAATTAGGGTTTGGGGGGGTTAGTGTAAGTATTAGGATTCAGGGGGGTTAGGTGTTATTAGGGTATGGGGGTTAGGTGTTAGTATTAGGGTATGGGGGTTAGGTGTTAGTATTAGGGTATGGGGGTTAGGTATTAGTATTAGGGTATGGGGGTTAGGTGTTTTAGGGTATGGGGGTTAGGTGTTATTAGGGTATGGGGGTTAGGTGTTAGTATTAGGGTATGGGGGTTAGGTGTTGTTAGGGTATGGGGGTTAGGTGTTAGTATTAGGGTATGGGGGTTAGGTGTTAGTATTAGGGTATGGGGGTTAGGTGTTAGTATTAGGGTATGGGGGTTAGGTGTTAGTATTAGGGTATGGGGGTTAGGTGTTAGTATTAGGGTATGGGGTTAGGTGTTAGTATTAGGGTATGGGGGTTAGGTGTTAGTATTAGGGTATGGGGGTTAGGTGTTATTAGGGTATGGGGGTTAGGTGTTAGTATTAGGGTATGGGGGTTAGGTGTTATTAGGGTATGGGGGTTAGGTGTTATTAGGGTATGGGGGTTAGGTGTTGTTAGGGTATGGGGGTTAGGTGTTAGTATTAGGGTATGGGGGTTAGGTGTTGTTAGGGTATGGGGGTTAGGTGTTAGTATTAGGGTATGGGGGTTAGGTGTTAGTATTAGGGTATGGGGGTTAGGTGTTATTAGGGTATGGGGGTTAGGTGTTAGTATTAGGGTATGGGGGTTAGGTGTTATTAGGGTATGGGGGTTAGGGGTTAGTATTAGGGTATGGGGGTTAGGTGTTGTTAGGGTATGGGGGTTAGGTGTTAGTATTAGGGTATGGGGGTTAGGTGTTAGTATTAGGGTATGGGGGTTAGGTGTTATTAGGGTATGGGGGTTAGGTGTTAGTATTAGGGTATGGGGGTTAGGTGTTAGTATTAGGGTATGGGGGGTTCGCTCAAACTGCCGCACTGAACTGCCAGCTGTGAAACAGCTGTGCTAAACTGTCCTAGACGCTGTTGATTCATCCTGTTAACCTGAATGTTCAGTCTTTAAGATTAAACTAGGACACTATTTAGAATGCATAGAAAGTAGACCCTGAGAGTTGAGCATGATAGGAGTGATAGTTAATTGCAGCAGCATACGAGAGAATGTGTTTATGTCCCTGAGGTCTGTCTGTAGTGGCTGCACAACCAGCTCAAAGCAGTGTATGATTAATGGCACGGTTGGGGTTTACTGGGGTTTTGTCCCTGTGATAATTTGGACCATTGTTACTACAATTTGATAGTCAGGGCAGACTGTGAGAAATGACATGTAACTGGGATAATACAGTAGGCCAGTGGCTTGTACTATAATAAATCCAGCAAGGTATCAGGCCCTCCTGGTGCAAAATATGGCTAACTATCTGGCAACAATATAACCTGCAGAGCTATAATCCCTTATATAAACTAAACTTTGGCTTCACATCAAGATCCATGCCCAATAACCCTGGGGGCTATGAATAAAGAATCATTCAGAAGCAATTTCTAATGTTTCCATGGTGATTGCTCCACGTTTAGAATGTTTTACTAGAAGTCATACAATCCCTGCTTTCCCCACAATTTCCAGATATCCAGTTCTGATGTTTATTGATTACCTGGATTGAAGAATCTTACTGTCAGGTGCCCAGCTAAAATGTAGCTAGAGATGCTGAATCAGTCAAGGCACAGCATCATAATTTGTAACTTCACTGATGTCAAACACAAAATTCAGCAGAATAACCCAGAGCTGCGCTGGTTAATCTTTGGCACAGTTGCTATACTGTGGTTAATATTTGGCACAGACTTTATTGGTCTTATGACTGACCCTTAAAGGACAAAGGTTGGCAGAAAATTATATAATAGTTCAGGTTATCTGAAAGATTGCATCAGGTATAGTAATTTTAAATAGAAATGCTTTAATGAAAGAATATAAATAATATATCTTATTAAGCCTTTCCTGTCCCACATATATCTGGTCCAATATTCTAAACAATATGTCCACAAAGAAGAATCCATAAGGTACTTAATTTTTATTTTTGATTCAGGCAGTTCTATTAAAAACATTTACATCTGATGCAAGCTTTCAATTAAACATGTTATATTTATGCCCACAGTTGTTCTTTAAGACTGAGAGAAGGGATCTACAGCCCACAACACACCGACAGCTAAAGTGCAAATAGTTTGTCATCACTGCAAGGCTTTGCCACTCACTGAGATGACTATATGTGTGTAGATCTTGTCTAGTCTACCAAATACACATACTGATCATGAGTCTCTCTTAACTGCCAGTCCCACTGTGTAATTAATCCCAGCTTGTTTTTCCCTTCAGATAATAAGAGGTTAAGGTGACAGGGCAGATCTATTCCTGAAGACACTGTTTTAATTAAAGAGATACCCTAATTTAGATAGCTAAACGGGTTTCCCTAGCACACAACATTGTCCTTGTATTTATTTACTTCAATTTAAATTATTAGATTCTAAAGTGAATTTCATTTTGATTGGTATTATTGTACTTGTTGTTCATTGTAATTGGTATTGTTTTTGTTATTATTGATATGTTATTTTTAATTATATTTTTCTTCAGTATGGATAATGTGCTGTATTAAACCCCAGATAATTCATCTCTGGTCATTGAATATTGCAGCCTGCAATAGAAAAGGATTACTTAAAAGCCATTTGATAACTGAATAATTTTTTTTTTGTGTAAAATGAATGCCATTAAAATCCTCAATATATTCAGAATTCTTAGATTTAAGACAGAATTCAACTATATGGGTTAATCCTCTCAGCCCCAGAGAAAGTGTGCAAAGCATCACAGGGGTTAAATAATTTAATTCTGTTGCCTTTTCCCAAGTTCCAAGTTATTGTATGAATGAGCAGTTAGGGTGGTTAGTATTACAGACTCTGATATTATATATTGTGTTAAAAACAAGTGACCATTCCAAACTGCAGAGAGATAAGGCAGAGGTGGGATAAGGAAGGGGGCTGCTACTGTACCAGCAATGAAACTTACACAAACAATGAGATTTGCCCATTTATTACAGTCAATGCATTTGTCTTTAGGCTTATCGGTTTTAACCAAACTTTTGTGTCTCACTTTCCCTTCCCCATCATTTCCAGCGTAGCCCTATAGAGCAATGATAAATATCCCTGCTGATCATTTGATTGATTACCTCTCTGAAAGGTCATACAGCCTTGCAGTAATTTCCTTTTGCCTAAGGCTGCCATTTCACTTCTACTCCAGCAAGACAGCTTTTGGTATACAGCATCCTGATTTTTATTTTAACCCTTTTAACTCCCCCTCCTCACATCAGTATACTGGAAAACTTGCAAAATAAACTTAGCTTTCAGAGTATCTTATTCGCCCCACACAATGTAAATCATTCAGTTATATGTTTATTGACACAGACTCCATAGGGCTTCTCTATCCTCCTGGGCTGTTACCCCCTTTTCTGATCCTGTGGACAGAGAAATTTCCACCAGACATGCTATTTACCAATGTAACCCAGGTCCTGAACCCAATTAATTTCTAATAATTACAGCCCAAGGGGGTATAGATCTCACTGTCTCTCACCATTCATGCCACCGAGGTCTGCACTCGCTAATAAAATGTATATTTTTACAGTCATCTTTATAAATGGGAATTATTACTGGGGAAGGAAATAGTCCAGTTTGGGGGTGGGGTGGGGTCTCACTCATGCCTGCGACTAAATAAAGAAATCTATATGATTTCAAAAGCCACAGACTACTTTAGTCACTCACAACAAGAGTTTAATGTTTTAACAGCAGAGCTGGAATGAAGCACTGAATAAACAGTGTAATAATTGCATTACAATGATCAAATCAATCTTACTGGTAGCTAAGGAGAATATAAGTTCAGTCTGAATAGCTCCATGCAAAGTTCACTGCACAAATACAAAGAAAAGAAAGATTTGATAAGAAGAGTAAACTTAACTATGTGCTGCACAGAGTATTTACTCATCTGGGCTAGAGGCAGCCAACAGAATGGATCCAAAGTACATCTTGAGAGAGATGGAGGAGAGTGATGGGCCACCTATAGTACTCCGACTGTTGTGAACTACGTTTCCCATGAACACCCACGGCTACCTGATTTGTGTATATATAGAGGGAATGCACCGACACTGGGAAGATGGACAATAAACACCTGCCAGCTGGCTCAACAATATGAACAATGTATAAAAGTAGTAAAGATCCACAGCACTAGTATAATACTGTAAGGTTAACATACAGGCTGAGGTGGAATGATATACTATTTACATTATATTTAACTGAGGAAGACTGTGCTTTTATTTTCAGTATCTTATACATTATTATATCGTTTACATATTAAAGATATTCTAATAACAAAACGTGTAATAAAATCATGATATTAAATAATATTAAAGGTATTGATCTCTTGCTAGTGTGCACGCGTTTGTTGGCATCTGTATGGCACAGGTATGCCCCAATTAACCATTTCGGTGACAGTGGATGTTTCATTGTTTGTTTGTTTTTTACACAGATGATGGTGTACTCAGTAAAACTGGAATTCGAGTGTTATTTTAAAAGTGCAATTAGATGCCCAGGTCATTATCAAAATACAGCCGGACACACTATTATTAACATTTATAGCGCCGAGTATACAGTCATTGTTTAGGAATTTTACAGCGCTGGGTAAACATTTATAGCACTTGGTATACTATCAATAGTAAGAACGTTTAGCGCAACGGGTGAACTATCCTCAGCTAAAATATTTACAGCGCACTGTACACTACCAGAATATATTTACAGCGCTACAACATTTACCTCACAGGGTACACTGTCATCTGCTACAACATTTACCTCACAGGGTACACTATCATTAGAACGTTGACCACACAGGGTACACTATCATCAGTTAGAACGTTTACCACACATGGTACACTATCATCAGTTGGGACGTTTAAAGCGCTACACTATCATCAGTAACAACATTTTCCACACAGGGTACACTATCATCAGTAAGAACATTTTCCACAAAGGTACACTATCATCAGTTAGAACGTTTACCACACTGGGTACACTATCATAATTTATAACAATTACCACACTAGGTACACTATCATCATTTAGAACAATTACCACTCAAGGTACACTATCATCAGTTTACTACAAAGTGTATACTGTCATCATTTAGAACATTTCACCACACTGGGTACACTATAATCAGTTAGAACATTTACTAGACTGGTTACACGGATATATACTATTGTATACCATTATCAACTTGAACATTTATAGCTCGGGGTACACTGTCATCTGATAGATCACTTACAGCACGGAATACACTTAGGTGGAAGTCACATTGCAGCGAATTCTATGAGATTTAGGAGCTTGCACAGTGTTACGTATTATTAACCATACAGCACGGGGTACACTGTCCCCAAAAGGAGCATGTACATTGTGTGGTATACTATTGTGCAGATAAAGTCTCCACTCATTATATTTAGCTGTCCTGTGTGTTTTACAGCAACATATAACAATACTTTATGCCAGTTTTATAATGAAAATCTTAATAGCCTTTTATTTCCATTTTGGAAAAACATCACAATGTTTCCCAAGAATCTGCACAGAGAGAGCTCTGCGTAAGCAGATATTTCCTATGATTATTACTAATTATAGCAATTATAAATTATCATAGTTTATTGGCAAAAACAAAGCTTGGACATGTTACAGCATTATAATATTCCCACAGACAGTAAGGATTTAAATGTAAAAGTTAGAAGTCAAAGATATACTACATATATAAATAGCTTACATAAACAAACATAGAATTTTATATAATGAACCATAACTATGTGCACTTATTTATATATTATTATATACGCAAATAATATATATTTATTCCACAGGTGAGTCTTTGGGGTTCAGGTGTGTATGTGGATGAATCCCTATATATATATATATAAATATAATATTTAACTCATATGCACACACTGTAACCGCGTAATAATATTTAATATCCAAGGTATAAAAAAGCCCTTTGATTAGACATAGTGTATGCATTCTGTAACACTGCACCTGGGTTAATAGAGCTATTTGCTGTGATGGTAACTGGGAATGTGTACAATTGATATTAATGAGAACATACATGGAGCTTGTGAAACGAATCGAACGAAATAGCAGTAAATGCAGGTTTTACTAATGGAATGGAACATCTCTTCGTGGACACCCGGCGCGGAGGGGGTTAATGCCTGTCACAATGACCCACGCAGGGTATAATAAAGCACATATTAATATAGTGATGTCACACGAATTCAGAGTTAAGCAAGCTGTCAGACCAACACACAAAGATGAATTAGTTTACACTTTAATATAATTATTCGCGTACAACAACATGCATGCTAATATTAATCACACTCTGTACACAGGTTTCCTGTTAATATACAATGAAAATTGACAGCTTTTTTTTTTTTGCTTTAAAGCCTATTATATATTTAATATCCATTTAATAATAATAGGTGTTTTAAATTATATTATATGTCTAAAAAAAAAAAGAGCAAACGGATTAAAAACATGACACATTCACTTTTATACACTGGGGAAGGAGTAAACCAGTGATGAATAATTTCAACGTAGAATGGACTATAGCTCCCATGATGCTCAGCCAGTCAAATCATTTGCTTGTTTCTGAAAGCTATTGTCCAATACCAATTGGAAAGTCAACACTGCAATAAAGTATTAGCTTAGCGGTGATTTATTTATCAAAGGGTTAAATAACTAAAGGGCATATGAAAGAATTGGCAGTTTGGATGCAAAGTGCTGTTTTCTGCGTTGCAATGCATCTCTCCTGCGTGGGTTAAAGGCATGCAGTGAAAATAATGTGTAATATGCAGAGTGACTAGATGCGCTTTATTTTAGGGTTACTATGTGATCAACTGCTGAAAAATATCTTTCCCAAGATGCTCAGCCAGCCTTAGACTGTCTGAGCATGCTGTAAAATGCAGTCCAATACTGGTGGCGTGCCAAAGGTTAGCCAGCCCTGGGATATGGGGAGCTGGAATGGAAAGCTCACTCTGGCAGGAGGTGTCTCTGGGAAGCTTTCAGGGAGAGGTCCATGTGACAAGATCTGAAATCAAAATGATAAATGGCAGCAAACTTTTTTTGGCAAAGAACGTTGGAGGTGAAGAGCGCATGCGCAAAGGTGTCTATACTGACAATGCTGGGGAGATAGCGAGTCTGGAATGAGAAGGGGATTGAGAGAGTGAAAGACAGAGAGAGAAAAAAAGGAAAAAAAAGGAAAAAGATCCAAGAGAAATCCCAAGCAAGCCACCACTGCAGAGCTGTCACCATGAGATCCAAAGGCAGGGCGAGGAAACTGGCCACAAGTAGGTGCAATGTGCCTTTCCATGGCTTTTCACCCTCTGCCATCTTGCATAGGGATTTGTACTGTAGGATGGAGGGGTTTGCACATCCAGACACAGCAGCAACCTGCATGCATTCCTCTGCACTGTTTTGGCCAGGGACAGGGCTCCAGGCAGAGGGGCACTGACACACCATGCGTGCAAAAACACTAGCAAGTGGGAGGGTGCCCTGGTCTGGGGGTATCTGGAAGTCAGGAAAGCTGCTGCCACACGTCCTGGTTGCTGGGGTTGCTTGCAGTCCGGCTTAGGAGAGGGATGAGGTAGACAGGACTTTGGGAAAGTTGATGTTGCTCTGAGAGTCTACAGGACAGACTGAGCATGCAGAGTTGTGAGCAGCCGCTAGTGGGCGCTGCGAGACAGGCAGCAGCTCAGCACTTTGCAGCTGTTTAAACGGGACAGGCTCAGAACCAGCTCACCTTGTATTAACCCTTCAAACTGAAGGGACAGGCACCACACCAGAGTTATATGAGGACAGCAGCCACAAACTAAACCATATACAGTACTAATTGTTAGAAAGCAGTTTTTAGCAATAACTTTCCTGAAATTTTTTTCCGTACACTTAAACACATATATGTATATTTAGACATACACACATCGTTAAAGTCGTAATCACAATACATATATGTTTTTTTTATATAAATAATATATACTACACCCATATTTATATATAAAATACACAATAACACAATGCATGTGTGTAGATAAAGTTTATCATCTGTTTGTCTTTCTATCCAATAATAATGTTTATTTATGTGTATCAAGTGTATATGCTTCTGCAAAGTGCTTTCTATTTTTGTTTTACTTGTTGCTTCTTTACAATAACACATGTATGAATTAATACCTGTTACTTTGTCTATGATAAGAAGATCTATGATAAGAATTAACAATTTAAGCGGTGTTCAGTATAGAGGCGAATGGATAGCTTACCTCTTGCACATTACTGGTCCATCAAACGAATATCGTTTGTAAAACTTGTTTAACTCGAACTTCACAGTGCTCTGCGAAATAATCGCTATTAAATGAGACCACGAATACTCAGTTTTTATTGCATTCATTTTCGTTGTAAGAAAACTCCGAATACCAAAATATATTAATATATAGAGCAAAACCGTAAAAGTTGCTGTAATATTGAAATGTTAAGCTGTTTTTAATTTCTGTTTGATCTGTCACATTTCTAGCGGAAGAAAAACAACTATTTATTTTATTAAATGGGATTTATTCGATTTTGTATTTTGTGCAGACAAATCAAATAAATACATTTCCCCCACAAATGTAAACTATCAATAACCCTGCTAAGGAATACAATACAGAATTAATCCCAGTGATTTATTATGTACACTACCTGCATTATTCCTTGAGTTCTTTACCTTTCATTCATAAACCTCAAGGTCATGGCTTTTACGCTTCCAACAAAATGATAAGCGAGTGTCGGCTTATTAACAAGACATATTACTACTATTATTTATTGACAGAAAAGTAGAGAAATATTACTTATAGATAAAATAATATAATATCTATCTGTCTATCTATCTATAAACACACCTATACATATATATTTATATTTAATGTTATATATATATATATATATATATATATATAAATATTAATATATATATTTATATATTTAAACAGGTGCATCATTTCACATCTATATTGATCTATTCGTTCATTTGATTTTGCTGTAGATTCATTTCATTTGTATCATATTTATTTTTGTGCAGAGATGGTGTGTGATTTTCACTACTCTTGTGACTGTGACGAATGGTGCCATTTCCCTGTGAATAGTGTGTTTGGATATTTATTGTGCAACTATGAGGGTTTCCTGAATTACACACATGGCTCTGCTGTTAATATTGCACGAATAACGGAAATTGATTGGAAACGTTGGGTTGTTGAATAGTGGAATATCACTTCCTTTTGGTGAATTTAAGTGTCACATTGAAGGGGGTTGTTAGTGACCCCAGTAATTCAATCAATCAGCTTGCTCTGTGCAGGCTGCCCCTCTTTTCTTCCTGTGCACTGTTATGTGAAGGAGATATTGGCTCATTCAGCCCTTTACTGCCGGGATAGACAGAGACCCTTTCATGACTCTACTAAATGAAACCACTAATTGTGATATCCTAATCAGGGGTACAAAGAACTGTGAGAAGATATGCTTTACACGAGATCAGCGCTGTGGATTACTTGTCACACAGGAGAGATAGTAATCCACATCTGCGTTATATATTTATGTATGTACACACGCACACATTATATAGATCATTTATGTCTCACACACTCATACATATATATTTTTATGGTCATTACACCTGAAATCCAAAACATTTATTAGATTTAAATACATTCCTCAAAGTGGGATTTCTTTTCACTGATAAGTAGCACACAAACATCTTTAGAAAGAGATAGATTATCTGCACATGAAACGATTTCACATTATACTTTTATTTATTATCACTCAATAAAGCACATACATTGCTGACGTGTGTAATAATAGCATGAACACTGTGTGCATCCAGACATGTGTTAGAAGCTTGCTATCACTTTTATATGGTACTTATTGAAGGCATACTATAGTCGTGTGCTTCCCACCTGTGCCCACAGATCCTTTTGTAACCCACGTATAGTAATGTGTGGGCAGTCAGCCTATATGCTAATATCCAGCCTTGCTCTCTCTCTCTCTGCCACGTACTGCTAGCCATTAGCCACCCATTAGCCTCATAAATAGTCCGACTTGGATCAGCTTAGCACAGTCCAGATGAATGGACTGCACACTCGTTACTTTTACACCTTAGCACTCCCCATTTTACAGGCATTTTGGTGCAGACCAGGCAAAGCCAGACCTGTCCCAAACAATGAGAATAGACAATCACAGTTTCCTAAGTTTCACTAGCCTGCATGCTCTTTAATAACCCTGGTCACTTTCCGTGCCTGTTTAATAGCCTATTCAGTTGGAGTTTTTTAACAGTACACCCCTGCCAGCTTCATACTGTTTATTTGTGATCACTTTCCCATACCACTTTATTTTATTTGGCACAATACACTAATAATCCATCAGATACCCTTAAACATTGCGACCAAATCATCTCAATATGGACAATGTTCTAGGATTATTCCGATTTATCATTTATATTTGTATCACACAGTGAAACTCCCTCCCTGCTAGAACTGATTTCTTATTTTTGTATCAGCAGCTGTTTGTGTATCATGTATAATACATCATATTGAATAATATATTAATGTAATCTATCCAGCATGCAAATTGTGCATGTATGTTATATGTCTTGGTAAAAGTCATTCATATCTTTGTGTGTTGACTGCTTCTTGCACTTGTACTGTATATAAAATTTAGGTGACAGGTCCACTTTTAAATTCGTTGACTAAACAGTTCTCTAAATTTAGTTAATATCTCTAAATGCTTATACTATGGAAATAGTCGCAAGCTATAGGTACTCACACCTGTGCATTCAGTGGTGGGCTTGTAGCTACCAACCTAGCTACCTACCTATCTATAATACTATTTTTAACTCCACACTTATTTCTAGCTAGTGAAAATTAGACATAATATATAACCTTGTGTTCTGCTTTTGGCTTCATTTCTAAGACTTTGTTGTTTGAAAGTTAAGGTTTCTTTGCCCATTTATCTGTTTCCCCTTCAGATAATGTAAGTAAGTAAATGTAGAGATTGTTATTTTGTAGAAAATACTAAATGTAATGTGGATTCACTTTCCTATTGGACTGAAGGAAATTAGTCCACAATAACACAATGTAGCCTTTCTTTCAAGTCTATACATTATGTAAGTCATAGATGTCAGCTATCTTGTAAACAGCATCCATTACACCAGAAGAGTTTTTGCAGACCTCACTCTGATGCACTGTACCATGGACCACCCCCTTGTTCTACTGAATTGTAGAATTATATTACATTCCTATATGCAGAATATTGCCATGAAGGATTTTTTAATGTGGGATTACCATGCATTTTTGATGGTTCACTGCCCTGTATTAGGCCTATTTTTAGAAAGCCCTTATTACTGAATTAAGAGCTATTCCTTATGGGCTGTCCCCATTACATCTGAGGATATTTTAGAAGGCAACTCTCCAATGCCCAAATAATCCCCTATAGTTACTTTTGCATGTAAAATTATTTATTTTGGGGGAATTCCATCGCACTTGGAAGTATTTCTTAAATAATTCTTTATTTTGGGTTGTAATCACCAGTGATTTAAATAGTAAATTCTTTAAACAAATCTTTCTCACTTGTCAAGCCAACCAAATCGATGCCAGAAAGGATTGCAATCCCCTTTGGCAATGAATGTATATTAATGTACTGATCAATGTATTTTTGATGTGTGACATTTTAAAATACAGTTGCTGTGGAGCATAAAACGGCTCTAGCCTGTCATGTGTGATACAATGTTTCAACAGGATCCAGGGTCTGTTTACCAAATCCATTATCATAGCCAGGACTACTACATGGGTTCTTGAATTTACAGATAAACACACTTAGAAATCTTTGTAGTTCTGTAGTCTGAGATCCTATTACTTGATTATGGCCCAGATACTGCTTTACCCAGAATTAATGACTTTTACCTAGTTAGCAAAATGGGAGGAGGGAAGACCACATTCCAAGTTCATTGGGTGTCTCCAGAGAGAGGCCCAAAGTTGCATTTGGCTTGTGGCCAGTTCTGCACAATGTCAACATTGAATATTTGAATTCCCAGACTCTATTTAACAAGTTTCTAAATAAATAAACTCATTGTGTGTCTGTGTTTGAAAATTATTTTACCTCTTTAAAAAACTACAGCATCTCATTACAGGTCTGAAGGCTGTCTTGCTTTATAAATAAATAGAGGGCCAGCAGAAAAAATTTGAAGGCAACTGATCTCTGCACAGTATAATGATTCCAAAGTAACACATGGCTCTGCTGGACGGCTCTGTGTGACATGATATCTAATCGTAACGAAAAACAATGCTGGTTCACAAAGTCAGTTAAGAATTAATCATTTCTAGAAGGCCCATGTGTTCGCCTTTCCTTTAGTATGCGTCCTGCACAGGCTCAATCATCCCTGCCCGATCTGCTATAGACACTTGGAGAAGGTTCCACTTCTGCTGCCATAAATGGTCATTACTTCAGGGTGGCCAACCTGTAGATCCACAGCTGTTGCCATATCTCAGATTTGAGCTATTCCAGGCATAATGACTGAGGATTATGAGACTTGTGCTCACAATTTGGCAATGAGCTGCAGGACATTTACATCTGATTCTAGACATTACTTACAGTGATGTGAACGATTTACACAATTCTATAATATTACTAAACATCCACCCTGGCACCACAGCTGTTGCGAACAGCCTGACTTAGCATTATGGGAAATCTAGCTGTCCTTTAAATAGAAAATCATTTGTCAGCAGATAGGAGACATGCTATAATCACCTTATCTCCTGATCAGTGGCGGCTCTAGACTTTGTGAGGCCTTAGGCGAAAGTCGAACATGAGGCCCTCACGGACACACATTATTAAATAAAATATATGCAAGTGATAATAAAAATGAACTGTAGAAATAGCATATTTCAAGATCAGACTCAAATCCCAGCTTCTAGAAATGAACAGCTCCTAGAATTTTATTTGTCTCATAATTATTCTACAAACATCTATAAACATTTGGTATAGATAAAATTGTGTGCGGCTGACTAACTCACATTGTTATTGCTGTGTCCTAAATGTGAACACTAACACATATCACACAGTCATTCATAGACACACTCAGTGAGCACACACTGACTCACAGACACACTCAGTCAGCACACAATCACACTCAGCCAGCACACACTCACAGATACACTCAGCCAGCACACACTGACTCACAGACACACTCAGAAAGCACACAATCACACACTAAGAGAAACACTCAGCCAGAAGGAAAGGTGCTCAATGTTGAAAGTGGTCTCACAGACCACGTTGTGCTAGAAGATTGGCACTTTGTTCTTCCTCACAGCACCGGATGCACTGTGATTTAGCCATTCAAAATGCCAGAATTTTGCCACTCAATATGCCAGGATTTAGCCCCTTAATATGCCAGGATTTAGCCCCTTAATATGTCAGGATTTACCCCCTCAATATGCCAGGATTTAGTCCCTCAATATGCCAGGATTAAGCCATTCAATATGCCAGGATTTTGCCCCTCAATATGCCAGGATTGTGCCACTCAATCTGCCAGGATTTTGCCCCTCAATATGCCAGGATTTTTCCACTCTATGCCAGGATTGTGCCCCACAATTTGCCAGGATTTTGCCACTCTATGCCAGGATCTTGCCCCTCAATTTGCCAGGATTTTGCCACTCTATGCCAGGATCTTGCCCCTCAATTTGCCAGGATTTTGCCCCTCAATATGCAAGAATTTTGCCTCTCAATATGCCAGGATTTTGCCACTGTATGCCAGGATATTGCCTCTCACTATGCCAGGATTTTGCCCCTCACCTCATTATGCCAGGATTTTGCCCCACACTGTGACAATATTTAGCCCCTCATTATGCCAGTCCTTGCTCGTTTGTACCACCTTCCTCCCCCTTTCCCTAGTACTTACCTCCATGCTGCTCTCCGGTGTTTCCTCCGTGCATCTTCCCTCCTGCACGGAGGAAGGAAGTTCCGGTCGCGTTTTTTTTTTTTTTTTTTTAAACTTTATTGAAGCTGCCCGGGTTCAATAAAGTTTAAAAAAAAAAAAAAAACGCGATCGGAACTTCCTTCCTCCGTGCAGGAGAGAAGATGCACGGAGGAAACATCCCAGGTTAGTGTAACAGGGAGCTTAACGGCAGCGTTAAGCTCCCTGATACATCAAAGGTAATAAGGTGAGTTAGGCAGCCGCGAGGCCCCCGTGAGTGCGAGGCCTTAGGCGGCTGCCTAACTCGCCTAATTAGAGAGCCGCCTCTGCTCCTGATCCAAGTTATTTTTTTTAGCAAACCTTAGAAAAACACTTGTGGGTAGAGGACTATTTGATATCTGGTCAAAGATGTGAAAATATGTTTGCTGTTTGTTTTGTGAATTGCTCCTGATAATGTGCTATTACTTTATGATGAAACTCTTGCGTTAAAGCATCTCCACCTGATTGGTTCCACTATTCTCAAAAGGAGCTGCAGATGTCCACCTTAGCGGAGGGATAGGTCACTGGGAGCTCCACAGCGACACCTTCTGCTCATTTTGAAACTAACAGTTTTAGAACTAGGAGACAGACATCTATAATAAACATTTTATGTGTAGAGATGAATGTTCTAATAAAATGGAATTAGTGGTGATGTGTAATATATTATGAACTTCTGTACATTCAGTGCAGTGTAAAATTAGTAGAAGTATACAATGCATTGATTACTAACTTGTCCTTTTGGATCATTGTTATTTTTTGTTAAGTTGCAAAGTAAAGTTGTCAGAAGTAATTTTTTTGGGAAAATGTCAAAATGTTTTTAATGAACATTTTTTTTTAAAACTTGGAGAAAGGGAAAGAAACACACTAATAAACATGCACAGGAAATTATACATTCAACAAGCAAGGATGCCATACACAGATCGTTGGTGTATTAAACTCAGCATCAAATACTAATCACATTGCATACAGCAAATTCAAAGATTTCGTTCTGGAATAATGTATGACAATGCTGAATTAAACCATAACTAGAAAATAAAGTATATTGTGAGTGCACGTGTTATGCATTTTAATCCTCTTCACCTATTACCCCCCCCCCACCCCCTAACACATGAGATGAACAAAGGACCCTGATTACTCTCTTAAAACCCTTCATGAGTGGACGTTTTTTTTAAAGAAGTTTGTGCTGGACAATGGCTGTTTTTTTTTATTTGTGTTTAGCTGTAATTTTTCTCTTTTACATTTATTATACCACACAAAATATATAGTGTTTTCTTTAGATACCATTATGTTGATCATATTATATAATTTACAAAAAAAAAAATAATATTATAGTGGAATATTAAAAAAAAAAAAACTACAAAATAGATTCAAATATGTGTCCTGAATTTGGGAGTACTCCATGTTTTTAAACTTTTTTTTTGATTTTTTGAACGCATAAGGACAATAAGTAGAAATAGCGAATTGCTATTTTTATTTATAAAGTGTTTTACCAGGAAGAATACATTGAGATTTCTCTCGTTTTCAAGTATGTCCTGGGGACCCAGTCTAGAATGGAATTACACAGTTACACATTTAACAGTAGATTAAAAATAGATACATACATACATACATATATTAAACAAGTTGAAAGGAGAACATACAGGGTAAATCATTATTGATACAAAAAAGGAACAACATGTACAGTATATGAAGATGTTTGTAAACTAATAACAGGTACAATCTGTTTTGAGGATTTGGGAGACACTTATTTTCAGGGATTTTAGACTAGAGGATGATTTGGCAGAAACAGGAAGGCTATTCCACAAATGAGGAGCTCTGAAAGAGAACGCACCTCGACCCGCTTCCTTTTTGAAGTGAGGGATCACTAGTGAAGGGTTGGTGCAGGATCTGAGATTGTAGGAAGTGCAGGGAGTAAGAGCAAGCATGCCGCTCAGGTAGGGGGGGAGCGTTCCAGAGAAGTGGTTATGCACCAAGCAAGCTAGGTGGAGAGTGCACCTGGAGGCAAGCGTCAGCCAGTTTAACTCTTTTAACATTTTACAGTGGTGAGTCTTATAATCGCACTGTAGCGCAAAATGACACAATGTATTGTACATAGTGTTGAGTTTACCGAGATGGGTCTGCGGGGCAGAATCATACACAATATCTCCATAATCTAAGATCGGCATTAACATTTGCTGCACAATACGTTTCCTTACCGTTTAATCTAGGTTAGATTTGTTTCTATATAGAAAGCCAATCCTAGGATATAGCTTTGACACAAGCTTCTCAATATGGAGACCAAAAGGTAAGTTTGGATCTAGCCATATGCCAAGATACTTATATGAATTCAGGGCCGATCCTGGGCGGGTGCACGGGGTGCACCGCGCCCAGGCGCACCGGGAGGAAAGGCGCTCCGATGAGCACCTTTCTCCCTCATTCTGGAGGTGAGGCCCGCAGGTGAGCGCCTGCGGTCACCGCACCTCCTAATCTCATTACAGCGCGACGGGTGCAAGCTCCGCCCCGTCGCGCTGTCTGATTGCCGGATGTCTCTGGTGACATCCGGCAGAAGATCTGAATGACGGTGTTCTGCCTCCTCTGCAGACACCGTCCGGAAATGTCCTCCTCCCTCCAGGGAGGGGGACCGATAGTAAAAACGTGTTTTTTTTTAAAATGAAAAGAAGTGTGTGTGTTTCAATGTGTATGTCTGTGTGTGTGAATGTATGTAAGTGTGTGTGTTTCAGTGTGAATGTGTGTTTCCCTGTGTGTGTGTGTGTGTGTGTGAATGTAGTAAGTGTGTGTGTGTGAATGTGTGTTTCACTGTGTGTGTGTGTGTGTGAATGTGTGTTTCACTGTGTGTGTGTGTGTGAATGTATGTAAGTGTGCGTGTGTGAATGTGTGTTTCACTGTTTGTGTGAATGTATGTGTGTGTGTTTCAGTGTGTGTTTCACTGTGTGTGTGTGTGAATGTATGTAAGTGTGTGTGTGAATGTATGTAAGTGTGCGTGTTTCAGTGTGAATGTGTGTTTCACTGTGTGTGTGTGTGTGTGAATGTATGTAAGTGTGTGTGTGTGAATGTGTGTTTCACTGTGTGTGTGTGTGTGAATGTGTTTCAGTGTGTGTGAATGTGTGTTTCACTGTGTGTGTGTGTGTGTGTGTGAATGTATGTAAGTGTGCGTGTGTGAATGTGTGTTTCACTGTGTGTGTGAATGTATGTGTGTGTGTTTCAGTGTGTGTTTCACTGTGTGTGTGTGAATGTATGTAAGTGTGTGTGTGAATGTATGTAAGTGTGTGTGTTTCAGTGTGAATGTGTGTTTCACTGTGTGTGTGTGTGTGTGTGAATGTGTTTCAGTGTGTGTGAATGTGTGTTTCACTGTGTGTGTGTGTGTGAATGTATGTAAGTGTGCGTGTGTGAATGTGTGTTTCACTGTGTGTGTGAATGTATGTGTGTGTGTTTCAGTGTGTTTCACTGTGTGTGTGTGTGAATGTATGTAAGTGTGTGTGTGAATGTGTGTTTCACTGTGTGTGTGTGTGAATGTATGTAAGTGTGTGTGTGTGAATGTGTGTTTCACTGTGTGTGAATGTATGTGTGTGTGTGAATGTATGTAAGTGTGCGTGTGAATGTGTGTGTGTGTGTGTGTTTCACTGTGTGTGTGTGTGAATGTATGTAAGTGTGTGTGAATGTGTGTTTCACTGTGTGTGTGTGTGTGAGAATGTGTTTTTCTCTGTGTGAGTCAATGTGTGTGTTACTGTCTGTGTAAGTGTGTGTACATAAGTGTGACTGTGTGTATTGCTCTGTGTGTGTATAAGGGTGTCTGTGTGTAATGGTGACTAAATGTGTTCAGTAAAATGTGTTCAGTAAGGGGCCCTGAAATTCCTAGTGGCGGCCCTGACTAAGTGTGTCTGTGTAAGTGTGACTGTGTGTATTTATGCATGACCCTGTGCGTAAGTGTGGGTGTGTATGTAGGCAGGGCAACTTTTAACTGGTTAAAGGGGCCACCGCTGCCCACTTGACAGTCCCCATCCAGTCGGCAGCTATTTCCCGCCTGCTGCACTGCACTCTGAGTGTGCATAGAGGGAAGACTGTGCGGAGGAGACACGAAACAGCAGCAGCAAGGTGAGTACTGGGGAATGGGGGGAGGGGGTAATGCTTTTCTTGGGAAAACTGGTGGTGGCATATTAATGGACAAACTGACACTGGCATATTAGTGGCCAAACTGACACTGGCATATTAATGGGCAAACTAACTGCTATATTATTGGATAAACTAACTGTGGTATGTTAATGGGCAAGCTATCTGTGGCATATTAATGGGAAAACTATCTGTGGCATATTAATGGGCAAACTGGCAGTGGCATATAAATGGGCAAACTGGCTGTGGCATATTAATAGGCAAATACACAGGATTATGAGGAGGGAGAGACATACATGTGAGTTATGAAGAGAAAGAGACAGCAGACATGGGTGTATAGAAGGAGAGACAGACATGCAGAAAAAAAGACCACCATGGGGAGCATGACGAACAGAAATATAGACATGGAAAAATATATGGGGTATGAAGGGAGAGATATACATGAGGGTATGAGTGGAGAGAGATATACATGAGGGTATGAGTGGAGAGAGAGAGTTATACATGAGGGTATGAGTGGAGAGAGAGTTATATATGAGGGTATGAGTGGAGAGAGAGTTATATATGAGGGTATGAGTTGAGAGAGAGAGAGTTATATATGAGGGTATGAGTGGAGAGAGAGTTATATATGAGGGTATGAGTGGAGAGAGAGAGATACATGAGGGTATGAGTGGTGAGAGTTATACATGAGGGTATGAGTGGAGAGAGAGAGATACATGAGGGTATGAGTGGAGAGAGAGAGATACATGAGGGTATGAGTGGAGAGCGAGATATACACAAGGGTATGAGTGGAGAGATACATGAGGGTATGAGTGGAGAGAGAGTTATACATGAGGGTATGAGTTGAGAGAGAGTTATACATGAGGGTATGAGTGGAGAGAGAGAGAGTTATATATGAGGGTATGAGTGGAAAGAGTTATATATGAGGGTATGAGTGGAGAGATACATGAGGATATGAGTGGAGAGATACATGAGGGTATGAGTGGAGAGAGAGTTATACATGAGGGTATGAGTTGAGAGAGAGTTATACATGAGGGTATGAGTGGAGAGAGAGAGAGTTATATATGAGGGTATGAGTGGAAAGAGTTATACATGAGGGTATGAGTGGAGAGAGAGAGATACATGAGGGTATGAGTGGAGAGAGAGAGAGTTATATATGAGGGTATGAGTGGAAAGAGTTATATATGAGGGTATGAGTGGAGAGATACATGAGGATATGAGTGGAGAGATACATGAGGGTATGAGTGGAGAGAGAGTTATACATGAGGGTATGAGTTGAGAGAGAGTTATACATGAGGGTATGAGTGGAGAGAGAGAGAGTTATATATGAGGGTATGAGTGGAAAGAGTTATACATGAGGGTATGAGTGGAGAGAGAGAGATACATGAGGGTATGAGTGGAGAGGGAGAAAGACATGGCGGTATGGGAAGAGAGAGACAAGTGAGTGACTGACTTGGTGGAATATTATTTATTGCTCCTTGTGTACTTCTTTTCCAATGATGCTCAGCCAGACTAATGGGAGACTTTGGCTGGTTGGACATCATGGGAACTGTAGTTAAAACTGCTAGCCAGCAAACAGTCTCCCATGTTGATGGCTGAGCATCATAGACATAAATAAAACCACTACACTGTTTTACTGCCAAATAAATATCTTTATTTAAAATAAAAGCTCTTGTTCGTCCTTCATCTAAAAATAAAGTTTGTGCTCTCCACAAGAATCCCCCCACCCCAATAATGAAAAATTGGTATGCCTGGAACATACATGTGTAAAGGGGAGGGGTTTATCATATAGCCACGCCCACCTGGGGGCGCCAAAAAATATCCTGCACCCAGGCGCCCGTGACCCTAGGATCGGCCCTGTATGAATTTACCTGGGTCAGGTTATAACTGGATTTGGTCTTGATGCTTAATTGACGATTGCTTAATTTAAGTAGTTTGGCATTTGTCCCAAACAACATGGAAATAATTTGTTTCTAGATATCCAATTTTCAACTTTAGAAAACTGATCCTGTAGCACGGATTCCACTTGCGATAGTTGAGTACCACACGTATAAATGACCGTATCATCAGCATACATATGCACATGAGCCAGGTCACACACCGAGGGTAGATCATTTATAAATAGCGAGAATAGCAGCGGTCCAAGAACGGATCCTTGAGGCACTCCACACTTTATTGGCAACGGGAGGGAGGCAGTATCAACAATGGACACATATTGAGATCTATCAGACAAGTATGAACGAAACCAGCAGAGCGACCTATCATTTATACCGGAACAACTTAGTTTGTTTAGCAGAAGATTATGATCAACCGTATCAAAGGCCTTTGCAAAGTCTAGGAAAACTGCACCTGTGAGTTCACCACTCTCCATACCACTCTGAATGTCATTGGTCACCTTTAAGAGGGCAGTTATCGTGGAGTGATTTTACCTAAACCCAGATTGAAGCGAGGTTAGATAGTTGGAGCGTTGATAATACTCGCACAGTTGATCATGGGCACATTTTTCCAGGATTTTAGAAAGTATGGGTAGCAGTGAAATAGGCCTGTAGTTTGACACTAAGTTTACATCACCATTTTTGTGAATGGGGATAACTCTGGCTTTTTTCCAGGCTTTGGGGACATAACCGGAGGACAGGAATGCATTGATTAAGCAGGCAATGGGTCGCGCAGTAACAGGCGCACTCAGCCTCAGTAGCATTGATGGAAGTAGGTCCGGCCCACACTGTAATTTAATTTTTTGATTGAGGAGATTCGCTGCTATTTCACTATCTGATATAGTAGCAAATTCAAATTCAGCAATGTGTTTGGCCAGAGGTGATATCGGTGGTGACTCGTCTGCCACAGAAAAAGTGCCATGATCTTCATTGTGGTGATTTGCTATAAGAGCTGTGGCGCATCCTACAAAGTAGTTATTGAATGCATTTGCTATTGCCATTGGAGATTTTAGAACTTCATTTTGTGTTTTAATTGCGGGAGGTTCTGAGCTGCACGGAGGGTCATACATGTTTTTTATGACCCAAAAAACTACACATAGTGACTTTGTAACCTAGCCCTACTCCTAACTGAACTAACTCGAAAAACCAACCAAAAAATTATACAGGGTAGGTGGCAGTTGGTAATATTCTATCCCTGCACCATAATTCATTAGGCTATGACAGCTATACACATCTGGTTGCTATGATTGGCTGTCCAGAGGCACTCAGACTTATCTTTTACAACCAATCACAGTATTCCACTGTTTGATGATGTTTCAATACCAGTAATAACCAAAAGTGATGAATGTTGTTTAGAAATGTTAGAAATGTTGTTTAGAAAGGTTCTAAATAACCTTTGTGCTGTGTTATTTATCGATTATCTTTGTATCTAAAACAGACACAAATACAGAAAAACATAAAGGAATGTGTTTAAGTGAATAGGATATTGACAGACTTTCCTGTCATTTGTCAATTTGAACTCATTCCCATACACTTACTTCTCATATAGCCTTGTGTTGCTGACATGATTGGTGAAGGTATAATTACAAGATGACGTGCACACCTTGTGCAATATATTGTAATTCTTATATAGGAATGTTATTTTTAAATCACTTGTTCTTGTGACATTTATGCAGCAGGATACACTTGTCCTGTCGACTGTGCTTTCTAATAGCTTGCATTGGCTTGGATGACGGTGATCATTAGAAGGTCTTGTTAATGTAATACTTGATGGACTGTTAATAGGTCATGTATTAATATTGATGTTTTTAATCCTGTTGGCAGTGGTCACATATTGATAATTATAGCTGGCACACACACAAGACATGTTGGGATACAGGAAATATTGCAGAGCAGATAAAGAAAAGTGATCCCAGTGGAGATCAAGACCTCTCAGCACAGAGGCACAAAATTAATGGAGCAGGAACACTAGGCAAGCATTTTAATATTGCCATTGGCAGAGCCAATATGAACACTGAGGTCATGCACTTTGCTTATTGTCTCGATTTATTCTGCTGTCATCATTTTTTCCTAGGAAAATTGGAGCATAGCACGTCTGTAATATGCAAAAAAAAACATTTTCCAGTTGTCAAATTGTTTGGGCAACATATGTCGCATATTTGAAAATAATCTGGAACCTGTTCTCACTCTGATTTCAATCATGAGGTGTAGCTCAAAAAGGTCTGCTATATAAGTGTTTGCATGACACTACTGGGCGAGATAACTAATGGCATGTTAGGTTCTTAGTGTCACACCATAAAACATGAAGAGAATCAGAACTGGATTTGGGACTCCTCCAAGTAACGGTATTATAAATGATAGCCCCTCATCACATAGAATGGTTTGAGAAATAAGTTTGTGGGTGGAGCAGAGGTAAAAAGTAGACTGGGAAAGCTACAAGATGGTTGAGGTATGAACAAAACTGGGCAGGCGTTGGACAGAAGTTGTCATAGTTTGTAAGTCTGATTGAGTTAGCTTCTTTCAGCTTCCTGGACACATTTGGCTTTGTGTCCATGTTCCTGATCATCAGGAGTGTCGGAATAGTTTGATCTGTACCTGTGATGATACAGATCTCTCTTCTCTTGATATCTTGCCAGTTTGCATAGCTGGTTATTGAATGCATTGAAGTATGATATCATTGACTGATGTCCTTTGTTCCTATGCAGTTAAGAGGAGCAAATATTATCCTTTTTGACACCCAAGACCAGTGTTTCCCAAATTGAGTTTCTCGGAACCCCAGGATTCAGTTTGGAAAACAAAAATATGATCTGTTATCATCCACATGGTGCCTCTTGCTGCTGGCATCAGGTTTTTTCAGTTCAAGGGGGCAAAGACAGCAGGACGAAGAGTGAAGATGGTCTGTGCCTGTGTGAGACTTTAAAAAACACCTCAAAACTGCTGACCTGTGTGTGTGATTGTCTAACACAGGCCTGTGTGTGACTGTTTGTCTTAGTGTGACTTTTTGCATGTGTGTCCCTGTGTGTGACACTCTCTCTCTGTCTCTGTGTGTGTGACTGTGTCTCTCACTGTGTATATATGTGTGTGAGTGTGTGGGCACAACTGTCTGTGTGTTTGATTATGTTTCAGTGATTTATATGCCATTGTCAGGTTCCTACATTCCTAAAACTAAATTACATTAGTAAAGTCCTGCTGTAGTAACGTCACCAGATGGCTGTTTCCTTCAATCAATGTATGCTCCACCAGAAATAAGTGAGTCTCGCGAGATTGCGCAATGTTTAACCACTCAAAGGAAACCATCTCATTCTATCTTCATCTTCAGTCAAAGCTTTAAGGGGTTCCAATGTTTGATATAAAAGGGTTCCACGGCAAAATTACATTGGGAAACACTGCTCTAGACAGTGACACAATAACCGCTAAATCCCCACACAGGCTAATGGAGCCTGTTGAAGCTGATTTGGCCATAGCATTAAACCCCCACTGTCTACATAGTAGCTTTGTCCATACACCACTTGTAAATATAGTAGATCACCTACCTGGTGGTATCATGTGGCACAGTGGGTCTTATTCACGTCGCTGCATAGCACACACATATGCAATAGCACCCTTTCATATCCACAGTGAACAAATGTGCAATGTGACCACCCATACTGTGGACATGAAACAGTACCATGATAAACTTGGCATGATGGCAGGAAGGGTACATATAACCTAACAGCTGTTGACGGTGAACAATAACTGGTGATGTGGTACCATCTTATAATTGGAATGACATCACTGGTATTGTTATACCACAAGAGCTGTTATGGTGGTGTCATTTATGTACATATATAAACGTGGCCATTACCTGACTTTTATTGGGGTTACTAATTAGCATATGTGATATTTGTATATGTTAATACATGGAATGTTAATTGATGATAATTTTACCATTTATGGCGCGACAGTATATTTAAAAAACAGATCATATGATTTTGTAAAAAATAAATATTCTTTTATGGCATATAAAACCAATTACCATGGCAATTACCGTATTTGCTCAAATATAAGACGAGGATTTTTTCAGAGCAAATGCTCTGAAAAAGCCCCCTCGTCTTACATTCGAGGTCATCTTATAATCTGACCTCAAATCGAGGTCAGATTATAAGACATGGATCAAGGTCCCCTGCAGAGCTGCAGGGGACCTGCATCCCCCTCGCTAACAGGGGATGTCCGCGCAATGCGCGCAGACATCCTCCCCTGCTGCCGCCCGGCACGACCGCTGGGACTTCTATGATGAAGCCGGATCCTTCCGGCTTCATCATAAAAGTCCCGGCGGAAGTGCTGGGCCGCAGCGGAGGATGTCTGTGCAGACATCCTCCGGCTGCCCCGCTAGCCACCAGGGACTTTCGGCCAGCTGGGAGATGTCTATTGTGCAGACATCCTCCATGCTGCCCGACACTTCCGTCTATTATAAGGGGAGGGAGGGGGGGACAGAATAACAAGGGGAGGGGGGCACAGAGAGTAACAAGGGGTGGGGGCAAGAGAGAGACAAGGGGAGGGAGGGGGGCACAGAGAGTAACAAGGGGAGAGGGGGCAGAGAGAAACAAGGGGAGGGAGGGGGAAGAGACAGAGACAAGGGGAGGGAGGAGGAGACAAAGGGAGGGGGAGAGAGAGACAACACTAAGGTGGGGAGAGAGACAAAGCTGGGGGCAGGGGAAAGAGAGAGGCAGCATTAGCACATAAAAGGAAATAAAAACAAGACATTTTTTGATATCATAATTTTTTATTAAAAAAGCAATTTACATGTGAATATATACAAGTTGAACTTTTTTCCTGTAGGGTAGTCTTATATTCAGGCTTTTAGTTTTTTTCCTAAAGGAATATCCAAAGTTTGGGGGGTCGTCTAATAATCAGGGTCGTCTTATAATCAAGCAAATATGGTAATAATTCCTTTTTAGTGTTTTTATTATATTATGTCATATATATTATCATAATATTAATATATTATTTTTGTATTTATTTAAATGTATTTTCTATTTCTTTTTTAATATTTATTTAATTTTTTCGATATTTTGCAATAGCTGAAGTCATCAAATAGAAGTCCATAGGGAGCGACCAAAGCTACCATTTTGGTTGACTAAACTCCAGAGGAGTTCAGCTGCTAAAAAAATGACGGACGATATTCTGGACGATTTGGTGTCATTTCTGTGATTCCTGAATATCTCAGTTTCAAGGGCCATTCAGATCACTTCGATTCCAAAATTTGGAGCTCAGATTTTTGACCTGAAAGTTCTAACTCACATTAGTAGGATATGTCCAGTTTTACTGTCATTCCATGCCCAGTCACATGACCAGTGCAAATTATATTTTTATACTGATGGTCACCAGTAGTAAGACTGACCTCACTGAATTTAAGTGACTTCTAAAACATGGTATATCTCAGATCATTCCAGCATGAAAATGCACAAGTTAACCTCATTTCACCCTCCATTTGTTCATAACTGACATGTCAATAAGATTTTCATAATGTAATTGTATGTTTGAATTGATAGCAGCTTTTGGAAACCAATAAAATAAAGAGCAACGCAAGTAAAAGAAACAATCTAAAATTAGAGCTTTATAGTTTATTTTAAAAAATATCTTTGTTTTCATAAACCAGTTCTTTGCTTTGGATCTTGCAACAAACAACTGGTTCTAATATGAAGGTATCAGTAAGCGGAGGAAGCAGATGGAAAGTTATGATGTGTTTGTCACTATATTGGAGGAGTCTTTAGTAACATTCATATGAAACAGCACTTCCCATTACTCCGCTGATTAAATAATTCTGTGGGCAGAGCAGCACATCAGATAAAGACTGACAAAACATTGAGAATTGCACAGTTTCAATGAGAGGTTTTGAATTTTGGGTAAGCACTGAGGCACATATAGTCAGGATTACCAGAACACAAGGGACTAGAAGACAAAAGCAGATGCTGCGATGTCAACATAGAAAGGGGATCATGTCCAGTTCTCATTATACTTTTGGAAGAATTAGCTAGGATTCTATGTAGGGTTGCCACCTGGCTGGTATTTTACCGGCAGGCCGGTAAAAAATGATCTTGAGTCCAATGTTAAGTCTATGGAAGCACCAGCAAGGTCGGTACTTTTTTTAGGAAAGGTGGCAACCCTAATTCTATGCAGCAAATACTTGAAACTCTCTTTGCATGCTTCTAAAAATGAAAGCTTTATTCTGATCCTGTGAAACAAACCTTTTATTCCATTCTTGTTAAATGCAGTTTATTAAGGAGATCTATATTAAATGATTGCTGAAAACAGAGAATAATAATAATATTAGTAATTTAAATATAGTAATAAATATTTAAATACATGTACATGCAATAAATTGTCAATAATAAAAAGGAGTCCACTGAAAGGTACAAATCCGTTATCCACAGTTGGAAACTTTCCACAGGGCACATGAAAACCAATAATTAATATAATACTCATGCTCTCTTTTGTAAGATTGTCATACTCACAAGACTGGAGAATATCACTAATGTCATCTTGTGTAAGATTGTCATACTCACATGACTGGAACATATCACCAATGTCATCTAGTGTAAGATTGTCATACTCACAAGACTGGAGCATATCACTAATGTCGTCTTGTGTAAGTTCGTCATACTCACAAGACTGGACCACATCACTTATGTCATCTTGTGTTAGGTTGTCATACTCACAAGACTGGACCATATCACTAATGTCCTGTTGTGTAAGATTGTTGTAGTCACAATACTGGAGCATATCACTAATGTCATATTTTGTTAGGTTGTCATACTCACAAGACTGGATCATAACAGCAATGTCCTCTTGTGTAAGGTTGCCACACTCACAAGACTCTCTTGCTCTTTTATAGAGCTGTTTCATACTCACAAGACTGGAACATATCACCAGTGCCCTGTTGTGTAAGTTCTGCTTTTGCTCTTAATCAATCAGTGCTTTGTGGGAGAGTATGAATGTGTGTGTATGGCCCACTTCACTGAATGAGTTGTAGTTTAAAGTGAAGTCTGGGGCCTAATAATAACTCAGCTTGGTAGCACAACACATAGAAGAAACATTTACCTCAAGTGACACCATGACACTAGCTTGATGGGTGCACCATTGAAGCATTGAACACCATTAACCTAGTGTTGCATACACATATGGTTTAATTTCAAATCTCAATGTCTTGAGTATGATTTGAGTATGAATAATTATCAATAATTTTTTATCTTCCCATTAATCAAGGATGACTAGAGATTGGTCGGTTACAGAAAATGTATGTAGCATCCAAAGCACTGCAACCATGTGTGGTGCAATTGTTATACCCATCCAACGCCTTAGAAGGGGTCACCTGGTCACCCTACCATAAAGCCCCCTTTTAGCCAAGTGGTTTTACTTTTTAGATTAGCTTTTAAAATTGCACATCGTTCTTGGAAAACATTTTTTTTTTATCACACAATATTATACATGTTATTATTATTAATTATATTATAATTTGTTTCCATGCTTCACCTTTCTGTAACCTTGAATCTCTAGTTTTGTATTTAGCACATTCTCGGCTAGACCTATAACTCCTTTGTAAAAAATCTTCAGCATGTTTAACCGTATATACAAAATATATTAATGAGATTATATAAATTTGGATAGGGCTGTAGAACTTTGATTTGTAGATTAGTGTTATGAAGCTTTACCCATGTAATGTAAATTAATTCTCCTCTTTTCTGCCATATCACTAATGGAACTTACTTAGAAGTGCTATTTCCCCCTAATAACTATTTACAACATCAATTGATTTTCTCTGTTCATTGTTACATTAAGCAGGAGAGATATACAGCAGTGTGTGATTGAGTTCCATACAAATATTCTGTTTATCTACCTTGCATGTATTTTCCAAAGACAACATTCTGAAAAATGTTGTTTTATAGTTACTGTGGTATTGTAAATTCACCGGTATGCTCTGTATTTACAACCTCAAACTATATTTATGACAATGCAAAACTGTAATACCTTTTGTACACCAGTCAGTAGAAATCAATATTCATTGGATTTTCCACTGATTTACACTTATAATCTTTGAACCAATTTTATTCCAAAAGTCATGCTTTTGTGTTTACAAGATGTACAGTCTTAACCCTTTGACACTGGATGCTGGCAATGCATTGTGGGCAATTAATGAGCCACTTGCTAACCAAACCATTGATGTCTTACACTTTTACATTATTTTGATCTAAAAATAAGCATTTTTTATTATTATTTTTGGCTTTATTTTAATTTATATCAAATAGAACCAGCATTTTATATGTATTACTTAATGAATGTTTTGCTATAAAACTATTCATTTTCTGTATGTTTGTCCCTTATATATTTGATAGCTAGACATTTACTGTGTGGTTAGTAAATATTAATTATTTTGCACTGTATGTCTTATTTCTACTGAAATCTATACTCACATAAAGCTGTCAGTGAATCATTTTACTGGATTACATTAGCATTGTTTAAAAAGGGCATGAGTCATTTGCGTCTTCTCTAAGTCATTATAAGCAGAACTTAAAAGGGTTAATTGATTGGACCTTCTAAAAGGTGGTAAACGTATTGATGAGATTTATAAAGATAATGATAGTCAATAGTCACCTCCAAAAAGGTGAGAATCCATGAGACGCACGATAGTAAAACTCAGTCATCTGTTGACTGCAACTCATATTACTTACAGTCAGTCTTTGGTTAGATGCTGTGTATACCAGTTTGATGGCCTCTTCTAATTTAGAATAGGATCCATTTCACACTCCTTATTCTATACACCTTCAATGGTGCAGTTTTAAGGATTTATAAATATTGGCATAGGTTAGACAGATACAAACAATGCGGCTGATTTAATAAGCTCCAAAACCTAAAATAGTTTTGTACTGGAAATGTAGAAATTGTTTTATTTTAAATGTTTATGGTGTCGCTAGGGTTGCAGGCCGGTAAAAATTTGGCATCGGGCCAATGTTAAGTCTATGGAGACAGTACCAAGGCCGGTATTTTTTTGAAGAAAAGGTGGCAACCCTAGGTGTCGCCTGTTTATGACATCGTAATCATAACATGTGGCTGGATATGCAAATTAATAATTTTTAATGGGAAATGTCATGTCATAAGCAATAGACACCTCAGACACATTTAAATCTATGCATTGGTTGCAATTCTGCTAACACAATGTATATCTTTCCCCCCCTCTATGTTCAGAGTACAAATAATTTTGAAGCACCAGAGTGCTTTTAATGCACCTGTACCCATCCTGGGATTATATCTATTGTTGCTCATATTATCTTTCATTTACTATTTTGCTACCTACTTATTAAAAACCTGTTTTATATATATTTTATCTGTAGACAATGTTTCAGTTTTTAAAAAAAGATACATTTATTAATAATAAGTCATCAAATGGGTAGCCTTGAGAAAGCATGTTAAACAATAATCAGCAACATACTCCTGTACTGATCCATCTGGCAGTCTAAATAGTTATATATTTTGTATAAGGCATGCTAAACTTTTCCTTTTAAAACTGGTGCACAGGATGTTTACCTCTGCTTGTTCACCTATGCACAACATCAGCTAGTCAAAATGGCTTCCAGGGCAAAACACAGATATCGTCTCTTCATTTGATTTCAAAGATATTAATTCAGTGGGATGAGCTGACTTACATAAACAGCAGGGGAGTAAAACATAAATAATATTAATATTGGTAAATGACAAAGCGAACGTTCACAGGTTTCCCGAAGGTAAACCCAATAATACACTTTTCTGCGATAGATAATTGCTAAATTAAGAACATACCATCCATACTGGATGCTGCCATCATCATATAACAGATTGAAAGGAAATAAAAACTACAATCATATAACCATATAAATGTTGGGGGGAAAAACATACAAACAAGCACAACTAAAAAATAGACATTACCCAACTTTTAAACCAAAAGGCTTGCAATTAAAAAGAAGAGTTTTTCTTACTTTAGCCTAGTCATTTAAATAGCTTCGGTACTTTCTCTCTGTTACATCCTCCTTCTGCTTTGCCCACGTCTTACCGCTTCTATCCATCATAAGCCCTCTTCCTCTTTTTCTCTTTCTCTTGCCCTCTCTGTCCTCTGCCACACCTTTAACAAGGACTGAATAAGAGTGAGCATATGTCTGTAAACCTATGAATAAGTGCCATTAAGGCACGGAATTCGTAAGGCATTAATCTCACTCCTTGTCTGTACCTACTTTATGTATATGCACTTTATTAAATGCTGTTCTTCACAACATATTCGGCTGTGTTGGGGCTCTATCCATATCCATAGTTGCCAACATCAGTCATGTTTCCAGGGACACATTTTTGTTCCACATGCTGCAGATAGAGCATGCAAAGTGCAGCCCAGCATTATGTAGGATGTATATCTACACAGACAAAATCCAATTAATTAATCAGGGTGGAGATCTCATAGGACCTACCGTGATTAGTTAATTGGATTGTGTCTGTGCGTATATCCATCCTACATACTGCAGGGCTGCACTTTGCATGCTCTATCTGCAGCATGTGAAACAAATATGTGTCCCTGGAAACGTGGCCGATGTTGGCAACTATGCTACATCCCATATGTGATTGCTGAAAAAGAGTGAACTATAACTCAGAATCAGGATTAGTCTTCTAATTAAAATCCTTTGTCTAGTCTTCAGAAGATAATTGATAAATGCAGATATTTATCTTTCATAAGTAGCTAGCCTAATGCATAAAAGTGTGTCTTAGGAAATTATGCTAAAATTGACAATGAAGTGATATATACTCGTTAAAATACACATTACGGTTCTTGGAGACAAATGACATTCCAATAAATGTGTAATATGATGATTCAGCTTCCTGTTCATGCACATTGGCAGTACCGGCAATTGTTCTACAGCATTATATTATCCCTGCTTTAATGGAAGGTTTATCCTGATACAGGGCGGACCTAGGTTTCCAGGGGCCCCAAGCAAAAAGCTTAATGGGAGTACTTATTTATAGTCAAACTTAGGAATGCAGTGGATATGGTCACATATTTTGCACATAAAGTGATGCAGGATTATGATAAATCTGTCTCAAACTTGCATAGGCCTCTGATGGATTCCTATATATCAGTGGAGATATGATGAAGCTGAATTATAGCATTGTCATGTGTTTGTTTTTCCATTTAAATAAAATAAGTCTACATTTATATATTTATTGCATTTATTACATAGAGAATGTAAAAAGAAAAGGTTTGATCATTGATATTTGGATGTTTTCTATAAACAAACGCGTTTCAGATCTCTATTCATGTATTCTTTATCCTAGTTATGAAAGTTACCAACAAGTTACAATGGAAAAAAGCCATTGCTTTGTAGCAATCCAGCCTGGACAAGACTAATAACTAAAATACACAAGATTCTCTGCAGATCATACATTTATTCTTGTATAAAGCACCCCAATATAAGATGAGAACCAATCAGAATTACCAAGTCAGCAGATAAAGTAAATATAATGTAGCAATACCACATATATTCAATGGTACCCTACTGTATATCTCACTGTGCTTAATATTTAACGTCTGGGTACTTTCCCTTTAAATAGACTCTGGGGTCAGCTAAGGAATCGGCCGCCATGTCTGTCACAAAGTTGACCTTTAGATAGCAGTCACATTTCTAAGCTGTTTTTAATCATCACAACTACAAAAACAAGAGAGAAAAAAGACACAATCTCATGTGGAAATGTTTTGTTGCTGGCTCACATTGTAGCATATAAATATGTCCAACATAAGTCATGTTCATTTGCATTTTGTCTTTGAATGTCCTAGCTGGAGCAATCATTTAAGGAAGTATTGTGTTCCATGTAGCAGCAGTTGTAATAAGCTTCTGATTGCAGACTCAGCTTTCCATTTAAACCTTTTACATTTGCTGTGTTTCACATCCTATTGACTGGCCACACAAAAATAGGAAAAACACAGAACGTTTAAAACAGATTAAAGAACCACTAAACTTTTTTCTATTATAGAAGCACAAATCAAACATTATGTGACCCTAGCATGGGAATATAAAATGTCACGCACTTTTTAAGGTCCATGACCCCTGCGCCTTATGGCAGCGTCCATTATTCACTAACTGCTAGCATAATAAGAGACTCTCATTTCTGTATGTAAGCT
This sequence comes from Pelodytes ibericus, assembly GCA_036172795.1. NCBI lineage: Eukaryota > Metazoa > Chordata > Amphibia > Anura > Pelodytidae > Pelodytes > Pelodytes ibericus. The sequence goes on from CM069861.1 coordinate 150,485,184, forward strand.
AGAACCCTGCTACTGATTATTTTTATTATGAGTGACTCTCCATGCATGCCACTCTAATGTCTTTTCTCTTGTCTCTTAATGAACTAGCATCAAACCCTGGTACTAGTTCACCAAGCATGACAAACTAGCGGTCCGCGGGCTGCATGCGGCCCACAATGCATATCTTTGCGGCCCAGCAGTCACGTGACATGGCTGTGGCATATTAATGGGCAAATTGACTGTGGCATATTAATGAATTCACATTTGAAATTATTTCCATGTTTGGAAGGACTTATCGGTGCGAGCAGTTATTACACTTATGAAAAGAAATAAGTCTCCTGTTTTAGATCTTGTTCTTTTTTTAATACTGTACTTTTCAAAATAAACCTACGTTTCTATGAAAATTTCCGTTTTTATTTTTTCCGGCCCATATACACTTAAACCTTGTTTATTTAGCACATGTTAGCCTTTGAGTTTGACATGCTTGCCCTACACTGATTGGCTGAGCACTCTCTGACACTGTGACCATGCGCCTGTAGATGAGAGGCAGAGCTGTGTGGATCTGGAAATATTCATGTTGGTTTTACACTATAGATGAAGGGAATTAAATTTATACATTTGTTTCCTTTAAAGAACATTTAATGCCAGTTTAACAAACTTATATAATTTTTTTCAAACTTGGCAACAATATTTGGTGGGATCCCTTCAGGTCTTCATGCCTTTCATACTTAAGGTAACCGTAGGTAGCAATAATGAGGCTAGATTTAGATTCAAGTGGGGGCTGAAGACAATGGAACTACGGTAATATTAAGCTCCTAAGACATCTAAGATAAATGAGTACTGTGCTTTACGGAAGACCTTTAGTTTTTAGTGAGTAAAGCCCAAAGTAACATTAGAGATGGATAAATGATATTTGACCTTGTTGTTTGTTTATCTGAATCCACGGAAAGAAAAAAAAACTATGACCAAATGTGAACATAATTAACTTTCATCTGAAATCAATTTAGCTCCTAAAATTGTGAAGATATAACTAGTAAGATAATATAAAGGGAAATATTAAGGATGTAAATACTAGTATATATCGCTATGTAGAAAAGGTATTATTTCATGCATTAGCTGTCTGGGTGGATGGAGGGGTGCATTGCATTCAAATAGTTAATGCATCGAGAGGAGGTGCAGATGTATCATAGATTTTAGTGTGATAATTTTGTTCTTACAAGTAGGTCAGCATTGTCTTCAAGTACAGGTCCTTGGTAAAGGTTGGCGCAATATAAAAATGTAATAATACATAAGCAACTCTATCCTTATCTGCCATCCAGGTGGGTGATCCAGCTTTCAGTACATGTCATCATGACTTCCAGATCAGGCCCATATGGTAAAAAGAACAGATGACAGACATCAGTTACCTTTGACATTCTTTATTATTCCACTGAAGCCAAGTGCATGGCATGGCTGTTTTCAATCCACATTAAAATGCGCACACTAATTAAACAAGGAGATAGCAAATCAAGTAGGTTGAGATGATGCTGGAATCTACACACAGCATGTGAATGTGTTGGAAAGAATCCAGAGTTTGGCATGGGAAAGCAGTGTTTTGTTAAGCATTAGAATTGATCTCTGTATAAGTAACAAGAACCAGACACTGTGAATAGTATCTGTGGCTGGGCATTATCTTGATGGTCACTACATTACATTCGTATTTAGAACCTTCTACATGTCAGACTTTCGAGAACAAAACTTCTGTAACTTGTCAGACAAATGAAAACATATTGTGCTGTGCCCCAAACATTCCTGAGACTTTACTTTCATTGGGAAACCAAACAATGCACATTTACTTGTTACCCTGGTGAACTTGAGAATGACTTTCATTTTCTATAAGTAATTAAACACATAAGGGAATTAGAATCTGGCGGGAGTCTCTGTAATGTCCGTAGTTTGCTGTCTTTCTAAAATCTTATTTAAGTAAATAGCAAAGTAAATAATTTGATGGTAATTTACACAAAATTAATCACCAGAGGTATAAAAATGCCATTCCATTTGTAAATACACTTTTGAGCGGTGAAGGGGATCCATATGATTTTATTTCAGCTAATGTTTATTTATTTATAATCTAATTGTAGAAAGATCCTGAATTTGTTGATACGTAATTCTCCTAAACACAATGGGGTTTGTTCACTAAACTGTAGTAAATTTGCAAACTTAGGCCTAAAGCCTTAGCCAGGTTGGAAAAATAGACGAGGAGATGTCATCTATACCACAAATGTAGGAGATAATCTGATATCTATTAGAAGAGAATGAATAATCTTACATTTGTATAGAAAGGTAGAAATTACTATGCTCCAGGGTATCTAGTGAACCTTGGTGTAGCCCCATTCTATTTTTGCCATGTTAGAGGGCAGCCTGTGAGGCCCTCCACTGTAAATAATATTATTATAAATATTTTGAAGCCTGTGTGAAGCAATTCTTCTTGTGCAAACACACCTGATGCATTTCACTGCTTGGTCTACGTCAGAGGTAATTGTCTCATTCAAATAAAACAAAAGGATGTAACAAGTACTGCTGTAACAATGTGGTTTAATGCGAGTGAAAAAGCATTATTAACTCAAACGGTATTTGATAAGATAGTTTTAATTTGCAATAGAAAGTCTGTCTGCCAAGGTAGAGACTTTGGCTGTTCACAGTGTTGTAGACAGTTACATGCTGTGGGTGATTACAACAACAGCCTATGTAAAACTGTTCAATGTAAAGGAATGCTAGATGTGGAACATGCCAGGAAAAAATACTGCTTTCATTTGGGAAATAGACACAGCTGGTTTGTTTGAATGTGACAATTACCTCTGAAGAAGCCCAAGTGGCAAAACATGTCAGGTTCTCTTGCACAAGAATAATTACTTGTCACAGGCTTCAAAAATATTGTCATAAACAATTTGATTGTATGCAATTTTACTATATCAATGTTGAAAACATTTATTATGTGTATTTATAAGCCTCTTTAAATTGTATTTATTAATTTCACAACCTGTTATAGTTCTGTTCACACTAGTATACATTATTTGTACTCTGTCTTTTGTTCCTCCCCCTAGCTAATGGGAATTTGCTCCCTGCTGGCTGTTAGCTGTGGTCTCCTATTTCTTCTATGCTGTTTTCTCTCTTTATTTATTATTATTTTAACCTATCCTCCATTTTGCACATACTTATACTGAGTTGTATGCTACTAGAGGAGAACCTTTTTAGAAGTTCCACAGAAAAGAACCATCTAGTATGCTCATATTTCTAGCTGCTGCAACCTCTTACCTTCTTAGTCCGTAGCATTATGCTGACCCTATATATTTTTAGACTCCTTCACTATATTAACCTCTACCACTTCTCCTGAAAGACTATTCAATGTGTCCAATATGCTCTCAGTAAAGTTATACATTCTGATGTTATGTTTAAGCCTCTGACTTAGGGGGTCACGTATTAAACAAGGGCAGTGGTGAAAAAAGTAAGTAAAACATGAGTAAGGAGCAATTTGCGACTATTTGTAACATTTTGCGCTTGTTTTCCCTGATTTATGCCTGATTTATGCCTGATTTACGCCTCTTCCGTTTATTTTTATTTAGCGTTCATTTTTCCAGTTGCGCTAATATATTGAGATTAGATTTGGGCTTGCTAAAGAGTTTTGCGAATATTGTGTGAAAAATAATTCTTATTTGCGTGTGAAAATTACACCAGCTTCTAGCAAGTGCTATCAAAAGAGGTAGAAAAAATTGCCTGTTGCTATTCACAATTATGCCCATTTTTATTATTTTGCACGTATATCCTATTTGAGTGTTAAATGTTTAGTACATTGCAATAGGAGCAAAGCGCAAAAATATTTTTGCACATAAAATATATTTGCGTTTTTTTAGTATATGCCGCTCTTTAAGTGCCTTTGAAGTTTTCTTCATTTGAAATACACTCTTCTCATTTACCGTGTTGTTCAAATGTACCAATGTGAAATCCAGCTGGTATGCTGCACATTGACACTGTAATATAAAGTAAGAGGCTTTGTCAACCTTGTTTTAAATATGCTGGAACTTTTGCCCTATGTGTCTCTGCAACCTATGTCTCCTAGTGCTCAGCATCTTGTGGAGATCAATTTGATATTGGGTAGTCTATTTGGTACAGTAAACGTTAAAGGATGTCAGCAGTTCATTACTGGTGCCTGTACTACATGAGCCAGTAAAATCTCTTTGTATGTGAGTGTATTCCTTCTGGGGGTACTGGTTCAATGTGTGCCATGTTCAATTTTAAAACGATACACACTATGTTATAGTTGTCTCATTTTATAAACTTTATTATTTAAAGATTTATATAAGTTGCTAACTACCAGCACTAAATAGTTGTTAAAGAAAGTACACATCATCATTTTTGCACAGAGGTGTTTAGAGAGAACACCACTTGTTATATTTTTGTTACTTTGAATTTTGTGTTTGAATACCCTTGAGGGAACGCTATATAAGTGTTTTTGTGCTGTGCACTTACTATTCATTATTATAACACACTGAGAAGTATTATGTGAGTGCCTTGTCACATCTGTTTTTGGCATAAACATGCACCTATTAAACAACACATAATTAGCACAGTGTATAAGCTGTCCAAAATGGTGTTGCTGTTCTTCAACAGGCAGGAAGGAGGAAGTAGTTTTCCTTTGCACTTCCTCTTTTTAAAACCCTCTGGAGTAGCAGGGTACTGTAATAAGCACGAAGTAGTGAGGATTGCAGCTATTTTACTCATTCACCCAATCTCCGGAAAAAAATAAACACATAGAGTTTGAAAACATTTTGTGGCATATTAATGTTCTACCGAATTTGTATAATATTGTTTTTAGGGACTTTTTACCCCTAAAACAAATGGGAATGTCTAATATTGTATTGTAGTTGTGGACATACAATTGTATACTGAATTCTGTATTGTATACTGAATATTTATATGTTAAAAATCGATTTAATGGTGCTTGATGTTATTAATATACAATTTCAGGTATCAGTTTTAACACAATCGTGAAGATCACATAGAAAATGGAGACTGGATGAGTTAATTCTGGTAGTGTGGCCCCCTATCTCCCTAGGTACAATATTTAAACCACTTACGAGACAAGGAGGGAATCACTTAATGTTTAGACTCATATTTTAAATGAAAAGCAGACATTGTTAGTGGCTTCTCTTGCTGGGCACTATCTTGATGCTTGTGCTGTTCCATTGTCATATCAGTCTGGTGTGAGTAAACCTTCTGTTATGTATGAAAGCGAAACCTGTCTGGACATCAGCTATAGTCCACCTTCCCAAAACAGACATATTAAGAAAAAAGATAAAGAGCAAAGTTTAAATAGGTAACACAGTAAGGTAATGTAAACATATTACAGTGTAAGCAAAAAATCAAATGAGGGTCACCCTGCTCTGCCTATTTACTTTTATGTGTCCTACCTCCCAGCCAATCCCAGCTCACCTATGCTAAGAATTAAATAAAGAACTGAACACCTGTCATGGAGGGAGGTGCAGGAGGCATGTTCTTTGCTTCCCAGGTTTTGGTGCTTCTATGTATGATGGCAGTAGCCCTGCGAGTGAGGGCTATAAGCTGCTTATTTTCTGTTCAATGCTGTTTGTCCCTGTGTTACTTACTTTGAGGGGCAACCCAGATCTTAATGATATTACACTATTGCATGTTTTCTACTTTATATTCCAGACCCATTGAATTAAGATTTTAAGAAGACTGTTCTTGGGAGATATTTCTTTATTTTGTTTATTCAACGTCACTTTTGCCAGTGCATTTCATAACATAATCCCTTTATTATGTTTCCACTTTGTATACTACACTATCAATGTGTTTATTGAATTTAATTGCAGCTTTTCTGCACCATCCCCTGTTCTTGTCATGATCTATTTTGACACAAAGGAGGAATGTCCTGCTGGTAGGCTGCGTCTTGTCTGAGAAGTTATTATTATTGTTATTATTTGTTCACTATCATAGCTTTACACTAATTTTTGTGTGTCATTTGAACATCCTTGTTAATAATGATCTTTTCTCCATACCATGTTTGGAGTCCATAAACATCCTATATGGAGCTCCAGTAGCTCTTGGGTTACAAGTCTTCTTCATGGGAATGGAAGTTCAACATAAACAGCTGGAGGTCCACAGCAAGCCATTTAACTTGTTTTTGTAACTTAGTAGGCATACATTAAAAAAACTGACTGCACAGGGAAAAAATAAATACAATAAGTTATTAACACAGTTTGATGAACATGGCTTTACTCCAGAGATCACTAACTATTAAGAAGGTGTTGAACAATAGATAAAAGTAACATGGTAGATTGCTGTGGTTCTCCATCTTCCTGACCTGGGCATATGTCAGATCATAACTGAACTGAGCGTCAACTGCTTTGATTTGATGAGTATTAAAGGTCAAACAAAAAATAGATCAAGCATGCCAAGATAGCTTACAGAGAGCATCACAATGTATTGACAGCAATAAAAAAACATTATATCACAGGCAGTCACACACACACACACACAAAGACTTTGAAAAACAATCTGTAGGACAAATCATGATGATTTATGGGGTGGGGTACTTTACTGCAAAATGAGAATTACTTTTACAAAATACATGACATTTTTTTACCTGCAAAGCTGTAGCTTCTCTTCTGCAAAGATTCAACATGATTTGGCAATAAGTCAGCAGATGGGATCATGGGTAGAAAGAATGGCTAATTGCAAAAGAATTTGGGGCAAAGTTTGGCATGGAGTTAAGACAGGATTCCGAATTAGCAAATAATGTAATTGAAAAAAGGAGTTAATGAGAATTTAACTTCAATGGGAATTTAAATGATTGGCACTGTTGTGCAATGCACTCTTGTACCAAATGTGTTACTTTTATATTTCTAAGGGTATTTTTTATTTGTAACTTTAATTTTGGTTTTATAGCATTTTCCATAAAAGTACAAATGGAGCATTCACAATACAGGGCGAATAATGTGCCAATATATTTGTATACAATACTATGGGGAGAAAGAACAAAGTGATTTTTATATAAACATGCATTCCAGCTTGAAGAGTCACGTATATTTATTCTAAATAGTAAAGTAGGGCCAAATGAAGTTAAAATATATTCCATAATAAGGTCAGCCTTTCTTTCTGTGCCATCTCTCACCACAGTCACTATGTTAAAATCATAGAATCTGGCTGTTATTCCCCCAAACTGCAGTCCATTGAAGACCATTCACGTTGGTCATTCATCTGCATTATGTGCGAGCGTGAATGCTTTCCTCATTGAGGCTCCTAATTGGCTAAGCTAATTCACACATTTCAGAATATAAATGCAGGATCTGGAGCTAAAACACTTTGCATAAAATAGTTTAATGTAGAAATTAAAACAAAAAAAACAAAACAAGAAGTAATATAGGAGGCAACTTGCTGCATCTGCAAGTAGGGTTGCCTCCTGGCGGGTGTTTTACCGGCAGGCCGGTAAAAAATTGCCATCAGGCCAATGTTAAGTCTATGGAGGCAGTACCAAGGCCGGTATTTTTTTGAGGAAAAGGTGGCAACCCTATCTGCAAGTAGGACTGCTTGGCAAATTATAGTCTTCACCACTGAAGACTCAATGAGGGATTTCTTGCTGCATATATGTTCATGGCCAAGTCAGCCTACTTAATACTGAACTTGCTGGGCAATCAAGAAATACTAATAAAATAGATAGAACTCTTTTTGTATTTCATGAAAAATATCACAATAATAAACTATTTTAAAATTAATGTAAAGATCTTTTGTTGTACAGATACATTTAAAAAATATGTCAAATAAATTGCCCGCTAAACTGATTCGTGCTGGTTTTACTGAACTTTACATTAATTTAATTTATGGTTTTTTTAATTGATCTGTACAATAATAGAGCTTCACATTAATGATAAGTTTATTATTGTAATCTGTAAATTAAATAAAAATGAGTGATGTCCTCTGTATTACTATTATTTTCTTTATTACCAAATCTCAGTTTTTTTATGTTTGCTAAAGGAATAAGCCTAAGAAGCAATATATATATCAATATATATATATATATATATATATATATATATATATATATATATATATATGTATATTTATTTATTTATTTATATAAATAATTTCTCACCCTTAGTCTTGGAGAGAGCAAAAGGATAAGATGCTATATTTACACCTGTCTAAGGGTGGGTAATGAATATCCCATACACAATATATTTTATGAATTTTATTGGCATTGGTGATTTTGTAGTGCCTTCCCTGAAATGAGTTGAGTTGTCCCAGTATGAACTGCAAATAACACAATTGCTGAATTTGTCTAAAATAAGGAAAACATGGTGGACAGCCTGCAGCTATATTTATTTTGTTCAACAACCATACTTTAGCATGACAACAATATTGATCAGATGCCTTCAGCGCTTTGCTCATTTGCCTGTGTCCCACATTTTTACCTTGGTGAGTAAGATTTAGCACATGTGCATAACTCTTGAGATCAGTAACTATTTAACATAAACAAATATTAATGAATACTTTATATTTTTAACTGATTGCAATTTGACATAGTATATATCATATGTATAACTGTGTACACACATATATATCATTTTTTTTTATAAAGGAATATCTTTATATATATATATATATATATATATATGTGTGTGTGTGTGTGTGTGTGTGTGTGTGTGTGTGTGTGTGTGTGTGTGTGTGTGTGTGTGCGTGTGTGTACATATATATGTGTGTATATATTATGTTTATTTTTCTCTACAACATGTCTGTTCTGTCTTCCTCAAAGGGACTTGGCCACAGACACAGTTGAAGTACAATGCTGGATCTTACTCCAGCTCTCTGCTGATGTGACAGTGTTCGTCTGTGCTCCTGCAGCTGTCATTGATATTGAACTCAATATCCCAGTGATCAGTATGGACAATGCTGTATTTACCGCGAGGCATCCTAGGCGGATGTCAATGGCGGCAAATTTTGGGGGGCGGCAGCGCCCCCCAGCACTGAAAAGAAAAATAAAATTCAAAAATTGAAAAAAAAAACCAAAAAAAAAACCGCGGCCCTTTAAAAAAAAAAAAAAAAAAAAGACCGCGCTTGCAGGCAGAGACGGAGGTGAGAGGGGATCGGAAGATCCCCCTCACCATCGCTCTGCCTGCCAGGGTGCACGGGGAGCCGAACAGGCAGCACAGAGAAACCTCTGTGCTGCCTGTTCGGCTCCCCGTGCAGTGTGCCGACACGGAAGTCATACGCGTGCCCGGTCACGTGACCTGTCGGCACAATCGCCGGGAAGCCGAACAGGCAGCATGGAGGGACCATGCTGCCTGCCACTAGCCACCAAGGAAAGGTAAGTGCTGATGTGTGATGTGATGGGAGACAGTGTGTGTGACTGAGTGTGATGGGAGTCAGAGTGTGTGTGATGGGAGACAGTGTGTGTGACTGAGTGTGATGGGAGTCAGAGTGTGTGTGATGGGAGACAGTGTGCGTGACTGAGTGTGATGGGAGTCAGAGTGTGTGTGATGGGAGACAGTGTGTGTGACTGAGTGTGATGGGAGTCGGAGTGTGTGACTGAGTGTGATGGGAGTAGGAGTGTGTGACTGAGTGTGATGGGAGTGTGTGTGTGATGGGAGTATGAGCTTGATGTGAGTCTGAATGATGGGGCATGTCTTAGGTGTGTAACGTGGGTGTGCAGCTTGGGTAGGGGGGTGCCCGGATTTTGTCTGCCTAGGGCAGCACAAAATCAAGATACACCACTGAGTATGGATATCGGTGTAGAGCATCTGGTAGCCAGTCACCTTCACATGACAGAGGAATATGACTGTGTTGTACTACATAAGAACAGTGTATGTGATACCACTCAAACAACAGAGAAGAAATAAATAAATCAAATAACCTAAGATACTCTCCCCTATGCTGCTGCATCCGGTAATGCACAGCCCCACACAAAATCCACGCAAAACATGGAACGCTTGCATACAATAATAGTGGAAACTGTATAAAATAGATGATATTTATGTATGGTAACTGATACACTCTTCAGAAATAAAACCCCAACAAACTAAATGGAGTACTTCTCATATAATATTCTTCCACTAAAACATATAAGGGAACTAGACAATGGCACAGTATCACAGTAATTTGAATGTCCTGCATCCAGTGATAGATCACTTACTGGTGTATTGCACATAAATGTACAAATAACGCATCTAAACAGAGTCCCACAGGAACAATGAATGAAGTCCACTCCAATAACTGGAAAGATGCTGCTGATCCTCAACGCGTTTCTCCACCTTTAACGTGGCTTCAGCAGAAGGAAAATGAGTAAACAAAGTAATTGCTGTATCCGTGCAGTTGAATTCAAACCTTGGTTGAGGCTTCATCAGGAGGAAGAATTATGAACACTGTAAATACTGTGTCCGTACAGCCGAATTTTGTTTGATCTCATGTAATGTGGTAGTGCCCTGCCAATGAGTCAGAACCATGGCACGGAGACACAATTTTTATTTTACCAGCAAGGATGGGCATTTCATGGTCCTAAAGTGTGTGTATTTAACTGTAATAACTGTCAAATGTTTTTAATAACCTATATAGATAAATAGTATTGCCCAGGTGTTGACCTATGACCTGACAGCTGTCTCATAACTACAAGTCCAATAACTTTATTGTAGACAAACATTGCCTTGGGAAAATGAGAGGTGTAGCCCATCAGCAACTGGAGGGTGGGATTCATCTGTTCATTTATGTAGCAAGCTTTAATCTTATAAGTCACTCTCAACTTTTTAATATAAAAATGGGTTCCTTTGAATTGACAATTTGCTTACAGCTTCATTATGAGAACAATACACACATGTTGTTGTAAATTGGATTAGCTTTTATTTAACTATGTGAAAAATATAAAAAAAAAAACATTATTACTAATAACTAATAAGCTCTTCTAATCTGCCCTAAATGTAACCTTACAGTACAGGTTCTAGCTTCAATTTTGGGAGCTGAAATTTTGACCCCCCCCCCCCAAATCCGGACATATTCAGAACAGACCAGTGGGAAGAGAACACACAAATTTCGTGTTACTCCGGTGGCTCTAATGTGCCTCAGACTACATCTGCAATTCGGAAATCATGGACGATCCAATACCGATATCGCCTGACATCAAAATCAGCTGAAATGCACAGAAACAAAATGGTGGCCTCGGTCCTCTCCATAGATTTCTATGGCAAGGACTTTGGCTTATTCAACTATTACAAATATGGTTGAATTCCTTGCACAGAAGTCAATGGGAGAACTTTGGCTGTAGCTAAAATAACTAAGGTCCTCCTGAAATGGCCCCAAAATGGCCTGAAGAGTAATAAAAAAAAAATCATTAAAATAATAATAATAATAACAAAATAACATTAGTAAATAAACATAAAATAATATACAATATTTTTATTTAAATGTAAAAATATATAACATTAATATATAGAAACATAGAATCATAGAATGTGTCTGCAGATAAGACACATTCGGCCCATCTAGTCTGTGTGTATATATATATATATATTAATTATTATTCTGTAGGCTTTGTGATGGCGTTGCTATACTGCCTACCCACCTTTAGATCATCTGAAATGATAAGGAGTAAGTCCCTTTTTCCTGATGTTGTTGTCAGCAAAGTGCTATTAAGTCTGTTATCAATTTTTATAGTTTGTGTTATCAACGGATATATCATTATGCATATTGTTGCATTGAATGTAAGGTCTAAAAAAGCACAAGTGCATGTGTGCAGACACACACGCACGCACATACACATGCACACACATGCACGCACACATGCACACACACATAGCTGAACTTAGCAATCTAAAAAAATAAATAAATTCAAATAGCTACTTATACTTCCCTAACTAAAGATAATTTACATGAATGACAAGCAGATTGTTTGTCTATATGAAGGTGTTTCCTTTCATTGTTTATTCCCCAGGTGTTTTAAAACAAGTGGGGCTTCATAGTGCTAAGAATTTCCCAATCTTCTGCTAACCATGTGTGGTAATTTACAATACAAACAGTATATTTAGAATTGCAATTAATTAAAAAACATTCCTTTGGAATGCACATCCTGGAGCACAAACGTCACCTTCCCTTAGATGCAATCGGACATTAACAATGTGTTTCATTTGATTCTCACATACATTAGATTTGGCTACAAATTTAAATGTGACGAATAGAGTGGGAGCAATCATTTCTAGAAGTGTATTAGATCAGATTGGAATGGTAAGTTAGATATTAATAATGTCCTTATTTAATGGCAGTGCCATATGTAACTTATTCATCAACAGAGTAGTTACATTTTCGTGTTCAGACAATTAACCTTTAGGCTCAAAAGCAGAAGATGATTCCAATTCCTTGCCTTTACTGAAAGTAATTAGTTAATTAGAATATTAATTGTAAAATATGTGACTGCCCTACTGTACACTGATGCTGTATATCAGATAAATAGGCAGTAGCTGATTTGTGTATAAGCTAAACAAGAAGCAACTAGAAGTTTCTGGATCATAAGGCCCAAATTATGCAACTCATTCCTATAACAATCTTGACGATTAAAGGAAGTTTATATGACAGGGCTATATTATAATTAATGCTATAACTGTCCCCACTTAAAAGAAAAGTGTATTTACCCTACTATGTACAACTGTGTCATAGGCCAACAAACAACACTACTACAGTGGGAGCGGATACACGTGATTGGAAGTTGGCAGTATGTGACTATTACCCATGTTAAAGAGGCTATAAAGGATTCTATTTGCAAAGAAAGAGCCCCAAGAGACCCTCTATAAACATCGGTTACACCAAATTAAAGAATCCTTAATTACTTTTAAAGTTAATTTTCTTTTTTTTACACATCACAAGGTGCCCTTAAAATGAGTAGCAAATAAACAGATAAACACACGGGCTGCAGATCTTTAAATACAGATTCGTTCTCACTACATGGAAAGCAGCTCAAAGGCTATTGGTATGAAATTCACCAACGAGCGGATCCAAGTCCATTATTAATTGACTGGAGAGTGTAGGCTCAGTGTAGAGTTATGCTTGTGCAGTGCTCCCAAACCAATCAATAAACAAGAACACAATTAAGATAAATAAACCTGGAATGGGCATTGTAATCAACTAAATACAGCAACAACAAAATGATTTAGCTGAGATGGAACATTTGGCAAAGACTTTCCAATCCTGGATCTATACAAATTGCTTCAATAATAGAATCACTTGCTTGGTGTGGAAAATGTATTATTTTACTTATTTTTTTAACAAACTACCTTTGCATTGCCTGTTTTAAGCTGATCACATAAATCACGGTAAAATGACAAACAGCTTTCTGTATCACAGAAAAACATAGAGCGCATTTAAAACCAATCTCTACAAAGAACAGCAGTATTGGAGAAGGTTTAAAAAAAACTAACAAATGTTAGCATGATCACTTTAATTACTGTGTGTTGGTATAACTAAAGTTATTTGTGACCACAGAACCATTTGTCAAATTCTCATATTTTTCACATCAAATTACTACTATTTGTTTCATCATATTTCCAGGTGTGATTTTGGTTTAAATGTATCATTTTTAGTTTAACGTCTGCACCTTGTGGCTGTAGCATATTTTTATATTTAAGAAAATTAATTAATTAATAAATGGAGACGAGCAATCTTTTTTGTCTTTAACAGTTTGTATGCTACAGCTCCTTACTTAGCCTATCTGCCCCTTTAATTTTTCTTTCTTCAAGTTTACTACTAGGTTTATTACAGAACCCTCTTGTAAAGGCACAAATAGTGCTGGATCCATTTGCCACTTAGATTCCATGATCTCTTCTACTATATCAAATATTCCTCATCCATCCAGCTGGTTGATGTCATTTTATTTATTAATTGATCGTGTTCTATATAACTAGTGAGTTGTGGAGCTGATACAGGGATGCACATTTAGACATGTAAAAATATATACACACATATATAAATACGGGTTAGCCATAACATTATGACCATTAGCCCTGATCCATCGAGGGATGGACTCCACAAACCCCTGATGGTGTGCTGTGGTATCTGGCACTGTGTTAGCAGTAGATCCTTTAAGTCCAATAAGTTGCGAGGTGGGGTCTCCACGGATCAGATTTTTCTTGTCTAGCACAGGGGGGTCCATGTTTTTGGTGAAAAGGGCCACAGAAATGTATGTGTGCGTGGGCCACGTAAATTTTTCATGGACAGAAATGACACACACACAAAAATAAATGTATCACAGACTCCACAGCAATAAAAATCACGTTAGCATGCTGTGTGCGAGTGTACCACAGACTCCCCAGCAATAAAACACTCACACGCTGCACATTACTGCAAAATGTATTGCTGTGGAGTCTGTGAAACACTCACACACTGCATATTACTGTGAGTTTTATTGCACAGTAATTGGCTGGAGATGCGGTCACCGCTGCAGATCTCATGCAGGCCATCGCACTGCCTCCACAGGCTTGCCACCTGTCAGTGGTCAAATTGTTATGGCTGATCAGTATATATATATATATATATATATATACCCTGTTCCAAATTATTATGCAAATTATATTTTTCTCCTTTACCTAAATAATTGATGTAAATAACAGTCAGCATAATTCTCATGTTATCAGCTATTAAGAGTACAATTCAAATTTTATTGAACAAACCTCCTAATAATAACAGTAGTTTTTTAAAACTTACAATGCACTGTTACAAATTATTACGCACAGTAAGTTTCAAAACACTTTATAGGTTGTAAAGAACTGAAAATTGTCATGTGTTGTGTTTGCAGCATATTTACTGAAATCAAAAGCTATTTCAATCAAACTTATAACAACATTTTAACTTTTTAAACATTTTAACAGGTCACGTTACATTTTAACATAGGACCCCTTATTTGATAGCAGCTTCACAAGTCTTGCATCCATTGAACTTGTGAATTTTTGGACAGTTTCTGCTTGAATTTGTTTGCAAGATGTCAGAAAAGCCTCCCAGAGCTGCTGTTTGTATGTAAACTGCCTCCCACCCGCATAGATCTTTTGTGTGAGGATGCTCCAAAGGTCCTCAATAGGACTGAGGTCAGGAGAGGATGGAGGCCACACCATGACTTTCTCTCCTTTTATCCTCATAGCAGCCATTGATGCAGAGGTTTAACAAACTTTATTGAAGCCGCGTGGCTGGAGGGGAGAGCAGAACGCTTCCCTCACAGCCGTGGGCCTGCAGAGCACCGGGAGACAGCAGCAAGGAGGTACTGGGGAAGGGGGGAGGAGGGTGGTATATAAAGAGCATACTGAGGGGCAAAATTCTGGCACATTGAGGGGCAAAATCCTGGCATATTAATTGGCAAAATCCTGGCATATTAATTGGCATAATCCTGGCATATTAATTGGCAAAATCCTGGCATATTGAGTGGCAAAATCTTGGCATATTAATTGGCAAAATCCTGGCATATTGAGGGGCAAAATACTGGCATATTAATTGGCAAAAGAATGGCATATTAACTGGAAAAATCCTGGCATATTAATTGGCAAAATCCTGGCATATTGAGGGGCAAAATCCTGGCATATTAAATGGCATATTGAGGGGAAAAATTCTGGCATATTAAATGGCATATTGAGGGGGGAAATACTGCCATATTAAATGGCAAAAGAATGGCATATTGAGGGGAAAATACTATCTTGTTGAGTGGTAAAATATTACTGGCGTATTGAGTGGCAAAATATTACTGGCATATTGACCAACTGCTCCCAACCACCCTCCATATTACATTAGACCGGGATAACATGCTTGTGAGGGTAGGTGGGGCGAGTGGGAGATATTGTCAGGGGTAGGGGGCACAGAAAATTTGTTCAGTAAGGTGCCCTGAAATTCCTGGTGGCGGCCTTGCCCACATTGATATAAATGATTAAAATATGTACATAAGCAACTGGAAGGTATGTTAAACAGATAATAGCAATAATGTGAACATTAGATTATATGAAAAGAAAGTATAACTAAAATACAACATTTCGGGTGCTCTTAGTAAAGAGTTTAGATCTTCCTGGCAGAGGGTGTGAAAACAGTTGGATGAACATGAATTCTAATCAGCAAACCCGAAGCATCTTGAGATACCTAAGGAAACAAGTGTTCTCAGAACAAGGACATGACTGGTTGTGGAATTTAGAGAATCCAAATGGAAACAAACCTGCTGAAAACTTAAAAAGACACACACTGACTGAGTACAAAAGAAGGAAGGAAGATGACAATCAGTTTGCAGCCTTGTTCTACGTGAAATGTCTTTGCTCTTCTAAGAATAAGTTTGAAGGCGTTGTGTCCAGGAAATCATCCTGCCTCCTTGTGTTGCTAACTAGGACACAGTGATTGCTTGTTGATACATTAAACCAACAGGTGCATTTCCTTTTTGGACAAGTTGAAGCTATTGTTTAGTGGAAAAAAAATGTTAAGTCCTTGTCATACCATCAAAATGTAGTGATTAATAGAAGATACAAAAGAATCACACAAGATTAACAAAACACAGTTAACACAACCATTGAAAATACACATAGATTACTTTTGGATTGTCAAAATGTCTTGAAGTAGTGAAGCTCTGCACAGTTTAAATAAATATCATAGTTAGTTTTTATTTATTTAATAACAGAGCCACATCTCCATTCATTTACATTTTTATCTAAAATATTGTCTATAATAAAATACATTTCAGCAGTAAGGATAATCTTTTAAGGGCGCAGTACATTTCTGTAACCTACAAAATGCTTTGTTGAAGGAAAGCTACATTTAGAGGGTCTATCAATGAAGAGAAAATTGCAGGGAATTGAGGTGGGAATTTCTAACTTTAAGGGACCGTATCAACTAAACATTGTTTTTACTGTGCATGTAGAGATTACAAAATTATTGAAAATGATCTATGCATTGTGTTAGCAAAATTGCTAGCAAATACGTAAATTAGGAGAAACGTGTTTTAAATGTGTCTGTAGTCTCCTACTTTTAACATCACTTATGGCCTAATAATCAAATTACAGATCTCCTGTTGAAAAGCAGTTTGTTTGCATATTGGGCCACAGACAGGGCCGTTCACCTAGGGCGCCAGTGGCTGCCTTCTGCCGCTGGGATACATGTTTCCCAATGGCAGGCACCCAGAAGATTTTTTTTTATTGCGCCTGTGGCGCTGGGTAATCCAGGGGGGGCTGGGGGGGGGGGGGGGGACTGGTGCCGAGGTGTGCAGAGGTGCCAGTCCGCCCCCACGCAGGGACACAAGCAGCATCATCACAGTCAGTGCTGCTCACGCTCCCTGTGCATAATGATGATCAGAGCATCGGAAATACGATACCCTGTGTTATCACTACGTGCAGGAGCGCAAGCAGAATTGACAGAGCTCTGATATGAGGTAAGATATGGGGGATAAGGGAGGGATAAAGACACCAGTCACTGGGAAAGGGAGGGGGGAGACACCAGGCATTAGGGGGGGGCGGGGAGGAAAAGACACCAGGCATTGGGGAAGGGAGGGAGGGGGAAAAAAGACACCAGGCATCAGGGAAAGGAGGGGGGGGGGGAAATAAACTAGGTATTGGGGGAGGGAGAGGGGGAAAAGACACTAGGCATTGGGGGATGGGGGAAAAAATACACCAGGCATTGGGGAAGGGAGGGAGGGGGGGAATACACTAGGTATTTGGGGCGGGGGAAAATACACTAGGCAGTGGGGGGCGGAGGGGGGAAAAAAGACACCAGGCACTGGGGAAGGGAGGGAGGGGGGAAAAGACACACAAGGTATTAAGGAAAGGAGGCAGGGGAGAAAAAGACAGACCAGACATTGGGAGAGGGAGGGGGGTAAAGACACACCAGACATTGGGAGAGGGAGGGGCAAAAAGAGACCCCAGACATTGAGGGAGGGAGAAAAAGAGACTCCAGACATTGGGGAGGAAGAGAGAGAGATACACACACCAGACACTGGAGAGGGAGGGAGAGAGAGACATTGGGTGGGGTGACTGACAACAGACATGGGGGGAGAGGAGAGAGAGATATACATGGGGAGAGGAGAAATATATACATGGGGAGAGTAGAGATAGAAATATACATGTGGAGAGAGGAAAATACAAACATGGGGAGAGTTACAAAAGGAGATAACGGGGAGAGGAGAAAGACAAAAGGTGTAAACAGACAGATGAATTGCATGGGGGAGAGCGAGGCAGACACTGATGGCATGGGGGAGAGTGAAGCAGACAGGGAAGGAGTAGATGGAGAGTGAGACAGACAGGGATGGGGTATAGGGAGAGTGAGAAAGTGAGAAAGACAGATGGCATGGGGGGGGGGGGGGGTGCCAAGTGATAGGATTACACTGCATATGTGACTGTGTCTGAATGTGGGCTGCATGTGTATGTGACATTGCATGTGTTACTGTGTCTACGTGTGACTGCATCTAACATTGCATTTGTGTATACATGTTCCTGCACTTGTATATGACACTGTGTTACTGTGTGTGTAAATGCCTGAGGGCAGGATCAGCAGGGGGCGGCAAAATATATGTTCAAAAGACAAAAGTCTTGCACCGGCCCTGGCCACAGGTGATGTCAAAAGCAGGAGACTCTACACACACATGTAAAACACATTTTCTCCTAATTTGGGAATTTGCTTGCAATTTTGCTAACACAATGTATAGATAATTAAAAAAAAATGTATTCTCTACATTCACAGTATAAGCATACAGTCCCTTTAAGGTCAAAGTAGCTGAGTTGGAAATATTCTCCTATTCAGCAGCATGAGAAATGTTTTCCAACTCATCTACTTTGGTTTTATTCCCATCTCAACTCCCTGCAATTCTTTCTTTATTAACCCTTAGATCTTTCTTTTTCTCTGTACTGACCTCAATACTAACATTATGGTTAAGTCATGTCCAAATCAGAGGCACTAATAGGAGATGCATTATTTGAAGTACAGGTTGAGTATCTTTTATCCAATATGCTCAGGACCAGAAGTATTTTGCATCACAGATCATTTTCAATAGGATATATTGAAGTCTCTCAGCACTTGCGAAATACAGTAGTATTAATGCAAATGCTGAAAATAGCAAATAAATCATTTTGACTGTGATACAACTGTAATGTGAGGCATCGTTGGGAACCTGCTGTTGGTGCATCAGGCCTGCACACGTGCCATTGTACTACCCTTTGTGGTCATGGGGAAGTCTGAGCATGCATGGAAAGACTATACGATAGCTTAATGAGGCTGGACACTGAATAAACTGTCCTCTGCTTGAATTCTGACAGGTCTGTGTGGAATTTGCAACCTGTGGCAAAATCCCAAAATTGTTTTGGATAACTGATAATTTTGGATAATGGATGTCTGGATAAGGGATACTCAACCTGTATAACTGACTATTTTGGGGAATAGATTTATCCTCCTCTTTGAGGAAAGGCTGCCCTTAGCTGTTACTGTGAAATCAGTTTCAAGAGCTTGGAATGCATAGGGCTGTGGTTTCTGCCAGATCTGTGTTGTGATGTAAAAGATGAAGGATGGCTTGGGAAGTTGGGAAGATAGGCAGGATAGTTGGCAAAAAACAAAAGTAACTCTCTTAAAATATTATATACTGTATTTAAAAAATAGGATGAGTAAAGAAAAATAGTTAAATACAGATCGACTTTGTTCTCTTTCCTTTATGTGATACAGCACTTATATATATATTTTAAAGTATATGGAACTACCTCTTTCACATGATAGCTGAAACCAGTCTATAATTTGCAATAAAAAAAAAACACTTCTTGACAGTATGCTGGATAAGAGTAAAAGCAATCAATAATGGCCTACAGTTTTTACTTACTGGTAATACCTTCATAAATCAGCCATTGTTTATAACATTCCAGTTTGGTACACATGGGATTTAGGAATGTAATCCCTGTACAGTGAGATGTAGGAATTACAGCATACAAGTACTAATGTTCTCTATAGTGTCATATTGTAACACAGTTTAGTTAATGTCTATCCCATGTCCCACATTCCTTGCACAGATTTGTAGTGGTGTACAAAGTTGTATTTGTCACAGAATGCTTCACAATACCCCACTGGGTCCAGCCTGTGTACTTTTTCATCTATCAGCTATATGTTTATCTGTTGAAATGTAAGTAACAAAGTGCAAGTCAAAGGTTAATATTCAATGCAGCAGAGTCTATGGTATGTGCGGTTTTGAATTGATATGTTACAAAATGGTTGTGGTGTGACCTGACCTAAGAGATGTTCTCTGGATGACAGGCTATTTCATTGTATCACAGAGCTAGCAAGCTTCCCTTGATTTGAGATCCCCCATCCATCGAAGTAAACCAATGGATGACAGTTAATGCCTTTCGGCTTCTGTTGAGATTTTTCTTTTTTTCATATATTGGCTGCCTGGGCTATTCTTGAGGAGTTGGAAAAATGCCAAAAACAGGAATTACTGAACAATTGCTGTGTGAAACCTAAGATAACAGTTTGTTTCACATGGTGGAATTGCTTTGTGATGCAATAAAATTATCTGTTCAGCTCTAGATTAAGGTTATGGTGAGAAAATAAAATTATAGACTATTTTTATCTTCACTCTAAAAGGAAATGTTTAAGACTAATTATTAATGTACATTTATTTTGTAATAGTATAGTGTAGACAATTATATGCAGAATACTTACTATTCCGTCCATGCAGAATGGCATATTTAACGATAAAGATAAAATTGTGAGGCAATTTTATGAAATGAATTTATGAACCTATTAGTTTTACTACCCAGCTTTTCCTGGGATTTCGATTCTTGGTGCTGCTCCTTGGTTTGGTGTGCTTTGGGTTTCAAAAGCATTCGGCATGTGTTTGGCCATGATGCCAGAAATACGAAGTTATTCTGGGTCACATCGGAGAATATTGTGTAGCTCAAAATTTGGCTTCCAATACATACCCTAATATTTCTGAACTTCAGACCAATTAGCTTAGAAATATTTCACGTGCTGTGAAGTTGATGTGTCATTCATCAACTTCACCATACTCACCATACTCTCCATTTGTCCATCCCCAAAGTCCATACTGTCAGCATCCAGGTCAGTAATGTTGAAATCAATAAGAAATAATATTATTTCTACCAATGCAGCAGCACAACATCAAATAACACTTCTATCCTGAGACCTTTTGTTATAGGTTTCAACTATTCTAACTAAGGGTGGCATGGATAAAATTAGATTATCACTGTTGAAACAAAACAATGACCCATCCACTTCGCAGTATATGTGGTGTCTAATCACCCCAAAACTTAATTAAATCCTAACTCTGGAAAGGAACAATGTAGAGGGCTGAAAATAGTTACACTGAAATTCTAGCATGAATAAGCCGTGCAAATTTCATGATTCCTGGGTTCAGCCTTCAAGGATTTTCTGTTTTATAGTTAAGATGTATGAATAGAAAGAAATGCCATTCTACTCACAGGCATGATACCCCCCAAAGAAGCAAAATATGCTTTCTAAGTGCACCTGTTTCTCAAGCATCTTTTCAGATAATTCTATGAAACACAATCCATGATCTCTGTAATTTGGCAGCACATTTGCAGCTGAGGTGAAGTTAACTAACTTTTCTCTCGATCTGTATATTTTCCGTTACTTCTGCTAAGACACAGCAGCCTAGATTCAGTGGCTCCTATTAAGTATAAAACAGCCATTAGCGGTAAATGATTGGTATTTACGATTCAAAGCCCACCACTAACTAAATTAATGGCTGCAGTAAATTCATTAGAGCATTGGTTAAAAAAATGACTGCATCCGTTAAAATAAACCCTATATTTGCAATGGATCTTTACTGCACCCATTACAAAAACATTTAAGAAACACCGTTCTGTTCGGTAATTAGCAAACTAACAGTGATTCAATACAGACCATTAACAATAAACAGGCAAATATTCATGCATTTCTACCCATTGATGTACCGTCTCAAAGTGGATGACCTAAATGTAGCAGCATATATTTATACACATTAACCCTTAACGTTGCGTGACATTAGGTTGATCACTAGCTAGGTATGGTGATTAAGGTGTGTGATACAAACATAGAAACATAGAAACATAGAATGTGTCAGCAGATAAGAACCATTTGGTCCATCTAGTCTGCCCAATTTTTTTTGAGTACTTTTATTAGTCCCCCGTTCCCGGTCTTATAGCTGGGATAGCCATGCTTAAAATCCTTGACTGTGTTTACCTCTACCACTTCTGCTGGAAGGCTATTCCATACATCCACTACCCTCTCAGTAAAGTAATACTTCCTGATATTACTTTTAAATCGTTGCCCCTCTAATTTAAGACTATGTCCTCTAGTTGTGGTAGTTTTTCTTCTTTTAAATATACTCTCTTCCTTTACTGTGTTGATTCACTTTATGTATTTAAATGTTTCTATCATATCCCCCTGTTACGTCTTTCCTCCAAGCTATAACATGTGTCCTTAGACCTAATCATAAACCTTTGGAAATGTGAGAAGATATGGATTTTGTCACAAAAATAGTGAGCTGAATACGTGTGCACCACCTCCAGATCACCAAGGGAAGTGACGCATGCTGAGAACACTTTCTACGCCTAAAGCATAGAAAATGATATTGGCAGGTGTTATTTGTTTCACAATTAGAATGGATGAAACTGTATCTTCTTTCTCTTTACAGTGAATATGTTTTCTATGATGACTACCCTTTAACCACTTATACAACGTTTACATGCTGCTGGTACTTTAATAATATTCACTTCACTACTAGAGCAATAATTTCGGAAAATTACCCAGTGGAAAAAAAATGTTTCTTAAAAACACAAATATCTTCATGTAAAAAAAGCTTCAAGACAAAAGGAAGTTCTCAACAATAGGGTCAGGGAGATGTATTTCCTTAAGGTTCATGAAACAAGGCACTGTCCAGTTGATGAGTAGTGGGACTGAGTAAGAGTCTTTGATGAGCCATCTCCTGCTTCCTGATATTGTGAGTCTCCTGACAAACAATGAAAATAAAAATCAGCATGCCTTCCAGATCAATTAGTGCATTATCTGCAGAGATGCCTCCTTCTCAGGATGTGGAATGGATCCTGTTTTGAATAAGGTTTTAAACCATGCCTTTAAAATAATATTATTATTATAACATGGAAATTGCTAAGGAAGAAGTAAGAGGAGTAGAGAATTTAATATCAAAACAAAATAACACTGGTGTAATTATCTCTGTGCTACTGCTTGTAAGTCTTGGTCATTATACACAGTGTGCAGGGCTTTCCTGTAGTGTGAACAGCCAACACATTCCAGAAACAAGAATGGAATTTTGGCCTCAAAAACATAACAAACAAAATACATGCATCTCAATAACCAGAATAAAGCATGCCTCGACTATAGATGGATAAGAGAACTTGGCCTAAATGAGAGAATGGGTAAGTAATTGTTTTCCTAACGGACAAACCTAAGTACATATCATATATTATTGAGAAGGACGATTGTAAATGGTTTGATTCTCATGTAAGAATTTTAGTGGATTCCCCCAAAAATCATTAAAGCTCTGAAATACATTGGGATTTCCCCTTTTGCTGTAAGAATATTCTGGTTCTCAAGGTTAATGGTAAAAAAGTGGACCACTTTTGCAATTCTACTCATGGATGCTACTCATGGATGCTACTCATGGATGCTACTGTGAATTCACACTTTATACTTGCTGCATGTGATCCTTACGTCATAGTTGACATGTGCCCGTTTATGCAAGTGTTTATTACCCAGAACTATTTCAGTTATGCAATACAAGGGGTTTAAGTAAAAATAGGAGTTGTGAGTGCTCATAAAATGTTTTAATAATATCAGAGCCTATTTGACCATTTGGATATGAATATTGGGCATGAGTTCTGCACATGTGCAGTAGCACTGCCAGTGACCGCACTACCGCACATATGTAACAGCACTGACCATCTCTCTCTCAAGCCAATCCCCTAATGTTTTGTATTTCGGGGGGAAGCAATGTTGGGAGGTATGAGAAGAGGAAATCATTCCAGTTCACTAGGTATTATAATATAATATCATACTTTCAATTAACTGTATCATGGGAGAAAAGTCTTTAAGCAGGGATCTTCCTACCTTGTGTATCAGTCTGTTTAGGTTCATCTCTTGGAGTTTGTAACAGTTTCAAATTTTGTATGAAGCTCTGCATAGGTTGTTTGTGTAGCCTAATCTGTCATCCCCCTCAACAAGTCTTTGTGGACTGCTACTAATATTACATTAACTAAAATAGAACAAGATCTGACTGCTGAGATATACTTGACTAATTTGTTTTGGCAAACAAATGGGGGACATAGGAGAGGCATGACATCATTAGTCTTAAGATATGTGTTGGGCTGTTGGGAAAGGTATAAAAAGGATATCAAAATAAAAATTAAGGTATTATGAGCCTGCCCATTGAGCGTAATAGCGAGAATGTTCCTGATCTAAACCCAAGAGGATGGCTGAAGGCAGGGATTAATAAAATAGAGGACCTAGACGAAGGCAAGACGATAAGGTCTTTTGAACAACTTAAGCTATCTAAGAGATTACCGGTTGGAGAAATCTTCTCCTTTATCTGGGTAAAGGGGTATATTGGCAAAAACTTGTATAATAGAGACGTGCGGGATTTGGAGAATAAGCTACAGCAATAAAAGTCAAAAAGATGGTCTCCAGATCGGTGCAACTGATTAGACAGGGTAAATCAGAAGTAACAATCCACTCAATAAACAAGTGGGAGAGGGATCTGAATATTGAGATAGAGCTAAAGAGTTGGTTAAATTCATTGAGGATAACGTCAAAAGTAGTACATTGCTTGAATTTAGTAGAGATCCACTATAAAATCCTGAATTGGTGGTACTTGGTCCCTTAGCAGAGTGGCAAAGATGTTTCCAGCACACACACATCTGTGCAGGAGATGTGGAAAAGTTAAGGGAGACATGCTCCACATTTGGTGGTAGTGTGAACCTATGAAGCTTTTTTGGAGTATGGTAAGAAATGTAAGAAAATAACTAAATTATGCAAGGAAAAATGTATGCCTGCACCTAGAGGGAGTGTTATGGCCACAAGCCAGTAGGGGCTTGATTATACATATATTGATAGCGGCTAAGCTACTAATTGCACAAAACTGGAAAACAAGCCAGGTTCCTACAAGGCTGCAATGAAGAAATCAGCTTATGCGCCAATTGAAAATCAGGGGACGTCAAACGGGGAAATGGAAGGATTGGATTGAATTGATACAGTCGGGGTAATAATGGCTAAACCAATATTTGGCTACTTGTTGAAATCTGGTTTAAGGAGGGCTCCACTGTATTGTATTGTATAGTATTGTAATGTATGGTATTGTATTGTAATGGACTGTATTAGAATGTATGCTGTTTTATGTTGTCCAGGGCATCTGAGATGATAGGGGATGTTCTGAACTCTTTTATTGTATAAGTGTGTTTTTGTATATATGTATATATTTATATATTATATATATTTGTTTAAAAAGAAAAGAAATCAGATACAAATAAATATTACACTAACTCGACCTACTGTTTTCATCTGAGATCATTTTGTTTGAGGTACACGTATTGCTTGCACATGCTGACCTTGAAAATGTATAATCAGGGCCGGCCTTAGGGGTGTGCGACCTGTGCGAGTGCACAGGGCGCAACACCCCAGGGGGCGCCGCCCGCCAGCTAAAAAAAAAGAAAAAAAAAAAGCCGGTAGAGGCACTGGGTGGGGGAGATCAAAAGATACCCCTCACCAGCCCTATGCTCGGCATGCTCTGCTGTGTCGGGGAGGGGGCGGAGCTAACCGGCTGAGCGGTGTAGCTCCGCCCCCACCCTGTGAAGCAGAGAAGCTCCTGCATCACGGGGAGCTGCAGGCAGCAAAAGAAAGTGCTGCTCGGCTCCCCATGCCTGCATTAAGCATGGGGAGCCGAGAAGCACTTTCTTTTGCTGCCCACAGCTCCCCGTGAAGCAGACGCTGCTCTGCTTCACAGGGTGGGGGCGGAGCTACACAGCTCAGCCAGTTAGCTCCGCCCCCTCCCTGATTAACATTTGCAGGCAAGGGGAGGGGGGGGGGAAGAGGCAGACTGAACAAGGGGAGAGAGAGACAGATAGAACTGGGGGAGGTTGAGAGAGAGAGACAGAACAAGGAGAGAGAGAGTCAGACAGAACAAAGGAAGGGGGAGAGAGAGAGACAGAACAGGGGGGAGAGAGAAAGAGAGAGACAGAATGGGGGGAGAGAGAGACAGAATGGGGGGAGTGAGAGACAGAACAGGGGGAGAGAGAGAGAGAGACAGAACAAGGGGAGAGAGACAGACAGAACAGGGAGAGAGAGAAACAGACAGAACAAGGGGAGAGAGAGACAGAACAGAGCAGGGGGAGAGAGAGACAGACAGAACAGGGGGAGAGAGAGACAGAACAGGAGGAGGGTGGAGAGAGAGACAGAACAGGGGGAGAGAGAGACAGAACACGGGTGTCTGGGGGGGGAGAGACAGAACACGGGTGTCTGGGGGGGAGAGAACGGGGGGGGGACAGAACAGGGGGAGGAGAGACAGAACAGGGGGAGGGGGGAGAGAGACAGAACAGAGGGAGAGAGAGAAAACAGGTATGGGGGAGTTAGAGTGAGACAGACGTGGCAAGGAAGAGGAAAGGGACACATACATAGGGGGGGGGGGAGACGGGGGCGCCACGGGGGAAGACCGCACAGGGCGCTGGGACACTTAAGGCCGGCCCTGTGTATAATCATATGTGTTTAGAGGGAAATCAGTTCATTAATCAAGGTAGTTCTGCATATACAAGTTATTTGTGTCCAGCAAGAAACTGGCTGATTTGACAACTCTAGCTTATATACATTACAGGTATAATTACCATTTGGGAAACTTTGCATTAAAAAAGAAGATCATTTCAAGTAAGAATGGTCCTTTAACTGGAATATGCATTATATTATATGTTTTTGTGTATCATTTTTCTTCTTCTGCGGATATGAATCTTTTTAGAAGATGAGTGTTCCTTTTATTCCCTATGATTGGAAATATGTACATCTGGGTGTTTATATACAGAATCTCACAAAAGTGAGTATACTCCTCACATTTTTGTAAATATTTTATTATACCTTTTCATGTGACAACACTTATGAAATTACACTCTGCTACAATGTAAAGTAGTTAGTGTACAGCCTGTATAACAGTGTAGATTTGCTGTCCCCTCAAAATAACTCAACACACAGCCATTAATGTCTAAACCATTGGCAACAAAAGTGAGTACACCCCTGTAGGGCGTGGTTTGCCTAGACAAGTGCGCACATGGATATACGAGAAGGCTCTACTGGATCAGGAACCAAGAGGATGTTCCATCTTTTGTCAGAGCCCTTGTCATCCATGATGATCACTGACTGGATGGACTCCAGTTGACCTACCAGACGCAACGGGCCACCAAGACCTCGGATGAGAAACGAGGGGAGAACCAGGGAAAACCTCCCTCAGAAGCCGGTATCATGCTCTGAAACATTCCAAAATTCGCTGACGCAACGATGAACACATTCATATCACTGGCCTCACAGCGGAAATGACACAATGCCAAACGGGTTACTGACCTTGCACAACGCAATAAACCCTAGAGACCATACACAAAAGGGACCTAGATGCTGCCATCCTTACGTACCTGATTGTGACCCGACAAGAACTTTCTACTATTCTCACCTCAAAGATACAAAGGGAATTCCTGACCACCAAACATTAGTTCCAAGAGAAAGGCAGCAACTCTGGCCTTGGTTCCAGTAATCCATGTCCTTGGTCTGCTTGTCTTCAGCAAATTGTTTGCGGGCTTTCTTGTGCATCATCTTTAGAAGAGGCTTCCTTCTGGGATGACAGCCATGCAGACCAATTTGATGCAGTGTGTGGCGAATGGTCTGAGCACAGGCTGACCCCCACCCCTTCAACCTCTGCAGAAATGCTGGCAACACTCAAACGTCTATTTCCAAAGACAACCTTTGGATATGTTGCTGAGCACATGCACTCAACTTCTTTGGTCCACCATGGCGAGGCCTGTTCTGAGTGGAACCTGTCCTGTGAAACCACTGTATGATCTTGCCCACCATGCTGCAGCTCAGTTTCAGGATCCTGGCAATCTTCTTATAGCCTAGGCCATATTTTTTTTTCAGCTCCCCATTCACACCTGAGATCTTGTAACACTAACGAGTCACATGACACCGGAGAGGGAAAATGGCTAATTGTGCCCAATTTGGACATTTCCACGTAGGGGTGTACTCACTTTTGTTGCCAACAGTTTAGACATTAATGGCTGTGTGTTAAGTTATTTTGAGGGGACAGCAAATGTACATGATATACAGGCTGTACACTTACTAAATTACATTATAGCAGAATGTCATTTATTCAGTGTTGTCACACGAAAATATATAATAAAATATTTACAAAAATGTGAGGGGTGTACTCACTTTTGTGAGATACTGTACATACCTAAATATATATATAGGCAGTAGGATCATGGATCACATGCATATTGCTCCAAATACTGGCGTAATTGGCGTGTACACCTATGTATAAAGTGGACTTTGCCAAATACGTAGATTTAGGTTGTGCCGGCACAGCCTATGAATAAAAAAAACAAACGCTGTTTGACGGAGGTCCCTAAAAAACTGCAATTGCCATTATACATAACAAACGGGAATTATTCTACATAACCCCCAATGTGTGCAATACACACCATATTGAGGGAGAATAAGAATTGTTCTGAAATGTGTAACTTGTATTAAGTAGAACACACAGAACGCCAGGGTAAACAAAGTGCAAATTTGGTGAATTCCCTCAGGTTTTTGAGCAACGTGATTGTTTTATACAGAATTAAAGAGAAACTCTAATTAACAAGAATAAAACTGAACATTAATCAGATTTAATTAGAATTGCAATACATCAATCCATAGTACGGGGAGTTTTATGTCTTTTAGTCTCAAACATATGTTCCCCGTAGCATATGCCCTTCTGTAGCACTGCTGAGCCTCAGCCTCCGAAAGCATATGGTAAAAAAAAGTCTCTCTGTTCAAATGGAATGTAAAGGCCAGTTTAAAGCCCCTCAGGACGTCTATCTACTGCCAGCTAGAAAGACCACAATCTGAATCCGTGTCACTGTTCCAATCTCCATGATGCTTTTACATTTGGTTGGGGATTCCAAGCACGGTTTTCAGCATGTAAAAGTCAGAAGAGATATGACTTCTGTGATGTCTCCATAGATTCTTGTGTCGTTAAGGTCAGCAGCAAGTTAATAGATTTTTATCTTTATGGCGCATGAACCTAATATAGTTCAGTTTTTTTTAATGGAAGGATGTCTTTCAAAGATACTTATATGGCCTGTCTTTGAATGGCGTAAACAACTGACTGACAGTCAATATTGGTCTTTTACAGTGTAGAGATTGATAGATTTTATAAACACATATACATATTGGATGTACACATACAAAAGAAATGGGAATTATACAAGAGAAATATAGTGTAAATTTGAATACATACTGTACATATGCAATGTGTACTTCTTTTTGGGCAGCTGCAGAGGCGTTGCTAGGTTTCCAAAAGATCTGGGGCTATAGCCCATGAGACTTTTTTAGTTTTTTAAATGGAACCATACGGGCACTTACCAATATATGCTCACCGCTCTGAGCTTCATGCCAGTTTTGTAATATAGGAGCCTTTACAGGGCCGGTCCTTTAATGGGGCAGCTGCCGCAGGCAGCACCCTGGCAGGGGCGGCACTTTGCTGCTCTATGCAGCAGTCTTTTTTTTTCTTGTGTCCAGGGGAGCTTGATTCAAGGATCTCAGCCAATCAGGTGAGACTTCTCAACTCTCCTGATCGGCTGAGAGTTCCGAAGCCTCCCATGATTGGCTAAGACCTCCTTCACACTGAGCTCAAAGCAAAGAGATGCCTGCAGCAGGTAAGTTAAAAACCTGACAGTGTGTGAATGAGTGTGTGTATGTCAGTGTGAGTATGTGTTTGTCAGTGTGAGTGTGTGCATGTCAGTGTGAGTGTGTGCATGTCAGTGTGAGTGTGTGCATGTCAGTGTGAGTGAGTGTGTGGATGTCAGTGTGAGTATGTGCATGTCAGCGTCAGTGTGTGCATGTCAGTGAGAGTGTGTGCATGTCAGTGTGAGTGAGAGTGTGTGCATGTCAGTGTGAGTGAGAGTGTGCATGTCAGTATGAGTGAGAGTGTGTGCATGTCAGTGTGAGTGAGTGTGTGCATGTCAGTGTGAGTGTTTGCATGTCAGTGTGAGTGGGTGCATGTCAGTGTGAGTGTGTGCATGTCAGTGTGAGCGAGAGTGTGTGCATGTCAGTGTGAGCGAGTGTGTGCATGTCAGTGTGAGCGAGAGTGTGTGCATGTCAGTGTGAGCGAGAGTGCATGTCAGTGTGAGCGAGAGTGTGTGCATGTCAGTGTGAGCGAGAGTGTGTGCATGTCAGTGTGAGCGAGAGTGTGTGTATGTCAGTGTGAACGAGAGTGTGTGCATGTCAGAGTGAGAGAGAGTGTGTGCATGTCAGAGTGAGAGAGAGTGTGTGCATGTCAGAGTGAGAGAGAGTGTGTGCATGTCAGAGTGAGAGAGAGTGTGTGTATGTCAGTGTGAGCGACAGTGTGTGTATGTCAGTGTGAGCGACAGTGTGTGTATGTCAGTGTGAGCGACAGTGTGTGTATGTCAGTGTGAGTGTGTTGTGTGTGTGTATGTATGGAACTGGCTGTGTGTGTGTGTATATGTATGTAACTGGCTGTGTACGTGTTGTGTGTGTGTGTATATTTGTAACTGTCTGTGTGTGCATGTAACTGGCTGTGTATGTGTTGTGTGTGTATGTATGTAACTGTCTGTGTGTGTTGTGTGTGTATGTAACTGGCTGTGTATGTGTTGTGTGTGTATGTAACTGGCTGTGTATGTGTTGTGTGTGTATGCATGTAACTGGCTGTGTATGTGTTGTATGTGAATATGTATGTAACTGGCTGTGCATGTGACGTGTGGGACACATTAAGGAATTATTTTTTTATTTAAAAAAAAAAAAAGAAAACTTGCTGACTGGTGTGTGTGTGTGTAACTGGCAGTGTATGTGACTGACTGGATGTCTGTGAGGTGTGTGCATGTGATTGACTCTGTGTATGTATGCTTTTCTGATGTGCCATTGTCTGGCTCCTAAATTTTTTTGCTGGCTCCTAAAACTAAATAAAATTTGTCAAGCCCTGATATAAACATAAATCCTTCCTATGCTGTTTGGCAGTCCTGTAATAAAACATGTCACACATACACATAACACACATGTGTGACGTTATTTATTACAGGACTGCTAAACAGGACAGGAATGATTTATGAATATATATATATATATATATATATATATATATATATATATATATATAGTATAAATCATTATGCATATATAGCATAAATCATTTATTTACATCCACCTTTGTGTATTTAAGCTATATTTTGTTGGTTTGAGATTCCTTATTACAGGACTGCCAAACAGCATAGGAAGGATTTATGTTATATACACACATATGTAACATGAATCATTCCTATGCTGTTTGGCAGTCCTGTAATAAGGAATCTCAAACCAACAATATATAGCTTAAATACACAAAGGTGGATGTAAATAAGTGACCCCAACCTTCCCTT
The DNA here is from genome assembly GCA_036172795.1 of Pelodytes ibericus. Classification (NCBI taxonomy): domain Eukaryota; kingdom Metazoa; phylum Chordata; class Amphibia; order Anura; family Pelodytidae; genus Pelodytes; species Pelodytes ibericus. Next base: position 150,516,818 of record CM069861.1, read on the forward strand.
CTCTCCACCATACCCAGAGCTTACCTGAGTGGGAATAGACCTGCTCTGCATCTCCCACAAGGTGACAGCCTGCAAGGATATCTTCAGAGCTGCTTCACTGTCCCACGTGGAGCTTCCTTCACATCCCTGTCATGATGCTGTGTAAAAGCCCTGCACTGATAGGATGCTCAGTGATGTGTCAGCCAATCAGTGCAGGGCTTTCACACACAGTAATGATGCTGTGTAAAAGCCCTGCACTGATTGGCTGACACATCACTCAGCCTCCTATCAGTGTAGGGCTTTCACACACTGTCTGTGTGATGTCAGGGGGCGGAGCTACACGGAGCTGCAGAGACTCGGGGCTTTGATCATTACATTCGGGGCTTCAGCCCCCTTAGCCCACCCCTAGCGACGCCTCTGGGCAGCTGTAAGAAAAAAATATAGATTGATGCATGTTAATTACACAGCTTTTTCTTTTAGAGATGGATCCTTCGCCATCATATTGTATGAAATGGGTGACCCTAAATACCTCTTCACATCAAACCACTAAGTTCTCATACATGGGGTACTATGTATTCAAAATTGTGAAAGTAGAGCTGTATGCTCAAAATGTACAGATACATCAGGAGGTGTACATTAGCTTTTGGATCTTAAGCACTTCTTTGTCAGTGCGCCGTGAGATCAGGTTACCCAGCACTCTGTTTGTGTTTTGTGTATTTGAGTCTTGGACCTAGGCAGCCCAATATCTTGGGCCAGCCTTGGTTCAGTGCCAGTGTCATTGTTGAGACCCTGCCCATTGCAACTCAACCAATCATAGCTCGTGCTTCGTTCCTGACTGACAGGATAACTGAAGACTGCTCAGAGATTGATTGGAGGGTATGGATATTGTTTAACCATTCGAGTGGAAATCCGCGTTGCCATACAGGATTCTGGCACCCACTCTCCTGCACCTGGTCCGCCACTGTGACCCGGCCAGGTACGCTACAGTCCTTGGTGTCTGATTTTTTGAATGGATCCTGCCAGTGTTGATACATTTTGTAAATATCACAATCTCATCAAAAAGTAACTTTTTGAAGATGTGGATTGTGATATTTATTCAAGTTTGAAGCACTGCAATTTATGAAATGGTGGATATTTTGTAAACAATTTCAATAAATATTGTACATTTTTTCAGATTATATTTATTGTAATTTATGTCTTGCCATTTGCTTTCAACTCGCCAATGCTCAGTGTAACTCTAACCAATAGGCGCATAGCATTCATATTAGAGAAACACTCAGGAAGTATAACTTGTTTTTGTTTCTTTGTCCTGCAAAAATATGTAAATATATATGATGTGGCCTTTATATTGAAAAGATTGTAGACCTCTGGTCTAGAGACATAATGCATTTTGTGGAATATACACATACTGCCTTCTACACCCCAGAGGGCACACAAGGTGCCAGACCCCCTATTATTTTAACAAACATCAGCAGCTAATTTGTAGTCTGATGCTGGTGATTTAATCCCTCAGACATACCATAAATGATACTTTATGTTATTTCTAGTTCAGTATGCTCAATGGGTGGGAGGGATGGCCTCCTGATGGGAGCTGGCACACTCACACAAAATGGAAATGCATGGGTGACAGGGCGCTGACAGATGTGGCCATCCTTGCCAAGAAAAACATTTTAGGTAAAACATTGTTGCTGCAAAATACAGCCATTAAAACCTCACTGTGAGAATATGCTGTATTTATTTAAACAGGTACATTGCCACTCATGGTTAGAAAACTAGCAAGACAAAGTGCAAGGAGCATTAATGGGAGATTCTGACCAGAGAAAAAAAAAGAAATATCTGGCTGGTGTCTTTCATGCGACATGAACAATGGATTGAATGGTAGTTCTGGAGAGTACGATGACTTTGTCATGGCCAGAATCCGAGCAGGGACACTTTTGGGTCAAGTTGACTGGTAGGCTTCAATGATCAAACGTGTCACACCTGTCTCGGCCACTACTGCAGGTGTTCTAGGTCAGCTCTCACTGTGGTTATCAATCGCTGACAGTTGACAGTTTAATTTTACACCACAAGCACCTCATTACTTGTGTAGGCATTTGAAGAACATGTGGGCACTGGATTGGATCAGTGATCAATGACAAAGGTTGCACAGGGTGCAAGTGGTAGCAGCAAAAGTGAAGGTCTCCGTGCATGACTTGGCAGTGGTCGAATACATGACAGGGGGAGTTTAACTGACAAACAGTCTGTCAGGCCTTAAAGAATGGAGGTTTGCAGAGGAGCTGGCTCCACACTATAAAATTCAGCTAAACATTAAAAAAGTGTCTGAAAACCTGCCCAAAATACATGACATGAAAATGACTTGCAAATTTTTAGAAATGGATATGGTGCATTTATCTTTAGCATACAAGATGGAATTAAACAGGTGTTCATTAATATTTTATGAGTAGAGCTGTATAGGGAGTGTATAGGGTACAGTTTACAGACAATGGGAAACAGATTTTGATAACAGTGTTGGGGGGTTAAAAGTAGGTCTCTTTGTCTGTAACTAAGATAATGGAAAACAGGTTCATGATTATTTTTTATGATATATGAAATAATTTAACCTGAAGCAAAGATTGTGTACAAGGAATCTTCTGGAGAGAGTTTCTGCATCAGCCCCTAACTAATTATTATAATATCACACAAAGCATTACACTTCTTGAAAAATAAAACACAACATATTGTCAGTTTCAAAGAAAACGTTTTATGAGAAAATGATCTCACAGGTGACAGATCCATTTTAAAAGTTGTAAATCTTTATATTGGTTTTCTACCTTATGCTAAGGATCCGCTTGCTCTCAGTTTAACTTGCAGCAAGTACATGGCTTGATATGTTACATAGCAGTTTAGGTTGAAAAAAGACTTGCGTCCATCAAGTTCAACCCTTTTCCTAGCCCATGTTTACCGCTGTTGATCCAAAAAAAGGCAATTAAAAACCCCTTTAGCAATTTCGAATTCTGTATTCAGTGGGGGCGGGGGGGGGGGGGGGGGGTGGAATTCTTCTTGAATCCAAATGGCAATCAGATTTCTCCTTGGATTAACAAGCACAAAATACATATTAATGCCTATACTAACATGCATAGCCCTCTATGCACCGGCTTATTAAAAAAGTATCCAGGCCGATTTTAAAGGGACACGCCCACCCAAAAAAAAAAAAGGTTTTAGTTTTTTTATTTTGTATTTTTGATTTCAGATATGTCTTTTGTTTTTTTATGTCAGTTTATTAAATAAAATATGTTAATAAACATGTGTGACTGAGCGCTGCCATTTTGTGTAAGCTAGTTTTTGTGGGTGCCAGCCCCCAGAGACTTTACTGCAATAAAATCTCACTTTGGGGTTTGGGACTCAAAATGCAGTTTATAAGTCGGAATTCTTCTCACAGACTTGCATAGAGTGGGAGGGTGATGTCATACTGACATCACCAGGGGGCAGGGCAGAGAAGAGCTCCAACTTCAAATCAGTTAGGAGCCATGTTGGTGATGGAGCAGGGCAGAGAAAAGTGCTGCCAGGTTTGTATTCCCCAAGCTCTTCCCCTCCTCTGCGCCGCCCTCACCCTGCATCAGCCCCCCTCCTCCATCCTGCATTACCCCAGAGGGTCTCTTGTCTATGCTGGCAGTGACTTGGTCTGGGAATAATGCAGGACCTTCCTCCCTTGCTACTATTTGCAGACAGTCACTAGCTAGTGTGACTGTCTGCAGGACTAAAATCCTCTCTGCACCACTGTTTCTCCTATGCCTACCATTCTCAATCAGCAAATATGTTAGATGCCTTTAGAAGAAGAAGTTTCAGGCAGAGAATCTCCTTTCTTCAAGTCTTAGTGGGTGACCTCTTCTAGATCATAAATACACAAATGAAAAAGAAGAGGACCCAGGACAGAACCCTGAGGTACTCCACTTATCACATCTGTCAAATTTGAGAACTTACAATTTACCACCACCCTTTGCATTCTATCTTTCAACCAGTTGCCAATCCACAAACAATCCTCTGGCCCTAAGCCTCTTTCAGTCAATTTGTACAGTAACCTTTTGTGTGGAACTGCACCAAATGCCCTAGCAAAGTCTAAATATATCACATCCACTGCAGCATCCATATCTATATTTTTATTCACCCTTTCCTAGAATGTAATTAAGTTACTTTGACAAGAGCTGTTATTCACAAAGCCATGTGAATGACTCCTGCTAATGAGATTCCTGTTCAATATGAAATTTTGAATATACTCCATAGGCAACCCTTCAAACTGTTTCCCCACCACAGATGTCAAGCTTACAGGTCTGTATTTTCCTGGCTGGGAGTTTGAAATATGGGCACCACATCAGGTTTAAGCCAATCTGTGGGCACCATTCTTGAAATAAAAGAATCCCTGAAAATAAAAATAACAGTCTGGCCAAGACCTGGCTTAGCTCTTTAAGTACCCGTGTGTGTATACCATCTGGCTCCGGGTAAAGGGGTTAATCATCTTGTCAATAACAAATTCAATGTAGCCATAATATCTTTTCCAAATACACCATGCTAAGCATGCTTGGAAGATAAAAAAGATAGCACCATAATACAGAAGATGTATTTTCAAAAATCCTTTTAATGTTTTGTTATATTAAGTTACTTGCGAATAGAAAAACAAACTAAATGGGGGCACTTGCAGAATATATTTCTTGACAAAAGAGTACATTGTGTGGATTTTAAATACATTTATCATTGGCTTCCCCAAATATATGAGCAACAGTGACTGTGCCAAAAAAGATGCAGCACTTCATTTTTTAGTGCTGAGCTGCTTATATGAAGGGGATATCAGGTACTTGCTTCACATTGCAATTTTGGTAGGATGTGTTGGAGCGATGTGTGGGGATTACATATTGTGGTTGAATGGCGGTTGAAGGTTTTAGGGAGAGAGGATGTGGAATCAAAGAAGGATGCAGAAGACACCTATTGGAGGCACATAACCACAAAGGCCTTGAAATAATTAGCAGTATTAATCATACATGTAAGCTGAAAAATAAGTTAAATATAGAGGGTGGAATAAAGTAGTCATAGTTTTCTTGTGAGAACACTAATCACTGTTGATTAGTAAAGAAGAGTAATTTTGTTTAACCCATGAAAAAGCATATCTATAACTAAAGTATGTAGATTTATCATCTGATATTAATATATAATACTACAATTTATTATTTTTATGATAACTATAAATATATTTTAAGTCAATTCACCATGCATCTTTGCAGAGGTCAATATCATGGACACATCGGATGGGGCTGAATTGTGCAGAAAATGGGACCTATTGTGCCTTCATAATAACAGTTTATTACATAACAAAATAGGAGAAAAATGAAAAAGCAAGTTAAAGGGACACTCCAGACACCAAAATTATTTGGTACACCTGGTAGTATGCACCATGTGCATCACCACACCAAAAGCGCCTCATGGACGTCCTGTTGTGAGTTTTTGATTGGCCCCTCATTGGACCAAAACTTTTTTTTTTTTTATGAATGCACAGGCTGGGGGTTTAACAGAGAAGCTACACAAATCTGGAACTATATCTAAGAGGACTCACCAAAGGTATTCACCAAGGGTACTGTTGTCAGGGTTACTGCTCTTTTGGATGAAGGTGAGTATGTTGCCATCAAATTAATCTACAGAGAAAGCAAAAGTGGATTTGTTATGTGTAGCCATAACTGTGGGTATATCATTCAATCTTTAAGAATATTAGCTGGAATCAGAAGGGTTTAAGTATATTTTTCATCACCAATGTTTTCTTTTAGTAAGATATTCTCCTCTATATCTATATCACATGTGCTCTTTAAACTTAATCCGATTAAACTAAAACTGAAAGAATAGTGGAAATATAATGAAAATATTATTTCTCGTGTATGTGTAATACAGAAAGTTTAAAGTAAAACGAAACTTTGAGTCAGCTTACTCATCACCAATGTGGTGCTTTTAATCCACTGCACAATAAAATGGCAAAATAGCATTAGTCACAAAGAAAACATTTGGTCCTTTTAGCTTTAACATTGCCAGCATATGGTGGTCTTTCATTTGGCATGACATACACATTACTTGTCTGTGGCTCATATGATACAGGTTCTGCATGGGGTCGAAACTAGAAAACTTGGCCTGTCTCCTATGAGTATGCTGAACTTGCTGCCTTCGACTCCAGTGTCCTAGCATAAAGACGCTTTTGTCAGCCATCACTAGACTGCCCTTGACATGCTGGCACTCTCAGGAAATAACTTGAAGTCTATCTTCTTAGTTTCCTTATCCCTTTGCCCTCTGCTCTACCATTCACTGATAGTATTTCCTTTGGACTATGTGACATCATTTTATAAACATTCGTTGATAGCAAATCAACACCTCATTCCAAATGGCTTTTTTTTTTAAACAGTCTCTGTGTACAGTTTAGCATCTTTTCAAATATTAATTAAAATATTTTTGTAGTAAAATGTGATGATATGCAGAGTCAATCTGTGTAAATTGCATAGATATATTTGCATTTTATAGACCTCCCATGTTTGGTTAAAAAATGCTCTGAGCACTGGGGGGGCTCTGTTTCTCCCATAGCGGCACTGAAGTAGTTAATAGCATATCATTATGGTCCATCAAAAAAAGCATACATTTGACACTGCACACTGCTGGAGAGTGACACCTCACTGGATTTAAACCATTTAAATGCTTCTTGGGTTTGCAATATAATTCAATACTTAACCCATTGACATAAATGTATATATTTTATATTTATAATAAGGTTTTTGTAAACTGATTTTTGTCCTGAACGATTTAAGGTACTCTGGAATATTATACACACCTGTGTAACATTTAAATACGTGACGATATGAACATGTTGAATTAATGGCCAATTAATCCTTATTTTCTTTCCTGACACTACTAATAGAGATTGTGGCTTTGTGATGCAGACACATGAGGTCTAGATTACAAATAATCCACTCAGGTTTCCAAATGACTTTCAGATGGTAATAGTTTTTGGTTACTACTGACCTGACACAGACTTGAACTGGTGACCTGGAGGTGAAAGGTTTTGCATCATGGTGCCAGTAGACTGAGCCATCACGTCTCCAACCATTACACTTTGTAATTAGATAAAATATACAACTGATCTTTACCAACTTTGTTGATTGGCCTCTTGTACAGATGTAAGCAAATACACCAAATATAGCGGAGGAAAGGAAAGCTATAAGAGAAGGGAAAGTAAGAGACAGAGCAAAGGAGACAGAGAAAGCAAGAGAATAGACAGAGATAAAAGAGAGCGAGAAGACATTGAAAGGACTAAAAATATTGACTATAACAAAGCATTTTATTGTATTCAATTTCATTTCTGACTCTGCATATTTACACGTGTTGGTATCCACTATTTTATCCATTGAGTACTAACATAATACCTCCAAGAATATTGTATATTATATTATTATTTTGCTTGTTATACCGTTGGCTGTTTCATGTGGCCATTTTGTAATATTTGTGGGACATTAGTGCTAGAGATAGAAGTACTGAAAGGAAGATAACACATTATGCATTTCATTTCTATTTGTAAAACTGTGTAGAACCAAACTGGACTTGGACATATTTGAAAACGCAAGAAATCTCAATGTATTCTTCCTGGTAAAACACTTTGTAAATAATGGAACATTTAGGAATTTCTAGGTTTGCTCGCACATGCAACTAACTGTTTATAGATAGTGCAGGAAGAAATTTAATGACTTATATTAATTAATATGTGCGGAGACATGTTTCTTATGGCTCCTTTGATATTGAAATATACATTTCCTCACGAGAGGCGCAATGTGCTCCACTTGCTGGCAAGACAACTTGAAAATGAACAACTACAGGATCCAGATGGGTGCTCAGACCAATGCTTGACAAGCAAGGGAATTCATATGGAGCACAAAAAAGTCGGCAGTTGACAATCCTCAATGAAAATTCATGGCTTATTAAACGGACATAGTGACCACACACAAGGCTCAGAAAGGGACGCACTTCCCTTGTGTGTAGTCACTATGTCCATTTAATAAACCACCATTTTTTCATCGAGGATTGTCAAGTGACAACATTTTTGTACCTCTTATGAACTCCTTTGATATCAGTGTGTAAATATCATTCATGTTACAGGTTCCATTCCGGCCAAGGTCATCCTTTCCCTATTTAATAGATGACTATCATGAAACTGGGTTGTTATACCATTTATTATAAGCTTTAACGTCTGTCCAAAAGCACTTTAAGTCTGGTTCAGAGAGAAAACTGCTATCTAAGAACAGATTATTCTTTTTCAAAATGCCTTCTACAAAATCCAACCCTACCTGCATTTTTGTTGTATAGTGTACCTATGTATGTAGGTATTTGAAAGTATAAAGATAAACCACAATAATGTTATATTATAGTATAATGTTAAGCTCTTGCTTGATTTATACATGCCCCCCTGACTTGCCTTCCCTGCTTTTGCCCCCTGCTGGGCACACTTGCCCAATTCTATTAGCACACCAGTTCTAACTATCTGGCTTGATAAAAGATTTTGCTTGGCTTCCTTTTACTTTCATATGGGAAACTCTAGTTGTTTGTCTTTCCCAGTGCAGGCAATACTACATCACAGTAACCAGATTTATAGTGCTGTACATTTCTGAACGCTTTCCTAGTGTTCCAAAATTAAATAACTACATTTAACATTATTAACTGTGGAGCGGAATTTGATCAAATATAAAGAAAGTGTTTATGACAACCTTAGTAAATGTTTAAATACTTTATTTGGCTTTGCAAGAAGTAAATTATATTAAAGAAAAATCGACAGAGGACATATAGGTTCCATAGGGACATTAGTGAATTCCATAGCATGTATTTATTAACACTGCAAAAGGGTTCATAAAAGATTGTGTTATTGGACAGGGAATATTGGTAGAGCTGCAGAAGGTGGTTTATTCAGGGTTTATTATAAAACGTTGAATACAAACAACATTTTAGGGTATGGGGGAAACACATAACATAAGGATTTAAGCCATACTAATCTTGCATTAAAACATGACACTTTATGTGAATTTATAGATTATGCAAGACACCTCATAATGCTGCTAAGAATGGCTTGCCCTATGATATACATCCAGTAAACGTTTGCTTTGCTGCATTAGATATAGTATAGTTCCAGTGGCCACAGATTAGTAGTCGAGTGGTTTTATGTAAGGGCTTGTATGTCACGGGTTTAGCGACCACCGTGGCAGCCTCACTTTATACAGCAGACACACTTCTCATCCGATGAATCATTGGATACTTCAGTTTTCTCTGTGAAAACTGGAAGTAACATACTCCTGCGATATTTAAGGGAGACAAATGCCACTTTGTCATAAAGTCTTTGGAACTTTGTTACTAAAGTATCAGATACTTGTAGCTGAACTGCGAATGAAGGGTTGTGGATTCCACATTAACACTCAGATTTATCTCAAAGTTGAAGATGACTCCAGCAAAGGCTATCCTTTATATTTCTGCTATAGTTGGTGGATATAAAAATCACATCTAATACCTTCTTAAATACTTGCCTTGCTCCAGTGTTCATCAAAACCTGTATATAAAGAACTGTATGAAGTACATACCTGGTTCTTGTGAAAATAGCAATTGTATATAATACCTGCTTAACTACATATCTTGCTCTAATTTTCTATGAAACCTGCACATTAAGAACAGTGCAAAATACTTACAGTTTCTCTCAATATTACACTTGCATCTCATATCAGTGCAAAAACGTACTTTGCTTCAGTGATAATTATTGCTGCATTCAAGAACTGTTCAAATACCTACTTTTTCATGTTATTATAACTGATGTACTCATCCATTCTTCATTCTTCCTCATATAAAGACTTGATGATATTAATAAACAATTGGATTACCTGACTCAATGGATACAAGAGCTTCACAGCTCTCATCTCCAGTTACTTCTAAGGAAGGGGCCCAATTGCAAGGTTATATAATATAAGTTAATCATTCACACTTGGGCAGACTAGATGGACCGAATGGTTCTTATCTGCCGACACATTCTATGTTTCTATTCATGTTACAGGTTCCATTCCGGCCAAGGTCGTCCTTTCCCTATTTAATAGATGACTATCATGAAACTGGGTTGTTATACCATTTATTTTAAGCTTTACAATTTACTCAATGGATACAAGAGCTTCACAGATCTCATCTCCAGTTACTTCTAAGGAAGGGGCCCAATTGCAAGGTTATATAATATAAGTTAATGTGGCTTTACCTGGAAGATTCTCTGGTGATATAAACAATAATTTCATTGCTTAAAGATGGAATGGGTCATCTTACTGATCACAACAAATTATATTTCATTAAACTCATTCCAGTTGTTTCTTCTAAGGTTTTCTCAATTATCTGATGACCTGAAGCCTATTTCTTCTGCAGAAACTCACATAAGAAGTCTGAAACAAGGAAAAAGACTGGTTGAAGATTTAATTGTTGAAATCCAAAGATACTCTATTATGACAGGTTGGAATAATGCTGCTTTAAAAAATCAATTCTGCCTCTGTCTATCAGACGTTTTAAAGGATGAACTAGTTAGAACTGGTATTCCTGAAACACTGGAAGACTTCTACTCCTTAACCATTCAATTAGACCAAAGAATAAAAGAAAACAGATTAGAAAAAGGAACCACTTCCCTTCCTTGCAGAAGGACTACTACATTCTCACAACTTGAAGAACGTAATGAGACTGAGTCTATGGAGATTGGTTGCATAAAAGGCTCTCTCTCTGAAGACGAGAAATTAAATAGAAGAAGAGCTAAACTATGCCTTTATTGTTCAAAACCAGGACATTTCCTCCCCATTTGTCTTGTTCGTCCTTCCTCTAATACAGGTTGCTCTAAAAATAACTTTTGCTCTTTCTCATTACTCAATCCTACCTCTTCTCACATTGTTTTTCCTTGTCAATGTCAGTGGAACTTCTGGAGACTGGATCGAGTTGTTTTGTGGATCAGGAATTTGTAATGAAGAAATACATTCCTTTGATTAGGAAAGAAAAATGTGAGCGAATAACACTTATTGATGGTTCTGAAATTAAAAGTAGCCCTGTTTGGAATGAAGCATTTCCATATAGGGGGCCATTAAAGTTGGATTTTTTTTTATCATTGCTATACTACACTATATAGTGTTTAATTTCTCTGCAAGCATTTCAATACATCTCAAATCAAAGGCACAAGACAAATATAGCTGGATGGTGGAAACTGAGGTCCCAATCTGGGATTAATACCAGAGCTGGGTGTCTTGGCTCTGGACAATGTGAGTCCATTTCTAGGGGGAAAATGGCTATTACACAAGAGGAAACTCCCGAATAGCTAATATCTTATAGTGCTGGCTATTTTAGCATTGTCTGTTCTCACAGTTACATAGGAGTTTAAGTTGAAAAAAGATTTGTATCCATCAAGTTCAACCCTTTTCCTATTCCTTGTTTAACGCTGTTGATTCAAAAGAAGTTCTTGTCCATTGGTTTGATGAAGGAAAAATTATTCTTGACTTGTTGGATCAATAAGCACTAAATAAATATTAACACCCATACTAACATACATAGCCCTCTATGTTCTGGTTCATTAAAAAGTATCCAGACTCCTTTTAAAGGCATCTAATGCATTTGCTAACACCACCTTTTTAGGCTATGAATTCAATACCTTTATTGTCCTCACAGTAGAAAATCTCCTTTCTACAAGTCTTAGCTGGTGACCTCTTGTCCTTTGTACTATGTTAATGAACAGGTATTTTGAGAGCCCTTTGTATTGGTCATGTACATATTTATATGCCATTATCATAAAACTTTCCATTCCCCATGCATTTTGTAGCCCTCTTCTGCACTTTCTCTAGTTCCAGACAAGGTGCCCAGAATTGAGTTTCCTATTCAAGGGGCTGTAAAAAATTACATCCCTCCTGTGAGTCAATACCCCTTTTAAAACATGTCAAAATCTTTTTGGCCTTTGCAGCCGCCAGCTGGCACTGTGCACTACACTGTGCACTACCTGTTAAGTCTATTGTCTGCAATTACACTCAAATCATTTTCATTAGTAGATTTCCCCCAAAGGAAACACCATTTAAACTATATATTTTTGTGATTATACCCAAAATTCATACATTTCCATTTATCTGCCCAGTTACCCAATTTGTCCAAATCGTCATGCAGTGAACACACATCTAGTTCAGACTGTATTGACCCAGGACTTATACACAACTTAGCACATCTGTCTAATTTGAGAACTTCCCTCCACCACCACTCTTTGCATTCTATCCACACACAAAATGTTTGGCCCTAAGTCTATTTCAGTCAATTTGTACAGTAACCTTTTGTGTCCAACCATATCCAATGCCGTAAGAAAGTCTAAATGTATCACATCCACCGCAGCACCCATATCTATATTTCTACTCACTTCTTCATAGAATGTAATTCTATTAGTTTGACAAGAGCGGTCTTTCACAAAGTCATGTTGGCGTCTGCTCATGAAAGATGACATCTTGAATATATTCCCTTAGCAAACCTTCAGTTTCCCCACCACAGATGTCAAATTTACAGTTCTGTAACTTCCAGGCTGGGATTTTTATCCTTTTTTAAAATATGGCCATCACAACGTCTTTTCACCAATCTGTGGGCACCATGCCTGAAATAAAAGAATCCCTGAAAAACAAAAATAACAGGCCAGGACTTGGCTTAGCTCTTTAAGTACCCGTGGGTGTATACCATCCGGCCTCAGGGCTTTGTCTTCTTTAACACCATTTAATTATGTTAACAACTATAAAAGTAGCTTGCAGGTTCTTGTCCATTGGTTCTTCTTTGGTAAAAAACAAACAAACAAAAAAACAGATGAACAAATATTATTTAAAATATATGCTTTCTCTGTCCCCAGTGACCAACTCAGCCATTTCAGAAAACATAGACCCAGTTTTTTGAGCTTTTAATTTTTTGCCATTTATGTATTCAAATAATTTTTTGTGATTCCTCTTGCTCTCCTTAGCAATTATTTTATCATTCTCCCATTTAGCTAATTGAATTACCTTTTTACAGTTCCTGTAGGGATCTTTATATTTAGCAAATCTCTGCTGACCCCTCAGCTTTATAATGTTTAAATGCTACTTTAATTTCATTGATTTCCTGATTTACCTTACTGGTTAGCTACACTGGTTTTATTTTGCCTGGTTTAGAATTTTTTCCAAAGAAAGTGTATACATATATATACATACTTTTGTAGTGTTAGCTTGAAAGTATTCCACTTACTTTGTGTATTTTTTCCCCAAAAATAGTCCATCCCAGTCTACAAGACAAAGGGATGTATTAAAAACAAATGTTGGGGTGCGCAGAAAGTATTTAAAACAGTACTTATCTTAACACATTTGGACTTGCATAGAACTTGATAGCACATGAAATAAAACACAAGGAAAAAACACCATAGTGTGTGTCCACTCCCCGTTTGAATGCCACTCACTTGGTTCAGAGCCACCCTACTTGGCTCTTGGGATAACAGAATCAAGATACTCTCCCCAAAACAACATAGAATGTGTCGGCAGAAAAGAACCATTCAGTCCATCTAGTCTGCCAAATTTTCAAAATACTTTTATTAGTCCCCAGTTCCCTATCTTATATCTAGGATAGCCTTGTGCCTATCCCACTCATGCTTAAAATCCTTGACTGTGTTTACCTCTACCACTTCTGCTGGCAGGCTATTCCATACATCCACTACCCTCTCAGTAAAGTAATACTTCCTGATATTACTTTTAAATCGTTGCCCCTCTAATTTAAGACTATGTCCTCTAGTTGTGGTAGTGTTTCTTCTTTTAAATATACTCTCTTCCTTTACTGTGTTGATTCCCTTTATGTATTTAAATATTTCTGTCATATCCCTCCTGTTACATCTTTCCTCCAAAGTTCAAGGTCACAAGCAGGAGTAAGGAGAAGGAGGGTACCACAAATTAGTCGTCTATTGAAAATTCAATGCATAAAATATATATATCTGCTTACATTTAAAGCTAAAACAATGTGTCACCGGCTTGTGGGGTTGCCTCAAGACAGCAAACGTCCCAGTGCAGTGTTATGAAGGAACTGGATTTCCATGCGTCGTATTTCTTGTCTTCGGTTAGGCTCCTCCCACTTCCGCTGATGTATTAAACCTACTAAAGTTGGCCATTTTAAAATTCAGTGTTTTGGGGGGACACATACCAATTTGACTTTTTAAATTAATCTTAAAAAACATCATGTTATGGTGCCTTTTCCCTAAGTGCTCCCTTATGTGTGTGTGCCGGCACTCTGCACATTACTGTGAACTGTATTGCTGTGTAATTCTGTGATACACTCACATACACTGTACATTGCTGGCGGGCAGCATTTCATACCTGAACCTAGGCAGCACAATGGCTTGGACCAGCCCTGATCTGTGCTTCACAAATCTGATGTGCAGCTCTCTTGCAGTGTTTTCATGCATGGGGAGCTGCAGATTAGATTGGTGCACTCAGTGTTTTACAATAATGAGTCAATAATTAACTTAATTCAACCTACTTATTTATTTTTTTTGGGGGGGGGGGGGGGGGAGCAGTAGGATTACTTTGTACTTCATTTCATTCACAGAGTCCCCGGCCGATGCTAGGGACGCAATAAATATTCCATTCAAATTACATTGCTTGCTCTGGAATATATAGTTCACGATGCTCAACCAACTAAATGTTTGTATTGGCATCATAGGAATATTGCTTAACAACAGCTGGGGTTAATAAGTGGGGGCAACTGGACAATTGGTGCCCCCCCCCCCCCCCCCCCCCGAGCAGTGAAATAATTTTCATGGTACAAATGGCCCCAAACACCACAGGGGTCCACGCACAATACAATCTATGCTCATTGGTGGCAGTGGGAGTGCACAAGAGAGCAGGTTACTACTTCATGCAGCACAGAGCTGTTGGAGCTCCTGTGCATGCAACATCTGTGTGGCCTGTGAGAGCAGAGACTGGAGTAACCCCACTGTGCACTAGGCAAAAAAAGACTGAGCAGTGACAGGTCTGTGTTGTGAATTCATGGACCAGCAGTGCAACCAAAAAATAATCTTCCATTAAAGAGCCACCCTACAGACCACCAGGCAAAAAGAAGTCCACAGACCAGTTTTTGCCACTTTATTTTCTGTGGACTATCCTTCCTATCATGCCCAGCCAGCATTATGGGAGACTTTGGTTGTTTTAGTATCACAGAACTGTAGTTTATTGCTAAGAAATGATTAGTTATTTCCGCTGTTGCAAGCTGTCAGGTCTCATGGTGCTTAGTCAGCATCATGATGTCCTATTATCTGATGAGCATCATTGGAATTGTAGTCCTCTACTTATTAGTATTATATGCCACTTCAGAGGTTGTCAGGCAATATCCCAGTACTTAAAAAATGTTTGTCACATGTAAACTGTTTTCATATTTAATTCATGATATTGAAAAATGCATTTATTATGTTTATTTCCGTCCTTTGTCCCACTTCACCACATTTCAGCACCCACAAAATTTGCTCCTGCACCACATTGCAGTACTCACTGGACTTGCCCTTCCCCCACATTGCAGCACCCACCAACTTGTCCCTGCATCACATTGCAGCACCCACTGGACTTGCCCCCACTCCACCTTGAAGCATCCACTGGACTTTCCCCCACACCACAATGCAGCACCCGATGATTTGCTCCTGCAGCCCCCACTGGACTTGCCCCTTCACCATACTGCAGCACTGGAATTGCCCTTGCACAACATTGCAGCACCCACAGGACTTCCCCTCGCACCACATTGCAGCAAACAATGGACTTGCCCCCGTTGTTTGCTCTGTATTACACATTGAATAAAATATTGTCAGTTTTGTAAGCAACACATTATTTTCTGTCATAAATTAATCTGGTTTTAGAATTTGAACCAAATGTTCTTGTCTCCAGTTTTTTTTTGACATACAGACAGTGAACTGTGCTATGTTGAAACCAGTTCTAAAATGTAGACCAAAATAGTGAAATGGTGAAATAAATTCAGTTTGGTCATTTGGTCTGTTTTGGAGCATTTTCTTTAAAAAAAAAAATGCACTGCACATATGTCAAGACCCCCCAGACACAGTGATGTTCAAAGTGTGCACCATCCAAGGTTAGATTACCATAGTAATAAGTGTCTAATTTTCTATAGGCTTTGAACTAGGTAGAATTAGCCCCTCAATTGACCAAAGAAAACCATTTATTGATCTAGCAGTGGTGATGACATTGGTCTTCAAAGTACTACCAATTACCTGATCTCTAATTCCATTTGTAAACTACCATCACTCACCTACTTAACAGCCTTTCAACACAGTGTGTGAAGTAACTATCAATTCTGCTATGCAAGCACTATAAAAATAAACAATACATTACAATACATTAATTATACTATAGATAAAATATTTCTATTTGTAATGTTATATCATAAGAGGACGTGAAATATAAATCCATTAGTACAAAACTATATGTAGAGTGGCGTGATTGGGAGGGACAGTGATCACTATTTTAAATGATATTTAAATGATCTTACCCATTTTTAATCATGATGTTATGGGGCATTTCAGGCCAGATGGCAGGTTTACATGATGTACACAGGAACCTGGCAATACCGAACACATCCGATTCACACTTACACTACCAATTAACGTTTGCTTTGAGAAACACAGCGATAAGAGGCTTATAACATAAAGAACATAAAGAACAAGGTATATAAATACTTTAGACTCTAGCTGTATCCTATATCAGTTGCTCCCTGTGTCCATATTGTATTTCTGGGTGGCGGAAAAAAAACTGTATTTATTAATTATTTTAGCACATTTTGTTGACGTGCAGCGCTGCATACTATTTAGAAACACAGGGTGTTATTCACTAAAAAATAACTGACAACAAGTGAACTTTGGGATTCCTACCAACTGAGCTGTTAAAGGCACTGTATCACCCTAACATTGCTTATACTGTGCACGTAGAAAAAAGAAAATGACTGAAACCCAGTCTCTGCTCTCACAGATCTGGACATTGTGTTGGCAACACTTAAAGCTAATGCCTAAATTGGGAGAAAAACATGTTTTAAATGTTGAGTCTCCAGTTTATGACATCACATGTGGCATGATATGCAAATTAACTGCCTTTCCATGGGAAATGTCTAATTTTCATCTCAAGCCACAGGTGATGTCATAAACCAGAGACTCCACATACACATTTTTATCCAAATTTAGGCATTTGCCTGCAATTCTGCTAACACAATTTATAGATTATTTTCAATATTTTTGGTTTATTCTCTACATGCACAGTATAAGCAATGTTTAGGTAATACAGTGCCTTTAATGTACGACTTTTGCAGCTCAGTATGCTTTCAGTAAATAGCTACCATAGGCTGTGGAAAAAGAATCAGTTAAATTAATTATGGAATACAATAGAATGAATACTGTTTTTGATGCAAGATAGAAAGGTGCATGGTTCATATTAAGCCACGTAACTCTGAAGGAAGGCATGTTGTGTGTGAATTAAAGATTTGTTCTGAGACAGATTTGTCATAAAGCACATTTCTCCAGTTCTCAGTTTGGTTCCACATTGATGTATTTAGATGGATAGCCATGATGGAGATATAGTCCACATAGGCTTTCACTTAAAAGAATGAAGGACCTCTAGGAAGCTTCCAGTACAGAGCAATTAGGCATTGTACTCTTGTGCGAAAATAAGTAATTTATTTTACAGTGGCTCTTGGCTTCACTGGTTTTTCTAAGAGGAGAGGAGCTTGAAATTTTAATGCTGCATTTGTATAATAAGAAGACTGATAAACAGGACTGAACAAATAAAAGTGAGCCATACAGACAATTTAGATACACAATGTATCTAGTACATGTTATAGCTTCCCTATTATATCTGACAAGAAGCTTTCAGGACGGATTGTAAGAGGGGAAAAAAACGTTACTGTTTTTCTTTTTTATATTTATTTGAGGAAAATTGGAGAAAGTTTTTTTGACAATTATTCTGTGCAATGTAATTGTGAGTTCTAATGTGAAAACTATTATATAAAGTTAGTAATGAAATATGTTTGCTTTGCAACTAATCTAAATTATTTTTATGTGAAGAAGAAAAAACATCTATTTAAGTAAAACCTTCAGCATGTCATGTTTTTCAGCTGATGGCGATTATACTACATGAGAAACTGCTCCATTAACCAGGATTGATGATT
The DNA here is from genome assembly GCA_036172795.1 of Pelodytes ibericus. Taxonomy (NCBI): domain Eukaryota; kingdom Metazoa; phylum Chordata; class Amphibia; order Anura; family Pelodytidae; genus Pelodytes; species Pelodytes ibericus. The sequence goes on from CM069861.1 coordinate 150,535,028, forward strand.
CTTTGTGTGACAAGAAAAAATGAGGCCTAGAACTTCTAGCATTTAATAGGGACACACTGTTAATTCAGGACAAATAGTAAATGTTGTCTGTCGGTGGTCTCACTTTTAGAGGTTTGCTTCCAGTCACTCTGAGACTTGGCTAAGATACTTATCACAAATATAAGAGAAATATCCAGTCTACCCAATGTTACAGAATTAGAAAAGTAACATTGTATGCTACAACATGTCCTTCAAGGAAGCAAGGGTTGAAGAAAACATGTCCCGTACTTTGAAAGTAAACCCGATATGTATCTTAATAGCTACATGCAGGTTTACTATCTGCTGTGTCTCACATGCGAGACACAGCATTTCCTGGTTGTCGGGCGTACAGCCAATCAGAGCGGGAGCGTGCCCCACTCTGACGAATTCGAGGGTCTCTCGCTGCTAGCTAGTTTTTTCATGGGACCAGCAGGGTCCAATGGAAGTATGGCAGCTGTCGGTCAGAGGATAAACTGGCGTGTACTATCAAAAGTACTATCAAAAGTACACGCCAGTTCATCTTCACAACAGGAACAACTTAAATTTCACTTGTGCTTTTATATTATAAGCACAAGTAAAAAGAAAGTTTTAGTGTTCCTTTAACCTAGTGGAAATGTGAATACAGAAACAGGAGACAGGACTTCAGCAGCTAGTAACAACTTGTATAGAAACATAGAATATGTCGGCAGAGAAGAACAATTTGGCCCATCTTGTCTGCCCAATTTTCTAAATACTTGTATTAGTCCCCAGTTCCCAATCTTATAGCTAGGATAGCCTTGTACCTATCCCATGCATGCTTAAACTCATTCACTGTGCTTAATGCTACCTCTTCCCCTGGAAGGCTATTCCATACATCCACTACCCTCTCAGTAAAATCTCTGATGTTACCTTTAAATCTTTGCCCCTCTAATGCAAGACTATGTCCTCTAGTTGTGGTAGTTTTTCTTCTTTTAAATATACTCTCCACCTTTACAGTGTTTGAAGCTTATACAGTATTTAACTCCTTAACGACAGATGACGTGCCAGGCACGTCACGGCAAATCGAGGACTTGCCGACAGGTGACGTGCCTGGCACGTCATGCACTAAACTGAGTAAAGAAAGCGACCAGCGGTCGCTTTCTTTACTCTAACGGTGTTGCTACAATGCCTCTAGGTAGAGGCATTGTGCAACACCCCCCAAATGTGCAGGGGCGCGCTACGTGCACTCCACGGAGTGATCGTAGCAGCCATTTAAAAATGGCTGCGCCCGCTGCACACATGTGCTTAGAAAGCGAACGATCGTTCGCTTTCTAAGCATCTGCGGTGTTTCTAAAGTGCCTCGCTAGCGAGGCACTTAGTAACACCTTCCAGCTCCCCAGAACCGATGGTGGTCGCTCTCCTGAGCGACCCCATCGGCTCAGTAGAAGGGAACGCTGCCTGTACAGGCAGCACTTCCCTTCTAATGGCAAGAGCATCGGAAGTGAAAGTATTTCACTTCCGATGCTCTAGGGGGAGCCAGTCGATGCCGGCACAACAGATCTATCTGATGATCACTTACCATACTGTCAAAGGCAATATTAGTAAATATTGCCTTTGACAAGTATTGATCTGCCTCCCTCACCTTACTAGTTTTAGTAAGGGAGAGAGACAGATCAGATAAAGTAAAAAATAAAATAAAATAATAAAAAAAATATTTAATACAATTTTAAACACCAAGGGCTTTTATAAAAGCCATTTAACCCCTTCCCTGCCATTGATCGCTGTGTACGCAGTGATCATACACAGCAGCACATTTTTTGCTGTATGTGCATTTTTTAGGGGTTCATTTTTTTTTTTACTGTAATTCATTACAGTATAAAAAAAAGCTCTTTTAAGAGAGATTAACCCCTTTCTTGCTGTAGATCACTGCCTAAGCAGCGATCTGACGCAAATGCAGCAATCTTGCTGCAGAAGCATTTTTAATTTTTTTTAAACTTTTTCATTACAGCCGTCACGTGTTAATTATACCTGCTAGAGGACTACGTTTAACGTAAAAAAAATTTTTTTAGCTGTCTGACCGCATGTATAGCGATCAGTAACAGCTGATAAGTGACAAAGGCGGGTTGGCGTTTGCTTAGATGAGCATCACCATTCGTCTGGTTAGATCAATATTTGTAAATATTTGATCTGACCCGTGTAGATCTGCCTCCCTCTCACTTGAGTTTTAGTGAGGGAGGGAGACAGAGCTGTATAATGTAAGTTTTTAATTATAATATATTTAATAGAATTGAGACCCAAAGGCTTTTATAAAAGCCGTTTCCAGTATTTAACCCCTTCCCTGCAATTGATCGCTGTGTACGCAGTGATCTTACACAGAAGCACATTTTTTGCTGTCTGTGCATTTTTTTAGGGGTTATTTTTTTTTACTTTGATTTATTACAGTATATCAAAGGCTCTTTTAAGAGCTATTAACCCCTTCCTTGCCGTATATCACTTCCTAAGCAGCACATATGGTCACTGCCTAAGCAGTGCATATGGTCACTGCCTAAGCAGCGCATATGGAGCAATCTAGTCGCAGAAGGATTTTTTTTTGTCAGACTCGCTAGGGGTTAGTTATACCCACTAGGGGATTACGTGTATTCCTTTTGAAGCTGTCTGAACGCGTGTATAACGATCAGTAACAGCCGATCAGTGGCAAAGGTGGTTTGGTGATTTCTCAGATGAGCATCACCATTCGTCTGGTTCGTAAATATTGTTCTGACCCATATGGATCTGCCTCCCTCTCCTCACTTGAGTTTTAGTGAGGGAAAGAGACAGATCTGTATAACATAATTTTTTAATTGTAATAAATTAAATAAAATGTTAAAAAAGTCCCAAGGGCTTTTATAAAAGCCATACCCTTTGTATAGTGTAGTGTATTAACCCCTTCCCTGCCACTGATCACTGCACAGCAGAACATTTTTTCTTGTCTGTGCATTTTTAGGGGTTAATTTTTTTGTACAGTACTACAAAGGCTCTTATAAGAGCTATTAACCCCTTCCTTGCTCTACATGTTCAAATTCCAAGTTTGAAAATCAAAAAGCGCACCTCTCAAATGCAGCCTTTCAACACCCAACAAAGCTGACAAAGCTATGCATGGGTGGTATCCCTGTGCTCGGGAGATGTTGCTGAACATATATTGTGGTATTGTTTGTCAGTGACACATACCGAAATATGTGAATTTGTGTCTAAAGTGCAATGTATGTGGGAAAAAATACACAATAAAATGACTACCACAAACTTTGACAAAGGCTGGTGGTAGAATTGGTGCATGGAAAGTGTTAAAATAACACCATATAAAATAGCCTAGGGTGTCTACTTTTACAAAATATATACTTTTTGGGGTAAAATACACTGTCCTACTTTAAAAAAAAGTCCCAAATGAAAGATGGGCTCAGGCTGACTACACGTCAATATTCCAAGTTGAAAATGCGCACCTTCACAATGTGGCCCTTTTAGCCCCCAAACAACCCAACAAACCTATGCATGGGTGGTATCCCTGTACTCAGGAGATGTTGTTGAACACATATTGGGTTATTGTTTGGCAGTGACACATACCAAAATCTGTGAATTTATGTCTAAAATACAATATTTGTGAAAAAAAAACACACAAAAATTACTACCACAAACTTTGACAAAGGCTGGTGGTAGAATTAGTGCATGGAAAGTGTTAAAATACCACCATTTGAAATAGCGTAGGGTGTCTACTTTTAAAAAATATATGGGTTGATGGGGTAAAATACACTGGCTGTTTTCAAATATGTCCCAAATGGGACATGGGTGCAGGCGGTCTGCATGTCAAAATTTCAATTTGGAAAACCAAAAACGGCACCTACCAAATTTGGCCTTTTACCCCCCAAACAACCCAACAAACCTATGCATGGGTGGTATCCCTGTACTCAAGAGATGTTGCTGAACACTTATTGTGGTGTTATTTGGCAGTGACACATACCAAAATCTGTAAATTCATGTCTGAAGTACAAGGTTTGTGAAAAAAAAACACAAAAAAATTACTACCACAAACTTTGACAAAGGCTGGTGGTAGAAATAGTGCATGGAAAGTGTTAAAATACCACCATTTGAGATAGCCTAGGGTGTCTACTTTTAAAAAATATATGGGTTGATGGGGTAAAATACACTGGCTGGTTTCAAATATGTCCCAAATGGGACATGGGTGCAGGCTGTCTGCATGTAAAAATTTCAAGTTGGAAAACAAAAAACTGCACCTCACAAATTTGGCATTTTAGCCCCCAAACAACCCAACAAACCTATGCATGGGTGGTATCCCTGTACTCAGGAGAAATAGTAGAATCTATTTAGCATGTTTTTTCGTTCGCTATTGTCGATGAGGAGAAGTTGTTTCAAATAAAAACAAAGAAATTTGTGTATTTTTTTTTTTTTTTACCATATTTTTTTTTTTTTTTTTAATAATATAATAAGATATGATCAAAAATATGGCATCCATAGAAAGCCCTTTTTGTCCCGATAAAAACAATATATAATATGTGTGGGTACAGCAAATGACGAAGAAGAAAATTACTGCTAAACACAAACAGCACAGAAATGTTAAAATAGCCATTGTCCAGAATGGACAAAAATGTTTCAAAGGCTCTGTCCTTAAGGGGTTAAAGTGCTTGCATTTAGTTTGTTAGTACATTAATTATGCTTCTTAATATAGGAATTCTGCTAATTAGTGCATGTATTTTTCTAGTGACAAAAGGGATTCTGTCAACTAAACATTGGATGCAGAAAATAAAAAATGATCATCAATTATCTATACATTTTATTAGTGTAATTGTGCACAACATGTATTCATTAAGAGAGGAATGTGTTTTGAAATTTTCTGTAGTGTCTCCCAGGGGCGTATTGTGCCCCTGAGTGACAGGTGTGCTGCCAGCCTGGAGCACGCTTGTCACTGGGAGGCACGACGTCTCTCGGGTATTTCCGGATGTTTGTGTGCTGAGAACAGCCAGCACACAAACCCCCGGAAATACCCGAGACGTCATTACAATTGTTGCCAATTCAACAAGCACGAAAAATTATACCAAAATTCGAGTGAGTGACTCTGTTGCCGAAATTAATGCAGCGTTTTCTTTCGGATGTATTTCTGGGATTTGTGCGTTCTCTGCTCGGAGCACACTAACCCCAGAAATACAAGCGCGGGTGCTCCGTGTTAGGTGTGCGGCTCACACCTAGCACAAATGGAGCATCCGCCACTGGTGTCTCCTGTTTATGACAACATCCACAGTTCGAAATGCAAATGAACTACAATCAATACAAACGTGTAATTTGCATATCACGTTACAAGGTAATGTGGTAGAAACATTTATAACATATTTTTCTCTTAATTTATACGTTTCCTTTTGCTTCCAATTATGCTAAAACCATGTACAGATAATTTCTGTTCTCTACATTCCTTTGACCTAACTGATTGTATCTGCTGGATCTCTGTGGAACTGGTTCATTTACTACTGAGAACATTCTTCAATACCCTGTGGGTTTTCTTGTCTCTTTAAGCTGTTAACTTGTGATTAGGAATTTTGTTTTAGCCTCATTCATTTGGATATTTTGTAGAATTCTCAGAGTGAAAGTGGTGTAAATCTGTGCACTTTTATCATGTTAATGGCTAATAATACAAGGCAAACAGTTTTTTCCATATCTTGAGGATCATCTGATATCATACCTTGTTTATATAATATAACAGTCACCATACTGAAATAATAGTTTGTTTTTTTGACATTTAACCAATATTTTGGTTGGGATATAATTTGTTGATCTGGACAACTTAATTCTATATTTAGCCTCAACCTTCATTTAGTTTTTGAGTTGAGAAGAACATTGCTCCTACTCAATGTATGATTGAATAACTCGTACATATTTCACAAATACGAGAACCTGAACCAGTGTGAAAAATGTTAATCATTGATCAGGACTTTGCATCTCAAAGCCAACTAGGCATCGAGACTATAAGGCCTCACTCTCAACAAATAAAATAAAAGGCTTTGTGGATACGATATTGATGGAAATTGGCTGACAATAATTAGCGGGATATTGACAATGTTATAAAGTATGCAACACTGATTATAATTATTTAGCAGGATTCGGACTGGCACTCTACATCATGTAACCAAATATCCCCTATTGTTTGGTAGATATCCTATCAAATTCACACATGTGTAAATCAGTCTAACAGACATGATGACATGTGTCAAAATGTTGGGGTTTCAAACAGTTCGACATACACTCCAACAGAGAGGCCAAACCCATACTCATCTGTGCTAAAATATATGTGCATGGTGGATATATGTTTAGTAGAGTGAGTGCATTTCCTTTACAAAGAATGTTATAGAATAATATGGATTATTATATGGCGAAGTATTACATTTTAGTATCACGGATTGGATTTTGACACTGCAGCACTGTCCAATTATTTGTATATAATCTAGTGACACCAATAACATTTGAGTTCACTATTTTATCGCCTTTATTTGATTATAATTACAATTTATAAAGCATATCACACTTTAGTACATGGGCACAGTGGAACTACAGATGTTTATTTAATAACAACATCACACGACTGCAAATGGAGGTTAACAGAAATCCTTTTTGTTATTAAGCATCATTGTTGAATGTCAAAGATAAAGTTTGTTCGATAAACCATACATTTTGCAAAAAATAAGTAAATAAATGGTAGTAGTGGACACCTAAGTGTCTGTCCTGGCAAAGTAATGACCAACATTGAAGAAGGCGTACGTAAGAATGAAGTAGTAGGAAAAGTAGGTATAGTGAAGCCTCTCATACCCTAATTAGTGAATTGTGGTGAATTGACAACTGAGTTGCAAATCATAAGTAAAAGTCTTGTAAGATGTAATATGTAAATATTTCATGGAATTTTTCACACTTCAAGTAACAGGGTATTTTTCTAAAAAAGTCAAGGATGTCTTTTTCAATTCTTCCTGCCATCACTTAGTTTGCAAGCTAAAGATAGAGAGAGTGCTGAAGTAGAGAATTCCATAAAGTGATTTAAGACTGAAAAGTAACTTGTGGCACAACAAGGAAAGGAAGGTGAAATCATCAGCAGTGTAGAGAGACCAAGAGTACATTAAATGGGGTTATGTTGGAAATTCAAGTAGCACAGAAAGTAATCAAGCAGAGACGAAATGCTGTCAGATACAAAAGACCAAGTTTCATCATTTTAAGATTCCTACTGTGGCAATATTAATTCACCAACTCATTAGCAAATGTAAAGAAGTACTTGTATTTCGAAAATTAGTTTCTATGGCTTAGGTCTCTGACCACTATACCTTCACCATAGAGGTTAAAACTACAGGAACAGTCAAAGGCATATAGCTAAAAACTACAAAGATGGCCACCAGAATATCTGCTCACTGTGCTACCCATGCTAGGCATTATGGGTTGTCAATTGCATCAGGAAAAAATACTTGTACATCCATTCTGGTGGTCATGTTGGTGGAACTGGACTATAACTTTAATTAGCTATATCTTGATTTCTGGTATCAGAACAATATTTTTTCAGATGTTTCACTATTTTGTCACATCATAAGGGGAATTTTAGGGTGAAGAATTGTGTTTTTCAGCCATAATATCTTGTTCTCTATCAAGGATTGATACTAAAATATATTTCTTAATTTCTGAGGCGTCATCGCAGATAGTTGCTCTTTCACTGAAAACTTTGAAATTCCTATAAATGTTAAATGCAAAAATAAATACCACCATTTTATTAGTTGAGTGTATACATCAGGTCTCTTTTAAAGGGAACCAGCAATAATTCTAAAACCAATATTTAAACAGACCTAGTCACCTGAAATAACTTTGTTAATTAGCAGAGAAAACAATATGTTTTAAGATTTTTCAAAACAGTTCAGTTTTAAAATATTTGTAGTAACACATCTGCACTTTCATTACCAACTTCTGTACTTACTATTACTGACTGTTTGCTTATTTTATATTTCACATGTGTGACATGTTTTCGGAGGATGTAAAAGGATGCGTGACGAAAATATTCATAGCCTATTAAGGTGAAACTAATGACAGCAAAGATCTGAAAACGGCTGTACAACATACAGACCATGTTTTATGCTACATAGATCAGCATTTTTTAAAAAAAATTATTATTACTATTCTTTTGGTTATATAGTATAGTCTGGATATATAAAATAAACCTATTTTTATATATCCAGACTGACTTATAAATATGTTTTGTGCACTTTTATATCAATTTTCAAGCTTTCGTCTAAGAAAATAGGGTATCCTAAAGTTTCTCTAACATAGGGACAATTGTGAATCTTCAATTTTAAACAGAGATATAAATGGAAATGTAGTTTTTACTTAACTAAAGAAAATGTAGGCAAATTAAGTTTAAAGAACTGGTTTACAGCTAAAACATAATTATGCACAGTTTATCCGACCCCACACGAGAAAAAGGAAATGTTAGCTTGAATACTGAATAACGAATTAGCAGTAAATTCTCAATACATTTTTAATGCTAGTGTTTTAATAACTAGCAATGTTAAAATGTTAATAGTTAAAACAAGCAGTGTGCAGTTAAACATGAAACAGATAATGATGTTCTGAAATTATAATTACAAAATATTTGGCCAAAGATGGAACATTCTAAAACAAATTCTACTTGTTCCCAAATTACCAAGGAGGCTGAAAAATATCCAGGCGCCGTTTGACCAGCGATGTCTTTGATGATTTTTTCCCCTGGCATATTTGGTGCGTAAAGAGGCTCAAATTTGTTTCTCAACTTAACCTTAATTTAAAGAGAGAACAAGCACATTCTTGGCTTAAAACTGTTCTGTTCTGCTCTCCTGGATAGGTGAACGATTTTGAAAAGTCATGCTTACAGCCAAAAGAAATACCATTATAATTTTGGATCTGACTATGTACATTCATATCCAAAATTTAGTACGATTATTTTCAGAAAATAGCACACCAAATGTATTGCTTGTTTTCACAGAACTTGTAAAACAAATTTCAATATATTTTTTGCAATAATACCACTAGTTCCAGTTTATAAATTCCTGTAAAAATAAACAAATTGTTACACTGATTCCTAAATTAAATTGGAGTTATAGGCTTCCACATTAGCAAAACACATCTTAAAGAAGGCATAATGTCTTAAATTTAAAATTATTATTTAATTGGTCATGTTCTACATAATAACTTTTTTAATTAAACCTGTTTGATTACATACGGAAGAAACCAAGAAGAACATTTACTTGCATGTTTAGTTGCTTCTGGTCTGTTTCGATACTCTTTATTGGTCTGTCAGATTAAAAGTAATATAGACAGGCACTTGCTCTGAGCTGGATGAAACTTAATGCGGGGCAGCATGAGTATTTGTGAGCATGCTCAAAATAATTCAGCTAATGTGAGCCTTTGCAACTCAGCCCTATTTGTACAGGAAAGGTTGTGGGAGAGGAGGGTCTGGCAGCCAATGTCTGTGCAATGCCCAAGTGTACAGACATCCTCTTATGATATCTGTTACTCATGTGGCCTCCCAATACTCAGACTCCACAGAGGTGCACCGAGCACAAAGATGGGGTAACTCCTGGGTGCAATTTGTGTGGTGGGGTAAGTCCTGGGTGGAATCTGTGTTCAGAGAAAAGCCCAGTGAGTGCAATCGGGATGCTGGGGTAAGTTCTGTAAGTGGAATGGGTGCTGGGACAAGTCCGGTTAGTTGAAAGGGTGCTGGGGCAATTGTGGTGCTTTGGCAAGACATGTGGATGATGTAAGGTAGTGCTATGGCAAGTTATATGGGTGCAATCAAAGAAATTCATTTTTTCAAAAACAGTTTTATTATCTTATAACTATAACAGTGGCATACTAAGGAGACCCCTCACCCAATCATCCTGGTATTTAGTAGGGTCAGCAATGGAGGATGTCTGTGCACTGTCCTCCGATCCTGCCAGTGGCATCACTAGGGGACCCAGCCGGATGTGTCATCCCTGTCCCTACTCCACTCTCCAGTGTCTTCCCTGCCCCCACTTTGCTCCCCAGTGTCACATTTGTCCCCACTCTGCTCCCCAGTGTCATGTGCAATCTAAGAGCAGAGGGATGCAATAAAAACATTTTTTCAATAACCTTTTTATTAAATATGAAAAAAGTTGATTATAATATAAAAAAAAGTGCATATGAGTAAAAATGCAACTATATATCTATATTATATGAAAAAGGTCCACAGTGTGGACCGAAACGTTGATACAAAACTCATGTGATAGCCTATTGAGTTATTAAACTATCGACCCTTTTCTATCAAGTCCTGTGAGTGCGTGTATTTGTTTGGATTTTTATACATATTTTGCCCCGGGTGCCAAATACTCTAGGTACACCACTGGTATAAATGCGCTATTCTTTAATTCTACCTGTGTTCTGTAAACTGTATTAAAAACAATAGAATGGCCGATTAGAAAGCTATCACCTCTGCAGAACATGGACAGTTAGACAGGTATTTTAAATGTTTGACATTACCATCTTTTTACCGTGTTTGCTGTGGAAAGTTCCATAATTGTTATTATTTGGTTAATTACAGTAGATAGCATTGTTTCTATAGCAAAATGTTTTAATGTCTAATTTGTGATTCCAAAATTCCAGGAAAAAACACTGCACTTTACTGAGACTAAAATTATATATATATATGTATGACATATGTACCTGCACCCAGATGGGAAACAAAAACAAAAGCAATTAACTAAACAATATCAAACAGATCAGTACAAAGACAAGGCCTACTGCACCCAGCAGTTTTATGCTATCCAGGCCAAGCATGACAGCATTTGTATTGACAATCGTTTTGTTCTCCTATTACTGTTCTAACATTAAAACGCAATCGATAATCATAAATGGAGCACAGAACCATGGCCACACAAGGAGAGTTATTATTGTACATTGCCAAGTAATGGAATAATGCATTATGCCACAAATTTTACAATCACTCTCTAAGTACAGTTCAATTGATTCTAGACTGACTCCAGCAGAAGTAATGCAGGCCAACTATAATAACATGGAATGCATACCAGAGAGGATTTTTCTTTTCATAATTTATTCTCTAAAATTAATCACATTTTATTTTCACATCATCAGCCTCGTGTTTAGAAGAATTTGGTTTCCCACAAGCGACATACAATTGCAGGCCATTATTTTAGACCAAGGTTTCATTAGTTATATCCCTGTCAGAATTGTAACTGGTGTCAAATATGTTTAGAAAGTATACTAACACAGGTATGGAACTCATCAAGTGAGGTCAAAGGTCAGTCTCATTAAGAAGTTAAATGAAAACTTTCAGTGTCTCTCACACATCTCACAGCTTCTGCAGACTCTCCTGCCCCCCACTAAACTCCAAGGCCAACTAAAATGTCCCGACAGTCAAACAAGATCAAGATGACATGGCGAGTAAATGAATATGGGGTACTTTGTTTTCGGTAAAGGCTGTACTTCATAACATTGTAGTGATTGAAAGTACCTGAATGTTGCCTGAAAGGTCTATAGTCCCATTTCCTGAGGTTAAACATAACATTTTTTTAAATGAAGCAATTAAGACTTTTCCCAAACAAAATTTTCTCTAGGATTATCATCCAGGTAAAAGGAGAAATTAGAAGATCCAGTACATAAATAAATAAAAACAAAACGTTAAATGTTTGTTCATTCAGTTATTATTATTATTATTATTAATAAGTCTAGTAGAAGGTTTCATGTTAATAATAGTCATGTTTAGGCTTGTGCTTTATTGCGAATGAATTTCATATAGTTTACATGTAAAGCATTTATTATTTTTTGTTTGGAAATATAAGCTATAATATTAATTTTGTACAGAGAGGAAGTAATATTTGGAGGCACAATTACTTTTATTTTAATTTGCAATTAAAAATACAATCAGATCATGTTGTAGCATGCAGAACTTACTTTAATGGATTGTTTGATGAAACCTGGCATTAACACACATTAAAGGTGATATATTTTGTCTTTAACAAAATATAAGATTGACTCTAATTGCCCAGAGCTGTATTTTTTGGCCCATAACACCTCCCCAAATAAAAACTTGTACAACTTATTTGGGGTAAGGGCATTGGCCACAGCTTTATTAACAATTTACCAACATTTATTATACTTTACCACCAGCAGCTACCCGACAGGAAAGCAAACAGATAAACAGATTCTCCTTCCTGGTCAGATCATGCTATAAGCCAGCCTTAGAATGCAACTGTGCTTGCTCCAATTAATTTTCAAAGCAGTAGGATACTCCCCCAGCTCCATGTTCTATATCATGCAATAATGTATTTTGTTTGCCCAATCACGTTAAACCTCTGATAATTGACTTAAACTCAGGCCTACAGTCATGCCCCCCCATCCCCTATCGGCACAGACGGATGGCTTTATCCCCACCCAATCAAAAAGGGTTAGGTATAAAGCCAGCACGGGCCTTAACAGCTCCTAATAGTGGTGCTATTATCACATACCAATGTTTTTCTACATATACCCCCAAGATTGCACATTTTCATCCCAACACATTGCTGAGCACCACTTTTATACATTAAAGGGTGACAGAAAAGGGAAAATCAATTGGCTTCAGTTCCAGTTAATAAATGGCCTCACATAAGGTTGGTCTGGGCTTCATATTACCACTGTTTCAACAACAGCCAAATCAAATGCATTCTACTGGTTTCAGTGGACTCTCGTTTGACAGGACATAAGAATCATTTTAAAAAAAACATTGTGCTCTGAGGATCCACCCATTTCAACACTTTGCTGACATGAATCAGATGTAACTTCTTCCCTGTCTCTGGAAGGCCACGTGTATACTAACATCAGATGGACAGATAGCAGCTGGCAGTTGACTCCTCAGTGTATGTAATACATAGCAATCAGCTACTATGACAAATGGAACTTAACCAATTCTTTGCCTGAGCAAAATGTAGTACAATTGCTCCCATAATATTCCCAGACACATGGAGTACAGCAATTTATATTTCTATATTCAATGTAAAAACATTAGAATTTCTCAATGTAACAATGTCTGCGTTACACTCCCCCAATCCCGTTCTTCTTTCCATGTCTCTGACCATCTGTATTTTTTTTTTTTGCCTTTTAGGCAGGTTTTCTCTAACACTCCAACTATACTCTTTTACCCCCATGCCTCCTTCTCCACATCTGGAAAAACAATGAATAAATTAATTACAGAGGATCAATAAATGTCCCAGACACCATAACTCCCAAGTGTCCCTATTTAGGAAGGACAGTCCCTATTTTCAGTCCAAATCCCCCTCTCCGTCTTTCCTCCTTTATTGATCCTCTTTGCTGGGAGCTCAGAATTTTTGGTCTATATAAGTGTATATATATATATATATATATATATATATATATATATAGTCTATATATGAGTTCAACAGCAATAAAACTCACAATAAAGTGAGTTTAAATTGCAATATGTCTTTTTATATCCATTTGTGTGAATAAATACTTAATATTGATCAAAACGACTTATCAAATGACATAAATAGATAATAATCGGCCTTAAAGTCGCTGAAAATGTTCCAATGAAGCCCCACCCAGAGCCACACCTTCAGCCACTCCCACCTAAATAAAACTGACCCTCTTTGGACATTTGAAAATGTTAGGAAGTATGCAACACTGCATATATGCTAATCATGTCTAGTAAAATGATGGGATTTATTCAGGACATGCAGCACAAAACAGTCCGCTTAGGATAGCTCATTGCTCCTCTCTAGGAAAGTTACTCCGACTCTGGTGTAATGAGTTTCGCCAGGTTGGGTTCCAGAGTTGCCTTCCCATTACAATCAATGGCTGCAGATTTGTATATACAGATAGTGAATCTATGGTAAGTATTTGCAAGAACTGAGCTGCTCTTGCAAAAAAGTTAAAAAAATTAAAAAAAACTAGATGATTAGAGAATAATCTCCAATGTTTTATAACATTTATATAACACATGCATGTATTTAATTACACAGTAAAATATGGATAATGTTGAGGTTTATGCCTTATCTGTAGATCATTGTAGAAAGTGTATGTTGATTACACCTTTTTGTTTTTTTATTAAAAGAGATAAGAAATAAGCTATATGTTCCAAAAGAATGTATAATGTATTGCATAAGGATGTTGTGCTCCATGGCAATCAAAGGGTTAACGTTGCCTGTTTCAACAGATAACACGGATGACTGAAAACATTCAGATGAATTAATATCCGTTTTATGTGTTTGGTGGAAATTCCGATGACTTTTGTTAAAACACCTTCAGATTCCTATTATTTTACCCCCCAAAAATACTAGCTATTTAATCTTCTCATTTAGTGCCTACGTGGTAGGGTTTGGACAAAACGCTGTATAACATGACCTATTATATTATCAGCTTGTTCTAGCAAATCATAATGTGTTCAACATGCATATTGCTCGTGTTTGTTTTCCAATCTGCATGTCTTGTATTTAAACACATTCATTCCCAGGGACACCTTATACAGTGCAATTTGCCAGATAAAAGAGATTAGGTTACCTGTAATGCTAGGCATAATGATAATGTAATGATAATATGATGCAATTCACATTTATCTCTACACAAACATGACTAATACAATAGGAATGGTATCACTTATCTGCTTTTTTGTTCTGTTTATGGCTCTGTCCGTACTTATTAACACCTATGGTGCTGGTAAGGAGTTAATTACAAGCACTAGGTATTAATTTCATTATATAGGAAAAAGCCCACCATTTTATTTCAAATAAATGAACAATTTACATATGCAAATTTCCCCCCCAAAAACGATAATATGAAATGGAATGTGTCACACAAGCATTACATATATGTTGATATTGCGCGAAAAATAAGATGTAGCCCCTTTGCTCTGATTGTGTTATTCGACTACAAAAATATGTAGCAAAAAATGTGTATTTGGCACCTTAAATCTCTTCAAACCATTGTCAGTTACATACATGAAATAGAAAACATATAAAAAATATATAGTGCAATATGAATAATAGACAAGTGATGAGAAAGATGAAGGTAATGGCCACGCACCCTCACTGCTCATGGAATTCACATAAAGAGACCCCCTCTGTGACTGTATTTCAGATGACCAACAGGTTTCTGGGTATGTCACTCAAAAAGAGTTGGAGAGGTGGCTGGCATTAGTAAAAGGTATTTTATTACAGCAACAATACAACAAGGTATCTTACATTTAAAATTTAGTGATGTGTCTATCAAGGGAAAACATCCCACAACAGGGTAGCCAATGGATGTCTGTGCGCTGAGCAAAAACATTGTCCGATGTTGCCCGACACTTCCGCTGGGACTTCTGTGAAGGAACGCACTCTCCTGGTGTTCCTTCTCAAATGTCCCTGAGGAAATGTCAAGCACCACCAACAGGGCCATCTTTAATAATGATTGGACCATGGCCAAGCTTCTGCTTACAGCCCCTGGACCCGACTACTCCTCCCCCCACCCCCTGGAATGCAATCACGCCCTCCACCCTAAACCTCTCTGCCCCCCTTTAGCACAGAACCCACTTGATTGTTTTCTACTTTATTGTTAGATGCTGATTAGACACCAGAGGGAAACTGCAGCTGTGTGATAAAAGGCACAGTGCACAGATATTTGTCTGTAAATTGTTTTTAGGGACACATATTTTTTTATATATTGCCCTGCAGAATGTATAATTCATATGCATTCAGAGGGAAAATACTTAATTTAATCAAGGTAGTTAACTTCCTTCCCCATGTACTACATTCGGCAGGGAATGGTGTAACATGTTAAATGTGCAAAAAAAAGATCTGACCACCCTACATATGGTGTAAATTCCTGTGGATGCATGCCCTGTACTGTCTCCTGTGCAATGTAGATATGCATACATTGCAAGGATAGTTATTATTTGGCAAAATTTGGTTTTGTTAAACATTACAGGGATTGTCTGGTGCCCAAAATGCATCTTGCAAATGTTAATGCAAAGCACTTTAAAATGCATGTTTTACATTTTAAATTGCTTAAAATATAAAATACTTACAGCTAGATGAAAATGTGAAATTACAGCAGTTTGCAAGAAACCAGTCTATCCACAATAAAAGTCAATTTCCTGGGTTTTTTTTGCTGCAGGAACCAATGAGAATAATGCGATTCAAATGAATGTAATTTCCTGTCTCTCTAGTGATGTAATCAGACAATGTGTTGCACTGTTAAGAGATCCTACTGTGTACAAGAGCAGGTTTATCACAGTCCACACAATGTATTATATTCCAGCAGCAGAGTAAGTGACTAAATGAAACAATACTTTTTCTGCTCAGTGTCTGTATAATCAGTGCTGTCGCACCTGAAGTATGCATGTAGAGTAATCACTGGGGGAGGGCTTGAGTCAAACATTACTGGAAAGAGCCTGTGCACGTTACACACAATAATCTTCAACATACACCAAAGTGAGTTTTGGGACTAGACTGTCCCTTTAAAATGTTGCTTCTTTGCTCCCAGGCTCCACCCAGTTGCTGGAAAACTTAGGGGTGGGTTAGTAAAAGTTGCAAACCTGATGACTTTTAGTAAATGAAACTTGTGTAGAATAAAGATAAGCACATTTTAATAAATGCATACATTAATATAATTATTAATCTTTAATATGTATTTTAAAATAGGTCTCTTTTAAGTTAGAGTGGTCCTTTAAATGCTTATTGTAAAATGGAAATGAAAATAATAAATGCATATAAAATGTGTCATTTTTAAGATATGTATTAATTTATTATTTTATTGTCAGCAATTATTGCAATATTTATCTTGAAAACGTACCTTTTGAAAGCTTTTTCCATTGGATCACTCTTGTGAGCTAGTCACATGGCCCCCATAGATACCCAACATGCATGTGTAATATGTCAGCAATAAGATGCATGCATGGGGTCTGCATAATACAGCTAAGAGATGTATGTTTTTGGCCCCTTTAAAACATTTAACATATCATTAAAATTGTTTTGCTATATGTTGTTCATAACATTGTTCTGCAATATTGGATAGGATATGTAGGGTAACACTGGGGTCTTCATACAATGTACAACTTGTTATTACATTGTGATGGACTGACCCTGGTTAGGTAAAGAAACATTTATTATATATGTAAGAGATAAAAATGTTGCTAGCATTCTTGCCTGGGCCAAGGAAACTACATTACATCTGTAGGATGTTTTTCTAAAGTACATCTGGCGCACCATGTAATATCTCATGTTCTATATCACAGGAAACCCGCAGGTAGCTCTCCAGTTGTTCCTAGTCATCAACTTCCACTGTTGACTGCTTGAATGCATCAAGCAAATATTAATCATTGATAGTCACCTTCACCAAGACTATACAACTGATAAACCTTAGAGAGAGAAAAAAATCCAGATTCTGGGTACGTGCTGGGAGTGGAAAATAAAATCAACTGGGGGGAATGTCTTTTATAACAAATGTTTATCACTAAACATGTGATGAGGGACAATTGGAACAGTAACAGAAACAGTAACACAAAGACTTGGGAGGTGTTATAGTTCCTAAGGATGCAACCCAGGTGTTATTTTATCAGCAAGAAAAGATGGGGATTTTACTTTGATAAACTAACAATATCAGTGGTATGTGGATTTATTTATGATCTCGCTGTATAATGCATTTTAGATCTCTTTTTTTTTAGTCTTGCTTGATTGTCTTTAAAGTGAATCTGTCTCCCTAACATTGTTTATACTGATGTAGATAATAAAAAATGCTGAAACATTATCTATCATTGCATTAGCAGAACTGCATAAAAGAAATTAAAAAAAAAGGAGAAATATATGTTTTAAATGTGTCTGTGGTGTCACCTGTTTATGACATCACCTAGTGGCTTGCTATGCAAATCACACATTTCCCACTGAAATTTGCATATCAAGCCAAAGGTGATGTCATAAACAGGAGACAGCACAGACATTTTGAAAATATATTTTTCTCTTGTGTTATGCATTTGCTTGCAATAGTGGTAAAACAATGATTATATCATTTATCATATTTTTTTTTATTCTCTACATTCACAGTGTAAGCAATTTTTAAGTTTACAGAATCCCTTTTAAGAAGTGGGCTTTGCGTCACTGAACCTACTGATGTACATCTGCAGCTTATGAGAGATTCTGAATAGATAAAGCCCCATAATGATGCTATCATCACTATGATACTACTGGTGTAAACCATAAGATGATTCCTTTACCACTTGTATTTTAGGCCAAGACAGGCTATGCACAAAACATCATAGAAAGGATTTCATATATGCTACAATTTTAATAATCCACACCAAATGCAATATTCTTTATCAAAAACATAATGGTAGGAGAAAAAACTTCAGATATGTGATTGGCTTGAGGAACAAGGATGGAGAAACATTTTAAGATGCCTTGATCTGTAACTCTATTAACGGTTTAGGTGTCCTAGGGGAATCTTGTAAAATTCTATTTGGATTTAATACAATTAAAACATATACATCTTGACTTGCTCTTGAGACATTACATGTAATGTCATATGTATCCAGGCTATTACAACAATATTGATCATACTCAATGTGTGCTGTGTAAAAGATTTTTTTTCTCCGGGGCTCTTGGGATTTGTAATACTTCTCAGTGTTACATGGCATCAGAAAACAGAACTGGATTTGCCATTTCCAGTGGACAGTCCAATTTTGCCCAATTGCCCATTTGTCCATCTGCATCTGGTAACTCATCTCATCCTTATAACGAATATATGATTGATGCACTTGGTCTAGAACTTCCCTCCATTCAGGAAACAGGAGGGCTGGGGAGATAGTGCTCAGCTTTCTTTCAGAGTCCCTGTTTCCTTACTCTAATCACCTTCTGCTGTGGGAAAGAGATGAGATGCGGCCTAAAAAACAGATCATTGTCCGCCTCCTAGCTTAATGCAGAGAAAGCAGTATTGTCTGTTCAATGGATAAACCTTCCTGCTGTCACTCAAAACCTAAATTCAACGCTACTTCATTTCTAAGAGGCTTATCTTCCTTGAATAGACCCTTGCAGCTCAAGTAAGAGGCGATGTAATGAAGCGTGTTTTTTTCTTAAGTGAGAAACCTGCTGGAAAGAAGTGGAGAAGGCTGTGCAGCTGTTCTAAAGGGCTTCTGCAGGCCCTCGAAAGACTTGTCATTTATCTGGTCTTGCATGACATCAAGTGATAGAAGATCAAGTTCAAACTCTGGTAGGGAAAGTATGGGGGTAAAGGGGGTTTCATCTGTTCCTTTTAACTCATTGGCTAGGAGATAAAATGGACTGCTGGTCCCTCTACTGGCGAGAGGGTTAATAATTTAAATTTATAATTTGGGTGAGCTGAAACCAACTCGAACATAAGAAATGCCAAAGTTTTAGATCCAAACCACACAGTGGTGATAACCATAGTCTGCTTCTAAATATGTGTATTGCACGGCTCACAATTAGTATATGGGAAATGTGGGATTACAGGAGCAAAATTAAATGCACCCAATATAGATCTCATACATCATGTCCCTATATGGAGCTTTAATACCTTAATTTAATGCAACATGTGTTTCGAATGAATGTACTAAAAATCATTTGCATTAAGGTAATAAAATACATACCACTTCCATAGACTTGTTTTCCAAAAACATTTAAAGTGGCTCTGCTACCCACAAAAGTGCAATTTAATCTACATATATGCTAGCAAAGCTACCAGCAAATATACTGCTTCAGCCATATCCCTCTAGATCTTCATTGTGGTGAGTTTACCACTCCAATAATAACGGTCTCAGTGGTCAATCCTCAAATTCTTAGTGCATACTTAGCATTTAAGATCACCAGTACATTCATACATCTAAGCCTTTATTTGTTCATGTTGTTACATTCATTTTACATCTGATTAGGAGTCATAAAGCATTGTCAATGCTATTCCAATATGTTTGTCTACTTGCTAGATCAGACTTTAGAAAAACATATACTAAGTAGTTAACACTTATGTAATACACACACAAAAATGGAAATACTTGATACATAAATGGCACATCCTCCATATTAGTTTGGTACCAGGTCTTTAAAATGTGTCTTTCTTAGTGATAAATACATATGAATTAAATATGTACAAATACAATGTATAATGATTTAAATTACATTTATTTTTTATATTATATAAATAATTACAATGTATTAAAACATATACATTTCCAGCAGCATATCTGTAATGTCAGTCTCTTCAGTTAACTTAAGATTGTTATTCCACATCTCATGTCATTTCCATTTCTATCAGCTCTTCTAAAAGATTATGCTTTTTGGGTGTTCCTCCGTAGAGGTCTTTCCAGTGACTTCACTTGATGAATGTGACAAGTTTTGTGTTTTTTTTCTCTCTCTCCCCTTGTTGAATTTTAAAGTTTTTTTTTTTAAATACAGGCCAATAAGGGCCCAAAGGCAGTATTATAATGGCCGCTAAATCTTTCAAGGTTAGGGTTTAACCTCCCTAATTCAACTCCAACCTTCAGTCTGAAGCCAATCAAGAATATCAGATGATACTTAACAATGAAGGATTTCTGATATTCAGGTACAGCCTCTCTTCAATAGGATTGCAAATTCTTTGTGTGGAGAAAGTCGGTTTTGCTCTAAAGTACTGTCACAAAACGTGAAATTACCATTTGCTTGGAATGATGCTATTCATCATTGTCAGAATACTAAGCATTGTAAAGAGAGTTAGGCCTCTCCAAATTAATGCCTTGTTTTGCATCAGCTAAATTTCCCAAATCCTTAAGGATGGGTCATACAAAACTCATCTCACTATTTTAATTTATCAAGCCAATTTGAATTCAAAGGGAAGAAAGAAAGAAAAAAAAAAACAGAGAGTCTTATTCATTTTTAGTTCTTTTATTTACAGTCTAATTCCCCAAAAAAAAAAAAATATAAGATATGAAAATAAGTTGGAAAATAAGATAAATCTCTGGGTGAAATCACCAGATCTACCCAGCCCTATAACAGAGCCTCCATAATTCATTTGTAGGTCAGCTCAGGGGATTAGCCATGACGTATTTGGAAATCCATTTATTTTTATTTTATTTTGCTGTTTCTTATGCATAAGGGTAATGCTGTCCCCAAGGCTTTCCAGGTAGCCCTCAAAATTTGACAACATTTGCTGTCTCTGAGGCCTGAGCCAAGATTAATTTTCAAATAAACAGCATAAAAATGTATGGAGTTGTATAAATTTGAATAGAAAATGCATTTGTTTTGTTTGCCTACACAGAGACGTGCATACTGTCTGTTCAGCCAAAAAACGTAAAATGACAATGCAATTAATGACTTCATGTACATCACACAAGTCAGTAAAGTTTCTGTTTCGTTTAAAAGAAAATTATTTTATATGAAAGGGGTGCAGTATTCCGCTATGGGAACATTAAATACAAAATAGACTTTTAACAATGTTGTGACTATTGCTAACTTCTGGGAATGGCGCTCGGATCAGGGAAATTAGAAAAAGAACTGTGTAGCATTTGTATTAACTCTGTGTTAACCTTTTGTTTTCCAGGAAAGATTTACATTTCCAGCCATTTTAGGTGCAGGCAATTCGGAACATTGGCAAAATAAGGTGTTATAGCTATATATCCAAAATCAAAACACACACCTACTAGTTGTATTAAAAAATCATTAGAATACAGGTTCATTTCTAGATATACATATAATGTATGTAGGTTATGTCTGTTTGATAAAACAACTACGGTGACTACTTACTTTTTAATATATATTAAAGGTCCAAATTTGAAAATGTATTCATTTATTCTAATATGTTTAACTTACAAATATCAGATTTGCAGCTTTTGTTGATCCCCCAGTGAGCTCTCAACCTGGAAGAATTTTTTTTTTAACTATACTTGCAATGTGCACATACTTACCTTGCACATCAGTCTATACAAAGCAGACCTCTACAGGGTTTTTCCGCCAGGTAAACAGCTAAGTGCTTGGAATCCTTCACATACAGACAGTAGGTGGAGTTAAAGTAAGATTTACGCAAGTTAATAGCCAGACATGGAAGCTAGTAACAGAAAACAGTGGAGTGGGCAGAAATGTGAAAAACCTGCATTTTGTTTGCACTGTCTCTAGGGATGTAAATGTGGAGGATACACGGTATGGAGACCATTCTCTATGCTTTCCACTGACTGGTGTCCTCAATGGCTGATATTTTATACTTTTTGTTTAGCAGCTTGAGCACAGGTTATCTAAACAGGAACAATATACAAAAGATATATAGATGGGAATCTTAAATTCCTCTACCAGTGGTCATGGAATGGTGTCACACAATTAGATCTTAGAGTTACCACACACCCAGTATTTCACCGGCTTCAGGCCAATGTGAAGTCTCTGAAGGTAACCAAGCATGGTTGGTATTCTGGCGATGGACCACACTTACCACTGGACCGCACGCCTTATGTGGCACCTATAGCATATTTTTGATGCACACCTGTATATTGGGTGTTTACATTTATTGGTGCAAGATCTGGAAGATCAGTTCTTCACCCATGGACATAGAGCATATTATAGTTTAATATCAACACATTTGCAAACTCAGCTCATGTTAAAAATTGCCAAGTAAGTCTGAATATGCACACTATAAGGGGCATCTAGAAACTAGGGAGTATATTTGATACGCAAAAACAATGAAACGATTCACTGCATCTATGAATAAAGGAATGTTAAGATGTTAGTGTCATCCTGCCACAGCTTTGCACCCTGGGGTGCATTAGAAGCTAATCCAGTTCTGTTTGTCTTGAAGACAATTGTTGGAGATCCATGAAACATATCAATATTGTGCTATCATTTTGGTTTATCGATTCAAAAAGTCAAATATCTGTGAGTATAAAAATAAATTATGCATTTTTTTAAATTTAAATACTGTTTCTACAATTAAACAAATATAAGTAAAATAAATATATAAATGATCAGTTTTTGAAATACTCACACTAATATTAGAGAAGATGTGCCCGTGTTTTATGTGTAGCTGTGACAGATTATATACTTATATATAATAAGGGCAAATCTGTAGTACAGTCAACGAACTGATTGCCCCTAATTGTTTAGCTCAGTGTTGTCCAAATGGAGCTCCATGGGCCAAATATAGTCCACCAATGATTTTTGATTACTAGCTCAGTTCTATTATATTAAACCACTGAGGGTTTGAAACATGTCTGTGGCCTTTAAGTTCAGTTCAGGGACCAGTTTTTATTTGAACAGTGGAATTGGTGTTTCCATAAAGTTCTCTGTAAAACAATTTCAAAAGTTAGGAGTCATGGTATCTTGTCTACTGGAGTTTTTCAAGTCCTGCCAAAGACTAATAAGGCCTGGCTTCTTAGTGCGTTATTATTTTTACAAAAGCACCAAAAAAACCTATAATGCTCATCCAGTAATAAACTGGCAGAGCAAAAATCCTTCTCAGTCAGGAGCCAGGGCAGTTTCTTCAGAGCTCTTGTTCACATGGTAGTCATATTTATGTCTTGTGCCTTATTCATTATCCTCACTGTTTGCTAGAGTAACCTGGGCAGGGTATCTGTGTGTGGCATAGCCGAAATAAGTCCAAATAGGGCACAGAGCATAGAGTTACTGGTCACGCCCTAAAACTAAGTTGTGCAAATACTGAACTGAAAATACTTATTTTCTGGGGTGTCATTTTGTCAAGTTTGCTCCATTGTCTACCCAATACTATTATACATCACTAACCCACCAAAAAATGGACACTTAAGGGGACAGTCTAGTCCCCAAACTCACTTTGGTGCAAGATGAAGATTACTGCTTGTATAGAACACAGGCTTTTTTTACAGTGTGATTTGATGCAGGCATTCTGCAGACTCAAGCCCTCCCCAGTGATTACTCTGCATGTGTACTACAGCTGCGGCAGCACTGATTATATAGACACTGAGGATATAAAGTTGTGTTTCATTTAGTCACTTCCTGTGCTCTTCGAATTGAATACATTGTGTAGACTGTGATACACTTGCTCTTGTACACAGCAGGATCTCTTAACAGTGCAACACATTGTCTGATGACATCAGTAGAGAAACAGGAAATTCCATTCATTTGAATTCATGAATTTATTCTCACTGGTTCCTGCAGCAAAAAAAAAAAAATTAAAAAAAAGGAAATGATTTTTACTCAGCTAGTGTGGGCTGTCCTGGCTTCTAGCAAACGGCTGTAATTTCAGAGTTTCATCTAGCTGTAAGTATTTTTCGCTAATTGTTGGAGCTGATGTTTCTTTATGTAGCATCCGTTTATTATGTTAAAATACTAGCTTGGTTTAATGAACAAAGTCCTTGCCACAGCTGACTTCTCATAACCTACTTATGTCAAAAAGGGGAAAAAAACTTGGATGTTTTTTTGAAAGGGTTGATAATGGTGAATATCTTAAATGAACAATTTATCTACCAGAGTAATACTAAAACCTGAAATGTGGAGTGAAACTGACTTGTGATTCTAGAGGGCTAGTTGACCTCAGGCCAGGTTGTACCACTACAATCAAAGAGCACAGAATTGCTCTTGAAATGATGAAAGAATCTATTCCATTAGTCCAGATACACCCATCTTTAAGCACCAGTTGCTTCACAATTCTAAATACAATACCACAACCCATCTGCTGAGTTTCTTTTTGTTTTTTAGTAATTAATTTTGACAAAATGACTAAGGATTTTGCACTCATTTTAAAGCCAGTTACACAAATGTATGATGTTATGAAATTTAGGTGCAAATTAGAAACATGAGCAGCGTGCATGCTGGGAAATATCTTCTTAGATCAAAAACTAGAAAATGGAAGGGTAACTGTAACAGCAGCCAGCCTCTTAGTAATCATCTCTCCCACACTAATGCGCATTGGGCATGTTGAAAGGAGAGCATTATAAAGTGTTTTGTTTCTGTTACCTCTGTTATTACATCATCATATTGGGATATGCAAATTGGCTTTACTCCTTAAAATTAAAGAGATGGTACACATGTGTAGGAAATTCGCTACCCAGCAATTACGTATTTAGGATGAATATGTACTGTGTTTTTAAATGATATTTACAGTTGTTAAAATGTTTGATTAAAACAACAACAGAGTAACAATATGAAACCATTGTGCAGACATCTTTTATTGTCATTGTCCCCTGAACCTGTGTGATTTTTGGATGTAGCTGAAAGAGTATCTGGTCAACGACAGTTAATCGTTCTTCTGAGAAATACAGATTTTTCAGATAAAATTGATTGAGCCCCTCTAATTATTTAATTT
The DNA here is from genome assembly GCA_036172795.1 of Pelodytes ibericus. Classification (NCBI taxonomy): domain Eukaryota; kingdom Metazoa; phylum Chordata; class Amphibia; order Anura; family Pelodytidae; genus Pelodytes; species Pelodytes ibericus. The sequence continues at coordinate 150,560,297 of CM069861.1, forward strand.
CACAGTGTGCATGCCATTTCTTCTTAGTTCAGTGTCCAAGTAACTTTTTCTTTTGTTAAAAGATATCAAAAATAAGTTTCAAATGTAATTCCATTTTACTATGAGGTTTATTTGTTGGACGGATTTACTGTCAATTTCAAACCACAGTTGTCAGTCCATTGTACACTGTACTAGCATGAACTGTTTCATGAAAATGATCAAAATCCGATCTTAAATTGCCTGTTGATTATTTCGAAGATAATTCATACTAAGCACAAAGTATTTTCTCAATTAGATTGGCATTTCCTATGTTGTGGTTCAGAGTGGGGAGTATTCTTGTTAATCTTTTGACAAGGGGCAGTTTTGAAAAGTGACTCAACTTCTTTTTTTTTTTTCTTTTCCTCTTCCAAAAGCACCTGCAGCTCTCAGCACAGTAATCTATGAATCACTATGTCTGTCATCCACCTATTGTCCTGTCTAGTGCACTCCACACTGGAACTAATCAACTGCCTTGAATGAGGCATTGCTTGCAAGCCGAATACCTTAAAGCTCATGAACTATTCAGCAATGAGAAGAAATCTTTTAGTATGATTTGCTCCACATTCCAAATTCACTTGCAGTGATGGCTAGTGTATCATTACATTTAGAGCTTATTTACCCTGCACTATTGTCATTTACTTCTTAATACACACAAAATAGGGGGCAGGTAAGTGAGGTTCTAAAAAAAATGTTGTTATTAATGATTTTTCCCCTTATAGCAATAGCAAAGAATGTGAAAAACATACCCCTGGTCCAGAGAGAGATAGAATTTACTGGTAGAGCACCAAAAATGTAAGTTAGCAAACCAATGACTGCCAACTGTCTCACTTTAGTGCAGGACAGTCCTGATTTTGGGAGTCTGTCACACTTTCCTGCCGAGCTCTACTTCTTACTCCACTTTTCAAGACAGAGGTAGAGCTTGGCGTGATAGTGGGATTTGGGACTGCAACCCCACAGTCCTAATTTCAGTCTGAGACACCAGAGAATGCATATTGGGCATACGCAGTGACAACACGCAGTGTAGTGCTAAAACTCTAACTCCCAAGCCCTGCCCCCAGCATACCGATTCGCATCGGGTAGAAGTTGGGAGGCATGCAAAATTACCATATAACCACACCCACTTTCTTTGTAGTTTCTCCCCCCCCCCCCCCCCAAAGGAACAGTAACCCTAAATTGCATGCTCTACAGGAGTAGTCGTCTGTGATTACATTTTTAATGACTGCTTGAATCAAAGATTTTAATTCTTCAACATTGATGCCAAAGCTCTACCTGGCTCTTCCTCGCCATAGCCTGGCTAGAAGGCTTGTGTACCGCAGACATGTGATGATCCCTGCTACTATAGAGAAAGTACTGACAATATGTTTGTGCATACTCACAGTCAGTTGTGGAACAAGGCACTATGGGGCCTTGGTGCAGAAGGGTTTTAGGTGCCCCTTTTAATCGGTTCATGACACATATATATATACATATGGCTATAGTAACTTCTGGTGTGACAGTTCTAACAGTTCCCTCCACACCTTCCATTATCACAATCTAATTTTTATTTTTACCTCTCCCGTTTTTTCTGCCTCACACTCTCCTTGTGTGTCTCATGTTCCCCATCCTCTCTAGAATGTAAGCTTGCGAGCAGGGCCTCTACCTCATGTTTTAGTCTGAAAATGTTTTGTCTAATTTTGTTTGTAACTCCCTTTTTATGCTCTGTCCAAAGCGCGTACATTTGTTGGCGCTATTTAAATGGTAATGTAATGTAATGTAATTATATGTTCATGCTGTCACTAGACACCACACAGGACACAAACAACGCAAGGTATCAGAGATTCAGTTCTTGTTGTAACGGGCTGCTGACCATCTTCTACTGGAAGGCCTGAGTCCAAATGTTTATACATGCTCCACATTCAAGCATAATGTATATTACCTAAGAAATAGAGATATTAAGAAACTATTGTAAAATTAGAACCTCCACAAAATACACAAAATAAATATGTAACATATATAAGGTGCATTAAACTGAACCAAGAAGATCAGGAAAACTATTTAGAATTTCCACATAAAATAAAACAAAGTATCCAACTTGATTTGGGGGCAGGTTCCAGAAGTAAAAAAAAACATTTATTTGGGAAGGTATAAGATATACAAGTTTATACAGAGGTAAAAATATTGTCAAAGTGTTTATTTGTCTTCAGCTGTAATAATTATACATTTATATTTATATAATTTCCAAGTCACTCAATCTCCCCTTGTTAACATTGTAACATGGGATATTGGCATCCAGTAGCAATGTACTTGCCTAGCCAGTGGTGTATCTTGATTTTGTGCTGCCCTAGGCAGACAAAATCCGGGCACCCCCCTACCCAAGCTGCACACCCACGTTACACACCTAAGACATGCCCCATCATTCAGACTCACATCAAGCTCACACTCCCATCACACTCAGTCACACACTCCTACTCCCATCACACTGTCACACACTCCTACTCCTATCACACACACTCTGACTCCCATCACACTCAGTCGCACACACTGTCTCCCATCACACACACTCTGACTCCCATCACACTCAGTCACACACACACTCTGACTCACATCACACACTCTCTGACTCCCATCACACTCAGTCACACACACACTCTGACTCCCATCACACACACTCTGACTCCCATCACACTCAGTCACACACACACTCTGACTCCCATCACACACACTCTGACTCCCATCACACTCAGTCACACACAGTCTCCCATCACACACACTCTGACTCCCATCACACTCAGTCACACACAGTCTCCCATCACACACACTCTGACTCCCATCACACTCAGTCACACACTCTGACTCCCATCACACTCAGTCACACACACACACACACACACACACACACACACACACTCTCCCATCAGCACTTACCTTTCCCTGGCAGGCAGGCAGCATGGTCCCTCCATGCGATTGTGCCGACAGGTCACGTGACTGGGCGCGCATATGACGTCAGCGCGCCCGTCACGTGACTGTCGGCACTTCCGTGTCGGCACACTGCACGGGGAGCCGAACAGGCAGCACGGAGGTTTCTCTGTGCTGCCTGTTCGGCTCCCCGTGCAGCCTGGCAGGCAGAGCGTTGGTGAGGGGGGATCTTCCGATCCCCTCTCACCTCTGTCTCTGCCCGCAAGCGCGGTGGGGGTTTTTTTTTTTTTTAATTTTTTTTTTTTTTTAATTTTTTTTTTTCCAGTGCTGGGGGGCGTTGCCGCCCCCCAAAATTTGCCGCCATAGGCATCCGCCTAGGATGCCTCGCGGTAAATACAGCACTGTGCCTAGCTATTCTGAAGCTGGAACCCAGGCTTGGTTTAAAGAGATAATATTCATGTCAACACTCTCAGCAGAGTATTTCTGGGTTCACTGCTGGACACAGTCAAAGTGAGAAGCTGTGAGAGGACACTATAGTCTATCCCAAAACTCCTCCATGTGTATACTGACACAATCCCCTTTTTATTCCATGTATTAGTAAATCAAACAATACTTTTTTTCAAGTGACATAGCGCAGTTGGTGAATTGAAGAACTATAGATCCTGTTCAATCCTGCAGGGTTATTACAGCCTTTCATCCTTGTGAGGTTGATTAAATGAGTATCATTAAGTTCATTAATATCAACATCTATTATTAACTACCAATTTCGTAAAGAACAAGTGTGCGCACTAATTTGATTTGCATCCTCTTGGGTAAAGAATCTATGGAAAAAAAAATCTTATTTTCTACACATTTTCTCAGAAACCTACTAAAAACGTTATTCTGCCTTGGACATAGAGTTCAGGTTCAGTGAATGAACTGAAGTGGGAGGGCCAAGTACTTGGACAGCTATCATTGTTGGAAGCATGCAAGAGGGCTTCCAACGATCATAAGTGTATTGGTACGGTCTATAATGACATGACTCACTATGGCTTATGACAGGGGTGCCATCTGTGGACCTCCAGCTGTTAATGCAATTCATATCCTCTATTTTCAGCTTCTATGGTGAGAACAGATCTTTGGAAATGTAGTCCATAAACAGTTTAAGGACCACACGTTGACACCCCTGGTCTATGATGAGCAATCTTAACCCTATCCTTACTGACCAGATTAAACTAACTCTAAAGATTAATAAACGTGCAGCACTTTTTCTGGGCAGTGAGAGATTTTTGTTACCACCAATTCAGCAATGTGCATTTTACTATTAAATGCGATTTTATTTTCAATGTTTACTAATAATGGTGTTTAGGTTACTGTATTTGTGGTTGTTTATCCCCATGGATTATGAATTATAACTCATTAATCCAATATATTGAATCTATTTGGTTATAGTTGCCCTGGCCTATACTGCACATTCTATGCTGTCCTAAAATAGAACATAGAACATCCTCAGTTTAAACAACTCAGAGGTTAAACAATCATATTATATTGTTATCAGATTGGTGGTTTGATATAAACATTTAGAAAATACGGGTATAATAAATAAAGCTGAATGAAAGGTCTGTGATATTGTGGATGACAATGTGATGTGTGAACAAAATTGTTATATTGACATTACATATTGTCATTACAGAAGAATGATAAAATTGCCTCTGCTAGCATTTATTTAATAGCTTTATTCCCTTGCTGCATACTTGCCTAGTATACAAAAAAACATTCCAATTTATATAAATAGCTTAAGACAATTAATTTTTTTTTGCTGGTGTTTGGGTGTATTGCTAACCTGCTTTCCCATATTAGTATTAAAGGACTACAACAATATTAATATAAAACAGATAAATTTAAGTTGCAGAAGGACCATTAGAACACCCCTGCAAAATGTAAAACACAACATCAATCTGGGTTGCCATATGACATCATGGAGTTATTCAAAGGAACATTGAGATGACCATTTTATCCAGGAACACTAATAAATAATTCATATTTCAGGGCTCAATTGGCAAAAATGAAAAGTACTGACTGGTATACATTATTTGTCCCTGTATAAACTGGTGATGTGATCACCCTGCAACATTTCCCCTTTAATTATTCAGGGACATGTGAAAAAAGCATACACCAGGCCTGTATGCAGACGGTAGTCATTATTCTAAATAATGTAACCCTGGATTAAGCATAGTGAAAAATACAGTGCAGAGACACTACAATTGTTAAATTAGTAAAATAATACAGGAGGATCTCCTTTACCCATAGCTCCCAGCTTCTGCTCCTGGCAAATCAGGATGCTGGGAGGTCAAAAGTCAGCACTACCTCAAATGCCATTCAAACTGGCAGCACTTGATGTGCATGTGCACGAATCTGTGCATGTCCGAGACACCGGAGAATGAAATCAGGACTGTGCGAAAAACGGGAAAGTGGGACAGCTTGACAGGACAGCCTCTCAAAAGCTGTATTTTTCAACGCAAAGTAGTTCAGTTAGGAGGCATGCCTTTATCCCAAATTGTTACAAAGAGCCACAATGTGATGTCATAAACAGGAGACACAACAGACACATTTAAAAAACATGTATGACATCACTGTATGGTTTGAATTCCCAACTGAAAGGTGTTCATTTGCATATCAAGTCAAGTGTGATGTCATAAAGAGGACACATTTAAACATACATTTTATTTTAGTGTATGAAACTCGCTTACTATTTTGCTAACACTGTGTGTAGAGATCATTCACAGTATAAGTGGACAACATATTTCCAGGTTTTAGTCCCCTGTAGGAAATAAAAATATGTTTTAGACTCGCTGAAAAATGATTAAGGCATTCTGATCTTTTGATTTTGAAACTCAACTAGGTTCATTTAAAAGAAAGTTTCAGATTACAGGATGGGAAAATACACAATAAGAGCCTGTCTGTAATTTTGTTTATGCAACTACATTATCATCAGTTTTTATTACTGCAAGCAGCATTGGTCTGACCTCTGAAGCCGGTAATAGTAAATCAGTGCTAGTTCATGTGTGTGTCATTGCAACTACTGTAGCTAGATGTTCCCACAATGTTCAGCCAAGTGACTGAACATTATGATGTAGTACCTAATAGTTGAAGAACCAATGTTTAGCCCAAAGGTACACTGTACTAAATGTAGAAACTAGAATGGCACGTTAATAGTGTAATAATAAACACTGCTCCTGCTTTAGGTCTATGAGTCTCAGTGCGTCCATTACAGCGCCCCCTAGTGATGAATACCATATAGGGCATTTCCAGCACCGTTTGCTCCTCGGTGACGTCATTGGAAAGCGTCAGACATGAGACGAGTGATAGAGGATGGTGATTAAGAGGAGCAGAGTGCTCTGAGCAGAAGAGCAGCCTCCTCCCTCCCAGACTCTGCAGACTTTTACAACTCATGCTGAGGGTCTATCAGATTAGCAGTTAGAATAATAAGGTAAACCTAACTGGCCGTATGTGACTTACTAGTGATTTATGTGCTGAGCTTAGTTTTACCTTCTCAGACCACTTTCTACACGTTAAATATCCTCACACAAGTACAAACATTGACATCACCCTTGGATCACCTCTTATCACCATTAAATCAGTAATCTTACTCCGCTTCACCAAAGGTTTGTGAAGGTCTGCTGTATCATTCTAGGAATGCTATTTCACAATGTAACCTGCTAAGTGTAAATATTTGTCTTTTTGTGTGTGCATTCTGAGCATGTGTATCCTAGTGTATAGCTATAAATCACAGATGCAGTATTATTTCATCCCTCTAGTATGCATTTTCCATAACTTTATCCCTACCATTTTGTTTTGTGACTCACCAGCCCACTTAACAGCAGATGGGAAAGCTGAATACATAGGTTAGGCTGTGTTTCTATATAATCACGTTGGGCTTGTGATAAGAACAACCAATGATCACCTTCTGACTTGTAAATTGGGGATCTTTGAGATTAATTCCGGATTGAATTTACTTTACAAAAAATATAGTTTGCTTTGTAGTATAGCTAATATACAAGTATTTAATAGGTATTTTTATTTCTAAGGAACTCCTGTAAATGCTGCATAATTATTAACTCATTTATCTTTTTCATAAAACTTTTTAAACTAACTTGCATCATAGGATTTGTATGGGTGGCCAATGCAATCAGCTTGGATTATGTGTTGGAAGTCTTGATTCATATCTGCAGAACATTAGAACATTTGCAGTTTGTATGCACAGTGTACCCCATTTATTTTAATGTTTCTATTTTTTGCATGCTTTGTTTTTGCATATTTGCATTAAATCAAACATGCTCCTCCCTCTTTTTTTTTTTTTTGCAGTTTACACTTGTATGTTCAGAATAGCATGACCACAACATGGTTTTATTAAGGCATGATCATGGAAAATGCTTTAAAGTTGCATGGGCTAAAATAAATACTATAGACGGAACTACTGTTTACTGACCACCAATATATATTAATCATAAGTTTCCTACAATAAAACTGAAGCGTTGTCACCCTAGTTTAGAACTGCCTTTGTCCAGCAACTTGTATGTTTTTTTTAAAAACAGAATATTGTAAAGGCAATATGCAGTAGATAAGTGCTCATGTTGAAGCATCTGGTATATAATTAACTATTTCAATGCCAGTGAAGCTAGCAAAACTGCAGAAAAAGTTAAAAAAAAAAAAACAGAACTAATGAATTATACCTGTGAATGACCAATAATAGGAAATGGTGATTGTTTTATATGCTTGCAGAATCCTTGCTTTGGGGCTATCACTTGTGATTGTGAATTACAGCTTTTTGATGTAAATAACTAAATAAGTTATGCTTGCAGTAATCCATTGTATTTTTTTTTTATTACTCAAATGTTTCTTTAAACAGCAAAGTAATCAGGAAGGAAGGAAAATTCACTTGAACGTAGAGTCATTGTTTATTGGAGCAGGAAAATAAGGCATTGCAAGTCACTTTTTGATTCGCTCTGAGTGGCAAAGCCATTCTTTTTTGTGAATCATAACAGGTACAAGGGCTAGAAATGAATATTTTCTGATTTTAAATTACTGGTGGCAGATATAGGAAAAAAGAAATGGAGATATGCAGCCGGGTTTGAAAATGCCACAATTTATTTTTTGTCACTGTTTAACATTTTCATGGATATTGCGAATTTAATTTACTTTCGTTCAGCAGGTAAAATTATGCTTGACAGGTTCATGTTAAAAACTGGTTAATAAATCAAAATTATGCTCTGTTCTCCCTCCCCCCCTTTTCTTTTTCTAATAAATAGCTTCATAAAATTTTAATGTTCCTTTTATATAGTGAAAAATCTTAATTAAAGTTTTATTTCCAACATTTTGCCAACATATGTTAGAAGTAATGTTATATGAGTTTCTTGTTTTCAGCAGTGCTTTAATATAATATGGCTTTTTATGTACAGTAGCACACGTAGGGGGTTATTTACTATAGGTGAACTGCACAAATCTGGCATTAACAGCTGAGCTGGGTTTAATTCTCTAACTTGTCTATCTTTCCGTCACAATTCTTTTCAGTTCAGGTCACTTTTTCCTGAATAGCGCCATGAGCAAAGTTCAGATATGTTTATAAAATTGACTTGACATTCAAAAAACTTTTGCCTTTATTTTTTTGAATAGAATTCACCATGAATTTATATGTTGGCCCCTAGCTGGGAAATGCACAGATAAAATAAATTAATGGAAGCCTCCTCTTAATCTAAAATGTATATTTTTTTACAGAGCAAAGCAAAAAAAAAAAGTCAGGTTTAATAACTTACAGATACATTGTAACTTCTTTAGATATGCTTTTTCAGACGTGTTCTCTTTAAAGATTTAATGAGTATAAAAAAATCAATTTACATGTTAAAATAAAATTGCATTTATGTTGGCAAATGGCATGTCTGTTCTGCTTTTCCAATTATTTACACGTTAATTTAAATAAGTGAACTTATTGTTCACTTATATATATTAAATATTATCAGAGGAAGTGGAGCATTTAACTTATTTTTCAAGCTCAAAAATACATGTTTAAAGGGAGTCAACCTAAACATTGCTAAAACTGTGAATGTAGAGCATAAAAATGATGAAACATGATCTAGACCAGGGGTCCTCAAACTACGGCCCGCGGGCCACATGCGGCCCGCCGAGCACATTTGTCCGGCCCGCGGGGGGTGCTGCCGGCACCCCCCGCTCCCCGCTGTTTACCTTTTTTTTTTTCTTTTTTTTTCTTGCAGCCGCAGAAGATGCGGCTGCAGGAAAACGGGAAAAAAAAATCACCGCGACCGGATGTGACGTTTCGTCACATCCGAACCCGGTAACTGTTTCCCTCCTCCGTGCAGGGAGGAGGGAACACTGAGCGAGACGTCCGGCCGGGGACACAGCAGCTGGAGGTAAGTGATGGGGAAGGGGGCGGAGGAGGGAGGTATAACGTGCACTGCACTATTCCTGGGCATCTGAATGGCATAATATTCCTGGGCATCTGACTGGCACACTATTCCTGGTATCTGACTGGCATAATATTACTGGGCATCTGAATGGCATAATATTCCTGGGCATCTGACTGGCACACTATTCCTGGGCATCTGACTGGCATAATATTACTGGGCATCTGACTGGCATAATATTACTGGGCATCTGACTGGCATAATATTCCTGGGCATCTGACTGGCATAATTTTCTTGGGCTCTGACTGGCATAATATTCCTGGGCTCTTACTGGCACTCTATTCCTGGGCTCTTACTGGCACTCTATTCCTGGGCATCTGAATGGCATAATATTCCTGGGCATCTGACTGGCATAATATTACTGGGCATCTGAATGGCATAATATTCCTGGACATATGAATGGCATAATATTCCTGGGCATCTGACAGGCACACTCTTCCTGGGCATCTGACTGGCACACTATTCCTGGGCATCTGACTGGCATAATATTCCTGGGCTCTTACTGGCACTCTATTCCTGGGCATCTGAATGGCATAATATTCCTGGGCATCTGACTGGCACACTATTCCTGGGCATCTGAATGGCATAATATTCCTGGGCATCTGAATGGCATAATATTCCTGGGCATCTGAATGGCATAATATTCCTGGGCATTTGACTGGCACACTATTCCTGGGCATCTGACTGGCACACTATTCCTGGGCATCTGACTGGCATAATATTCCTGGGAATATAACTGGCATAATATTCCTGGGCATCTGACTGGCACAATATTACTGGGCTCTGACTGGCACAATATTACTGGGCTCTGACTGGCATAATATTACTGGGCTCTGACTGGCATAATATCCCTGGGCATCTGACTGGCACACTATTCCCATTGAAATACTGGTAAGTTTGTTGATTTAACTTTACTTCATTTTAAATATTGTATTTGTTCCCGTTTTGTTTCTTCACTTCAAAATAAGATATATGCAGTGTGCATAGGAATTTGTTCATAGTTTTTGTTTTTACTATAGTCCGGCCCTCCAACGGTCTGAGGGACAGTGAACTGGCCCCCTGTTTAAAAAGTTTGAGGACCCCTGTGCTAAAGTGACTTATTCACACAACATTAAAGGGCACATACTGTGAAAATGAGTCACAATCTTTATTTTATTTACCTTTCAACTAAACACATTTTAACCCCTTGGCGACACAGGACGGACTAGGTCCGTCCTGTGTGCCGAGGCGTTAGTGACACAGGACGGACCTAGTCCGTCCTGTGTCAAAACGAGCACTGAAAGCGGAGTTTTTCCGCTTTCAGTGCTCTAAGGGCATTGTAACGATGCTTCCGTGTGGAAGCATCGTACAATGCTAAAAAAAATGCCCGTCGGCATTTCGATCGCTCCGGAGAGCGATCGAAATGCCGGTTTTAAAGGCACAGTGCCTTTAAAACGCGGGCATTTAAAAAATGAGCATAGGAAGCGAATTTTTCGCTTCCTATGCTCAGAAAGTGTTCCTGATTGCCTCGTAAGTCGAGGCAATCAGAAACACAAAAAAAAATGCACGATCTTGGTCACTAAGTGACCAAGATGGCGCTGCCCTTCTAAGGGCAAGAGCACAGGAGGCAGGAAGTACCTGCTTCCTGTGCTCTCTGGCTGTCACACGATTGCCTCTTCACAGAGGCAATCAGTGACTGCCAGGCACACTGACAGGCAGTGGGGATGCTCTCCTGAACATCCCCACTGACTGGTCAGATCAATATTAACTCTATATTGATCTGACCAGTTATGATCTGTCTCCCTCTCCTCACATTTTTTTTAGTGAGGGAGAGAGACAGATCAAAGTTCTAAAAGTAAGTAAAAGTTAAAAAAAACAATAAATACACAACACACAAATAATAAAACAATAAAAAAAATTTATTAAAGCAATTCCCTGCGTTTAACCCCTTCCCTGCCACTGATCTTGCATAATCAGTGATCGTGCACATCAGCGCATTTATTTTTGCTGTTTGTGCATTTTTTAGGGGTTAATTTTTTTGTACTGTAATTTATTACAGTACTAAAAAGGCTCTTCTAAGAGTTATTAACCCCTTATTTGCCGTCGATCACTGCTTACGCAATGATATTGACGCCAAAGCAATTTTTATCTGTCTGCATATTTTTTTTATTTTTTTTTTTTTTTACACATACCCGCTAGGGGATTACATGTAAAGTAAAAATATTTGAGTTTTTTTTTTTAAGCTGCCTGAGCGCATAGCGATCAGTAACAGCGAATTAGTGGCAAAGGCGGTTTGGTGATTTCTCAATTAAGCTCACCATTCGCCCTGGTCAGATCAAAATTAATCGGATCAATATTCACAAATATTGATCTGCCTCCCTCTCCTCACTTACATTTTTGTGACGGAAAGAGACAGATCAGTATTAGTGATATAAAATAACATTTTATAAAATTAGCAGGTTTTATGAAAGTCTTTCACTGTGTATTAACCCCTTCCCTGCCATTCATCACTGTGTAAGCAGTAATCCTGCACAGCAACAGTATGTTTTGCTGTCTGCACTGTTTTATGGTTTAATTTATTTGTACTGTAATGTATTACAGTACTAGATAGGCTCTTCTAAGAGCTATTAACCCCTTCTTTGCTCGAGATCACTGCTTACGCACTGATTCTGAGGCCGCGGACTCAGGGTTCGATTTTGACCCTATTCAGCTTTCTGATACATCATCTAGCGATGTATCGGTGGCTGCTGAGCCCTTGCCACAAGTAGTGATGGGGGTCTACCGATAAAAAAATATATGGTTTGGTGGGGGTAAATTACATTGGCTGGCTTCAAAGATATATCCCATAAAGGACACGGACGCAGGTTGACTACGTCAAAATTCCAAGTTGGAATTTTGAGATGCGCATCTCACAAATGTTGCCTTCTAGCCAAAAACAAACCAACAAACCTATGCATGGGTGCTATCCCTGTACTCGGGAGATGTTGCTGAACACATATTGTGTTGGTGTTTGGCAGTGACATATACCAGAATCTGTGAATTCATGCCTGAAGTACAATGCATGTGGGAAAAAAAATTCCCAAAAAAGTACTACCACAAACTTTTACAAAGGCTGGTGGTAGAATTAGTACCTATACAGTATTAAAATACCACCATTTGAAATACCTTAGGATGTCTATTTTCCAAAAATATATGGTTTGATGGGGTAAAATTCATTGGACGGCTTCAAAAATGTTCCAAATGGAACATGGGCGCAGGCTGACTACATGTCAAAATTCCAGGTGTGAATTGCGCACCCCCTAAATGTGGAATTTTAGACCCAATACAAACCAACAAACCTATGCATGGGGGGTATCCCTGTACTCAGGAGATGTTGCTGAACACATATTGAGGTGTTGGTTGGCAGTGGCAAATACCAGAATCTGAAAATTCCTGCCTGAACTACAATGTGTGTGGGGAAAAAATGACATCCCATCCCTTTGACATAGGTTGGTGGTAGAATTAGCACTTGGAAAGTGTTAAAATACCACAATTTTAAATACCCTAGGATGTCTAGTTTTCCAAAATATATGGTTTTATGGGGTAAAATACTTTGACAGGCTTCAAAAGTGTCCCAAATGGAACATGGGCGCAGGCTGACTACATGTCAAAATTCCAAGTTGGAAATGCACCCCCCCCTAAACGTGGCCTTTTAGCCCCAAATAATCTAACTAACCTACACATGGGTGGTATCCCTGTACTCAGGAGATGTTGCTAAACACATATTAAGGTGTTGTTTGGCACTGACACATAATAGGATCTGTGAATTCATGCCCGATGTACAATGAATGTGAAAAACAAATTACTATCCATAACATTGACATAGGCTGGTGGTAGAATTAGTGCATGAAAAGTGTTAAAATACTACCATTTGAAATACCCTAGGGTGTCTAGTTTTCAAAAATATATGGTTTTGTGGGGTAGAATACACTTTTTGGCTTCAAAAATGTCCCAAATGGGACATGGGCGCAGGTTTTCTGCACGTCAGAATTCCAAGTTGGAAAACCAAAAAGCGCACCTCTCAAATGTGGCCTTTTAACCCCCAAATAACCTAACCAACCTATACATGGGTGGTATCCCTGTACTCAGGAGATGTTGCTGAACACATATTGAGGTGTTGTTTGGCACTGACATATAACAGGATCTGTGAATTCATGCCCAAAGTACTATGTATGTGAAAAAAAATTACTATCCATAACATTGACATAGGCTGGTAGTATAATTAGTGCATGGAAAGTGTTAAAATACTACCATTTGAAATACCCTAGGGTGTCTAGTTTTCAAAAATATATGGTTTTGTGGGATAGAATACACTTTTTGGCTTCAAAAATGTCCCAAATGGGACATGGGCGCAGGTTTTCTGCACGTCAGAATTCCAAGTTGGAAAACCAAAAAGCGCACCTCTCAAATGTGGCCTTTTAACCCCCAAATAACCTAACCAACCTATACATGGGTGGTATCCCTGTACTCAGGAGATGTTGCTGAACACATATTGAGGTGTTGTTTGGCACTGACATATAACAGGATCTGTGAATTCATGCCCAAAGTTCAATGTATGTGAAAAAAAATTACTACCCAAAGCATTGACATAGGCTGGTAGTATAATTAGTGCATGGAAAGTGTTAAAATACTACCATTTGAAATACCCTAGGGTGTCTAGTTTAAAAAAATATATGGTTTTGTGGGGTAGAATACACTTTCTGGCTTCAAAAATGTCCCAAATGGGACATGGGCACAAGTTTTCTGCATGTCAGAATTCCAAGTTGGAAAACCAAAATGCGCACCCCCTAAATGTGGCCTTTTAGCCCCAAAACAAACCAACAAACCTATGCATGGGTGGTATCCCTGTACTCAGGAGATGTTGCTGAACACATATTGAGGTGTTATTTGGAAATACCCCTTCACATTTTAAGGTAATGTTTACCTAAATTGCAATATATGTGAAAAATTAAAAAAAAAGATTTTTTGCTGCAAACTTTGGCATAGATTGGTGGTAAAATGGCTACATGAAATGTGTCAAAATACCCCAAGTTAAATGCCCTGAGTTGTCTAGTTTTCAAAAATATGTACATGTTGGGGGTCATTCATGGATTTAGTACAGAAATCAGTGTTACAATGTCACTGTCGCTAATTTTGAAAGAAGGGATTTTAAAATAGCTTTGCACCACTTATAGTTCTGGCCCTGTAACATGAATAAAAAAGCACAAAAACATAAAAACATGGGCTATTTCTGAACTCAGGACATATATTAGAAACTTTTTAGCAGTGTTTTTTTTGTTGTCTCTTGTACATGAGTATACGATTTTTCAAATAAAAGTCATAAAAAAATAATTTTTTCAATTTTTTTGCCATATTTTATTATTTTTTTTACATCAAATTATATGCTATTATCAAAATAATGGTATCAAAAGAAAGCCCTTCTTATGACGATAAAAACGATATATAGTTTGTGCGGGTACACTAAATGAGACAGAAATAAATTACAGCAAAACACAAACTGCTCAGAAATGTTAAAACAGCCCATGTCACCAAGCGTCGGACAAGCCAAAAAAGTCATGTCACTAAGGGGTTAAGTTACTTCTAAATAGGCTTTATTGTTATTTAAAAACAAACAAACAGTGAACATTGAGCAGACATTAAAATTGTCACCTAACAAGCTGCCATGGACTGCTAATTATGTCTGTCTGTTGATATAGATCAGAGGCGTCCAACGTGCGGGCCAAACCGCCGGGCATCGAGGTTCTGCCCGCCTGAGCTCTGCTGTGTGTGTGTGGGGTAAGTGTATGTATGTAAGTGTGTGTGTGTGTATAAATGTGTGTGTGGGGTAAGTGTGTGTGTGTGGGGGGGGTGGGTGGTGTAAGTGTGTGTATAAATGTGTGTGGGGGTAAGTGTATGTATGTGAGTGTGTGTATAAATGTGGATGTGTGTGGGGGGTAAGTCTATGTATGTGATTGTGTGTGGGGTAAGTGTAAGTGTGTATGTATGTGAGTGTGTGTATAAATGTGGATGTGTGTGGGGGGTAAGTGTAAGTGTGTATGTATGTGAGTGTGTGTATAAATGTGGATGTGTGTGGGGGGTAAGTCTATGTATGTGATTGTGTGTGGGGTAAGTGTAAGTGTGTATGTATGTGAGTGTGTGTATAAATGTGGGTGTGTTTGGGGGGGGTAAGTGTATGTGAGTGCGTGTGTGTGTGGGGGGGTAAGTGTATGTATGCGAGTGTGTGTATAAATGTGTATCTATGTGAGTTCATGTTAAGTGGGTGTGGGGTAAGTATGTGTGTGTATAAATGTGTGTGTATGTGAGTGTGTGTATGTGAGTGCGTGTGTGTGTGTGGGGGGGTAGGTGTATGTATGCGAGTGTTTGTATAAATGTGTATCTATGTGAGTTCATGTTAAGTGGGTGTGTGTGTGTGTGTGTGTGTGGGGGGGGGGTAAGTATGTGTGTGTGTGTGTGTGTGTGTGTGTGTGTGTGTGTATAAATGTGTGTGTGTGTGTGTGGGGTAAGTATGTGAGTGTGTGTGTATAAATGTGTATGTGTGTGGGGTAAGTATGTGTGTGTGTGTGTATAAATGTGTATGTGTGTGGGGTAAGTATGTATGTGTGTGTGTGTGTGTGTGTGTGTATAAATGTGTATGTGTGTGGGGTAAGTATGTATGTGTGTGTGTGTGTGTGTGTGTGTGTGTGTATAAATGTGTGTGTGTGTGGGGTAAGTATGTGTGTGTGTGTGTGTGTGTGTATAAATGTGTGTGTGTGTGGGGTAAGTATGTGTGTGTGTGTGTGTGTGTGTATAAATGTGTGTGTGTGTGTGTGGGGTAAGTATGTATGTGAGTGTGTGTGTGTATAAATGTGTATGTGTGTGGGGTAAGTATGTGTGTGTATAAATGTGTGTGTGTGGGGTAAGTATGTATGTGAGTGTGTGTGTGTGTGTGTGTGTGTGTGTGTGTGTGTATAAATGTGTGTGTGTGTGTGTGTGTATAAATGTGTATGTGTGTGGGGTGTGTGTGTGTGTGTATAAATGTGTATGTGTGTGGGGTAAGTGTGTGTGTGTGTGTGTATAAATGTGTATGTGTGTGGGGTAAGTGTGTGTGTGTGTGTGTATAAATGTGTATGTGTGTGGGGTAAGTGTGTGTGTGTGTGTGTATAAATGTGTGTGTGTGTGTGTGTGTGTGGGGTAAGTGTGTGTGTGTGTGTGTGTATAAATGTGTATGTGTGTGGGGTAAGTGTGTGTGTGTGTGTATAAATGTGTATGTGTGTGGGGTAAGTGTGTGTGTGTGTGTGTGTGTGTATAAATGTGTATGTGTGTGGGGTAAGTGTGTGTGTGTGTATAAATGTGTATGTGTGTGGGGTAAGTATGTATGTGTGTGTGTGTATAAATGTGTATGTGTGTGGGGTAAGTGTGTATGTGTGTGGGGTAAGTGTGTATGTGTGTGGGGTAAGTGTGTATGCGAGTGTGTGTGTGTGTGTGTATATAAATGTGTATGTGTGTGTGGGGTATGTATGTGTATGTGTGTGGGGGGTAAGTATGTATGTGAGTGTGTGTGTGTGTGTGTGTGTGTGTGTGTGGGGGGGGGGGGGTGAGTGTGTGTGTGTGTATAAATGTGTATGTATGTGTGTGTGTGTGTGGGGGGGGGTAAGTGTGACTGTGTGTGGGAAGGGGGTGGGTAGGTGTGACTGTGTATGCATGTGTGTGTTTGTAGTTAATGTGACCACTGCACATTAGTGTGAAAAATAAATAAATATATATATATATATATATATATATATATATAATATGTATACACACATGTATATAATTATGTATATTATTCTCTGAATGAATGAAAAATGAATGCAGCCCACTCACACATACATTTCTAGCGAAGTGGCCCTTTGCAGAATAAACTTGGACACCCCTGATATAGATGCTTCTTCCAAGAACCGTGTTACATGGGATCTCAAATATGATCAGGTCATTAGATATAATGCCAACACTTCCTGACAGTGGGACATAATCAGTCTAAAAGTAAAGTGGATTCACAATGTAAAGGACCCTGACAGCAACATTTGCCTCTTCAGCAGTGAAAGGGTTAGTTAGACATGCTGCCATTATCTTGGGCTCGGCATATTGTCAGAAGACAATTATGGATTTTATTAGCTTTATTATGATTGGCTCCAAATGATTTTTCCAAAGAGTGCTCTATTTGTAAAAACAGATCATTAATGATAAGAGCAGATGACATGGGGCTTACAGAAAGGGTGGGTGACTGCACTGGATATTTTATGTGAAGAATGTCTGTACTGAAAGAGCTTGTTTTTCAGACAGTTCTTAGATGAACAGATCTCGGAGATCGGAATGCATTGTTCTGGTGTTTTCACAGCACTTGTTGCAATAAAGCATCCTTACCCGGACCGGAAGAAATTTGGATTACTAGACACAAACTGTTAAGGATTAATCATAACAATTAGCTAATGTGTTAACAATTAGTACTTTCCATCAACCTGCTTGCAGAGCAACCACTGCTTATACATATGGAGGGAAATATGTAATGATGTATTAAAGAAAAGCACAGAGCTGGCTTCTCGTTTCACAAGTCTCAGCCAGTACAGCCTCCAGGGGATTGTTTACAGTGATTTTTCTTCCTTTATGATGTTATTGTATAGACATGGGGCAGCGAGGCTGGAAAAAAAACACTTTTTTGAACCCAGATCTCGCCATATTTTGCAGTAAGAAAAAAGCAATGAAAAACGAAACTACCAATGGGATTTTAGTGTTCTGTTAATCCACATTTCAAAACAATGATTCTTAACATTCATAAGTTTTATTTTTCAGTATGTCTTAATCAGACTCAAAAGTCTACATTTTCTGTTTGAATACCGTCCTGCGGTTGTTACATCTTTACCTTCTGGGAGGTTCTGGTCACTAGAGATTTCAGGGGGTATTTGGATAACTTTCTCTTATTTTTCCCCTGTTCTTTATTGCTTTTAGTCATACTAACATCAGAACACATTTTCAAATATTTCAAGAGAATTCTTGACAGGTCAGTCAAATACAGAAAAGACTAATCCCATATAGTGTTACAGATACATTGTCTGTGTACCTTGGCTAATACACCAGATAATATATCCTACGTGCATACATTTTGTTTTCTATGCAATCTTCAGGAAGGCCACTCTTATCGCTTGCAAACCAAAGGTTTGCCATAGAAAGCCAAGTAGAGTTTTCAAATGTTTTCTTCTCTAATTGTTTTAATGCTTCTGGTAATAAGGTCACCAATGGCAACCATTTTCAAAGAATTTTGACGTCAGTTTATCTTTATCTAATGAAGATTTGTTCCAATCAAGAATACAAATCTGTCATTCATCATGGAGTGTGATGGAGGGTCTGCTATTGTCCACTGTAACATAATGGCCTTCTGTATTGTTGGCGCTAGAGCAGGTAAAAGGGATCTCTCTGCAGGCTTTGGTGTAGTTTTGTCCTGTTCAGTGTATATGTCAAAAAGTGCCCATTTAGGGGAAATGGTGTAGTTCAGTTTTAGTTGGTCAATACTAAAATATTTTCAAAAATGGCCCTTATAGGTGGCAGGACCATATACAATGTTAAATATCAGTGTCTAGTTGTCCACATGTTTTGGTTGCTGGTTTAAGACAAATAATGTTGTAGGTCAGGGCTTGACAAATTTATTTTGATTTTAGGAGCCAGACATTTTTTTTAGGAGCCAGACAATCACGCAAACATAAACACAATTCATAAACACACACGCCTACTTCACATATATACAAACACACATACTTTACATATACACATATATACAAACACCTCACACACACAAATATACACAAACACCTCACACACACATATATACACAAACACCTCACACACACATATATTCACAAACACCTCACACACACATATATTCACAAACACCTCACACACACATATATTCACAAACACCTCACACACACATATATACAAACAACTCACACACACATATATACAAACACACATACTTTACATATACACATATATACAAACACCTCACACACACACACATATATACAAACACACATACTTTACATATACACATATATACAAACACCTCACACACACACATATATACAAACACACATACTTTACATATACACATATATACAAACACCTCACACACATATATACAAACACCTCACACACACATATATACAAACACCTCACACACACATATATACAAACACCTCACACACCCATATATATATATATAAACACCTCACACACCCATATATATATATATATATAAACACCTCACACACCCATATATACAAACCCCTCACACACACCTACTTTACAATACATACAAACACACACCCACCTAACACAGTCTTTTCGTGGGGGTTTCTTCTTGATGTGTCCCCCTCCCAGCTGCTTTACCTCACTGCAGGGGAGGGGGACATTCACGCTGCAGCTTAACTCCGTTGGTCGGCGTGCTGAGTGCCAGGATGTCACGTGACGACACCTGGCACTCAGACACGCATTGCGCGAGGGGGCGGAGCTTGCAGTCTGTGCCATCGGCTGCGGAAAAATCGGATGGCAGCGGCAAGGGGACCAGGAGGCTGACAGCACCCAGGCGCCAGGTCTAATTTCCTGGTCGCCATGGCGACCTGGCGCCTGGGGTTTGTCGAGCCCTGTTGTAGGTCATCTCAGGATGCATGCTTGAGTTAAATTGATTGTTAAAGGGATAAAATTCTGTATTAGATCTTAACAAGTGAGATTAGGCCATCTGTGTGTCCAAGTCGTAAAACCGTCATTTTGATATTGAAAATCTATTGTCTACTTGCGTGTTTGTAGATGACTGTTGTTAAGTGCACCAGAGTCAGCTATTGTAGTGTTACCCTATGTAAATCATTGCTTTCTCTGATACTATCATGATATTTAATATTACTGTTGTGAAATTGTGTATTTTAAGCTAGTGAAGCTGATGTAGTTTAGGTGGCTTAATTGTGTTCCCTCCCTTTGCGTATGAGGTCAGTATATTCGATTTGGTGTCAGTAACAGTATAGTAAATTTAGTGTAATTTAGTAGTTTATTTGCCAAAGAGAGAGCTTAATGGGAGGATCAGAAAAGCTAATAACCTGCTAACAATTAACAATATTTTCTTTGTCTACGTACCAGAATGAAAGCTCTATAATTGAACTTGTACTCCGACTGGGGTTAACTTAAAACTATATTTGTGATGGCTACTGAGGAATAAGCAATTAAGCGTTTACTACATTTTTAGAAGCTATTAAATACCGAAATTCAAAAATCTATGAATCTGCTTTGACCTGTATGTAAGGGGCTTTGTTTGAAGAACCTTATTCAACTATTACTTACAACATTGACATTATATCTACAATCATACTAAACATTACTCACAGCAAGCTGTCATATACAGATTGAGCATCCCTTATCCAAAAATCCATTATCCAAACCTTTTTTTCAGATTTTGCCACAAGTTGCAAACTCTACATACACATATCAGAATGCAAGCGCACAAGTCGAGCCCCCTTAAGCTGAAATGTAGCTTTTTACATCCCTGCTCTTGTTCAAACACACAAGCATGCCCACAAAGCGTAATACAATGGCACATGTGCAGGCCTGACACGCTGATAGCAGGTTCCTAACAAGACCTCATATCACAACTACATCACCGTAAAAGTGATTTATTCGCTCTATACATTATTCGCATTGATACTACTGTATTTCATGAGTGCTGAGAGGCTTTAATATATCTTATTGGTAAAAAATTATCCATTATCCGAAATACTTCTGGTCCCAAGCATTTTGGATAAGGGATACTCAACCTTTAGTTCTTTACTCTTGTTAAGTAATAGGAATGTATTTAGTGGTTTGAGAATCATTTTTTCCCAAAGTTTACAGTGCTTTGGTTTATACCGACCAAAGGCAGAGATTAACAAATATTTGTTGACTTTGTCAAACTCTGATTTAGATTTAGTTATTCCATAAGCTATTAAGCTGTCTGTATTGAGTACTTTGTAACCACTGCTGTAAAGTACACCTACTAGGATTGCAACCGGCCAGTCCTCTAACAAAGAGCATAATCCCCAAGGAACCATTTTGGGCTTTGCTCACCCTGTTCGTGACCAAGGCCACCATTCAGGTATTTCTTACCAGTGAACCTGATGTACAATAAAACTATTATTAAATCTGTACTTTGTGCTAACCTCTCATTTTGTACATGCAGTATAACTTGTTGGAAAGGAAACCATATAAAATGAAATTTACCTAAATCTACTAATCGGCAATAAGCACATTTAAAATCCTCATAAGATGTTCTGGTGTCTGGCAATGCTTTCAATCCTTTGCGGTTTCCCCTTGGATTGCACGAACTATGCTTCTTCAGCAACATTTTGTAGAATATATTACAAGAAAAAAAGATCCTGCAGGAAAGGAATATCTGACCTAATAATAGCTAAAAAAAAAAAAAAAAAAAAATAGGGCTGTGCCATTTAAAACACAAGAGGGATCTTAAAACACATGTGAACAAAACACCAAATAAAGGGTTGCAGCAAAGCTTTCGGAAGTAGATTACAGCCATCACAATGTGATTGAAGTACAGCACATTACCATCTTGTACACTCACTGACACGAAGGCAAGCATGTCTTTTATTGGCTCTTTATACACTAATGGCTTTACATGAACATTCTGATGAATGATTTATACTTTAGAAAAACTGTTATTTTTTCTTGCCAATAAATTATGTTCCCAAACTTGATACATGGGTGCAAAAAAAAAAGTGAATTTTAATATGTACAGTAATATTTCATATCCCTATCATTTCTAATTCATGCATATCATCATGCTTGGTAAATATTCATGCAGCCAGCGCTGTGGAATATGTTGGAGCTTAATAAATGTTAATAGTACTAACCAAAAACCTTTGGTTCAAAATATCAATTTTAATTTGACATTTTTGAGTAGACGAAGAATAACGTTCTAAAGGCATTTTAATCACTTCACGCTGGATGAATTATTATGACATTGAAGTTTCCAGGGGTCCATGTGAAATAGTACATTGCAATCCTCCATGTTGGGTCCATTTAACAATGCCATTTTTAAAAGCTTAGTCATTTCCTATATTTCACTACCTTGTTTTCATTATCTTTAAAACATAGATGCAGGGCTGGATATATGTATGTATAGTTTGAGAGAGAGTTTTTGTTTTTTATTCCATCCTTGCACCATGCAAGGATGCTTTGCTGGTGTAATTTTCAGGAACTTGAAACAGGTGCAGATTTAGGGATGTGAACATACTCCTCGGGAAGCTTGAGTGATGGATTTGATCAGCCTTGCACACACATACACGTTTAGAATAGAACATTTCTATATTGATTCTACACATTTGTCACAGATCAGTTTTTCTGTATGCAAGCATTCCTGAGGAATCTCTTATTTATTTTATTTACTTTTTTAGAATGTGTTTTACCAGGAAGAATACAAACAAGATTTCTCTCCGTTTCAAGTATGTAATGGGGACCCAGTCCAGAAAGGAATTTACACAGTTACACATTTAACAGTAGGTTAAAAAAAACATTATATATATATATATAAGTTGAAAAAAGAACATTCAGGGTAAATCATTATTGATACAAAAAAACCTAAAAGAAAACAACATGTACAGGATGTATATAGGAGTTCGTACACTAATAAAGCTTTTTTTGTCTCTGTTTTTGTTTGCTTGCAAGACTAGGTCATCTGTTCATCAGCATGTACAGTAGTAACTTTATTTAGAAGCGAATTGACTTTAATTTTTCTTATTTTGAAGTCATTGACTTCTGTTTTTTGATTGTTTTTTTGCTTATGCTACTGATGTCATGGAGGCTAAAAGTGCCAGATCCTATGTAAGAATTGGTCTATGAATTGTACAATTATTGTTTGCAATATAAGACAGTGGCAGTTATCTTTCAGGATTTTTTTCAGTTCATTTCTTGTGTTTGGTTAACTGGTCAAAATGAAAACAATGTAGCTGACCACCAAAATACCAGCTATAAAGTTTAGAACAACAGAAAAAAAAGCACTAGAATACATGGAGAACGTCCTTTCTGGTTTTGTTAAATGTAAAAACATTATTGTATTACTCTTTTGAAAAGTGTTTTCCCAATGATGTGATGTGTCGCTTGTGTTAGGTTTGGACACTGGCCTTTCAGTACCAGTGTTTCTATACCTTGCACTAGGTAATGTATGGGAAGGATGTTATAAACAAATTTAGGGCAAGATTTATCAAGGCAAAAAAGAGCTATTTTAAAGAAAAGTGCTAAATTTGGATCAAACTGCCATTCCATTGGTTTCCATGGTAATCACTACTATTTTAGTCCTTTTTCCTGAAATAGCACCAGTTTTGTCTTGATAGTGTTTTGCTTTTATGCCTATAGCATAGAAGTACATTTTGCAAATATATAACGGACACAACAGATGTGTATATTCTGGCATCAATATGATGCGCCAACTTGGATGTTTTGGTGTCCATTTCAGAAGAAAGTTTACAATATTATATATATTAAATGTTTATACCTACTTTAAGTGAATGTATCATCCAAAAATTGTGGTGTATTTTAAGTTTAATAGTCTTTATTTTTTAAATACAAGGATCTTAAAAATATGTATACTGCTTCAGTCCAGAACCATTGTGAAGTGAAAACATTATAGCTGGCACACCGCTATAACAGATTTGTTTTGGTTTGTTTGTTTGTTTTGTGTAGTGTTTGTTTATAGTCGTGACTATTTTAGCCTGTTGCATTACTTTTTTACATGTAGAGTGATGGAGCAAGTAGCACTGAATCTCAAGATGGCAGGTTTCACATGTCTACCCCGTTAATACATTATGCATTTAGTTTCTTTCGTTGCTTTTCCTTCTCTCAGAAGGAATCAACATTCAAGCCTACTAGACAATATAGGCATTTCACAGCTCATTACATTTTTGAAAGAGAGGCTGCAGTTAAATGTATTCACTGATCATGGAAGGTTTTAAATAACAAATGCCACAAAAGGAACATCTTCATGTCAAGCAAACGGTAGATACCGTCTACAATAAGTAGCCAAAACTACTATTTTAAAGACGTTTTAATGTAACTTAATCATGTTCAAAGTTGTGAAATACTTTTTATATAAAAATGCATATGAGTGTGCATAATCTAACTTTGTATGTGTTGTTTTCTCTGTCTCTCTCTCTCTCTCTCTCTCTCTCTCTGTAAGTATGACTCTCTCACTGTGTGTGTAAGTGTGACTCTCTCTCACTGTGTGTGTGTAAGTGTGACTCTCTCTCACTGTGTGTGTGTAAGTGTGACTCTCTCTCACTGTGTGTGTGTAAGTGTGACTCTCTCTCACTTTGTGTGTGTAAGTGTGACTCTCTCTCACTGTGTGTGTGTGTGTGACTCTCTCTCACTCTGTGTGTGTGTGTGTGTGTGTGTGTGTGACTCTCTCTCACTCTGTGTGTGTGTGTGTGTGACTCTCTCTCACTGTGTGTGTGTGTGTGTGTGACTCTCTCTCACTGTGTGTGTGTGTGTGTGTGTGACTCTCTCTCACTGTGTGTGTGTGTGTGTGTGTGTGACTCTCTCTCACTGTGTGTGTGTGTGTGTGTGACTCTCTCTCACTCTGTGTGTGTGTGTGTGTGTGACTCTCTCTCACTGTGTGTGTGTGTGTGTGTGTGTGTGTGTAAGTGTGACTCTCTCTCACTGTGTGTGTGTGTGTGTAAGTGTGACTCTCTCTCACTGTGTGTGTGTGTGTGTGTGTGTAAGTGTGACTCTCTCTCACTGTGTGTGTGTGTGTGTAAGTGTGACTCTCTCTCACTGTGTGTGTGTGTAAGTGTGACTCTCTCTCACTGTGTGTGTGTGTGTAAGTGTGTAAGTGTGACTCTCTCTCACTGTGTGTGTGTGTGTGTGTGTGTAAGTGTGACTCTCTCTCACTGTGTGTGTGTGTGTGTGTAAGTGTGACTCTCTCTCACTGTGTGTGTGTGTGTGTAAGTGTGACTCTCTCTCACTGTGTGTGTGTGTGTGTAAGTGTGACTCTCTCTCACTGTGTGTGTGTGTGTGTGTGTGTAAGTGTGACTCTCTCTCACTGTGTGTGTGTGTGTGTGTGTGTGTGTAAGTGTGACTCTCTCTCACTGTGTGTGTGTGTGTGTGTGTGTAAGTGTGACTCTCTCTCACTGTGTGTGTGTGTGTGTGTGTGTGTGTGTAAGTGTGACTCTCTCTCACTGTGTGTGTGTGTGTGTGTGTGTGTGTGTGTGTAAGTGTGACTCTCTCTCACTGTGTGTGTGTGTGTGTGTAAGTGTGACTCTCTCTCACTGTGTGTGTGTAAGTGTGACTCTCTCTCACTGTGTGTGTGTGTGTGTGTGTAAGTGTGACTCTCTCTCACTGTGTGTGTGTGTAAGTGTGACTCTCTCTCACTGTGTGTGTGTGTGTGTGTGTGTGTGTGTAAGTGTGACTCTCTCTCACTGTGTGTGTGTGTGTAAGTGTGACTCTCTCTCACTGTGTGTGTGTGTGTGTGTGTGTGTAAGTGTGACTCTCTCTCACTGTGTGTGTGTGTGTGTGTAAGTGTGACTCTCTCTCACTGTGTGTGTGTGTGTGTGTGTGTGTAAGTGTGACTCTCTCTCACTGTGTGTGTGTGTGTGTAAGTGTGACTCTCTCACTGTGTGTGTGTGTGTGTGTGTAAGTGTGACTCTCTCTCACTGTGTGTGTGTGTAAGTGTGACTCTCTCTCACTGTGTGTGTGTGTAAGTGTGACTCTCTCTCACTGTGTAAGTGTGACTCTCTCTCACTGTGTGTGTGTGTGTGTAAGTGTGACTCTCTCTCACTGTGTGTGTGTGTGTAAGTGTGACTCTCTCTCACTGTGTGTGTGTGTGTGTAAGTGTGACTCTCTCTCACTGTGTGTGTGTGTAAGTGTGACTCTCTCTCACTGTGTGTGTGTGTAAGTGTGACTCTCTCTCACTGTGTGTGTGTGTGTGTGTAAGTGTGACTCTCTCTCACTGTGTGTGTGTGTGTGTGTGTAAGTGTGACTCTCTCACTGTGTGTGTGTAAGTGTGACTCTCTCTCACTGTGTGTGTGTGTAAGTGTGACTCTCTCTCACTGTGTGTGTGTGTAAGTGTGACTCTCTCTCACTGTGTGTGTGTGTAAGTGTGACTCTCTCTCACTGTGTGTGTGTGTAAGTGTGACTCTCTCTCACTGTGTGTGTGTGTAAGTGTGACTCTCTCTCACTGTGTGTGTGTGTGTAAGTGTGACTCTCTCTCACTGTGTGTGTGTGTGTAAGTGTGACTCTCTCTCACTGTGTGTGTGTGTGTGTGTAAGTGTGACTCTCTCTCACTGTGTGTGTGTGTGTGTGTGTGTGTGTAAGTGTGACTCTCTCTCACTGTGTGTGTGTGTGTGTGTGTGTGTAAGTGTGACTCTCTCTCACTGTGTGTGTGTGTGTGTGTGTGTGTGTGTGTGTGTGTAAGTGTGACTCTCTCTCACTGTGGGTGTGTAAGTGTGACTCTCTCTCACTGTGTGTGTGTGTGTGTGTGTGTGTGTGTAAGTGTGACTCTCTCTCACTGTGTGTGTGTAAGTGTGACTCTCTCTCACTGTGTGTGTGTGTGTGTGTGTGTAAGTGTGACTCTCTCTCACTGTGTGTGTGTGTGTGACTCTCTCTCACTGTGTGTGTGTGTGTGTAAGTGTGACTCTCTCTCACTGTGTGTGTGTGTGTGTAAGTGTGACTCTCTCTCACTGTGTGTGTGTGTAAGTGTGACTCTCTCTCACTGTGTGTGTGTGTAAGTGTGACTCTCTCTCACTGTGTGTGTGTGTGTGTAAGTGTGACTCTCTCTCACTGTGTGTGTGTGTGTGTGTGTGTAAGTGTGACTCTCTCTCACTGTGTGTGTGTGTGTGTGTGTGTGTGACTCTCTCTCACTGTGTGTGTGTGTGTGTGTGTGTGTGTGACTCTCTCTCACTGTGTGTGTGTGTGTGTAAGTGTGACTCTCTCTCACTGTGTGTGTGTGTGTGTGTGTAAGTGTGACTCTCTCTCACTGTGTGTGTGTGTGTGTGTGTGTAAGTGTGACTCTCTCTCACTGTGTGTGTGTGTGTGTAAGTGTGACTCTCTCTCACTGTGTGTGTGTGTGTGTAAGTGTGACTCTCTCTCACTGTGTGTGTGTGTGTAAGTGTGTAAGTGTGACTCTCTCTCACTGTGTGTGTGTGTGTGTAAGTGTGACTCTCTCTCACTGTGTGTGTGTGTGTGTGTGTGTAAGTGTGACTCTCTCTCACTGTGTGTGTGTGTGTGTGTAAGTGTGACTCTCTCTCACTGTGTGTGTGTGTGTGTGTGTAAGTGTGACTCTCTCTCACTGTGTGTGTGTGTGTGTGTGTGTGTGTGTAAGTGTGACTCTCTCTCACTGTGTGTGTGTGTGTGTGTGTGTGTGTGTGTAAGTGTGACTCTCTCTCACTGTGTGTGTGTGTGTGTGTGTGTAAGTGTGACTCTCTCTCACTGTGTGTGTGTGTGTGTGTGTGTGTGTAAGTGTGACTCTCTCACTGTGTGTGTGTGTGTGTAAGTGTGACTCTCTCTCACTGTGTGTGTGTGTGTGTGTGTGTGTGTGTGTAAGTGTGACTCTCTCTCACTGTGTGTGTGTGTGTGTAAGTGTGACTCTCTCTCACTGTGTGTGTGTGTGTGTGTGTGTGTGTGTGTAAGTGTGACTCTCTCTCACTGTGTGTGTGTGTGTGTGTAAGTGTGACTCTCTCTCACTGTGTGTGTGTGTGTGTGTGTGTAAGTGTGACTCTCTCTCACTGTGTGTGTGTGTGTGTAAGTGTGACTCTCTCTCACTGTGTGTGTGTGTGTGTGTGTGTGTGTGTAAGTGTGACTCTCTCTCACTGTGTGTGTGTGTGTGTGTGTGTAAGTGTGACTCTCTCACTGTGTGTGTGTGTGTGTGTGTGTGTGTGTAAGTGTGACTCTCTCTCACTGTGTGTGTGTGTGTGTAAGTGTGACTCTCTCTCACTGTGTGTGTGTAAGTGTGACTCTCTCTCACTGTGTGTGTGTGTGTGTGTGTGTGTGTGTGTGTAAGTGTGACTCTCTCTCACTGTGTGTGTGTGTGTGTGTGTGACTCTCTCTCACTGTGTGTGTGTGTGTGTGTGTGTAAGTGTGACTCTCTCTCACTGTGTGTGTGTGTAAGTGTGACTCTCTCACTGTGTGTGTGTGTGTAAGTGTGACTCTCTCTCACTGTGTGTGTGTGTGTAAGTGTGACTCTCTCTCACTGTGTGTGTGTGTGTGTGTGTAAGTGTGACTCTCTCTCACTGTGTGTGTGTGTGTGTAAGTGTGACTCTCTCTCACTGTGTGTGTGTGTGTGTGTGTAAGTGTGACTCTCTCTCACTGTGTGTGTGTGTAAGTGTGACTCTCTCTCACTGTGTGTGTGTGTGTGTGTGTGTGTGTGTGTGTAAGTGTGACTCTCTCTCACTGTGTGTGTGTGTGTGTGTGTAAGTGTGACTCTCTCTCACTGTGTGTGTGTGTGTGTAAGTGTGACTCTCTCTCACTGTGTGTGTGTGTGTGTGTGTAAGTGTGACTCTCTCTCACTGTGTGTGTGTAAGTGTGACTCTCTCTCACTGTGTGTGTGTGTGTGTAAGTGTGACTCTCTCTCACTGTGTGTGTGTGTGTGTGTGTGTAAGTGTGACTCTCTCTCACTGTGTGTGTGTGTGTGTGTGTAAGTGTGACTCTCTCTCACTGTGTGTGTGTGTGTGTAAGTGTGACTCT
Organism: Pelodytes ibericus; assembly: GCA_036172795.1. Lineage (NCBI taxonomy): Eukaryota > Metazoa > Chordata > Amphibia > Anura > Pelodytidae > Pelodytes > Pelodytes ibericus. Next base: position 150,589,408 of record CM069861.1, read on the forward strand.
CTCACTGTGTGTGTGTGTGTGTGTGTGTAAGTGTGACTCTCTCTCACTGTGTGTGTGTGTAAGTGTGACTCTCTCTCACTGTGTAAGTGTGACTCTCTCTCACTGTGTGTGTGTGTGTAAGTGTGACTCTCTCTCACTGTGTGTGTGTGTGTAAGTGTGACTCTCTCTCACTGTGTGTGTGTGTAAGTGTGACTCTCTCTCACTGTGTGTGTGTGTAAGTGTGACTCTCTCACTGTGTGTGTGTGTGTGTGTGTGTAAGTGTGACTCTCTCTCACTGTGTGTGTGTGTAAGTGTGACTCTCTCTCACTGTGTGTGTGTGTAAGTGTGACTCTCTCTCACTGTGTGTGTGTAAGTGTGACTCTCTCTCACTGTGTGTGTGTAAGTGTGACTCTCTCTCACTGTGTGTGTGTGTAAGTGTGACTCTCTCTCACTGTGTGTGTGTGTAAGTGTGACTCTCTCTCACTGTGTGTGTGTGTAAGTGTGACTCTCTCTCACTGTGTGTGTGTGTGTGTGTGTAAGTGTGACTCTCTCTCACTGTGTGTGTGTGTGTGTGTGTAAGTGTGACTCTCTCTCACTGTGTGTGTGTGTGTGTGTGTGTAAGTGTGACTCTCTCTCACTGTGTGTGTGTGTGTGTGTGTAAGTGTGACTCTCTCTCACTGTGTGTGTGTGTGTGTGTGTGTGTGTGTGTGTAAGTGTGACTCTCTCTCACTGTGTGTGTGTGTGTGTGTGTGTGTAAGTGTGACTCTCTCTCACTGTGTGTGTGTGTGTGTAAGTGTGACTCTCTCTCACTGTGTGTGTGTAAGTGTGACTCTCTCTCACTGTGTGTGTGTGTGTGTGTGTGTGTGTGTGTGTGTAAGTGTGACTCTCTCTCACTGTGTGTGTGTGTGTGTGTGACTCTCTCTCACTGTGTGTGTGTGTGTGTAAGTGTGACTCTCTCTCACTGTGTGTGTGTGTGTGTAAGTGTGACTCTCTCTCACTGTGTGTGTGTGTGTGTGTGTAAGTGTGACTCTCTCTCACTGTGTGTGTGTGTGTGTGTGTGTGTGTGTGTGTGTGTGTGTAAGTGTGACTCTCTCTCACTGTGTGTGTGTGTGTGTGTAAGTGTGACTCTCTCTCACTGTGTGTGTGTGTGTGTGTGTAAGTGTGACTCTCTCACTGTGTGTGTGTGTGTGTAAGTGTGACTCTCTCACTGTGTGTGTGTGTGTGTAAGTGTGACTCTCTCTCACTGTGTGTGTGTGTAAGTGTGACTCTCTCTCACTGTGTGTGTGTGTGTGTGTGTGTAAGTGTGACTCTCTCTCACTGTGTGTGTAAGTGTGACTCTCTCTCACTGTGTGTGTGTGTAAGTGTGACTCTCTCTCACTGTGTGTGTGTGTGTGTGTAAGTGTGACTCTCTCTCACTGTGTGTGTGTGTGTGTAAGTGTGACTCTCTCTCACTGTGTGTGTGTGTAAGTGTGACTCTCTCTCACTGTGTGTGTGTGTGTGTGTAAGTGTGACTCTCTCTCACTGTGTGTGTGTGTGTGTGTGTGTGTAAGTGTGACTCTCTCTGTGTGTGTGTGTAAGTGTGACTCTCTCTCACTGTGTGTGTGTGTGTAAGTGTGACTCTCTCTCACTGTGTGTGTGTGTGTGTGTAAGTGTGACTCTCTCTCACTGTGTGTGTGTGTGTGTGTGTGTGTAAGTGTGACTCTCTCTCACTGTGTGTGTGTGTGTGTGTGTGTGTGTAAGTGTGACTCTCTCTCACTGTGTGTGTGTGTGTGTGTGTAAGTGTGACTCTCTCTCACTGTGTGTGTGTGTGTGTGTGTGTGTGTGTGTGTAAGTGTGACTCTCTCTCACTGTGTGTGTGTGTGTGTGTAAGTGTGACTCTCTCTCACTGTGTGTGTGTAAGTGTGACTCTCTCTCACTGTGTGTGTGTGTGTAAGTGTGACTCTCTCTCACTGTGTGTGTGTGTGTAAGTGTGACTCTCTCTCACTGTGTGTGTGTGTAAGTGTGACTCTCTCTCACTGTGTGTGTGTGTGTAAGTGTGACTCTCTCTCACTGTGTGTGTGTAAGTGTGACTCTCTCTCACTGTGTGTGTGTGTAAGTGTGACTCTCTCTCACTGTGTGTGTGTGTAAGTGTGACTCTCTCTCACTGTGTGTGTGTGTAAGTGTGACTCTCTCTCACTGTGTGTGTGTGTGTGTGTGTGTGTGTGTGTAAGTGTGACTCTCTCTCACTGTGTGTGTGTGTGTGTAAGTGTGACTCTCTCTCACTGTGTGTGTGTGTGTGTAAGTGTGACTCTCTCTCACTGTGTGTGTGTGTGTGTGTAAGTGTGACTCTCTCTCACTGTGTGTGTGTGTGTGTGTGTAAGTGTGACTCTCTCTCACTGTGTGTGTGTGTGTGTGTGTGTGTGTAAGTGTGACTCTCTCTCACTGTGTGTGTGTGTGTGTGTGTAAGTGTGACTCTCTCTCACTGTGTGTGTGTGTGTGTGTGTAAGTGTGACTCTCTCTCACTGTGTGTGTGTGTGTGTGTGTAAGTGTGACTCTCTCTCACTGTGTGTGTGTGTGTGTGTGTAAGTGTGACTCTCTCTCACTGTGTGTGTGTGTGTGTGTAAGTGTGACTCTCTCTCACTGTGTGTGTGTGTGTGTGTAAGTGTGACTCTCTCTCACTGTGTGTGTGTGTGTGTAAGTGTGACTCTCTCTCACTGTGTGTGTGTGTGTGTAAGTGTGACTCTCTCTCACTGTGTGTGTGTGTGTGTGTAAGTGTGACTCTCTCTCACTGTGTGTGTGTGTGTGTGTGTGTGTGTGTGTGTAAGTGTGACTCTCTCTCACTGTGTGTGTGTGTGTGTGTGTAAGTGTGACTCTCTCTCACTGTGTGTGTGTGTGTGTAAGTGTGACTCTCTCTCACTGTGTGTGTGTGTGTGTGTGTAAGTGTGACTCTCTCTCACTGTGTGTGTGTGTAAGTGTGACTCTCTCTCACTGTGTGTGTGTGTGTGTAAGTGTGACTCTCTCTCACTGTGTGTGTGTGTGTGTGTGTGTAAGTGTGACTCTCTCTCACTGTGTGTGTGTGTGTGTGTGTAAGTGTGACTCTCTCTCACTGTGTGTGTGTGTAAGTGTGACTCTCTCTCACTGTGTAAGTGTGACTCTCTCTCACTGTGTAAGTGTGACTCTCTCTCACTGTGTGTGTGTGTGTGTGTGTGTGTAAGTGTGACTCTCTCTCACTGTGTGTGTGTGTGTAAGTGTGACTCTCTCTCACTGTGTGTGTGTGTAAGTGTGACTCTCTCTCACTGTGTGTGTGTGTGTAAGTGTGACTCTCTCTCACTGTGTGTGTGTGTGTGTGTGTGTGTGTGTGTGTGTAAGTGTGACTCTCTCTCACTGTGTGTGTGTGTGTGTGTGTAAGTGTGACTCTCTCTCACTGTGTGTGTGTGTGTGTGTGTGTAAGTGTGACTCTCTCTCACTGTGTGTGTGTGTAAGTGTGACTCTCTCTCACTGTGTGTGTGTGTAAGTGTGACTCTCTCTCACTGTGTGTGTGTAAGTGTGACTCTCTCTCACTGTGTGTGTGTGTGTGTGTGTGTAAGTGTGACTCTCTCTCACTGTGTGTGTGTGTGTGTAAGTGTGACTCTCTCACTGTGTGTGTGTGTGTGTAAGTGTGACTCTCTCACTGTGTGTGTGTGTGTGTAAGTGTGACTCTCTCTCACTGTGTGTGTGTGTGTGTAAGTGTGACTCTCTCTCACTGTGTGTGTGTGTGTGTAAGTGTGACTCTCTCTCACTGTGTGTGTGTGTGTGTGTGTAAGTGTGACTCTCTCTCACTGTGTGTGTGTGTGTGTAAGTGTGACTCTCTCTCACTGTGTGTGTGTGTGTGTGTGTGTGTGTGTAAGTGTGACTCTCTCTCACTGTGTGTGTGTAAGTGTGACTCTCTCTCACTGTGTGTGTGTGTGTGTGTAAGTGTGACTCTCTCTCACTGTGTGTGTGTGTAAGTGTGACTCTCTCTCACTGTGTGTGTGTGTGTGTAAGTGTGACTCTCTCTCACTGTGTGTGTGTAAGTGTGACTCTCTCTCACTGTGTGTGTGTGTAAGTGTGACTCTCTCTCACTGTGTGTGTGTGTGTGTGTGTGTGTGTGTAAGTGTGACTCTCTCTCACTGTGTGTGTGTGTGTAAGTGTGACTCTCTCTCACTGTGTGTGTGTGTGTGTGTAAGTGTGACTCTCTCTCACTGTGTGTGTGTGTAAGTGTGACTCTCTCTCACTGTGTGTGTGTGTAAGTGTGACTCTCTCTCACTGTGTGTGTGTGTAAGTGTGACTCTCTCTCACTGTGTGTGTGTGTAAGTGTGACTCTCTCTCACTGTGTGTGTGTGTAAGTGTGACTCTCTCTCACTGTGTGTGTGTGTGTAAGTGTGACTCTCTCACTGTGTGTGTGTGTGTGTGTAAGTGTGACTCTCACTGTGTGTGTGTGTGTGTGTGTGTAAGTGTGACTCTCTCTCACTGTGTGTGTGTGTGTGTAAGTGTGACTCTCTCTCACTGTGTGTGTGTGTGTAAGTGTGACTCTCTCTCACTGTGTGTGTGTGTGTGTGTGTAAGTGTGACTCTCTCACTGTGTGTGTGTGTGTAAGTGTGACTCTCTCTCACTGTGTGTGTGTGTAAGTGTGACTCTCTCTCACTGTGTGTGTGTGTGTAAGTGTGACTCTCTCTCACTGTGTGTGTGTGTGTGTGTAAGTGTGACTCTCTCTCACTGTGTGTGTGTGTGTGTGTGTGTAAGTGTGACTCTCTCTCACTGTGTGTGTGTGTGTGTGTGTGTGTGTGTGTAAGTGTGACTCTCTCTCACTGTGTGTGTGTGTAAGTGTGACTCTCTCTCACTGTGTGTGTGTGTAAGTGTGACTCTCTCTCAGTGTGTGTGTGTGTGTGTGTGTGTGTGTGTGTAAGTGTGACTCTCTCTCAGTGTGTGTGTGTGTGTGTGTGTGTGTGTGTAAGTGTGACTCTCTCTCAGTGTGTGTGTGTGTGTGTGTGTGTGTAAGTGTGACTCTCTCTCACTGTGTGTGTGTGTAAGTGTGACTCTCTCTCACTGTGTGTGTGTGTAAGTGTGACTCTCTCTCACTGTGTGTGTGTGTAAGTGTGACTCTCTCTCACTGTGTGTGTGTGTAAGTGTGACTCTCTCTCACTGTGTGTGTAAGTGTGACTCTCTCTCACTGTGTGTGTGTGTGTGTGTGTGTGTGTGTAAGTGTGACTCTCTCTCACTGTGTGTGTGTGTGTGTGTGTGTGTAAGTGTGACTCTCTCTCACTGTGTGTGTGTGTGTGTGTGTGTGTAAGTGTGACTCTCTCTCACTGTGTGTGTGTGTGTGTAAGTGTGACTCTCTCTCACTGTGTGTGTGTGTGTGTAAGTGTGACTCTCTCACTGTGTGTGTGTAAGTGTGACTCTCTCTCACTGTGTGTGTGTAAGTGCAGGCTTTTATCTTAAAGCATGGTGCACTATTTCACTGCACATTAAAGGACTTATAATGGTATTATGAGAACGATTGTAGAACTTGTAGAAATTCACAGCAAGCTACTGTAAAGTGTCTTAACTGATTGACAAGGTATTTTTATAGTCCCTTGTTGGAAGAGTTTACATATATCTTATATATCTACTCACAAAAATGTAATGCATTTTTAAATAATAATGTATTAAATACATGTAATACATTTACTATAATCGGAATATCTGTATTCAAATATGTTTTTACTTTCACTAAAATCTCCGCCATTTTGCTGGATCCTTGGAAGAAATAAATCAACTATGAAAGTGTTCCAAATGATAACGATTCACACATCAGCCATATTTACAGCCTGAACGGTCAGGACGGTTTTTGCTTTCTTGCAGAAAGTAGAATGCATGTTATGTTTTCCTTTTAAATATAGAAAATTTGATAATAAAGCTGTGGGTTTGAATCACAGATACACTCATTGGGTGAAATTAAGGTAAGATCTATGCAGCTTAATAGTAAATAAAAACCACTTGAGTATAATGCCCAATGTGCAGGAATAATCAACATTTTATACAAAATGGACTAAATCATAGGTGGAGGAGGTATACCTTTGTACCAATTTTGCCCTGTCTCTTTATTTTATAAATACCAAGTATACAAGCAATTCAAAAGGTTTGATTGGACAGATGGCTGCTTGGGGTGCACGTTTGAAAACAGTGTATATAAATGGTGTTAAATTAAATGTAGAGTTTACTTTTTTAATGCTAATTTACTTTGGAAAAATTACTGATTTTGTTCATTTTACAGAGTTTCAAAACTGGTTATTAAATGAATTGATGAGCTCTTTTGGCATTTCTTAAGTGTAAAAGAACTGATGGACTTTTCACTTCCCCGTGTTTACCAGCAATCCTCCACTGCTGATGTTTACACCGGGCTGAATGAATTATGCAATCAGATGTTTTGCCTTTTTTACCTTAGGCAGCAACAAGACCAATCAGCTTTAGCTGGCTTCCAGTATATGCATTTGGCATGCATCCGATACATTTCTAGTCTGATGAGTATCTGCAAAGTGATAAGACTTGGTGACCTCAGTACGATCTTAGTGTTTCGAGATCTACCTACTATTCGAATGCATGATCATGCCACCTCGTGTTTATCAGTTAGGGAACACAGACAGATAACATCCTTGTGACGTGACCCTGACCTTCATCAACCTTTGTTAAGTCTTCATCTGAAGTCAGTCTTAATGTTTGTAAACAGGATGTAATTAAGGCTGGGAACTGACAAGGCCTGACAGTAAGACAATGCGGAGCTGGCAGAAAATAGTCTGTCAGATGTCCGCTTTCATTGTGTTTTAAGTGCCTTCATAATAATTAGTGTGCTCTGTATGAAGGAAGTTCACTCAGCCTGGATTAATCTGTCACGGTGTGGAGGCCATCCCTGTGAGTGCAAGTGTTTCCTCTGATAAACCCAAGAACAAGTCTGAGAAATCGGGAACATGAGCCAAGAGAAAGCCATGAATGCCGAGACTACCATGACAGGTGCTGACTGCAAATTAGTAACGGGAAATAGGAGCAAGGAAAGAAAAAAAAAAAAATAGTTCTCCATAGACTGTTTTATCTCAATGTGATTTTTAAAGGTCACCAAGTTATCTCGTTCAGTTACAGCCATACCAAACTGATGAACTGTTTTACACGACACAAATGACTGGGAAAAGATAAGTGTGCAAAAAGGCTACAGATAAAAACATTGTGTCAGATATATCATGACCTAGATATGCTGCAGCTTGTCTGAATCAAAATAACGAATACTTAAAACAGTTATTGTGTGGCGCAGTATGAGAGAAAAGCAGTGTCTTGTTTTGCCTTTATTCTGCAACCTTTACAATCATATAAAAAGCAAGTGTTGCATGAAAACACATTCTTACATTCGTATAAATGGAAGATAATATAATGTCTGTAACTACTAAACATACATTTTCTTTTATTAGTTTATTTTTTTTAATGCTTTAAATCATAAACATACATACAGTTTAACAATAAGAATCAAATAATACATTACATTAAAATGAATACAAAAAAATATTTAAAACTTTACATATAAAAATTTAAAAAAGCAGATTAAAAAACAAAAACATTTTCTATATATACCGTATTTGCTCGAATATAAGACAAGGTTTTTTTTCCAGAGCAAATGCTTATATTCAAGGTCATCTTATAGCCTGACCTCAAATCAGACTATAAGACTGGGATCCAGGGCACCCGCAGAGCTGCAGGGGACCTGGATCCTCTGCTGATGAAGCCGGGACCTTCGGGGAGGGGAGTGGGAGAGAGAGAGAGAAAAGGTTGGGGGGAGGGAGGGGGTGTGAGAGAGAAAAGGTTGGGGGGGGGAGGGGGTGTGAGAGAGAAAAGGTTGGGGGGGGGAGGGGGTGTGAGAGAGAAAAGGTTGGGGGGGGAAGGGAGGGGTTGAGAGAGAGAAAAGGTTGAGGGGAGGAAGGGGGTGAGAGAGAGAGAAAAGGTTGGGGGGAGGGAGGGAGGGAGGGGGTGAGAGAGAAAAGGTTGGGGGGAGGGAGGGGGTGAGAGAGAGAAAAGGTTGGGGGGAGGGAGGGGGTGTGAGAGAGAAAAGGTTGGGGGGAGGGAGGGAGGGGGTGAGAGAGAAAAGGTTGGGGGGAGGGAGGGGGTGTGAGAGAGAAAAGGTTGGGGGGGGGAGGGGTTGAGAGAGAGAAAAGGTTGGGGGGGGAAGGGAGGGGTTGAGAGAGAAAAGGTTGGGGGGGGGAAGGGAGGGGTTGAGAGAGAGAAGAGGTTGAGGGGAGGAAGGGGGTGAGAGAGAGAAAAGGTTGGGGGGAGGGAGGGAGGGGGTGAGAGAGAAAAGGTTGGGGGGGAGGCAGGGGGTGAGAGAGAGAAAAGGTTGGGGGGGAAGGGAGGGGGTGAGAGAGAAAAGGTTGGGGGGGGGAAGGGAGGGGGTGAGAGAGAAAAGGTTGGGGGGGGAGGGAGGGGGTGAGAGAGAGAAAAGGTTGGGGGCAGGGAGGTGGTGAGAGAGACAAAGCTGGGGGGAGGGGGAGAGAGGCACCATTGGCACATAAAAGGAAATAAAAACAAGAAATTAATGTAAGTTAAACTTTATTCCTATTGGGTAGTCTTATATTCAGGCTTTTAGTTTTTTTCTTAAAGGAATATCCAAAGTTTGGGGGGTCTTATAATCAGGGTTGTCTTATATTCGAGCAAATATGGTATTCAATTTCATAAATTCTTTGAATAGTCAGTAGAACCTTCCAAAAAGGTTGAATGCTCTCACCAAATGTCTAATTTCCAATATCTTCCATTAATAAAGGGATAATTTATTTTGTCACCTGGAACCTTATACCATCTTGTTAATACTTTTAGTGCTGATTCTTGCATTCTGGTAGATGTACAGCATTTCTGATTTTATATCATATATTTTAATAATTTGTTATGTTTTTCCCCCACACAGTCTCTTTCTCACCGCCTTGAGTAATGTGGAATGTTATTGTATTCCAAATTCATTATTATTTTATAAATTCATTATTATTTTATAAATCATAGGTGTAGATGTTCAGTTGTTTTTTCTAGTAAACATAAATTTACAAATTGACTCCTGTCTGAAGATAATTAATTTTTTCCTAAATACTCTTTTATAAAATAAATTCAGCTGTGTATATTCATATTCAATCATAGGAGTAATATTTTTATTCTGCTATACATCGGTTATTTTTGTGTGTCCATTTTCAATTATGTCATTTTATCTCCAGATATTTTCTTCATGCTATTTCAAAATGGATAAGCTTTTGTTCCAGATGGACTCAGACATAGGTGTTTTTTTTTTAAAATTTATTTTACATGTTTATCCAATTTGTAATTGTGGCTGATGATGGTTGGGGTGGTCTTTAACCCATTAAAGACCAGGGACTTTCTGGGCCAATGACCAGAGCGAATTTTACATTTTTGATATGCGCTTGTGGAAACATAATGCTCCTCTGTCATTTAATGCACCCATACAAGTTATATGTTGTTTCTTAAAGGACAGTTAGAGCTTTCTTTTGATACCTTTACATAAAAATAATCTAACATTTTTAGTATAAAACAAATATAAATAAAAAGGTGAAAAAAACTTTTATGCAACACTTGCTTTCATTATTTTCCCAATACAGGGAGTGCAGAATTATTAGGCAAGTTGTATTTTTGAGGATTAATTTTATTATTGAACAACAACCATGTTCTCAATGAACCCAAAAAACTCATTAATATCAAAGCTGAATATTTTTGGAAGTAGTTTTTAGTTTGTTTTTAGTTTTAGGGGGATATCTGTGTGTGCAGGTGACTATTACTATACATAATTATTAGGCAACTAAACAAAAAACAAATATATACCCATTTCAATTATTTATTTTTACCAGTGAAACCAATATAACATCTCAACATTCACAAATATACATTTCTGACATTCAAAAACAAATCAGTGACCAATATAGCCACCTTTCTTTGCAAGGACACTCAAAAGCCTGCCATCCATGGATTCTGTCAGTGTTTTGATCTGTTCACCATCAACATTGCGTGCAGCAGCAACCACAGCCTCCCAGACACTGTTCAGAGAGGTGTACTGTTTTCCCTCCTTGTAAATCTCACATTTGATGATGGACCACAGGTTCTCAATGGGGTTCAGATCAGGTGAACAAGGAGGCCATGTCATTAGATTTTCTTCTTTTATACCCTTTCTTGCCAGCCACGCTGTGGAGTACTTGGACGCGTGTGATGGAGCATTGTCCTGCATGAAAATCATGTTTTTCTTGAAGGATGCAGACTTCTTACTGTACCACTGCTTGAAGAAGGTGTCTACCAGGAACTGGCAGTAGGACTGGGAGTTGAGCTTGACTCCATCCTCAACCCGAAAAGGCCCCACAAGCTCATCTTTGATGATACCAGCCCAAACCAGTACTCCACCTCCACCTTGCTGGCGTCTGAGTCGGACTGGAGCTCTCTGCCCTTTACCAATCCAGCCACGGGCCCATCCATCTGGCCCATCCATCTGGCCCATCAAGACTCACTCTCATTTCATCAGTCCATAAAACCTTAGAAAAATCAGTCTTGAGATATTTCTTGGCCCAGTCTTGACGTTTCAGCTTGTGTGTCTTGTTCAGTGGTGGTCGTCTTTCAGCCTTTCTTACCTTGGCCATGTCTCTGAGTATTGCACACCTTGTGCTTTTGGGCACTCCAGTGATGTTGCAGCTCTGAAATATGGCCAAACTGGTGGCAAGTGGCATCGTGGCAGCTGCACGCTTGACTTTTCTCAGTTCATGGGCAGTTATTTTGCGCCTTGGTTTTTCCACACGCTTCTTGCGACCCTGTTGACTATTTTGAATGAAATGCTTGATTGTTCGATGATCACGCTTCAGAAGCTTTGCAATTTTAAGAGTGCTGCATCCCTCTACAAGATATCTCACTATTTTTGACTTTTCTGAGCATGTCAAGTCCTTCTTTTGACCAATTTTGCCAAAGGAAAGGAAGTTGCCTAATAATTATGCACACCTGATATTGGGTGTTGATGTCATTAGACCACACCCCTTCTCATTACAATGATGCACATCACCTAATATGCTTAATTGGTAGTAGGCTTTCGAGCCTATACAGCTTGGAGTAAGACAACATGCATAAAGAGGATGATGTGGTCAAAATACTAATTTGCCTAATAATTCTGCACTCCCTGTAATATTCTACACAACTAGTACAACACTAACCACTTATCCCTACTAAGTAATGTAAAGAAAAATATAGGTTCCCCCCCCCCCCCCCCAAAAAAAAAGATGTCTAGTGTAATGTTATTAATCAGAGCTACAGCATGGGCATGCAGGGGTGAACTGTAGTGATATTAATTTATTACAAAAATATATTTAGAGAAAAAACTAAAACTTAAATTGCAAAAATCAAAGTTTGAGTAAAAACAAAATGAGGGTCATAAAGTAGGAAACAAATTGATCACCGGAACAAACCGTGATCAGCAAAGGATGGGAAGAGTTAACTTTTTTCTGCACTTGCCTGAAGCACAGGGAGATAACTGGAGGCAGAATTCATGTATGAACACATTGACTTTGCCATCTAATTTGCATGTGATCCCGGTGATCGACTGACCACCTCGATCACAAAGCTGGAAACCCACTTATTGGGTCCAGAAACATTGCCTCGCCTGTGAGGCAGAGTCCTGGAGCAGTTACAGACCGGATGGGGGTGTGCATGGAGCGCACTGTTGGCTAAAGTATATGACAAGTTAATTTCGTCATAAGGCTATTTTGATGAGTTAACTTGTCATAAGTAGTGTTGAACGAACCCAAACCGCACTGTTAGGGTTCGTACCGAACATTACGGTTTTTGGACCCCGGACCCGAACACGGACATTCCACTGTATGTTCGTGTTGTAGTTCGTGGTTCGGCGATGACATTGTATGTAATGCTATTGGCTTTCTATAAACCGAAATAGAGTCCCCATTCATAAGAATTTCTTATGAATGGGGACTCTATTTCGGTTTATAGAAAGCCAATAGCATTACATGTATTCTATAAACTGAATGTCTTTCGGTTTATAGACATTCGGCTTATGGAATACATGTAATGCTATTGGCTTTCTATAAACCGAAGTAGAGTCCCCATTCATAAGAAATTACCTATTCCTATGAATGGGGACTCTATTTCGGTTTATAGAAAGCCAATAGCATTACATGGCTATTGGCTTTCTATAAATCGAAATAGAGTCCCCATTCATACGACTAGGTCAATTGACCTATTCGTATGAATGGGGACACTCACCCACATTTTACTAAATTTTTCAGCCCTCTAGCACTTTCCAGGACTTTTTTAGAGGCATTTTAGTGGCCAAAAGTTCGTGTCCCCATTGACTTCAATGGAGTTCAGGGTCAAGTTCGAGCCCGAACCCGGATTTTTTTCCGAAGTTCGGCCAAACCCTAACATCCAGATGTCCGCTCAACTCTAGTCATAAGGTTGTTTTTCTACTTCTATTAACCCCTTGTTGATGCATGGTGCTTGCGTCCCAGAAAACAAGGTGATCAGTAGCCAAGGACACAGAGGACTAGATCAGGCTGTTGATAGACCCTGTGGGTCCCTGCCAAAAAACTGTGAGACCTCCCAATGTCCCTTGTCACATCACGGTGGCCTGGTGAACCTGGAAGTTCAGGCACAGCGCACTTTAGTAAAATGTAGCAGGTGCTTGCTTTGAGCATCAGCTACATTTTTTCTGTCAGTCTGAGGCCACGCACAGTGGCCTCATCTGACAGGTGAGATACCTAGCAGGTATTGTCTGTTCCACTATTCTTAGTCATTAATTGGCTATATGATAACTCCTATTGTCTGGTACTCTTAGACCACCCCTATTTTTTGATCTTATAAGTAATTGTATTCTAATATCTTAACACTTCCAGGATTTTGATTGTATTATGTAGAGAATTCTTAGTAAGATGTTTAATTTTATCACTCCTATTCTTTCTAATCACAAAATATTTTTCTATGTCAAATATTTTTGAATTTGAAAGGGAATTTGTTTTTGATTTTTAGCATTTTTTCTGATATATTAATATTCTCTTTGTGTCATATTAAAATTTTTAAGCTTAACTAAGTTTTACTCTAAGCTTGGCAGTGTTACAACTGGATTTGTTATTGTAAACGGGAGATTGTCCATGAAGACTGAACATTTTTAAGATTTATTGCCTATAGTTGCTCCACTGATACCAGGATTATTTCTTATACAAGTAATAAAACGATCCAATGATAATCCTAAAAGCATTGGTGACGAAGGGCAACCTTGCTGAGCGCCATTAGAAACCGAAAATGTATTACTGTAAATGTAATTGACAAGATGCCCTTTACTTTTAATCTTGTAGTACGGATTTCTTTTTATTTCTGCAAGAAGAACTAAGTAAATGATTTGCTCATGCTTTCTCTTTACATTAGAAGCTGTTCAAAATGTGGATGTAACTAAACCAGACTACTCCACCCCTTAATCATCAAAATATATCTTTTACCCCAGCAAGTCTTTGCAACACAATATTTGTATGCTGGTCATTATAAACCACAACTGCTCACCAATGTTCTGCTCCTCAAAAGCTTCCAAAAAACCCTTTCTGTCCATCCTGATGCTAGATAGTGGAGGGTTGTGAATCGGGCTCATCAAAATGTATCTTTAATCTTCACTGACTTACTCTGTATATTAAAGTGTATTGAAAGACTAGAAAATTCCACCAGGCTCATCAGTATTAATCTTTATTCTTCAACCTCTAAAAGGTTAAAAACACATAGCCATCGCATTGTAGCACTAATGTAAACATTTAAAGGATTTAAATTGCACTTACTAAATGGCTGTGCAAATATTGCATTTAACATAGTAGCAGCAGTGTATCCAGATCCCCAAAATTATTTGTCCAGCAGCAAAAAAGTAGTCCTGTCCCTTAACACGTTTCAATGGGTTCCTCAGGTGGTAATCAGACATAAAATGGCACTTGCTTGAATGTAGGTCAATTCTCAGTTCAAAAACCGTTCCAAAATTATGTTCAAGCTTTGTTGCAGTGCAGCATACCACAAATTGCTGTATACCACAAAGTACAGTATAAAGGCTGAACGCGATTTTGTAGAATTTTTCTGAGAACCGGGAAGCCGGTGAAATGCGTTGAGGGACAGTTTACAACTTTCTGGGGCTGGACCGTTAACTTCTTAGGTCTGGACACACTTGAAGTTGTTAAGGAGTATTACATTTATCAATCCAGTGTAATCACATTTTGATAAAGCATTTACTATATAAGCATAAAATAATACAAAGATCATCTTATAAAAAATGAAGATATCCTTATGTTTAGTTTTCATTTTTCCCCTATTAAGGTATCTACACTTGTTCTTTAGGTGAAGTACTTTCTGTTGTGTAACAGTATCTGAGAACAAAAATTGGGGGAGCACACCAAACAAAATAGATAAACAAGTAAAGGGTATAGTGCCAAAAATATTTTAATAAATATTAAATATGTAATAAATAACAAACAAATTAATGTTTAGACAAGATAAATAAAGAAATGACACACTATAAAATACAGAAAAATAAATAACAACCAAATGCACCAAAGTAAACACATAAAGTAAATTTAAGAAAAAGAAAAATCATAAATAAATACCCACATGATATGAAAAGAATTTGAAGAAAAAAATGCAGACAGGAATGGAACAAGGGAGGACACACAGCGCAAAAAAATGGAGGACACCAACGTTTCGGCTAGAGGCCTTTATCAAGGTGTCCACCTTATGGTGTCCACCATAATAGAATCTGCATTTGGCATTCATTTAATTGGCTTTTTATGATGGTGGAATGCCTCTGACACAGAATGAATTGAAATGAATATAGGTAAACCATGTTCTTTTCAAATTTAAATTCACTCTGACTACATGAAATATGAACAGTAATTAAATGCACAGTCTGTGGCCCATCCACACTTTAAAGTGCTCACCTCAGACAGGCCAATTAACCGAGAATGATGAAGTCAAGAGGAAAGTAGCAAAATTTCTTTACTTGAATGGTCACAACCACAAGCAAGTGATTAGTCCCAACTGCACCAGCAGGGATGTGATGGGGACACTCACTTTGGAAGACTTCAAATAGTCATTTCCTTGGTTAAAATAAAATCTGACTGCACTAAATAGACAGTTTTTAATCTCAATTGGACATCTGAAGATTTCTCAAGCTGTTGTTGGCTTCAGCAGAAACATTTTTTTTTTGCTTTGTTGATTAAACCAGTGGTCTCCGCTATTGCTTATCGGCCTGCGACGAGCTGTTCTTTTTAATTAAAAGTGAGCCACCACGAGAGAGCAATTAACAGCTAGTAATTACTGTGCTCTTCAGAACTGCTACATTTTGCCTTTCATTCCAATTATATAATGGACAAGTGGCTTTTTGATCTTCAAATTAGTGAGCTCTTGTACTATTTGTTTTGAGGCAGATTTGGAAGGTTAATGATGGCCTGCAGTGGCAGTCTTTCCAGTGACTGATGTAAAGCAGAAAAACAGGAACAGCTGATCAAAAATGCAAATTGCACCTTTATGATAATGAACAGGAGATACACAGGCACTGCAGCATGCAGGTTTAATGCTTAAGAAATCAAAGCATAGGCACATATTTTCTGTCTGATAAATACTGTGTGAGTTCAGTCCCATTCATGATTCGAGCAATAGAAAGCACACTATAGTACCACACAAATAATATTTTGATGCAGACAACCTGCATGTTGGCTGCTGTCATACTCTTCTTCCTGTAATTGCCTGGGTAGTTTTATTTAAAGCCTTTTGGAAAATAATTCCCTTGTTATAGAGTATAGAACTGTGTCATGTGCAATATAAAGATGGAAGGGCTATAGGACAGGTTAAGAAGATAACGGTACAACAGTTGACATAGGTTCATGGTCCAGTACAAACACAATTTGGTTAACAGAAACTCTACAGTTGCTGTAGATCCCAACTCTTCATAGAACAGCGGAATTTGCATAGTTCCTCTTGGACAGCACTCTGCTTAAACAGGGAGTAATGCCAAAATCGTAAAGCTAATAATAAATTGGTCTAGTTTTGCTTTTCTGATTGCATTTTGAATCCTCTTTTTATTTAGTATAAACCATGTGTCCCCTACACATGGTTTATACTAGAACTGTAGAGAGTAAAACATGATGGAAACATTGTTAACATATTATGTTGCAAGACAAGGTATAAATTAAGGAACAATGTGTTTTAAAATTATCTATGGTGTCTCATGGTTATGACATCACCTTGTTTATTGATATGTAAATAAACTACTTCTAATGGAAAATGTGTAATTTATATATCAAGCTTCAACATGATGTTTAAACAAAAATAGTTTAGCTCCTTTTAATCTTTGTATGTGCTGGGAATTTGGTGAGCTCAGTCTAAAGGACTTCATACCTTGCCATCACTATAGCAAATCTTGGTGACTGGTATACATTTTACAAGACATGTTGGGAAAAGAATCTGTACTAGATACAACTCGACTAGATTGCTTGTGAAAATCATTACACTACTTAAATACATGGCGAGTGCCTTTTATTTCTCTTAACCCTGTTCTTTTTCAGTGAGGTGAAGCAATAGTTAGCATTCCTTGTCTAGATTGGAGCTTCTCTTTTTATATCAGGGAAGTGAAAGTTGTAGACTGGTCTGGTGTCTCTTTTTGTCAGATGCCACAGTGTCAGACTCGAAGCCATTTGTCATCCCTGAATTTCATTATCTGCTCCTTCCCTGTCTTTCAGTCTCAGTTTGCCAGGACATTTGTTCACCGCTGACCTCCCTGACAAATAATACACCTTAATTATGTTGGCAAGAAGGGATATGTCATTCCAAGGCCTGTTTAATTGTCTATTCGACATACATCCAGAGATAAGAAACTCCTTGTACGGCTTGTGGATTGTAATTTTCAATGTATGTGTTTGCTAAATGGAATATACAGTAATATGTAAAACAAAGGGACGGTAAGTAAATTGAGAAGAGTGTGTCGTTACATTTACAAATACATATTTTTTTCATTTGCTTTATAAACCAAGATGAAATAATAACCAGCATAGGAGGCTGTATTGGTTCATAAATGTGAAGAATATGTCATATTTAAGAAATGTCATTTATCATACCAGGCTTGCTGAAGACCATTCAGGTTTACATAAAAGTGGTATTTTATGTGTGGAGCCACAGTCATGGGCATTTGATAATTTGGAATTGAGGTATACATGTTAGTGAGACAAAAATCATGACCTGGGGCTTGAATAAAACTAGTCATACAAAAGAATCTCACATGCCAATGTGTGCCACTCATGTCAATGAGTGTGCCGTCATATTCAGACTATATTAATATTAACTGGATCACAAACCTGAGATTCAAACTGGGTATGACTGTTTAGTTAGAGCAGAGAGGATTATCTGTGGAGGGGAAGAAGGTTTTACTCCCTTAATCTCACTAAAACCAGCTCACACGGAAATAGCTCCAAAAAGTGGCACGATCACCCTGTGCGCCAAGGTATAACGCTAACTCACTACAAAAGTCAGGAAATATGCACAGGTCCTGCATTTCTGTGGATAACAATGCAGGAGCTAAAAAGATGGGGTAAAAGGGAGCGGTGAGGGTTAGCAGCAAAATACAGTTCTTTCAACGATTTACAATAAATCTTAACACACACATTTATACACACACAATCACATACATACACTTACCCCACACACACATACACATTTATACACACACACACTCGCATACATACATTTACCCCACACATACACATTTATACACACACTCACACACATACAAACATACATACATACATACACTTACCCCCCACAAACATACACATTTATACATACACACTTACCAAACAGTTGTCTTTTTAAACGGTGCCGTGGACTCCTTGATCCCCGAGGCTGTGGGCTCCCCGTTATCTTCAAGCTGCCGCTCCTCTTTTTCCCTCCCTCTGACCCTTGCGCATGACCTCACGCACAGGGTAGAGGAGAGGATATGTGCACAAGAGAAGCAGCACCGCTCTGTTCAGAGAACTGTTCAGGGAGCAGTGCGGTGAGCAGTTTGAGGTGCGGCTACCGGAGCAGAGCTCAGGCGGGCCGCACCTCGATGCCTGGCGGGCCACATTTGGCCCGCGGGCTGCACATTGGACGCCCCTGTTCTATAGGCTATTAAGTGCAACCATGTGATCCTTAAAGTTGCTATGGACATATTGCATTATGCACATAGTTATTTAGGGCTGGGTTGCAAGCTAAGCACCAGGGGGAGGGGATGGGATGGTTCTTTGCAGCTGCTTCAATGTGATCTTGCGTGCAATAGCCAGTTCATTGCGCGATTGCGTACAAGGTGAGTATTATTCGATTTAGGGGTTAGTGTTAGTATTAGGGTTCGGGGTGAGGTAACTTTTAGGGGGGGTTTAATTTATTAGTGAGGTTACTCTGATTGTAAGCACTGACAATTCAGCACTGAACTGTCAGCGCATACATTGCTGAAATGAAACAGCCGCGACAAACTATCCTAGACGCCCAGGGGGAAAGTCAGTTCATAGAAAAATTAGATCCGACAAAAAAGGATCACATGTATAGATTCCACCAGAAGTAAAGTAAAGTGAAATAAAATTAGATTTATTAATATTCTGTATCAGATTTACGTTTCTTACATATATTTGTAACATTTAACTGTTTTGTTATAGTAGTGCAAATGAAGCCTGTATTAATAGTGACACACTGGCTTATCATACTCTGGCTTGTGTAATAATTGTAAACCTTTTATCTTTAGTTATAAAAAAAAAAAAAAACAATTGAGGCAATAATATCTGCACAAAAAGACTGAGTGAATTGAAATAATGGTAAAAGTGGAGAATTAGCTGCTCTTATCACGAGGAACTTGCAACCAGTTTAATATAATAAAGTATTTTTAAACTTGTCTTGCATTATACATTTGGCAACATGTAGCTGTTTAAAACGTGTAAACATGTTTTGTTTTTTTTATTGTAAGATACACTGAGCCGAAAAAGTTTTTTGGGTTTAATTTGACAAATAATTTTTAAGGAGAGAAAACCCAAAGCCCAAATAAAACAAAGCAAAAACATATAAATAAATAAATAAAACCCTAAAGATTACTTGCACACAGCACAAGCACCAGGGGAGGCATGCTTAGGTGACTAACGACACCTCTATCAGAAGAACAAACTCTATCTGCATCAAGCATTGAGACAGATGAGGCCAATTTCACACAGTAAATTTCTTAGCCATGATTGATGTGCCACTGCTGCTGAATGTGAGCAAGCGCTCTCTGCACCTGTCAGCCATCCGGCAGACAGGGATCTATCACAGGGTTATTGATGACTTCACACTGTACTCGGCAAATAAAATGTAATGGGCTAACTGGAACATAGATCTGAGTGATGTTACTTATATATTAAATGTGTCACATCTGTAGAACAAATGGTGGTTAGATAAGAGTTATCATCTTCAGGGCTCAATAAATATTTTATCAAACATAATGGAAATTGTCAAATCAATCTGATTGTGCAATACATTATGGGAGACATCAAAATTAAACAAAGCACATATGCTATCATTTCATTTTTATTAGCGAGCAACTGCAGTGCCCAGGTGGTCCCATGGCAGCTGAAGCCTGGCACAGCTAGTACTATAAATATGTTTCTTTTACCTCTCCCTCCGTTGCTTATTGTACACGCTAGATATTTCATCAAAGTATTCATTTCTCAAATGCAGACAACTTCAAGGCATAATTTGATTAAGGAGAACAAAGCTGGGAATCATGGCACCCAGACACAAAATCTCTTTATCTGTATTTAGAGCAAACATCCCTACAATGCTCCCCATTTTGTGTAATAATCTTATCTTCTGTTATTCAGTAGCGACAGACATTTAATAAGAGTACCGGTTATCTCTGCTGTAGTCAAGTGTAATTGACATTTGGAGTCACGGATCACCACAAAGTTTAATCGGGAATTAAAAGGTACTGGATACAGTGAAAGCCAACACAAATAATTAGTTATTATTTTCTGTAAGAATAGAGTAATGATTTGCTGCAAAGAGCCAGACACCAATTAATATTTTTTTTGTGTGTGTGGTTTAGGTGTTATATTTCAAGTTTTGTTCTTTTCTTCAAAGAAATATGCACATTATTATTGTTGCTATTTATTTAGATCAGCGATTTAAATAGAAACATAGAATGTGTCGGCAGATAAGAACCATTCGGTCCATCTAGTCTGGCCAATTTTTTTTTGAGTACTTTTATTAGTCCCCCGTTCCCAGTCTTATAGCTAGGATAGCCTTGTGTCTATCCCACGCATGCTTAAAATCCTTGACTGTGTTTACCTCTACCACTTCTGCTGGCAGGCTATTCCATACATCCACTACCCTCTCAGTAAAGTAATACTTCCTGATATTACTTTTAAATCGTTGCACCTCTAATTTAAGACTATGTCCTCTAGTTGTGGTAGTTTTTCTTCTTTTAAATATACTCTCTTCCTTTACTGTGTTGATTCCCTTTATGTATTTAAATGTTTCTATCATATCCCCCCTGTTATGTCTTTCCTCCAAGCTATACATGTGAAGTTTTATTAAATGTTGATTCTGAACAAATTTACGTTAGATAACTGGGTATCTGTTTGCAAAAAAGCATTCCATGAAAAAACCCAGAATGACACATTTATTTGAATGATTAATGATAAGGTTAAGTAAAAGCACAATATGTTATAGTAAATGTGTTGTGTTTCTCTTAAATTTGTTATAATTAAAACACATACTAAACTAGTAATGTGGCTAGTAACATGTTTCCCATAAGATACAGACCAAAATAAGGATTTTATAGCAGATAAAAAATATGGACAGACTAGATGGGCCAAATAATTCTCATCTTCCACCAGTCACCAAAAAACGGTGGTTTTTATACCTGTGCAAATATTTGTAGACTTCCTAATTCAAACAGACCAATTTAGGAGCCAGTCTAGTTTTCTTAGGAGCCAGGAAAATTGTACTTCTCGAAAGTTTTATGTAAAGCAATACAAATGATTAGCAGTCTGCAGCAGGGATTTTAAGATCCATTGCTCCATGGCTCCTTGGATTAGTTAAGACGTTTTAAATAGGGGAAAGTGAACTTTTCTCTGGTGCATGCTTATACCCTAGTTCAACCCTACCTGGAACCTGTATTCTTCCACTTGAAAGCAGTTTACCGTACCAGGGTGCTGCCAGTCACTGCTTCCATTGTGTAAAACTATCACTTTTATATGAAAATAAACTGGAGAACTGAGAGAAACTCTCCATCCATGCATTTTGGATTTGTGCTGCCCTAGGCGGACTAAATTTGGAAAACCAGGAACCCTGCACCCAAGTATATGCCCCATCACCCACATTGCACATCCAGGACTTACCCCTGCACCCAAGGATGTGCCCCATCACCCACATTGCACATCCAGGACTTACCCCTGCATCCTTGCCCAGCCGTTCCCTGGTGTCTAGTGAAGTCTAAGCGTTGCAGGTCACGTGACCTGCGACGCTCTGACCCCAGAGAAGTGCACAGGGAGCAAGAGGCAGCATGGGAATGTCTGTGCCGCAGCTGTACACGCTCTTCCCTTTTTAAAAACATTTTTTACATTTTAAATAATGTAACTTGCACTTAATACAGCTCCAAGGAAACCAAAATTAATACTTTGCATACCTGTGAGACCTCTTCCTTTTTGCCACTAGACATAAGGCCCACTAATGTTTTGCAGTTAAACGTTAGTGTCTAACCCCACTGTTGGATCGGTTTTAATCTAATGTAAAAATCCCGTTGTAACGTAGAATGTCCCACTTGGAATTAGCAGGCCTCTACATACCTGCTACTGCTGACCTAGTGGAAGCAGGACCTTTTTATGAATCAAACTATGAATGAGGCATACAATGTCGCTGGTCCCTAGGGGTTTAAATAATGAAACTGGCTCTACTGAATTCTTATAACCAGGATCAGAGGTTCCCACCGTCTATGGCTGCAAGTGTTATGGGAATATTACTACTATTATTACTGGTATATGATTGACTTGGTTACTGGATCTGTTTACATTTATTTTCCCCCCTTATTGATTTGGTTGTGTTTATCAAGATAGCAGCAGCTTTGATCTTAGAACTGACTCCCTGTTGGTTGAGTGGGAAGGAATGTGCACAGTCAATGTCACTGTATTCCTACCTATTAATGTCCATATGAATATATTCGTATTAACCAGCAACTTTTATAAGGACAAGATATTTTTATTTTGTGATATTAGGTTCTACAAATAAAGCGTTACATTTCCATTTAAATAACCGTGGTTAAATAAATTCTGGTTGCTTGACACTTAACACATATTATAAGACTTGTGGAAACACAGGAGTCAGGGACCTTGCAACATTTTATTAATACAGATCTTTACAATCTATAGGATTCAGTTCTCAGGAGCTCCTAAAAAGTTATTGTTTGTTTTATAACAAAATCAAGTTATCCCTTTGTTTCCTGGGCATTTTATTCTATACAAATGTAACCCTTTTCTTAATGTTATGAAGTAAAGTTAGTTAACCAATATAAATATCTTCCACAAGCACACTGTAAATCTTCTTAAAAACATTTTATTCTTTTTTTTTGTTTTGTGATGTTTAATTGTACTTTAGAGACCACACAAGAGTTTATGCATTTTGTATAGTTTGATTACCATTAATTGAGAAAGCAAAAAAAAACCTCTGTTATTTGATAAAGAAATGTTATACATTTGTACAGAAATAAGAGGATCATTTTTGATTTCAGTGATTTTTCATTATGGCTAGAGGTTTGTGATCTACTCATGAGATATGACTGCAGATTTGCACTGTAGCTTTGGAGACAGACAGGGAGTACCTAATGTGGGAGTGAGAACAGGTGATGAGAAGGATAAACCATTGATGTTGCAAGTGGACCATTTATGGGAGTATTTCCAGATGTCCAACTCTTGAGGGATGAGTTGAATTGGTTACCTATAATCCTTTGCTATCTAAGTTGAAGTTTCTTCTTGTTAAGACAAGCATTTCACTTTTCCAGAATCTGGCAATATGTCAGCTGTAATGACCTGTCATTGTAATGTACCTTTTACACTTTGTGAAATAGTACTGCAAATTGACCTTGTTTTATCAGTACTTATGAAATACTATATGAACATTGATCTGTGTGTGTGTGTGTGTGTGTGTGTGTATATATATATATATATATATATATATATATGTGGATATACATATACTCCTACTATATTTCTACTTATGTCATTAATGTAAGAACTAATGTTTCTGAGGGCTACTGTGTCTTTTCCAACATCAGCCAGTGAATAGTCTCCAATGGTCAAACAGGATACAACACATTAGTTATAAACAAACAAACAGGCTTCAAGAGCAATTCATTATATATATATATATATATATATATATATATATATATATATATATATATATATATATATATATATATATATATATATATATATATATATATAATGAATTGCTCTTGAAGCCTGTTTGTTTATATATATATATATATATATATATATATATATATATACAATATTTTTGCTCTTAGTCAAATGGACCCTTCACTAGCACGTAGAGAAACCTTTTATCTCAAGTGGAAACATTGATAAACATAGTTACTATTCTAATACATTAGGGATTTATAACAGATTAAATTTATAAAACTTCTTTCTAGTCTTTTACCACAGATTTTAGTATACTGTGTCACTTAACAACCTTTTATATGATAGATACATTGTGTACAGTTATACGGAATCTATCTATCTCCACTATCCCTGCATCACTTAGTTTCTACTTAATTTGTTACAGAATCGGTGGTCAAGCTAATCAATGAAACTAATTTAAATTAATTTGTTTCTGGTCGTCATTGTGCCCTTTTAGAAAGTAGTCCTTTAACCTTTTGTAGAACAACAAATCCCATAAACCCAGAAATGCTGGCTTATTGGTAAAATTGTTGTTTGTACAATCTTAGAGAGGGCCACAATTAAGCAGTCCTTCAGATGTATATTACAATACAGGTACACATCAATATTTTTAGCAAGCACGTACAATGAATGAGCCAAGATCTACTAGGAAGATTCCACAACCCAATAAATATATTTTATTTGACATCTGCACCAGGATATCCCCAGGAGCTGAAGCATTTCATTTTCTTGAAGGTCTCAGAGGGCATCACACACACACATTCATCTGTTACACCGGCATACAGAACTGACAATTACGATGACTAGGAGATTATGGGTTTGAAAGCTATATTATACAGGAAGATAAGTATATGTAAAATGTACACATAAACCAGTATCTGTGTACTATATATAGTAATATATATATATATATATATATATATATATATATATATATATATATATATATATATTCAAATACACAGAGACAAAATAGACTATATTTCATTCATAAAGTCCCCAGCCCCTCCTACTTTTGACCCCTTGGCTCAGTTGTGTCACTGACACAAATGAACCAAGGGGCCGATTTGTGTCATCCGAATTACATTTGTAACAGTATGTGTCGGGAATACAATTCTGTAAGATGCCTGAACTGTGTGAGGGTGCATGCGCAATCGCGGCTTTTAAAACAAAAGCACAATCGATGGGAACTAAATTTCCCATGATTCTGCGGTGGAAGAAGCATGCGCTATTGTTCGGTAGTCAGGTATCTTCAGAATTGCTTTGCCCACACTATTGTCAGCAATGCAATTCGGATGTAACATTCATAGAGTCCCTAGCAGTATAGTATAAAGGAAGCCGCCATGCCCCAAAATAAATATGTTCACCTGAGTTAATTATTGACATCACAATGCAATGTTTCCAAGTGAAATGTGCTTGCCTCCCCTCCCCTTCCAGTTACTACCTGAACCCTTCTGAGAGGCTTTCATGTCACTTTTGTGAGTGCTAAACAATAACTGTACACAGGCAGCTAACTGTTCCTTACTACTTAACTGGGTTATTCGCCTGGCTTGGGACATCTTGAGGAAGCTGGGAGCTAAGTGTTTCTAATAGATGCTTGAGAGAGAATAGTCCAGCACCTCTGGAGATCCCACTAAAATATTGAAGATATAGGAAAATCATCAAAACTGCATGACAAATACACCAAATTATTAGACGCATCCTGATGTGTCTAATCAATACGGCAAGATGCAGTAATACCCAGAGTGTTGTACCGAAGTTCTCCTTGTGGATCTTCCATTTTTGAATGCTTTGCTAATAGATGCAGCATGTATTTGGAAAAGATGAGGTAGTGAAGTTGATATTTGTTTGTTCCATTGATGTATCTGTGTTTTTGATTTGACGGGACAATATTATTATTGAGCTGCATTTAAATTGTAATTCTTTTCAAAAATTAAATGGATATTTTGCGTCCCTTTTTGGAAAAAGTATAATTACTTTGTACAGTCCCAAATGATGTGCCTTCCCTGTGATATCAGATTAATTATACAAATGCAAGATTAAGAAGTCTTGATCTTACTAACTTTTTATTATTAAGTGCTTTACCATGACACATACTTTTATATTTATCTTTGTTTTATGACTGGGAAGGTCCTGTTGTTGATGGAACCATGACTGGGAAAGATATATAGATCAAATGTATTAGTGCTCTAAACTGGAAATGTACACGCTAGCTTTTAGATCATATTACATTTTAACGTGTATGCTACGGCATCATTGGGGTCATGCATAAAGATTAATTTGGGGACATAGTTTGTATGAGCCATTTAATACTTTTGTAATCTGCAGTTTGTTCTATGTAGTCTAAATATATGCTAATGTGAAAACCCTAATACTGTAAATATGTAGTAAATTCATACAGAGTAAGCGCAAAGTGTATTAAACAGCTATCTCAATTTGCTCCATGTAGAGAAGTATGCAAAATGGATTAGAGCCACAATGGAACCAGATCTAAAATAAGTTATTTATATATATATATATATATATATATATATATATATATATATATATATATATATAATGTGGTATATGTATATTTTAGTTATATAGCATATAAATGATATACTGTATGTATGTAATATATAGTGTATCTACACAAATAAAATCTGACAGTACAGTTGTATGCTTTGGATTGTGCATGCCCTA
This sequence comes from Pelodytes ibericus, assembly GCA_036172795.1. Lineage (NCBI taxonomy): Eukaryota > Metazoa > Chordata > Amphibia > Anura > Pelodytidae > Pelodytes > Pelodytes ibericus. Next base: position 150,615,540 of record CM069861.1, read on the forward strand.
TTCGCCTATTGAGTATAACAGGGGACGCAGTGGGCATGCTCCGAGGTGACGTGCACTTTTACGTTCCCATGCCTCGCTAGCGCTAGTGGTGACAGCACAAATAAAACAAAATCAAACCATGTGGTTTTAGGCGCAGGATAGACACAGGACCATGTAATTCACTACTCCTTCTTCCGACAAGGAAATCAACATTAGACGGAAGATTCGGGTGTCCAATTCCGAGCAAAATAGAGACAATTATGGATTAGAGGTGTCTCCTGTGTTCTTAATTACAGGGAAAACATAAGTGCAGAAGAAATTAGAGCTGACAAAAGGTATGTTTTGTCAGCTCCAGTTTCCCCCATTTTATGTTTTTATTATAATAAACAATACAGAAAGCTCCACAAGACATCAATTGTTTTTATTTTGCACTGAAAGGAAAACCCAATTCTTCCTTCTGGTTCTTCATTAGCTCTGTAAGATGTCTGTAAGCACAATTTTATGAAGGACTTAATGTGTACATCCCCAAGAAAAAACATTCAAAAGCTAAGTATTGCAAAAGAAAAACAACAAACAGACTGTAATGGTCCATCAAAATGTGTTGTTTCCTAACTTTTTGTAATATTTAATATAGACACCTGTATGCAACTAGTCAAAAAATATACTGTAACTTCTGGCTGCTGAATTGTACATTCATTACTACAGTTCTGCTCACAAAACTACCCACAGCATATGTCCTAAACCCATCGATGAACTTCTCATTACTGAAAGAAATTTATTATGTTGGTCAATAATAATTTGGTGGTGTGACTCCATTTATCCAAGATCAGGTCGGTGCAATTCCTTTTACGACATGCAGGTACTTTGATTATCTTATCTATTTTGTCATGCGCATCATACTATTTAACTTGCATGAACTCCAGGATTATTATCTTTAAATGTTTCTTGTTATCCAATTTGCATCCAACAAGGTGGTGGAAGGTTTCTTTTTCTTTGATGTATATTGGTAAAAATCAAATTAAGTATTACTAAGCCAGTCATAATTTTCATGTAATTTGAGATTGCATTTCACAGTGTCACGATTACTGAAATCATTTGTGATGTAAAAACATACATCCAATAAAGATGTTGTCTCTGCTGTGCATGTTGTGTTACAGTATGCATGTGCGCAGGGACAATTGGAAAGGTCCCACGTGGCAGTGACCCCAGTCACGCTCCTTTAGACATGTAAAGAAGAAATGATAGATTATCTTCTTGTGACCAGAGTATCAGCTGGAGGAAATACTTATTTATCATATTTTAATGGATATGGATATGGAAAGCATGTGTAAAAATCTGAACTGCTCCGAGGGTACAACATGGTCCTATTTGGTAAGCAGCCTGTAAAACAGAAAAGCAGGCAAACAAATAAAGTACAAACATAGAGTGACAAGCTTTCTGGGACACTGGATTAGTTATGGATGAGACAAGAAGTATATGATGAAATTAATGACCCACTGTCAACTTTTAAGATTTCATTTTTAAGTTGAAAGGACCAAAATCAATAGCCCCTAACCCTCTACCAGTTCAGCACAAGCAGTCTTTCATTTATTTGACTGCTGGCTCTCATATAGGAGGTGCAGCCAAGCACAGTATAGAACTTTCATTGGTAGTGATTATTACCTGCAATGTTTGAACACTTAAGGAAGAGGTCAGAGGTGGATAGAATCACTTCTTGGAGAAATGACTGCAATATATTTTATGTATTATGTACAGGCTCTGAAATGTTTCATTTGGTCTGCGCAAACATCGGATCAGATGTCTAAGTTCTCTATAATGGCAACATAAGAGGGTAATTCACCACAGCAGCAAGGAGTGATTATTTTCACAAATATGTATAAATAGATAGAAGTAAATGCTTACCAACCAAAAAGTTATATTTTATACTTTAAAGGAAAATCTAAAATCTGGTTAATAGAAATTGAAAATTAAAATCCAGATCTATTTTTATAGTGTGTGTGTGTGTATATGTATGTATGTATGTATATATATATATATATATATATATATATAATTAGCGTGTGTAAACTAATTTGTAAATACCTTCCATGTGAATCTTTTGCAGACTTGCTCAAGAACAAGATGCTTCTCTTCTTTTCACTGTCTGATATAAACCGTGTGGAAGACTGGCAGCCATTTTACACGTATAAGACATGTTTCATTATGTTTTGTTTCCCATCAAACTTTTAATCAAATAAAGTTCCTGAAAGTATTTGTGCTCAATGTAAAAATGATATAGTAGGAGAACATGTATCCCTTAAATATACTGCTTGAAATGCCAGTTTTTGAGCATTACTCAGAAGTGCACAGACTGAGCTATTCTTCAGGTAAGCACAGGCTGGCTAAAACAGCAAGACACAATCTATCTTACCTTGTTCATCAATAGGACATGTTAAGCAGCTAAATAGAAAAATCCTCGCTCCTGGCTCTTAACCGGATTGGTAAAACTGATGTCCTTCCAATTAAAGTGTATAAACTCATTAGCACAAGGCAATTTATCCTTTTTTATTTCTTCTCTATTATCCTATCATCTGTTGTATCTGCATTTGATTACCCTTTCCAGAGTAAAACATTATCTTGTAAATCATTTGCTTAAAGTCTGTCTGCTGGTACAATGGCCAGCATTTGCCTAAGCAGGTAATAAATCAATTAGCATTAAGCACAAGACATCAATTTCCTTTTCTGTGTTTCGTAACTCTGGAACAGCACCTTAAACCCACACTGTTGCGTCTTACCATCATTATTATTATTGCTCGTACCATTTATCATTTCCGTAAGGAATGTCACCTGTAAAATGCAAATGTATTCATTGTTTATTCCTGGGTGAGAAGCACTACTGTGTCTTCATTGTGCCAAGTTCTACAAAGTGACCATCAGTGGTGGTGGGGTCTCCAGTAGACTAAGCAGATTGAGTCTGGAATGCTCGATAAAAAGGTTGGCGATGACTGTTCAGTTGTGTGGATCACGATAAATATTTGAACCCTAACTTGTTAGATATTCATATGTACAACACATATTATTAAGGCTGCCAATTTCCCTTGAAGGAAATCCAATGTTTTTTTTTTCTTTAAATGATACCTCCACTCTAAAAAAACAAACAAAAGTGCATGTTAAAGTGCATACTAAATTAAGAAGGTGTACCTTTTGCATTCTTTATCTTTTTGATTGGATCTTCCACTATGAAATCGCAAGCTCTTCATGAAAAATGGGGTCTCCGGAATTAGGGGGCTTGCATGGGGGATGCCTGCTACACACATGCAAGATGTCTGCAATACCACCTCTAACCCCACACATCTGTTTTATCCCACCAATCCCTGCTCTCAGAACGACAACAGTGAGGCAGTTACCAGCTTCTGAATGAGTTGTCACTGTAGGAACACCCACTTTGTCTGCACTGATCTTCTTGCAATGTTTAGGTAAAAAAATAATATTTTTAGAGAACTTCCCAAGGATTTTGTGCATTTGTATGCAAAACAAGCTGTACAATATACATGATGGATGGAGCACTACCTGATGCTTAAAGTTAATTTGTTGCCTGTAGTCTTCCTTTAAATCAGTGCTCCTCAACCTTTTCTCACTCAGGGCACACCAAAGCTCTTCCCAGAATTCCGTGGCACACCACAAGCAAAAATATATAAAAAGTTATAAAGTCAAGTGCATACACAGAACATAAGAACTAGATGCCTTTATTTACCTATTTACCTTTAAAACCAAACAAGTGTGCAAAATAATTAATGAATGCACAAACAAAGACAAGTGAATTACAAATCATTAATGGACAAGCCAAACCAGTGCATTCCAAAATCATAAATAGACAAACAAAACCAGCCACAGCCAATTTGCCCATTAGTATATCAGTATTATTTTTCCATTAATATGCCAGTATTACTTTTGCCATTAATAAGCCAGTGTTATTTTGCCATTAATAAGCCACAGTCAATTTGCCCAATAAAATTCCAGTATTATTTTGCCATTAATATGCCACGGCCAATTTGTCCAATAATATGCCAGTATTATTTTGCCATTTAATATGCCCCAGCCAATTCGCCGGCCCCGAGAGGAGAGCCCGATGTTTTAGACAACATCAGGCTCTCCTCTCGGGGGCCGGCAGCCACATCAAAAAAATAAAGTTAAAAAATATATATATATTCATACGGAGGCATGCAGTTTCGTGGCACATTGGTTGTGGAGTGCTGCTTTAAATGATACTTGAGCAAATATATAAATGTCTGCGGCGCAATCATTCTCTATTGGTTGCATGTGCACAACTTCCTAAAATCATTGTGAGAAGTACATTAGTTAGGAATAGATTGTGTTTGGGGGTCAATCTTACGGTATGTTGAAGTTTTTATAGTGACCACCCCTGTTTTCACAACCCATAATACATCCTTTAAAAAAAAAAAAAAAAAATTATATAATGTTCTGAACAATTTTCCTTTATTGCCAAGACTTGAGAGCATAGTGATTCAATGCTTTAGTAAAGGCTCAAATATGTAGCTTCATTGGGAGGCCTCAATCAGAGCTGTCAACATCGCGATTGGAATAGAATTCAGCTATGTAGACACTGAATAGAACACAGTCATGAGAGCAATTGGCCACTATTGGTAAAGTTTTATTTCCCCAGAACAGTGTGTGTGTATATATATATATATATATATATATATATATATATATATATATATATGTATGTATGTATGTATATATATATATATATATATATATATATATATATATATATATATATATATATAATTTCATGTTCCTATTTTATGTGCCATTCAGACACATCCATTATTTGTACATCAAACCTAGAACTGGACAATAACCTATCGTTTGTTCATAAAATGGGAGCAGGTTTGCATGGATCAGTTTATTCATTCACCCCACAGAGATTGCTTGAATTCTCCATGTGGTTTGATTCCCATCACTGCGACATATTGATTATCTGTGGTCCCAGGTTCCCTTGCATTGCTGATCAATACAGTTTAAAAGTTATTATAGGTAAAAAATTGAATTTCTTTGTGTGTACATTTCTAATTCACCATAGCCTATTAATAGAGAGCAAATTTACATGCCACACTGTAATATTCACATAAAAAACATATTGAGGGTTATTTATATTGGTCAGTTTTAAACGCATTGCTCTAAAAGTGTATCATTAAGCAGTTCATTGATTGCACTATTTTTTTGGATCATTTCCCCACAGGTATATGAATAACCCCCATTTTAATGTCCATTTAAACACATTCAGCAAATTCGCTATTTCATGCCCACTCCATGCAGGCTTCAGTGTTACACAGCAGCACTCGATGGGCATAACACTGAACTTATCTGCTGCAGTGCACACTTTTAAATACTCAGTCAGTAACAGGCTATTTTTCTTCATCCTTTCCCCCCCCCTTTTTCAAGAAATACCACAGTCCCACTTTAAGTAAATGTTTCTATTTATTAAAATTCAAATATTCACATACAGCGTACGAATCCATTGTTACGAGACATCTTCATTCATGTACCTATTACATGTCTCCTCCCACAGCAAAATAAACCAATAAAGAATGCAGCACTGGTGTGAGGTACTGGAAGTTGTGTGATCATTAGGGAAACCAGTTGAATCTAATTGCTATGCTGTGGTCTCTATTTCATCCTATAAGTCTCTGAGATTCTGGAGAATGAATTTTGCGCATGTGCAGTTGCCATGGTGATACAACTACCATTCCCAGCCACAATATTGGGAGGTATGCTTTACCCATGAAATCCCGTGTGTCTGGCTCATTTATGATTATTTGCCTACTTGCACTGTAGCAATCATTGTGCAATAAGTCATATATTTTTGTGTCCCTGTTCAGAAATCCTGATGTTAAAAGGTAGTTTGACACCTTGCACAGACATTTTTGATAAGTTCATTGTTTTGAGCCAAATGTTTAATTTGGCTAAAGATACATACAGTATACAATTTGGATTGATTACCTCTGTTGCAGTACTCAACAGACTTGGTTGGCTTGTTATTAACACCGTGGCATGATAGTTAAGCAACCCTGCTGTGAGAATGATTTACAATGATTAATGTCTTTGTCCGTTCCTAAATAAACCCTTTACCATTACAACCCAACAGATGATGTTCTCCTTCCCGGGAACATTATGTTGGGATTGGATATCCAAGTAAGTCAGCTCTTTAAGAAAAGATAATGTCGTCTATTATGAACATTAAAAATAATTTAATAAGCTATTTTATAATTTTTCTTAATCCACTGGCATTTCTTTCTAGGCAGTCTCCGAGATTGTTTAGATCATTTTTCATGTTTTTTTGTATTTCCTATATTCACAGTATAAGCAATGTTTAGGTTGACAGAGTCCCTTTAAATTTAAAATTTGACTCCAAGCAAGGATTGTGCTTCCTTGAAAACAATTGCTCATTTACATGAAACAAACATAAATAAAGTAAATGTAAACCAACTTTTAAAGAGACTGACTTCCTACATAAAAGTGTCTGCAGTAGGAGACCACTTTAAATATAGTTTTTACTGTTCCTGTAAATATATTCCAGAGCCAGCCAAACCAACTTCCTATGCAGAGCTTGATGACACGGTGATGGCTGCAATTTATTGAGTGTTTTCCTTATGTGAACAAGTGTGCCATTCATTTATAATGTAAAATGTGCTTAAGTGTGTGTGTGTGTAATAATCTACATATTGCTAAATCAAGGGCATACTATACATATTTATAACATGCCAAAAATAGATTCATCCATTGGAATATATTTTAAAAGCCTTAACCATTATGTGGCTTATTTTACAATCTTAGGTGTAATTATCTTCATACAAGATTTCGTTTATGACATATATATATATGTATCCAGGTATATAATCAGAGATTTTGTGATAGGGGACTCAGAAAGACAGGAGGTTGATGAGTGAATGGCAGCACTGAAACCCTGGACATTACAATTTTATTAGCCACTGCTTTTAGCTTTATGTACCATCAGGCTACCTTGCTACCAGCATGCTCTTTACTTTTGACAGCATTGAATTATCACCATTGTGGGATCCTATCTCATTAACTGAAATGGGAGAATAAAGCATCAAACAATCATAAAAATAATTTGGCACAGGGAAGCCACTTAGGAGCAGCTGTCAAACAGGTTGGAAGATAAACTTCTAAATAAAAATAGAAGGCCGCAATGTCAAAGCATATGCTTTCTCTGCATTATAGACTTCGTAATGATATGAAGTGCTTGTGTTTATGCAGAGCAGTCAGACACTCCATATATGATATTGATTATACCTTAACCCCAATTGAATAAAGTCTTGCTTCTTTTCCTAATCAGATATTGCAGCAGTATTTTTTAAATGTCCCTTAATGCCGGGACATATTTTATCTCTGATGGCTGTGGCAGGAGATAGGGGCTCTGTCTTGCTTCTCCTTGTGGCTCGGAGCCCAGTTTTAGGACACAGAGGTCCCTTTGGAGTTCTTCTCTGGCAGTTTCATCCAGGAATTTAAAACATACATCTTTATCATGCAGCTGTTGTCAGACAACATTAGATAATTAATTGCCCATTTGTCAGGCCTGCATTGAAGATGTTAGAACCCTAAACACAATCAGGATAAATATAGATGCTCTCTGAAGGCGTTTTGTTCTGTCACACACTTCTGGCAAGCATATTTTAACTATTAAATTAGACTCATTATTAATCATATGTTATGTTAATTAATTAACAGCCTCTGTGTATTGAAGGCTCTCTATGACTTTCAATTATGTTAAGGAGCTAATTGGCAAGCATGCACGTTACTGCACTCCGAGAACTACTTAATTGTTATTAATGATATTTCTCGCTGATGTACCTGTATTTTACTAAAGAGGACGGAATATTTGTAAATACCCATTCTGATTGCCTCTTATAAGCCTAGCAAATAAATGATACTATAAGCCAGAAATAGTCTTTAGCTTTTTTATTTTAAAAATGTCATATAAAAGTGTGTATTTATATGCATTTTTGTATGTCTATATTTACATATGTGTGTTAGTGTACTAATATGCAGACTAGTAAAAAGTGTGTTTTATTGCCCTACTTCTTTGTCTATATTTAAAGTGTTTCTCCAGTCTGACAAAAAGAAAATAATGGACAAATCAATGCACATTACTGATGACATTTTAAAAATAAATATGCATTTGTTTGTTTGTTTTCTCCCCACATCTCCAAGGAGCAAATTCGAGAGCATGGCGGATGCCTAGTGCACACTTACAATGGATGGCATCACTAAAAGCATCATACAACTGCCCTGGGGAAAATGTCAGAACACCATCTGTGTACCCCTGTATTTAGAATAATATATTTTACTACTGGCCTAAACTTATTTAGAAGGTACAAGCTGTGTTTCTACATAAAAGATCCAATAGAAAGAAAGTTACTAACTTTAGTTGAATCCCTGTAAAAAAAAAAAAAAAAAGTTGGAGTTGAAAATAATGTAATACTGCATTTTATTAAAGCGTAATTGCGCTAATATTATCTTAAACTGTAATTTTGGCTTGTTACCGTAACAGAAAAATAAAACCTTCCTCCAATTTCAGCTTTCTGTCATTACGGGTTTCCAGTGATCATAGATGCTTATTAATGTCAACATTTATAATAACGGTCCAGATAGGTCTTTCAGTGCAATCTATCATCACATGCTTACTAACGTTAATCTTAATACATATTGGTTTTATGCTAATTTGCCAAAGTAAAAATATGTGCATGAACTATATTCGCTTCAGATTTTTTACGTTATGTTTATCTTTGAAGTAAATCACCCCATGAGAACTGTGTTTTTGAAGCCTCACTGTGGTGGTTTTTGTTTAACTGTCCATGAAGCAAGCTCCGTTTGAATTGCCTGAATCCTCTAGTCTTACATTTTTTTATGTTGGAATAAAACATTTCCTGCAAATAAGTCATTGTATACGAACTTCTATTTTCTGTTCTCCTCCATCATCTGGTTTTTGTCATTTGTTTTCCCTCCATCCCAAAAGATGTAAGATGCTGCTGTTGTCTGGAAGAGAAGAAAAGGTATTTCCTTATTGTGTTCATTTCAAGGCTGAGTGGTTCATAGTCAGCGGGCCTTTCCCAAGGTATCATTCACAACTTGCCAGAGCCTGGGTACCATTTGTCTCACCTGCTGGCGCTGTGTGTTCCAGGAAAGGTGCATTTACACCCCTGTAAATATCTTGTTTACCTATTTTGTGTCCATTGTTGTTTAACCCCTTCAATACACCATGATTCACTCTGCTGATAGTGGGGAGATTAGGCTACTAGCCACATTGCCTGGGTAGTACCTGGGTCCCATAAGGGTTGCCAGCTTTTCTTTAAAAATATATTGGCCATGCTGATGCCGCCATAGACGTTACACCGCCGGTAAAATACGGTGGCAACTCTACTTGCCAGGAATATTTGCATCATGCATACATGCCTACTGCAGTGAAGCAAACATTAGGGAAGATGATCATTTTGATGATGATTTTCCTAATGTAATATATAGATATTATATACAAATGCTCCAATATAGCCACGTGGCCTCTGGACTCGAGCAAAATGTACATCACGTGATACCGCAGTGTAATACACCCCTACTTTCCACAGTGCCAGTTTTGCCAAATCACTTACCTTGTGTCTGGTCCTCTGGGTCTCTCTACAGTCACATTGTGAGAACACTGATTCAGCATTGGATTTGATGTAATTTCCTGTGCGCTGGGTCAGTGAGACAGTGTGTGGATGAGATCAACTGGATTTAAGTGAAGTGACAAAACGTGTGGTCACGGATTGCCTGGGATTTTGAGGGTGGAGAGCCCTGCCATGATTGTTACTACCTTGCTTGGGGGGAAGTTATATGACTTGGTGTAGCAATCTACAGAGTATCCCCAGCCAATTAGACAAGCCATGTGAACATAGTTTATTGACCGTTGGCAGCTTTCTTATAAAGCCAACAAAGCACCTGGCGATGACACCATCAGTGTGGATATCTGGGGTCTATCTATTCACTAAAAACTGAACTGCAATTGGCCACGAATAGCTGACCTGAAAAAAAAATAATCTAGAATTTCCTGGTCTCTTTGGCTAGAAATACCTGATTTTTTTTGTAGTTACCATGTAATCAGCATCGGATATTAGTACCACATTAAACAATTTCAGTATCAAAATGTGGTGTCATTTTGCCTTAAGATTTTTGGGAGATCCATAACGATTAAAATAATTTTGTTTAGATTTTCTATATTTTAATAAATTAAAATGGTCAAGGAATCTTAAAACTCCTATGTCAAGTATATAATGGAGGTAATATTTGGATCACTTGCACAATAACCTGTACAAGTAACAGTCGGAATTAATGGAAATGGAGTGTGAGCAATTTAGATCCTTCTAATTTTTTAAAGAGCTATGTAACCTTTTATTGGATAGTTGAGATAATAGATGTGCATTGTATGTGCCAATCCAGTACCACATAGTGAGTTAATATCACTTATAGTTTCCACTGTATTGCAAACCTGTCACGCAGAAGAAGCTTCACTTCTTCTTTTTAATTTATTTTAATTAAAATAATGACTTCCTTTTAGTGAGGTCACTGAAGAATACAGTGGTATTTTGATCATTCGCATCATTGATCGTGCTACTAAGTCTTTTTCAGACATTGACCATCCCCAGTGACCAGTATAAATAATGCCTCATATTCTGTATTCCCGGTGATTAGAATACTTTCAAAATCATATAATAACTGGAACTAATCAGGAGTTCTAATTTGTATTATAAAGCAATAGAAACAGGGCATCAGTATAAAATATATGTTAAAGCAGACAATCCTTATGACCTTTAGTATTTTTGTAAATATACTGCCTTTTCTGCTAATGTAAAATACACAATATATATATGTTATTAAATACAATATGTATTCAACTATTTTGTGTTATTATCAATAGTATATTAACATATTCTGAATGAGAGATGGAAAATATATATTTCTACTTTGATTAATAAACTAGTCTAATTATGGTTAGGTTATACATATCTTGGCAGGTGTAGGAAATATCTGGTACAATAATAAAGGATACCAGTATCCAATAAAGTATACTAAACAAGTGTATATTTAATGAGATTTTGATAAATTATCTCCCTTTAAAATTTACAGGAACTTTAAATCTCTAGGTGTGGTTCTTCCACCTCTAGCATCTAATAAATTACTGCTATAATGAAGCAGTCATTTATGGTGAGCGGATGATAAATGGCTTGCCCTAGGAGGAACTAAAGAATAGGCAAGTAGATCATTTTCATATTTGGTGAAAACAATATTAAGTACCCAGACCTTGGTGATTGCCCTAATAAATGAATAATCTGAGGTGAGGGGCTGGCAGTCCGTGTAAAAAAAATAACCTGAACCTTCTATGTCATTTGTCAGGCTTTGCTGTGACAGCATGCATTATGGGTAAATGAGCAATCAGCAAGAACTATGTTATGGCTGGGGTGTTTTCGAGAAATTTATCATATGCTTTGCTTAGTACCTTTAAGACCTTAAGGCTTAATGGCTCCAGTGCATGACTGTGAGTGAACACGCTTCTTTCAGATATAATACCGCATTTGCTCTATATTCCAATCTGTGATTATTTAGCTTTTTTTTTATATATATATTTTTGAAATAGAATATTGTTTTTTCTCTCTCCTTGAACGATGGCCTTTTTATTTTTAACTGCACGTTTCCTGTATTGTATTATAAGCCAACCGTATATTCACATAATGGTTATCATTTAAACTTAAGAGATTTTCCTAGTTAGTATTAAAACATTCAGATGTATTTTGAATGTTACTGTTGGTCACATGTTGTTGTTTTTCTTTATTTCTGGCTATTCATCATTTTTTTCACCTTTTTTAAGGGTGTTGTAATGTGTAGGTAAAGACAAAAAAAAAACCATTTTTTTTATTTTTTATTAATTCACATATTTGTAGATTGGCGAAGCATAATTGGATTACCGCAAACCAATAGAAACCTATCTAAAATTAAGTCATCACAAGGCATCAATAGAAGGGGTGTAAATGGATTTCTTGAATCTCTCTACTGCCTGGAGTTAGAACCTGCATTCATGGTGGGCAATTCCTAAAAAAAGATCCGATGTATTAAATGCAACAATATGACAATCAGAATGTATTAAATATTGATAGCCCTCTACAGCAATAGTTACAACAAAGCAATGTTTCTTTTTATAGAAATATTATTTGTATGTCTTAGTTCACTGTAAGAAAACCATTTTATAATTATTATCCAATAAAACGATTCAAATTAAAATAGATCTTTATACTCGGACAATATTAGCATATAACTTATTGGGACTCTAAGAATCAGTAGAGAGACTGGTGTTTTAAACTCGCGATATGGACATGTCATGTTCTTGAGGATATGTAGATTCCATTCCTTCACCTGGTAAATAACAAACCTAATCTGATTGCTACGAAAACGAGTGCGCTAACTGACATTCCTGTATTTTATTTATCAGTGTGACAATCGGAATATAAAAAAATGGAGTCAAATCAATTCTTGCATTGGTTCTACTATTTTTTTTTTTACATTTTGGTGAAACATGTTGCATTTAGTTAACCCTACTCTAGCATTCTCAGAATTGCATAATTTTTACAGTAGCCATGTTTCACCGATTTATTCAGGGATTATTGTTTCAGAGCTGCACAGATGAAAATGCAGACTGCACACTGAAGTGTAAATGCAGATGCATGCATCTCTGGGAGTCCAATTTTCTTCTTTAGATCCGTCCTCCTCTTCATTTTACAACGGCACGTGGTAGATATGTGGCAATTTCATGCAAAGAAGCCCTCAATTGTGATTACACAACCCGATGCCAAAAGAAATATGTTGGGAACAGATTTGATATAATTTTATTAAATTTCATATTGATCTTTAAAAATACCAACCTTTTATAATACAGAACTGTAAAGAAAACAAAAAAAAAACTTCATACAAGACATATAAAAAATAAAAGTTCTATCTCTCTATTCCTAACAACTTTCAGACATTTTGGGGAAGTGGTCTTTTTGTCATATTACCTAGGGGTCTAGGACACTTCAGCGCGGCAACTTCATCGCTGACAGTTCAGCGCGGCAGTTAGAACGCTGAACTTTCAGCAATGAAGAAAGTGGCCGCGGCTATGCAAGAGCTGACAGTTCAGCGCTGAACTGTCAGCTCTTACAAACGTACAAGTTAAAATAAAATATCCCCCCCAAAGTGCCACCCCAAACCCTAATACTAAAATTAACCCCCAATACTAAAATTTACCCCCGAACCCTAATACTAACCCCCGAACCCTAATACTAACCCCCGAACCCTAATACTAACCCCGAACCCTAATACTAACCCCCGAACCCTAATACTAACCCCCGAACCCTAATACTAACCCCCAAACCCTAATACTAAAATTAACCCCTAAACCCTAATACTAAAATTAACCCCGAACCCTAAAAACTAATCCTAACCCCCTAAACTCTAATTCTAACCACCCTAAACCCCAATACTAAATTCAAATTCTAACACTCTATCTTCTAACTCTAACACATTAAAACTCACCTTTAGCGATGAAATGTCCCGCGACGAGCTGTCGTGTGGTGAAGTGATGGCGGTGAAGCGGCTGCGCTGATGCAGCCGCGATGAAGTGTCCCATCCCCTTACCTAGGTCCTCACATTGGGAAATATATCAAGCCTCCATCTTTACCACCCAGGACATAAATTATGTTCCTCTCTGGGGAAAAGGTGGACCTTTGCTCCCTTCCATGATTTTACCCTAATAATGCTAATAGGTGTTTTAGCTCTAACCCCATAATGAGCCCTACCTTGGGGGTTATGGCAGGCTGATTCACTGACAATTGATCTATATTACATACAGTCCAGCCTTTTCTCCTAGGATCTTCAAAACACAGGCCTCTCAATGTTAGGGACATTAACGGATAATATAAGTTTACTCCAAATAGCATAATTATCATAATGTATGATGATGTTTAATTTCAATTACATTTTATATTATAATACTAGCAATATTTAACTTAATGCAAAAATATATTTAACTGTTTTGTGCCTGGGTGGCCTGCTTTCTGAGACAGGGGTTAAACAAAGAAAATAAGTGTAAGGTTACAAAATATCCACGGACAAGAAAACTGCTACTTTGCAAATTTTTTTGTTTCCCTTCAGGTTGATATGACTGTGTGTTTGACAGTTTTCATAAGGTAGGGTATTTTGGTAAAACATATGTTTCCATTTTCTCTCCCCCCTACTTCCATTTTTGTCCCTGGGCTCCTTCTGGGTCATAGCAACATTAAGGCTTTTGTCACTGTGATTAATAGCCCTTTAGATCATCTTTAATTCACTCTCTAATGACTGAGGGTCTTTTTCTGCTCTCCAAGTAATCTGGTGATGTATGAGCCAATAGAACACCTTGTGGCAGAGGTGAAAAACATTTTGACGATGCAAATATTATCATGGGAACAAATGTTTTCCCTTTTAATAAAAATTAATGAATTCAACCCAGGAGCTACTAAAAGAAACACGTTGGTGTGGAAAATTTAGCACAACTAAGCTTCTATTTCTTGATACAATCGATTTGTCTTTTTAAATGGACAAAGCTTACATGCTTGAGTGCATAGCTGTTAAAGGACCACTCTGACTTAAATAAAATAAAAAATATATGCATATTCAGGTTGACACTTATTTTTTTTTTTTTTTTTTAAAGTTACTTTTCTTTGCAATATTTAGCTTGAAAATAGACATTTTGCATGCTTTCTCCCTAGGGTTTGCATATGTTTGACAAATAGTCATCACCAGAATCTCCTGGCAGCCAATCAGGGCTGCATAGAGATGCACGTGGATACTTGATGCATGTGTGCTTAATGTCTGTTTTATGAGCAATTAGGAGCAAATATAATTGTGATTGCGTAATCTTAATATGTCCATTCTTGAGCATGCAAAAAAAATTATTTTCTTTTTTAGTGCAGCTTTCTCTACTAGATCAAGTGAAAAGTCATGTTTGTCTGACCAGCAGTTTTTTTGAGCAAATCACTTTCACCAAGAAGTTGTTTTAGTGCTGACATAGAGCTCAGCATTGCAGAGAAAATCTGCAGTTTTTTTTTTTTTTTTTTTTCAATTACTAGGGGAGGTCTACTCAATAAAGAGAAAATTCCAGGGAATTTCCAACTTAAAGGGACTGTCTGTTGCCCAAAATGCATATTCCAAAAATTAATGAAAATGAATGTGCTTTCAAAGTATTTTACTTTAAAATGCATGTTTTATATTTTCAATTGCTTACAATATAAAATACTTAGAGCTAGACAAAATGGTGAAATTACAGCATTTTGCAAGGCGCCAGGACTGCACACACTACTAGTTGCGTAAAAACAATTTCCTTTCTTTTTAAAAATTTTGATGCAGGAACCAATGACAATAATTTCATTAAAATGAATGGAATTTCCTGTCTCTCTAGTGAGGTCATCAGACATTGTGTTGCTTTGTTAAGAGATTGTACTGTGTACAAGAGAAAGTCTATTAAAGGCCACACGGTGTATTCTATTCTAGTAACACAGGAAGTGACTACGTGAAAAAAAACTTTATATCCTCAGTGTATATATAATCAGTGCTGATGCACCTGCAGTTATCATGCAGAGTAATCACTGGGGGAGGGCTTGAGTCAAATATTAAAAATGTGATATATGCAGAATGCCTGCGTCACATCACACTGGGAAATAAGCCTGTGCGCTATACAAACCGTGATCTTCATCTTGCACCAAAGTGAGTTTGGGGACTAGGCTGTCCCTTTAAGGCCAAAGTACACTGGAGAATTTTTCCAACTCTGCTACACTGGCCTAAAGTTTGAAATTCCCATCTCAGTTCACATCCCGGTTCCCTGCAGTTCTATCTTTATTGAGTAGACCCCTTTGTTACCCTAGTCAATCAATTTTAATTCTTTTCTGCTAATATTCTGAATCAACATCAGCTACAGGCAGGTGTAAAAAGTATGGATAAACAATGATTTATGTAGCAAAATAATTAGTATATTAGCAGTTACAGCAAACAATGAAACCTACCATTGTCCAAGGTTTGACGAATCCCAACGAACCTTGGTTCCCAATATCCCTACTACTTCCTCATTTTTTCGGATGTTTTACCTAGTAATCAGTTGAAGTGCCATTTACCTGGCTCCTAAAATAATGAGGCGGGCTCCTGAGTGGATTTTTGGATCCCAATGTTTTGGGGTTTTTTTCTTCAACCCCTGCCATTGCTCTCATATTTCAGGTTTTTATGATGGCCATTATAAGCAAGTAGATTACTTTGCCCACTTCCCTGGTTTCAAGAAGCATGAAGGGTTACTCATACCATATTATAAGGGTCGGTATGAAATATAGAAGATCACAATGAGCATTATACGTGATTTAAGTAGTCATGGAGATACCTGTTTGAAGTGATGGATTGTGTATTTTGGTGATATTTAGGGGATGTGTTTGGGTATATTGTGTTGAATAATGACTACCCTAGAACTTGCGGTTCTCTATGATAGAAAGTGGAAACATACTAGAATGAAGGTTTGTGGATTTTTAAAAATATATATTTTATGTATTTTCCATTGTGTATTGCAAAATTAAATTGAACTTCAACTGAATGTTTAGTTCAGAATATTAAACAAAGAACCCCTGTACCCTGACATATGTGGTAGTACAATATTATTTATTAGACCTACGCCCACCTATTGAGTCCTGTAGTTTATTTACTGCAGTGATGATAAATATGCAAAAATATCCTATGAATTTTTGTCTGTAACAAAACCGGCCATTTTACTTTCTTCGTGTTCTCCTTCTCACATACATTTTACACCAATACTGTAAAAACTGTGTGCTGCATGGGTTAGATATGTTTTAAATTGATAATGCATTTCTGTCATTTTGATAGATTTGCATTCTTTTTTTAAAGCGTATTCTCCCTGGAAAACTGTTTTCTGTAATAGTTTCCAATACCAACAATATCATTTAGATCTTGAAAGGAAGAACAGCAAACTTTTCTATTCAGCTTTTTTTTTTTTTTACCTCTCTGCACTGCTTATCTACAAAGCAGCATATTACAGAAGCTCTTAAATTCTATTTGTTGCTATTTTTTTCTGAGACACCCAAGGAGGGTAGCTAATTTGTTCTTCATTTATGCCAAGGACAAAATAAAAAAAATGGTGAATTATATATTTATTTCCATTGTGTCTCCAAAGAACACT
Source organism: Pelodytes ibericus (assembly GCA_036172795.1). Lineage (NCBI taxonomy): Eukaryota > Metazoa > Chordata > Amphibia > Anura > Pelodytidae > Pelodytes > Pelodytes ibericus. The sequence goes on from CM069861.1 coordinate 150,632,818, forward strand.
TCCTTTCCCAGAATTCAGTTACCAAATCTCCCGTTAGTTTTATGTTCTCTATTCTCTAGGGTGCAGCTCTTAAATATGGTATCTTTGTCTGTTAATTTTATTAAGGATACTGAGTATAGACTGTTGACCCTAATAGGGCCCTATGACTCTGCTCATTTTGTTTTGTTTTTTCCTCCATGTGCCCCACAAAATGATATAAAAATACTTTGATATGATGATGTTAAAATACTTTTTAAACTTAAAATAAAAGTTTGGTGTCATATATTCCCAATCTGTATGTGAAAAGATGGATTGATCTTTTGAAGTTTGACATTTAGACATATATCCAGACACGAAACGCGTTGAGTGCTTTTTTTCATGTGACTGCCCTGACCTGCACTCACAATTGCTGTGGATTTACTTTTATTTTTTTAGTCTATGGAACCTCAATTAGATATATATATTTTTATACCCGAGCAGCCCGATTTTCTTCCTGATTTCTGCGTATATCCAGTCTTTATGTGGAGTTCTACTGTTCATAAGTATTCCTTCTACTTAAGAAATAAATATATAGTTTTGGGATTAGCTTTATTGAAATACATTATGAAGCATTAGAACAAGCCCAAAATGAAATGTTGCATCAGTTAGGAAGAAAAAGATGGAAAATTCTGTGTAGACTCTTAATGCTTGAGTATTACAATAAATATCTGGCTGCGTTAGGAAATGGACTTGTCTAGAGATCATTAGAAAAGGTTGGTGTCTAGCGATGAGTTACAACTTCCAAATGGCAAAGCCTCATATGAGGCAATCTGGAGCTCCATTTGTTCCCTGGACCAGGTAGTAAACAGGACCAGGCGCTCAGGCCGCTCCTCCTATGAAGGAAAGTGGTCAAGTAGCAAACAAAGGTTGCACTCCGAAACAGTCTCATGGGAGATAGATTTAATCGGTAAATAAGCTTAAAACATATGCGGTAACAGCGTGGGTTGGAGGGACAAATAACACATGTTACGCGTTTCACGTCTCAATGACGCTTAATAATAACAACTTGCGTGCAGGTTCTGCTCTTATCCGTAACACTTTGGCCAACTTGTAGAGTGACATAGGCAGGACATTATACATTTGTACAATACTGACCCCATTTACCACAAGAGTAAATAAAAAAAAAAGAGTAGATAAGTACAAAGGAGATCTATGTCAGTTTTTAGCATTGACTACATGGTCTCTGATACAGCAAACAGCAGCAGAGAATTCATTTGTCTACTAAATAAAAGCAGCAATAACTATATCAAGACGTTTGTTCACCTAAAATAACATGGGCACATTTATTAAAAATGCAACTTAATAGCCCGGACTTCCTCCTAAGCATTTTAGTAGAATGTTTAAAGGTTTACATTTTTTATTTTCTTAATGCAATCTGTAAAAGAGTTGGTTACTTACTGATTGGTTCTGGATGGCTGGTATTATTCTTCAATTGGCTGGTATGAATTCTGTACTAAAAAAAAAAAATCAATTGAACCTAGCAGGTAACAAATGACCAAGCTGAGGTAGGCAATGCAGGATGGGGAAACATGCATTATTAAAACATACAGTAGAGACATTGGATTATGAATACAATTTAACGTGTTCATGTGTTGGCAAGCTGAATGATGATTGCCCCTTATTTTTTTTCTGTCTAGTGTCCTCTTTTTAAAAAAAAAAAGTTGTTTGTCTATGTATGGCAGCTACTCCCTAAAAGGTTTTAGGCCACCATTATTTGGCCCTGATTTTCGGTTTTCTATCAGTATGAATGCCTTCAAGCACATACCTTGGGGGTAACCTAAAACATTTCTTCCCCTGCGTTCCTAAATGAGAATACAAAGAACACCGTAAAGGAGCAGTGAGGATAGAATAACATAAGTAATGCCCATTAGCAGTCAGAATGTACTATTCTTTACCTGAGGATTTTTTGGTCCTGACAGGAAAAACATGAGTATTTTTAGACATGTGGATCAGACATGCGTTTTAATCATGTGGCCTAGATTTCTTCTTTTAACATTAAATGATAAACAGATTTTTATAAATCCCTCTTCTTAAACTGACAAATGTTTTCAAAATCAAATGGCCAGAGACTTACATTTTTGCCAGTTTTTAGAGCACAATCAACAAAGCTATTTATAGTGACCTTTTCTTTTCCCAATAGAGTACGTAACATATACATAATCCCAGTTTGTGCAGAGCGCTCTTTCAGAATTTGATCTTGATGGGCTTCTTAAATCCTTGTAATCTGCGTGCCCTATAATGACACAAGATCAGTTTGAAACTAAAATCTATACAGTTTCCCAGTCTATGTGGTCATTTCCTTTCATGTTTGGTCTTGGAGTCATACCTGCCTTTTTCTTAAATTCATCCATGAAGGAAGGAAAAAAAATATACAGACTTTCCCATTTTGTGTGTGTAATGTATTCTCCAAACAGGAAAAAAAAAAAAAAAAAAACTTGCAATGTTAAATAAAATATCCTCAAACATTCACTATATAAACCATATAGAAATTACTAAACAAGTAATACACAAATATTCCAAATATCACCTATCTTGGTTAGGCAGGATAGCTGCAGTGAAAATTCTATACTACGGTAATTTAGAACCCAACATTTTGAGAAATATGCAGTCAGAAAAAGAAATGTTTATTTGGGGGAAAAAAGCAAGGATATTGCTACAAACACTCCAAAAATTCAAAAACTTAGAGCGGTTTGGGCATTTGCAACTGTGTTAATTATTACAAAGCAACAAACTTAGCCCAATCCCTCCGGGCGCATTTATCACCTAACCAAGTGGCATGGGTAGATTTAGAAAACGATACGATTACACCAAATACTATTAGCCAACTATTGTGGACACTTAGACCAAAAAATGTACAATTACCAATAACTACTAATATGTTGATTGCTATATCTGACAAAGAATTAATACACAAAATAAAATATCACCTATTTCTGTAGTTACTACTTTTTCTATTATTAAATATCCCATTCACGATTTTCCATTGCATTTAGAATTTTGCCAATATCATGAGTGATAATCGAATTATACCTTTTCAAACTCTCTTAGAAAAGAAGCAGAATTTTCTTATCTACAAATCGTGCATTTCTTAAACTTAAAACCATTTCCTCTTATACTCACTATTTATAGAAAAATTTGCTAATGGTCCAAAGATATGTGAAACCATTACAGATTATAGCAATCTTATAATGAACGAAGATAATTGATTCAAATAGGAAAGAGAATTAGAGGGAGTTTTTCATATTGGGGAATGGACAACCGCTTTTTCAAGATTAAAAGGATAAACACATTGCTCGTATCATATAGAAGCAAAGATAACATTTCTGTACAGGTGGTACTTAGGATATATTTTAGTTAATTTCACTGATACTCACTGTTCTTCCGACTTATTGGAGATGTTCCCTACGACATATTGTTGTGGAAGTGTTCAGTAATGCAACCCCTGTGATAACCCCTGTGATCTCAAATATTTAATCATATTAATAAATGGCGAAATATTTCGCTCAAAAAAGTAATATAAATATTATAACAAGGTTATAGTATAAGAAGGATGTTAGTTCTAGTATTTTATATCGGGTTAAAAAGGTAAGTATTAGGGAGGTCTTTTATGTAGCAATTTTTGATTTTTAGGGTTCAATCCAGCTTTAATTCTCATTTGCACCTTGTTTGGATTATGCACCTTGGGCGTAAAAACCCAAAAGCAGAATATAGACTATTTGGTACAGTCCTAACCTTAACATCTGAGGAAAGGGATTTAGGAGTAATAATTTCAGAGGACTTGAAGGTAGGTAGGCAATGCAATAGAGCAGCAGGAAATGCTAGCAGAATGCTTGGTTGCATAGGGAGAGGTATTAGCAGTAGGAAGAGGGAAGTGCTCATGCCATTGTACAGAGCACTGGTGAGACCTCACTTGGAGTATTGTACGCAGTACTGGAGACCGTATCTCCAGAAGGATATTGATACTTTGGAGAGAGTTCAGAGAAGGGCTACTAAACTGGTTCATGGGTTGAAGGATAAAACTTACCCAGAAAGGTTAAAGCATCTTAACATGTATAGCTTGGAGGAAAGACGTAACAGGGGGGATATGATAGAAACATTTAAATTCATAAAGGGAATCAACACAGTAAAGGAAGAGAGTATATTTAAAAGAAGAAAAACTACCACAACTAGAGGACATAGTCTTAAATTAGAGGGGCAACGATTTAAAACTAATATCAGGAAGTATTACTTTACTGAGAGGGTAGTGGATGTATGGCAGCCTGCCAGCAGAAGTGGTAGAGGTAAACACAGTCAAGGATTTTAAGCATTCGTGGGATAGACACAAGGCTATCCTAGCTATAAGACCGGGAACGGGGGACTAATAAAAGTACTCAAAAAAAATTGGGCAGACTAGATGGACCGAATGGTTCTTATCTGCCGACACATTCTATGTTTCTATGTTTCTATTTCTAGGATCTTTGTTTTTAGACTGCCCCAAAATAAGAGGAAGACCTCATGACCACTCCTCCAACAATATTCCCAGGCATACACCACTTTATAGACACTCGCAACTAAGGACGTCGTTTCTTTTGCAACCATTCCCAGTTTAATGACACAGCAATCATCTACTGAGGCTACGCTACTGTACTTTACTTCTTCTGCGAGGTCCATCGTGTCCAGTGAACGACAGTACTATATTTGTAGACTAGATAAGTGAAAAAGGGTAATGCTTCACTGTAAGTACATTTTAGTTTTACATACATGCTCACGTGCATGTTAATGTGGAGTATGTCTGTACGCAATTTCCTGCTCAAAGTAGTGACTACTATCCTGTCGCATAGCTGTTCAAAAACAAAAAACTGAATCAATGGGAAGGAAGGCGTTAGAAATATTATTCCCAACAGTAGCAGGAAAGGAACGTTGTATAACTGTGTGTGTTACAAATATTAACACATTTATACCTATATATTTCACTTGGATCTAACCAAAGTGATAATACAGAGGTGCCAAGAGAAATGGTAACATCTATTTAAGTTGAACATGCTTTAATAAGTTTAAATGCAAGGCCTCCATGTGTCAAAACTGAAGACAGCTATATAATTTTTTACGTAAAACATGCTGTTTTTGGATTACTTGAAAACCAACACATTTAAACAAAGAGATTAAAATCATTAGCAGATTAACTAAAAGTGACAGCTTGATCAAATAAACTTAAACTTATGTTAAATATTTCCACAGAGCAGCTCTAGCTGTAGCCAAACCAAATGTATTTGCTAAATGTACATTTTATGCCTAGAAACATCTTATGTGGAGAAAGCCAAATAATGACGTTATTTTAGACAAGCTGTTTGTTAACTGATGTACCAGCCCAGACAGTTTGGTCTGTCTGGTCATTATTCCAAGATGTTGTAATATGTAGTCTTAGCAAGCTTTCCACATATGTATATAAACAGTCTCCTCCCTAATATTGTCAAGTGGCATCTGCCTGTATAATTGAAAAACATTAAATAATAAGAAATCTGGTATCCTGAAAGGACCATTCATAAAAAAAAAAAAAAAACATTTTCTTTACTTTTTTCTATTTCATGTTGCAGAGGCCTAAATGATTGTTTTTTATTTTCTTGATTCTTGTACATCTAAATCTGCAGTTCCCAAACTCTATTTATAATGGAAACAATAGTGCATGTTTTAGGGTTATTCCTGCACCACTATAGCTTGTTTAATCATTGAATAAAAAGCCACTAGTGTAAAAAAAAAAAAAAAAAAACTCCCCTAATTTCTTTTACAATAGGACATTGCATTCTAATAATCCCACTTCCTAGTTAGAAGCATAAACATTGGAAGACACAGACTTCTTCTCCCCTAGCACCCGTAACAGGTAGCTAGCTGCAGGTGTACTGATATTGTTAGGCTTGCCATCTGCACCCAATCGGCTGTGGCTGCCTGCAACAGTACTTATGGCAAAGGAGGTTATTTCCCTGCTAGTGCAATGACCGTATCTACTCAAATTGCTTAAAGGACGACTGTAGCAAAAACAGAAGTAATGCTTCAAGTGTAGAAAGAATATAAATAATGTACCTTATTGAGCCCTCTTTACTCTGTATAGCTCTAATAGGGAGCGGACATGTTGTTTAGAATCTTAGGCCAGTTCTTCATTCACCTTGATTCAGATGAAGGAAGATCTGACCAATCTGACCCAAGATTCTAAAGAACATATCTGCCCCCTGTTAGAGCTAAAGAGAGCTCAAAAACTTACATTATTTATATTCTTTCATTAAAGCATTTCAATGCAAACTATGTACACTTAATGCAATCTTTAAAATAAACATTAGTGGATTTTTTTCTACTGTTAACCTCTTAGTCACAGGACTGTTCTGAAGTTTTTGTACCCTTCGTGACAATGGCCTTAGTTTTAACATTTTGCAGTGTTTGTGTTTTATCTGTAATTATCCTCTTTCTCATTTAATGTACCCTCATATATTATATACTGATGGGGTTTTTTTTAACTACCATTATTTTCATCATATCCTGTAATTTGCGATAACAAAAATCATAAAATATGATGAAAAACTATTTCTAACTTTTAAGTGATAAATCATTTACACATCTACAGACGCAAATAAAACAACCTTATAAATAGATTCTAATGTTTGTCCTGTTGTATAGGCCAATAACTCAAGGTTTCAAACTTTTTTTCTCCTACAATAACCTTTTGACCCAGAACTTAATAAACCTAGCGCTAACCCTAATCTAACCCTAACCCTAGAGATTAGCTGTCATTTTTTTCTGCCACATATTTTGGTGTTGTTTGATACCTCAATATTGAGGCATTATAGCAACACACCGGGCAAGCATTTGCAACGACCAGGTACATCCATTTTAAAGTGACATGTTTTCCATGATGTACCTGGTACTTCCATTTGTGAGAGGGGTCAAGGGAAGCTATTTAGCATACCCTCTATTGACTGAATATAAATTATGCAGGTACAAGGAGTGACATTAGGCAACTGAAACTTTCAGATACCAGGTTTATGTAGCAGTTAAAATGCATGTATTTTCTAGTGTATAATTAATTTTAAATATGGATCTGGAGGCACAAATGGTAGCACAAAAGGTTTTGTTTTTGCACCAATTGAAATTTGTGTCGTTTTAAAATATTCTAGTTCTAATTTTAAAACCTCACCGTATAACATTGTTCTTTGCAAAGTGAAGATTGTAAAGTAAAACCCATAATTAAGAAATATGTGTAACGAAACAGGGCTGAAGCACTGTCCTGATACAGCAAAATACTTGTGAACATGTGCAACCCAAATTGAGCTCTTCCTCTTGGGTGCATTGGAAATGCACTGATGAAGCAGCCCTGATATCATGCTGTCAGAAGCAAACCCTTGTTAATAATGTCTTAGGACATGATAGGTTCATCAGTTAAATAAAACTCTCTTTTGTGAAATAGCTACGCCAAGTCAAATTAGTAACCCAGCATGGGCTTTCCTAATCTCGTCTGGTACATTTGTCCGTGTACTGTTCTTATTTTTTCCCCTGAAAGGGCTTAAAGGGGTAGTGTCCCTTTTGTTAACACTGAAAAGAAAAACATCCCGTTAAAGTAATACCCTTGGAGAAAGAGAGAGAGAGAGAGAAAAAAAACTTCAAATCATTGCCAGAGGGGCTTTTGTGGTTGTATTGTATGACAAGTGCACAAAGGTGCCTTTATTAACACTAATATAAGGTGATCTTTAATATGGTTCTATATAAATCAGAACTGTATTTATTTCTCAAGCAGCTTGATTTGATGTGCCTTTGGAAATTGCATCAAGAAATTGTGACCATAAAATGGCAGGTCTTGATTTTTGTTTAATACGAAATTGTATATGAGATATATTGTTTTTGCACCTTTTGTTGCCTGCCAAGTATTGAAAGGGTTAACGGTACAGAAATACATAATGGCACTATGCAATACCCAACTAAACAGAGCGTGGAAAAAAGTGATTTTCCAGAAAATGCTGATATTACACCAAGCAAAAGGAAAAGTGATGTGTACTTCACAGCAAACTTGGAAATTTCCACAACAATGATAGAACTGGATTCCATAATAGATAAGAGCCATGAACTCTCCTTTTTAACCAGCAATGTAATGATTGTTTATCAGGAGATGGATATCAATATGTGTCTAATTTGTGAGCTAGTGTTAACTCTTGAGGCTTCATACATCTGATAGATTATTTTTCCATTCCAGGGGCTGGTGATGATTGAGGTTGGCTTGGAATGTCATGGTGACACATAGGCTTTGGTCTATAGGAGGGATGAGAAGCCACTTCATACTTGTCAGGCAGCAAAATGGGTTAACAGCTCTTGGTATTCAGTGCCCTTGTTCAGGAAAACTCCATGACCTTGCAGTTTCTCTTCTCTTTCAAGTAATTACACTTTCCAACTTCATAACAGAGCAAACACATTTGTGTCTCTCTACTGTACACAGCTAGATGCTGACATGTTAAGCATCTCCTGCGGTTTACAATAACTATTGGAGATGTGGACCTCCCCCTGTGTTCTCATTATGCCAAATAATGCCTTGTGGAAATGATTCTTCTAATCCTTTCTTCTGCTTTCGCTCAGTCTCAGGAAACATTAGAAAACCAATCCAATTAAAAGTCATTACCTCTTATGTCCAGTCTCCATTTATAATCTCAATTTGAAATTTTGTTATTTGTTAGTCAAGTTTCTCAAGTTTTACTGCTGAAGAAAATGTCATGCATTTTATGAAGCATGTTAACAATGTCATTTTATTCATTCACACTTGTTGCCTTGTCACTTTAGTGTCCACTGTCTAGAGGAAAATAATAATCCTATAGAAACATTTTTCATGAAAATGATATCACACCTCTGCCTGTTGTAACGTAACGTATTTGGAAGATCTCATGCCAAAAAATAGTTATGTACAAATACTATAAATAAAACCCATAAATACCTGTGACACCACAAATGCTGATACTTTGGCCTTTCTTATCATAACAGTAGCAATCTTAATTACTGCTTGAGCAAACAACCAACCAGTGGGACCATGGTGATATTAGGTCAAGTATGGCAGAGGTAGCATACTTATTCCACTCGATGTGAATAATGTCTGACGCAACCTGACTAGAGGTTCGTCCTGACCAGTCACCGTTCATCTGTTATCTGTGCATTTGGGACCTCACTGAGATTACAAACCTTGGGGCAGTATGCTACACATAGAAAAAAGAGCATTGAATTAGATCCTGGATTGGGGTGACTGCTAACCTAAACACCAAAACTCATCACTGTTTCTCATATATTCAGCGGAATTTCTTTCTCATTTGCATCTGTTTCCCTATATATGTTGCGACTCCTATACCAGGACTCGACAAATTCCAGGAGCCAGGGAAGCATGGCTCCTACCATTCCTACTGTTGGCGCCTTACCTTTTTTATTGTTTTACATGGAACTTTACTGAAGTTCTATATTCCTGCCACCTAAAAATAACAAGCCTGGCTCCCGATTTGGTTTGTTTTGCTACAGAAGTTTGTCAAGCCCCGTCCTATCCTATTCCAAATTTCCATTCAAATGTTTCAATGTATCTACTCGCCGCTGGATTCAAATATTTACAAAAACTACATATGCTTATGGTATACATTCCACTTGCCAGCCTACTCAGAACATATATCACTTCTGATCTCTGTCCCTCAGTTACATGGGTACTTTAGGATGTTCATGAAAGAGGGAATTGCAGACTTAAGGCCAAAGTAGCCAGTATTATTCCCTTTTCAATTCCCTGGAGTTCTCTCTGTCATGAAGAAAGCCTTATGTTTCTGTACATTGTTTTCCACTCATCTCTTCTATTCGACTTTCATGATGAAAGCAATGACATTCCAGTATGGAAGGTTAATGATAACCATGGATTATTTTTAAAGCAAGGGTCTTCTGCAGTGTAGCCCACTTGATGCGTAGGAAAAAGTGATGGTTTTTTTAAAAACAATTTATATAATTTTTGCAAGTATTTAACTGACGTTCCAATTATTTTTTTAGAGTTAATATTTTTTTTTAATGCATTTTAAACTTTTAGCTTCTTTTAAATAATAAACAAAGGGTGCGAGGCAAGGCAAAAATAATGCTACATGCTACTACATTAGAATTAATACAAAAACAATCATAATAAACAAGCTTCCAGTTCTCACATAGGTGTTAAATTTCCTCTGTATTACTTTCTGCTGTAATCAGATTCATAGAATACTGTTTATCCTTGGAAACAATCTCACTTGACATGCAAAGTCAGAAGCTTTGCAGTCATTTTAGAATGTTGGTGAACACTATAAAAATTCCGGATTTTAAATTGGCTTGAATAAGTTTGGGTAATCTGTAAAATAAATAAACAAGCCTGCCCAAGGAAAAAAAAAAAATTAAAACTCTGTATATTTATTTTATTGAAAACAAACTTTTCAAATCAGGTGATATAATGGGTTGTTTAAATCTTGCTAAGAGCAAATAAGTTTTTCGGTGGACTTTATGATTACAGTTAAGTCTAGCACATCAAAACAACCTCCATAAATTGTATTATAAAAGATGATTCAGTTGAGCTGCAAATGCAGTCAGATGCACACTGTAAATATTGAACTGGGTCTAAAACCATTTACAATTTGCATAAAACAGCAATTTATATGGCAAAATATGCAGCAAGCTTCTTTTTCAACCGCGCACCCTTATTAAGACAACACATCTGGTGCATATCAAATCTGTTAGACAGTGCTAGTCCACAAAGGATATTGTGCAGCACTCAGTACTACTGGATTTGTTGCAAGTTGTTGTTGATGTCTTCCAGAGAAAAGGCAAAACATGGTTTTCTATTAGCGTAGATCCTACTGCAGTCTCACTTTTATAGGCCAGCTCCTGTTTAGCACATTGCTCTACAGTGATACTCCGAGAAGTGTTAACATGCACTATGTTCTCCGTAACCTTTTAATATTTTAAATTCTATTAGCATAGCTTTTGTAAGGTTTTCACAGGAGAAATTAATAGTTGATGATTATTAATACGAGACTTATCAAGATATTGGTCATTTTTCATGATTATGAAAATTGGCTTGTTTTTTATTTTTTTGGCCAACATTCTTTGATATCTTGTGATACTTTTTGTAAGCCAAATTATGTCAAAAACATTTTTTTTTATTTTTTTTATCCCAAGTAAAGATAAATTGTTGAGTGGAACAGCATGGATTCTAATATACAGTAGCACAAATCCTAGGAATTCACTATGAAAATATTCCCATTGAAAAAAGGACGGCATCAAATGTGTGCAATCTAATGGAAGCACGTCACTAATTTTAAATGAAATTGGGCTGAACAAAACCGGGCTATTGATGCTCATGTTATCCAAGACTTGTAGGGTTTCAAAAAATAAAATAGTCATAATGCTCAAAATAAAGGTATTTTATTTTGTAACTGTTTTCTCTTAAGTGCTCCATTTTTGTGTGATTTAGAATAGTTTGCTTTCCTGATACTTCCTAGGGAAGTGACTACCAAAAAAAAAAAAGGAAATACTTTCTCGCTTGGGCTTAAGTGAATATGGTATGGAAATATGGGGATTGGGTGGGAGAAATGCTGTCAAAAGTAGGGCCTGTCCCTATTGCCTCTTACAATGTTCTTTGATTGCCTCGTGGGAAGCCTGACCTTGAAGCTTAGACATTGCTGACACAATAAAATTTTCTTGTCATTGAATCTTTATTCAAAATGGTGTATAGTTTGCTGGTAAATTATTTTGTACTATTGCATTATGATTATTATTTGAGGCTACAGTATTCTATGTGCACAGCAATTTCTAGAAAATAGTGTGGGTCTGAGTGAACTGCATTTTATAGTAATGCTTATTAAATAGTTTTTCCCTTTCTGTAATCCCAATATTCAATACATAGGGTTGCCACCTGGCCGGTATTTTACCGGCAGGCCGGTAAAATATTGGCATCAGGCCAATGTTAAGTCTATGGGGACAGTACCAAGGCCGGTATTTTTTTTAAGAAAAGGTGGCAACCCTATCTATACCATGCAAAGACTAAATGTGTAAAGACATTTTGGAATAAAATAGTTAAAAAATGTTTTTAAATCAGTTTATTATGAGTTAGATGTCACATACAATCATACAGCCCTATGTAACTTACTCAAACAATTTAGGTGTCCCCCGTACTATTTCTAGGAAATGTGGGTTTTATTAGCTACTAATTTAAAGGGGAAGGGTTTACAGATTCAAAAACCTTTAGGAGTGGTTCTCAGAGAATGATGTCTCAATTAATTATTATTATTATTAATTTCTAATAATCCTTTGGAGCGCATCATATTACTCTCTAATATTTCTTGACTTTAGTAGCCAAAAAGATTAATTTAAGGAACCGGTCTAGTTATATTTAGGTAGTGCCATAGTTCTAAGTACACCAATCAAAAAAAGTTAGCAGTCAAGAGTTTTGATTTTAAGCATGTATTTTAAAAACTCCATTGATGTAGCTTATTTTGGTTTATGAAATGCCAGAAATAATCAGATTAATTTTTTAATTTTTTTTACTGTTTATTGCATTATTTGGATTTTTTTTATTGTGTGTGTGTGTGTGTATTGTATTGCATTGTATTGTATGTTCACTGAGGGGCTGTCTCTGGAAATAACCATACAGTTGAGGGTTGGGGTTGAGTTAGTTTTGGCAGTGGCTTGGTTCCTGAACAGCCACGTGTCATTTTTTCTCTCCATGCTTATTACGATCCACCCAATTCCAATTAACCTTTTACTACAAATTTTCCTTTTGATGCTGGTCTTGATTGTTTTTCAAGTAACACTAGAAAATATAATGGGAGGAAACATATATAGTTACCCATAGTAAATCTCTCCTTGGACAGCTTTTGTGCACAGCAGGAGTTTGGCAATTCTGTAATGATGCTATCCGAGTGGCGTGGAGAATAATTTATAGGAAACTTTGTACTGCCATACCCTATTGCCTTTATAGTTCAAAAAAAAAAAAAAAAAAAATGGAGGAACTCATATAGGCCTCTGGGAGTAATCGTGTAATGAAATCGTAGTCTCGTCAAAACACAAATAATAATTACAGCCAAAAATAATATAACTGATTCTGACTATTTCCCAGTAATTCCATCTATATGCCTCACTGATGTGAACAATATTATTTTTTCGATGAATGGATTACATTTTTGATGCAGTAAACCATCCAATTTATCTGCAGAGTAAAGTCCTACAATGAGGAGTAGGCTCCTCAATGGAGTGTTCCCCATTATTGTTCCATGTTTAGCGCTTTACCCATTATTTATTCCACTTTCGACTTTTGTTTATATCTCTTTTTATTTTACAATTTTATTTTACAATTGGAGAATGTCTTCAGTTAGTGACATGTTAAAGGCAAACTCTATGCACACTGCAGAAGGAAACTGAAGATAGTCTTGTGTTCAATGTTCAGTTTCTTGTGACTGCAGCTAGCGATCTAACAAATATGCTGTATTTATGTATATTAGTAGTATGTAGTCATTGGATTGTATGCAGTGATGATGCAGTGCCTGTCATCCTGTGATATTTCCATGGCTATAAAACATATATAAATGTTGTCATTGTAATTAAATTCTCTTTGGCCTTGTATAAATTATGTGTTATGTGCAGTTGATGCTCGCTCAGGGGTCAGGAGGTGAGGAGTTGGGGGAGAACCATCCTGTCTTTACAGCATTGTACTGAGCTGCTGCAGCCTAAAGATTATGATATATTAGTTACTAGGAGGTGTATTTAGCAAGTAGTACAAATGTGGGAGCACTTGCATTGCCATATAGCTTGAAATACATATTACATATAGTCTACAACGGTATCACAATTTGTCATAATTTCAACTGTAATATGTACTTGACATCATACAGATTTTAATCCTATCCATGAAATGTGTTAGCTTACTGTTTTGTAGACACATATACTTTGTTTTAGAGCACGAATGTCCAAATGGTGGCCTGCAAGCTAGATTCTGATCTCAATCAGGGAGGCAAAAACAGTTTAGGATACCACAGTGCAAATTTATCAGTCCACCTGCTTTCATCAGGGATAGACACAAGTAGAGAGGGCAGGTGATATGCTGAAAGATAATGTACAAAGAGAGATTATTAGACAAACAAAACAATTAGATGGTTAAGGGGCACTGGAGCATTTAGAATCTAAAAGTGGTACAACCCCAACACAATGAGTCAGAGTGAGAGTGCGATTTCCCCCATGCCAACCCTCCTCTAATCTCTCTAAAATCTCTCAAAAATGTCCAGAGTTTTTATTCTACTTCCTTATGTAAGTAAAAATGTCTGGTCCCCCAACTTAAGCTTCTCTACCCATCCCTTTCGAAAGTTGGAACACACTGTTTATGAGACTTTTTCTTTTCTCACCAGAACTTTTATTATAAACGCTGTTCCTCTGTACAGTTTTTCAGTATGGAAAAAAATGTATTTACTTTTTGCAACAAGATGTTATATCCAAGTTATGTGTTTATACTCATGCTTTTGACAGTTGTGCTGTGGTGTAAGTCAATCCTCTGAGTTAATGAATAGATTGTGTAAGAAGTGAAGATGTTCCTACATGAACACCTCATAGAGGTATCTTATTTGTTTTAGGATGGTATTACTCTAATGTATTATCTTGCTCTGCTTGTTTTGTCCTAGTCTGCTGTGACTCATTTTCATTGTGGTTATCCTAACAATATGTCTGCTTATTTACAGGTGATTCTATTACAACTGAAAACTTCCCTGAGATTAGTATTGGAGAGATTTCCCATATTGATTGTGAGATTGGCACAACATCCAATTTCCCAGATTTATCTTCTCCAAACTCTTCCAGCGATGAATTTACTCCCAACGAGGGATCACCTTATAGCGCTCCTATCTACATTCCCGATGACATACCCATTCCATCAGACTTTGAACTTCGAGAGTCAGGCATTCCCAGAGCAGGTTTGGGAATATGGACCACAATTAAAATATCTGCAGGAGAAATATTTGGACCATTTGAAGGCGAGAAATGTATGAATCTTGAAAACCCACAATCGGGCTGGGAGGTAGGAAACATGCTTATTTTTACAATCTGTAATAATGTACAAGGATGCCTAATGATAATATTTTGCACACAAGTTATGAGTAGCCCAACATAACTGACAGTTCATTACTTCAGAACTTCCATTGCCTGTTTATTGCCTTCTAAATTTTTGATTAATGCAGTCATTCAGTGTCTCATGTAAAAAAAAAAAGGAGAGAGCACAAGTAGGCCTTTTTTCCTTAGAACAAATGATAGCTTTCTCTCACTTATTAAACAATGTCAATAAATTGAGGAAGATCTCTGTAGTCCTCAAATAGGGTCATGTATCCAACTTACTGTACTGGCAATAGTATCTAATTCTCAGATGACTATACAGAAATAAGGGGGGGGGGGGGGGGGTTTGCGGTGAAAACAGAACATCAAATCTTGGAGCCAGAAAGTCTGATGACCTAACTAGTTACCTCAGGTAACCTTGAGTAGGTGCTGTAGTGTTTAGTAAAACTTGAGTTATTGTGCATAATACTGACAGACCATGGCTTCACTGTAGTTGCAGGCACTCAATCGTCGATGGGTCAGAGAAACACATGCTTAGACACAAGTCATGTTTCATGAACATTTCAGGTATTGATAGAAATTAACATCTCTGCTTTAAAAGCTTCGTGGTCAGGTTTATTTAAAAAGAAAAAAACATACAATACCTGGTTGGTATTTTTATCCTGGTTTTATTGCTTAGTAGTAAGCGTATTTTGAACCATTTAATCGATGCTGCAGTAACTAATTTCCTATACTATGAGTTTCTGTGTGTGACCAACCGTATAGAGCACTATAGAAGTGTGCCCTGTCTCAATTGTCTCCTTTACTACAGTGTTTATAGAAGATTAATATTTCCCCTTTAGAATTGCTGGGCGTTTTTTTTTTTTATTATGTCCTTATCATTCATTTGGCCTGATAATCATAATTTGCAAGCCCGTGCATCTGAGAAGATTTGTATATAAATGTCATATAAGTGTATTCATTTGCTAGGAGTGTGACTTGTTTGCAGTGCATGTACCAATCTACATATAGCAATCACACACACATATCCAACACTATTGTGGAAAAGAATTACTGTATTTTGGGAAAAAATTATATAAAATGTATTTAAACAATGCCATACAGCAGTACAACATTTCTTTTTTAAAATGTGATCATTAAACAAAAAAGTTACAGGTTTCAGCATTTACCAAGGTAAGTGTATAAAAGATCACCTAAATATCCACCAGCCACATGATGATTTAAATGATGACATTTCCGCTAATCGATTTAACCCTTAATGAATTTTAAATACTATAACTAAACTACCGCCATTTACAGGATTAGTTCCTCGTATTAAGGCCAGCTAAATGTAAGGCATTTAATGGTTTGCCTTTAAGTAACTGTGCCTTTCTATCCCACAAGCGTGTGCATGGTTCACCGTCCCTTTGGAGATTCATTGGGTAAAAGGCTACTCTCATGTTTACTCAATATTCCTGAATTTGGATCCAATTCGGCAGTTTGGGTCGTTAGGTGTTTGCCATTTTTGCCATTAAAACAATAGGTTCTCGGTTACATAGTATGCCTCATCAGCCTTGAACACACTCTGAATTTAGCTAAAAAAAAGACTCATTTCAGTTCTCCATATCTGATCTGGAGAAGTGAAATTAAAAATCAATTAAAAAAAGCTTACCCACTAGCCCTGCTGCTTGTCCTATAAAAAGAAAACAAAACACACTTGCCATAGATCCCAACTTGGAGCTGACTTGTCCAGCTTGGGGGAAGCCTTAGATGCACGTTTGAAATGAAGTTGCAGTGGTCCAATCCATTGAACCCAGCATGTTTAGAATCTGAGTTGACCTTTAATGTGATTATTCTGCAGAACACCCTTTATGACTAAGTCTTGTTTATTGGAGACTTCTCAGACTGGCTAAACATTAATTCCAGAGTAGACAACCACACTTGAACATGTCAGAACCGTGGTGCCAACTTAGACAACCAGCAGCTAACCTTGCATATCTTCACAACTGATAGTCCTTCAGAGATTCTGAAAGCCAAATGAGTTATGAAACCATCGATATCCAAATGCAGGGAAGAAGGAAACCAGTAACACTGCATCACATGTGCCAGGTTATAAGAACATCAGCCGGTTGGCTCCACTATTAGGATCATCTGAGAAAATCCCTTGTGTACCTTGCTGACATGATTATTAAATTCTACTCTATCTCCACTTCATACAAGAGTACGTTCTACTCCTTTTGTTGGTTTTCTGTTGTAGCCAAACATTTGCTCACTCAACTGTGTACAAGCCATCCGATCATTTAAGACACTGATGTCTTAAATGATAGTAACATAGTAATACATAGTAATTTAGGATGAAAAAAGACACAAGTCCATCAAGTTCAACCCTTCTACCTATCATTGCAGCTTTTTGATCCAAAGGAAGGCAAAAACCCCTAAGGAAGCTATTTCGAATTTTGCCTCCTAGGGGGAAAAATTCCTTCTTGACTCCAAAAGGGCAATCAGATTTCTCCTTGGAGGCAGTAGTTACAATAATTGTAAATAAATTAAGCTAATTTACAGACCACCTACAGTTTTCTTTAACACAGAGAAAAAAGTTATGCTGACAGTCTAACTTTACTCTTCTCTCCTTGTCTTACAAAGTTCCCTGTTAGGGGATAAGTAAAGGTGTATAACGGTAATCTTTAATATGTAGTGCTGAATATACCTGCGCACAAAGGAAAGGAGTACTCATGAGACTCTGCAAAATAAATATATAGCTGGGAGTAAAAAGTATATATTTAATTTATAGGGACAGTCTAGTCCCCAAACTCACTTTGGTGCAAGATGAATATCACTGCTTGTATAATGCACAGGCTTTTATCCCTGTGTGATTTGATGCAGGCATTCTGTATAAATGATGGTGCGGCAGCACTGATTCTAATGACACTGCGGATATAAAGTTTTGTTTCATATAGTCACTTCCTGTCCTCCTCATATTGAATCCAATGAGTGGCCTATGAGTGACCTTGCTCTTGTACACAGTAGGACCTCTTAACAGTGCAACACATTGTCTGATGACATCACTAGAGAGACAGGAAATTCCATTAATTTGAATGGCATTATTCTCATTGGTTCCTGCAGCAAAAAAAAAAAAAATTTACTTTTACTCATCTAGTGTGGGCAGTCCTTGTTTCTTGCAAACAGCTGTAATTTCACAATTTATTCTAGCTATAAGTATTTTATATTTTAAGCAATGCAAAATGTAAGACATGCATTTTAAACTACTTTGAAAGCACATTAATATGCATTAATATTTGGAAGATGCATTTTGGCCACCAAATAGTCCCTTTAAGGAGACGCCTGAGTGCTCCATTCCTGTTTGTACTTCATTGGCCTATTCAAGCACCTTTGCAAATATACTGGTGTTAGTACATGGAGTGCAAGCATGAAGGGTTTTTTTTTTTTGTTTTTTTTTACTGCATAATAATGTTGTGATCATAGCCATGTTCCTTTTTTATTTTATTTTTAACTGGGTAGGTGTGAAACGTAATGTATTTTTTATGTTCAAGAAACTTCTCACATCTACATTTGCAATTGAAATGGGACAATTTGGTGAAATGGTAAAATCCATCTTACAGCTGCTCAGTAGATAATATCATAGACTAGGAGTTATCTTCTTTTAATGGAAGATATGGCAGACAATTATAACTCTTTCCATTAGCTAAACATGTTGTAGACATTTATTACAGAATGACATGGCATGAGAGGTTTTGAAGATGACATGACTTTATTAAGTACAGTAGATGCCATTAAGCAAAACCGTCAATATGTCACCATCAATGGCCTGTAAAATTCGATTGATTTGGGAAGTGTTAGTAAGATATATCTGTTTGCTTTCATCATCAATTTTTTCATTGGGTGAAAAGGTGATGTCACCAATCTGCAAGCAATAAAGCTGCAAGGTGATCTAGGCAGCTCATGGAGGAGCATTAATTTAAAGTGGTGGCAGCTTTGGGATATTTGGTCACCTGTGATTCAGGACATAATAACTTTTCATTGCTGTCAAAATAACGGTGTCTTCATTTTTAATACTGATATAACAAATTATAATTGTCATAGTGTTATAAGACAAGCTGTAAGTGTCAGAATGGTCTGGTTTGGTCTGCTTGCTATGTTTGTTGTCCGGGCCGGAATAAGGTATGGGCTTTAGGGGCTGCAGCCCAGGGACCTCTTCAAAATAAGGTCCTCAAGGGCTGAAGCTCGAAGGCCCATGTCTTAATCTGGCCGATTGAAAAAATATTTAAAAAAAAAAGCTTGCCGCAGAGGTCACGTGACCTGCCGGCGATTACGTGACCTTCTGTGCTAAGAGAAGTGGGGAGTGCAGGAGATGGCTGGAGACAGAGCAGCTAGAAGGTTTTTTTTTTGGGGGGGGGGGGGGGGGGCTAATTGCAGGTGGCATACTAATAGTGGCATGTATTAATGGGCAGACAAATTGTGGCATATTAATTGGCAGACTATGGCATATTATTGGGCAGAGTAATAGTGGCATATTAATGGGCAGACAAACAGTGGCATATTAATCTGCAGACTAACAAACAGTGGCATATTAATCTGCAGACTAACAAACAGTGGCATATTAATCGGCTGACTAACAGTGGCATATTAATCGGCTAACTAACAGTGGCATATTAATCGGCAACCTGGCTGTGGGGAATACATTGCGGAGGTGGAGATTGATAGGTCAGATGGGCAGATTGGCAAGTTTGAAGATACTTTGTCAAGTCTGTGGAGCAGAATTGCAAATCTAAAGGGGCAGATGTGCAAATAAAAGGAAATCAAAACAATAAATTCATTTTCTCAATCATAGGTTTTATTAAATATGGAAAAAAACTTTTTTCATGTAAGATCATCAATACCTATAGCCCAGGGGCCTACAATGTTTGTTGTGCTCATTTATTCCCAACACAGCATGCTTTACATCTATGCCTATGCAGTCCTGTGTGTACCACCTCTGCTCTGACAACTACAATAATTCACCTGCACTCATCCAGCGAGACACATCCAGTTTGGCCTGTTCCAGGTATTTGATGACGGTGATGACCAACTCTGCTATGCTGCTGCTTTTTCAGAAGTAATATTCCTTGTAATAGACTCAAAGGGGCAACTAATCGATATTATGAAGTATTTTAATGACTGTGCAACATAACAATAGTAGAGTTCTGCAGGCCCTAACTAAATATAATCAAAATATTCGTTTTAATTCTAAAAAGTGCAAGAATACATATTTCTATTACATTTCTGCTGCTGATGGATATAGTGACAGATGTTAGTATTTGTCATTTATATATGTTATTTTATTTTTTCAAAATCTAGCTGATTAATTTTTCACAGCTGTAAAGGTAATATCCATTAAAACTTGAATCTTTAAATGGCCCTAATTAATACATAATGCATGGATACGTTTTTATTTACTCGGACATTCCTTCTATTAATAATGTACAATCATAAGACATTTCTTTGTTATGCTTTTTAAAACTAATGTTGCTACATTTTTAAAGAGTGGAACACAATTAGTTGTGTACAAATGTATACTATTCTTGTGCATCATTCCAAACATGTTTAAATGTTACTGTACACAACTTCGTATAATAACTTTCCGATTTTTTTTTCCATCTTGTCCGAGCCGTGATAAAAAAAATAAAAAACAAACTATGAATGCAATGGTATACGGCATGATAAAAAGTTTAATGCCACAGCAACTGCTTATTATTTGTTCTGTGCACAAAGTGTAAAGGACTGTGAGCAGAAGAAGCAACAGATCAATCATTTAACATGATTTGCAAATAGAGCCATTGTGTTTGAGGAATATAATTAAATCAGTGATGGCTTTTTCATTGAACAAAAGGACATAAGCCTGGAGAGACTATCAAAAGCTCTTCAGACATTAGATTTCATTCTTGTTTTCTCTTTCGCTCGGTCTTTTGGCTTCAGTTTTAAATTCGTTTTGCATACCATAGCAGTGTGAGTCTTTTCAATTATGTGACTCTCTATCATTGCTATTATTGCTGGGAAGAGGTCCAGCGGTCGGCTAACAAGTGCTAAAGTTCAGGAACTCTTAAACTAGTTTCTCAGGTCAGAGTTCAAAGTTTAGATTCTGACTGGAACAAAGGTGCGCCTTGATAACTAGACAAGGAGCGACGAGAGCATATGTAGTGTATAGATTATATAGAAATGTTATGGACCAGATAATCTGCTTCAACTGAATCATTAATTCAAAAAACAATGTAGTGTGTAATACAATTCGCTGTCTTTCGAACACCACTGCTATTCACAGAACGACTGTCCTGAAAATTAATTTCCTGTAATCTAAAACGTTTGAATGTAGTTAAAATTAATTTATATTTTCTTTGTGATTTCAGCTGTATGAACCACTCATTTCCTATGATCTTACAGTAACACTAAGGGGTATACTTGGAAACAAATTAACCAAGTAGTACTGTGATAACATGGACAAAATTGCAGCATCAATATTTAAGTGAGGTTTTTCTTTTTATGTATACATAAAAATGTATATATGTATATAAATATATATGGATGGATCATATAAATATATATTATATATATAAAACTTGATCCATGCACTTGAATGGGTTAAGTGCCTGTGCTGAACTGACAAATGTGTATAGTGTATGAAGAAAGGAACACTCAAGTGATAAGATCAACATTTCAGTCTTACACAGGAAACTTTTATCACAGTATACAAAAGTATACGTATTTGGGTAAAGCGAGACATATTATTGTGTTGTTTTGATATTAAGTATTAATTGTGTATCTTTCTGGTCAGTAGGTGGCACCCAGAGCATGAAACCAAGACGCTTTTTACCTAGTTATAGACATCGATTCACATAATTTTATTCTTGTAGCTCAATATTACATGCAGAGAAAAGTACTAATTAGATCAGCAGACACACATGTAACGTAATCATTTTTTTGCTGGAATATTCACCCCCCCCCCCCCAGATACCGATTTGCCGAGTTTAGTGAATAAGAACCAGTTTCTGACTATGATTAATATCTGTTCAGTTGAGGACAATACACGTGAATTTGGAATAAGAAGAGAGTAAGTAGATTGGAGAAAAGAAAATATTAGGAATGTTATATGAATGGAGTCATTGTAAAACTCTCAGACCCCCCAATGCTCTGCCACAGAACCCACATAAGAAGAAAAAGATGAGCTGATAGTAATCACATACTGAGGGTAGAAAGATTTTTTCCAAATCATTGCTGTACCAGGGTGTTGTAAGTTTCTTTTTCACTTTACTTTTTTAAGAAGTAAAATTCCCCTATTTATTTTCTTTTGCTCTGTACACACATATATAGCTGCACAGATACAGTGACTTGTGTATTTAAACAAAACCGACATCCAGTATTGTATGGCTTAGTCACTTGCACTTTCTGTGCTTAACATCTTTTAACACCTTTAAAACATTCTTGTTCGATGCTCATTACCCCTCTAATGATGAAAATTAATTTCTGTTTTTTTTCTTCTTCTCTCCATTCCTAAAATAGCACTGCATTAAGGTCACCATGGCAGTGTATTTATTACATAACAATATAACAGCCCAGAAATGAAGAGTGCATGAGTTACTTGGCACATAAGTTGTAGTTCATGTGGAGCATCAAAAAAACTACTAGACCTTCACATAAATAATAATAATAAAAAAAAAACACTTTAATGAACAGTATACAGACCAATTGTAGAAAGCTACAAAAATAAATGTGTAAATATATTACCTCTTTAAACATATTTATCTGCTGTATGTCTCTTATATGTTATTGCAAGAACTATAGATTTATATTTTGAAAGAATAAATATACAAAAATGTAATGTTTGCAAAGAACAATAATTTGTTATTGACATTTTCAGAACAAATATGGTGTGGCAAGAAGCCTTACTTTGCCAAGTCTCTATCAAATCACTACAAAAATACTAACCTTACATACAAAAGTTAAGGTTTCAAGTTAATTATTGCAAAAACTAAAACCAGAAACATGCACCAAATAAATGCATGTTTAATGAGCTTTAATATGCATTTATTTGTCCAGTTTTTCTTTTTCTCAAACAGTGTTGATCCTTTAAAATGGGTATAACACTTCACAGAAACCATGGAGCACCGTTCAGAAGCAATTGTAAAGTGATTTTGGAGGTCAAACCGAGATTTCATGCTGTCCTGTTGCAGAGCTGTAATCTATTGGCTATGTGCCGCATGATTGACGTTTGCACACACCAATGATAAAGGGAGCCGGCTCTCTCTGCTGCCACAGAGTGTTGCTCTGAGAGATGGCCAAATAACTATGGTCGTATAAGTTATGTTTCTATGTTTCTATGTTTTGAATGCTGCACAATTAGTGCACCATTAAAATTTCAGTTTTAATGAGGCAGAAACAGTTTTCTGTTAATGACTTTTTTTTGTGTGTGCGGTTGAGTTATTGTGGTTTGCTATATATTGTGTATGAAAGTTATTTCATTTGTAATGATGGTCACTTACTTGTTACTATAATTTAATCCGTTCCATAGTTTAGTAATATATTTCTTTAAAAGAAGTGAATATTTGTTTTATGAGAGCCAGTATGATTGGGAAATGGAATGTATTTTATAAACGACATGTTGTTCCTCCTCCTGTGCCTCCCTTACATGCTGGTGCGGGCAGAGCCACCTTCTTCAGTCAGTCAACTGCATCTGCACAGGCGGCCGGTGAATGGTGGTCTCCTTTCACTATTCCTTTAAGAGCAGTTAAGTTTACCACTGAGTCCCTCTTTCTTCTTCATACCGCTTCCTGGTAGGGGAAAAGGAACATGTATGTTGCAAAGATCAGGATATAGATCCTTGTCTATATTCCATAAAGGAAGCAACAGTTGTTGTCAACTTTGGGACTTTGTTGTTAACCCCTTAGAAACCCAAACGTACATACTCATCACACAGACTCACTTGGTTAAATCAAGGATAATATGGCATACATGCATTTTAGTATATGCTTTTTAGAAGTAACAGTTTCCAGACATTGATGCCTATCATTAAAATTTTCCCTAAAAACTGCATTCTAGGCATGTAGTTCAACTTAAGACCTTCCATGTCTGCATATGTTCTTTAAAGGGAGTCCTTAATTCCAATTACAGGGTGAATGTAGATAAAAATGTACATTAAAATATCTTTGCATTCTGATTTCAGAACTGCAAGCAGAGGCATAGATGTATCTGTCAAGAAAATATGACATGCTACAGGGAATTTAAAGAACTTCTATACATTAGGACATTGTGCTATATAAATCACTAGAAGTTACATAGGTTGTGATTGATACAACTTGCTTGTGAAGCTTAGTAACTACCTCTGTGCCAACGAAAGCAAGCTGTAAGAATTGTGGGATCATACGGTTATTAATTGGGATGATCATATAGAGGTGTATTTATCTATTCCAGCAGCCATAGAAACATAGAATGTGTCGGCAGATAAGAACCATTCGGTCCATCTAGTCTGCCCAATTTTTTTGAGTACTTTTATTAGTCCCCCGTTCCCGGTCATCTTAGTGAAAGACCCACTTCAGATGAACATACCTTTTGAATCTAAATATTTGCTGTGGTAGCAAATGCCAGTACAGAGTATCCCTTAAGTGAAACCATATTGGGTATGGGTTACCTTTCTGACACTCCTTTGTGTCTCCTTGGTGTGTGTGAAACTCCTGGGTATTGTAAATTTGAAGCCAGCACTCATGGGAAATGTAGTCCCCAGAGCACTGCGATGGGAGGGATTGACTTCCACGCATCGACTGATCATTTCTGCAGCACCGTGGAGCAGATAATTTCCAAGTTGCTCACATTGAATTTAGGCCATGTAGATCATTTATAGGGCTGGTGCTGCCGAAATGATCTGTTAACCGTAGGTATCTGTTATAGGTTGCTGCCGGTCCCGAGAACTGCGGGTAAGTTATTCTCAACCTGTATTTAGATTAAATGTTTGTACTTAATCTGATCAATGAACAGCGTCACTGTGATTTAAATGTATCTGTCCAGTTAGCCGTTTATGACATCACCTGGCATAATATGCAAATTACCCATTCCTCACTTGCATGTAAAGACAAGAGGTGCTCATAAACAAGAGAAAATATAATTTATCTATTTGCTAGCACTTCTGCTAACACAGTTTATACTGTAAATCTTTTTTTTTCTCTATCTTTACAGTATAAGCAATATTTAAGTGACAGAATCCCTTTAAAGGACCAGATTACGATGAAGCAGAATATAATTGGTTCTTAAGAGTTTAAAGATCAAATACACAATTCCTCATTGCTTGTAGTATTTCTACAGCAGTTTGACATTTTCTGCCTTGTGAAGCTCCTTTACTGTGACAGAAGCATATTCTCATAAATAGCCGTGCAAGTGGCATCTTATATGAGAAAGACATTCCAATGGGTTTGCATTTCAGAACTCTGTATTTTATAGAAAGCAGATAATGTGTATGTAGACACACACAAGACACATTTGAACTTCCATTCTAAATGATTTTTTTGTGTGTGTTTTCAGCCTAATCACAGTAACAATCATGGTCAGAAAATGTACACATGGTGATCTACTAGCGTCATTAAGTTCGTAAAAAAAAATATATATATCTGTAATTTTATGAATGCTTTGTTTTATATCGGATAATGTGTTTCTTGTCCTCATTATTTGAGATGTTTTACATTGTACGATTTATGCAATTGTTAAAGATATGTATGTCATTTCTTTAACAAAAAACCATAGTTCTCTAATATACTAGAAATGAATACTACTTCCTTCCTTGACATATCTTTCTGTCCTCATTTCTTCCCCAGTTTCCTTA
This sequence comes from Pelodytes ibericus, assembly GCA_036172795.1. Classification (NCBI taxonomy): domain Eukaryota; kingdom Metazoa; phylum Chordata; class Amphibia; order Anura; family Pelodytidae; genus Pelodytes; species Pelodytes ibericus. The sequence continues at coordinate 150,658,757 of CM069861.1, forward strand.
TTAAAGTGGTAGCATATTTGAAAATCAAGCTTAATAATGCTTTTCAGTTGCTGTCAGAAAGTTCACATGGGGTTATGAAAAGTGACCAGACAAAGTTCTTTTCCTTGCCCCGGAGGAAGGTGTTGACAATGTGATGACATCTTCCAAACGAGGATGTCAAAACCTGCAGCAGTGTTCCTCAAATCTCTCCTCAGGATACCACAGCCAGGCCATCTTTTTGGGTAACCAGCTAATCACACATTCATACATGAGATAAATGCAAACATGTGTGCTTGGTAATTCTGGGATTGTTTCAAGAAACGGGTATGCCTGAGGTGTTTTAAGCAGACCACTGAGAAACCTGGTGATCTGCCTGTCTCCTTTTTGTTTCCTTTTATTTGACAATGGTAAGTGTGACAGGGTTTTACAGCTATTAATGCAGATCTCTTCAAAAGTAACATCTGAAATGTGGGTGTCCAGACACTCTAAAATTACCAATATAATAGAACCCTTAGGATTTTCAAGTTTGATTTGGGTCCATGGATTATAACAGGGCTTGACCAATCCTGGGAGCTAGAGACCCTAAAATCCCTACTGCTGTCCCCTAACTGTTACTGTTAAACTGATTTAAGTAGTGTTTATTATGTATCTTACTGTGTGTTTTGTAATTAGGTTTACTCACTGTATGTTAATTCCTATTTGGATTGCAGCCTGAAAGTATAATATATTCCTAGCACCAGTTAATTGGAGAACTATGCTTAGTTCCATCTCCCCATTGTATACTAATGTCTGGGATGTCATGTTTGTCTTTTTCTAAGTCTGTGTTGTCTCAATCATAAACAATTTTTTTTTGTGGTTTTGTTTTGATTTCGTAATATTTTTAATTCATTCTTACACATATATCTAGTTAGTGGAGTGATTAATATACCAGTAACATTGCTTGCAACGTCTTGTAAATGTTTACAAAAAAATAAAAGTTTTTGTTTCTCCTACAAAGTCTTTTAAACCTAAATTTATCGATTTTGTTTCTTTCATCAATATATCATTTTTAATGCTTGATCTTCGGCATTATGTGGTTGGCTGTAAAACTACAAACCCAGACGTTTTATGTTAATATTTTGGAGCTTGGAAATGCCCTAGGATCACTTTCTTTGTAGACCCGCTTTATAATGCCTTGAGAGATTAACAGTGAGCCTGAATGAAGGCCTGCAGATTAGAAAACCAAAAGTCCAGTCTGTCATCCACCTTGTTTTCAGATTTTCCATTTTACGCAACTGCATAATGGGTATTGAAACCAAGCAAAGATAATAAGTACCAGGGTCCCACAAGTGTTTAGTGATTCAAAAAATTCAGATGACCTGTCAAAGCTGACAGTTTGATCGAATATTTTGTGTCAGGAGTTGGGTTTTTGTCTCATGTTGAGCTCTAATATTGAGTGAATGCAGATGTTATCACTGTGTCCCAGACAGATACAGTCTGTGAAATATGACAAGCTGTCAACAGAGTTACACGTTGGCTTTGTTTAAATAACTCCTTTGTAAAGATGTGTAAAATATGTATATGTGTGTGTGTGTGTGTGTATAATATAATATAATATATATATATATATATATATATATAATAACCAAATGTAATAAAATTGCACATTAAACTGACTTTTTGGCTTTGCTTTAAAGACAGGTTGTTTATATTGGTGAATTTAGTAGGTTTGTTTTGTAGAATGAATACAAATAAAACACCTTTATTTCATTAGGCAAACAATTCTCTCCTAACTCTGCTCATAACTTTAAATAGTATAGCATGACATGATGTCCTGGGATGTGCCATTATTGCTTTTTCATTTACCTCAGTAGTTTACAGAGGAGGCTCTACATGAAGTGGACTCCCACTGCTGCATACAAATTGCAATATGGGTGAGGGGAAAGCATACATAAGATGTGTGTGTATAAATGTATGCAAGTAATGGGATTTTTTACATATATGCAACAATATATTTGTTTAATGGAACTGGACTAGATTCTTTTTTTTAAATGTTTTTTATTTCAAAATACAAAAGATACATACAGTATTAAAAAAGAAATTCATACAAAAGTTCAAATATAAGTTTGTTGGCAGGATATGCTATGCAGTGACAAACTAGTAGTTGTATATATATAACAGAGCTGTCTGAGTTTATCTTGTTCTCATTTTTGTTTCCTTTTTGCGCCTCTTCCCTTCTGATATATCTCCTCTACTGTAATTTCTAACTTCACATCTTGAATAAATATACAAAATTTACACTCATTCCTCTGTCTTTAACCAGACGTGTATTGCTCTCTCTTTCTATTTTAATTAAAGAGGAGAGGAGTAAATTTGCATTCTCCCGCCAAATTATCTGCTTATGGTATTAGCATTCACATACAAAGTGGTGTGTGGTTTGTGGTGTCAGAGGCTCCCTCCCGCACTCTCCTTTAAACTGAGTTCTTCTACATAGTTTTCTTTTTACTGTGCTCTCAGACAGAAGGTAGTTTCCCACCTATTCTATTTGCCAGTTATCTATTTGTTTTATCCAAGTCTCCCAACTTTGTCTTTTCCTATGTCTTTGAACTGGACTAGATTCTTAAAGCTTCTTTAAAAGCAGCCAATTTTTCATAAATGCAAATCCCTAATCCCAGTGATAAAACATGTGTTCTTACTGTTAAAATTGATCTGCTTGAAACCATGTGTTAGTGTGTGTAATACAGTTATGTTATCTGCCACTGGTTATGACGCAGTGAGGTTGGTTTATTGATTTCACTTTATTACTAGAGGTTTCCAGTTTTCATAGTCATAGAGAATTTATTTTTACAATTTCACTGTGCAGTTCAATCAGTATTGATCAGTATTGATCAGTAGTACCTTAGACACTCATTTTTTCCCACAAGTTGTTATGTTATCTTATACAAGTGGAGGTGGGCTATAACTGACAAGTATCTCTGTAAATCTGAGTACAAAATGATGCATAAGTGGGGGGGAAATTGGCCCATTTTTGAGATGTACTTTTTAGGGTACATGGCCATTTATCCTCTGACCAGAAACCATAATACTTCCTTAGGAGGCAACATGGCTGAGTCTGTCACCAACAGTCTCTCTCTGGTGCAGAGAAAGACCCACATTTTTTACATGCCACCAAGAGAGAGTACCTTTAACTCGCAGAGATGGACCACTGGATCAGACAGACCTCAGTCAGACTTGAATGGTGAGCCCCTGCACTGATTGGCTGACTGTACACTGAAGCTGTGCACTCTGCCTCAGCTTTTATTAAGGAAGCACGAGTAAAAAAAAATAAAAACACTATAGTGCCCGTTTAGATTGAATCTTTTTTAAGTTCGGGTGGGCACCATTTTCATACCTTGTTGCTCAAAAAGTTGAGGGTTTTTTTTTTGTTATTAATAAAGACTTTTTATGTTTCCTCCTGAAATGTGATTTAAGAAACTTGCAAACAGACAGAGAAAGGTATGTTTTAGAGCATGCTAAGCTGCTAATTGTGAAGTTTTAAATTTCAACTGCTTGCTCGGATCCATTGTTATCTATTAAGTGGCTTCCTTTTTTTTTTTTTTTTTTTGACAAATTGAATGCTGCAATTGCAAGGAGCGCTTTTGTTCATATAATTCAGTCAGCACGGAAATTATTTTCTCATTTCAGACCCTTTTCTGTCCTCTCTTCATTGTCAATAAAGTAGTGTTAATGCCCAACTACTCTAATCAGCTTAAAGGGCTAGTTCATTGCACAGGGTTGTTATCAGTGTATGGCTACAGGTGGGCTCTCCAAGATGTTGGATTCACAGGAAGAGGCTTTGTTTGTCTCTTCAGTAGAGCTTGGGAGAACAACTTCTATCTGTGGAATGTGAACATTTAACTACAGTGGCAGACCAGATTTATAAAGAACCATAGGAAGGTGTACACCCCCTCTCTTTGGTGTATGATGAGGTTGGGGAAGCTCACAATGTGATGCTGCTCTATTTGTTATTGAGGTAATTCATGTACATATGCAGAAATTCAAATATTTATGTTATAGCATTGTTTGTAGAGAAAAACACATTAAGTTGTTTTTGCACAATTGTTTGTCATCAACTTCTGGCTTGAAATTCATAATTTAAACACAATTTTTTCTTAATATGTAGATTTGCTTGCAGTTCTGTTGTACTTATTGCCTTATAACTTTGAAATGTAAGAAAAAGTTCTTAAAAACATAGGGTATTCCCAAACTCAGGACAAATATTTGAATCTTATTTTTCATTAGCTGTTGTAGTAAAATTTGGAAAGTGTTTTTTTTTTTTGTATATTTTAAAACTATAGTACCCAAAGAAACTACTCTTTATCCTTAAAAACAAACAAACAAAAAAAAAAAAATACATAATTTGTATGAGTACAGTAAACGAGAGAAAGTACAGAAACTTTAGCAATGTAAAAACAGGCATGGTTCTGCATGACAAAAAAAAAAAGCTGAAGTAAAAAGATGGGGAGATGGCTGCACAGTCACCTAAGCCTTTTTGTATTGTTTGTATTGTTCACAGTACACCTCCATATGATTTATTGCATTTACACTTTTAAACCTACTGATATATTTTCTCCTTTGTTTCCCCCTCTCAAAACGTAATTATTATTATTTATTTTTTTCATTTTAAAAATATGGAAAGTGAATGTTATGTTTCTTTGAATGTTATAGATTTGGGAGACCCATTAATACAGTCAGTTTACATATTAAGTTATAATCAAGAGCAAAGCTCATTTTAAAAGAGAGGAAATTACACTCCTAATTAGGAGCACATAAATTACAAGGGCGGAGCAGATGAGGGAAAGTGGATGCTTGGCACTTTGGTTTAATGATAGTGCAAGGAAATGAAGATAAGGTAAGGAGGAAATGGTGAGGCATGGAAGGTTAGTGACCTTATTAGATGTGGAGCACATTTCTTGTGAAGCTATTACCTGTGATCAAATAGGCCGATCATTTGTATACAAAGAAATGGGTGTTACTCAATCTCTTCAGTCAGTTCCATGGAGATAATAAATACATCCGTGTTTAGTGGGGTGTGACTCAAATTTTGATTGCATGAGATTCTTCAGAGAGCATTTGTATTTTTAAAGCAAACATTAGCATATAAGTCCACATATGTGATAAGATTGGACAGGAAGTGACATATTGAGTGATTTTTTGTGAAAGTCAGAAGTGGGAACATTTATCTGTTGAACTGTTAATAAAGCACACCGCAGGCTTTCATTTTGTGACTTATTATTGTTCTAGTCACTTGATCTTCACGCATTACACTGAGTGGAGGTACACATGAATTGCCTGTAAGTGATGGGAGTTGCCCACCAACAACTGGAGACACTGCAGGTTGTCCGAGACCTGACCCTGCACTAAGTGTTGCTGAGTATCAGCAGGAACAAGCGGCTGCCACTGCTGATTAGACCGTTTGTAATATTATTATCTCCATTTCACTCACCGCAGTAAAACGTTTTACTTGGATAACAAGGAAGAGGGTAACAAGAAACATGCCAAGTGAAAGAGAGAGGGGGAAGGAAAGGTCTAACCTATGCATAGGAAACAAATGTGATCAATTACCCAAGTGTGGAGCGAACAGATACCTTATCTTTGAGCTTCTTGAAATAAGATTTTTGATTGTTACCAAATGTGTCCGGGAACAAAGTGAATAGAACACTTTTTTTTTTTTTTTTAAATTTATTTATACATTTTGCTGAATACTGGGTTTACTGACATAAAATGAATCTAAGCCTATTTTCAAGCGGCTGCAATGGTTTAGAACAGATGACACATTGACTATAATGTAATTATCAATTATTAGGCCTTAGTGAATATATAATAAAAATCAGAAGGTAGTTAATATTAATATAAGTACAGTATAGTGTGTATGTATATATATATATATATGTGTGTGTGTGTGTATATATATATATATATATATATATATATATATATAGATATATATATATATATAGATATATATATATATAGATATATATAGATATATATAGACTACCCTATAGGAAAAAAGTTCAACTTGTATATATTCAAATGTAAATTGCTTTTTAATATTTAATAAAAAAATGTCTTTATTTCCTTTTATGTGCCTATGCTGCCTCTCTCCCCCTCCCCCCAGCGTTGTCTCTCCCTCCCCCCAAACTTTTCTTTCTTTCTCCACCTCCCTCCTTGTCTCTCTCTCCCCCCTCCCTCTCACCTTGTCTCTCTCTGCCCAACCTCCCTCCCCTTGCCTCTTTCTGCCCCCTCCCACCTTGTCTTTCTCTGCCCGCCCTCCCTTGCCTCTCTCTGCCCGCCCTCCCTTGCCTCTCTCTGCCCACCTCTCTCCCCTGGTCTCTCTCTGCCCCTGTCTGTCTGTCCCCTCCTCCCGCTCATCTGGTCTCTCGTTGGTGGCTAGTGGGGGCAGCCGGAGGATGTCTGCACGATACGCACAGACATCCTCCGCTGCTGCCTGGCACTTCCGCCGGGACTTTTATGATGAAGCCGGAAGGACCCGGCTTCATCATAGAAGTCCCGGCGGTCGTGCCGGACGGCAGCACCGCACAGACATCCACCTGCTGTTAGCGAGGGGGATCCAGGTCCCCTGCAGCTCTGCGGGGGACCTGGATCCCAGTCTTATAATCTGACCTCGATTTGAGGTCAGATTATAAAATGACCTTGAATATAAGATATAAAATGACCTTGAATATAATGTCTTAAATTCGAGCAAATACAGTATATATATGTGTATATAATGTATATAGAGAGAGGTATCGTAACCACAAACACAATATTAGTGGTATCTACTAAACTTGAAATGATGAATGGTACTGCTTTAGCTGAATCAAAAAAAAAAAAATCTTAAGATTAATGAGTTTTTATTTTTGCTCCTTTAAATTGTGTTGCATATATACATTTTTTCAAATTCCAAACACTTATAACGAACAATACAGTTAAAGAGCCACTAAATCTTTTTTTTTTCCCACTTGTGCTTCTGACAAGTGAAAAACGGAGTGGCACTAGTATGAAGATAAACTGGCATATACGTTTTAAGCAGCCATGATGCTTCCATAGGATTTAAGAGATATTAAAAAAAGGGGGGGGGGGGCAGTTGTGCTAATGTAATTATGCATTTTCAGTATTTAATTATTCTCTATACTCATGCTATGAGCAATCTTTAGGTTGACAGAGTCCCTTTAACATAGGATACAATGGTCACTTCCTAAGTATATAAATCAAGAAGGGCATGTGTTTACCCACTTGCAAGAATCTACTTCTGTCATGCCAGTAATAGGAGAGAGATGATTTGATTAAGAAATGTTAACTTGTTTCAAACAAAAATAAAATTTGTAGGGCAAATGGGAATGTCTGTTAAGTAAGTTGGGCCACACCCTGCTGTCAAGCGGGGCACACATTGGACACCCCTGAACTAGGTTTGCCACCTTTTCCACAAAAACAATACCGGCTTTGCTATTGCTTCCACAGACTTAACATTGGCCGCAAGCCATTTTTTTGGGTTACCGGCCTGCTGGTAAAATACCGGCTGAGTGGCAATCCTTCCCTGAACTGTAGGCTTAAGGGACTATTTCAACATGAAAAAGTAGAGTAAAGATTGTTGGCTGTGCCCATAAACCTTAAAGAAGGATCTTGGGCACACACTTTTCATGTAAGCACAGCTGTGTGACATCATGTCAATGTGAGGGGAGCTGGTTATATGCAGTTCTGAGCATACAGCCGGATGGATAGAATTCTGAGAAAGTGTTAGAGGCTGGAGAATGTGCAATCAATTGAATGACCCTTAAATTTATCATATCTTTTAAACAGGCAGTTAAATGAGCTAACTGGTTATGCTGATTTTCAAGGACTTTCTTCAGACTATTTAAGTGTGATGCACAACATAAGTAAGTAATCCATCAGCTCTTTCACACGTCACAGGTAGGTGTGGAGTGGTAAAATACAGCTGTTTAAAAAAAAAAAAAAAAAAAATCTTTTGTGAAAAATCATTATTATAATCCTACAAATGAAATGTAAGCATTACTGTAATATTGTGATTTATATATTCAAATTGTGTTTTTTTTTTTTTTTATGGCAATATTTTGCATTGCACCATTTGCACAATAAGAATGGAAATGATACCTTTGGTGACTTTGACCCGTGCAAGGTAATGACTATTTTAACTTGAATGTACGAAAGTGGAATTGAAGAGATTAACTTGTGTTTGACCTACTTCAGCTCTTCTGGTAATGAGGGGTGCAAGAGCACAGAATTAATCTCTTGCAATTTGTTGCTCTCAGGGGCGCTGCAAAGTTTTAACGGTTTTGATTTGCGAGCGTCTCCTGTTGTGATGACTTGTCTCTCTGCAAAGCACTGGAATCCACTGGCACTCTGTGTTGTACTGTTATCCCTGGTTTCAGTTGGGCTTTTATTTCTGCATGCTTTTAACATTTTAATATATAATGTGGAGCTAGTGTTGGTCAAGTGTTGATCAGTTTGATACTGTATCACCTGAACATTGGTTTTTACTGTGCATGTAAAACATAAAAATGACTGAAAATGATCTAAACTCTGTGTTACTAAAATTGCAAGTAAAGGCTAAAATTAGGAGAAAAATGTGTTGATCAGGTCCCTTTAACTGCTCAAAGCAAAGTCTTCCGTTTGGACCTTACTGGTCTTACTCTGCAATTTATTTCTATTGTGCATTTGTGGAAATAAAAGCAGATCTTACTCCGTATTCTGCTCCAGCTTTTCTTGGGTGTGAAGAAATACAAACATGCGTTTTACTCAAACATCCAAATAATAAATATTTAACCAATTTGTGATGCATGCTGCTAGCGTCTCAGACGCAACCACCTAAACACCATTTTTTTGGGTTTAACAGTAAAAACACAGGTAGAAAACTGACAGTGCTCTAAAGTGGTACAAGGTGCCAGATAACAGGATGCGTATCCAAGTGTGACAACCAGATATACTGGATAAGACAATATATGTAACAGTAATATGACTCACGTTTCAAATTGTAGTAATACAGAATAAGTTGCTGTTTCTTTTGATCTAATGATCTCCAAACAGATAAAAAGATGTTAGGGTATATACAAACACAATTTTAATAAAAATCATAAAAAAATCTTACACTTGAAATCGTGAAATTGATCCAAATGAAAATCTTGCAGGTTATGGAAAATTTCTCAGACCCCAAGACAGCAATGCCAAGCTAACGCGTTTCGCCCTTCAAATGGGCTTCCTCAGAGCTGGGCAATGCTTGTGGGGTGTGAGAATTGGCTATAAATACATGTACAGTAATTAGGTTGATGAATAACATCGGAAAAAAGCCCTGTATCGGATCCGTATCTATCTGGTGAATGTACTGGAGGTGTTCGGAGTCACAGGGCCTATACTGGATAGGATTATGAGTCTTTACACTGCTCCATCTGCCTGGGTCTCGGGAAACGGGTTCAAATCAGAATGGTTTGGGGTAGCTAATGGGACGAGACAAGGGTGCCCATTGGCTCCAATGTTGTATGCACTTTCAATAGAACCCTTGGCAGCTTATATAAGACAGGAGAAAGAAATCCTGGGAATTCGCTATGGCGATCAGACTTCAAAGAACATGTTATATGCTGATGACGTAGTTCTGACACTTTCTAATCCAGAAACATCTCTGTTGGCAGCATTGAAATGCATTCACAATTTTGGTATAATATCTAACTAAATTAAATTTAAAAAAGACACAAGTAATTCATTCTTGTGTCCCGAGTGACCAACTACAAAGACTGGGAGATTCCTACCCATTTAATTGGTTTAGAAATGAAATGCTTTATTTGGGGATTACACTATGTTTCAATTGATTCAAGATAATAAACAATAATTATAACAACTTATATCAGGACTTAAAACTTACCATAAAAAAATGGGGGAATTTATACATATCTTGACTGGGGAGAATAAACGCAGTACGATCTTAGTTAGTGCCCAGACTGGAATACCTATTAAGAACCCTTCCTATGAGAGTACCCCAACGGACGCTTCACGAATTCCAGGAGTTATTTATTAAGTTCGAATGGGGGAAGCACAGACCCAGAATTTCCTCCTCAAATTTGTCTCGCAAATTAAAAGATGGGGCACATCTCTCCCCCTTAGGTTATGAAAGACAAGTTTTATCCAACAAGAAACCTTTTCTCTTGCTTTGGGCAGATAACTTGGCAATAAAACGACTTAATGTGGAAAATAATGTGGGTGAAATTTATCATGGTTCCCATCTGGTAAGACGGATATATAATAGTAAAGAATGTATCTCCTTGGATGCCCCTATAGAAGCTTTGTCCCTATATCTTGATGATATAAATATAAGGTGTTGGGTCAATTCTGGCATTGTATATATCAGAGACTTATTTGACGGAGTGCTTTTTAGACCATTCTTTTCTCTTTGTAAAAATCATGGAATTTCCTGCAATGAATACCTTACTTACTTTAAGTTAAATTTAAAAAAAAAGGGAAATTAAGAGCAGTAATAAGCTGGACAAACTCTATGACCTAGACAATGGCTCCAATTTGTCTTCCAAGATTAGAGAATTATTGTATACGACAGTATACAAAACAGATACCAAGCTTCATGGGATTATGAAATGGGAAAGGGAGCTGAGCACAGAATTTGTATCCAGCAAATGGTTTACTGCTTTAAACCTGACAAAAAATACTATTCATAGTATTTCGCTGTTTGAAAATTATCCTAAAATTTTACGCAGATGGTATCTGACACCAGACAGGTTAAGTAAGTTTCAACCCAACATAAGTGATCTTTGTTGGAGATGCGAGACGGGAAACTGGAACTATATGGTATATATGGTGGGAATGTACCGGCCTATTACCTTTTGAAGGTCAAGTTAGAAAATGAAATCACAAGTTTAACACCGTCCCATATTGAACTGCCCCCCCCCCCCCCCCCCAACTTTTTTAGTTCCATTTGGATTACCCTAGATTGAAAGAAGAAACAAAAATGCTAATTGTGCATATATTAATGGCCACCAAAATCTGTTTGGCGAGAAAATGGAGATCTGAGGCGATCCCTAAGTGGATTGAAATTGTCTCACAGCTTAACTATCAGAGATTCATGGAGAAAGCTGTATATGTTAGCCTTGAGAACTTGGGGTTATATAATGACATGTAGAGACCCTGGCCTCCAGTTACGGACTTGCCTGAGACTCCTTCCAACTAACGCCTCCACTCTCATGCCGGGACAGGTATGATTGGTTGTGTGAATGTAGTTTGATTTTCTAAGTCAGTGTATTTGCAATAAACACTTTTAACAGAATTACACTTTAACACCATATTAGATTAAAATAAGTATAATGGAAACGGAAAGGAAGCTGAGGGGAAGAGGTGAAGAGGGGAAAAAGATGGGGGGGAAACGGGTAAGGAGTGAGTAAAAAGAACAAAGCTCGCAGTAAATAAAACCATAACTTTAATTTCCCTATGCTTTTCGATCAATTCCCTTCAGCATCATAAGTGTCAAAAAAAAAAAAAAAAAGAAGAAGAAACAGCACCTTATTCTCTATTACTACAACTTGAAACGTGAGTCATATTCCTGTTACATATATTGTTTTATCCAGTATATCTGGTTGTCACACTTGGATACGCATCCTGTTATTTAGCACCTTGTACCACTTTAGCGTACTGTCTCTTTTTTACCTGTGTGTTTACTGGTATTACATTTGGGCACTAGGGGTACCTCGACACTTTTTGCACATCATTTTTTTTTGTTTTGTTCCTGGCTCTGATCACCAGGGTATCGGTAGCCAGGGACACACTTGCAGAGACCTGATCAGGGTCTTAAAGGGACACTACCACCTACAAAAGATGTAACTAGATTATCTGTGCATCTAAAACAAACATATAATTATATGTAAGATATATGAAACTTTTTTTTTCTGCTTCTACATTTGAATTAATTGCATATAAAAGAAAAAATAAAATTAGGTGTTTATCTCCAGCATCCATTTTGAGCATTTTACCCATGATGCAACACTCTCCAAAATCATCCAGCAAGTCTCAATTTACAACTATGCCCAAAGCCTCCATGGTGATGTCATAAGATACATCTCTGCTCTCTTACTAGCTCCTGTGTAGCATAGTTGACAGGACTAGGTGGCTGTGTACAACATTTTTTTTTTAGTTGCCTTCCAACACAGAAAGGTCCGCCCCCTTGTGATGTAATAGTTACATTACCCTCCCATTAAATGCAAGTCTATAATCAGAATTCTAACGTATAGACTGCATCCTGTCTCCCCAGCTCCAAAGTGAGATACCAGAGCTGTAAAGTCTCTGGGGGGTGGCACACCAAAACACTATATTTCACAAAATAGCGGCACCCACTCACACCCATTTAGTAAAATATTTCATAAAATAAACTTGCAGAACAAAAGATAAATCTGAAATCAACAATTCAAAATAAAAATAAAAAACCCTTTCCATTTTTGGGTGGGAGTGTCCCTTTAATAGATCTTGCGGCTCCCTGCAAATAATTGCGGACCTCCTGACATCACTGGTCACAGAGGTGTGCCCGATCTAGTGCGATTTAGTAAAATGTAGATGGCACTGGCTTTGAGTATTCACTACATTACTCAAAGTGGCCTCATCTGACAAGTGGGATCCTGCTGAAAGTCCCTGCAGTGGGATCCGAGCACAGCTCATCACGGGGAGCCACGATGAGCTGTTAAAGGAACACTAAACGTTATTTTTCACTTGTGCTTCTAATATAGAATGCGACAACCAGGAACTGCTGTGTCTGTGCGAGACACAGCAGTTCCTGGTTGTCTGTGCGAGACACAGCAGTTCCTGGTTGTCTGTGCGTGACACAGCAGATAGTAAACTCGCGTGTATCTATTAAGATACACGTCTGGTTTACTTAAAAGTCCTGGGACATGTTTTGTTTAACCCTTGCTTCCTTCAAGGAAGGGTTAAACAATGTTCAATTTCCTAGCGTCTTTTGAGACCAGTAAAATATGAAGTATAAATTTCAACTATTGATTCTTTACGCTAACGTGACATTGCGAGGAATTACAATATTTTGCAAAAGCAAAATTCGGCGATAAGTAGTTAAAGGCATAGTGAAGTAAATCTGAAAATATGAATAGTCCCTAGTCTTCTCACTTTCCACAATGCCATCACCCTGACCTGTTAGACAGTCTTAACAATGGCCAAGGATAGAATGCTGAATACAGCCACTCTGAATAATGCATTGGATAGTGTTCATGTATTCTCTTGGTGCAAGCATAGCACTGTGTTCATTAGCTGAATTAAAACTAACATTAACCTAAATTAAACTAACATTGATAAATTCTTTGGACGCAAGGAAAAAAATGTGCTTTAAGAACTTATCTTATGTATCATGAAATATAGTTTAAGTATTGAACTTTGACCTTGATGGATTAATATCTTCATCTTAATTAAGTAACAGAGCAAGAGGAAAACACTGATCTGGAGTTGTGGAATCCCATCCACCTTTGCCGTTTTGAGTATATAGTTTAAATAAGCCCAACATGTAATGGAAATTTAAATTAAGCCACCTTTGTAAGTATGGCTAAGAATATATTTTATTTTATACAGGAGTGAAAAATCCATTTAATCTAAATGTAAAGCATTAAAACTCAGATCTTTAAACGTGTCACACTGACTGCTCAATGCTAGGGATCTGTGTATATCAGGAAACCTATATACAGCTTGTATTGAGTGAGAAATGTCACACGGTAGCAACTTTGGAATTGTGTTTTCAGGAAGTGTTGACAGAAACATGTCATTGTGATGACCTGTATATCTGTCTGCATACTTGGATTCCAGGTACATAAAATCTGTAAAACAACCATAAAATGTGTTCTTTTGTTTGGTACACAACTGTAATGCATGACACTTAAAGGCACTCTGGTAGCTAAACACAGTTGTGTGTATTTCTATATGTACATGTTCATATTGTTTAACAGAGGCAGACACCACCTGTCACTAGCTAAAACGGCAAATTGGATTTGATGTATTAAAGGCCTGAACAAGACAACTGTGCTTACATGGAACTGATCATCTTTATTAAATGGTATAAAACAACCAGGTCAGTGCTATGGGAATACGGCATTCATCAGAGACTGCATAACAGCACTAGATTATTTAGTTTCAGTGGCTTCTTGCTTCCAAGACCTTCAGACTTTTTGTTTCAGTAGCTGCCAGAATTGTCAACACTGATCCGTCAGAAGGGATTTCTCCAGGCCAAACTTTGAAGCTACTTTCTGACATGTCCAACAAACTAATTGTTGTCTCCTGCCTGTAGACATCTTGAAAGTCCTAACGAGTTAGTGTCTTCTCAAAAGATACCAGAAAAAGGACCTATAAAATCAATTTAGCAGGCTATTACGCTTTGTCATCATTCCAGACAAAACATAGCTAGAGACAGGACAAAAAGTAGAAGTGGGTCTCTGAGAAAAGGTTACAGAACATCCATCTTCCCTCCTCTTCTAATTGTTTCTTTTCTTTGCTCATTTTCATACCCGCTTCCCCTTAGTAAAAGACACTTTATGACAAGCATTGTATTCGCGTTCAAAACAGGGGGGAACCTTTTTTTATTTTGCAGAGGATCTTTGTAGACTGTGACTGACAGTGGGAAGGGGTCCAATTGCCACAAGGACTTTAGGTAATAAATCATCCATTGCTGGCATCAGCTGACTGGACAAGCCCCCACTTCAAGAGGATATAAGTTCTTAAAAGTCTACTCCAAAATAGTCCCGTGTAGCACAGATGGCGATTTCTGATTACAGTTTTAAGATAGAGCGAGAGTAATGTTCTTTTTTTTTTTTTTAGTTTTCCTGAACAATGTTTTCTGAGCTTTTGATTAATCAACAGTGACTTCTAGAAAGATTTGCATATAAATCTTTTCTATTCTAAAAGACCCGTTCCCTTTCCGTACTAAATGTCATATTAAAGTATATATCATATTGTGTAGTCGTAAATGTGGTGTAGATGATCAAATACAACTGTTTTGATTCTGAAATATTAGGCATAAAATGTAAATATATTTCTGACAAAGTTATGTATGTAGTTTATTCTTCGCAGATTTCGGAGATTAAAGTCAGACTTTATTGTGTATTGTCAGCGCGTCATGGAAAATGACAGTGAAGTCTTTTCTCAGTTTAAGTATGCAAAAACTGGCAATAAAGTAAGCTGAACAAATAGTATGTCAGATCAGTGGAACCGGAAAAAGCATTTCATTGATAACATGAAAGATGCTTTCTAGATTATGTGCAATCAGGTGCAAGTTATTTATTAACTGGTGAATCATGGTGAAAACAAAGGATTGTTAGGGATGAGTTTTCAGATCTGAAGGGAAAAAGCTTTATAAGGTCAAAATAGGACACGATTGTTTATGGCGAAGACTTTTATTTTCATTGATTTTTTCCCCCCTCCTTTAAGTGTCATTAAACGTTCAACAAATTAGTTGTAAAATGCTAGTCATATGGTAATTCTTAAACATTAAAAAAAACAACTAAGCCGCAAAACCTGATTATTCTTGCTTGACTTCTCATAAACATAAACCACTTGCTTAGTGTCAGGAAGAAAAACTGGTGTGTCTGCGGGATGTACGCAGTGAATTAGTTATGTCCCATTGACTTCTTCTATTTTCAGTGAATTGAGAGGTAAGTAGAAAATCTATAACCACTCTTCTGTCCGCTTCTTCCCTGATCATTTTTCGTTTGCTTTTATTACGAGTACATCTTTTTTCCCACTCTGTGCCAGTCAGTAGTTTATGTCACCATAGACTGCTTTTTATATTCAATATATTTTATAAAGGAAAGAATTCTAGTAGTACTATTATTTTCAAAGTTAGGTTGTTTATCCTTGTTTATCTTGCTGTATTGTAAAAGGTTTTGCCTGTTAAATCACTTATAAAAATATATATTTTGCTCACAGATTTAATTGTATTTCATTTATTTTAAATTAAAACATTTTTTGTCTAGAGCCAATAAATTGTAAACGGCAGGTCAGACTTGTAACCGAACAGAAATCATAAATAATCAAATCCTATTTGAAGCAGGAAGATGGGATATTAGATGCTATTTATGGTACTTTAGAGAGGCCATTGATCAGGAGCTGCAGCCCATAGATAAATGATAGTGACGACTATGATGTCAGTTATTTATAATAGACATTGACATTAAAGCTTCCACTATTTTTTTTGTCGCTTCATTTTTGTTGAGATATATATCCTGGTAAACCTATCTTTTATGGGGTTTTTTACTCAAATTAATCTTTTATCTTTGTTTTGTTGTACGATTTTTAGAAGTTTATTAAGACAAGTGTAAAATTATGCATTTTGGGTACAACAATAAAAATGCAACATATAGTTTGATTTGTGTTTCCTTGGGGAAATCTACTAATGAAAATATTTGGGAGTAGTTGTAGACACTTCGCAGTAGTGCACAGTGTCAGCTGGCAGCTGCAAAGGCTAACATGATATTGGGGTGGTATTAAAAGTTAAAAGTTAAGTTGTTTTTTTAAATCCATTAAAAGAGGTATTGACTCACGGGAGGAAGATATTATTCTACCTCTTTATAGGTCCATGTTAAGACCCTTGAATATACGGATCAATTCTGGGTGCCTTTTTTAAAAAAAAAAGACATTATGAAACTAGAGAGTGCAGAGTAGGGCTACAAAACTAATAAGAGGAATGGAAAGTTTTAGTTATGAAGAAAGGCTGGAAAATTTAAATTTGTATTCGCTAGAGAAATGTCAGCTTAGAGGGGAAACGTTAATGTTATCAAATTCTGTACAGGGTCCATACAAAGAGCTTTCTGTCATTAACAGAACAGTAAAAAGGACAAGAGGTCACGCCACTAAGACTTGAGGAAAGGAGATTAAGTATACGACTTGGAGTGGAAGGGATTTTTTACAGTAAGGACAATTAAGATATGGAATTCACTGCCAAAAGAAGGGTTTCTAGCAAATACCTTCGATGCCTTTAAAAAGCGGCCTGGATATTTTTTTTTAATGACCTGGAGCATGAGGTCTGATAGCATAGGCATTAATATTTATTTAATGCTTGTTGATCCAAGGAGAAATCTGATTGATTGACATATTTGGAGTCAAGGATTCCTCTCCGACCCCCCCCCCCCCCCCCACCTCTGAACCTTTTGCATCGACAGCGGTAAACACGGGATAGGGTTGAACTTGATGGACGCAAGTCTTTTTTCAATCTAAACTAATATGTAACTATGTAAGATGTGCCTATACTGACAAATGTATTTCAACACTACCCTCCCTTCCACTTGTTCCCCATCCATTTTGACCACATCATATAAAAGCAGCATACCTCTCAGCATGCCAACATCACACACCAAGGGGCATAGCGTAGAAGGGGGAGTTTCAGGGCTACTGCATTATACCATGCGTGCCTAGCTCTTTACATGTGGAGTAGTCATTCTTCAACGACTCCAACACTGGAGCATAAAAAGGGGACTGTACTGCATGAGGCAGGAAGTCAGGTGTAAGTCAGTAAGTAGTATTGCCATAAACTCTTATATGCCTTAACCTTCTGATAGCCTGACAATTAGATTTTTACACAACTAGGTCACGGAGCATGGCAGAGGCCCAGTAGAATGACACTTATATATTATGATGTCATGTGTAGGTTCTACCCCTCAAACTGTAAAGCAAACCCTGACGTGAAACTCACAAAATGGCCCCAGGCAATAAAAACACAACTTATATTCAACCAAACACAAAGTAATATCTTGGCATATATTGTACACTTTTTACTTTAAATGCTCCGTGAATCTTAATAGCGTTTATATTGGTGGTAATGTCCATTTAAGTAGGTTACCTCTGCTTACCCCCTTCAAAAATGAGGAGACCCCTGCACTCTGCAGACCCTGATCAGATGAGCTATGTCGGAGGATGTTTTTTTTTTTTTATTTTTTTTTTACCCTTGCTTTCTTTAAGAGACACTAGAGACAACAAACTTTTGTTTACTTGTCCATTAAGTACAGGTTTGTGACATAGAAAATACAGGGGGAGTGGAACTACGCTGGGTCCCTTGTAACTCCAGGCCTAGTCACCAAACGCTGTAGGTGTGCAGCTCCTAAATGACTTACTGGTGTTGGTAGAAATTATATGTGTGATTGTGTACTTAGTCATGAAAATTTGGTACACCCATAATATAATGGCAATCTGCTTAGTCATTGTGTGCATATATGTCTATATCTGATTTGATAAAGGCTCGGTGAAAAGCACTAAAGTGTCATTGGCAGCAAATTTGGGATTATAATTGTACTATGTTTTCCTATCTGTTGCAGGCTGTTAAAAGTGTTTAAATCTGCAGACACTCAAGCTATGTGGACCACCAGAACTAAACGCCCACCCCCCCCCCACCCCCCCCACACCTGATGTAGCACTTTTATTATTAGAAACACAAGTGAAAATGTCAGGAGCCCATGTAGGAGGATAAAATAGCACTAGCAGAGAGATAGTTGTCATCTATTAGACCCTATAGGATCTGAGTGGTGTGACTAGGGTGACCACTTTTTATTTCTGCTATTTAGGGACACAGTATGGAGTGGATGAGATTATACCCACAGGCATAAAATAAAAACAAAAAATGCTCATCTCTATTGGTGGTATGTCTCTTCCTCAACCTCGGGTCCTCTACCCAAGGCCTGGAAGTTTGAGGGTTCTGTGCAGTATCTTAGCTGTTCCTAGCACTGCACTCTTGTGGACATGGTACTCTGATGTTTTGAAGGATCTGTTGGAGCCACTCCCACAGCTTAGGAGTCACAGCCCAGAGTGCTCCTATCACTACTGGGACCACTTTGGCCTTCACTTTCCACATACTCTCTAGTTCCCTTTTCAAGGCCCTGGTACTTGTCCAGCTTCTTATCACTTGGCACCACTGCATGCGTCACCATTGTTGTCTTCTGGTCCTAGTCTACTATCACTATGACCGGTTGAATCTGTTTGTCTGGATCTTGAAGTCCCACTGGATCTTATCCCTGTTATTCTCCACAACCTTCTTAAGGAATCTGCCCTCTGGATTTGGCAGGTTTATACCATTTGCTGCAGATGTTCTGTACATGATGCCAGATACTTGGTTGTGCTATTCCGGGTATTTTCTTCCAGTGTGTATCACTGTGCCACTATGTGTTGGACTGTCTCAGGGGCCTCTCTGCATCTTGGGTCCTGTTTGGTGCTGTAGACCCCTGCTTCTATGGATCTGGTGCTTAATAGTTGTTCTTGTGCTGCTATGGTCAGTGCTGACTGAGTCCAGGCCTCTCCAGCCGATGGTTGGATTTCTCGATATCGGCCACCTCCGCTACCTGTCGATGGTACATCCCATGCAGGGTCTTGGCTTGCCATGGCACTTTTTCTACTTTAAACTTTTTTACACATCTATCAGCAACTCATCTTTTGTTGCCAGCTTACTTATGTAATCTAAGATGGTCTGGGTCTCATCCTCGACTGTGCCAAACCCTGCCCTCTTATCGGTTGGTTTACAGTCTCTGGGTGTTTGACTTGGGGTGGAAACCCCTGTACATTGTGAGGAGTTTCTGGGTCTTCACATCGGAAGCTTCCAGTTATTCCTTTGCCCAGCTCATGATACTGGCAAGGTATCTAATGCCTGGCAGGGCATAAGAGTTGTAGTGTGGATCTTCTTCCTCCCACCGATCTACGGGACCCGTCTTTTATGCTTTGATTGTACTTGGATGTTAGTCTTCCTTGCCTACATATTGTGCTTCCTATGTGATTTCTACACACAGTCACACAAACAGATAAACATACATGACTCTATGGATTTCTTACCTGGTTTTGGCAGCAGGCAGGCTGCAGCTTATACTGAGCTCTGTGTTATAGAGATACTCAGTAAATCAGGAGAGGCTCCTGAACTCAGAGCTGTCAATCCGGAGCTCTGCATTACCATGGATTGCAGGACTGTCCTGGGCAATTCGGACCATGTGGTCACCCTAGGTGTGACCCTGCTCTGAGAGACGCAGACCACATTTCAACTTTTACTTCTTTCAAGGAAGCAAAAGTTAAAATCATTTGGTGATGCTTTCATAAATAGAGGTAGATATTGGCCCACCAGTAAAAGTAAATAGATATAATATTCAGGCAGGTGACACTTTCTTTGGGGGACATTTTCATGGGGCACTGGCTGTAAAATCACTGAAGGTGATTCTGTAATGTCTGTGTATTTTTTCAGGGAGGGCTCCACTCCTAGCCACTGAAAGGGTAAATGTTGGTGAATTCATCATAGGGCCTTTTGTTGCTACAGCTTTGATATAATGTATTCTCATTGGTTGTGAAAGCCAGCTAGGATCTTCAGAACTTGGAGGCAGTCCTTGACTACCAGCAAAGAATATTACATGTTATAAATTCAGTTTCTGCAGA
The DNA here is from genome assembly GCA_036172795.1 of Pelodytes ibericus. Classification (NCBI taxonomy): domain Eukaryota; kingdom Metazoa; phylum Chordata; class Amphibia; order Anura; family Pelodytidae; genus Pelodytes; species Pelodytes ibericus. Next base: position 150,679,148 of record CM069861.1, read on the forward strand.
AAAAAAAGTTTATTTGTAACCATGAATTATGCATTTTTGGGGTCTTACCAGCTATAATATGAATTTAATAAAAGAGGCTGGGTTTGTGACTATACTGTCTCTTTAATGTTAAATAGAATGATGTTTTAAAAAAAATAAAGTCTTATATCTGTTTTACTGAAAGTGCTTTATGGGTGTCAGTATTTTAAATGCAGAGTTCACCAAACTGAGACCTTTATTCAGATCTTCTCATGTTCTATTAGTTCAAACTGTCAGTATCAGTCCAAACTTGACAGAATCTGGGATTGATCAGTACAGGAGTGAGAGATGGTGACAGCTGTATGCTCACAAATGCATCTCCTCCATAGTCTCCTCACTCTTCACATCTAGTGAGCTGACTGAGTGATATTGTTTTGTCTACTATTTTTACTCATGTGGAACACTGACCCCTTTTTTAATGCAATAAAAGCAAACCAAATAACCAAACTACTGTTGTGTCAATTGACATGCGTAGTCTTATCTATTCCTTGCGCTTCTGTAGAGAAGGATGATAAAGAAACGTTTGCCTCATCTTTAAGAGGAATGTAAAATATTAAATGTTAATACTTATTTTGAACTACAGATTTAAAAAAAAAAAAAACATTGCTCATACTATAGAGAATAAAAAAAAACATATACAAATCTCTATACATTGTGTTGGCAAAATTGCAGGCAAATGCTTAAAATAATAAAAATGTAACTTTTTAAATGTGTGTTGTGTCTCATGCATATGACATCACCTGTGCCTTGGTATGCAAATTAACTAATGTTCCATGGGAAATGTGTAATTTGCATATCAAACCACAAGGTGATGTCATAAAGAGGAGACACGACAGATACATTTAAAACACATATGTCTCTTATTTTATGCATTTGTTTGCAATTCTGCTAACATAATGTAGAGATATTTTTTTTTTCAAAATGTTTTAACCTCTACATCAACGATACTTAAAGGGTGTGCTGTGCGGCAAAGTTGGGTGGCTGTGCTGCGAGAAACACAACTGCTGCCACCAAATGGGAATTGGGTGTGTGTAAGGCGGTGCTCTGCTCATTGGTTGGATAATTTTGCCGTTGTACCCTCCCTCTCATCCAGTGTCGTCTTTTCGACTTTCACAGAGTTTCCCGCTTATCCTTTGGCTATTGGTCAGACATGTCTGTGTTCCCTTACTTTCTATTGACCATTGAATCCCAGCTTGGTAATGTTATGGGCCTGTGGGAGTGTTCTCTGATGGCGTATCCATAATTATAACCATTGTTCCTCTACAAGCTAAAATTAGAGAGCCACTGCTCTAAATTCACAGTATAAGCAATATTTAGGTTTACTGCCCCTTTAAAGAATACTTTTATTTGATAGAATGAAATAAGTTTACAGAAGACCCTATTTAAAAAGCATAGTCTTTTGATTGGGTTGGAAGTATTCTATAGGGTATACTATCATATACCGAAACAATGTTTTTTTTTCTACAGTAAGGCTATATGTTACCACATTTTTGTGGGATGTACAAACATAAATTTAAATACAGAGTGCAAGTTGCAATTATATGGCAATTAAAACTGTTATAAGTATCTGTTAATGTACACAATTACCATAACAGTCATAATGTTTCCGCTCATGCAACCTTTATGATAAACTCAATTAGTTGTCTGCCTATAAATATAGTGTATGGAATTGTTTTTCTTTCTTGGGATTCTTGATAATTCTGCTGCGATTATACCTATTTGCCTGTGCAATACTCCTCTAGATTGTAAGCTTGCGAGCAGGGCTCTCTACCTCATGTATCAGTCTGTTCTAGTTTGTCTAACTTAGTATGTAGTTCCCTTCTATGCCCTGTACCTAGCGCTACTTAAATAGTTGGCGCTATATAAATAAATGGTAATGTAATGTAATATAGGAATTGAAGAGAGTGTGTAAAGGACAATTGTCTGCAAAAAAAGTTATGTTTCGTTATAAGGTTCCATGTAGACATTTTAAATTGTAATCCTACAATGAAAGAATACAAACAAAAAGGACTTTATTGATTATATAGAACTTTCCGGGGATGATCATCCTTTATCTGACCCAAGATGTTCCTCCCTGATAGTGCTATACAAGCAAAGAGGGCTCAACAGAGTACTTTATATGTTTTCTTTGATTAAAGCATTTCTAGTTAGATCGTCGATATTGGATACAATCCTTCAATTCCTTATTTTTTAAGATAATTTTTTTGAATGAGCCTGGGAATGCTATTTTCCCTACATCCGGAATCTGCATGCTACAATTACTATCTATTCGGGTCTCTTACTGCCACTCACTGTACTGCCACTCCTTGCTTTGTGCTGACTAGCAATTTTACCTAAAAATGTGGGCCCCTCACCGCGGTAGCAATGAGAGAATGGGCTCGCTGGCTATATCCGAACATGCCTGCAGCTGATCAGCTGGGACAGTTGCTAGGGAAGAAACGGAGTGAAAATTAGTAGGGGATCTTAAAGTTGTAATATTTATTTTTAAACTTTAAGGGCACTTTGAGGTGAGATGAATAGCCGCAATCAATGTGCTAAATCAATTGTCTATACAGTACGTAATGTGGTCGGGAGAGTTTAGATTTGCCTACCACGGTTTCATAATTATATTTACATGGATACGAACTACGAGAAATATGCAAATACAACTAATCTTTTCCGTGTACAGCAGCAGAGAAGGTGAAAAGTGCAACTTAAATGGATTGAGGGAGGGACTGTGTTATAACCAGCAGCAACAAAGAGATAGTTTGGTGAGATTTAGGAGCTTTCGTCTAAAGGGTGTTGAAAAGTCATGTTTAATAGTTCAAGAGGGTCAAACAGAGTGCAGAAAGTATTTTGTTGACGGAGAGTGATCCATAACTTTCTTTTTCTACAAGCCGCCCCTTACATGTTACCAACCCAACGTAAATAAATGTTTTAAATGAAAATAAAATTGTATTCTACTTCTAGAATAGTATCTGTAATGTGTGTTTTAGAGAAAACATGTTTACGTGTAGAACATCATTTTAAACTGGCAAATTATTGGGATAATAGAAATTCGAAGAGCCATGTATGTGTATAAAGAGCTGTAAGGCTACTCTTGTTTTGTATGTTGACCTTGACATTGTCCTTTGTATGGCATTTAAAGGACATAGATAAAAAAAAAAGTGACAAGTTCAGCTTTAGGTAATATAAAATTATGCTTGCCCAATCAATAACTTTTTTTTAGATTAGATCTATGCCACCAGAATATCTTTGCATGCACATTCCTCAACACAATTTAGAATGTACGCTTGTCCATGGGGAACCAATTTATAAATCAAAGAGAATACCATAGAAACTAATGATTAATTAATTGACTTCCCTCTGAACACAGTGTTATTGAGAGGGAAACATGCTTCCCAAGTGTAGGTTAGGAGTTGGCAATAGAAAGTACCTATTTTTGCCCCAAATCCCTCTTTCCTCCTCTGGTGTCTCCATTAAATAAGATCACCGAATTTAAGATGTGTATCGGTCTATCACAGAGCTCCAAAGCAATAAAACACATCATATAGTGTGTTTACAATACAGCAAATGTGCTTAAATATTAGTATTTGTAAATAAAATGCATTATTCATATTCTAGATGGCATACAAAATTTCATCCAGAACTCTCAAATTACCATAAATTCACTCAAAAAGTTTCCTCTCATAGCCACACCTTCAGTGACTCCCCCCGAAAAGGAGTGTTTCATTTAAAATGTTAAATATACTTTTTCAAATTCTTTAAATGCATTGTTTATAATGGCAATCAAAATAATGCCTGGCTATTTTACCCTGTTGGCCAAAGCCAACATAAAGCCCTATGGTGAACAGACCAAGCGAGTTCTACCCAATCAGCACGGCCTGCTTCAATGAGCAGCAGCTGGCTTTGAAGTTTCAAAACGAAGGACCTCCTCATTAAATATAATGTAAAACATATGTTTCATCCACAATATTCCACACAGAGTGTAATTAAGCAAAACAGCATTATTATTAAATAAATGACTATCTAGCCATGCTATGTGATATGTTGGTTGTCTATTTGCCAAATATGATTGTACACTTGTCCTCTGCTTCTCAAGGTAAGCCTTAATACAATTATTTAGTTTATTGGACATATCTGGACTCACAGACGTGGCCATAACTTCATGGTATTTGTAAACCTCTACATAGCCTAGGATAGATCAATGGAGAAGGCTTTCTTTTATTTAAAACCCTTCAACATCCCCACATTCCTTTTCTTGCCTTTAAATGGTTATCTCTAAAACAATTTGTTTAACTTTCATGCATGCAGTTGGTAATAATTGACTACGGAACAAATGAAACTTGAGGCAAGATATCTCACGTTGAATGATAATACAGATATCATTCACACCCTCATCTCAGTATTCTGTATCTTCAAAGCTGTAAAAAGTCAAACTATAGTTTTAAATTCATTGAGATGGTGTGACATGGCAAATCCTAGCAAACTATACATTTTTTTTTTCTTTCCGACTTGAAAGCATTTTACCCAGGCTGAGGACAGCTGTATTTAAACTATTAATTGATCTGACAGTCAATATTTAGTTAAAAACAATTAAAGTGCACTCACAGGGCTAAAGAAATGAAAGAGGGAATTGGAGGGTATTTAATAAAGCCCATAGTTTTCTTCTGCATAAATTTTTTTTTTTTGTGTGTGTTTTTTTTTTTTAAGCAAAGGAAAATCAGGGGTTCAGAGTGTCTGAATGATCTGTAGAATCTGTTTATAAAGGGGTGGTAAAGAATTTGCTTTGCTGTCCAGACCATCAGTAATCCCTGCTTCAGGAGGGTCTTGTGAAGGAGTCTGATAGTAGGGCAGTATGCACACTATGAAGAGTATGCATGAATGTTTGCCACTGTATTATGTGTGGTTAAAGGGTTTAACACTAGGTCCAGTAGGTTGTAGTGCCAATGTCATAGAAGGAGCCAATGACAAAGTGTTTTTCTCAGCAATGTCGCACAGTACCATTGAATTAATGTACATAAATCAAAATTTCTATTTCATTCAGGCAGTCATTCAAAATGTTTTTAAGGATTGGCTGTACATTTAATGACTACAGGTATCTCTTATACAGAAATGTTAGCCAAAATAATCCATTATCTAAAAAATGTTTTGGATTTTGCCACAAGTTTCAAATTCCACACACCCCTGTCACAATGCAAGCACAGGAAAGTTTATTTAGTTTCCAGACCCCTTTAGCTGTTATCTAGCCTTTCCATGCATGCTCAGATTCCACCATGCCCACAAAGGGTAACACAATGGCACAAGTACTAGCCTGATGTGCCATCATGTTCCCAACAATGCCTCACATCACAGCTACATCCCAGTAAACTGTTTTATTTGTCCTATACACTATTTGCATTAATACTACTGTAGTTCAGAGTGTGGAGACTCTTTAATACATCTTCTTTTTTTTTTTTTTTGCGACTTTAAAAAAAAAACTTTTTTGTTTATAAATATGGAAAATCACATTCACATATAAGACTGTATATTCCTTAGTACATATGCACTGATAAAAGAATAATTAGCATAATTTTGTTTGTCGGCATAAGATCTAGGTTGCTATCAATAGAGCTAATAACAATAGCCATGTTTAGATTTTCTTAAGCATTATAATGCTTATAAACACATAAATACACATAAACAGACATATTGATGCGTGTGCCCTGCGGGAGGTGGGTGGTGGCCTCCTCCCCCAAGGAGGCGTGGGAGGGAGGTCAGATAAATAAGCTTTATGTTGTGTCTAGATTATCTCAATTCCCAGGGGTCTAGTCCCTTCTAAGTATCTGATGATAAAGCATGCCAATTTTCCCATATCTCAATATATTCAGTCATATTCGCATTGTCGTAGAAAACCGCCTTTTCCATGGTAGCCTGATAATTGATTTAATATATCTTATTGGTGAAAATGATACGTTATCCAAAATGACCAGTTGTACATATTTCTGGTACCAAGCATTTTGAATGAGAGATACTTAATCTGTTTTCATAACATACACACACTACTCTGATTGCATTAAAGTACATGGAAACAAGGAGCTGCTCTTTTATGATCAAAACATATGACAATATATTTTTTAGCAATACATGTATCTTAATGTGAACAAAACTATTATTTTATTTTTTGGCATCAAAGAAAGCAAAGTGAACTTTAGAATTATGAATCCTGTGAGTACCAAATGTATGGTTTGCAAACTGCTGAAATAAATGTGCTTATCGTACATTCAGAGCCGTCTCTGAGATATCCCTGGATGACTTTGCAACCCAGCAATTAATTCTTATACATGAAGACTCTGGGGCAATCACTAAGCCACATTTCTCTAGACATTTGGCTCTGCTTACCAGGGCCGCCATCATGGGGGGACGGGCGATATACCCATCCCTGGTCCTTTAAAAAAAAAAAAAAGGGTGAAAAAAAAAAAAGCATGGCCAAACAGGGCCCATTCATTCCTGAGGGATCAAAGCAGCTGCCCCGTGGGCCCCCGCTGCCCGTGTGACTATCTCACACGGAGACAGCCACGATGACGCAGCATCCGGCAGACCGCATCCAGTGGATGCGGACCCGGCTTTTAGTCGCAGCCGCCAGAAATGATGGCAAGTCATATGCCGTGGCTGTATTTCCTGCACACCGCCAGAAGTTTTTTCAGTAAGAGGCAATGAAATTTCTGATGGCGGCCCTGCTGCTTACTCTGTGCCAGCTGTGCCCATTCTTGATGATCTGTGCCCTTTTGACATATGGCCCCCATTTTGATGTCCTTTACCAATTTTCCAAGAGAGAGGTGGGCATATTTACGCAACTGAAAAAGCAGAATTGTCTAGTATGGGAAGACAAATGAGATGACAAGACAGATGGATAATAGAATGAATATAGGCATGGGTAAAACTGATATAACCGTGATATCTTTATAAAATACAACACTGGTTTGACATAACTACTTAAACTATGTACATGGGATTTTTCCCCCACTGTCACATGTAGTTATAAATCTCAAGTTTTGAATACAAACCAGCCTATCTCACAGCTGTACATATAATATGTAAAAACGCTATGACATTTCTTGTGTGTGTTTGACAGTTCAGTTGTACAAGTCATGCAAATATGACATTATAAAACTTAAAGGGAATAAAAGTAGCAATATAGCAACGAAATGTTTCGTCGTGCAGTAGACAGAAGCAAGCTTTAGTTGGGAAGAATTTATAATCTCTGTATATTTGCTTGTGATTAAACTTGCTTACTTACAGGATTTGTGGATAACAGATTGACTTTAGGCTTTTTTTTTTTGTTAACTTATGCTGTTATATACCCTACTTTGCAATTGCTATAAAGGCCTTATAATATTTCATATCACATTGTATTTCCAACATTTTATTTTCACACCCTATGAATTGACCTAATAATTAGATTTAGATGCTCATCTTGATATAAGAATGTTAAAGTTTTTCGGTTTTTAGCTAATTTAATGCGTATATGATCATGCTCATATTAATGTACTGAGAAAATATTTTACATGATCCCTAAAGTGCTTAAAGCTTAAGAAACAGTTTGCTGGGAATACTTGGCATCCTTTGCTGCAGAAATGTCTATAAGGTTTTGTTTCAGAAGTGCTCTTCTAGGACCTTATGTTTCTAGCACAAAAATATTTTTGTTGGCAATTAGAAGATTTAACCTCAGACATGTATAAAGTGGTATTGTGTTGGGTCATTTGATGGATAGCCACCTGTGTCATGCTGTGAAATTAAACCTGGCCAGATGGGTGATGGCCTACTTGCCAAATGCAATAATTCTCCATAGTTTTGCATGCATGCTGTTTCTTTTCTTGGTCTTGAATGAAAAAAAAAAAAAAATCCAGAGATTATCTTTATTGTTTGAGGGCCTTTAGAAAAATATTCAACAAGCTGCTATTTCTCTGCATGGGTGTTTGTGTATGTATGCATGAGTATGTATACATGTTTGTATTATGTATTAGACTTGATATATTCTCTTAAAAGACAACGGTCAGCAAGAAAATCACATTACACTTAACTGAAAGATTGCATCTAGCATAAACGTTTTAAAAAGCAATGGGCTTTATTCATGAAAGAGAGGATTACAGGGAATTGAGAATGGATTTTTTTGTAGTTGGCCACTTTGGCCTTGCATTTGAAATTCCCTTCTCAATGGCCTGTATTTCTCTCTTTTTTTTTTTTTTTATGAGCTAAGCAACATTTTTAATAAGGGAATACAAACAAATTATTTTATTAAGCCTTCTTTACTGCTGTATCAGAGGGTGGACATGTTTTAGAATCATGAGTTAGATATTTCATCATCTTGGGTCAGATGTGGAAAGATTCTGAATATGTTTGCCCCTGATTTATATGGAGAAGAGTACTATATTTGCTTTTCTCCATTAAAGGATTTCTATTAAAAAGGTCTACCCTTGCTATAATAGTTCAGTTAAACATAAAAGATAGCTGTCATAAAAAAAAAAAAACGTTGTGTTTCTAGAGTCTATCTATCTATCTATCTATCTATCTATCTATCTATCTATCTATCGAGAACTAAGGTGGTCAAACACAGAAGACACCACAGATACGTTTAGAACATATTTTGTCTTGCATATTTGCTTGCAATTCTACTAACACAGTCAGGGCCGGCCTTAGGGGTGTGCGACCTGTGCGAGCGCACATGGCGCAACACCCCAGGGGGCGCCCGCCCGGCTGGTAGATAGAAAAAAAAAAAAGTAAAAAAAATAAATAAAAGCCGGTAGTGGCACTGGCTGGGGGAGATCAAAAGATCCCCCCTCACCAGCCCTCTGCTCGGCATTCTCTGCTTGGTCCGGGGAGGGGGCGGAGCTAACCGGCACAGCGGTGTAGCTCCGCCCCCACCCCGGGAAGCAGAGCAGAGTCTGCATTACGGGGAGCCCCGGGCAGCATGAGATAGTGCTGCTCGGCTCCCCATGCCTGCATTAAGCATGGGGAGCCCGAGCAGCACCTTCTCATGCTGCCCATGGCTCCCCGTAATGCAGACTCTGCTCTGCTTCCCGGGGTGGGGGCGGAGCTACACCGCTGTGCCGGTTAGCTCCGCACCTCCCTGGATACACCTTTTCAGGCAAAGGTAAGGGATGGCGGAGAGAGACAGAACAGGGGTTAGGGGGGAGAGACAGAACAGGGGTTAGGGGGGAGAGACAGAACAGGGGTTAGGGGGGAGAGACAGAACAGGGGTTAGGGGGGAGAGACAGAACAGGGGTTAGGGGGAGAGAGAGAGACAGACAGAACAGGGGCTAGGGGGAGAGAGAGAGACAGACAGAACAGGGGCTAGGGGGAGAGAGACAGAACAGGGGGAGGGGAGAGACAGACAGACAGAACAGGGGGAGGGGAGAGACAGAACAGGGGCAGGGGGGGGAGACAGAACAGGGGGAGGGGGAGAGAGAGAGAACAGGGGGAGGGGGGAGAGAGAGAACAGGGCTAGAGAGAGAGAACAGGGGGAGGGGGGAGAGACAGAACAGGGGTTAGGGGGGAGAGACAGAACAGGGGTTAGGGGGAGAGAGAGAGACAGACAGAACAGGGGCTAGGGGGAGAGAGAGAGACAGACAGAACAGGGGCTAGGGGGGAGAGACAGAACAGGGGGAGGGGAGAGACAGACAGACAGAACAGGGGGAGGGGAGAGACAGAACAGGGGCAGGGGGGGGGAGACAGAACAGGGGGAGGGGGAGAGAGAGAGAACAGGGGGAGGGGGGAGAGAGAGAACAGGGCTAGAGAGAGAGAACAGGGGGAGGGGGGAGAGACAGAACAGGGGAGGGGTGGGAGAGAGACAGACCGAAAAGGGGCAGGAGGTAGAGACAGAACTGGGGGAGAGAGAGAGACAGAACAGGGGACGGGGGGGAGAGAGACAGAACAGGGGACGGGGGGGAGAGAGACAGAACATGGGACGGGGGGGAGAGAGACAGAACATGGGACGGGGGGGAGAGAGACAGAACATGGGACGGGGGGAGAGAGACAGAACAGGGGACGGGGGGGGAGAGACAGAATAGGGGACGGGGGGGAAAGAGAACAGAGGGAGAGAGAGAGAGAGACAGACATGGCAAGGAAGAGGAAAGGGACAAACATGGGAAGGGAGAGAGACACAAACATAGGGGGGCGAAAGAGACGGGGGGGGGGGGGCGCCACGGGGGAAGCCCGCACAGGGCGCCGGAACACTTAAGGCCGGCCCTGAACACAGTGTATAGTTTTGGTGGGATGGTCCTTTATAATTTATACATGCAGCTTTTCAGGATAGCATTTCTTTTTTTATTTAAAGGGGGGACACCTTTCAGTACAAAAAGTTAACTTCTAAACTTACTATACAGAGAAAATCTTATCATGTTGCAGGTCATTTAGGAATAATAATTCTAATTTATTCAACCAGGTATCCCATACAGGCGTACATCAGAGATATTGTAGGTTCAGTTGCACACCACCGCAATAAGTCGAATTCCTAAATAAAGTGAATCACATAAGCAAAATTGATTTAAGTGCTACATACTTTCATTTGATGCTTAGAGGTCATAGCAAGTGATAAATATAATTTCAATAAAATAGGGTTGTGCAAATAGGGACATGGAATATTCATAGACACAAAGAAAATGGCACTGAAGCACTTGCTCAACAGACATTTGACACATCCTGTCAAGAGCAATAACTATGAAACACAATAAACCGAGGTATACCTGTATATCATACATCCTAGGAGAGTTGCCTTATGCGCAGCTCAAGCACTTTCAATTTTAAAATGGAACAGCACTTGATTTTTAGCTGGTAACCATGCAATAACTCCTGCACATTTCCAGTTATGAGCTATAGTTATCTTAACTTCCACTAAAAGATGAATTATCAACATCATCTCCTTACCCTGCATATTGACCAGTTCAAATGTAATAATGAACTTTCCAAAGTTCTATACTCTTCAAATATGTTTTAGAAAGCTCTTAATTCTCAAATATTGCAAAACTTAATTATTAGATGACTGGAAGTCTGCCACAATCTGAGGGAAATTTTAGCTTTTCCCTTTTTTGGATTTTAGCTTCTCCATATGATGTTCAAGGAAGTTCATTTTAAGGTGTGCTGTTAACAAATTTCAAAGAATTTAAAAAATAAATAAATGAAAAAAAAAAGATATACCCACCCCACTAACATCTGTTCCAAAATGTAATTTGTGTCCTTAACTTTATTCAGGATCTCTATACTTTGATGATTCCAAATCAAAACGTTTAGATCCCAGACCTGTCCAGCTTTGCTTTCGATCAGATACCATCCTTCCTCTCGATTATCCATCTACATTATATATATTTATATATATATATATATTATGTGAAGAAGCATATCTCAAGATGGGTATTCTCCTCCCTAGCCCACAAATGATAAACCGCTTTGCCCCAATAAAGTTCTTTGGCATTCTGTTTGTCCCAATAAATGACAAAACATCAGTCATGTACAGCATAATTATGGTCCCATTTATTTCAGAACAGGGCACATATGTATACAGTCAGAGATCAGATAAGTAAATGGGAGAACAGTAGGTTTTTAGATTACATTATCGTTAATATAATTATACAGTAATAAAATTTGGTGCCAAAACAAGGATGCACCAATCAGAGACTGACCGCTGAAACAGTGACCAATCCAAAACAAGGGGGGAATCAGCGGATGATGCCAGGCGCTTTAATCCCTTTAACTGAGGCGCCAATCAGAACAGCGCTGACGAATTCACCTAAGCAACGAGTAACTTTTCGGCCAGTCCTTCTTAGTCCTGTCTGACTGTATACGAAATAGCCTACAAGCGGCTGGGTTTAACCTTTGATGTGGGTGAGCCGCTTGGGACCTTGGATGGTCAGTACGGTACACTCACAATGGGGCTGAAACATTACCATATAATATACAAACTGTTAAGACACTGTAGTTCGTATAGTCCCGCTTGGGGTGGAGCCAATCAGAGAGGAACTCATGCAGTCCCTTTAAACCAGAGACCAATGGGTAGACCAGCAACATCCAGATGAAATGGTCCAATCACTTGCCTGCCTACCTCTCAGTTCAGCTGGCTGGGGCAAACCGCCCAAGTATGCCTGTGAAACAGGTTGCCTTGCTGACGGGCATCATACCGATGACAACATGGCATACAGTTAGGGACATAGCTCAGCCTTCAATGTCTGTCTTGGGTTGCCATTAGTGTTTAAGATGGGGAAGTAGCGACCAATCCATAAGCGAGCTACTTCAGCCCTTTAATCGGCCGGCCAATCAGGACATGTTGCTTAGCTGAGCAACTATGGAATTCCAGACCCTATCTATCAGTTTTCTAAGCCAATATTGTTTGTTTAAGCCTAGGTTTTTATTCCACTCCAAATACAATTTGTTAATCTTTTGTGGGAGCTAGCAATTTGATATATGCAGGGGTAGCATCTGAAAGATATAGCAATGGTCTGAATTACATCTTCAGACATTGCTTCAAAAATTCTTGAGATGACCTGGTTTCTGGATCGAGAGTATAGCAACGCAGAGGAACCCTCTTTAGACACCAGGGGGGAAAAAACCTGAAAAAAGCCTTATCCTCCTTTTTCTTTTCTGGGCCATGTTTAGAGGCCATGACTCTGCAAAAAAAATGGTTAATCAGTGTATAACCATCCAGGAGTCAAGTTGGTACAAAAAGTTTCTAAATGGGAATTTAATGGCACCTGCTTATTGTACTTGTGAGAGACTTGTCAACTCTGTGCCAAAAAAACCCACAAAAAAACGCACCTTGGATAGGATATTCAGGAATCCCCAATCAATAGCCTACAGAATTAAACAAAGTAGCAACATTGGTCAGGAGTTTTTATACTACTTGAATTCAGCTGGCAGCACCTCAATGTATCGTCTGGTGATTAAACAGAGTCCTTAACCAACCGATAAGACTATATGCAGGTATCTTCAAGTACAGGTAGAGCAATAAATAATGCTCAATCTTAGTCTTACTCCAGCAGTTATTATATGGCATAGTCCAGATGTCTAAGCTCAGTACACAAAAAAATCTACTTCTTAGAAACAATAATTTCCTTTTGTAGATGCTTAAGAAAAAGGATTCCTATTAAGCTCTAATAGGTCAGTAAAGCTTCCCCATGCCACCTGATGTCAGATTAATAATAATAATTGTAAATATCACCCTGACCAATAAAAAGATAAGGAACTTACTGATAGGCTCATGAAGGTATTTTAAAAAAAGTGTAATAAATGTTATAAAGAAATAATTATGATAATAATAACAGAATGACACTGTACATATGTGAACCTTTTATTAAGTAATAGAGAAAATTAATTTTTTCTGCCACCATAAATTACAGTCTAACGAGGCTTATTCTTTAATTTTTTAATATTATAAAGTAAACTGCATCAAACCCATCTCATGGACAGTTACTGTGTAATATAAGAAGATGCTTAGCAGCAGCCTATAAGAACTTTCCTTTGTGATTTTCTCTGCAGAGCTGAATGTACGAGTGTGGGAAAAGAGATGATGCAGTATATCCCACTTACAAAAAATAAAATATATGTAAGAAAACAATGTAGTGTAAAAACATGAGTTTGGGATTAGAACCAGGTATAGTAAGTACAAGGATTACTACAATGGTCCACTTTTAGGGCTTATGTAGTGATTCAGCTGTGGAAAGCATATCATTTTATAACAATAAAGCTTTCTGCTTTATCATCTTCCAAATATCCCTTTTCATCCCCCACCAAATATTGGGTAGCGACCGTAACCCCAAGTTAACCTGATTGAAATCCGTGCTGTGTGCCCATTTAATAATGGGGAGTAGGTGGAGCTTGAGTAAATTCTGGGATAAAGTTGAAGTTGCAGTAATCACTATTTCACTGTTATTTAAAAGTGTGCGAATGCCAAATGTATTATTGGACCATCATAATACTATGGTATTAAGTCGATCAAATACTTTCCAAGGCCAAAAGCCATCAGCCTGCCCCTGTGGCTAACCATATCTTAATAGTTCCGTGAATACACATTGAAAAGTACACAGGAATGAAAAGTTAGAAAAGTGTTTTGTGATAATTGCAAAAGTTTCCTTTCACATCAGCATTAATAAATGTCAAAGCAATAACACAGGGGAGCATTGCATTAATTGTGTTTAATGATTAATGAAACCAAAATAGAACAAGGTCTGTGTGTATAAGTGTGTAAACATTCTCTGCACTAGCAGTGTGAAACTGATAATCTTGGAAGGCTGCTAAATACCAACATTTGCATTTACAGACATGGTACTATGGATGCTGGGATAGTATTTGATTTTTATTTTTTACTATTTTGGTGGCACATAAATACTGATCTTTAGCATAAAAAGAAGGCTTTCCTCAAACCTCGGGGTCCCCCCCCCCCCCTGCTTCCCTCTCCAAATCTCTTATCTTATTAGAATACATTAATTTATATATGCGCATGCATATATAAAAACAACTCCCCCCCCCCCCCCCATGAATCATTCCAGTATTCCATGACCTGTGTTTCTTAAAGGGATACTAAACTTTTGATTTCACTCCTAATATAAAAAGTTTAATCTCTTTAGTGTGTGGATAAACTGCTATGTACTTTTTAGTAGTAGATTCCAGTTCCTTTGACTAGTAGCTGCCATGCTTCTGTGAAGCAAGCAGGTTGCTCTGGTCGGTGACTGTGTCTCTCTCTGCTAGTGGAGAAACTCTGGTTTCGTCAGGGGATCAACAGAGGAGACCTTTATTAGGTCCCTATGGAAGCAAGGTTTTAATAAAAGGTGTTTTTGCCTTTTCATAATCGGTTAAATCCAGACAATGCAGCATGAAACCCAGTATCTGCACTCAACGAAATATTTTTGTAAGTTTGGGTTTGCCGAGACTTTGTTGCATGTTTAATAAATATTTTTCTATTTATGTAAGTTGTGTCATGCTTATAATCTTCTGTGTTACTTATACACATACTTTTCGCCAATTCATTAAGCTGTACAAAAATTTCGAATAGTTTTTTGTTAACTTGTGCAAGAAATGTTCCTTTTCAAGAGACATTTTATTTATATTTATAAATAACCTCCTATAACCTCTGCTCCAGTACCAGCACCTTATTTACTATTCCACAATACAAAAAGGAAGTGGCTCGATCTGTGGAATAACTTCAAATATTATTCTAGTTTAAAATCCCTTAAGAGATCTCTATCAATATACCACAATACAGAATGCCCTTAATCATGATTGAGTGTATCTCACTTGTTTTCTTGTCTATTTGTGTTCTATGTAAAATTTCTATATGTGTGTGTTTACATTTTTTTTTTTACCTATTGTAACATAAACCTGGTGTTATGCTGGTTTAAGCCATTAATACAGCTCTTGGGAGAAAAAGGAGATAGTTTGCTTTTAAACTGCTTCTGCAACTAACTCTACCTTTCTTGGACAAACTAAGTGTTACTATTCTGCAAGAGAATGAGCCAGTACAACCTATGAAGTAATGATACTTTTAACACAGCCTCAGTTGATCGGTTCCATTTTCTTTCTTGTAGAGTAATTATAAAATATCCATTTTATCCTTATTTCTTGATGTTAACAAGAATATTCACTATTTCTTCCATATGTCCAAGTAAATTAGTAAAATAAACTACTATCACAATATTATGTTTTCAATATATGTTAAGTGTGTATGTATGTCTAAATATACAGTGGATATAAAAAGTCTACACACCCCTGTTAAAATGTCAGGTTTCTGTGCTGTAAAAAAATGAGACAAAGATAAATCATTTCAGAACTTTTTCCACCTTTAATGTGACCTATAAACTGTACAACTCAATTGAAAAACAAACTGAAATCTTTTGGGTAGAGGGAAGAAAAAATATAAAAATAAAATAATGTGTTTGCATAAGTGTGCACACCCTCTTATAACTGGGGATGTAGCTGTGTTCATAATTAAGCAATCACATTCCAAATCATGTTAAATAGGAGTCAGCATACACCTACCATCATTTAAAGTGCCTCTGATTAACCCCAAATAAAGTTCAGCTGCTCTAGGTGGTCTTTCTGAAATTTTCTTAGTCGCATCGCACAGCAAAAGCCATGGTCCACAGAGAGCTTCCAACGCATCAGAGGGATCTCATTGTTAAAAGATATCAGTCAGGAGAAGGGTACAAAAGAATTTCTAAGGCATTAGATGTACCATGGAACACAGTGAAGACAGTCATCATCAAGTGGAGAAAATATGGCACAACAGTGACATTACCAAGAACTGGAGCTCCCTCCAAAATTGATGTAAAGACGAGAAGAAAACTGGTCTGGGAGGCTACCAAGAGGCCTTCAGCAACATTAAAGGAGCTGCAGGAATATCTGGCAAGTACTGGCTGTGTGGTACATGTGACAACAATCTCCCAAATTCTTCATATGTCTGGGCTATGGGGTAGAGTGGCAAGACGAAAGCCTTTTCTTATGAAGAAAAACATCCAAGTCAGGCTACATTTTGCAAAAACACATCTGAAGTCTCCCAAAAGCATGTTTGAAAAGGTATTATGGTCTGATGAAACCAAGGTTGAACTTTTTGGCCATAATTCCAAAAGATAATTTTTGTCGCAAAAACAACTTCACATCACCAAAAGAACACCATACCCACAGTGAAGCATGGTGGTGGCAGCATCATGCTTTGGGGCTGTTTTTCTTCAGCTGGAACTGGGGCCTTAGTTAAGATAGAGGGAATTATGAACAGTTCCAAATACCAGTCAATATTGGCACAAAACCTTCAGGCTTCTGCTAGAAAGCTGAACATGAAGAGGAACTTCATCTTTCAGCATGACAACGACCCAAAGCATACATCCAAATCAACAAAGGAATGGCTTCACCAGAAGAAGATTAAAGTTTTGGAATGGCCCAGACCTGAATCTGATTGAAAATCTGTGGGGTGATCTGAAGAGGGCTGTGCACAAGAGATGCCCTCGCAATCTGACAGATTTGGAGTGTTTTTGCAAAGAAGAGTGGGCAAATCTTGCCAAGTCAAAATGTGCCATGCTGATAGACTCATACCCAAAAATACTGAGTGCTGTAATAAAATCAAAAGGTGCTTCAACAAAGTATTAGTTTAAGGTTGTGCACACTTATGCAACCACATTATTTTATTTTTATATTTTTTCTTCCCGAAATGTCATTAGATTTGCAGTTTAGGACGGTAACAAGGCAAAGGTATATTTTGCCTTTCGTATGAAAAATACTTATTCTCTGTAGGATATGTGTATACAAGATAACTGGTTCTGGCAATTCTTCTAGTTTGGCTCGGTTTACCGAAGTATTTGCTCAGTCTTATTCAATTTACCCATAGAAACATACAATGTGTTGGCCGATAAGAACCATTCGGCCCATCTAGTCTGCCCAATTTCTTCTTAACTTAAAAAACAAAATAGCCTTATGCCTACCCATGCCTTCTTAAACTCCTTCATTGTTTTAACCTCTATCACTTCTGCTAGAAGATTATTCTATGGAGCCACTAGTCTCTCAGTAAAGTAATATTTCCTTATATTACTTTTAAACCTTTCCCCCTCTAATTTAAGACTGTCCTTTTTGCTGTGATAGTTCTTTTAATTATACTCTCCTCTTTCACTGTGTGGATTCCCTTTATGTATTTAAATATCTCAATCAAATCCCTTTGTCTTATCTTTCTCCTTTTAACCTTGCCTGGTAAGTTTTATCCTGCAATCTATGCACCAGTTTAGTAGCCCTTCTCTGAACTCTTTTTAAAGTATTTATATCCTTCTGGAGATATGGTCTCCAGTACTGCGTACAATACTCCAAGTGAGGTCTTATCAGTGCTTTGTACAACTGCATGAGCACTTCCCTCTTTCTACTGCCAATACCTTTCCCTATGTAACCAAGCATTCTGGCTGCCCCATTACATTGTCTGACTACCTTTAAGTCCTCTGAAATAATTACCCCTAAATCCCTTTCCTTAGATATTGAGGTTAGGATTGATGTTAGGACTGTATCAATCATTTGCCATTTGGCTTATCCCTCCAGGAACATCTGCCCCGTTGCACATGTTTGTGTTGTCAGCCACAAGACATACCTTTCCATCAAGACCTTCTGCAATATCAATAATAAAAATATTAAAGACCATAAGTCCAAGGTACCCTACTGGTAACAAGACTTTGCTCAGAATATACTCCATTGACCACAACCCTCTATTTTCTGTCACTCAGCCACTGCCTACTTCATTCAACCATATTGGAATCCAAACTCAAAGATTGCAGTTTTATTGATGTCTTCTATATGGGACAAAACCCGTATTGAAATCTAGATAAGCAATGTCTACTGCACCTCCTTGATCTATTATTTCAGTCACTCAGTAAAAAAAACAGTAAGATTAGTTTGGCATGAACTCCCTGAAGTAAACCCATGTTGTCTCTGATCTTGCAATCCCTGTTATTTTAAATATTTAACAATCCTGCCCTTTAACATGGTTTCCACTCATAGGTGTTACACTGTATACACAGACACCTTGAGGACCACATTTAGTATATGGATTAGTGCCAGGTGGCACAACGATTTTTAAATTTCATTGGGAAAACATGTTTATCACTAAAGCATGAACATTAGTATACCTGACATGTAAATATGAAATCACTTTACATATGATACAAATAGCACATGTATAGTAATCGTCCTATCAAGGAACAATGTTGTATGCCTTTCCTATCAATGTCTCATTGGCATCCCACAATGCTTAGCATGGCGCTTTAACCTAAAGTAACAATAAATACCAGAATGAAGACTAGTCTGAGAAGAACTTAATCCTAGTTAGTTTAGGTGACCAAACCCATGGATGTATTTTTGTCTCGTTACTAGAGTTTATAATCTTAGACACAGTTACTTAAAAAAAATAAAGAAAAAAAAACTTTATCGACAACAAATTAGCAGAACATCCTCACTATAAAATTTGCACGATTTTCACAAACATAACTTATATTGACAATACCGTTGCTACATTTAATTGAACATGATAAACTAATCTGCTTCGTTAGTGATACATTACATTCTCTTTCTTTTGACTGAAAATTGACTGAAATTTATAGTTTTGTGTAATTAATACATTTTTGTTTAATACTTGGAATCCTAAACACACACAGCTGATAATTGTCCCTACTTGGAGCTCCCAGTACCTGACTTCACAGATATCTTTGAAGTACCCACTGACTAAGCTCAATATCTTCGGGTTGTCTTTGACTCTGCTCTCTCCTTCATCATCCCCCATGTTTAGTCACTGGCCAAATGCTAAGTAACATTGCATGTATTCCTCAGTGAAGAGGCCACCAAAATCCGAGTGCACTCCTAGTGCTTTTGATCTCTCACCCCGACTACTGTAATACTCTCCTGACTGGATTTCATCTGCTTCCTCTTTTTTCCCTATATTCTGTTCAAAATGCGGCTTCCACACTCATCTTTCTCACCTGGATCCCAGTCTTATAGTCAGACCTCGATTTGAGGACAGACTATAAGACGAGCTCCAATATAAGACGAGGAGTCTTTTTCTGAAAAAAAAAAACCTTGTCTTATATTGGAGCAAATACGGTATTTAATATCTGCAGATATCATCCAACGGCTGATGAAACAACACAATGGTGGTTATTGATCTGCAGGGATTCTGGTTTAATTTATTTACATGTTTGACAATTTTGCCTTATGAAATGTCATCAATATCCTAACAAAAGTCATGCTTTGTGGGTTTTGGTTGATATTTTAATAATTTGCCTCTTGGGTCATTTTCTTACCCTTACCCGCATTGACAGGATTGAAAATTCTGCCGTTACTGATTTAATGCACCTTTAATATGTAAACACAATAGATGGAAATGCTAGTTTAGATTGATTTGGTATCATTTCATTTATAATTGCAAGAGACGTTTACATCACATCTAAATTCATATGTAGCAAAAGGCTATCCATCATGTTTACAATTTAATTACCCGAGCTACATACAGTATATATTCATAAAAACACTATTTGTTGTGCATGTGATTACAGATTCTTTGCCTCAGGACATCACAGATTGCCTTTTCCACCGGCCTTTAGTTAGAACTACAGAGATGTCAAGTAGATAACGCACGCTTATTGTACCTTCCATTGTGGCCTACTCTATTCTTACATTTGCTTGGGGCCTTACCTGTTAGATTCTCTGTAATCTTTGTTGCAACAGTTGAATAGTGACTTGTAAAAGCAGTGAAGCGTGACAGGGATTTTAACAGGGTGAAATGAAGTCGAAATCTGATATTTTCTTCTTTCTCTGGACCCAGGAAATAGGACTCCTTCTGCTGTGCTGGGACTTGGCATTCTCTATTAAATTCGGCACAAGAAAGTCTTGAGACTTATTGTTTGGTACTTACAGGAGAAGGAAAGTAAACAAAGTGTTGGATTTATTGAATTGATTTAACCATCTGCTTTCTCACCAGATTGCTGAAAAAGTAGCAACATTTGTACATAAACTTTTGTAAATATACGTTTTGTTTTGTTTTGTAGATCACAAGTTTATTTAATGATTGATATTTGATATTAATAAGTATGCATATTGACATTGCTTTACAATACATATATAGGAACACATTTTTGAAGACAAGGACAGACATTCATAGTGTTAGGGATGAAGACAGTTAATCCAATGATGTTATGTATGTTGCACATATTCTAAAAAGCATCTTATATCAGCAAAGTAGTGGGGCATTTGGTGCAACTTGCTCATGACCTCAAGAAGCATATAATATAAGATTTTAACAAAATATAATCTGAGAACCAGGCAATGTCCGATATCATGGGTCATTTTATACCAGTCCTGCTAAATTTAAAAAGTGTGTGCATAGGAACTACATTCTGGAATGTCATGTTGTCTCTCTAAAGTATGTCCCTATCCAAATGTTTTTTTCTTTTTTAATTCTTCTGGCAAATAAGGAAAAGGGAGTTTTTTCCCCTATTAACTCAGACACTATCTCTTATATGTGATACGTTATAGGTGTGAGGCGTAGCCTTGCTTCTTGAAGCATTTGCTGGCCCTTAGCTTACTTGATGTCCTCATTGGTTTAATTGCCTTACATCTCTGATTTAATAGCAACTAGGTCAGAGTGACCTAATACTGTGTAAAGTCTGCATCCCCTTCCTATTACAAATTTGGACAGCACTGTCTTAAACAATAAAAATAAAGGAATCCATTTTCAACATAAGCCAGTGTTTATTGGTGCTAGGCTTTACATGAAGGTTAAATATTATTCTCTATATGAGTTTATTTATTTAAATCCGAATTGATCAGCAAACATGTAAAATAAATCTGGGATTATTTAACAGCTGAAGATATATGTTCAGTATTGATATTGGTGCTGTAGGTAATGTTCTAAATTTGGCCGAGTTATAGCCTTTGATTTTACATAAATCTCCTGAGTAACGTTGGTTACATACTTAACCTTTATGCTTTTAGAAGAGACTTCGGCCAGTTTGGAATCTGTGCATTTTAATAATCTTGTGTTCTGATAATGCACAATTGTTTTTTGTTGTTTGTACTTAAAGGAAACACAGCTGTGCATTTTGAGACAGAAATTGTTTATTTTCTCGTTAGAAAGGGTTACAAAAAGATAGTATAGTTGGAAGGGCAATCGTAAAGAAATACTGAAGAATGCCCTTCAGATGTTTGCACAACCACTTTATGAAGGCTTTTCAAACAATCTTTTCAGATGTATTAGTAAGAAAAAGATATCTTAAAAGTCAAAAGGAAGACAAAGGTAATGCATTTATAGGAGCAGCATTCAAGATAACATTTCCCTAAGTGTTTAGATTAGTTAAATATTAGTGAAGCAGGAATAGAGATAAAACTGATCTCATGAATGTTGAAAGTCAGATCTTGGAGGTGACGAGGCCACATGAAAACCTTGTTCTTGTGGGAGGGGTATTGGCATGGCTCTCTTTAGAAAGTTCTTATTTAGACTTAAGTGTCTTTTTTTTTTTTTTAAAGATTTAATATACTATGTTAGAAAGATGACCACTCATGAAGACCTCCAAAAGTCAAGTAGTAAAGGTTGGAAGATTACGAAGACCCTTGTGTAGTTTAGGGACACTGTTTATAACAAATGCCAGATATATCCATCCAGCCCATCTATATCTGCACATCTACAGTGTAATACATGGGAAAGTTGGGATATAAATGGGGCCAGTGAACTTCAGTTTGTATCAGTCATCAGTAGAGAAAATGTGAGCCAAGGAGCTATTTTAAATCCTAATCTCACATTTAGCATATAATATCTTAGTTATGAAGAGAGACTAAAAAAGATGGATTTATGAATGCTAGAAAAACTGTGTCTTACTTTGATATTATATAAATTTGTGCATGGCCAATGTAAAGAATTCTCCAGTGACCTGTTCATTAACAGAAATGTACAAAGAACAAGAGGTCATCACCCAGAGAGACTGGAAGAGCAAAGATTTCATAGACAACAAAGGAAAGAATTCTATACGGTAAGGACAATAAAGATATGGAATTCACTGCCAAGAGAGGCGGTGCTATCAAATACAATAGATGCCTTCAAAAGGGGACTGGGTATTTGTTTTAGAAAAACAGGACATATAGGGCGATTAATATTAGAATAAATATTAATATTTTAGAACTTCTTACTCCAAGGAGAAATCTGATTTGCCTTTTGGAGTTCAGAAGGAATTTTCTCTCCCCCAAGCAGCAACATTTTAAATAGCTTAATTAGGTGGGGTTTTCTTGCCTTCTTTTGGATCAAAATCAGGAATGATAGGCAGAAGGGTTGAATTTGATGGACTAATCTAAATTATTTATTATTTTTAGACTGGTAATTCGTAGGCCCTGTAGTACAGTGTGTATTTAGCAGTACTAGAAAGAAACACGTTAAAGGGACTCGTCAACCTAAACATTACTTTTATTGTGAACATAGAGACCAAAAAATTATGAGAAATGGATTTTATATTGTGTATGCCGAAATGCATGCAAATCTATAAAATAAGAGAAATCTAAGTTTTAAGTGTGTCTGTGGTGTCGCCTGCTTCTCCTTGTGGTTTCATAACAAATAACACCTTTCTCATTGATAGTTCATTTGTAAATCAAACCACAGGTGACGTAATATGCAGTAGACAACACAGACACATTTAAAACCTACTTTGTTATTCTCTTCATATACAATATAGGCAATATTCTGATTGCAGATCAGCACTAATCTGCCTATTCCTTTTATTGTAAACAAATGAAAAAGTCATTGACCAGATCGAGAAGGGACGAGCAATTAGAAGGATGGAGAGGGACAAAAGTAGATTGAGTGCTAATGAGAAGGTTATACTACAGCAAGGTAAGTGGAGGATTGAGAAAAAGAAAACAAAATGGCAGGTCCAAGGTTCAGTATTGAGTTATCAGTTAGGATATGAAAACAGGTAAATAGGGGAAGGTCAAAACACTAAACACATTTTACTATATATTTAGGGTTGCCACCTGGCCAGTAAAAAAATTGGCATCAGGCCAATGTTAAGTCTATGGAGACAGTACCAAGGCCGGTATTTCTTTGAAGAAAAGGTTGCAACCCTATATATATTGCTAAGTAGGATTTCATCACCAGGTCAGTGTCTTTATCATTAAACTAATGGATAGTCTATTTTAGTGGAAACAAAGCTTTTTCCAGTGACACTGCATTGTGCCAATACACATAAAGAATGAAGGGGGGGGGGGGAGATTTAGGGAGAGAGAAATCATGAGACTTGAAAAGGAGTTCAAACAAAATTAGTAAAAGCAACAAAGGGAAATAAAAAAAAAAAGGGAAGCGTTATAAGGAGAATCAATATGGGAGTACTGGATATGTAGAATGATATGTTAAAGCAAACAAAACATAATAGGCCAGCGAGAATGTTCATTATCCATCTCTATTCGTTTCCTCCCTTTATAGTCAATGTTAACCAAATAAAACTGTTGTGTGTGGACTCTTTAAATGTTTCATTGCGCAGAAACTTCAGTACATATTTATACTGTGCTTAATGGAAGCTTTCAGCCGACTCTCCATTTCAAAACAACCATAGTTCAAATAGTAATGAAAATGGCTTAGCTATTTTGCATGTACTTACATTTTCTGGTAGTATTTCCTGTTACAGTTTCGCAAATGTCCCCTCCTCTTTGTTTTTCTTTCCTGTAGAGATGGAGCTCTAGACGTCCAATGGGTGGAGCAAGCTCCCCACAGAACACATCACAGAGACGTCATATACACATCACATATATTATGGCTCGCTGAAAATAACAGCATGTGTATTTTTTCAGAGGAAGAGATTCTACTTCAGCTCTCTAACATAAGGAAGAAAAAGGTTATAGGAAACTAATGAGTTACACACACAGTTATTTTAAAAATAAATGTAATAGTGTACTAGTAAATCAATTATTAGATTTAATTAACTGGTGTTGATGCTGGTAGATCCAGAACATTGGAAAAGTATGTAGCCATCCACAACAAATGGGAGCAGGGTAACTACAGACCAGGAAGCAAATATAAAACAAATATAAGTGTGGAATAGAGAAGAACAATAATCTCTTTAATCTTGGAGTTCTCTGGTCACAAATAGCTAATACGTATAGAATAGAAATCCTACTTTATATTGTAGAAATGGTATGAAGGTGTCTGTCTCTTTGGAGACTCAGATGGACATATGGAAGATAGGAGAGAAAATATACATAGCGTAATATGCTTTAATGCTTTTAAACACACACCAAGATATAATACAACAGATGAATAAGTGTGCTACTCCCAACACGCCACACACTTTGCTTACCCTTTTTTATGAGGTACAATCTCCTCCAAGCGTTATGCAAAGGGAGAAACCCACAAAAGTAAAATATAGTGTATTATATCGTGCAAAGTGGACTGTTGTAGCTACAACCAAATAGGACAAATCTACTCACATTTCTTTGAGAAATAACTGCTCAGTTTAAATCACATCCAGGACCCCTTTGGGATATAGCAGGTGGGGAAATTCCTCAATCGACCTCCACTCCAATGCAGTTAAAAGAACAAGTGGAGAAGGAACCAGGCTTGAGTAAAACACATTTAATACACCACATGAAAAAGTAAAAACCTTACACTAAAAACCGCATTATTCCATTTAGATGCTTGCAACAAAAGTCTCCTAAAGTGCACTGTGTCTGCAGCGAAAGTTCTCCACACACAACACGTTTCACCTTCTTGAGGCTTTTTCAAGTGTCCTGTTGTTCTTTGTGATCTCCTTTAAATAGTGCTGTTTCATAACCGATACTCCCGTTTGTCGCCTCCAATGACGTCCGCCAGAGCTTCCACATGCGTCGCATATGATAGATGTGTAGTTCACATCATAGCCTCTGCTTCCAGATATCGCCCACAGTGACGTCTACAGAGGCTTCAGTGCCAGAAATGTTCACACGTCTTTGTGGTTCAGTTTTTCGGAGAGAGCTCCATCCCAGACTCTCATCTATTAGTTGAAAAAATGTCAATATGGAGTGTTTGAGTAGCGCACTTATTTACCTGTTGTATTTTAGGTTTTACTAGAAATGAAGCACTAGTTCATTTTGGTGCTGCTTCTCCCATCACATAAAGTTTCAGTGTTATTTTATCTCTTTTACTCACACCCAGATATGGCATGTGCAATAACCTCATTAAAAGGTCTGGTGGCCGTGGTCACCAGATCCCTGCATCAAGGAATGAACAATATATTGTGTATTCTGTGACTTACCTCTGTTTACTTCATTACCCCTAAAAATGTTGGCTTCATTGGATGAAATCTGTTGGGTGTGGAGGTGTTGCTTATTTGACATGTGTGTGTGTGTGTGTGTGTGTATATATATATATATATATATATATATATATATATATATATATATATTGTGTGTGTGTGTGTCTCAAGGCTGCTTGTCTTCTTGGATGCTACACTTTGCTCGTTCATTCCTATATTGGTAAGCCAAATGGAATTGCAAAAAATTATAAAATATTTTTACTAGCAGCACAAAGTCAATATGTGGTATATAACTCATGCTTTGAGAAGTACGGTTTTAGCCCTTATGCACATATTTAGTCTGGACTTTCGCGGTGGACCTTCGGATTCAGTTGGTCAAAACTTTAATCTTTTACTCCATAGGCTTAACTTCTGATACTTTTTTGCAACCCTGTGACATAGGCAAGGCTTATTTCTTCAAATTGTACCCAAATTCTCCCATAACAATGTGTCATGTAAGAATAAAGATACAGTAATGGTATCAGATATAATGATTTTCTGTATATCATAGTATTTCACATCATACCCATGTTCAGTAGCTGTACACCCTTAGTGAGACTTACATGTATTCAGCATATCATTTGGTAGGTCATTTTATTTCAGCATTCGTCTTCTAAGAAATTGAGCCTCCTCTTGTTTTTATAGGCAAACGTGCCCCTTTCCCTTTTACTCCCTTAGCTGGGACAGTCTGTGTTAATATGTAGCTCAGTTGACACCAGTTTCCTGCATTACACAAGGGCTGTAGTCATCACCCACTCACAAATATTGTATGTCTTTTCTTCTTTCAGTCTGTTGCTGATTTGTTTTATTTATTTATTTTTTTAATGAGTATTATTTCTTTAAAAGCGTTAGTATATTCTACAGGAATTTTAAAATATACTGAGCTTTGAGTCCTCCAACATTGTAGGAATACAAAGAAAATAGTCATCGCTACGATTATTATTTTAATTGCTCCATAAATACGGGCATTCAATTCATGTGTGTGAATAATCTAATAAGTAGATTCATTCCATTGATTTGGTTACATGGCTCTGCTAGGCCTTTAGACATCTCCAAAATAAACTTGTCATGCTTATGGTAACACTGATCAATCCAGGAAATTTAGAATGACATACCCTGCAGGTTTGTAACCTGACCCCTTATTTGTAATAGAATAGACATTTTAACTTTTCTTTAATAACTGCCTAAAATGTAAGATTTTATTTCAATTCTGATTATTAGTATTTTTGAAATGTAATTATGAGTAAAAACTATTTTCAGTAGTGATTTTTTTTTTTTTTTAAGTAATTTTTTAATTTTATTTTAACAGGATTAGAACAAAACAGAAGTGTAGATGTAATTTCAAAATCAACATATTGTGTTTCTTCAGAAACAATGCTGTTTTATTGAGTGAATGATATTTCTGATTACTTAAAGATAATACAAACATTAAGCAGGGTTAAAGGTCAGCATCATGTTATTATTTCTTTCAGACCCTCTTCCTCACCTTAGTCTATTGCTTGTTGAGAAGAGGTGGGCTATACAAATAAAGGTTTGGAATAGAGATTACATTGTTTCTTTACCAAACATTTGACATTACTGCCAGATATACATTCATCAAATGGTTGCCTTATTTAGGTAATTACAATTTCAGCAAAATTCTACGAGTTGATCCTTAAAGGGGCGGTTCCACTTAGATAACTGTGTATGTTCTACACGTGTTTTATATATGTGAAAGGCACTTATATTTACTTTAAAACAATTTCGAATGTTCTTGTAGTTTTACATTGAATATAATTTCACTTCTACTAATAAGGGCTTGACAATAGCAAAGTGTGAATCTATTACACTTTGTTTTTTGTTTCTTTCGGTGATGGGAATAGTTCCGGAATAACCTTGTAACACTGATCTGTTTCTTTTTCTTCACTTTACATGATGCAGCACTTATCTAAGAATGTTGTTTTTCAGACACACTATGTGGTACTTCCCTTGAAAGGAGCTAAACACGAGAGTTTAAGCAGAATCAACTACCATAACCCTTTTGAATTTATTTTTCTTACAAACTTATATTTCTGTTTCCTAATTAAGAATGTTTTCATGATCTGTGCTCTGTACCGCCCACTATAAAACATGCAGATTAGTAATCTTAGGAAAGCAGTATTGTGTTCATTCACACAGGAGCCCATGTGAACAAACAAGCATATGAAAGATGACAAACAGTATTATGGGAAGAAAATGTAATTATGTATGCACCAGTTCTGTATGCATTATGCAGCTGTATCATGTTCACCTTGCACATCTATGCATGCCTATTTCTTTTAACTAAACATAATATAGCTTTTCTATTGTTAATTGGGAATTTGGGGATATTGCCCCCACTCTGACTTGTGGGCTCCAGTTAAGCTAGTCTCTCTGGGCTGTAGGGTCCCTTACACAGTGTGTATTTAAGATTATGTAAGGTTAGTGTGCATGTATGTGTGTTTATGTAAACGAAAATAAAGAAAGATTAACACTCTCAAGAATTCTTATAACCGGATAACTACCAATTAATTAAAGTTTAGCACATATACATATCCATAGCTTCTACACATATGCCAGGTTTATATTATGCAAGAATTCTACTATTTGCTGTGCTTAGTGTGACGAGTCTAACAAATCTCAGGAGCTAGAGAGTAATGACTGCTAAAATACCTAATGCTGCCTCCTAACTTTTTTGATTGCTAAACATAGAACTCTATTGAAGTACCACTTCCCTGGCTCCTAAAACAATAACTAGACTGGTTGCTGAGTTGGACAACCTGGCTCCGGAAGTCTACAATATTATCTTAAGTCCTGTTTTTTTTGCTCCTCAGACTCCTACAAGATATGTAAAGCTCTTGGCATTAATATTTATAACATGTCCATGGGAGCATCTTTTAGAAGCCCTTACATTCACACAGCAGTGTTCTTCTGTTTGTATAAAGGCTATTTGAAATGATTATTCCTTCTTCAAAACAAACTTGAATAGATGCTCAAAATTAATTTTTCTCTGCAGAATACCAAGTACCGTATTTACTCGAATATAAGACGACCCTGATTATAAGACGACCCCCCCAACTTTGGATATTCCTTTAGGAAAAAAAATAAAAGCCTGAATATAAGACTACCCTATAGGAAAAAAGTTCAATTTGTATATATTCACATGTAAATTGCTTTTTAATATTTAATAAAAATTATGATATAAAAAAAATGCATTTCTTGTATGTGCCAATGCTGCCTCTCTCTCTTCCCCCCTTCCCCCCAGCGTTGTCTCTGTCTGTCCACCCAGCGTTCTCTCCCTCCCCCCAAACTTTTGTCACTCTCTCCCCCTCACCTTGTGTGTGTCTCGCTCTCCCCCTCACCTTGTAGCTCCCTGGTGGCCCCCCTCCCTCCCCTTGTGTCTCCCTACCCTCCCTCCCCCTCACCTTGTATCTCCTTGGTGGCTAGTGGGGGCAGCCGGGGGATGTCTGCATGATAAGTGCAGACATCCTCCATGCTGCCCGAAACTTCCGTCCATTATGACGCACAGCCGGTCCGTCATAATAGACAGCAGTGTCGTGCAGCATGGAGGATGTCTGCACTATCGTGCAGATATCCCCCGGCTGCCCAGATATCCCTGGTGGCTAGTGGAGGCAGCCAGAGGACATCCTCTGCTGCTTCCCCGCACTTCCGCCGGGACTTTTATGATGAAGCCGGAAGGACCCGGCTTCGTCATAGAAGTCCCGGCGGTCTTGCCGGATGGCAGAAGGGGATCGCAGACATTCACCTGCTGTTAGCGAGGGGATCCAGGTCCCCTGCAGCTCTGTCTTATAATCTGACCTCAATTTGAGGTCAGATTATAAGAAGACCTCGAATGTAAGACGAGGGGGCTTTTTCAGAGCATTTGATCAGAAGAAAACCTCGTCTTATTTTTGAGCATGATTGGTATACTTTTGGTTCTTAACTATTAAAGTTCTTAGGTTTTCTGTATATGTTTGTTAGAATATGCTTGTTTGATACTGAGAGGTTATAAAAATATCCAGTTTAAAAAAACACATTTTTTTGTGACTTCAAATTACCTGTATATTCCTTATATGCTTCCTATCTGCATAAAAACTTGTGTGCTGCTAACAAGTGCATATTTGTGTGAAAGTATACAATGACTGTGTTCATCAAACCATGAAAATAGAATGTGCCTTAGAACTTGTGGGTGGGATATGACTGCCTCAGGCACTTGACTTATAGTCCGATATCTAAATAGCTGTGGCATGTGAATTTTTTAATATATTATTTTTATTTTTATGTAACTTTAATAATTGCCCTAAAGGACTGACTTGAACTGTGGTGTATATATAATAAACCTCCCTGAATGATCATATTGTGTATAGTAATCTGTGGGGTTTGTGGCGCTTATATTTATACAATACTGTTTATTGTACATGGAAATTAACTAGATTAAAAAATGTGTATTTTGAAAACTTTGGAGATGTTTGTTTAGCAACATTTAGATTTTTTTAAATTCTCCTCCTTCACTGTTTTATTGGTTGCCCATAGACAACTATTTGTTCATTACTAACTAATATCTATTGGTATATGGTTAGTACATGATGGGTGCATCTGCTTGTGTGGATTCACCTACCTTTATAAGAGAGAGCTTTCTGGCACTCTCTTTAATTTACTATGTCATCTCTTCTCCAGACCGCAACTCAAGCTGGTGTAAATTCATTTGGGTTTTACTATTCAGGGGAGCGGTCCTGGTAAATTGAACTGACCCTGCTTAGGTTTCTCGTGTGCCAGATGAGTCGGGATAATTTGTGGGAATGTTCTCTGTTTTACCAAAGACTAAACACTTCCTTAGTGATGCAAATTGATCACATTCCCATTTTAATCAGGGTTACTATTCGAAAATGGCTACTACTAAGACTGTGATTGGTGAAAGATACAACAGTCTGGAGACTTCATATTCTGCTGTGCAGCCCTGAAATAGGCATTTTTCCTTTAGTGTCCATGAATAATAAAGAACAATGTTGTTACCTTAAGTGACTCATTTCTTAATGATCTAATTGTCATAAACCAGCTAGGGTTTATGTATATACAACTTGTTTCTGTTTATAAAGCTGAGCTAATTTAATCATACCTACTCATAGGTCAATAAAGTTATATCTACTACATGTACAGGAAATATATTTTTCTTAGTCTTGAGTATTTAGAAACTGTGAAATAGGTATGAGACACCTGTAATTAGTATTTGATACAGATATGGACATGCATTATTGGATTACAATAGCGTATATTTAGTAATTAGATAAATGAGCTGTAAGGTTATAAAAGGTAATAAGAGTAAGAGCCTGTAGTGGGAAATTGTTGGGTGTCTGGGCTATCTGCCCCTCCTGCACGCCTGCTGCTATGAAACAAGAAGTTTTGAAAGATTACTGCCGTTTTATTTATTGATTACTTAGGAACTTGGACCTTTTTATAAGCTTACAGTTCATTTTTCTGACTGGTGTTTCGAGAGCACATGGGACTCGGTGTACTGGAGTTCAGCAGCATACAAGGGTAAGCTCACATGGTTAAATAGAAGATAAATTGCTGTGCTAGTATTTAAGACATACAATGTTTATTTCAGGAGTGTATCCTGTATTCGATAATAGCTGCTTGCTGAGGGTGCATTGGTGTTCGAGTAGTGATGTCACACAAGACTTGATAATATTGGTGTTTCATGAACATATGAAGCGGTAAATGTTAACCATTACTACGTTAGAGAATGCACAACTCTGCTGATTTATTTAAAGGGACTTTCTGGTGCTCTAATTACATCTTCCATATATTAATGCATATTAATGTGCTTTCAAAGTACTTTAAAATATTTACATGTTTCGTTGCTTAAAATATACATCTAGATGAAATTGTGATATTACAGCAGTTTGCAAGAAACCAGGACTGCCCACACTTGGGGTTGCCACCTTTTGTTCAGAAAAATACCAGCCTTGCTACTGTCTTCATAGACATTGGCCTGATGCCAATTTTTTACTGGCCTGTTGGTAAAGGTGGCAACCCAACCCACATAAGCTGAGTAAAAGTCAACAATAAAAGGGGAGGGCTTAAATCAAATATTAAAAATGTGATTTATGCAGAATGCCTGCATCAAATCACACTGGGGAAAAAAGCCTGTGCACTAAACAAGCAGTGATCTTCATCTTGCACCAAAGTGAGATTGGGGACTAGACTGTGCCTTTATATGTGCCGTTCTAAATTATATAGAACAACAATGATACGTATGATCTGATATGTTTCAGGATGCATTAAAAGGATGGGCGCTGAAGATCTGAAAATTAAATACTGCAATAATTAATATAATTTGTTTTAAAAAAAAAATCTGTCTTTTTAATAAAACCTCTTCATATATGTATATAATTGTGTTTAACCCAAGGCATCAGTTTTCTCTTAACCACAAGCAGTTATCGTTAACAAATTAATAATGGCCAAGCAATGACTTTAAAAAATAAAAATAAAAGTGTAAGTGAACCTTAACCAATATCCCAAGGCTACAATCTCAAAGTAAAAAAAAAAAAAAAAAAAAATGAAGGGTGAACTAGCCACTGCTACTAAGAGTCAATTGACAGAATGTACGGGTCATTAATTTTGTGTCCTTTGTTTTGTCAGTTTGTTCTGTATTTCTGCTAGAGAAACTAAAAGCACTCAGGCTGAAAATTGTCAGCTCCATAGCATGATTCCCCACCCAGCATGCACTGACCTACGGGAGGTATCGTAGGTCATCAGGCCTTCATTTCCCTTCCAAATTCCTCTTGCAATACTGATGGTAGATATGGTTTTAATAAATCTGGTGAGGTACATTTTGCCTAAAACTTTCACTTACGACATTCTATGCTTGTTTGTTAGCCACAGAGTAATTGTTAGAAAAGTATTAGTGTTTTGAGGGCTAGTAGTGAAGATTTTTGATATCCCTTCATTATTATTATTTTTTTCAATCGTAAATTCCCTGGGATAATCAGGTTTGCTGAGAACGTGCACTTAACATGTGCAGAAAGTGAATACAATATCGAGTGATAAAAATGCTGGCAGCAATATGTTAATTATCCTTTTTTATTTCTATTAAATATAACAAAAATGACTAGTATAGTAGTGTGTGGGCTGAGTACCAAAAATGCACTTTTTTTTTCTAAATTACGACGTTTTTTTGACGAGACCAAAATGAAGTGCCATTGAGAGCCATACTGGTACGTGCCCATATAACTTGCATTCAGCTCTTGATTGCTTTAAAATATGTGCTTTAAATATGGGTCTAGAAATGTCTCCATTATAATGATATTTTGCTATCTATGTAACAGATACTACGAAAGAATACATTAGCAAGAATGTTCCATTCCTTAAAAAAAAAAAAAGCAAAACTTTTTATATAGGAAAAATGTCTTGGCAGACAAGTTAAAACTGCCAGATGGAATAGTTTGTGCCACATAAATTATAAGCTGATTTTTTTCTTCTTACTGGTATCCAGTAAGTTCCATCTGTCTGCCTTTGCTAATAAATATCTGATCATATTATTTTAGAGGTAACAAATTCCACACATATTAAGTAATTCTAGCATCTAATGAAACATGCAGAATTAGTCCAGTACTGGGAATTAAAACTTGCGGTAACAACTGCATTGAACAATAGTGATAGACAGCCTTGGCATTCAGAAGGCATAGGCCGGATCCAGTGTACAAGACAAGCACAGTGAAGAACATAGGTTTTGTTTTCTCAGCCTTGTACTGGGTAAAGTTGTGTTTAAAGGACCTGCCTTTTAATGCATATTAAAGATAAACAGTAACGGATGTACACATTAACATTTAAATATGTGTATTCTAAGCTTGTTTAATATATGGTTAGCAGCGTGTACTGGACACCTACCATTTGGCTCTCAGTATTTTAGTTAGAGCCTGTGAGGGGGAGGGGGAGGACAAAACATTTTGAAGTATTTTAGAAAAAGAGAAGTATGATATTCTTGTATAAGGGGCATACATACTATATGTCACATGGGAGCCTGTACAAAGCAGCTTTTTTCATCAGTTGCCCAGTTAGGGTTGACAGGTGAGTTATTTTGCTAGATACATATAACTTTTACATGGTCCCTGCAGTATGCATAATAAGTCCAGGAGGAACCAGTTAATGAACTGAAGAGTGGATCACATAGGAGCTAGCTTCATCAATTTACTGTGTAATTTCAGAATGAAATCATTCTGCCGGACAGCATGAAAAAGTTTTTTGTCTCTCACAAAATGGCTGAATATACATATGTATACATGGAACCAGAAATAGGAGGACTTAAGGTTGGATCTGTTCAGGTTAAAAGGAAGAAAACCATAGCAACTCAAAGTTTGGTTGAAAGGAATGGTTCCCTAGGGTAAAAATAATTAAAAAATATTTTCTTTTTTTTGCTTTAAGTGGGTCTTCAAGGGTTTTTTCAGATGAGCAAAGGCAGAATTAAAATTTGGAGAGTTAATTATAGAAATCTCACTGGTCTGTTTGTGCTCAAGTGGTAATATCAAAAAAAAAAAATCTAAATCTTCTCCAGAAGGCACTTTTTAGAATGTTAAGTTGTAGTCCAACTATCGCTAAAAGATGAAATGGTTTCCTAATCTAAATATTGCGAGTGCCTACCACCATTCCACAGCAGTAAAACTGCAGTAAATTGCTTTGATATGGAGTAAATGCACTGCACTTTCATGTTTACAGGTGTTTTCTCTATTGTGGTGCAGTGATATCAAATGTAAACATCACATATTAAAGATTAGCTTTTTATTGTCTACATTAAATTCACAATTAAGTTTCACATCTCGGACAAAAAAAAGCCCATTGAATTGGCTTCATCTTGCTGTACTGAGAATATTCTCCACATTTTTACTTCAGATAAGGAGCTCCCAATCTTTTTTAAATTGGGAACAATTGCTTTTCTGTCTACCAAACTGTGGTTATATTGGTAAATTTTCCGGTGAGTTCAGTAGCTTAACAAGGACAAATTCAGTTAAAATGTTTTTACAAATCGGCTACTTTGGCCTTACGCTTGAACTTCCCTTGTCAATTCCACGCAGTTTCTTCTTTCATGAATGAAGCCTTTTGTCTTTTGATCAATACAAGTCAAAATCTTCCAGCTTTCCAAATATTTCCAGGGCCCTTTTCCTCATTATGCTTTTTGGCTATCTTGTATACTTTTTTTTTTTTTTTTTTTTGTCTTCTGAAAAATACAACAGAAATACTTTTGATGAAGATTTGATCTCCAATAACATAACATCCTTCCTTGTTGTTGTTGCTGCCAGTGATACGTTCTGTGCCCTGCAGCTTCATGTATTTACTGCCAGGGGAGGATACAATGCATTTTTGAGTAGTTAGGTAGAAAAACTCATGCAGATGTCCATTATTTTCCATGACACTTTTTTTTTTAGTATGGATAGGGAATTCATGCCAAGTCCCTGGAAATTTACTCATTTCCAAAGATAGCGAAATCTGCTTTTCATATTCCGAGGTAACAGCATGGATATCGAGCCTTGGCTTCTGTGTAGGTGTCCTCCCTAACACTCCACACAGAAAAGAGGATGGTATTTTTTATTTGGTATTTTTCACTCATATGTCAGGTTAACCCTATGCATACATCCCAACTGTCCCTATTTGGGACTGACAGTCTCTATATATTTTTTTTAGAAGCTTTTTACATGTGTATGAGTTAACACAGAGCTCCAAACCATGAAAATGCATCATATAGTGTGTTTTATAAGCTATAAATGGTTTACCAAATATTAAAATATGCAGAACAGAAAGCATACTCTCATTAGAAAAGGAAACCTTCCAGGGACCACTCAATTCCCAAAATCCTAGACCAACAAACAGACAAGAGTTCCAATATTTAAATATCTCCGAGGTGGAATAGAGGTGGAGTGTGTCTGCAGAGACTCAAGTGGACATGTGGAATAATGAGAGAATGGAAAAGAACATAGTGTAACACTATTAACAATATTAAAATACCGTATTTTCAGGATTTTGCCCCTCCAATATGCCATTTAATATGGCAGGATTTTGCCCCTCCAATATGCCAGTATTTTCCCCTCAATATGCCAGGATTTTGCCCCTCTCCTACCCCCTTCCCAGTACTTACCTCGTTGCTGCTCTGCAGGTACGCGTGGCTGTGAGGGAAGCGTTGTGCGCTCCCCTCCAGCCGCGCGGCTTCAATAAAGTTTGTTTTAAAAAAAAGTTTAAACAAACTTTATTGAAGTTGCGCGGCTGGAGGGGAGCACATAAAGCTTCCCTCACAGCCACCGCACC
Organism: Pelodytes ibericus; assembly: GCA_036172795.1. Lineage (NCBI taxonomy): Eukaryota > Metazoa > Chordata > Amphibia > Anura > Pelodytidae > Pelodytes > Pelodytes ibericus. The sequence continues at coordinate 150,715,228 of CM069861.1, forward strand.
TGCAGAGCAGCTACGAGGTAAGTAAAAAGACTACACCCGGCGTATAAGACGACCCCCGACTTTTGGGAAGATTTTCCTGGGTTAAAAAGTGGTCTTATACGCCAGAAAATACAGTAGTTACACTTTATTGACTACAAAAAAAAACCAAAGTGAATAAATGGCACTTGCACGTGTGGCTCTCAAGTGTAAAAAAAAAATGAGTGGGTGCACAGTTACACTTTATTGACCATGCAATCCCACAAACATAGATACATTGAGAACCAGCTGAAGTGCATAAATAAAGCTCAAATAATCACGGTTGCCGGTAACCTCCCTCCTACTGGATGGAACACAGAAACAACACAGCAGAGATACTCTATCATTAGATGCAAGATCCCAGAGGAAGTTCCCTTGTGGAACGAAATATATAGGGTGCGGATGGATAGTTGCATTTTTATACTGTGGAACCAAGCCTGCCTACACTCTCAGGACCTTCTAGATTCCCTTGTTTAATTTTTGGGGTATATACCTCTAATGATGTGTCTCTGTTCCATTCAGCAGGAGGGTGGCTACTGGTAACCCGGATTATTTGAGCTTTATTTGCATTTGAACTCGTCAGTCCATCTATGCTGTGTGATACAGCATGTTCAGTAAAGTGTAACTGCTTTTAGAATTTTCACAGGGTTACACTATGTGCTTTTCTTTGCTTTCATTTCTCTGCATGTTCTCTTGACGGAGACCCACTACATCTATTTCACCAAAGAGATATACTATTTATGAAACTCATGTCTGTCCGCGGTATCAAATTTCAAAAATAGATCTCAATCGGCCATGCAGCCACCCAAATACTAAAATACCTTGCCCGTAGCCATAGTGGCCAATTGAAATGTTGGAAGGTGGTATGCCTATGAATGGATACTGGATCATTATGAAATCTCTAATGTCCAAGAAAGGTTTTTTTTTTTTTCCATCATATTTTTCCTACAGTGTTCCCTAAACTTTGTTGTTTAGTGAATTAACTCAATTATAAACTATTTTTCACTTTAGCTTGTATGAAAATGCATCTTAGCTATCCAAAAAACATTAATTATTCCTTCTGATGTCCTGTCATCACAAAAAATTAGCAAACTCCTTTCAGCATAAAATTCTGTGATAAGATTTCTATTCTGTTTTTCTCTGGGCACGGGGGCATATTGCATCATTTCTCCTTTTTTAAACAGTGGAATACTGCTAGCTGTCAGCTCAGATTAGGAAATCAAGCTTACTAATTAGCAGTTGGCAGAATCTTTTCTTTTTCTTTCTTTAAACCAGAATGGTTTTTGTGAAGAGGTTAAGGCAACTGCAAAAATAAAAATAAACAAACTTTAATGAATCACTCCAGTGTGAAAGTTCTACAAATAAATTAATATTAAAATAAGTATACATGTATTCCAGTTAGTGATGCACACATGAAGGATGTAAGTGAAGTCACCAGTGACATCACACTCTTCATTTGTCCCAATTCCTCTGTACTGGTCCCCTTTCAATGTTTGTTTGCTTTCATTTAAAGGGACAGTCTAGTCGTAAAACTCACTTTGGTGCATGTTGAAGACTACTGCTTGCATAGTGCACAGGCTTTTTTATTTCCAGTGTGATTTGATACAGGCATTCTGCATAAATCACAACTTTAATATTTGACTCAAGAGCTCCTCCAGTGATTACTGTTCATGTAAATTACTACGGGTGCTGCTCACTGATTATATAGACACTCAGCATATAACATTTTGTTTCATTTAGTCACTTTCTGTGCAAATGGAATAGAATACATTGTGTGGAATGTAATAAGCTTGCTCTTGTACACAGTAGGATCTCTTAACCGTGCAACACATTGTCTGGTGACATCAATAGAGTGACAAGATATTCCATTCATTTGAATGGCATTATTCTCATTGGTTCCGGTAGGAAAACACAATAATTGACTTTCACTCCGCTAATGTGGGCAGTCCTGGCTTCTTGCAAACGGCTGTAATTTCACAAATTCATTCAACATTTTTTATATTTTAGGCAAATCAGATGTAAAACATGCATTTTAAAGTACGTTGAAAGCACATTAATATGCATTAACATTTGCAAGATGCCTTTTGAGCACCTTTATCAAAGATGACTGAAGCAGGAAATTTGGAACACATATCCGAGGATTCCCAGCATGCAACTGTATGCAAAACAGCACACTACCTCACACATGAAAAAATGAAATAATTTTTTTATGCCCGGAGTTTCCCTTTAATATTTTTAATGAACATGTGTCCTAAAGTATGGTGAGGGGCTTATTTTACATCCGAGAATGAGATCGGGACTGCAGGTTTGTAGTCCCAGATGTGTTGTCTCGCTGAACGCTAGCTCTGTCCCAAAAAGCGGGGCAGAGGTAGATCTCTGCCTCAAATCTGGTATTGTCCATTACAAAGTGGGACAGTTGGGGGGCATGATGATGGTATAATTTTTATATATATATATATACACACACTTTCCCTACATAATATATATATATATATTTCTACATTTTATTTATATAAATATATATGTAGATCCAACATATATAATTGCCTTGCGTTGTCTGCTCATTGACAAAGATGTCTGAAAAAAAATCCATAAAACCAATGCCAGCTGTGAAATTTCTTTTCCCACTCAAGATTTTGCATTGTTTCCTAGAATAGAAAATGACTTTTTTGTAATATTTTTTTTTTATTTTGCTTTAACAGCGAGTTAATTGATACGAGAGAAACTTATTAAAGCCAAGGCAATGCGTTCTTTATTACATGCTTATGTGCTTAGTCGCAGACATTATATTAGATTTTGCAAACACTACGATTTATGCAGTGACATGTAAGAAACTTAATGTTGTAATTTTCCTGTTCCTAATGGTGAATTAAGAACCTGCATAACCTATGAGGTTCACTTGGACAGGATCCCCACTGCTTGGGTGCAGAGGTCTTGCAAAAATTTAGTAAGTAAGAAGGAGAACAAAGATTCCAAGTTTGAAAAAAAACGGGATAGCCTGTGGCTGAGAAGCTGATTGGGACAGGTAGGCACAGTTGGGTGCAGGATAATGAGGCACATGGCAAATGTGATGTACAGATGTTAAGCCAACTGTAGCTCTGGTTCCAGAAGTTGCGCATGCCACAACACCATGCCCCAAGGCTACGACTACACCAGAACATTTGGAGCAGTAAACTACAACGACATTAGGTTCAAATTAATCCATTACTGGAGAGCTGTGAACTGCTGGTTGCTTATTTCGGAATTACATTGCCTCCGGGTAAAGTGTTTTAGGTAGATTTTAATGCATACTCATGGCTTGCACGGCAGATTAAGAGGTGAAAGGGAAATTAGAGCTGTTAGAACTATTGAGGTGCACATTTCTGGTTAAAGTATATGAAAACGGATTGCATATTTCACGGACAGGCCTGGTCTCTGGTTGACCACCTGCTGTGACTGAAATGCCACACGTTCTAATGAATGCAGCTTCGCAGAGACCTTGTAAATACTTAAAGCCCGCAAGAGAGAAAGGAAAAAAAAAACCAGACAAAGGCAGTTATCTGGAAAATAATAGTCCTATGCTTAGCCCAGTTCAACCTGTTTAATTAATTTGTTCGTTAACGATTGCAAGCAGAAATGTTGAACGCTCTCACTTTTTAGCTACTACCATTTGAAACTTTACGGGATTTCTGCTTGACAAGTAGCCTACTAAAATTTCAAAACACATTAAATGGATTAGGTAATCAGGTCAAAGCTGTTTTCCTTGGTTATATCCCCTATTACCACAATGGTCCTGACAGAGCGATTTTAGTCACCCTGTGGTCTATAGTTTTGGAATATTCCAAATACAGATCAGTTTTGGTATAGTAACTTGTTTTTTTGTTTATATCTTTTACTCTGTTGAAGGTGGTTAGAGTTTATTTTAATCCTTGAAGCCGTGCTCCAATGTTAGTATAGTGTATTGGGTTTGTATTTTCTCTTGGAAAGCAATCACAGTGTCTAAATAAGTTAAACCTCAATAAAAACGGTCAATCATGGGGTATTGATGTTGGCCAAGTGTAATAGTATTGAGTCACTTTTGTAATTTGTGTGGAATTTTTTTTTTTTAATTTTTTTTCAGATTTTTGTCTTTTTTAACTACATTTTTCAGGATAATATTTGTCATATAATATTTAATACTGCTTGTCCTCTGTTGACAAATGGTGGCTTTAGAAAACATGGAGCCAGATTTATCAAGGCAAAAAAAGGTGCAATTAAAAAAAAAAAAAGTGCTATAGCATTCCACTGGTTTCCATGGGGATTACTACTATTTTAAAACTGTTTTCAGTTTTGTCTTAATAAATCCCATGTTCATCTGTGATTTTGAGTAGTAGATCATCCACAACATAATAATAAACCTTTAATTTTCTTCATAGGGCTTTAATCTGCTTAATGCTCCTCAAAAGTTTTTTTTTTTTTTTTTTTATTGCCATGAACATTTGTTCAAATAGATAATAGCTACAAAGACATCTATGTGCTGGGACAAGATCTTTCTCAAGTCATCCTTTGATGCTGTCTCACGCATGGTAGCATTCGAGTGTTCTTGTGCTATGGCAAATTACTGTTGTAATGATTAGTGAAATAGAACTGACAAACTTTTCATTTTGCTATTTTGACAACCACAAGAGCCTTTGCTGAGAGAACTCCTTTTCACATCATGGGGGGTTATCCACAAACAGTTAAAAGCAAAAGTTAAATAAAGAAGACTAACCAAATAGAATAAACTGTAGGTTTTCCTCTGCTCTCTCCTTTTCAAAATGATGATAAATGATAGCACAGGCAGAAGATAACCTAGCATGAGAGTAGGATCAGCAAGGCCAAATACTAAAACTCCCAGCTGACTGCCCCATACACTGCAGCCTCTGTTCATGTTTATTTTTTCTGCTCACTCTTGGTTTCGTCAATCAGTATGATAGACGATAACTTCTGACTAAAGCAGGCTGCGTTCTGCTCTCTCACGGTGGGTAGCATGTTGTGGTTGGCGCCATGTAGTCGGAGGATCACCCTCATCAGAAGCATCAAGAGATGAGGTACGGAACAGTCTTCCAGCAGCAAAACCCCTTGGAGAATAGTAAGCAATGGTGTTATCAGCACAAAGTGGTTCTGCCAAGTAACTGACCGCACATTAGTAGCTTTGTTTAACTATAGTCTAGGGGGCATTTGCTTACAGAAATGAGAGAGACACACGTTTTCCTTCAATCACTGTTAAACCATCCTTTTTGTGTGTGTGTTTATAACTTAATTTGCCAAAAGAGAAACTCACGAGTGATTGCTGGAGGCAACTTCGCGACATGAGGCTAATGAGGAGAGACACTGAAGTATGCTATAGATTTCCATTTTATGTTCAATAAATTTCCAGATTAAGTCAAAGAAAGCCAAGCCAATTACACATTCCTGTGAGTTTCTCACTAGACAATGAGGTGATTCAGTGCTTGATAAATAAACAGCTCATCAGATAAACGGAATTTCCTGGGCCATAGTCACAGATCACTGATGCTGTTTATCTGCATTTTTTTTTTTTTTTTTACTGCTCCCAAGCATCAGTTTATTTCAAAAGGAAGCTGTTGCTCAATGTTTGATATGTAAATTGGAGTCACATTGCT